>CAVLGL010000057.1:9355863-10845863 GCA_963668995.1 Parnassius mnemosyne
CAGAACTCAAGGATTTTCTCGTCAGTCCTCAAGGTGCATGCGTTATAAGTTGCCAGGTCGAGTAGTCGTAGGTGACAACCGAACCTGCACGGAGATTCTTATCACCCCCTGACTCACCGTTACCATGGTCACCACCGTAGCAGGAAGAGCAAGACCGCTGGGAACTGGTGGCCGTTTATTATTGTCATTGCTCATGGGGGTATATTGCCATAATGGCCACGCTTAGTGAGCGGGTTCACAAGCGCAGTTTGTTTTATTGGTTTTTGCTGTTATCAGAAAGATGCTGCTGCCCATCTTCTGCCTCAGTTTCCTCTGTCGGCTTTAACGACACCCACGGGAAGATATGGAGTTATGGGTATTCTTACCCGCCAATTCCGTGTATTGTAGACCAAAGGTAACATGTATTTATTTTTTCAAAATGTTCTCTAAGGGATTTCTTTAGACCTAGTTTATAAATTGTTCTTTTGTCTCTCTTCTGCAAAACAAAGATAGTTTCATTGTCAGGCGCATTACCTCATAGCAAGATTACATATGACATTATGCTATTAAAAATGACTAAAAAGAACATGTAAGACGTCTAATATTTTTTACAGCATATGCAGCACAACGAAGTTTACTAGCTAGTTTAGAAATATGGGGGCCCAATTGAAGCTTTGCGTCAACTGCTACTCCAAAGAAAACAGTTGTTTCAATAAGGATTAACTCCTGCCTATTTAAAAGTACCTGTGTAACATTCGTTGTGGTGAATTGATCATATTTTGTTTTATTACCGCTTGGAATCAGATTATTTACATTAAACCAGTGTACTACTTTTGATATTATAATATTCACTTCGTCATATTTTTATAATTGCCTTTTACGTCGTAAAATCAAAGAAGTATTATCAACAAAAAACTATATCATGTTTGTTCCCTACCAAGTAAGTTAAGTGATTAATATAAGCTGAGAACAGTAAGGGACCAAGAATTAAGCCCTGAGGAACACCAATAGATACTACTGGTTCGAAAGAACTGCTCCCTATAATAAAACTGTTTGCATTCTGTTATTTAGTTATGATATCATAGTTAATGTGCTATATTTTTACACCTTATGTAGTCTCACGATTAATGTCTCATGTTGAACGCATTCAAAAGCCTTGGAAGGATCACGAAATAAACTCAATGCATCTTCTTATTATAAATACAACTATTACTGACCATAACATGATTTTTCTAAACTATCCAATATAAATGATGTAATTAATTCCCCTAAATAAAGACCTCTATCAACCTTCTATAAGCAATCGAATCCTTTAAGGGTTGGAGTTTCATGACATGCTATTACATAATAATCCCAATAGTCTTACTAATGTGTTAATTAATAAACTGAGTCAATGTATTTAAACAAATACAATAACAACGACAATTCATGTAAAAATCGCATATTAAAACCATGGATTACAATGGGCATTCTTCGTTGTATAAGAAATAGAAAACGATATGCAGAAAAAACTGAAACGTGACCCAAAAAATGAAATTCTAAAAATAACATATAGACGCTATCGCAATCACTGCAATGCTTTGATTAAAACGTTAAAACGGAATTACGAAAGAGATCAACTAATTCAAAATAAAAAGAATCCTAGGTTACTCTGGAAATCTATAAATGACATCACGCATCGT
Source organism: Parnassius mnemosyne (assembly GCA_963668995.1). Taxonomy (NCBI): domain Eukaryota; kingdom Metazoa; phylum Arthropoda; class Insecta; order Lepidoptera; family Papilionidae; genus Parnassius; species Parnassius mnemosyne. Next base: position 9,357,525 of record CAVLGL010000057.1, read on the forward strand.
AAAGTTAATAAATCAAATAATATAGGACTTCTTAACTATAAATCAACCCCTAAAGAATCTGTAAATTACATAAATGCCTATTTTGCTAATATTGGCAAATGTCTAGCTGATAATATTTTAATGCGTCAAAGAAATTGGACACACTTTCTGATAATTCTAAAAAAAACATCCACCCTCTTCCTTTGTCTTATTAGAAACTGACCCAAACGAGGTCTACGAAATTTTAATGGGATTAAAATCGGACAGCGCTACGGGCTGGGATGGTATACAAACGAAATTTCTACAACATGTTGGCAAAGATATAGCCCCCGTTATTGCTCACTTAGCTAACCTCTGCATAGGATAGGGTATCTTTCCTACTGCGCTGAAATATGCTATTGTCACTCCGGTACATAAGGGTGGAGACAGAGACGAAACCACGAACTATAGACCTATATCAGTCCTTCCAGTTCTTTCAAAAATATTAGAAAAAATTATAAATAACAGATTAATCAGCTTCCTAAACAAATATCAACTACTCGTAATATCTAACTCCCAATTTGGCTTTAGACGAGGAATATCAACAGAAGACGCTATAAGTGCATTCACGTTTCGCATTATTGAAAATGTCGATAAAAATAAAAAGTGCATTACAGTTTTCCTAGATCTTCAGAAGGCTTTCGATACCGTCTCTGTCCCCATTCTTATGCGCAGATTGGAATCAGTGGGTGTCAGGGGTACTCCCCTAGCTTTGCTGTGTGATTATTTGCGTGATCGTAAACAAAGTGTTAGAGTTGGTGACTGTATCAGTGAACTGGCAGACACAACATATGGTGCCCCACAGAGGAGTGTGCTGGGACCAACGCTCTTCTTAATTTACATTAATAACCTTTGTAACTTGGAAATTCTTAATGGTAAATTATTTTCATATGCAGACGACACCGCTGTAGTTTTCTCTGGTACAACATGGGACGAAGTACTTGGCTTTGCACAGGAAGGTCTGGCACGAATAGCTCGTTGGTTAGACAAACATTTATTGACTCTAAACGTCTCTAAGACCAATTATATATGTTTCACAAATTATAACAGTACTCAGCCAAATTCAGACTTCCAAATAATAATTCACTCATGTAACAATATCACCAACCAAAATTGCTCATGTGATAGCATAGAAAAAACATCTAAAACCAAGTATCTTGAAATAATTATTGCGATAGCGTCTATATGTTATTTACAGCCCGTAGCGCTGTCCGATTTTAATCCCATTAAAATTTCGTAGACCTCGTTTGGGTCAGTTTCTAATAAGACAAAGGAAGAGGGTGGATGTTTTTTTTAGAATTATCAGAAAGTGTGTCCCAATTTCTTTGACGCATTAAAATATTATCAGCTAGACATTTGCCAATATTAGCAAAATAGGCATTTATGTAATTTACAGATTCTTTAGGGGTTGATTTATAGTTAAGAAGTCCTATATTATTTGATTTATTAACTTTACGATGCGTGATGTCATTTATAGATTTCCAGAGTAACCTAGGATTCTTTTTATTTTGAATTAGTTGATCTCTTTCGTAATTCCGTTTTAACGTTTTAATCAAAGCATTGCAGTGATTGCGATAGCGTCTATATGTTATTTTTAGAATTTCATTTTTTGGGTCACGTTTCAGTTTTTTCTGCATATCGTTTCTATTTCTTATACAACGAAGAATGCCCATTGTAATCCATGGTTTTAATATGCGATTTTTACATGGAATTGTCGTTGTTATTGTATTTGTTTAAATACATTGCCTCAGTTTATTAATTAACACATTAGTAAGACTATTGGGATTATTATGTAATAGCATGTCATGAAACTCCAAACCCTTAAAGGATTCGATTGCTTATAGAAGGTTGATAGAGGTCTTTATTTTAAGGGAATTAATTACATCATTTATATTGGATAGTTTAGAAAAATCATGTTATGGTCAGTAATAGTTGTATTTATAATAAGAAGATGCATTGAGTTTATTTCGTGATCCTTCCAAGGCTTTTGAATGCGTTCAACATGAGACATTAATCGTGAGACTATATAAGGTGTAAAAATATAGCACATTAACTTATGATATCATAACTAAATAACAGAATGCAAACAGTTTTATTATAGGGAGCAGTTCTTTCGAACCAGTAGTATCTATTGGTGTTCCTCAGGGCTTAATTCTTGGTCCCTTACTGTTCTCAGCTTATATTAATCACTTAACTTACTTGGTAGGGAACAAACATGATATAGTTTTTTGTTGATAATACTTCTTTGATTTTACGACGTAAAAGGCAATTATAAAAATATGACGAAGTGAATATTATAATATCAAAAGTAGTACACTGGTTTAATGTAAATAATCTGATTCCAAGCGGTAATAAAACAAAATATGATCAATTCACCACAACGAATGTTACACAGGTACTTTTAAATAGGCAGGAGTTAATCCTTATTGAAACAACTGTTTTCTTTGGAGTAGCAGTTGACGCAAAGCTTCAATTGGGCCCCCATATTTCTAAACTAGCTAGTAAACTTCGTTGTGCTGCATATGCTGTAAAAAATATTAGACGTCTTACATGTTCTTTTTAGTCATTTTAATAGCATAATGTCATATGTAATCTTGCTATGAGGTAATGCGCCTGACAATGAAACTATCTTTGTTTTGCAGAAGAGAGACAAAAGAACAATTTATAAACTAGGTCTAAAGAAATCCCTTAGAGAACATTTTGAAAAAATAAATACATGTTACCTTTGGTCTACAATACACGGAATTGGCGGGTAAGAATACCCATAACTCCATATCTTCCCGTGGGTGTCGTTAAAGCCGACAGAGGAAAACTGAGGCAGAAGATGGGCAGCAGCATCTTTCTGATAACAGCAAAAACCAATAAAACAAACTGCGCTTGTGAACCCGCTCACTAAGCGTGGCCATTATGGCAATATACCCCCATGAGCAATGACAATAATAAACGGCCACCAGTTCCCAGCGGTCTTGCTCTTCCTGGCTACGGTGGTGACCATGGTAACGGTGAGTCAGGGGGTGATAAGAATCTCCGGTGCAGGTTCGGTTGTCACCTACGACTACTCGACCTGGCAACTTATAACGCATGCACCTTGAGGACTGACGAGAAAATCCTTGAGTTCTGGAGACCTCAATAGTGTCTCCCAACGGATAGGTCTTAAGATGAACATGGACAAAACAAAAATCATGTTTAATGTTCATGTCACACCTATGACGGTAGTTATTGGAAGAACTATGCTCGAAGTTGTTGACGAGTATATTCCTGTACCTTGGAAAAATACTTCTACTAGGAAAGTCCAACTTCGACCGAGAAGTCAATCGGCGGATTCATCTCGGCTGGGCAGTGTTCGGAAAATTACGATATATCTTTTTTATATAGAATAAGGGTGACAAAGGAGCACAAAGTCCACCTGATGGTAAGTGGTTGCTGTGGCCCATAGACATCTATATATATTTTCGTTTGCGAATTAAAATGCAGATGCGTTGTCACCCGTGAGGACTATGATAGAATGCCTCTTTGTCAGTAAAAAGGGTCTCCGGTTCTCCACACTCACCATACGAAACACAGCAGCATTAAGCTGCTATTTCACGCTGGTATTCTGTGAGAGCGTGGTTTTTCCCCAGTCGAGCCGACCCGTTCGTGCTACAACTATTTTATTAATATAGCTGCAGTATGGCTCTACCACGTATAAAGCTTCTCCTTCTCGTCAGGCATACCTCAAAACTTGAAAAAGAGATTGTGCTACCAGTGTAACACACACTGGTTGTAAAATTTCATTTTCAGTGATGACCTATGGAAATGAGACATGTTTTTTCACTGCTGGCCGTATGAGGACGCTCAAGATCGCTCAGCGAGCTATGGAGAGGGCTATGCTTGGGGTTTTTCTGCGTGATAAATTTAGAAATGAGGATATCCGTAGTAAAACCAGAGTAATCTATATAGCCCAACGGATTAGCAAGCTGAAGTCGTAATGGGCCGGCCATATAATTCGAAGAACTGACAACCATTGGGGAAAAAAGGTTCTCGAGTGGCATCCTCGTACCGGTAGGCGAAGTGTAGGGTGATCTCTGCTGGAAGTCGACGGGTGCAGGTGGCTCAGGACCGTACTTTGTGGCATTCCTTGGGGGAGGCCTATGTTCAGTAGTGGACTTGTGAATGGCTTTAATGGTGGTGGTGGCTTTCGACAGGTAACGGCTTTCGGCAGGACATTACTTTAATCGTCAATTTACCTGTTAAGCGTGACGATTACTATCCCCCCAACAAGAGGAGAGGCCTTTTTCAGCAGTGAACTTTAACAGATTAATAAAAAATAATTTTGAGGGCATTGAATCAGTAAGTGAATATGCCATCAAGTAATTGTTTATTCAATGAGTTCGTTCACCTTGTAGAATCTTTTGTTTGAATATATTTGGCATGTGTCTTCACAAAGCAAAAAAAAAGAACTTATATTTATTAACGTGTCAGGACCGTTGTGTTGACATGTGTATATTTCGAAGTAGGCTTTTTTCATAGGCTTTTCAACAATTATGTAAGTTTAATTGATAGATACATTAATACAATTGAAAAGATTAGTCCAGTCAATAGTAAAATTAAACATTGCAGAACTTTCTTCGGTCTTTCTTAGTTTTTCTGGGTACCACACCATCACTTATGTATTACTGCCGCTAAACAGCAGTGCGTATAACTATAGACAATGAGACATTACGTCTTATTCCTCAGAAGTGACAACGAATCTTTAGCTTTCTTTGTTTGAAGTTGATTGAAGGTGTCCTTATTTACGTTTACATCACGGTTACGGTTACATCAGACATTTTGCTAAGTAAAATGTAAGTTCGCTTGTTACTCTAATTTTGTATAAATAATCTTTTATCATAACTAGTTAGTAATAGTTATTCAGTTATTGAAATGAGTATATTATTAATTCAAATATTGAAATGAACAATATAAGGCCAAATATTTGTATATTGATCACTCATAATTGTGAATTCATATCTGAGTCATTATATTTTAGAGAGATGGGCAGCTGCATTTTGATTTTTGACTAACAAAATAATAAAAATCTGCGGTTGCCAACCAATTCAAGCCTGGCAACTATGGAAAAATCCCCCTTACAGAGACAATCTATGGGATATGTCTGGATATGTATGGGATAGGCAAAGGGTTTTTAATAAAAGTATGAATGTGCAAGTAAGAATATCGACGTAGAACAGAAAACGTGAATAAAAATTTTAAAGAAAATAAATCAATTTCATCTTATCTATTTCCCCTTTTGTTTTTATAAAATATTCTTACTTACTGTCAATGTAACAAAAGTAGAAGGCAAATCACTTATAAGTGACTTTTAAGGATACAGCAACATTAAATTCTATAGAACAATATCGTTTATGCGGATTTGTTGGGAGCAAGAATTCAATTTCTTTGAGTGAAAAATTAATTTTATTACAGCAAATTACAGGATATCCATTAATCAAACAGACTTTTGAGTTTTGAGAAATCAAAAATTATGAAGAGGTGAATCAAATTTATTGAATCAAATGTATGTATGTATGTATTGTATTAGGTTATTTTTATGAATGTAATGGAATTTTCACCATAAACTTTTTTACCGTAAAGATGTCATCCCATTGATGTCACATGATGCGACATAGAGAAACAAACCACAGCAGGATTTTTCTGATAACAGCTAAATAAGAATAAAATACTACGGTTGACAAGCGTGGCAACTATATCAAATATCCTTCCTATAAGGGAAGGCAAATATATATAAGGGGATTAATATGTTCAGCAGTAGACATTTGTTAGGTTATAATGATGACGAGGATGAGTTCTTCAGACCTTCACTACCCTTAATATATACGGTAAAATAAAAAATAAACAAAATAACATCGTCGGAAATATGAACGAAATAAAAAATGCACAATAGTCCCATTAGAAGTGAAGAAGTAGCAACCTACATACATCCTAGTATTTGGCTAAGGCCGTAGAGGCTTTTTAGGCAAAAACAAAATTTCGCTGCATTAACTTCAACGCGGAGTGAGTGACTTCACGCATAAAAATATTTGCCAATATATTTTTTTACTTCTTAGGGTCAGTTCACACAGAAACACGACGTAACGAGACGATGCTTGAAGAGACCAGTGGGTTTGCACCGCGCAACGCGCAGACACGAGACGCATCGCAACGTCGCGAGGTGCATCATTAAATTGCTGTGTCATGCGGATTCGCTAAGGCGCAGCGCCGCTCTTGCACATTGCGCCTAATGACGAATAACGGCTGCGTCGTGATGCGTCGCACTACGCCGTGAGGTATCACGAGGTGCAGCACGGCGTAGCGGGATGCCGGGCCGCGAGGCATTTTCGAATTATCTCAATAAAATGTGTATCTTTATGTGTAGTAAATATAGTAATATTTTGTATCACTGTCTTAAAAAGTGTGCCCCGTGTCGCGCCGCGTATTATTTTTAGGTATTCTCCCGATATTTGTCGCAGGGTTGCTCACGACGTTGGGCATTTGTGCAAGTGTAGCAGTGGAATTTTGATAGGATTTAATAAATAGCATGGCAATTAAATTTTATAATTTAGTTTTCACACACTTCCAGACGTCTAAATAATCAGAAATTTTGCACACATACTCGTATTAAGAGCTAATGACGTCACAGGATCATCACAAGTCATGATTTATCCGTGTGGCTTAAATTTTCTGAATCTAATAAAATAACATAATTATGTTTTATTAGCGTGACCTCTATGTATCTATGTATTCATGTATGAATGTAAGTAATTGAATTTAGTCATAAAATTTTCAGAAATTTTGCAGATGAATTAAAAATTGTTGTCAATGCACTAATTTCATGACTACGATTAATATTCTTACTAGGCTCATCACAACTCATGACCAATAAGTAATAGTTGAGTTATTTTAATTTTTAATATTTCAGTAAGTGACCTCGGTTGTTAAAGAGCAGGCAATTTATGGGGAGGCCTGTGTTCAGCACAAGACTTTTAATGGGCTCTATTGGATGGATTATAAGGCAGTTAAAATTGAAATATGAAGTATAAATAATTATACGTTAACAAAAATAACTTATTTTTCAATAAGATATATCAAATTATGTTAGAATTCTATTCACCTATTATCTAATATCTATTTCTGCCGTAAAGCTATAGTGCCGTATTTGGGTATGTAGGTAAGAAGAGCCAGGTAATTACAAGTTAGTTAGTACTTTTTTTATATATAGAATAAGGGCGACAAATGAGCACACAGTCAACGTAATGGTAAGTGGATGCAATGTTCCATAGACATCTACGTCTACCCTCTATTAAGAATTAAAAAAGGAGTACAAAGTTTTCTCTTCAAATATGAATAAATAAACAAGATTTAAAACTTAGGTACGTGAATAGTTTGTTAAAATTTACACCAACATTATTTATTAAGTTTGTCACCGGGTATACACTAGAGAGTTTTCTTAACCAAGATACATGTGTACATATATTGTTATTTTCGTTGAATGAATTAGTCCATTCCATTGTGTATTTCAAAAAGATTTCATCTCATCGGACTTTCCATTGGCTTAACTCCAACGCAAAGAAATAGAACAGTAATGGGATTTTTCTTTCTTACATAACTTTTCAACTTAATTTTAATAAAATTACGGAACAAGTTTAGTTTAAAAATAATATTTTGAATGGACCGTGTGCTCGTTTGTCACTCTTTGTTTGTTTGTTTTTTTTTTTAAAAAGGAGCAAATACTCAATTCGACTGTATTTTTTATTTGTGTTATCTCAGAACTTTATTCTAGTTGAACAGATTTTGATGATTCTTTTTTTATGTTTGAAAACTGGTGCTTCTCATATAGTCGCATATCAGTTTCCGACCACTAGTGTTTACCCTGAATAATGCGTATTTAATTGACTTCAACTACATTGATGAGAACATCATTTTATTTATATTGAAGTGTTTACGAATACACGTTATAAGATTATCAACTTTACAGTCATACTTTTAAAGTTGTTTACTGAATGTGATAAAAACAAGATACTAGAAGTACATGGAAACCCCCCACATCCTGGCGAAGTATCTAGGGTTGCCATTTTCGGCATTTTAAGTTGCCATAATGAAATCTATTTTTAATACCCCAATACTGCCAAATACTGCCAGGTTTTATAAAACGTCAACCGATGATCGGCCAGAGGCTAAAATAAGAGGCCAATACTGCCAAAATGGCAGAAACCTGCCACATATGGTCACACTGGCTCGCGGGGGATCACAGGGCGACGGAGCAGGCACGCTCGCGCGGATTTATTCAATTTCGGGGAAAATTAATTTCTCGATTAAAACGGGGAATAAAAATAAAACTCTAAATTGAAAATATTAATATTTTAAGACCTATTTTATTCTAAAATCTATCGGAAGAGCTTTTGCCGTTTTGGAGAAATTTTGAAAGTATGACAAACATAGGTACTCCTTGGGGATTTTTTTTCTAATAAGGGGTGAACAAAAATACAATTTTGTTCACTTAAAAACATGTATTTTAATCCTCTTTTGTCACCCTGCATTTTCTTTGCTGATTAAATTAAGAGTTATTGTGATATTTTTTTTTACTTAAATATCCAAGAATTCAGGCATTTCACATGCTCTTAGGGCCTTCACGTGCGCCTTACTCGCGAGTTCGTGGCATTTTGATATAAAAATAACATAGATATCATTAAAATTTCCGGCATTTTTTCATCAAGTAATGCTTCATTCATAATAATTCATAATTAGTGTCATCTAACGTAGCTGACGTGGTAATACTAAAAAATGTTTTTTTATTTTTATTACAGATGGCGTAAGTAATACAATAAAAATGTAATTAATAAAATTTTGTTATGCCATCAAAAACATAACTTTTAAAAAAACCAAGTCTCGCAACTCAGTTCTTCTACTTCTACCGTAAAAAGTTGTGAGATACATGTAATAAATACCAAGTCGGTTAATTTATTCAGTCTCTACTTAAGGGTCATTCTTTTTTTTTTTGATCATGATAAAATCGTTATTGATCAACTAAAACTTTACAATGATCATGAAGCATGGTTGGAATCTTCTTTTAAGAGTAAAAACACCTGTGCCAGAAGATCCCGCTCCTCCATAGCCATAATACAGATAGTGATCAACTTAATCCATAAGATATAATAAATTATTATTAAACTATTAAAGAAAAGTATGTAGGGTGTGTGTGTGTGTGTGTGTGTGTGTGTGTGTGTGTGTGTGTGTGTGTGTGTGTGTGTGTGTGCGTGCGTGTGTGTGTGCGTGTGTGTGTGTGTGTGTGTGCGTGTGTGTGTTTGCTTACTAATATTGTAGTGTCCAACTAATGCATTGTATAATAGCCTCTGCTTTTTCATAGTTTAGTTTTTTAACCATTTTATGAGAAGCAAATTTTGTGTTTACTTTCTGCGCTACAATTACTGTACCTCTTCTTTTTTGCAAAATGTTCGAATCATAAGTAAGACTATTATGCATTTTTAAAACGATTTGTAAAATGTATAATTGTCTTACAGTAAGTAGCTTACATATTTCATAAAGCTTTTCTGTACAAAATCCATACGGTTTAAAAAACATTACGTTTAGTAATGCTCTTTGAGCCCTTTCCACTTCCAGAAATTTGGTTTTGGAGGCGCCACCCCATATAGGAATGCACTATGCCAATAAAGATTGTACCAACGCAATGTATACTTTAATTAGTATATTTTTTGATGCTACATGTCTAAGTTGCTTAAAAAACCAAATTAGCTTTCTGACCCTACCTATAAGATGTTCTATTTGGTTGTGTCAATCGGTGGTCTATGATTATACCTAAATACTTTATAGCCGATAATTTGTTTATGGTTGGACGAGTACAATCAGTATCACTAACGTTTCTACATTGCTTACTTTATTATTGCTAAAATAAACATATAATATCTCTTTATGGAAGTTTTAAAAATCAACTAATTTTATTAATGAAACAAAGGTAGGTTGTTCCGTTACCGTTTCAGCCTATTAAAGTCCACTGCTGAATATTTGCCATAGTAATAGTATATTTGCACATTTAAAATAAATTGAATGTTCTCAAAAGGCTTTTCCGAAAAAGCTTCAGCAGTTAAGAAGTCTATTTTTAATTTCAAATATATTTTTAATTATTTTTGTAGGTATATTTTATACGTGGTAGAGCCATGTTGCAGCTATATTATGGTTGTAGCACGAATGGGTCGGCTCGAACGGGGAAGGACCACGCTCTCACAGAAAACCAGCGTAAAATAGCAGCTTAACGCTGCTGTGTTTCGTATGGTGAGTGTAGAGAACCGGAGACCTTTTTTACTGGAAAAGAGGCATTCCATCTTAGTCCTCACGGGTGACAACGCATCTGCATCTTGAGTCTTTATTGAGGATAGATGTAGATGTCTATGGGTCACAGTAACCACTTACCATCAGGTGGACTGTGTGCTCGTTTGTCACCCGATCCTATAAAAAAAGGTGTTTATCTAAGTTAAATATTTAAATACAAACAATTGATACAACACAATTATAAATCAGAATACAATATACTTATGTCAAACGTTGCCTTCCACAATCGTCATGTACATCTTGAACACTCACAGACCCGTCACTAACCTCTCTGAGCTTCGCAATGCATTTTACGCTGCATAGTTAAATTAACACACAATCGATTGAGACCGTTTCGCGAAAGTAAAATTAAAGATTAGATTAGAAGTAAAGATTTTTTCATGAGCAATTGTTGAGAACGCGCTCCAACTTATCGAGAAGATATTGAGATAGATCTGCTTAACATACATCCAAATAATCAATAATGGGCAATATCAAAATCTGGATAACTAGAAGTTTAGTTTTAGAAGGCAGAAAGTTTTTAAAACGATAAAGAGAACGTAAAGTGGCAGTAACTTTACGGCATATTTTAGCAATTTGAACTCCCTAGCTTAAGGTATGGTAATTTTTTTCAGATTTACATAATAACAACAACGTTCCATTGTAAACAACGTGAGAAAGGTCATCGTTATTAATCTAAGCTAAAATTCTGCTACTATCTATATCCATTACTTTACATTTGGAAGGGGTAACTGAAACACCATGTCTGTACGACCAATTTCTTATGGCAACAAGGTTGTGGTTGAGTTTATTAATATTACCGTTAAGACCGTTAACACATAGAGTTGCACATTATCTGCATACAGATGGTACTAACAGTTGAGAACTTAAATGAAAGGCTCCGTGGCGCAGCGCAGTGGCTTAGCAATAAGTTGCAGTACCAAGGGCCGCGGGTTCGAATCCCGCATGGAACAAGTATTTGTATGGCCTACAAATAATTGTTCCGGGTCTGGATGTTTGTCCTTGTAAAATTTATGAATGTAAGCTGCCCCCACGATACAGGAGAGAATCTAAGTGTGGAGGTAACGTTTTTAAAATAAAAAAAATAAAAAAATAAAAACAAATTTATAAATAGAGAAAACATTATAGGAGAATGTATCCCTCCTTGCGGCTAGCCTGTTTCAATACCAGCCCATGTTGAGGACTTGTCCTAATCATACTGATTGCTAGCGCTGCAAAAATAGGATGACATTCATTCCGAAGCTGGGATTGAGAATCTAACATTTATTAGGAAGGTTATAAGGATATTGTGGTCGAATGTATTAAAAGCATTTGTAAAATCAACAAGCGCTACCACTGTAAGCTTCTGCTTATCCATTCACATTCTAATGTCATTTATGACTTTTATCAAGACAGTGGTGGTACATTGACCTGCGCGATAGCCAAAGCTTACGAGATTTGCTTGTAAAAACAGGCTTCCAGAAATTCAGATAGGTATAGCAAAATTGAAATTGATCGAAAATGGTTAGGCAATGAAGGAGGTATTTTAGGAATTGGTCCCACAAATGCTTTTATCCACTGAGTAGGATATTGGCCTCAGTCAAAGGAATAGTTTAAGATATGTGTGATTGTAAGTAAGAGACTCTCAAGAATTTTCCACTGAGTAGGATATTGGCCTCATTCAAGGGAATAGTTTACGATATGTGTGTTTGCAGGTAAAAGGCTCTCAAGGATCATGGATATCATAACCTTACTAAACTTATCGCAATCCACAGTCTTCGCATTTAATAGCTAATACTGATTTCTGGATCTCATCCTGCGTTACAGGTAAGGAGTGAAAAAGGGAATAGGAGGCATGGATTGAATGGAAGCTATTGTTGTAGAACAAACTGTGGGATCCAAAGGAGAAGTAGAGATAAAATGATGTGATGACATTTGTTTTTAATTTACGTTAGTAAATTTCGTTAAAAACCAATCAAAGCAATCACAATCTGAAGCTCACAATAAAGTTACACAAACTGTTCTGCCGGTAAGAAATTATAAATAATTTAAACTTCGTACCAATTAATGTAGTTATTGTTGTCTTACTTTGTTTTCGATTCATAAATCTTCATTCATTTGGGAAGGAAAGTTTCAATAATTGAATTATTAGATTATGCTTTTCTGTTTAAAACGTAGGCATTAAATATGAATATTTAATTATGTATAAATATTATTGTATATATATATTACTGATAAATTAATAAAAATTAATCTATCGTAAAATAGCAACTTTGCTCCTGTGTTTCGTATAAGAATTCGTGAACAGAACCGGAGACACTTTTCACTGAAAACTTCTATATTAGTACTCAGGGTTTGCAACGCATCTACATTTTGATTCTTATTAGAGGATGGTTGTAGATGTCTAATTGTATATAATACAAGTAATATTATGGATATGGCTATAACACTATCAGCAGAAACCATACTTTCTCTCTAACATATCCCTTAGACTTCATTTATCACACTTGTTTTTACGACACTGTTCACAGTCCTTCTTCTTTTTCAGTGCACCTGCGTCGTTCGTAAGCTATTAAAATAAGCTGTCTGTTACGGCCCTCAGTTGCCCCGACAGAAGTAGACTAGGCTAGGGCCCATGAGTAACCCACTCGTCGGGCAACCAGAGGGTTCGGGCCCAAATGGCCTATGGATAATTATTATGTAATGATTGGATAAACATACACAAACTTACCGAGTTCCAGAGGTAGGTTCGACCACAAGGTACCGTCAGGGGCAAGTAGGTGGGGTATAAGTGGTGTGAGAAAGTGTGTACATGGAACCTGACGTCACCGATGTAATCGGGCAGCAGATCCACACGCGCTGCTCTGCTTCACAATGTGTGATCACTCCAGTGGGCGTTAACCTTATGTGAACTCAAGTCTAACATCACTTAGCACAAAATTATAATCGAATCGGGTCCAGGCAGTGACCTAAATAACATCGGATGAACGCGCCGAGACTAGCGTTTTGAATGCAAGTTTTAAATGTTATAATTTGGCCTAAACAAACCCCCGTCCCGGGCATAAAGACTTATGTCCGGGACGGGTGGCGAGTAAATTGGCAAACGGGATAGGGTCGCGACGGCACGTTGCAAGACCGAATCTCCAACCAAATCCTCGGCCACCCTAGGCACGCCATCCGATCCATACGACAACTTAACAATGCGCCCACGGCGCCAATACAAAGGCAAAGCGTTGGGTTATTTAACTAAACCGAGGTTTGACATTTGACCCAGCTCTTGATACTCGCGCATGAACTCGACATATTTGTCGCGAAAGGCTGGGTCGCGCCGCATACGGCGCTCCATAGAAAGCAACCTCTTTTCGGCCAGGGTACGAGATTGTCCCAAAGGGGGCCGTGAATCAAGAAAGGGTAAGCGAGTGACAAAACAACCGTCGACACGACAGCCGGTATTGTTCTGATAGAACAACTCGCACTCACGATCCAGAGGGTTGACTCGAGATGCGTGTAGTGGCTCCTCAATTTCCCAGAACCGCTGGACGACGTCCGAAAGGGACACGCCCACAGCAGAGAGCGGGTCGGCCGTCTGAGGAGGTGGAGACCACAGAACCGGTCCAAAGAAACTGTGCCCAAATACAGTGAACATGGCTGACAAGCCATCGGGCTGTAGGGCTCGTATCTCGCCTAACAAGATGAACCCCAGCGCGTCGCCCCCCAGCAACAAATCTATAGGCCCAGGTTGGGACCATTATGGGTCTGCCGGTCTGAAACCCGACACACAACGAACCGCGCTGTCATTTATACGGACGTTAGGGAGAAAACCTACAATGTCATCGAGGACATTTACTTTAACTAGCATGTGAAGGTATCCGCTGGCAGGCTTTTTGTTATTTGTTTGAGTGTGTGTTACGCGATCTTCGCAGATTGCGAACCAATTTTGAATATTCTTTTTTATTAATTGGTCTTCAAGGGTTAGTCCCATATAAATTTGGAGAAAAAATTCTTCCGTTATGGGTAGCAAATAAACCATTGCTGTTTTGGCAATTTGAACTTAGTTTTTCCTTTTTGAGAAGTTATATTTTTTTAAAGTTAATATAATTGAATTTCTTCTAAGTAGAATAGAAAGCCTAGGACTTTATGATTTAATACACAGTTTATTGTTTTCTTATATTTATAAGAATAGTAGTTAACTTAATAAATGTGTTTTTAAATTCCGATTAGATATTATGAGATGAAAATACCATATTGATTTCGTTTACGTCGTGACGGTATTACCATATATTTACTTCAGGCGCATTAGCAGAATAACAAAGAGGAGCAGCATTAAAAAACGTCTTATATTTCTTATATTCATTAAGAATTGTCCCATATAACGCTGGAAATTAATATCCAGCAGTAATTTTTCGACACATCAAAACTAATGAAGAAAGATTTAGAAAAAAATACCGCAACAAAATATGTATAACTCTTAGATAAAATTCGTAATTCTCTGAATACTTCATGCAATAAATTTGGTACCTTATTAACTTATGTAAACCCTACAATTAGAACTTTTAATATTTAATATCGAAATATATGGTACAACTTGGAAACAAGCTTAATATTGCTAAGAAGGAATAATTCACGAGATCAGAGTTGAGTAAACTGACACTAATAATATTTCATGTTTTGCCAAAAGGAAGCAAAACTTTCCTTTTATTTTCTTGATAAAAAAATACAGAAATAAGAACACCAATACAGGAAAATAATATAATAAAAACGCCAATTTAATATTTTATAGATCATAGCTTAGCTTGATTGTAAGTCGTCGTGGAGCTCTGCTCCAGCGATATTATAGTTGTTATAAGAATGGGTTGTCTCGACCGGGGAAGGACCATTTTCTCACAGAATACCAGCGTAAAATAGCAGCTCAATGCTGCTGTGTTTCGTATGGTGAGTATAAAGAACTGGATAACCTTTTTAATTGGATACGAGGCATTCCATCTTAGGCCTTCGGGGTGAAAACGCATCTGTGTTTTGATCCTTAATTGAGGATAGATGTAGATGTCTATAAGCCACAACACCCACTTACCATCAGGTGGACTGTGTGCTCGCTTGTCACCCTTATTCTATTAAAAAGACTATATATCTCACTACAGCCTATTAAAGTTCACAGAGCAAAGGCCTCCCGTTGGATTGTTTTATAAAGGCATATTTGCCATAGTTGCCATGTTTAGCAGACGGGTTGGCAGTTTTTATTTTATTGTTGTTAATAGAAAGATGCTACTGCCTCTCTCCAGTTTCAGTTTCCCTTTTGTCGCCTCTTACGAAACCCACGGAACGATATAGGGTAGTGGATATTCTTACTTTGCCACAAAAATTTCTTTTACTAACTTGATATTGTAATTCAATTACCTGTATCTGAAATTTGTTTTAAGTATTTTAGATTTTATTTTTTTTACCCTTACAAATAATCACGTTACAATTAGTCATTCCCCAATTTATATACATCTACATCATCCTAATAACCATCGCAAACCCGCCTGCTAATAGTGGCATCTATGGCAAATACCCCTCTTGTGAGAAGATTTAAAAGGTTGCCTATGTTCAGAAGTGGACTTTAGTAAGCTGGAATGGTTACGGCATAGATAAAATTCATGTCTTAGCTAGAATAAATATTTTCTGTTATATAAATAGAATCCATTCCACAATATTATGTTTATTTGGTAACTGTCGAACTATAAACTCTTTACTGTGACACAGAAAAATATAAAATGTTGCATGGGACTCATAAGCTAGAAGTTTTGAAGCTTAGTGGCGCTAAGAAATATCGAACATAAAATATACAAATCGTCGTTTTTATTTTTTTTATACTAGATTTAAATTTAATAAATTACCCATAATAGAGAGATAATAAGAGAGTCGCAGCTCGGACACTAAGGAGTTCGCTATAAATTTTACAGTAAGCAAAAAACCGGATTTCTATCCTCGCCGGCACCAAGAAATTGTTAATTTCAATTTTAAAGGTGCGTACAGATTAAGTAACATGTTGTGTAACTTTTGTTTCATAACACGTTCACATTATGTAACGTTGTTTTTCAACATTGCAACATATAACAATGTTACAATGTAGAATGTACACATTAGAATAACAATGCAATATAACAATGTTATATGACATTGTAGTATGACATTGGTGTTTTGCCGTTCGAGTTATATAACATTTGTGTCACTTTATATAACACGTTTAATAACATTCAGCCTCCACACTACTGAAACATGATATATAACAACGTTTTATAACATGTTATGTTATATAATGTGTACGCACCGTAATATATAAAATATGTAGAAGATAAGTGAAGTCTGCTAACACACAGTTGAAGCAGTCTCTCTCTCTCTCTCTCTCTCTCTTCCTCTCTCTCTTTTTTTTTTTATAGAATAGGGGGCAAACGAGCTTGCGGCTCACCTGATGGTAAGTGACTACCGCCGCCCATGAACAACCGCAACACCAGGGGAATTGCAGATGCGTTGCCGGCCTTTTAGAAAGGTGTAAGCTCTTTTCTTGAAGGTCCCTAAGTTGTATCGGTTCGGAAAATTCGCTGGTGGTAATTGATTCCACAAAGAAGTTGTGCGAGGGAGAAAACTTCTTCTAAATCGCACAGTGGTGGACCGCCAATCATCCAGATGGTACGGATGGTAACGCGAGTTTTGTCGCGACGTGCGATGGTGAAATTGAGCGGCTGGAATTAGTCCGAACAATTCCTCAGAGCACTCCCCGTGATAGATGCGATAAAATACGCAAAGAGATGCAACATCTCTACGCAGTGCCAGTGTATCGAGCTGATCGGAAAGAACTCGGTCGTCGACGTTTCGAATCGCTCTGCGCTGGATGCGGTCAAGTGGAAGGAGCTGGCACTGGGGTGCCCCGGCCCAGAGATGAGAACAGTATTCCATGTGGGGCCGAACTTGCGCTTTGTAAAGTTGCAAGCGATGTGCCGGCATGAAATACTGTCTCGCTCTGCTGAGCACGCCAAGCTTTTTAGAGGCCAATTTGGCCTTCCCTTCCAAGTGACCACGAAACTGCACGCTATTCGATATGTCGACGCCAAGGATTCCGATACTGGCTGAGGCAGCAAGGGGAGTGCCTTGAAACTGAGGAGACACGACAAAGGGGTTCTTTTTAGCGGTAAACGCGCAAACTTTTGTCTTCTGGGGATTGAACTGGACTAGATTTAGTCGGCCCCAATCCGAGACTTTGTTAAGCAAAGACTCGACTACAGACACAAGTTTGTCCCGGTACTCGGCGACGTTTTGCCGAGAAATATTGGCACGGCCGGTATATAAGGCATCCCCAGTGCTGTCGTCTGCATAGCAATGAATGCTACCAGTTAGCAACATATCATTGATATGCAGGAGAAACAGCGTTGGTGATAGCACGCAGCCTTGTGGAACACCAGCGTTGATAGGCTTGTAATCAGAGCATGCACCGTCTACTACGACCTTGATGCTCCGATCAGCAAGGAAACTGGTGATCCATTTGCACAATTTCTCGGGAAGCCCATAGGAAGGAAGCTTCGAAAGAAGCGCCTTGTGCCAGACCCGATCGAAGGCCTTCGCTATGTCCAAACTAACGGCCAATGGCTCCCCCTTGGACTCTACTGCCTCCGCCCATCTATGAGTTAAGTAAACTAGAAGATCACCCGCTGATCGACCTCGACGAAAACCGTACTGATGGTCACTGATCAGCTGGTGATCTTCAAGGTAAATCTCTCTCTCTCTCTCTCTCTCTTCCTCTCTCTCTCTCTCTCTCGCTTGGAATGTGGTGGAGATGTTTTCGATATGTAGGTATAATATGTATTCATCACCGCATGGAGTCTAGTAGGTGGTCCTTGCGATCAGTTGCTGACATTTTAAAAAGCCCAAGTCAAAATCAAGCATTGTGACCATCGTTGCCAACTATGTTACTGTGTTACTAATGGATTTTTTGTAGATCTACGTAATTTTATCATAGTCTATGGAACTATGGAATTTGAGTAGAAATCTACGGAATTTCATTTCCATGTTATTTAAAAAAAGCTTCACAATACTTTCAGAATAATTACATTTTTAAAATCTTAACAAAAAAAGAAATTTTTTGGTTTGAATTTACTGACAGCATTGAAATAACCAAGTTTTCGTTTTAAGCATTGTAATGCAGTACAGGTTTAAAGGAACTTCTTTGCGAATAATAATATTCGCAAAGAAGATATAAGAAGATATAAGTTATAAAACTAGTTTTACGGATTTAATCGCGTTTAGTTTACAGCACGGGGTCACATTGACCATGGGTCCGTAAAATCCATCAAATTTGCTTTATTTCAATGTGTAGTATTTGAGGTAACAAGAAATTGCTATGACTAGACTAGGAAAAATCCTGGGAAGTATATCATCATCATTACACTCCTTCACAAGTCCACTGCTAGATATTTGCCCCCAAGATTTGCCACCCGTACCACGCTGTGTAGCGTACGCATGTAAGTACATGCAGGGCATAGGAAATTGTTTTTTAAGACATTCTATTATGGGTCAGATTAGTCCGTGTAATGGTGGTGTAAGAATATCGAATACCTATGTCATCCCGTGGGTGTCGTAAGAGGCGACAGAAGGAAACAAACCAGGAGATGGGTAGTAGCGTCTTCCTAATCACGCTTAATAATTATAAAAAACTGCGGTTGCCATCCCGCTTTCCAAGCGTGGCAACTTTGGCAAATATCCTCCTATGAGGCAATCTATGTTGGAGGCCTATGTCCAGCACCTATGGCAATAGCAATGCTGCTGCCGTGTCAAGGGTTAGTCTCTTCGTTTATGTACGGTAGTGAAATTTGGGTCGTTATTTAAACGAAAAAAATCGTGGTCATTATGGATTATGTCAGTGGTGACTCTGAATAACAGGGTGAGAAATTATGTAATAAAAGAAGAGATTCATCATCATCATCATTACAGCTATTCATAAGTCCACTGCTGAACATAGGCCTCCCCCAAGGAATGCCACAAAGCACGGTGCTGAGCCACCTGCATCCATCGACTTCCTGCATGTATTACCAGGTCGTCACTCCATCTCGTGGGGGGTCACCCTACATTTACGCCTACCGGTATGAGGCTGCCACTCAAGAACCTTTATTCCCCATCGGTTGTCGGTTCTTCGAGCTATATGGCCGGCCCACTGCTACTTCAGCTTACTAATCCGTTGGGCTATGTCGGTTAATCTGGTTCAACTGCGGATATACTCATTTCTAAGTTTATCAAGCAAAGAAACCCCGAGCACAGCCCTCTCCATAGCTCGCTGAGCGACCTTGAGTTTCCTCATACGGCCAGCAGTGAAGAACCACGTCTCAGATCCGTAAGTCATCACTGGCAACACGCACTGATTGTACAATTTCGTTTTAAGGTTTTGAGGTGTGTCTGACGAGAAGATGTTTCATAGTTTCCCGAACGCTGCCCAGCTGAGTTAAATCCGTCGATTGACCTCTCGGTCGAAGTTGGACTTACCTAGTCTGACTATTTGTCCCAGGTAAACATACACGTCAACAACTTCGAGCGTAGTGCTCCCAACCACTACCGGCATAGGTGTGACATGGACATTAAACATGATCTTTGTTTTGCCAATGTTCATCCTAAGACCTATTCGTTGGGAGACACTATTGAGGTCATTGAGCATGGTGCTTAGGTTCTCCAGCGATTCTGCCATAAGGACTATATCGTCGGCAAATCGAAGGTGAGTGATTTACTTGCAATTGATGTTAATACCGTATCCTTTCTAGTCCAGAAGCTTGAAAACGTCTTCCAATGCAGCGGTGAAGAGTTTCGGGGATAAAACGTCACCCTGTCTGACACCTCTTTGCAATTGGATAGGTTTCGTGATCTGATTCTGTACTCGGATAGCCATCGTAGCTCTACTGTACAAATACTTCAGCACTTCGATATACCGACAATCAACTTGGCACCTCTGAATGGACTGCAGCACCGCCCAAATTTCGACGGAGTCAAAGGCTTTCTCATAGTCCACATACGCCAGACGTAGTGGCAAATTGTACTCCTCGGACTTCTGTACAATTTGCCGAAGGGTATGTATGTAGTCTATAAGTGCTAAAGCCCTTTCGGAAATCGGCTTGTTGGGGACGCTGGAAGTCATCAAGTCTGTGCGCGAGACGATTTGTAATGACTCTCGAAAACAGCAAGTAGACGCGGCTCAGAAGGGAAATCGGTCTGTAGTTTTTCAAGAGAGCGTTGTCACTTTTTTTGAAGAACAAGATCACCGCAATTCTGCTCCACGCTTCAGGCGTAATGCCACCATGGAGAACGGAACTAAAGAGCCTCTGAAGGACTTCAAGTACCGGTCTTCCACCCGCTTTCAGAAACTCCGCTGTAATTCCATCCTCACCTGGGGCGAAGAAGAGATTAATTTACAATAATATATTGTGACCGTGGTTAAGAAAAGAATTATTTGGTGGTATGAAAATGTAGAAAGTATGAATGAGTAAAGAGTGACAAAACAAATCTAAGTAATAGAAGTGAGTGGCAGAGTTGGCAAGAGACGTAGTAGACAGAAGTTTATTGACCGAATGGGTGATATATTGAAGATGGACAAAATTAAGAGTACCCTAACCGCCGAGCATATCCGTCTTTGAGAAAATCGACGTGAAAATTTATGTAATAATGTGTTTTTTATACTAGTAAAAATGACGTTATCCGATATCGCAGCTTGCTTGAAATAATATAAAGCACTATACTATAAAGTGATTTACTGGCATAATTCAATAAAATACGAGTTTAATGCTGTTATAAGAAGGATCATATATTAATTGAGAAGACGTCGATCCCATACGCTCCGTGTGAAGCGACTTTGTGCTCACAGTATTCAATAGACGTATTAAGTTGCACGTAACATGCTTAAACATAAGGCACAGAAGGATAACAAAGTAAAGTATTGAGCTCAAATCGAGTAAACATTTATTTTAAAAGGGATGCCAAAGAAAAACAGGGATGTCAAACTCAATTTTTTATAGGCCCATTTACAAAATACGACGATACGACAAAGATAATTTCAAGAAAAGAGCTTACTCCTTTCTAAAAGGCCGGCAACGCACCTGCATATCCCCTGGTATTGCAGTTGTTACTTAATGCGGTAGCCGCTTAAATTAAGGTGAGACGCATGCTCGTTTGCCTCATTTTCTAGAAAAAAAAACAAAAATAAATTAAGAATGTGGTAAGGGGCTAGACTCAAAATAAATTTACGTGAAAACAAATGATAAAAAAATCGTTATTTAGAAATTAAAGGAGAGCGAAAAAACGCACAATTTAAAACACATAGCAGCTGTCATTTTTATAAGTATATAATTAACTTGTACGTGATAGAACCACACTGCATTATGGCTGCAGCAAGAACGAGTACGCTCGATCGGGGAAGAAACTCGCTCTCACATAATATCAATGCAAAATAGCAGCTTAATGCTGCTGTTTTGTATGGTGAGTAAAGAGAACCGGAGATATATTTTGCTGACAACGACGCTTTCCATTTTAGTACCCAGAGGTGACAATGCATTTTTGCATTTTGATTCTTAAGCGATTATAGAGATTAGTGTACATAGGCTTCAGGATCCATATACCATCAGGTAGACTGTGTGCTGTTTAGTCACCTTTACTTCTATAAAGAAAACATATATTTTTGTCTGTCACTCTGTATAAGCAATATGCGTATGTAATATATATTTCTACACCGCCATAGTCGTGTAGTGATAATGTAAAAATATCCACTACCCCAAGTTATCTCGTTAGTGTTGTAAGAGACGACAAATCAGAAGATTGATAGCAGAGCCTTCCTAATAACGACTAAAAAAAAAAAACTTCAATCACCTTCGAAAATATTCCCCGAATAAATCTACGAGTATATGAGGCAATCTTTGTGGGAAGCATGTGTCGAGCAATGGTATTTAATTTTCTGTAACGGTGTAACAGTATGCGAATGCTATGAGCGAGCCACATGTTTGACATGATTGACTTAAAACGTACCTACATATTTTTAATATAATATTTAAAATATAATTACTAATCGCCGTTGCAACTCAAACCTAAGCACTCATTGTAAATTTAATAGTTCTCAAGCAACCTTGAGTCGATCCGTGCTGTCACCAAAGATTTCGTATGCTGATTGGACGTGTTATGTCAGCACATTATGAATTTAATATGCTGACATACCACGTGGTGAAAGAAAACATCGTGAGAAACCTACATGTCTGAGAAATAAAATATTTAGAGCAGTTTTAGTAGTTTTTGAATGATTCTAGTTTGTTTAAATTTTTTTTTTTAATTGAACATGCCAGTATAGGAGCAGGCATAGAGAAATATAGATTTATCTAAAGAAAATATTTGGTCGTGTGCCAGTATCGAGGGAAAAATCAGAGAAACACGTTTGTATGTATTAATCACTGCCCGTGTATAACATAAAAATGACCAATTACAACATATTTTAAATAAAATTTATACATATTCGAAAATAATATAATATTAAGTTTCTTTAAATCGTAATTTATTGAATCTCTTACATTTTGTATCAAGATTCTAAACGTAGAGGCGAAATTGGAGTCTGCGAACTAATTTCAAGTTCCATTTCAATTTGTAGAGTTGGCATTGTTACTATGCACCTGCTTGTCTCATACGATAAATTTGTTTATTTTGCAAAATTTTATTTAAAACTTTTTCTTCAATTATAATTATAATATACTTGCGTAGACTCTCTGGCGGCCTCTCATCACAGGAGTACGTCGTTTAGAATCGGGGCGGCATCAGAGCCAGGCGAACTAAGTGGCGCAAATATGAGTCTCTGAGAGATGACTACATATTTGTGCCATTTGCTGTAGAGACTATCGGTCCGTGGGGTCCACGTGCGGTGAAGTTCCAAAAGGAACTGCATCCGCGGCTGGTCTTTACCGCTGGTGGTAAGAGGGCTGGTTCTTTTCTCGCTCAAAGGCTAAGTATAGCCATTCAGCGGGGAAACGCAGCCAGCGTTCTTGGCACGATACCGCGGGGAGTAGGACTATTATATGATAATTAAGTTTGTAGTTTTATTTTTTTTATTATAGTTTTTCATATTGTATATAATAAAAATATAATTTTATTTTTATTTGTGCTGATATTATTGTGTGGTAGAACCCCCTCTTACCTATTTCTGCCGCCAAATAACAGAGCATATACTACTGCTGTGTTCTGGTATGACGTATATGGATAGCCAGTGAGGCATTCCGTGTTGGTCCTCATAGGTGACAACATACCTTTAATCTTCGTAATTTGAATTTGGCTGCGGTGCCTGTGGTCTGCAGTAGTCACTTACCATCATGGTACCAAGTGGATTGAAAATTTGTTTGTCACTTCAGCTTTACAAAAAAATACAAATTAAAAATAATAAATAATGGCCTATTTATAGGAAACCGTAAAGCTGATCTGAGGTTGGAGGGACCTGGGATCCCATTCTGTATATTCCACGGCAAATACTGCACTGACATATTAAATTTGTTCTATAGTCCGAATTACTATTTCATTAGAATCTAGTGAAATAATGGCATTTTCAATTCCCTTAAAAATATCTGCCCCAGTTGTCGTGCCATGAATACTTTCAATATCAAGAACTTTTTCATACATTTCATAGCTATTATTTACTCTGCGAATAAAAATCAATAACTAAGCAGTATCTGACACATCAGTTCACTCATACAAGGCTAGAGAAAACCAATCAAGATGTCCATTTTTGTCAGACAGTTGAGATGATATTTTTTCTGCGATATCTTTCACACTTCAAGCCATGGTATTTGCTGACAAACTGACACTTTGCTCCGGGTAGTCTGCAGTCTGTGAACACGTAAAGGATCACCCTTGTCATTAAAATCCCTTTCCACACCACAAATCCTCGCTAAAGGACACCGATTTCTTTTAAGGATGATTCGCAAGGCTATTAAAATAAAATAAACATCCTAATTTCAATAGATAAGATGGCTGGGTGCTACCATCTGCTTGAGATCTTATAATAACTAAAATTAAACCCCAACCAATGCATGCAACTGCAAGACTTTAAGATACTGTAACTTCATACTGCGTAGATGGGAACAAAAATTAATAATTTTAACTATGACATTGGGACGTCAAACACCTCAGCCCCCCCCCCCCCACCCCCAGGTCTATGGGTGTTGCAAAGTGCTCGAAATGTCGGAAATACAAAATAAGTTATTATACGCGATAACAAACTAGTTTTATTTAAATGTGTAGTGTTCGCGTAAATATAAAAAATCATTAACTATCAGATTTAGATTCGAAAGTGTTAGTAAGCATTACGCTACTTGAAACGTAATTCAATTACGTAGCACCGTCGAATTTTAGCTGGTCTAAAATATCTGACCAATGATATCGCTATGTCTATTGCTGTTAGTATTAATGTCCGATTGAGAACGATTTGTATAGTGAAATAAACTATGGTCGCATATTTTAATAATCGCATTGATGATGAATTCGTTAAAGATGTTAAAAAACTAGCTAAGTGAGGACTACTTCACCTGAGAATACCCCGAGAAGAGGCGAAACAGGTTTATGGTGACAGGGTTAATGCACGCAATTAAGGAAGAGCGGGAGGTGCTCTTCATACTAGGTGAGACACATCATTTTATTTTATTTAATAACGCGGATCTCAGCTATTTGATTTATAACATCTTTAATATAATGGATTTCCGCAAAGTAACGTCTGATTCTGTTAATTATGATAAAATAATATGCTTTTTTGAATTACAGAATCATCATCATCAACATTAAAACCCTTCAGAGGTCCACTTCTGAGCATGTGCCTCCCTTAAGGAATACCATAAAACACGATCCTGAGCGACTTGCATCATTCCACTTCCAGTAACAGTGGTAGAGCCACGCGGCGGCTTTTGCTGTCGCACGGATGGACCGGCTCGAACCGGGGTGGTACACGACCTCACAGAATACCAGTGTGAAGTAGAGGTTCACCTCTACGTTTCGCTTGGTGAGTGCAGGTGGCCGGAGGCCCTTTTTGCTGGAAATAAGGCATTCCATCTTAGTCCTCACGGGTGACAACGCATCTGCATTTTGATTCGCAAACGGGGATAGATGTAGATGTTTATGTGCCGCAGGAACCACTTACCATCAGGTGGACTGTGTGCTCGTTTGTCACCCTTATCCTATAAAAAAAATTAAGCTAAGTTTGTATAAAAAGGGTTATTATAATATTAAGGAATTTATGGAAGATAATAATTCCTGGGAATGAAGTGGTCGATACCAAGTTACGAGTATTTCTAATGTTTTAAGTTGTTAATTGTGTAACACATACATGATTGTAAGCTGTTATTTAAAAAAAACTTGCTGGTTCTTCCCGGGACTGAGGTTTTTTCGAACCAGTGGTAATTAAACAAGAGAGTGACTTTCAATATATATTATTTTTAAATCTATATTGAAATAAAAAAGTTTCCGTTTCTGTTTCACTAATTAGTGTGTGATGGATTTGTGAAATTCGATTTAATTTTTTTGGATGGAATTTGTGCCGCGTACAGGTGAAATTAGCACCTGAATAACTACTTGGTATCTCTTATTTATTAAAATCGTCGGCATCTTAGTATCTCTTATTTGTTCAAATCGTCGGCAAGGGACGCCCTAAATGAAAGTTTGTCCATAAAATTGGCGATATGTTGAATTGATCCCTATTGCAGGTTTAAGTATCAAGGCATAATAAACGAGATTTTATTCTACTGACATTGGAAGCAATAATTTTGCTGGCATTTCCCAAAGTCGCCGAAAGTCGCAATAGCGACACCCATGGGACAAAACGCCGTGATAGGTTCTTCTGCCCCGCCCACACATCGAAAACTAGCGACGGTCAAATTAAAATATCCTATTATGTTCAACGAGCATTATATTGTTTAAAACAAAGTTCGGCATAAATCTAATTTATTTAATCCCTCGGAGAAATAATCTGAATTGGGTAGGATCGAACTAAACATTTGATATAATTTTGTAGACTTCAAATAATTTTAAATTAATAGAGTTTAAGAGAAATATTTAAATTGTTGTCTAATTTTGCAGTCTTACTGAAGGTAGTTTTATAATAATGTTATCTTTCTTCCCGATCACAACAGCCACCTCCGCGTCAACAGCCATAGTCTCTAACGATTTTTGGGAGACCGAAGGTGTTAAATTATACTTTAGGCCTTTATGTAAAAGGGACCACTTATCTGTTGGAAACTGGACATCGGAAAGATTTTTAACTCGGGGATAAAATTGGTGATATTCTGTATGTATGTCGTTATTACGATTACGGGATGAAGAGGATACAAGTCGTTGTAATTTACGGGACTGAATTTGATATTTCTCATAAACAGCCATTGAAGCAAGTTCTCTGGCTTTCCCATCCAAAATATCAAATTCAATATTATGTAATTTATATGAAAGTTCAGAGTATAATACTTTAAGGTGGATTTTTAAATTATCTCTATTGGAAAACCAACGACGACACTCCTCATTAAGCCAAATGTTCTGAGCTTTAGAAATAGCAATACTGGCCGCTCGACTATTTGTGCTGGAACGTATTTGAATATAATTGGGAATAACATGAAGTTGTTTGCACTGCTGATTGAACCAAACATTTTGGGCAGCAATACGATGGAGTTTTGTTAATTTGACATAGAGTCTTGCCTGGTCGGCCGTGCTAGCCTTTTTAATATAATTAATAGAATCAGGCGTTACTTTGCGGAAATCCATTATATAAAAGCTTTTACAAAAATTTACTTTGCAAATATCCGCGTTATAAAATAAAATGATGTGTCTTACCTAGTATGAAGAAGCACCTCCCGCCCTCCCTCAATTGCGTGCACTAACCCCGTCACCACTAATCCCAGCACCGCTACTTCCAACACCACTACACTAGGCAAGACACACCACTGACGATAATACGACACGTGTTTCGCCTCTACACGAGGCATCCTCAGGTGATATAGACTCTACGGTGGCTAACCGCTAAGTGAGCGGCGA
Source organism: Parnassius mnemosyne (assembly GCA_963668995.1). Taxonomy (NCBI): domain Eukaryota; kingdom Metazoa; phylum Arthropoda; class Insecta; order Lepidoptera; family Papilionidae; genus Parnassius; species Parnassius mnemosyne. The sequence goes on from CAVLGL010000057.1 coordinate 9,384,927, forward strand.
GCCAAAACAAGTGCCTTTTATTAAAACCGATGATGCAACCGCTCTCTACCTAACGAGCGAGCGATTGCGTCATGCGATAAAACATGCGACCAATCACCGCTGGACTTACGCAGCCGTTTGTAAAATTAAAAACAAACCGCCGCGCAACGCCCACATTATTAGTGAGCAGGCTTGAAGATATTTAAGAGAGGTGAGTTAGTAACATTTGTTTGTTCATTCAGCAATGCAACGGTATTATTATTACTTTTTAATATCTCTAACTGTTCCAGCACACACAGACGCAGCCCTTTATTACACGTATGTAAGACTTTAAAGGAGTGGTCGTTGGCTAGGTTGTGTCCAGTGTCCAAAAGATGTTTGGCAAAATGGGATTTATCGGGATTGCAATTCCTGTACGCGGCTAAATGCTCTTTATAACGTGTCTCGAAATTGCGACCAGTCTGACCCACGTAAACGGCGTGGCATTCGTCACAAACAAGTTTGTAAACACCTGACTTTTGACGAATATCTAACTTATCTTTACTATTACAGATATTTCTAAGAGAATTGTTAATTGTTAATTGTTAAAAACGGCGTTCATGTGGCGTTCAAAACAAACAATTCTCTTAGAAATATCTGTAATAGTAAAGATAAGTTAGATATTCGTCAAAAGTCAGGTGTTTACAAACTTGTTTGTGACGAATGCCACGCCGTTTACGTGGGGCAGACTGGTCGCAATTTCGAGACACGTTATAAAGAGCATTTAGCCGCGTACAGGAATTGCAATCCCGATAAATCCCATTTTGCCAAACATCTTTTGGACACTGGACACAACCTAGCCAACGACCACTCCTTTAAAGTCTTACATACGTGTAATAAAGGGCTGCGTCTGTGTGTGCTGGAACAGTTAGAGATATTAAAAAGTAATAATAATACCGTTGCATTGCTGAATGAACAAACAAATGTTACTAACTCACCTCTCTTAAATATCTTCAAGCCTGCTCACTAATAATGTGGGCGTTGCGCGGCGGTTTGTTTTTAATTTTACAAACGGCTGCGTAAGTCCAGCGGTGATTGGTCGCATGTTTTATCGCATGACGCAATCGCTCGCTCGTTAGGTAGAGAGCGGTTGCATCATCGGTTTGTATAAAAGGCACTTGTTTTGGCTCGCCGCTCACTTAGCGGTTAGCCACCGTAGAGTCTATATCACCTGAGGATGCCTCGTGTAGAGGCGAAACACGTGTCGTATTATCGTCAGTGGTGTGTCTTGCCTAGTGTAGTGGTGTTGGAAGTAGCGGTGCTGGGATTAGTGGTGACGGGGTTAGTGCACGCAATTGAGGGAGGGCGGGAGGTGCTTCTTCATACTAGGTAAGACACATCATTTTATTTTATAACGCGGATATTTGCAAAGTAAATTTTTGTAAAAGCTTTTATATAATGGATTTCCGCAAAGTAACGCCTGATTCTATTAATTATATTAAAAAGGCTAGCACGGCCGACCAGGCAAGACTCTATGTCAAATTAACAAAACTCCATCGTATTGCTGCCCAAAATGTTTGGTTCAATCAGCAGTGCAAACAACTTCATGTTATTCCCAATTATATTCAAATACGTTCCAGCACAAATAGTCGAGCGGCCAGTATTGCTATTTCTAAAGCTCAGAACATTTGGCTTAATGAGGAGTGTCGTCGTTGGTTTTCCAATAGAGATAATTTAAAAATCCACCTTAAAGTATTATACTCTGAACTTTCATATAAATTACATAATATTGAATTTGATATTTTGGATGGGAAAGCCAGAGAACTTGCTTCAATGGCTGTTTATGAGAAATATCAAATTCAGTCCCGTAAATTACAACGACTTGTATCCTCTTCATCCCGTAATCGTAATAACGACATACATACAGAATATCACCAATTTTATCCCCGAGTTAAAAATCTTTCCGATGTCCAGTTTCCAACAGATGAGTGGTCCCTTTTACATAAAGGCCTAAAGTATAATTTAACACCTTCGGTCTCCCAAAAATCGTTAGAGACTATGGCTGTTGACGCGGAGGTGGCTGTTGTGATCGGGAAGAAAGATAACATCGTTAAAAGTTTGGTAGCTAATGAAATTCGGGCTGTGCCCACGTCTTCCCATTTCAATCCTGAGTTCCCTGTTTTTAAGTCTCTAAAGCAGAGAATAAGGGAAAACGACCTTATTGTTACTAAAGCCGATAAAGGCAATACTGTTGTTATTATGGAGAGTAGTGGGTACAGCCAGAAAGTTAACGATGTTATCCAAGGTGATGACTTTGAGCTATTGGAGTCTGACCCAACCAAAAAGTTTACTTCGGATATTAAGTTATGTATACAACAGTCATCATATGTTTTTCCCGATCACAACTTGTCTCGGAGCAATCTTGTTCCAATGAATCCTCAAGCACCCATTTTATATGGGTTACCAAAAATACATAAAGAACATGTTCCTATTCGTCCAGTTGTCTCATATATTGGTGCACCAGCTTATTTCCTTGCTAAAAAATTAAACTTCCTCCTTCGAGAGAAATCTGGATTTAACCCCACTTACAGCCTAAAAAATGGCTTAGATCTCATTTCCAAAATTAAAGATATTCGTATTCCTCCTAAATCCATATTGTTATCTTTAGACGTTGATAGTCTTTTCACAAATGTCCCATCCCCTGACTGTTTGCGTATACTCGCAGATCTCTTTGAAAAACGTCGTCTACATCCCGGGGAAACAAATGATCTTCTTAACTTAACCTCTCTCTGTATGAAACAAAACTATTTCCGGTTTAATAACCGTTTCTATCTACAAAAAGAAGGGTTAGCTATGGGGTCCCCTCTAAGTCCCCTTATGGCGGACATTTTCATGGATAATTTCGAAAAACAACATATAGTTGTCAATCAAAATATCTTATATTACTATCGATATGTAGACGACATAATTATTTGCTGGACTGGCACAAGGAGACAACTGGATGTTTTCCTCAATAAAATAAATAGAGTCCATGACAAAATTAAATTTAAACTTGAATTGGAACAAGATTGTTCCCTTAATTTTCTTGACTTAACAATAACAAGAAAAGAATCGTCACATGTTTTCCAAATTTATCGAAAGCCAACTCACACCGACACGGTCATCCCCGCGTCATCATGTCATCCATGGCAACATAAAGTAGCCGCTTTTTATTGTTACATTAACCGTTTGTTCACTGTCCCATTAAGTAAAGAAAATTATTTAAAAGAACTTAATATAATTTATCAAATAGCGGTCTCTAACGGTTTTTCAAAAAATCTCATTAACAATTTAATTAAAAAGAAACAAAAGCATGTTATTCGCAACTCTCTGTACGCGGTTCAACCTCAAAGTGTTCATCGATATGTGAGCAGTTTGACCTACTTAGGCCCCATATCTGAAAAAGTAGCTAATACTCTTCGACAAAACGGCGTTCATGTGGCGTTCAAAACAAACAATTCTCTTAGAAATATCTGTAATAGTAAAGATAAGTTAGATATTCGTCAAAAGTCAGGTGTTTACAAACTTGTTTGTGACGAATGCCACGCCGTTTACGTGGGTCAGACTGGTCGCAATTTCGAGACACGTTATAAAGAGCATTTAGCCGCGTACAGGAATTGCAATCCCGATAAATCCCATTTTGCCAAACATCTTTTGGACACTGGACACAACCTAGCCAACGACCACTCCTTTAAAGTCTTACATACGTGTAATAAAGGGCTGCGTCTGTGTGTGCTGGAACAGTTAGAGATATTAAAAAGTAATAATAATACCGTTGCATTGCTGAATGAACAAACAAATGTTACTAACTCACCTCTCTTAAATATCTTCAAGCCTGCTCACTAATAATGTGGGCGTTGCGCGGCGGTTTGTTTTTAATTTTACAAACGGCTGCGTAAGTCCAGCGGTGATTGGTCGCATGTTTTATCGCATGACGCAATCGCTCGCTCGTTAGGTAGAGAGCGGTTGCATCATCGGTTTGTATAAAAGGCACTTGTTTTGGCTCGCCGCTCACTTAGCGGTTAGCCACCGTAGAGTCTATATCACCTGAGGATGCCTCGTGTAGAGGCGAAACACGTGTCGTATTATCGTCAGTGGTGTGTCTTGCCTAGTGTAGTGGTGTTGGAAGTAGCGGTGCTGGGATTAGTGGTGACGGGGTTGGTGCACGCAATTGAGGGAGGGCGGGAGGTGCTTCTTCATACTAGGTAAGACACATCATTTTATTTTATAACGCGGATATTTGCAAAGTAAATTTTTGTAAAAGCTTTTATAAAATCGAAGTGTCTGTCTGTAATATTGTTTTTTTTATATAGAATAAGGGTAACAAACGAGCACACAGTTCACCTGATTGTAAGTGGATGCTGTGACCCAAAGACATCTACATTTACCCTTGCTTAAGAATCAAAATGCAGATGCGTTGTTATCCCCAAATATTAAGATTGAATGCCTCGTATCCAGTAAAAAGGGCCTTTGGTTCTCTCCGGGTCTCTATACTCACCATAGGAAACACAGCAGCATTAAGCTACTATTTTACGTTGGTAATCCGTGAGAGAGCATGGTTCTTCGCTGATCGATCCGACACTTTCATGCTGCAACCATAATATGGTTGCACCATGGCTCTACAACGTATAACTGGTAAATTATTTACCATTATTCGGCTTCCATTCAGCTGAGGGGTTATTTGCATGGCAATAAGATATTAAAAACATTTTATTTTAATTTCTATGTTTGCCATTCTGTCTGACTGTTCAGGCGGAATGGCTGAACTGTTTGTGATGAAACAGATAGAAAGCAATGCCAGGAGTAATCTAGGCTAAATTTTATCCAAAAAACTTTTCAGTGAAAAAGCGTTAAATTTATAAAATTAAAGATTACTACACGTACGGTAAATTCCCACCACTTTATGGGTTGACTGGTAGGAAATACCTTTCACTGTCCCCTGTACTACATATATGTGTGTCTGAAATCCGGACAGTGACAATGACAAGACATTAATCTACCATTTGTATTTTTTTGTTATAAGGAATGCAATAAATTTTAGTAACAGCTAGGTCTCAAGAAGTTGGTCGTACCTCGGAAAGCATTTAAAACCGTTGATCTTGCGCTTCATCTATCTCTCTCTCTCTCTCTCTCTCTCTAGTCTTGTCAGATTGCCGTCACATTGAATTATGAGACGGAGGCAATAGAGGGTGCACCTATACTTACGCACATACACGTGCACTATATTCTTATCCTACGCAGATGTCTAGTCTTCGTTTAGAGTGGACTCCGTGGCCGAAATTCGGTCTGGAGGACATTATTACTTGTATTATTGGAAAAGATGAACGCAAGCACGCATGCACGTTCACAATGAACAGCGCGGCTCGCCTTAGGAGTAATATAATATATAAACGTTTGGTTTGTAACGTTTTTATGACAATTTATAGTATAAAATAAATGTTCAAATAAAAGTTGATCTATTGATGAAACTATTAATCAGCCTTTAATATTAATTAGTTTCACTAATTAGTCACAATTTTGGAACTTTATTAAAAATTAAAAAGAAAGTTTTGCATGCAACATACTTGTAAAATTCTTTACAACGAGCTAAATTCTTAAATTTCACGTAAGCTAGATGCCAAATTGGATGTTGAAGAGCTGTCCAATTTGTGCACGCCCCTACATCTCCTTGCCTGTTACAGTATCCAAATGTATAATCTGCTCTAACAATTCTATTTATAAAATTTAATAACTTTAAATTTCTTCATCAATATTATATCTTTCTTTTTTTATTCTAAATTATTTTAATTATGTACATGACGATAGCTGAACACTGCCGTAGGTATACTTCCTTTCAACTGCAATCTAAAACATCTATTATAAATTTAATTTTGAAGTAAATTTCAATAAAAATAAGTTTGTTCGACATAAAATACTATGATATAACTACTTGACTTCATTGGGAATACCATAGTTTTTTTATATCTTCATCTGCTTATGCTAATGAACTTTTAAAATTACCACCCAAAAATATTTTCACGTTAATACCATTTTCCGGACAGACAGACATAGTGACAAAAAATATGTCTTACTGGCATGCAGATAAGCTACTCAAGCTCAAATTAAGGCAGTTATTTTGATATTACCATAGACGTCTACGTTTATCCTCGATTAAGAATCAAAATACAGATGCGTTGTCACCCTTGTGAATTAAGACGGAACACCTCGTTACAAGTGAAGCAAAAGTAAGTGTGACAAATAAATCATTTCGATCAGAGAGCTCATATAGAGAGAGTATAATATGTAGTTTATACAAACAGCATGATGACTTTACAATGATAAATGTTTAAACCGATGATTAATTTTGGCGTTCGCAAGACTTTAAACGTGATATAAGGTTTTGACCTTTGTCTCTAGCAATAAATAAAGATTTTTTCTTTTAAATTTTTATACAGCGCCATGACGATTTTATACTGTGTAGTCGCAGTGAAAGAATATCCACTACTCTATGTCATTGCGTAGATGTCTTAAGAGGCGACAGAAGTAAACAAACCAGCAGATGAGCAGCAGCGTCTCCTTAATAATATTTAAAAATAAAAAAACTGCGGTTGCCAACACACCTGGTAAGCTTGATGGATGATTTTTGATAGAATCTCATCCAAGTTCAAGATCATGATTTATTGCAAAGACCTACAACATAAACATATCTTTAATAAAACCACAAAATGAAACTACAAATAACAACGGCATTAACGGAATCAATTATTTGTGTTATCATTGTTGATTAGCTGAAACATACGAGTATTGAGTAACAAAAAATTACCGTTTGATGTCCACAGTTTTGGCACATGTTAAGATTGTAGTCCTTAAGCATTGAACTTTTAATCGAACACCTACGTTGATATTTTCTAGTCACACACGCATCGCGTAGTGTAAGTATACGCACCCTGGACACGAATGAATTAGTGTTGTTGCTTCGCACAAGTTACATATTCATCACGCGTTCGTTTTCGTAGGATGTTAATGAATATCACAAAAAATGCATTGTATGTAGCCATTTGCAATTTTCATTCTAAGTCATCTACTTGTCACATAGTGAAGAACGTGAGCCCGTAATGAATAAAACGTAAACGTAAGAAATTTTTTACGTGGTAGAGCCATGCTGCAACTATGTTATGGTTGTAGCACGAATGGGTCGGCTCGACCGGGGAAGGACCACGCTCTCACAGAAAACCAGCGTAAAATAGCAGCCTAACGCTGCTGTGTTTCGTATGGTGAGTGTAGAGAACCGGAGACCCTTTTTACTGGCTAAGAGGCATTCCATCTTGGTCCTCACGGGTGACAACACATCTGCATCTTGAGTCTTTATTGAGGATTGCATCTCTTTGCGTATTTTATCACATCTATCACGGGGAGTGCTCTGAGGAATTGTTCGGACTAATTCCAGCCGCTCAATTTCACCATCGCACATCGCGAGAAAACTCGCGTTACCATCCACACCATCTTGATGATTGGCGGTCCACCACTGTGCGATTTAGAAGAAATTTTCTTCCTCCCATAACTTCCTAGTGGTATCGATTAACACCAGCGATTTTTCCGGACCGATAAGACTTAGGGGACCTTAAAGAAAAGAGCCTACTCCTTTTTCAAAGGCCGGCATCGCATCTGCGATTTCCCTGGTTCCCCTGATGTTGCAGTGGTTCATGGGCGCCGGTAGTCACTTACCATCAGGCGAGCCGCATGCTCGTTTGCCCCCGCTCCTATAAAAAAGAGAACACAAAATTGCTTGAACTGGACGTGTCGAGAATAAAGCACTACCTAATAATGCTTTGCATTACGAGGCATGCAATGAAAATTCAGCAAACTTTATAATAAATATATATATATATATATATATATATATATATATATATATCTACGTTTTTAATGAAATACGTTTGCTGCGTTTACATGATTGAACAATATGAGCTTTTAATTTTCGTGTTTACGCATAATTAACCCGGGAAAGGCTCATAAATCTGTCCGTTTTATTATTTATTTGCATTGATGCCGGCAAAATGGCAGCCTCTGTACAACTTTGTACCAACATTATATTAAAGTGCTTGGTTTTGAATTTCCCGAATATGTACAAAGGTTTTAAATAAAATATTTTGTATATATGAATTGAAGTGACGTTCTCCCCCTTCATTGGTCTTTCATTTTTGATTTAAACCCTCACTTACAATTCTTGACTATTGATTACATAAATAAAGTGTTAATTACCTCTATACCTATCCCTTTCTATCGTCATTTAGTGTAGAAAGGAAGAGAGAGAAAATAACTTTAAACATTTCTTGAAGTGATCTGATGGGACGGCATTCCGACACGACCGGGAGAGTGTAGTTATGTATAGTGAAGTTAATGCGGTGATTGTATTTACAATAACGATATTCAAGTACAATTTACTTGTATAATATTATTAATTTATGAGCACCCGTAAAGCTCCCGGTTATAATAGAGCGATTGTAATTGATTGAAAAATGACGTATGCGCCAAAATTATTTTAAATTAATACAGCTTAAATTATAGCAAACATTAAAACTTATTTAGTCACAAGACTCAACTAGTTGTAAGTTATTGTATATATCTTTTTTGCCCTAAAGTTCGCACCCTATTGAGTACAGAACTAAAGGACATTGTTCTGCGCCCATACATTGTTCGCCCTGGAACCAAGAGCATCGGAAAATTATCTATTTTATTGTTGATCATTAGTAAATTCCTATTTGATCATAATTCATAATTCATAATTCATTTATTGCATGTCACAAAGTATAAAGTTGTTACAATATGTCTACAGAGCATGTGACAACCCTGTACGGGCGTAGCATATTAAGATCTATTTTAATTGTTAATTAATATGAAATCAAATTAAATTACAATTTTTAAGGTACATAATTATACATTATTATTAATTTATTTATTAAATATCAAACTAAATAAATAATACACACATTTATTTAAAATGAAATGTCAATAAATATTTCATCTTAACTATTGGTCATTTTAATTCATATAAATAAGATTTAAAACTTTGATGAAAATATTAATAATGTCATTTAAGTAAATAGAAATAATAAATTTTGTCAAAATAATTTAAATTTATAATTTGTCATTAAAATATTCATTTAAGTTATAATAGCTTTTTACAATAAGCATTTTCTTAAGTACTATTTCAAATTTACGACACTGGAGGGCTTTTATATTATTTGGTAAATGGTTGTAAACCCTTATTGCCATGTAGTAGGGACCATTTTTAAATATTGTTAGATGTGCGGTAGGAGCGACCAGGTTATAACCACGGTGACGTGCGCCATATCGATTGGGTCTATCCCCAATTCGTTGAAAATAATGAGGACTTTTCCTAACAAAGCGGCATAATTCAAAAATATAAATGCACGTCACAGTTAATAAGTTGAATTTAGGGAACAACTTTCGACATGAATCTCTTGGAGCTACGAATGCAATTATTCTAAGGCATCGTTTTTGGAGCACGGATACCGCGTGCACCTCGGTAGAATTGCCCCAGAATATGATGCCATATCTGATCCAGGCACCGGCGTGGCTGTGGTACGCAGTAAGCGCACACTGCTCGTTTGTGTCTTTACGCAGCTCGCGCAAGGCATAGCAAAAACTGCTCAACTTACTTACTACGCTCTCTATATGATTTTTCCATGAAAAAGTTGAGTCTATTGTTATCCCTAGGAGCGAAAACGTGCGAACTTCCTCAATATTTATACCTTGGTAAGATATAGCGAGTGGGACTTCTAGTCTCTGATATGGGCGAAACTGCATTATTTTTGTCTTTTCAAAATTTAACAATAAACCCAAAACGTCCAATTCATCCACAATTTTGCTAAGGCAGTAAGCTATATTTTCCTGTAAACTAGTGAGATTTTTTTGTTCACAAGTAATTATTACTGTCGCGTCGTCTGCAAACAAAACGACTCTATGTGGTATTACTGAAGGGAGTTCGTTAATATACGTAGAGAACAGCAAGCATCCTAGGACGCTACCCTGTGGTATAGATCCTTTTACTGTGGTAGTGTACGAGTTTATTTCATTTATTATTCTTCTATTTTCATTTAAATGGGATATCTGTACGTAGTGTTTTCTATTCGCAAGATAAGAAGAGAGCCATTCGTGCGGTTTCCCTCGTATTCCTAGAGAATATAGCTTTTCTAGCAAGGGACCATGCAAAACGCGATCGTATGCTTTGGACATGTCCATAAAAATAGCTACAGCACATCTTCCCTCATTTAGAGCATTATGAATTTCTAAGATGATGTCAAATACAGCGGATGTGGTAGAATGTTTTTTTCGGAAACCATGTTGATATCTATTAAAAATGTTGTATTTTTCAAAAAAATTATATATTGTACTACAAATTATTCTCTCAAAAATTTTCGAAATTACAGGCAGTAATGCGATGGGGCGATAATTAGACACATTAGTTCTATCTCCTTTTTTAAAAACCGGTTTTATCACTGCTAATTTTAGATTTTCCGGAAAAACGCCATCCTCATACGATTGATTTATAAGAAAAGTTAAGGGTTTTACGAACTCATCTACGCAATATATCAGTAAGGTAGCTGGGATTTCATCATATCCACAAGAGTTGTTTCTTTTAAGTCGCATTATTGCCCTTTTTACATCAGCCTCTGTAACACTACCCAGATATAGTGAATTTGGTAAGGATACTCGAGATGGCTGTTTATTTAGAGAGCAGCAGGTTTTTGAATTTATGGTTATATAATAATTATTAAATATGTTTGCAACTTTACTAGGAGATGTTTTTAACCCGTCATTACATAAATAAATGTTTTCATGTTTTACACTTTTACATTTTTTAATTTTTTCATTAATCATAGCCCACATAGTTTTATATTTATTACGTGACGTTTGCAGTCTTTTTATGTACGATTTTCTTTTTTCTGTGGCTATTATTCTCTTTAATATTTTGCTGTAATTTTTTAAATAAGATTTTAAGGCTTCGTTATTGTGGTAGTTCGTAAGATAACGTAAAAAACGTTTGTTATGACAACATTTTTTAATGCCTTTTGTGGCCCATTTTGTCTTCACTTTATTTTGTAATTTATATAATTTTCGTGGAATATGCTCATCTAAAATAGATGTGATTTGGTTCTGGAATTTATTATAGTTTGTATTTATATCACTCGTTCGGGTCATTATGTTACTCCAATTAATTTCATTTAGTTTAATTCTGAAATTATTCATATTATTTTCATTAAAAAGTCGTTTGTTTATTTTATAAGTAATATTTTTTCTATTTATGTTCTCTTTTACTGGTATTTGTCCAATTAATGTGTGATGGTCTGATAAGTCATAGTTTTGTACAAAAGCCGTCATGTATGTATTTTTAGAAATTATAAATTGGTCAATGCATGATTTACAGTTTTGGGTCTCACGTGTGGGGGTGTCTATAAGACAGCGTAACCCGAATGATTTTAAAAGATTGATAAGTCTACGAGATATTTTTGTGTTCTTTGTAATATCAATATTTATATCACCCGCTATGATAATTTTTTTGTTATGAGAATTTTTAGATAAGTGGTGTAGTAAAGCTTGCATTTGAATGAAAAATGTTTCTATTTCCCTCTCACAGCGATAAATGGCCACAATCAATAAGTTGGATTCGGTAATCTCCAACGCACACAATTCTATGATAAATTCTACTGTGAATGATTGAATGTCAAAACGTTCTTTAGTTTTCATATTTTCTCTAACAAAGATACCAACCCCACCGTGTATATGTTTTTGCCGTAAATACTTCGCACGTAGATCGTAGCCCTCTAATGTGTAAAAATGATAGTTAATAGGTAATAACCAATGTTCACTCACGATTAATAGATCTATATTAACTTCCATTAATAATAAGTTTAAGTCGTCAATTTTGTTGGAAAGACATTGAATGTTTTGATACATAATTTTGTAGTATTTAGGGGCGAAAGGAAGACTTCTGTGAGTCAGTTCTATTTTCTTGACACGTTATTACTTCCAGATTAGAGATATTTTCCATTCGTCGATTTTCACTGAATGTTAGATCGTCAAATGTTGTTATGAATTCGTCAATGTCGTGCAAATAGGTCTTTAATCCGAGTTTATTTAATTTTCCATTATATATTGAGAACATATGAGTGGAATACTCTAAATTTTTATTTGAGTCTAAAATGTAACAGTATTCAAAATTAATATTATCAGAGTATAATAAGTTATTAAAGGTTTCAATTCTTCTATTATATATATTTGATTGGTTACAAAATTTAAAAGTGGGCAGGCATATCAAAATATTTGTGTGCTGAACGGTTAAAAGGGCTTTTCTTATATTCAAAACTAATTCATTATAATTTTTGGAAACATTAAAATCAGTTTCACCTACAATCAAAATACAATAGTCATTAAGGGTGTAATCTTCAAGTTTTGTTTGCAGACCACTTAATAGTTGGTTAATACCACCTCCTGTTATGCGGTAGTGGCAGATGTTTTGCGTCTCGAAGTGGTTTCTTAGTGTGGTCGCCATTTTATTGCTGCGAATGCTGCTGATGATGCACAGTTTCCTATTCGGAGAGTACTTGCAAGTTCCTTCACTAGTCTTAGTTTTTGAGGCTAGAGATTCGGCGTAAAAACGGCTTCTATCGTTCACAATTTTTTCAGGTTGAGTAGCAGGCAATGTTTCTTTAAGCTTTATTTGTTCAACACATCCGGAACTATGGCGTGTATCAGGCTTAAAACTTTTTGTTTTTTGTTTTTTGGGTTTACTTAAAGGCGTTGAGTTATATGAATTATTAGCTGGTTTTCTCAATTTTACGTCATCGATACTAACAGTTTTGTAAATTTTTATAATTTTTTCTTGTTCTAAAATTTTTTTGTTAAGTTTCCTAATCGTAATATTTAAATTATCCACCTCTTTGTTTGCTATGATTAGTTCTGTTCGTAGTCTTAAAACTTCTTCTTTTAACTCTTGTATCATCAAGCAGTCTCTTAAGTCGTCATCTGGTAGACTGCGAGAGGTTTTTTGTAAATTTAATGAACGAGAGTGTGTATTAGTAGACATAAATGAGTCTGAAAAATCTGGTAGTGATTCAGGTAGTTTTTTATTTTTCTGACGAAAGGTTACAAATTCTGCGTACTCATCATCCACGTCTAGTACATCAAAGGAGTTAGTTGTAGGTATATTTATATTTAGTTGATCAAAATTTGGCAGTTTTTGGTATTTACAATAATCGCATAGGCATTTTTTTCTTTTTTCGACATCTAGTAAGAAGAAAAATTTTTCTCCTATACTTGTGCAGTCTAAGTGAAAGAAATTCTTACATTTGGGACATTCAATAAAGTCTCGTTTTGTTATTTCTTCCCTGCATTTAAAACAATTTTTCGACATTTTGTAGTATTTTCTTCCTTTTGTAAAATAAATTAAAATAGTTTTTAATTTTTAGTTATCGCCATCTATTGTGTTGTAACTGCACTATTATTATACAAAGGCATGCTTTTTATCTTGTCGTCGGTGGTCAATCAATTATTGAATTTGTTTTACCGCTAGATGGCGGCTGTTTACAATGGAATCTAATTCACTTTGAGAAGTTAAAATCAGCTGATTGGTCAGCTGACTTGTGTTTACAAATTTAAACAGCAAACGTTTCACCAGTTGAGTAAAAATAGTAAATTCAAGCTTTTATGGTTTAATTTTTCACTTACGACATGAGTTGTAGAAATACTAGGTTAGGGCACTTATTAATTCACTTGCACTTGAACACTTCGTACTTTTATTACGGTTTTATTTGTCTTATCAATACTGATTGATTTTCACACAATATACACTGGTTTTTACTGAGATAACATTTCCACCGCTCTATTGTATCTAATTTTATCTGGAAAACACTGATTTACTATATTTAGATCACTATTTGTTAATTTTTATAAATTTATAACGGAGCTCGATGTTAACCGTGACAACTAGCGACACCTATATATCTTCTATTCTTCTATCTAGCGATCTTATTTGTATAGCGGACTAGCTGCATAATAGATATATTTCAAAAAAAGTATCTGATTTTGAGGTTATAATCGAACCACGAATATTACGTTTTTTCATTGATCCGAGTGATTTTTAACAAACTGAAAAACGATGTCCTAAAACATTTAGCTATTTCTAGTACCTATCTACATAATTAGGTATGCAATTTTTGTTCTAAAGCCTAAGTGTATGTTAGTGCAATGTATAAATACATAGAATGTAGTTAACAAACCTGCTTTCTGAGCATTGGTTTTGAAATGAGAGATAATGTTTGTGTGTATTAATGTAAAAATAAAAATATATTTATATAATGGCTCTTAGCATTTAGATGTTGTCATTAGCATATACGGTACGGTAAGATACCTAGTACCTAAATGTAGGATTTAGGCTGTCAGTCACGCCGCTAGACATGCCGTCGAACAGCGAGCGTATCAACCACGGTTTCAACCAAGTTTCAACAACGCGCGCATGAACAGCGTGAATATTATAGACTACTACTATCTAGTACATTTGCAAGCGTGTGCGTCTGGACAGCGGTGTTCAAACGCGTGACTATGAAACCAGCCCTACCGACTTAGTACATAATTGGTAGTATAAGTTGTTTTTACACGTACATTATAAACTTATTATGTTTGAATTAGAAATAAAACACAGATTAATTTCATGTTTATTTTTCATTTTCTAAATTGGAAATAAGAATATTATTTTGATGTCTCGTAAAGCTCAAGTATCAAATAATGGTCATAACATGGGCGCAGCAACCGATGGTTCTGCGTACAACGATGCAATTACAGCAATATTGCACGATTGCTTCTCTGTTCATCTTTAAACAATATTGTACCACCAGCAGAGCCGCTATTTACACAAAATACACTTTCCATTGCGTATACGTAAGTCCGTTTATGAATGCTAGGTTATCGTTTGAGTGGTACACAGTTCCAAAAATCACAGCAAGGAAGTCGTTCTTGAAAGCAATCAGAGTCCGTTAAAATAGCCAAGTCGTAATGTTCAATATATAGTCCCGAAAGTCACCACAACACCGATACAATTATGTACAAAGACAACATTTGCAAACGACGCCAACCAATGTAACTTTGACAGAATTAGAGATGACGGTACAAAGTAGGCATGTCCATTTGAAATCGTTTAATCGATTTTTTATAGTATTAGAATCGATTTTCCAGATCGATATAGATCTGAAGAATCCTTGTCCGATGTCGATACAGAAACCTCTCGAATCGGACTTATTCAAGAACTAGCTATATTTCAAACGATTCAAGAAATACTTTTGCATAGTTGGAACATCTGTTCCTTGTGACAGACAGAAAAACTGTTCTGTTCTGGGTTCGATCCCAGGGTCGGGCAAATTATTATTGGGTTTTTATAACTTGAAGTTCCCAGTAGTAGCACGGAGTCTGGATTTGTGTCCGGTGTTTGGCAATACGCGCATCCCCTATTACATGGGATGTATAACATAACAGTACTTACACACCTCTACCTACTCCTTCTGGAAAATACTGGCGTAATGTTATGTTTATTAATTTAATGATTTTTTTATACAGTTACTTGTATTTACGATAAGTTATCGTCAATAATGTTCTATGTCTATATTAGGCATGTTTGAATATGTCGCGAATTATCAAAAATAGATCTGTTAATGCTTGATTTAATCGAGAATCGATTCTAGTATGTTCGATTTGCATCGGTTTGGAGATCGTATTTTTCTCATGAGAGACTGACAAGTGACCATTTAGTGACATCAAAAATAGGAGCGCTAAATACGATACGACTTATGAATATTTCCTAAGATTTATTATAGCCGTACGTTACAAACAGTATACCATCTATATAGTATATATCATCTTTTGTCATACAATAATATTAATACCATAACAATGTCCTACTTTACTTATAATAACACGTACGTCTCTACTTCTTCCATACTTGCAACAATATTAATAATAATATCTGTATCTAGTCTGCAATATTGCTCTTTTTAAAAAAACACATTTATAATTAATGCAGTAACGATAACAGTTTTTTTTTTAAATTAATTGTCGTAAACTCGTAAGTTATCGTTTAGTAAGACGTAAAATATACTCCTGTCTAAACGATCATTACAAAATCCTGAATAATTATCTTTACGAATATTTTTCTTCAGCAATATTTTAACTACCTATTCAAAATCGAGTATGACATTCAATAGGTATAGGAGGTTTTTAAAATTATACTTGTAGGGAATAACATAAAAGAATATAAAGAAATGATAATATAATATTTTTATTGTAGCTTCTTTTAGCAACTTTATTCGAAATAAATTAAAATGTAATTCAGATTAAAAATATACAACAGTTCATTAAAAATTCAATAATCGATTACAATCGATTGGGCATCCCTAATCATTTTTCGACACCACATAATGTTTGGCGAAGATGGCGGCGATTAATGTTATTAGTCGAATATAATACTTTTAATGTTCATTTTTGAATGCAGCTAGTCCGTGTTATAAAAGTATTTGCAACTAATATAATAAAATAGAAAATTAATTATCGTGTATGTCCGATACTTTTATTACACAGGGCGGTTTTGGACATTGTCCTTTGCCGAGAAATACGTTGCTTTTTATTTTTGTTCTATCGGGAAAATATCTTCGCATTATGAATTTAAAATAGTTTAGAAAATCCAAAAGTGCATGTCTCATGAGCGTTTCATTTGTTTTCGATGAAAAAAAATCGTATTCGTTACTTTTAAAATATATTACTTACGTGTTTCAAATTTAGCGTTCTATTATTATTTTAACTGTAATGTCACCATCAGGGTAAAAATAATAATTTTCACCAAAATATATATATTACACAAAGTACACAATCCATATAGTATGGTACATTTGTCCTTTGTATATCAAGGGCTAAAAAATATGAAACCGCCTTTAAATTATAATAGCAATTAAATGTTCTAAAATTTCTAACAGTGGTAGAGCTAAGCGCTTGGTGAGTGCAGGTGGCCGGAGGCCCAATCCCCCCCCTATCAACATGGTAGTGGAGTTAAATAAAAGACTACCCCAGGAGGGTACAAGCACCCCTGGAGAATCCCTCGCTGAGCATCCACGACCAAACTACTTCACTCCTGAGCGTAGGGGCTCAGGCTGCCCCGCGTATTCTGGGCGGGGGGGGGGCAAAATTCCGCTCGCGACTAATGCTGCTCGAGGCAAGCGGAGAAATATAACCAAGGCGACCCCTGTCACGCTATCCGTGAATTTTTGCAACATCAGGGGACTTCATTCCAACCTTAACGCTGTCCATTACCATTTAGAGACGGCGAAGCCGGCCTTGCTCTTTTTAACCGAGACTCAGGTGACCTCACCGGCCGATACTTCATATCTCTCCTACCCGGAGTATAAATTGGAACACTCCTTTGTGCCCCGGGCTGGGGTTTGTGTATACGTCAGAGAGGACATCTGTTTTCGACGCATCGGACTGAAATTTGATTGAAGGTACGGACCTGTCCTTCCTATGGCTGCGCGTAGACAGTGACGACCATCCCCGCGTCAACGGGTGCCTCTATAGGTCCCATAGCGGTAATGCCGACACAGACCGACTCATCGACCACGTCCAAATGGCTGCAGACTCCGTGCTACAACAGATCCCATCCGCAGATATCGTGATACTCGGTGATTTTAACGCCCACCACGCTGAATGGCTTGGTTCTCGTTTAACCGATCATGCGGGTAGATCTGTCTATGACTTTGCTTTGGCATATGGTCTAACACAACTGGTTACATCGCCTACGCGGATCCCAGATGTGGAAGACCATGTACCTTCCCTGTTGGCCCTTCTGCTGACCTCTCATCCGGACGGATATCAGGTCTCCGTCGATGCTCCTCTGGGCTCTTCGGACCATTGTCTAATCCGGAGTGTGGTCCCACTCACGTTCCCCTCGCGGTTGCGTTCTGCAGGTTGCCGCCGTGTTTGGCATTACAGGTCGGCGGATTGGGACGGAATGCGGTCTTTCTTTGCTTCCTACCCATGGGTGCGGGTTTGCTTCTCGCCGGAAGATCCCAGCGTTGTTGCCGATTCTGTTGCTGATGTGGTACTTCAGGGTATGGAACTTTTTATTCCATCCTCTGTGGTGCCCATCGGTGGCAGATCCCAGCCATGGTTTGGTCGCTCCTGTAAAATAGCATCACGCTTTAAGCAGGAGTGCTACCGAGCCTGGGCTGACGCATCAACGTCTTGGGATGTAAACACCAGCGCACTTAAAAAGAAGTATAACTCCGCCTCCAGGTCCTTCAAAAGCGTCATTGCCAAGGTAAGGTCTGAGCACATCGGCAGAATTGGCGAGAAGCTAGTTCGCCTTCCTTCGGAAACCCGTGCATTCTGGTCTCTCGCCAAAGCTGTCCAAGGGGACTTCTGTCAGCCATCTCTTCCATCTCTGCACAGGGCGGACGACTCACTGGCCCATTCCGCAAAGGAGAAAGCCGATCTGTTGAGCTCTCTTTTTGCGTCCAACTCGACTCTAGATGACGGGGGGAATACACCGCCGGCCATCCCGCGATGCGAGTGCTCCATGCCGGATGTGCGGTTTACACAGCGCTCGGTTCGCAAAGCACTCTTCTCCCTGGACGTCAGCAAGTCGAGTGGGCCCGATGGAGTCCCTCCCATTGTGCTGAAGACGTGTGCTCCGGAGTTGGCACCGGTTTTAACGCGTCTTTTCCGGTACTCCTACTCCCAAGGCGTAGTCCCGAATTCATGGAAGACAGCTTTGGTCCACCCGATAACCACCTTTGGGATCACCAGTTTCCTTGCTGATCAGAGTATCAAGGTCGTAGTAGACGGTGCATGCTCTGATTTCAAGCTTATCAACGCTAGTGTTCTATAAGGCTGCATGCTATCACCAACGCTGCTTCTCTTGCATATCAATGATATGTTGTTAACTGGTAACATTCATTGCTATGCGGATGACAGCACTGGTGATGCTCTATACACCGGCCGGGCCAATGTTTCTCGGGAAAACGTCGCCGAGTACCAGAAAAACTTGTGTCTGAAGTCGAGTCTTTGCTGGACAAAGTCTCGGATTGGGGGCGACTAAATCTAGTCCAGTTTAATCCTCAGAAGACACAGGTTTGCGCGTTTACCGCTAAAAAGAACCCCTTTGTCGTATCTCCTCAGTTTCAAGGCACTCCCCTTCTTGCCTCAGCCAGTATCGGTATCCTCGGAGTCGACTTATCGAGTGACGTGCAGTTTCGTGGTCACTTGGAAGGGAAGGCCAAATTGGCCTCTAAAAAGCTTGGCGTGCTCAGCAGAGCGAGACAGTATTTCATGTCGGCACATCGCTTGCAACTTTACAAAGCGCAAGTTCGGCTCCACATGGAATACTGTTCTCATCTCTGGGCCGGGGCACCCCAGTGCCAGCTCCTTCCACTTGACCGCATCCAGCGTAGAGCGGTTTGAATCCTCGACGACCGAGTTCTATCTGATCGGCTTGATACACTGGCACTGCGTAGAGATGTTGCATCTCTTTGCGTATTTTATCACATCTATCACGGGAAGTGCTCTGAGGAATTGTTCGGACTAATTCCAGCCGCTCAATTTCACCATCGCACATCGCGAGAAAACTCGCGTTACCATCCACACCATCTTGATGATTGGCGGTCCACCACTGTGCGATTTATAAGAAGTTTTCTCCCTCGCACAACTTCCTTGTGGAATCAATTACCACCAACGAATTTTCCGGTACAACAACCGATACGACTTAGGAACCTTCAAGAAAAGAGCTTACACCTCTCTAAAAGGCTGGCAACGCATCTGCAATTCCCCTGGTGTTGCGGTTGTTCATGGGCGGCGGTAGTCACTTACCATCAGGTGAGCCGCATGCTCGTTTGCCCCCTCTTCTATGAAAAAAAATATAAAAGTTGAAGATAATTTCATTAACAAACTACGCGGTAACGTCGCGGCTGTTGATATGAAATAAGGAACCAGTTTATGTAGTTCTGAAGTTAAAGAAAACCCGGTCTTTATTCAATTTTTTCGGGAGTTATCGTGACGACAAAACAACATGCGGAAGTCCACGTAAAAACTTTTTCAAACAGTTTTTGTTTTCAAAGTACCAATATAAATTGATTGTTTACAAAATACGAGATGGATTTATTAGTGTGTTCTTTGACATGCGGCTACTCAAACTATCGTAGTGGAATATGGTTATGATTGAGGCATTTTAAGAACACAAAATTACTTGACTTTGACGTGTTGAAAGTAAAGCACCACAAGTCGTAGCACGTAATTCTAGCGCTGAAAGAAATATGTAGGGGTTGCGCACGAATTGATTTGCACGAATGCTACTGGAGAGCCAATCAGCGCGTGCGAGCGACACGTACAAGCTAATCAGTGCGACTTATGCGCAATAAGACAATCAGTGCGACAATAACGGTCACCGTTAAACTTTCGTGCCGCTATTGTACCCAATAACGCTTCGCGTTACGAGGCGCTAAAATTAATACACTTACGCTAAGAACGCGCAGCAGCGCGAATGGGATCGCGGCACTTAAGACTATTAGTAAATTTTCGACGCGATTTATGCCCGCGGCACATACTATTGTTTGTGGCTTCAGCTTCACCGGCGGAATCACACAATCAGCCATCGCTCCCGTCTTTTGCAATTATTAACCTCAGGAAAAGCTGACACATGGCGACTTGAGGACTTTACTGATATTTTATCTATTGTAAATAGCCCGCCTGACTTGTGGTCATCTCCCTCCAAGTTTGCGAGCTTTACCGTCTCCGCGGCGGGCAAAAATACACATAAAACTGCGGTCTCGTGAGATTTGAAATAGCAATTGTTCTACCGCTGCAGATGAAGGTAATTATTTCTTTGTAAGTTTTTAGCTTTAAGAAAAAATCCTTAGATTTATTTCTTTTCATCTAGCTTAAAATTAGCCTTGTATTCAGCCTTTAGGAATGGAATATAATGTATATATTACGTAGTTTATTATGTTTTTTTTATTCTGTATTGATACACCTACGTCAAATTCTCACCACTCCATAGGTTGACTGGTAGATAATGCTTCAAGGTATTGGCTCCATCCTTTGTATACTTTTGTTATAAGAAATGCTATATTTCCTTCTCTTACGAACAGGCTTTCGTAGTAGACGTGTTTTCGGTCTTGCTAATGAACTACCCGAGTCCGTGTGCACAAATCTATGACTTAAATCAGGTGTAGGACGTAGTAATCTTTGCTTTTGTCTCGTGAGTGCATAGTGCGTTTTTTATAAATATTATACAAAAATTTGTAATAACAAAAGTAAAATAACTTAGAATCTTTACCTCTTATTTTATACTTGTGATTATAGATTTCTTTTCAATCCATTGCTTTCGATTTTTTCGAATTGATTTAAAAAAAATCGAGATGGAAGCGATTTGTAATATATGTAAAAAACAGTTTATAGATTTTTAAATACTAAAGATATGAAAAATAAGCATGGCAATACTGCAAATAAATAAATATTTGTTTTTATTTCACATTGCCAAATTTTATATTTTTAATAAAGCTTATTTAAAAATGATTTAACTAAATTAATCGCTATTCTCAACTCGAGTGATTAATTTCAATCGATGCAGGGACTGTAAATAGTCAGTTCGAATAACTCAAAAACTCATGTACAACTAAAGTGACATGATAAATTATTATTAACTCGCGTTACTCAAGTCATAAAATTCTACTCGAGTCGCTTCTTTATCCTTCGGTTAATGTTTGTCTAGAATTTAGTGATTAACTCGATTTATTAATTCGAACTATTTTTTTCGATTAAGTATAATTGCCATAAAGTTCATCATCATCATCATCATTACAGCCCTTCACAAGTCCACTGCTGAACATAGGCCTCCCCCAAGGAATGCCACAAAGCACGGTCTTGAGCCACCTGCATCCATCGACTTCCTGCACATCTCACCAGGTTGTCACTCCATCTAGTGGGGGGACGCCCAACACTTCGCCTGCCGGTACGAAGCTGCCACTCGAGAACCTTTTTTCTCCATCGACTGTCGGTTTTTCGAGCTATATGGCCGGCCCATTGCCACTTCAGCTTACTAATCTGTTAGGCTATGTCAGTTACTCTCGTTCTACTGCGGATATCCTCATTTCTGAGTTTATCACGCAGAGAAACTCCGAGCATAGCCCTCTCCATAGCTCGCTGAGCGACCTTGAGCTTCCTCATCCGGCCAGCAATGAAGGACCACGTCTCAATTCCGTATGTCATCACTGGCAACACCCACTGGTTGTACAGTCTCGTTTTCAAATTTTGAGGTATACCTGACGAGAAGATGTGCCGTAATTTCCCGAACGCTGCCCAACCGAGTTGAATCCGTCGATCGACCTCTCGGTTGAAGTTGGACTTACCTAGTCGGACTATTTGTCCCAGGTAAACATACTCATCAACAACTTCGAGCTTAGTACTCCCAACAACTACCGGCATAGGTGTGACATGGACATTAAACATGATCTTTGTTTTGTCCATGTTCACCTTAAGACCTATCTGTTGGGAAGCACTATTGTAGTCATTGAGCACAGTGCTTAGGTCCTCCAGCAATTCTGCCATAAGGACTATATCGTCGGCAAATTGAAGGTGAGTGATGTACTCGCCATTGATGTTGATACCGTATCCTTTCTAGTCCAGAAGGTTGAAAACGTCTTCCAAAGCAGCGGTGAAGAGTTTCGGGAATATGACGTCACCCTGTCTTATATCCCTCTGCAATTGGATAGGTTTCGTACTCTGGTTCTGTTCTCGGAGAGCCATCGTAGCCCTACTGTACAAGCACTTCAGCACTTCGATATACGGACAGTCCATTTGGCACCGCTGAAGGGACTGCAGCACCGCCCAAATTTCGACGGAATCAAAGGCTTTCTCATTGTCCAGATACGTAAGGCAAAGTGGCAGATTATACTCCTCTGTCTTCTGTACAATTTGCCGAAGGGTGTGTATGCGGTCTATAATGCTAAAGCCCTTTCGGAAACCGGCTTGTTCGGGAGGCTGGAAGTCGTCAAGTCTGTTCGCTAGACGATTCGTAATGACTCTCGAAAACAGCAAGTAGTCGCGGCTAAGAAGGGAAATTGGTCTGAAGTTCTTCAAGAGAGCGTTGTCACCTTTCTTGAAGAACAAGACCAATGCACTTCTGCTCCACGTCTCCGGTGAAATGGCACCATGGAGGATGGAATATAAAGAGCCTCTGAAGGTGGCGTATTACCTCTTTTCCTGTTTGCAATTTTCTATCACTCTATAAGTTCTAATTCGTCCTCTTCCTACCAATTGTTTGCTGATTATCCCTAAATTTATATTCAATCCTCTCTTGAAGATTTGTCTAAAGCAGTTGACACTATTAACGCTGATTTGACTTGTATTTCGAATTGGAGTAAACGATGGCTTAACGATTAATCCTAAGAAAACTCAGGCCAGGGTACTTCTAAATTCATTGGAAAAATTGACTGGTCTTCCCTATCTCCTATTTTACGAGACTGCTCTCAAATCCCTTACAGTAACAAGGTTAAAAACCTGGGGTTGTATCTCGACTCTTGAATGTTCTGGCCCTCACAGGTTAATGAGGTTAGTAGAAAAATGTTTGCTTCTTTAAGCTCTTTACGTAGATGACGTAATTTTCTTTTCACAGTAACTAAAGTTACACTCGCCCAGACTTTACTTCTGCCTATCTTTGACTATGGTGATATTTGCTATCTTGACATTACCGAGGAGCAGCTTAATAAGCTTGAGCGTATTCAAAATTTATGTATTGGATTTTTATTTGGGCTTCGCAAATATGACAATAACTCTGAATTTTGCAAACAGCTCAAATGGCTCCCGATCCGCCTTCGCAGGAATATTTCTCTCCTCTTTTTATGGCGTGCTGTTTAATCCTTCCACTCCTCATTATTTGAATGACCGTTTCCAGTATCTTTCCCTTAATCAGTTCCTTCGATCCTCTGTCAATCTTTCTCTCTCTTCTCCTTTGCATTATTCCTCCTTTAAAAAAAAAATCCTTTACTGTTACTGCTGTACGTTTATGGAATTCTTTACATCTCCACATTCATCGTGCTTAATTTAGAGCTCAATTTAATCACATTATAAGATATCATACATTATCTTCACTTATCTTTATTTATATGTATTTCCATATTTTTATTTTTATTTTGTACGCCCCTCCTCTATTTTTAACTATTGTTTGCATCAGTTTCCTACGCTAACATGTGTTGTATATATTCCACTTTAGATTTAACTTTACTCGTTATTTTGTATTTTTGTGTAAAATAAAGAGTAAATAAAAATTTAAATAAATAATATGAAATGTCTCACAGCCCGCAATTGCACTGGCTTTGTATACCTTTCAGACCGCAACACAGGAGTGCAGGTTTCCTACTTCCGTAGGGTGTTCTATCCCCCCCCTAGTGGACAAGAAGGGAATCCTACCGCAGAATAAAGTGGTATTTTCTTTTAATGCTCCTAGTTGATTTGTACTTCTATTATAAACTGTTAATTACACAGTAGATATATAGGGTCATAAGTATACGCGCTAACACGAGTACAATATTTTTTACGTAACAACGTAATAAACAAACACACAATCAAACTGATGGTAAGTAGGTGCTGTGACCCACATCATCTACATGTATCCTCGATTAAAGTTTAAGTTAAGCCTATATACGTCCCAATGCTGGGCACAGTTCTCCTCTCATTTTCGAGAGAGTTTTAGGGAAGGAAAAGTCCACCACGCTGCCCCAATGCGTGATGTCGAAGTGCATATATCCTCGATTTTTTTAATTCTTATTTCTAAGACACGCATTCCCACAATGTGGTCTTTCACCGCTGAGCACGTGGTAAATCAAAACTTAAAATTGAAATTAACAATTTCTTTGGAGCCGGCAGGGATTCAATCCGGGTGAAGAAATAAACGATTCCACGATTTAAATTTCGAGTTAAGTCGTGTATCGTTTTCGTAAATATAAAACCCGCCAAATAAATATTCTTCTATTTATTTGTCCATATACAGGGTATTTTTGAAACGCTCCCGAAAACGAAGACAGAAGACAGTACCAACTATACCTTTGATGATGGGTGAAATATAAAATCGATCCTGATGAAAAAAAATCATCTTTTCACAACAATTTATTAGCTTTATTCATTCTCTATCATGTTAGTACAGCTAAATGAAACGATAATTTCATTAAAAAAATCATGAAAATACTTAAACATAAAACTAGCAGTAGAATTACTGAATTACAATCAGCTGACTAGGGCTAGTGGGCCATACCTCAAAACCTAATAATTTACAAGACTTGTCTAAATACCTAACTTATCTACTTAACATACTATTTTGGCTTGTCTCCACGTAGCCACTTTAATTCGAATTCACAGGTTAAATAACCCAAATAATTGGTTTGATTCCCCGCTAATGAAAAAAATACTTAAATGAAATGTAACCAAGGTTAGAGTCATGAGTTCTTCTTCATCGTGTAGGCATGTTTATTATTCGATGTATTCAGTTATGTACCTATTCAGATTAATTCAGTACTGAGTTACTTAAAAAAATTAGGTATGAAACAGCTTACCGCTCTAAATCCTCCGTGGTGACGTGCTCAATGAAACTAGGCACATGTTGTTGCTGGTCTAATAACCAAGCAGAAAACTCACCGAGTGAGTTGTACACTTTGTATGGGCGCATTTGGTTACGCTTTAACACTTTGTGAACTGTACAGTATGACACACTTGTTCCATCCCGACGCCTTAACAATTTAGCGAAACTTCGTGTACCTAGGTTCGGATTGCGGCGAACGATATATAAAATGCGCTCCTTTGAGTGAACAGCCACTTGACTTCTACCTCCTGCCGCTATCAGAGCAATGGGACGATTTTCCAACACTCGCTGAAATGCTGCTATTATCAGACGAGAGTCAGCTGGATGTCGAGCGGTCGGGAATTTCTCTCGGTAAATTCGCAATGCATACGTAGCATTTCCGCGAGCACTCCAAGGCACATTAACATGTTGCCCTATTCACGATCACTATAAACGTACGCGTTAGGCATTATGAAAACAAAACAAGAAACTTAAAACGTAACAACAAGAATAATATCATTACGTAATAAATAACAAGTAATAACGACAATAATAAAGAAATAAACAAAACAATTGAACTGTCTCTTGTGATATTCAACACGAAAGTCTCAAAAACTAAAATCATTAATCAAACACGCCAAAACAAATGCGCACAATGTAAAGTCCTTGAAGCACTGGAACCTTCCACACACTGTTAAAGCGTTATGTATGTTAAGACATCGCCAGCATTTAATTAATTTATGTTTTATCCCTAGGACTAGTCTTTATATGGAATTTAAAGGTTATGGTTGTCATTTTTAATACAATTAAACAATCAATTGTACCCTGACGCAACAAGCAGTTACTTACTCCAAAAAATTATTGAAATTAATAAACGTACCTAATTGGGTACTCAGTACTCACACAATTATAAACACAATTTCACAGTTGTCTTTGATTTTGTATAAGGGTGCGTACAGGTCAAGTAAATTGTTGTATAAATTTTGTTTTATAACACGTCCACATTATGTAACATTGTATTTCAATATTGCAACATATAAAAATACTGTACACATTAGAATAACAATGCAATATAAGAATGTTATATGACATTGTCGTATGACATTGTCGTTTGTCGTTCTGCCGTTCGAGTTATATAACATTTGGTTCACGTTATATAACACGTTTTATAGCACGCGGCCTCCACATTACTGAAACATGTTATATAACAACGTTTTGTAACATGTTATGGTATATAATGTGTACGCACCGTAAGAAAATAGAAATGAAAAATGAAACTAAAAAATGAAACTTTTTAACACCAATTTGATCGATAAATCGCTCAGTTCAAGACCAGCGTTTTTACGTGACGGGACCTATAAGAGTTTGGCACCCGCGAAGTTATTGACCATATTGTCAGCTGATGTTATTTTTAAGTTTCACAACTGGCTTCTTTTTATTAATGAAATTATCGTTTCATTTAGCTGTACTAACATGATGGAGCGTGAATAAAGTTAATAAAACATTGTGAAAAGATGATTTTTTTCCTCGAGATCTAATTTATTTGTGATCCATGTGCTAAGGTGTAGTATCTACTAACATCTTTCTTCGTTTTTGGGAGCGTTTCAGAAACACCCGGTATATATAAGACGACGAAAAAGGTTAAAATTTTTGCACAACCGACCTCAATATAAATTATTAATGTTCACTAAAAAACTACTAGTCACATCTTGATCAAATTTATATGAAACTACATGAGAAGCACCAGCTTTCAGGTAAAGAAGAATCATCAAAATCGATTAATCTAAAAAACAGTTATGAAGTAACACAAAAAAATGTGTTGCATAGATAAAAAAAGAAAAGAATTTTGTCGTATTGAGTACCTCCTCCTTTTTCAAGTCGGATAATAATTAAGAAATGAGCTCGAAATTGGCACTGACAGTTAAACCAGTGAATAAACAAATAACGTTATTAAAATATTCATGGAATAACTGTTATTCCATAGGAATGTTGTGTGGTTTAGTAACTTTTCCGAATACGCACGCGATTGATAGTATCGCAAAAGTGGTAAAATGTGAAATTGATTTATTTTTACAATAAAATTTACTCTTGCTTAGTTGAATCCATCTAAATAATGAAATTCGTTTCTCTACGTGCATTATTATTTTCATTTTATTACTATGCTGACATTACATTTTAATGTTAAACGTCTCGACTCCTTAATAGACGTAGTCATGAACACATTTGAAATAATAAAAAGCTTAAACTAACCCGATGAAAACTGTAAAAAGCACCTTTTTCAAACTAAATGTTATGACAAAGAACATTAAATGGACAGAACATTCACAAACAACAATGTGCAGTAATTAAAATGTTATTGCCAATAATATAGTGTCTTTAGGATTGTTTAAATAGTATAATACATAATATAAGATCAAACGAACTTCTCAAGTTTCAGTCTCAGTTTACCTCTCTTTTCAGTTCTTTTACTTTCTGTGACCGAAATATAATCTTTTAAAACGGTAGCTGGGCATATATTCACATTTTGTAAGAAAAATAGTATCAAAAGTATAGGTTGCTCTCTTGAAGTCTTTATTATATCAATAATTATGATTTTAGCGTTATTGTGAGAAGATTATATATTTTCCAGTTTAATTAATGATAGGGTATGTACTCTATGGATTGTACAGTGGGCTAAAATTGCAAATTTATTTGTAATTCTTTCCAGATTTAAAGTCGTATTGTGATGCCACTCTGCAGCGTAATTTAAAACACGTGTAGGGCTGTGTATATTTGGGAACGTTTGACCTTAATTTATAAGCTCCTTTTAGCAATCTGTTTACTTGTTCGTGTCAACCGTTGGTGTTGTTTCTGAGAAGAAATGATAGCGCCGATCTATGAGAGTTGAGACTTTTATATGAACAATAGCCATTAAACTGGTCCGTCAAAAAGCCGCTGAAAAATATAAGTCAATTTTTACCATCCGTTAAGTGCAATATCCCTTTGCAGGAGTGTACAAACTTGATTGTGAACGTGGTCTGTCATATATAGGGCAAACAGAACCCGCGTAAAAGAACACATAGCTGATGTGAAACACCAACGTTCCGAGAAGTTTGCAGTTTGTGATCATATATGTATCCTAGACGGCCCACGCCATTACATTAGATTTGATAAACCACAAATTCTAGCGAAGAAACATCGATTCCTGGCGAGCATGATACGCGAAGCTATTGAAATTAAAAACATCCTTATTGCAACAGAGAGGGAGGCTGGGTACTATCAACTGCTTGGTATCCTATAATTAATAAAATTAAAACTAAACCCAAGCATACCACTGCAAGACTTCAAGACCCAATTAGTTCATTCTACGTAGATCGGACCAAAACTAATAATTAAAAAAGCTGAAGGTACTCCGGGTTAACTCTGTCATCGGGACGTCAATCATCTTAGTCTTCCGTGACCACTGGTTCTATAAAACATCCGAAACTTCGCGAATTTAATAAAAGAAATAAGTTAATTAAACGCGATATAATTCGTAAAAATAGTTTTATTCAATTTATGTGGTAATTGCGTTCATTAACTGACCACCCTCCGTGAGCCCGTTCTTTATTGCGAAATGCACCTCAGCCGATTCGTGAAGCACCTGTGTAGATTTCAATTTAATAGCTGGCGTTTCGTATTCGTTGTGATGTTTTATACAAAGTAAGATTGTCAAGCATACTACTAACTAAAGTGATTTCACTCTCATAGTGAATGTAGATAGACAAGTAAACTTCTGAACTATTTGCGCAATACTATTACGTTTATTACTTGGGAGAGAGAGAAACGGTTAGATTATCAGTGTCAAAGGGAAATTCTAAGAATTTACAAATTTGCTTTGGTTGGAGCGACCTTTTATCAATACTTATGGCGAAACCTAGACACTATAACAGTTTCAAAGTTTAATTTACATTAGATTTGCAATTTCTTATAAGTGTTGCCGACACAGAGAATATTATTTATATAAATTACTGAATTAAAACCTGCACTTCTAAAATGAGATATAATTTGTCTCATAATCTTGGTAAATACCATAGCAGCCATAGACAGCCCATAGGGCATTGACGTGAACTCGTAGGTCGTGATCTGAGTGTTTGTCTTAAATTAAAATCTTATATTTTTTCTGTGTTCAGCATAATTCGGAATTAGTAAATGGACTTCTTTCAGATCAATTGTGGATAAGTATCCGTTAGGTTATTAACTTTGCTGTTATTCGGTAATCTTCCATCTTGCAATAAAACTTTGAAACATATTTATTTAACAGTTTCATATTTAATATAAAACGTTTCCAGCCGTTTGTTTTGTTTGACAGACTTGCTTGTAAAAGAGAATGTAGACACCTTTTGGTATCCAATCTAAAATGACTAAATTTAAGATAATTATCGTCCTGCAATCGAAAAGGGGTGTTTAATTCTACCTGCATGTACCGGAGTCACTGCAGCGCAAGGGCATGGGGATTGTTGAGGTTGCTTCAGTTCGATGAGTACCAGGGTGGGCCGGACCAGGTTCTCGAATTAGAAGAGCGATTGCTAGTGGATTGAGGGCCGGATGGTTTAGGATTAGTATTTTTGATTTGCAGACCCTGTCGTTTGATAGATTTGGATGTCTTGATATTTTCTGAAAGTTTGTTTCCGAACAGAGTTTATTTTCTTATGTGGAGAAAGTTCTTATCCAGGTTTGGTGTAATGAGCTTTATGCAGCTATTCATATTTATAGTATGCAAATCTGAAAGTAAACGGCAGGCCTTGCTAAGATTTTAAATAGTATTCTTCTATGTCATCCCCACTTAAGAGAATATTAAGCGGTATGTTAATGGCCGTTTTAGACCCGAGTTGCTGTTCGTGAACAACCAGGATTTTATATCTCTGCGTTTCGTTTAAGCGGCAACCTACACTAATCTGGGATTAAGTACTCATTTAAAGTATTTTCTTTTTTATCTTTTGGCAAGACTATGACGAGTAGAGGAAGCCACAATTCGGTTAAACTCTCGTGAATTTTTTCTCCAAACTCTGAGGTATCACTCACCAAGGGCTTCTAAAAGTTCAGGGTCCAATTTTGGTTTGGCTGTTTCACCATTAGGCTTTTGTTTCAACGAAGTTGCCTCTAAAGTCAGTGGTTCTGGTAGTTTCTCCGCTATGGTCTCTGGTGTAGACTCTGGCTACGGCGCGGGCTCAGGTTTCGGCGTAAGCTTGTGCTCCGGCATAGATAGTGAAGGACTTTGCCCCAAACCGTTCCCTGAGGTCGTCCCCGTTGGCGATAAGGTTTTGCCCAGGTTGATTGGCATCTTCAACACCGAAAATAACTACTTTTAAGATAAGAAAAGTGAATTACTTCAACGAACGAGGCTTACGGCCTGCCTTGATGAAGAATTTTGTTTCAAAGAACGACGCTCACGGGCTGTCCTGTGGAGATTATTATTTCAAGAAACAAGGCTCGAGGCCTATTCTTATCACAACTGATAACTTGTATACAAAATACACGTGCTAACGAAACATAAAGGACAATGTTCTGCGTCCATACGATGTTTGCCTAAAAACCAACAGAAAAAAAACCTTTTTAAGTCCGAAATTACACATAATTGTATGTAAGAACAATAACTCCTGACGGACACTTCTGGAAACTTAGATAGTAGCAGTTATCATAGAGATTTTGAGGTTATGTTTTATTTTTATGAAATGTCACTATGTTATTTCTAATGTAAGCAGTTCAGTCTTAGCCTAGAAATTATACGGTAAATAAAACTCAGGTTGTGATTAAGTATTTATTTTGTTCATACCTAATAACCACAACTTATACAGTCTTATTTGGTTAAAGCACAGCGACGACTCTCTCTGTATGTGAGAGTTGAAGCGCCGGTGACATTAGGCCAAGTGCCCAAGAATATAAATAGTAGGTATATGTTATATAATGTAAACTTAAGTATTTAGATAGTGAAAGATACGATCAATTTAAAATCAACTTTTATTAAATATCTTCACACATGGGGAAAATTAAAATTTCCGACAAAACAAAATATGCACAACAGTTAATGGTAATCTTAAATAATAATTAACCAACGCTTAGTGTTTCAGTACGCAATAATCAATACTACCTACTATCCTTTCAAAATTACTTACTCTTATATATTTTTTGCCTTTTCGATGAATTTTATAATTTTTATTATTATTTTATCAGTTTTTATCATCAGTCAAGTGTAATGTGTCCCTCTGCAAGATGCAGGAGTGTACAATCTTGATTGTGAATGTGGTCTCTCTTATATAGGACCAACCAAAAGATCCATAAAAACCCGCGTTAAGGAACACATAGCTGATGTGAAGAATCGACGCTCCGGGAAGTCTGCAGTCTGTGAACACGTACAGGATCGCCCCCGTCACTACATTAGATTTGATAGACCACAAATCCTCGCTAAAGAACACCGATTCCTTCCAAGGATGATTCGCGAGGCTATTGAAATTAAAAAAAAACATCCTAATTTCAATACAGAAGATGGCTGGGTGCTACCATCTGCTTAGGATCCCATAATTTATAAAATTAAATCCCAACCCCTTACCCCTTACTCCCGTACCCTTCAAGATACTGTAAGTTCATACTGCGTAGATCGGAACAAAAATTAATAATTTTTAATCTGGAAGTAGCCGTGGTTAACTATGACATTGGGACGTCATGCAGCTCATCCCCCCCCCCCCTCCCCCGTGACCATGGGTGCTGTAAAGTGCTCGAAACGTTGGGAATATAAAATAAGTTAACATACGCGATAAAATCTGTAAAATTAATTTTATTTAAAAAATATTAAAAAGCATTATAAATTTAAAGTGTATTTTACACAATAATTATACTCAGGTTTAGTAGACTTTTAATACCATTTAAGTATTATTTTCCAAACTGCATGATTAGTTACAACTTTTTTTTCACAAGGTATTCAAATTCTACTAAGCATATCAATTTAATTTCTTCGAAAATTGTGCCAAATAATAGGTTACTTAATACATAATTATTATTGTAGATTAATAATAAAATTGTGTTGTGTGACTTTTGCCACATGTTTGCTACAAGTAACAAAGTTTTAAAACTGTCAAAAACTAGCCTGTCATTTTTTTATTATTATTTTTCATTAAAATTGATTAATGTTATTTTGTTTTCTCTTTCATCAACCAATACAGTAAAAAGATTCAATCTAACTCGAATTAGGAATTATAGTATTCTTATTTATTTTGTTTGTTGGTAGTACAATTATGGTTAGCATAAATACTGTCTATGTCCGTTAAGAAAAAATAAATAAATTTAAATCATATGTCCTTTACATAAGTCTTTTTGGCATAACAATGGTACCAACTTTTAATATTTCATCGCTATTCCGTACGGTCTTGTGACATGTTATAATGTTTAAGTACTATTATCCTGAGACCGTTACCAACCCGTAATGCGTGTTAGTACTTTTTTCTTTCATACATTGGAAAGGATGTTAGTTGTTGGTATTTAAAAAAATATATTATGGAAATAAGTAGTTTCTCCTTACGAAGTGTACAGAGCAAATATAATAAAGTGACAGCTATCTTCTGAATTACAAGAAATATACAGAATATCTCGATTCCAGTACGTAGATAATAGAGTCACGATTTTTTTGCGTTTATTTTATTTCGATTTCTTAGTTAAAAAAAAGTTAAGCCCGGTTTTGTAAAAAAAAAAAATTAAAATGGCTTTACTGTAAAATGCCGTTTTGGCGTTTAAGTAGTATTGGCTTTCCAGTGTCGATATTGAATTGAATTGAATTAATTTAGATAGTAACAACGTGATTGACTACCTGATACATTAACATACAAATGAAATCCAGAAAAAGTCCAGATTTTTAAACTATTATAAGCATAGATTACTATAATACACACACAAATTATATTATTCTATGATTGTAACCCAGAACTTTACTACTATCCCACCTGACGGTAAGAAGTGATAGTAAATTGCCTAAATTAGCTGAACATAAGCCTATGCCATCAAAAACATAACTTGTAAAAAAAGCCAAGTTTCGCAACTCAGTTATTCTACCGTAAAAAGTTGTGAGATCCATGTAATACCAAGTCGTTTAATTTATTCAGTCCCTACTTAAGGGTCATTTTGTCTTAAGTTATTACGTAATTAGCTAACCTAACAACATCTTATAGTGACCACATCAATATTAAAAATCTTATATATTTTAAATAAATAGATTGACTTGGCCATCGCATGGAAACACAATGTATCTGTCAAGTAATACATATTATATTAAATGAGATTGTTTAGTGCGATGGCCAAGTCAATTTATTTATTTAAAATTTAATAGATTTTTGACATTGAAATGGTCATTATAAGATTTTGTTAGGTTAGCTAATTACGTAATAATTTAAGACAGAAGAATCCTGAAGTAGCGACTGAATAAATTATCCGACTTGGTATTACATGGATGTCACAACTTTTTACGGTAGAAGAACTGAGTTGCGAGACTTGGCTTTTTTACAAGTTATGTTTTTGATGGCATCTCATTTCTTTTTGTAGATAGTTATATCTAGGTACCTATTTACACCTATTAATCCATTATGTTATACATATATATGTACACTGATTCAAGCACTGCAAATGTAACTTTGTATTCCTCTATATTTCTATGGTATTACAAAGTTATTTATGCAGTTGGTGTATCTCGAAAACTGGACCGAAATTTCAAAACATTTTAATTTTTCCTAGATTTATATATTAAACAATTATTGTATTCCAAATTTAAAGCTTCTGGGTCTGCTAGAAGTGCCTTAGAGTTTTGATGATCGGTCAGTCAGTCAGTGACAAAATTAAGAAACTTTGACTAGTTATAATTGTTAAACTACTGGTTCAAATTTAATGAAATTTAAAATATACCGATTTTATACAATGCCTACTTGGCTACTTAAAATTCAGGCTTCTAGTCTAATCCTTAACTAAGTTATAGGGTTTCTAAAATAGCCTGAACTGCTTCGAGAAAAGGATGGTACGGCCGTGCCGCTTTTTTGCTCGACTTGGCGGGGGCACTGCCGTGCCCCCAGATTAATAGTTATTGACTTGAAGGTATATTTAATTTTGCGCTGGAGTAATTCAAATAACGTAAGCACTAAGAATAGATTTTGGGAAATTCAACCTCTAAATTATTTAACAAAAATTAAACAAAATTAGTAAATTTAATCAGGTTTGATAGATGACATGACATTTGATGGTGCTTCGATGGTTTGGGCACGTTGAGCGAATGTGTGAAGACTGAATGGTGAAGAAAATATATAGCGCGAAAGTAAACATTAAAAGGTGTCGAGGTAGACCGAGACTAACTTTCGAAGACCATGTGAGCAAATTGCTCGAAGAGGGGAGGGTCAAAAGTACTCGGATACCTAGACGTGCATGTATGAAGAAGATAATGAATCTGAAAGAAGCGAAAGAGGTATGTAAGGATCGTGACACTTGGCGATCTGTTCTCTCTGGCTACCCCGTCAGGGATTGTGCGTAAAGATAAGTAAGTAAATTTAATTATTTTTAACAAAATTTAAAATGCTTCTAAATATCTTACAAGTTGTAATGTTTGTTTGTTATTGTGGTTGTTGAATAATCGCAGCCAACTAACTTAATTAGCCAATTCTAAAATCAATTAACAGCCTGGCCTTTTTAATAAACGGCGCCGTTCAACCAGCAGCCTAAATGACATTCATCCGATGCATCTAATATAACTTTGCACATATCTTGTAATATCAGGGCGCGGCTGGGGTGGTCTTTAGCCAACCATAAGCCGCGTACATATATATTATATTGCAAATAGCGATAATTAGGCACGGAACAGCGGTCGTCTCCTTAAATTAAATTAGTAGTGTGACCATGCCATGTAATGGCTAGGCTGTTAATTGAACGGCTAATTAAACTAGTTGACTGCAACATATACATACATATTAATAAAATTGAAGTATCTGTCCATAATTTTTAAATAACCGGGTTCTATTAAGGTCCGCGGTATATTTGTCTGTCTGTTCGGGTTAATCTTTGAAGTAGCTGAAACAATTGCGATAAAAGCTTACGAGCAGAAAGAAATGAATGCCACGAGGGATCTTTATACGAAAAACTTGAAGGTATTTTTGAATAACGAAAAAGGTATAAAACGGTCTTTTATTACCATAAATCTAATCCATGGTATAAAAAAAACAAACCATTGCTATATTAATATTTTAAAATTTCAGTAATGCAGTAAAATACCGAAATCAATTATTATAAACAGTGTGAAATCATAATTCCAAATCTATTAGATATGCCTTAGGCTTTTTCTATATTGCCCTTTGATTCCTGATTCTTTACGTCATTTAGGAAAAGTGATAGGGAATTCAGTGATGCCACCAAATTACGATTTTTTCTTCAATTTACATAGGTAAATTGAATAGTCATAACTTTTACAAATCATATACTTCGTCGTTGAGATGTACGTCCTTACTTTTTATCCTTGCATAATTTTTGCCTTTTATGATGCTCTTTATTAAATATTAATACAGTAGACCATAAAATCGCGAATCACCGTTGCATGAAGTACTTAAAAGGGTGACAAGACGAAGAAACTGTGGAATAGGAAAATTGAATTTTCTTGCGTTCGTGAAGTAAGGAAGGGCCATATAGCTCAGAAACTAAGTAAATTTCATAATACGCGAGTAGCTTAAGTTGGATACCTGTGGGTGCCAGTTAAATTATTAATGTCAATTTTAAGTGCTGACTTTCTAAGTGCCTTCCACCGCATAGAAACGTCGTAAAAATAGTGTTACCGCCAGCATAGCGGGATCCGAACCTGCGAAACTACCATGACTGCCATGCTAGATTACAATTGTAATATGTAGATTACCTAGAGGCTGACAAGAAAATAGAACTACAGTAGTTCAGTAAGAAAAAAGAAGTTCCTCCCACTTAAATTTCAATACGATGTGAAAAACTATAGTTACATTCTCACAGAATACCAGCGTACATATTGAATAAGAGCTTAACACTGCTGTGTTTCGCATGGTGAATGTAGAGAACTGGAGATTCTTTATACTGGAAAAGAGGCATTCCATCTTAGTCACGGGTAAAAACGCATCTGCATTTTGATTCTTTTTTGAGGATATATATATATAGATATCTGTGGGTCAAAGAGCAACCATTTACCATCTGGTGGACTGTGTGCAGATTTGCCTCGACGTGAAAAACTTTAGTTAGATTTCCATTCTGTCGCCACTAATATGAGTCGTGATTTGCGTGGAGATATCGTAAGACAGCGTATTGCAATTGTCAGCTCACAGTTACGTCACAATACCCAATATTTCGAGAGTGTTGTCCAACAATGACATCCTTAGTTACTGGGGCACTGACGTGTATAAAGTGTTCGTGTAAATCCATGCTAACATTAGGTTTAATCTGTTAATTTTCAAAATATTATTTTTAATTAATGCAAATGATTTTTATCTCATTTTTATTTTTATAGAATAAGGGAGACAAGCGAGCACAGTCTAGGTAGACAGTATTTACTTACCATCAAGTGTTGGTAAGTGAATACTGTGGCTCATCATAGGTATCAATGTCTATGATCGATTAAAATTAATTTCAATTGCGTTATCACCTTTGAATACTCAGTTAAAATGCCTCGTTTCCTGTTAAATAGGTTTCCAGTTCTCTAAACTCACCATACGAAACACATCACTATTAAGCTGCTGTTTCACGCTGGTATTCCGTGAGAGTGCATTTGTGCTACAACCATAATAAAGCATATTACATAAAAATATTTTATGTAATGATTTTTCTTCAATATAGAAAATATTAATTTTATTCTAGAATTTCCAGAGTAGTGATACATTATTGTGAATTTGCCGTGTAGTGGCGGTCAAGAATATCCACTACCACATATCCTCCCGTGGGTGTCGTAAAAGGCGACAAAGGAACACAGGCAGGAGATGGGCAGCAGCATCTTCCTGATAATAGCCAAAATTACAATAAAAAAACTGCGGTTGCCAACCCGCTCGTCAAGCGTGGCAACTATGGCAAATACCCCCCAATGACTAAAGCAACAAACAGACGGCCCCCAGTCCCGATGAGGTGTCGGATTTATCGTCCACAAGTCTCTCGTTAACAACGTTGTAAAGATCGGGAGTGTGTCAACGAGGGTTGCGTACCTTATACTCAGAATCACCAAACGGTATTCGCTGCAGGTCATAAAAGTTTACGCACAAACCTCGGCACACCCCGATGAGGAGGTAGAGGAAATGTATGAACATATCTCTAGAGCCATGCATTCCTCCAAAACCCAATATACGGTGTTAATGGGAGACTTCAATGCAAAACTAGGCATAAGAGAGAACGGTGAGCTGAAAGTAGGGAAATTTGGAATAGGGCAACGGAACCCAAGGGGCCAGCAGCTGGCCAACTTCATGGAGAAAGAAGGACTCTTTGTGATGAACTCTTTCTTCCAGAAGCGGCCCCACAGGAAGTGGACCTGGTCGAGCCCCGACGGTTCGACAAAAAATGAGATTGACTTCATTATGACGACCAGACGACAACTGTTCAGTGATGTCTCAGTGATCGCGAGGGTGAAAACTGGTAGTGATCACCGAATGGTTAGAGGCACACTGAACCTAAACGTTAAGTTGGAGAGGTCTCGTCTAATGAAGTCAACACTCCGTCCCGCTCGTGCTCTGTTCCAAAGTCCCCAAACCTTTCAGCTCGAGTGACAAAACCGTTTTCAGTGCCTAGAAGACTACAATGAAGTGGACGATATGAATGACAAGCTCGTGGATACTGTCCATGCGGTCGGAGCTAAGTTCTGCAAGACCCGCCGCAAAAGAACACAAAAACTCTCCGATCATACTCTTAATCTCATGGCTGTTAGACGGGAGATGAAGCTACATTCTTCAACAGACTTGACAGCATACAGGCATCTGAAAAAACAGATCTCCAAATGCATGCGGCGGGACTTACGCAACTTAAATACAGCTCGTATTGAAGAAGCGATCGAGCGGAGCCAAGGCTCCAAAGTCTTTGCCAGAGATCTGTCTGCCAGAAAAAGCCAACTGTCAAAACTGAAGACAGAATGTGGCAGCATCGTTTCCGGGACACCTGAGATTTTGAGTTAGATTGAGAGGTTATATGGGCAGCTGTATACGTCATCGTTGGAGCCACACGCAAGTGTGAGTAACGATCCAAGAGCGAGTCTCATCCGACACTATTCCGAAGATATCCCGGACGTCAATCTGAGCGAGATTAGAATGGCTCTCCAGCACCTTAAAAACGGTAAGGCCCCAGGCGAGGATGGAATTACAGCGGAGCTTCTGAAAGCGGGTGGAAGACCGGTACTTGAAGTCCTTCAGAAGCTCTTTCATTCCGTCCTCCATGGTGGCATTACACCAGAGGCGTGGAGCAAAAGTGCGGTGGTCTTGTTCTTCAAGAAAGGTTACAACGCTCTCTTGAAGAACTACAGACGGGTTTCCCTTCTGAGCCGCGTCTACGTGCTGTTTTCGAGAGTCATTACGAATCGTCTCGCGCGCAGACTTGACGACTTCCAGCCTCCCGAACAAGCCGGTTTCCGAAAGGGCTTTAGCACCATAGACCACATACATACCCTTCGGCAAGTTGTACAGAAGTCCGAAGAGTACAATTTGCCACTATGTCTGGCGTATGTAGACTATGAGAAAGCCTTTGATTCCGTCGAAATTTGGGCGGTACTGCAGTCCCTTCAGCGGTGCCAAGTTGACTGTCGGTATATCGAAGTGTTGAAGTGCTTGTACAGTAGGGCTACGATGGCTATCCGAGTACAGAACCAGAGTACGAAACCTATCCAATTGCAGAGAGGTGTAAGACAGGGTGACGTCATATCCCCGAAACTCTTCACCGCTGCATTGGAAGACGTTTTCAAGCTTCTGGACTGGAAAGGATACGGTATCAACATCAATGGCGAGTACATCACTCACCTTCGATTTGCCGACGAAATAGTCCTTATGGCAGAATCGCTGGATCATCTTCTCGTCAGACATACCTCAAAACCTTAAAACGAAATTGTACAACCAGTGCGTGTTGCCAGTGATGACTTATGGAACTGAGACGTGGTCCTTCACTGCTGGCCGTATGAGGAAGCTCAAGGTCGCTCAGCGAGCTATGGAGAGGGCTATGCTCGGAGTTTCTCTGCGTGATAAACTTAGGAATGAGGATATCCGCAGTAGAACCAGAGTGACCGACATAGCCCAACGGATTAGTAAGCTGAAGTGGCAGTGGGCCGGCCATATAGCTCGAAGAACCGACAACCTAAGGGGAAGAAAGGTTCTCGAGTGGCAGCCTCGTACCGGTAGGCGAAGTGTAGGGCGTCCCCCCACGAGATGGTGTGACGACCTGGTAAGACATGCAGGAAGTCGATGGATGCAGGTGGCTCAGGACCGTGTTTTGTGGCATTCTTTGGGGGAGGCCTATGTTCAGCAGTGGACTTGTGAAGGGCTGTAATGATGATGATGATGATGTGCTTGCTCCGTCGCCCTGTTATCACCCGCGAGTTCTGTCGCAGTCCGTTTTCGGACATCGTCGAGGGTGGACCGTGTCGATGTTGGCACGACTTCCTTCAAATACATTTTAGTTTTTTTAAGAGTTTATACTCAATTATAAATATTTTTATGAATAGAAGATACTTAATTTAGTTAAAATCTGTACGTTGATAACAGTAAATATTGTTTTCTAAATAAATAAATTTTTAAGGTGTCCAAAGAAGAAGAAATTTTCACGGTGACGTTGATAAGTGAAATTGAAAAATGCATTTTTATATAATTTAGATTTGTAACGGCCAACATGCTCTCGTTACTTAGATTTCGATAGTTTTTATTACCTATATAATTTTATTGTTGCATATTTTTATAAATTTGGTGAATTTTGTTATTATTTATTACAATAAAACTGACTGTGTGACTATGACTTTGATAGAACATTATTGGGGAGGGAAATCTAGACACAGATACTCATATTTAGGTGCACTATTACAAAATTAAATCAAACAATTTAAATAAAATAAATATGGTGTTTCCCTAAGTGCATAATTAAAAATAAAGAAATTCTTGTGTTTATGTTTTCTTTATATGTTAGACAAACCATCATCTGAAAAATATAAAACATTTAAATTGGAGAGAAATTTCTCTGCGTGATAAAGTTAGAAATGAGGATATCCGCAATAGAACCGGGTAACTGACATAACCCAACGGATTATTAAAGTGACATGGCAAGGGGCTGGCCATATAGCTTGGAAAACCGATAAGCAAGAGGAAGACAGGTTCTCGAGTGGCAACCTCGTACCGGTAAGCTGTGTGGCTTAGGAACATGCTTTGTGGTATTCCTTGGGAATTCCTATATTTATAACTATATATACGAGTGTCGGCATTGTGAAGGGCTGTAATGATGATGATAATGAAGCCAAATCTACTTACTACGAATACTCAAATTTTATTACTCTTCGCGTATTCTCATACTCTTTTCTCTCTCTCTCTCTCACTCGCGCGCGCGCGCACGATTGCATGCACAAACGCACGCACGCACGCGCACATGCACACACACATACGCACACGCACACACACACACACACACACACACACACACACACACACACACACACACACAACACACACACACACACACACAAATAGGTCGCAAAGTCAGTGCACTTCACCATCTTAGGCTACATAACCACTTACCATCAGGTGGAATTGTAGTTAGCGCTGGATAAGAATAGTAAAAAAAAAAAGAAATTTTACCCTATGAAAGTTTGCACGTAGATATTATTTTTCTAACCAACCATAAAAATGTATTACGTTGGAATATGTCTAAAATAATAAAGGTTGTCTCACACGGGACAATAATAATATATTATTATATTTTTCAACATCTGCGCATAAAAACTTTTGAAATTTTTGAATCCCAAGGTATGTCCAAATTAAGAGGCTGAATAGAGGTAAATTGTAATTATACGTGGTAGAGCCATGCTGCAGCTATATTAGTAGTATAGTTGTAGCACGAACGGGTCGGCTCGACTGGGGGAGGACCACGCTCTCACAGAATACCAGCGTGAAATAGCAGCTTAATGCTGCTGTGTTTCATATGGTGAGTGTAGAGAACCGGAGACCCTTTTTACTGGTAAAGAAGCATTCTATCATAGTCCTCACGGGTGACAACGCATCTGCATTTTAATTCCCAAACGAAGATAGATGTAGATGTCTATGGGCCACAGCAACCACTTAACATTAGGTAGACTGTATGCTCGTTTATCACCCTATCCTATAAAAAAAAATTGATCTGCATGGTGATCATTTTGTGATTTCACGTCGTTGTCGAAAAAAATTCAGAAAATTCACTCAATAGAATAATTGCAAAGTAGCTTCTGAAAATATTAACATTTTCAACTTTCTCAGATTTCCATATAATAATGTTGAGTATAAGTACAATTATGTGTCACGTGTTAATAAAGCTATTGAGCCGTTTTGATTTTTTAAAAATTGATTTTACTTTAATTTAAATAATTTATTTTGCCCTTAAGTAGCGTTTTTTCTCACTCCTATTGAATCTAACAGTGCTCACTGAAATTTAGCGTCTCTAGACAGATCTGAATCGCGCGCTGACCAGGCTGTTAAGGTATTGCAAAATAATCGAAAATATTTATTTTACTTTCATGCCGAAGACTGTCTTGTTCTATTTTATTGCGGTTAAATGTTGTAAAGCGAGTAATTACAAATGTTTTCATTATTATGTTATTCAATTGTTTACAGCTATTATCACAGTTTAGCTTAAATTAGAAATTCTTGGTGGGGTACGACGTATAAATAGGGACCTTATTTTCGTCTTAGTTTTTTTACCATTGTAGCTTCCAAACAATCTCAAAAATGTTCAATGAATTAAAAAAAATAACTACCAATAATTATTTGATTTTCAGACTGTATTTTACATTTGAGGATCAGTTATAAAGAGCCATTAACATATTGATTAATTAGAAATTTTGCAAAAACGAAACCTATACTCGTTAATTTTTAGGTCGTTTCATCAGCATCATTCTTTGTTTTGGGTGAAACAAACCTTGTCAGTTTCAAAGAAACACGACTAAGTTCATATTAAAAGAAATGCACGTCATTACTATATTTCTATGTAAAATGAAGGCTACCGATAAGACTTCCTAAAAAGTTCAATTTTTTATTTTGTTTACGTAAATTCTAGACTAAAATAAATGTGAAAGGTCTTTTATCTGCAATAATATTTTTTATAATTTAGAATCTATCACGGAGAGTGCTCTGAGGAATTGTTCGGACTAATTCCAGCCGCTTAATTTCACCATCACACATCGCGACAAAACTCGCGTTACCATCCATACCATCTGGATGATTGGCGGTCCACCACTGTGCGAATTAGAAGAAGTTTTCTCCCTCGCACAACTTCCCTGTGTAATCAATTACCACCAGCAAATTTTCCGGACCGATACGACTTAGGAACCTTTAAGAAAAGAGCTTATATCTTTTTAAAAGGCCGGCAACGCATCTGCAATTCCCCTGGTGTTGCGGTTGTTCATGGGCGGCGGCAGTCACTTACCATCAGGTGAGCCGCATGCTCGTTTGCCCCTTCTCTGCTCATCTATAAAAAGAAATATAAAAAATAGCATAGACTTATAAAATTCATACACACGGTCAATCATACTGAACATGATTAATTGTATTATAATATATAATAGACTATTTTCGGTATAATGACCCAAATATCATCATTGATGTATGATTTGCACATTTAAAAGTTTTTAGATCAGATCGCTAAATATTAACTAACTTTATGATAAGGTCATGCTTTTCTATAAAAAGCTGCAAGAAATTTGAAATCACGAACATCTTTGTTTGTTTTAGTATTTACTTAATTAGCGAAAAATAAGATGGAGTTGTCTCAAAGTTTCCTTTCTTGTGTAAAAAGTGGTTTTAGAATTTAATATAATAAGATAATTAAAGTTTCTATATAAATAGGTGTAACATAGCAGGTATTATATTAATCGGTAGCGGCCATTCATATTTGGGACAGTTTTCTGCAGTACTACGTCTACAAATTATTCAAATAAGAAATACCAAAGCCAGAATCATTTTAACACGCTTTTATTAGATAGATAGGTATCTATGTAACGGAATTTTTGAATGTAATTTGCATGTCCTTCAATTTGTCACATTGATTTGAAACTTCGTACACTTATCGAGGACCAATGACAATGCAATAATTTAAATAGT
Organism: Parnassius mnemosyne; assembly: GCA_963668995.1. Classification (NCBI taxonomy): domain Eukaryota; kingdom Metazoa; phylum Arthropoda; class Insecta; order Lepidoptera; family Papilionidae; genus Parnassius; species Parnassius mnemosyne. The sequence goes on from CAVLGL010000057.1 coordinate 9,428,853, forward strand.
TTGTCCCATTATCCTTGCCAGGATCTTCAGCATTTGCGAATAATTCATAAAACAACTACGATTTCTGCCAGTTCAATCTGCTGTATGCCGCGTAAAAGATCTTCGGTCCAAATAAAACACGCTTTTGTGGTTTGCCGCACTAAAAAATAGAAAGTAATTAATCGTTTAAAAAAAACTAAATAAACACGCTTTTGTAGATAACCGACCTAAAAAGTAGAAAATAATTCACAATAAGTTTAAAATAAAAAATATAGTGATTAGCATAAAAAAATAATTTTATTGTAAAAAAGCGTGGGATGCTTGATGTCATTTGTTGTAAATATTTTTGTGGATATTTGTAAAATGAGCGTCATCATAAAAATATCTAAAACAGAACCCCACGTGGTTATTTACAAACTCATTTTTTTTTTAGTTTTTTTTTTAAGTATTATTTTCTGTACAAAACCCGGCAAAGTGATGCTCAAGGCACTAGGAATAAAGCAGCTGATAAAAATGTTACACTCATAACTGTTAACAAAAATTGTTATTGTAAATGATCTTCTAAAAAACTATTCCGCCGTGTCGGATGCAGGAGCTATTAATAGAAGGAGAAGAGGGAAAAATTTGTTTTAGAGATTGTTTTATCTGCAATTGTGCATAAAAAAATATAACTTCAACCAAAGAGCACAACTGCCATTATACTCAGGCCCATAAAATGGTATGGAAAAATAATTAATTTTACTAGGTTTCAAAAAATCAATCAAAATTCAGAAAATAAAAAAAAATAAAATCAAACAATGTAGATCTGTATTTACATGTACTCTGTACAGCGAGTGCTTAGACCAACAGTTAGTCACAAATAAATACGATTTAACATATATAATAAAAACTCTTACGTACTTGACACTTGTAAACTTGATAGCTCGTGATGCCTACCAGACAAAGCTACAGTAACATAATTCTCAGTGATGCGCAAACATAACAGGCAGTATGTCACTTATATAACTGTCACCTTTGCAGTCTATTAATTTTGCACTTTTATAAGTAATACAGAAAGTAGTCGCTAGACGGTGTTGACGTTAGCTAAAATCTTTGCGATCGCCCTTTCGTCAAGGTCATTCAGGCTAGTTAAACACTTAATAAAAAGTTGCTGTTGCCAATCTCCCGTTTTAGTTTCACTTTGTCACTTTTTGTGGTATTCATGAAATATTTTCTTTTAGGGTAGATCTAGTCTCTTTATATATATGTCTCCCTCTTAACCTACAATCGGAAATCCACAAATAAAAAATCCTCCCTACAACTGGAGAGGCCAATGTTTGATCACAATCCCACCTGGTGAAAATCGAAAATGTGACCCAAGATGTTCATCAAGGAATAATATTACAGCCTTAATTCGCTTTACTGTCGGACCATGGACTCCTTAATTTTTTGGGAGAACCAGTTAGTGCATAAGCTCAGGTTGCTCATGTACTGCAAACGGTGAGGACCTATTTCCTAAACAAATCAGCCTAAGACGATAGTAATATCCGATGCTTACCTGTTCTTGAACGTGTGAAAAACCGCTTTCACTTTTAGAGGATACCCTGGGTCCGTGCTGCTAGTTTAGTATTAGACTTAGTGTAAGGACCAAAATTCACATAACTTTCAACTACTAGTAAATATCTCAAGGGATATCCTTAAGGTGTCACTTCCTAAACATGAAATCAGAGTGAAGGAATCAAATTTATTTATTATATTATTATTTATATTAATCAAATCTAATTACTCCACTATAGCAAACCGCTCAGACAGTACTTGACCGTTACTTGCACTGGAAATAAATCCACCCACAAGTAAAATAGTCCTAATACGGGCTAGCATATTACAAAATATACTTTTATAATATCCCTGTGTGTCTACTAGGAATGGTAAATAATTAATTATTTTTTATGTTTTTATGGATATTTTTCATACTGTTATATTTTTGAAAGAGATGATTTAATGTTTTTCGAGACATGGTATTCTATTTACTGAGTACAATTAAGCAAGGAACCGCAAATTGCGTGATCGCCATTTACATGCGTTTATTTAGGGATCATAATAAATATTTATTTATTATTTAAATATTTATTGTAAGATACTTTAAACTAAAGTTAACCCTTAGTATAATGTATCCTACAATAAAGAATGGGCGCACTTAATTCTACCTACCAGTCACCCCGGGCAAAAATAGAAAAATATATATGTATACCGTTCCCGTGACAGCTTAACAAAAAACTAGATTAACTAAATATATTGCTGTATAGTGGAGATATTTTCCATTGTTGCCACTCTTGGAAGGCGAGTTGGCAAACGTAGTGTTTTATTTTTTGTTGTTAATAGGTAGACGCTGCTGCCCATCTTCTGGTTTGCTTTCCTCTGTAGCCTGATACGACAAGCATGGGACAATATTAGACAGTGGATATTCTTACACCGCCACTACACGGTTGAAATATACATACATTAAAATAATCATAATCATAAACATATACTCACTCCTGAAACCTAGTGGTGTAGGCAGAGACTACGGACATCCATTTGGTACGATCCTGACACCCCTCTCTCGCCTCGTTTACATCCATACCTACGCATACATGCTTGTCGGTTAAAAGTACTCTTAATTATTTCTCTTTAGGCCCATTTTCAATATATTGCCAATTTGCTTGATAAACTTTCGTCTAGGGCATCCCTTGCAGACACATAAAAATATAAGCTAGAAACTATTGAGGTACTCACAGAATACCAGCGTAAAATAGCAGCTTAACACTGCTGTGTTTCGTATGGTGAGTGTAGAAAACCGGCGACCCTTTTTACTGGAAAGGAGGCATTCCATCTTAGTCCTCACGGGTGAAAACGCATCTGCATTTTGATTATTTATTGAGGATATATGTGGATGCCTATGGGTCACAGCAACCACTTACCATCAGGTGGATTGTGTGCTCGTTTTTCACCACCCTATCCTATATAAAATAAAAACTTACACATAAAAAATTAAACTGCTTTTGAAGCCTTGTTTCTTAAATTTACAATTTTCGTTATACAAAAATTTTACTCTTAAATATATAATTTCAATACAAACACACTTTTGCCTCCAGCTAAACAACCATCAAACAATGTATATAAATAAAAGCGCTGCGTACTTCGTTGTTTAAGATTTAATTTAACATTATCATATATTTTTTAGGCTGCACTCACTATAGCCAACAATAAATAAAATGTTTGTGTAACACTACTTTTTTTTTTATTTAACCGCAGAAACACGTACCGCATTTTGAGAAACATTGCTTATTTTGCGCGAAAAAGCAACGTTGCCTCATAAAAGAGTCAAAGGCCTGTCCACTTTATTCACCTGTCGTTACGCGACGAATCCAGCGCGTGACTGGTATGCAAAACGTTTGTTTGCATGCTCTAAACATAAAACAGTGGGCGAATAAAAATGCGATACACTAACACCAACTACTTTAACATTTGAAAAATCATAAAAGGTCATGAAAATACCTTATATATATTTTTGGAATAGCAAATTAAATTAAGTGTACATCTGATTATTTTTAATTAATGTTATAAAGATCGATCAATCGATAAGCTATAAAGATTGTACTTATCAAGTTTAAAAAAAATGTTTGACAAGAAATCCTCAATAGCAGTTTGGAGTCCGGAAATTTACGGTGTTTCAGCCCCGCTTCGATGCCATGAAACCACACCGTAATACGAAACTACGAACAGCACTACTTGCGTCTTCGGCCGAGGAGTTGCAGGAGATGATAACTGATATGAGTGGAGCTTTTGTTAGAAAGGAAATGAAGATGAATATAAAGAAGACGAAAGTGATTGTGTTTGAAAGAGATGAGGTAGTGACAGACTGCAATATCGTGATTGGAGATGAACAAATTGAACTAGTGAAAGAGTTTGTGTATCTGGGTTCAAAGTTTACGAGAGATGGAAAGTGTGAGAGTGATATCAAAATAAGAGTGAAGGCAAGAAACATGGTTAATGGAGTTTTGCACTCCTTTATGAGCAGTTGAACGGTGTCTAACAAGGCTCGTTTGGCTGTGCATGTAGGGGTGTTGTTTCCGAAACTCATGTACAGAAGTGAAAGTTGGGTATGGCAGAAGAAACATGAAAGCAAAATAAATGCAGTTGAGATGACACCACTGACGATAATACCGTATTATTAATTAATTTTGTATTATCGTCAGTGGTGTGTCTTGCCTAGTGTAGTGGTGTTGGAAGTAGCGGTGCTGGGATTAGTGGTGACGGGGATAGTGCACGCAATTGAGGGAGGGCGGAAGGTGCTTCTTCATACTAGGTAAGACACATCATTTTATTTTATAACACGCGGATATTTGCGAAGTAAATTTTTGTAAAAGCTTTTTTATATAATGGATTTCCGCAAAGTAACGCCTGATTCTATTAATTATAGTATGATAGAAGTTAAACTGAGTGACAGGATAAGAAATAGTGAGTTAAGGAAACGTTGTGGTCTGAAAGAAGATGTAGTGACAAAAATTGAGAAAGGTATGCTGAGATGGTTTGGCCAAGTCTAGAGAATGAATGAAGAACGGTTGACGAAAAGAGTGTATAAGGCGAGTGTGAATGAAAGTGTTGGAAGAGGTAGACCTAAGCGGACGTTTCTAGATCAAATCAGGGACGTCTTGAAAAAAGGCCAGGTCAAGAGTACCCTAAACCGAAGAGCACGTATGAAGGGAATAATGAAAGTGGACGTAGCGAAACAAGTATGTAAGGATCGTAGCAAGTGGAAAGAAGTGGTCTCTGGCTACCCCTACGGGAAAGAGGCGTGATTATATGTATGTATGTATTTTGAAATTCAACCCCTCAAGGGGTAAAACGAGGTAAATAAACCTTATAATCAACATGGGTGTCGTTATTTAGGTTTGACGGACTTTGATTGCGAAAATGGCACTTATTTTGAAGTCTAAGATGGCGGACATGACATAAAATTAATTAAATTGTTTCTCAATACAAAGTCTGAACTCCCATTTCACCACTATGGGGTCACTATTCAATTTGAACCTTCGTAGGTATACTCCAATAAAAAATAAGTAATTATAAGTTTTCAAACTTCAAATACATCATTATAACATTAATTTGAATTCGTGCTTTTTTGTGCTGGAGTATACTTACTACAATTTGAGCATAATTTTCCTTAAAACTCGATAATTCTGACATCGCTGCGCTATAATTTCATTTACCCCAATTTTTCAAAACCTCACAAAAATCAAATTTAAAGATTTCGAAATAGCCTCAAAAAAAGTAAAACACAAAAAGAATTTTGAAAATCGGTTGATATTTACCCGAGATATTAAATTTTCAATTTATAATTTAAAATACATTCAATTATTCCCACCAAATTAGAAATTACTGCCTTTTCTAGGGAATTTGCCTCAGCAACCGGATTTCAGTTGCTTCCCTGACAGTATATAAGCGGCGCGAGAAGACGGGCTTACTCAATGAACCCTTTATAAGGTCTGTATACGACCAGTCATGACTTACGCGGGCCCTATATTTGCTCACGCTGCCCCTTAAATCATTAACGAACTCCAAATAGTTCAAAACCTTTTCTGTCGTCGAGCTACGAACGCACCTTGGTACGTCCATAACGAGACTTAGAGCTCCCCACAATCCAACAATTTCTAAAAACTCTCTGAGAACTTCTTCAAAGCATCAGAGTCTCACTCCAATCATTTCATTCGTGAGACAGCTACTTATGCAGTCCCATTCCCCTCTCGCTATCGAGTCCGCAGGCCGAGAAACTCTCTCTCGGACCCACCAAACAAACTTTAGACCGAACTGAACTGCCTCCTGGCGGCCCAGGCCAACTCTTCTTAATTTGCCTTAGTGAGGCTTCCCTTCGGCGGCTCGTCGCCGCCTGCGTCGCTTGTTCCCTAAAGAGGGTCGCTACCGATTCGTCAGAAAGGTTTCATAAGCCAATGCCAGTCTCACAGGTGGTGTTTAGTAGGTAGGCACTTAGGTTAGGTTAGGTTATTCGCAGTGAGTCCTATATAACCACGACAGTCGGCTGTAGTGGTATGCTTAGAGAATTCACCACCTGCCTCCTTGCTTTCCGGGGGTAGCCCTTTTCGATTGTTTCTGGGCGCAAAAAAAAAACGGGCCTACTCATTATAAATGCAACATTTGTCTCGATAAACACTGCGATCGTTTACGGTACAATTGAACAGTACTTTGTAGTCCAAAACTATCTTTTTAAAACTATGCTATTCAGAGCCATTTTTTGTGTTCTGAATTTTTAAAATTGATACACTAAATTTCTAATACTTTCAATTTTATTTTCTATTGTTTTTTCTTAAAGTCTGCGTGTCAGCGCAAAACACTGAATATATTGATTTTGTTTGTCATTTATCACAATGACTGTTGAATTATTGAAAAATGTGGGGACTATGGTGCCTCACATCGTAGTTCCTACAGTTGGAGATTGAGACTGTCTGTTTAGGGCCATCTCCTATCTATTGTATCACACAGTTGATGGCCAGAGAAATACGCGAGAAAATCGTTAGATTCTCATATTAATGTGGAGTACTGCAGTTCTGTTAAGTCTATCAAGTATATTTGTAAATACACTAACAAGGGGAGTGATCAAGCAGCCTTTACTATAGAGAATAAGAAAGATGAGGTGAAAATGTACGAAAGCAGCCGTTAAATAAGCAGTTCCGAAGCATTTGGAGGATCTTAAGCTTTCCCATTCATGAAAGGTTCCGTCCCGTCTTACATCTCGCTGTTCACCTTGAAAACGGCCAACGTGTAGTATACTTTACTTCTAATAACCTGTCAGAAAAAATAAAGAGTCCACCTCAGACAACGCTGCTAGCGTTTTTTGAAATCTGCAAAACGGACTATGCAAAAAATTAAGCCAAGAAACTGCTGTACTCTGAAGTCCCTCCTTACTTTGTCTGAAACAAAAATAAATTTTCTGGAAGAAAAAGAGGGCAAGTTGTAGAGGGCTGGCCGGGAGTGAGAAAAGAGCACGTTCTGGGAAGGGTCTAAAACATTCATCCAAATAACACCGAGTGCTACCATCTACGCCTGCTGCTCCATGAGGTAAGAGGACCGACATCTTTTGAAGACTTAAAGACTGTGAATGGTATCCTCCACCCAACATTTCAGTCTGCATGTAAGACTATTGGATTGCTCGAAGACGACAAGCATTGGGACACTAATTTAGAGGAAGCTGTATTGTGCGATTTTCCTTTAAAGATGCGAGAGCTATTTACAATAATGTTAATTTTCTGTCAACTCTCTGATCCTTTAAACCTTTAGGAGAAATACAAAGACAGTCTCTCGGAAGACATTAAGCGGCAACTGGAGAGAGAATTGCAAGATAGTGCCAACTGCTCATAGACGAATGGAGGATGCAGTGTTAGCTCAAGCAGGACAAAACTTGGTACAATATGGATTGTCTTAGCCAAAAAGATCTGCAGCAACTTTCCGTAATCGAGAATATCTGAGGGAGACCAATTATGACCTCGGTATTTTGATAGAAGTGTTGTCCTATAATTATGAGTTACTGAGCTGTCGTATCGTCAGGAACACTGTCGGAGGGAGGCAAGATAGCTCACGCTGCCTTCAAGTTCCCGTTAAATCTCATCCATGTCGAAACTCCACTCTGCAACATTTCAGAACAGAGTAATGCGGCCCAAATGCTGCGCGATTGTAAAGTTTTAATTTGGCAGGAAAGCACGATGGCGCATAAAGGGGGTTTCGAAGCACTAAACAGAACTTTAAAAGATGTCAGATGGAACGATGACATAATGGGTGGAGTCACCATGTTGTTAGCTGGAAACTTCCGTCAGACTCTGCCGATAGTGCCGAGAGGAACTCGAGCTGACGAAGTTAGGACTTTGATTAAGGCCTCAAATCTTTGGCCCTTAGTCAAAAAACTCTACCTTAAGAAAAACATGCGAGTGTACTTTAAGGGCGATGTTTACGCTGGACAATTCTCCGATCTCCTCTTTAAAATAGTAAACGGAGAATATTCGAAAACTGAGGGCAAAATTACAATTCCACCAGATCTTGCGTTAGTTGTGTCGACCGTTAACGATCTAATAACCCGAATATATCCAGATGTCCACAGCAAATCCACAGAGTGGCTATGCGAACGTGCGATTCTCACACCTAAGAACGATCAGGCTTCCGTCATTAATGACACTTTGTTGAAGTTGTTCGAAGGTGAGGAATATAAGTACAAATCTGTGGACACTCTAGTGCATACGGATGATGCTATACACTATCCTGTGGAGTTCCTAAATACACTCAACCCACCTACCGTCTACCATCTCACACACTTATCCTCAAAGTGGGAGTTCCAGTAATGCTACTGAGAAATCTCAATCTGTCTCAGTTGTGCAATGGGACCAGATTGCGTGTAGGGCATTATATTTACTGGCTGTGCTCGAGGTAAATCGGTGTATATACCGCGGATACCACTTATACCAACGGAGTACCCATTCGAGTTTAAAAGATTGCAATTCCCCCTTAGGTCTGTTTGTCCTAAATAAGTCTCAGGGTTAGTCACTGAAAACAACAGGAATTGATCTTAGTGGGGATGGCTTCTCGCACGGCCAGTTTTACGTGGCCTGCTCGAGAGTGAGCTCATCTAAAATCTTGGTCGTATTAGCATCTGAAGGTATTTTCAACATAGACTGAAAATATAAATAGTCTTAACCCTTAGGTATTTCCTTAGGTAGGTTTCCTGCGCGAGCGAAGCCGCGCGAAAAATCTAGTTACTTTAAAAGCGCACGTGATAACCTAAACAGGCAACATTAAAATGCAACATAAATCATAAGGTAACTATATATTTATATAAAAGTCATGGAAGTGTCCTGACAGTGTGTGATGCTACTCCCTATGCAATTAGTTAACTCAGCTGCCTTTTAAAGTAGTAAAAAAGGCTACCGCTTAGACCCTTACTACTACAGGCCTAAGAAATCACCTCTTTGTTCTCCAAAATAATGGAATTCTTTATAAACTCATGAGGTACCTGGAGGGTCACCAGCTGATTTGTGACCACCAATACGGTTTCCATCGGGTTTACTTAGCTGGTCATCTTCTAGTTTTCCTTACAGCCTATAAAAGTCCATTGCTGAACATAGTTCTATCCCACAGATTGGCTCACATGGGAAATTTTGCCATAGTTGCCACACTTAGCAGGCGAATTTACAATTTATGACTTCACGGTGAACATCTTCTAGTTTAACTGACCCATAAATAGGCGGAGGGAGTTCGGTCCTTGGCCATTAGTTTGGACATAGCGAAGACCTTCGATCGGGTTAAGCACAAAGCACTTCTTTCTAAAATAAAAAATAAATCTTAATATGTTTCTAATAATAAATTCATTTTATAATAAAGTAATATTTAAATCTAGCTTGTTAGAAATGTGGAGGGAAATTTGAAACAGAAGCATTGAATAAAACTATTTTTACGGATTCTATTGCGTTTAATTAAATCGAATTTAATTATAATATAGATCGAATCCGCAAAAGTAGTTTTATTCAATGTGTAGTGTTCGCGTAAAAATAAGAAATTATTATTGAAATAGAATCATTTTTTTACCTATAATTAATCGTATTTTCAAAATAAAATTTCACTAACCAGTGTCTCATACAATAAAACGCAAAAACTTCTGCATGAACTGTCATACTCGTACGTAACTATCATAATAAATTAGTATTTTATCTTATAATTAATGCGCTGAAGATTGCTCTTGAAAACCCTTCCAATTTTACTTCATATTTCAAGAACAGTTGAACACAAAGCGATCACTTTTACGACATTAGTATTCCATAGGATTACAGTCGGTAATCATGTTCGAGGCAATTTGCTACAGTAGGTACCTAATCAATTAGATAGTGCATTGAATTAAAATTTGCGGAACTTAGTCAATTTGCTTTCAATCTCTTGAACATAAATGTATAAGTTTATTTAGGAATAAATAAATTTCAGAAGCTGTAATGAAAATTAAATATTTAGAAAAATTAATTAATTTTTTTTATTATTCGTTATCAATACTCGCCAGTCCACTGCTAAGTACTCAATTGTGCAGCCTCGATACTATAAAATTTATATACGAGAATGATGACAGAACATGAGATAGGCAGCATCTTTTACTCTTTTGAGCTGCATCTTGCAGCTGTGCTGCAAATATGACGATGAGGCCATCTATGGGAGAGGCCTATGTAAATGAATAAGATAAAATGATGTGATGAATTTAAATTTAAGAAACAAAGAGACTGCTTTTAGTTTATCAGTATAACGTTTAAGAAATTACGTCACACGACTGAACCATAATTTCCTTTGAAGATAAAAGGAGAGATGGCTATTTTGGGCAATTCAAATTAAATTAAATTATGAGATTTTTACGAAATATCTTTTGCTCGAGACGATTGAGCCCAAAAACGGTAATTTTCAAATGTATTGCCACTAGATGAGAAGGACCGTGAATAAAGGCCGCCAAGGCTTTGTGCCATTACTTAGGGGCCTTCATTCATCAGTGGGTTGTAATGATGATAACGATAAAAAGAATGGTGACAAACGAACACACAATTCAACTTTTGGTTATTGTGGACACTGTGACCTTAAGGTACTTACATTTATATTTAACTAACTGTACCCGGTATGCTATAATATATTTTACGCTGGTATTCTACGGGAGCATGGTCTTTCTCCGGTTGAGCCGGCCAATTTGTGCTGCAACTATTTAGCTGACGCATTGCTCTACCACGTATAAAGGTAATATAGAATAATATAATCTTTGAATTAAAATCTTCGATTCATCTTTTGCATGACAATATCATGATATTAAGGACAAATAATAATATTAAGGACCAATATTATAATATTAAAGATCTACGTACAGCAAAGAGAAACAAAAGAAATCCTTATCCTTTATAACTAGTATTTTGACACGTAAATTTTGAATAAAAATATATTTTCAAACAAAAAATCTTACAGACACGATTTTACTTCTATATTACTTTATAAGCACACGTGATCACCTATACAGTAAACACCATACTATAAATATTTATATAAAAGTCATGGAAGGGTCCTGACAGTATGCGATGCCACTCTCCACTCATTGAGATTTCTCAGCTGCCTTTAAAATAAGTAATATATTAGACACCTTTGCAGGCACATACAACAACTTACCAATGTTTCATCGTTATCGAATGAATTTTATAGAAAAGCATACGGACAAACAAAATCATTACTTTTGGTGTATAGAAGATGAAAAATGATGACTGATAAAAGATTTTCTTAGCAAAAAATATCTAATACTACTCAATTCACATTGAATGTAAAATTAATATCAAGGCTGTATTGTAATTTGTAAATATAATTTTGTTATTTCTGACTGTATTCCATAACAAAAACAGTTCGTACAAACTTTTAATAAAATATTGTTACAGTTGCCTTGTGCTTAGTTGAATATTGACTGAAGTTTCAGAAACTCATAAAGAGCTTACCCAAACTTCGTCGAAAGTAAATCTATAAAAGAAACATAAATATATTACATTGAACTGTAAAAACTATTGAAAATGTAGTTGATATTTTTTATTACACTGTGAACTCTTATGGATACAGCAAGACTGTTTTAGCTACTATCTTAGAGCATTGTATTCCTATAGAGCATTGTTGGGAGGATTATTGGAATAGAGCTGTATACAACGTACAATATACAATATCAAAACAAGGGACTCACTCAGAGATCTATTTAAACAAATAATTAAACTAACATAACAACAAAATCTGGAAGACAGCCCTGAGAACATTTTTTAAATAAGTTTAATAAAATAAGTGACGTCCAAATATTTAATAAATGTTTTTTTTTTACGTGGTAGAGCCATGCTGCAGTTATGTTATGTATAGTTGTAGCACGAATGGGTCGACTCGACCGGAGAAGGACCACGCTCTCACAGAATACCAGCGTAAAATAGCAGCTTAACGTTGCTGTGTTTCGTATGGTGAGTGTAGAGAATCGGAGACCCTTTTTACTGGAAAAGAGGCATTCTATTTTAGTCCCCACGGGTGAATACGCATCTGCATTTTGATACTTTATTGAAGATAGATGTGGATGTCTATGGGTCACAGCAACCATTTACCATCAGGTGGACTGTGTGCTCGTTTATCACACTATCCTATAAAAAAAGAAAAAAACACGTAATATATCTAAACTTCATTATTCATTTTTGAGTACATGTATAACTATTCATAACAAGAGTCACTGTAAAATTACAAATTCACATTTTCATAAATACAAGGCGCATGTAAAAAGCGTTTTACTGAAAAAAGGTATACATAAATCAGAGTAATATTTATAAAATGAGAATGCTTGGATGTAATATGCCTTATTAAATTTTCTTGGCAGCGGTAGTCGCTTACCATCTGGTGAGGTGAGGTGAGCCGCATTCTCCTTCTTTTATAAAAAAAAAACCGGCAAAGTGCGAGTCGGACTCGTGCACCGAGGGTTCCGAACAAATCTGTAGGTAATAAGTTTAAAATTATTAAAAATATTTTTATTATATGATGTAACTAAAAATTTATGCATTTCGCAATTTTTTCTTTATCTGTGCTTTAAAACGTTGCTTCGTACCAAATTTCAATATTCTGAGTTCACGGGAAGTACCCTGTAGGTTTAGATTCCCTTGCGAATGTCGAAAATTTACGGCATAAACATATCTTTTGATTGCGGAGGCTTAGATGTTAGATTTTTTCACAGCTCTAAGGGACAGAAGATTTGAGTATTTGATATGAATTTCAGCTTGATACCTCCACGCGTCCCTGAGAAAAAGGGTCTTGACAGACAGACAGACAGACAGACAGACAGAAGGACAACAAAGTGATCCTATAAGGGTTCCGTTTTTTCCTTTTGAGGTATGGAACCCTAAAAATACGAAGTTGGAAGAACTTGCTTGCCGCATCTTCTCACGAGATATCCCGCAGTAGAAACTTGCTAAAGTGATGGGGTGGCTTGTTTGACAAAAAGTGATATGCAAAGGCCAGTTTTGAATAAAAATATTTTTACCTCTACTTTGACTTATTGACTTTATATAGGTACTACAAAATAATTTTTCATATAAATTTATAATATCACTGTACTAACGTTTTACAATTAAAACATGCATGAGTCAAATTTATTGACATCGAGCCTAATATAATTTTATAAGATATTTTGGCAGATTTTAATTATGTCATAACTTCGACCGAGTCTTTGGATGGAGGATGCCTCATTATAATAATAATAAAAATAATAATAAATAATTGTGGCGAGTCAGTGTGCGAATATTACGCCCATGTACCCCGTCATCATAACGCCGGATGACGTAGCTGAGGCGGTCCGTAGGGCCCCGAACTGGAAAAGTCCGGGACTCGACAGACTGCATCACTACTGGCTGAAGGGGTTCGTGGTGTGTCACGCTGTTCTCGCCCGACAGTTTCAAGAGGCTCTCGACCAAAAGTCGCTCCCGAGCCTCTTCACTACTGGGATCACTCATCTGGTTCCTAAAGACCGAGATTCCACAGACCCGAGCAAATACCGCCCCATAACGTGTCTACCTACCATATACAAGACACTCACATCCATTTTGAGCGCGAGAATCACTCGTCACCTGAACTCAAATCAGGTGATGTCGTGCGCTCAAAATGGATGTCGGGATGGTGGTCGTGGAACCAAGGAACCACTCCTCATTGACGCGGTCATTGGAAAGGTGGTTAAACGCAACCGTCGGAACCTCTTCGCCGCCTGGATAGACTACAAAAAGGCATTCAACTCGGTGCCTCATACATAGCTTAAGAGGGTCCTCGAGCTGTACAAGGTTGAATGTACGGTTCGAGACTTCCTCGGGCAGTGTATGGGGCAGTGAAGTACGATCCTTTGTCATCTAGGCCAGTGGATGACGGCTGCGGAGAACCACATAAGGTAAGAAGGGGTATCTTCCAGGGCGATTATTTGAGTCCAATCTGGTTCTGCCTCTCTCTGAACCCTCTCAGTACCTTACTGGAGGGCTTCGGGAGGGGATTTCAGCTTCGGAAAGGAGGTACAAAAGTGACCCACCTTTTCTACATGGATGATCTCAAGTTATTCGCCTCCAGTTGCTCCCATCTTATGGAATTGCTAAGCATCACGTGTGATTTTAGCAATTCTATTGGAATGGAGCTGGGGACGGATAAGTGTGCGATCCTCAATGTTGAAAGGGGAAGGGTTGCTAACTCTGAGGGCATAGACTTATCTATACCCATCAACATAAAGACCCTTTCCGAGGCTGAAACATACCGATACCTGGGTTTGTCACAGAACATCGGTGTAGATGATGCGGGTATGAAACAGTCAGTTTGCGATGTGTTTTATGCACGCTTGACCAAAGTGCTTAACAACCTTTTGTCCGGTGTGAATAAGACGCACACATATAACGGTTGGATCATGCCTGTTCTCATGTATACCTTTGGCATGCTCAGGTGGACTCAGACCGAACTGAACGCTCTGGACAGAAAAGTCCGCACTAGAATGACGTCCCACAGGATGCATCATCCGAGATCGTCAGTAATGAGGCTGTACTTGCCGCGGAAGCATGGTGGGCGCGGCTTTTTAAGCGCGCTTACCATGCATAATCGCGAAGTATGTAGCCTCCGTAATTACTTTCTGACGAGAGCGGATGATCCATACTATAGGGACGTTATTTCTTATGATAAAGGACTTACCCCTCTATCAGCCAACGAGCAATGGCAAGACCCGGCAGTACAGAGCATTTCCGACCGGGAGACCGTAGACAAGGCTCTACATGAGCCTTTCGAAGATACAGTTGCCTTCCTCCACTGGCTACATTTTGGTGACCTCTTCGGGGAAACCGAGGGTTTTGTCTGTGCGATACAGGATCAGGTTATTAAGACCAACAATTACCGGAGATACATCCTAAAGGATGGCACCGTTGACGTCTGTCGAGCTTGTCGCCATCCCGGTGAGTCACTTAGACATGTCATCTCCGGTTGTTCGGCGCTTTCTAACTCTGAGTATTTGCACAGGCACAACTTAGTAGCCAGGATTCTACACCAGGAGCTTGCTCTGAAATACGGTCTAGTGGATCGGAAACTCTACTGGGACCGGGCCATCATCACAGACAGGACTATTCTTGCGAATAAGCCTGATATTGTGATGATGGACCGGGCAGAGTCAAAGATATTTTTGGTCGACATTACCATTCCTTATGACGAGAACCTCGTGAAAGCCGAAACAGATAAGCTGACTAAATATCTGGACCTGGCTCACGAGGTGACCAACATGTGGGGTGGATTGCCGGTCGAAATTATACCTGCAGTCGTCTCTGCGAATGGGTTAATTCCAGTCAGCCTCTCGGGTCATCTGAGACGACTGGGACTCCGTGACGGACCGCTCCAAGCTCAAATGCAGAAGGCGGTGCTCCTCGATACCGCCCGCATCGTCCGCCGGTTTCTTATCCTTTCCCCCTAACCCTCGGCCGTCTAGTCTCCTCTGCCGAGGGTTTCCATCTGGTTGGGTTTTTATATATTTATGTATTTATTTTATTTTGTTGATATTTATGTATGTTTACCATGTTTATTTACAATTATATATTTATTTTGCCCAACCAGATGAGAAAACTTTATAGATACCCCATAATAATAATAATATTTAATGATCTTTTCTATTTACGCGAACACTACACATTGAATAAAACTATTTTTACGGATTTTATCGCGTTTAATTAACTTATTTTATATTCCCGACGGTACTTTTTTTATAGGATAGGGTGACAAACGGGCACACAGTCCACCTGATGGTAAGTGGTTGCTGTGGCCCATAGACATCTACATTTATCTTCGTTTGCGAATCAAAATGCAGATGCGTTGTCACCCGTGAGGACTAAGATGGAATGCCTCTTTTCTAGTAAAAAGGGTCTCCAGTTCTCTACACTCACCATATGAAACACAGCAGTGTTAAGTTGCTATTTGACGCTGGTATTCTGTGAGAGCGTGGTCCTTCCCCGGTCGAGCCGACCCATTCGTGCTACAACTACACTACAAATGCAGCATGGCTCTACCATGTTTAAAACGACTACGGTACTCCGGTTTAACTCTGACATCGGGACGTCAATCACCTCAGTCCCCCGTGACCACGGTTGCTGGAAAGCAACCGAAACGTCGGGAATATAAAATAAGTTAATTAAACGCGATAAAATCCGTAAAAATTGTTTTATTCAAAATAATAATATTTATTTATATCTCCCACTTTTTACACAGTTTCATTTCTTACATAAATAGTTTAAGAGTTTTAAGTTGTTGTAGGAGACAGGAGCCCAAACTAGGTAACCCTGTGCTATGGGTCTGAGACATGAAGTGAGCGTTGCCTGTGAGGATCGAATATAAGATTTTTTAGGTGTAAATAACAATAAAAGGCATATTGAATATATATAGCATGCAATATTTTTAAAATTGAAGTATATAATCAAATTGTTATATAAAAGCATATACGTATACATATATAATATAAATATACATGAATGTGTGTGTGTGTTTGTGTGTGTGTGTTGTGTGTGTGTGTGTGTGTGTGTGTGTGTGTGTGTGTGTGTGTGTGTGTGTGTGTGTGTGTGTGTGTGTGTGTGTGTGTGTGTGTGTGTGTGTGTGTGTGTGTGTGTGCGTGTGTGTAGCTCTTAACTTGATGGAAATATCTATAAAGGTAAGGACGTATAAGCACGATTTAAGCTAAGTTTTATACCCTATACAGTTGACAGAAAGCAACAAATATTCAGAACTAGTCAGCAATCATAGCAGGTTGTACAAATAGCGTATAATATGTAAATAAATTACAAGCAAATACTCTATTAATATAAATAGGTTTTATTTTAGTAATGCGAAAAATAATGAAGGAATATTTTTTAGTACAGGTGTAGGAATATTCGGCTGAAATAACGAAAAACGTGCAGGGCCTCTAAATTATTCCACACCATACTGAACCTAGTTTTATAAAAAATACAGATTCAGTACAAAAACGTTCAAATGTCACTCAAAGTAATAAAATATTATGTTAAAAATAGTATTTTCCTAAAAAGGATAGGTTGTCTGCCTAAGGGAAACGATAAACAAGTATGTTGGTAGTTTTTAAGTTTAGTTTAAAGTTTGTTCCGGAGAAAATTAGCTCCATGCTTTTCACTTGTTTCCTCATCAACTATTAAAAAGATAAGATTCAACGCGAAGAAGATCTAACCCCCATTCGTTACTTAAATTGAAATGTTCGTTACTTATAAGTTAGATTAAGAATGTTAGTAATAGGGTCAAAGGTGCTAGGGCAAAACGAAAATAATGAAAAGAATACCTTCAATGCATACATTCAATTAATTATTTAACTTTTACTGTTTATCTTTTACAAATTCGCTTAAAGTGATTAGAATTACCCTACTATAATCCCTCACTTATGGTAGTTTTCGGTACTCTATTAGAATGCACCAAAGACGTAATAGAATAAATTATACTTAAATGTTATAATTTTAGTTCATAGGTAAAAAAAAATATATTGAGAGCTTTTACAAATACCATAATTATTAAATAAGAAATATTTTTTGTGATACATATTTATACGTGGTAGAGCCAAGCTGCAGCTATATTATAGTTGTAATACGGGTCGGCTCGACCGGGGAAAAACACGCTCTCACAGAATACCAGCTTAAAATAGCAGCTTGATGCTGCTATTTTTTGTATGGTAAAACATTTAAGGACAAGCACGACCTTCAGTAATGAAGCACACGAATAAGAAGAAGAGTATAGTGAACCGGAGATCCTTCTTACTGGAAACAAGGAATTCCATCTTAGTCCTCAAGGGGTTACAACGCATCCACATTTTGATTCTTAATCAAGGATAAAAATGCAGATGTCTATGAGCTACAGCATCCACTTACCATCGCGAGCGCTAAGCCGCTGAGCCACCGCGAAATAACACACAAAAGTATTAATCGTTACTATTCCAAACAAAAATAAAATAAAGTCATTGAACTAATAATATGTGTTACGTACTAGAAGAGATGACGAGACTTGGTTGCTTGCAACAGGCGTTAAAGCCCATGGGCTCATATATTTTTAGTCTGCCATAAAAAGATACTCTATGTCTCTACACGGGCCCCACACTGTCTCATGATTATATTTGCAGGTCTCTTCTAGTATGTATTTAATCTAATATAATTTCAATGCGTAAAGTAACGATACAACTTATATAAACGAACTAAATTTGGGCAAAGACCTCCTCTCATTAGTCTCTGCCATAGAAAGGTACTCCGTGTCTCTTTACACGTGTTCCACACTGTTAGACTGATTTTATTTGCGTTGTCTATTCTAGTATGAAGTACATATTACCTCAATGAGTAAAGTAACAACGTAGCTCATAAATACGGTCCCAATTTGGGCACAGGTCTTGTTTCATTTCTCAGAGGTTTCCGTATATGGAAATGTGTGAAAAATAATTTTATTCAACGTGTAATATTAGTGTAAATAAATATAAGAAATCATTGACTTTGTGTTCCTCTGAGTTGCATCTTCGCAATCTATCTCTGGTAGCTCTTGAACTTTGACACTTAACTTGAAAGAGGTAGTAAACTCCTTATATTAACTAATTTGGATGGCTAACGCACTAGTTCAGAAGTTCAAATCACAAATAGTTCGCATAGAGAAACTGTATACTTGCACCATCAATTTCCGTAATTAAACATTTGATTCAGACTGTAAAAGGTTTTAACTTTCAAACTGTAACTAACAAGTGTCTAATACTAAGAAATCAATATAAATTTAATAATAATATTAGGTAATCATGCAATAATGCAGGCAGTCGTTTCTTCATGCTCAGCAATGGGCTGTATGATAAATGAAAATGTGCTGTTTTTCTTTTATACATTGTTCCCTAATATTGTAAGCAGTGATTTGATTTCATTGATTTAGAAATGTTGAGAGCTCGGATCGAAAATTGCAACTGTAGTTTTAACAGTGCTTACTTAGTGTCCTAGTTAGTGGAATTCTAGAGTGACCTAAATAGGCGAAACAGAAACAGAAACAGAAACGTTTTTATTCAATATAGATTATAAATAATACTTATTGAAAGTCACTCTTTTGTTTGATTACCACTGGTTCGGAAAAAACCTCTGTCCTGGGAAGAACCAGCAAAAAACCCAGCGGGACTTTTTTTTAAATAACAGCTTACAATCATGATGTTACACAAATTAACAACACAACAAATTAGAAATAGCTCGGTAGCGATCACCTCATTTCCAGGTTTTATTATCATCCATAAACTCCTTAATAATATAATAACCCTTTTTATACAAACTTAGTTTAATAAAGTTTTTGAACTTTGAGCAGGTCAAACTTTGTATATTTTCTGGAATTTTGTTGTAAAAGCGTATACATCGCCCCAAGAATGAATTACTGACTCGATGGAGTCGAGTAACTGGTACTACTAGCTTGTGTCTGTTCCTAGTATTTACAGAATGAATATCACTTATTTTTGTAAAACTACTTTTATTTTTGTGTACGTACATTACATTTTCATAAATGTATTGAGAGGCCAAAGTTAATATATTAATTTCCTTAAATTTTTGTCGCAGCGACTCTTTAGGCTTTAAATCATAAATTGCTCTTATGGCCCTCTTCTGTAAAACAAATATAATTTCAGTGTCCGCTGCGTGTCCCCATAGCAAAATACCATACGACATTATGCTATGGAAATAGCTAAAGTAAACTAGTCTAGCTGTTTCAACACTGGTTAGACTTCTAATCTTTTTTACAGCATATGCTGCAGAACTAAGTCTGCTTGCTAGTTTTGATATATGGGGGCTCCATTGAAGCTTCGCGTCTAGTGTGTTTCCAAGAAAAATGGTGGTAGCTACAAGACTCAGTTTCTCTCCATTTAAAATTACATTAGTATTTATTTGTTTGACATTTGGAGTCACGAATTTCATACATTTCGTTTTAGTGCCATTTAAATGCAAATTATTAACATCGAACCAATTTACTAATTTATAGATAGGATTATTTACTTCGTCATATTTTAGTAATTGTCGACTTAATTTGAAAATTAAAGAAGTGTCATCTGCAAATAATACTATATCATGGTTATCCCCTACTATGTAAGGTAAGTCATTAATGTATACAAGAAACAGAAAGGGGCCGAGAATCAATTCTCGGCCCCTTTCTGTTTCTTGAGGCACGCCCATTTGTACCATCGATCCGGAGGAGCTCATATTGTTAATGACAACTTTTTGCGTTCTCTTACTTAAATATGAAATAATAAATTTAAGAGCATCACTTCTTACACCGTAGTGTTGAAGTTTCCTGATTAATGTTTCATGGTGAACACAATCGAAGGTTCGTGAATTCTCCCATGCATTAAAGATATATTTAATCAGCTCAACACCGGCATCAGTTGTCGAGCGACCCCTTGTGAAACCAAATTGATTTTTATGAAGTAAATTATTTATATTAAAAAAAATTTAACATTTGATCAAGAACAATTTTTTTTAAAAATCTTACTAAGTGTTGGTAGTACAGAAATAGGTCTAAAATTGGCGGGGTCTAATGTACTACCAGATTTAAATAAAGGTATTACTTTACTATGCTTCATTAAATCAGGAAACACACCAGATTCGATACTAGTATTAAAAATAATAGCTAAATGAGGCGCGACTGTATCTATTATAGACGCAATAACTTTAACGGAAATCCCCCACAGATCCGCAGTTTTCTTAACATCAATAGTTTTAAAATATTTTACAATATCTTTTGATGACACTTTATGAAATGTAAAATTCTTTGTACACACACTTACATTTTGTTTAAGTAATGATACGGCGACGGCAGGAGAAGAATTCAGTGACTTAGTGGTCAAGATCGGAATATCAGTAAAATATTTCTCAAAAACCATTACTACGTCCTGATCTGATACAGTTAATTTGTTGTTAACACTTAACTGGTAATTTGAATTGCGAGAGTTGATCTTACCAGTTTCGCTATTAATTATACTCCATGTCATTTTAATTTTATTGGAAGCCGTCTTAATTTTGTTGCTCAAATGCAAAGACTTGGCTATGGAGCACACTCTTTTAAATATTTTTGAATATTTTTTACATATTCCCTAAATTCGACGCTATGATTATATGACCTTTCATGGTAAAGATCATATAACCTATGCCTGCTCTTATGGACTCCTACTGCTGCCCATTCATTGAATGACTTTAGACTGTTCAAGGAGAATGTTTTAGAAGTAAAAGTATTATTAAATTCATTGCAAATAAGCTTAAATAATGTTCCATACAAAAAATTAGGATCATTTTGGTATGAAAGTGATGGAAGTTTTTTCACTATGTTACTTCTAAATTTCTCCAAGCGACGTGCATTTATTGGAACAGACACAACTTTCTCATCTACTTGCTTTTTGTGAACATAAGGTAACGAAACTACTTGTCCACAGTGATCAGAACTTAATTTTTGAATTATACATTTATGCAACGGCTTCACATTTGTAAAAATGTTATCAATACATGTTGCACTAGATTGAGAAATACGTGTTGGCTCTATAAATAAATTAAAAAGACCATATGATTTAAACAATGATCTAAATTTAATATTGATTGAGGAAGCTTCTAGGAGATTGATATTAAAGTCTCCACATATTACAACAGATTTATTCTGTTTATTAAGCTTAGCAAAAACTTCCTCCATAATGTTTTCAAAAGTATCATATGTACAACATGGGGTCTGTAGACGCTCACAACAATGAGGTGCTCAAACTCAACACATGCCATGTCTACAGTTCTCTTAACAGAGAGGCTCACAATGTCTTTACGTTTTTTACATGATAATAATTTACTAGCTAATATTAAGGAGCCACCTCTTAAAACCGTATCTCTATTGAAAGAACTGAGAAATAAAGAACTGAGAAATAAAGAACTGAGAAATAAGAAACTGAGAATGAAAGAACTGAGAAAAAACCGAAATCTTAGGATCAGTGTTGCGCGGTAGATGCAACAGTTTCCAGCCAGTCTCTCTCAAGTATTCCTGAATGACTACAGATATAAAGCTTTATTGAATAAAACTAATGATGTTGATTTTGTGCTCTTTCTTTATTTTCGTTATCTTTTATTACGAGTGCATTGCATAACCCATGGCCACTGGGAGACATCACCATGTACAGATGAGATTGACATTTCGAGAAGAAGTAAGCATATTCCCCTTTACCTCTGTTAATATTTTCTTCTTCTACGTCATCCAATCGTTAAAGTCCCTGCTATACTTGGACCTTATTTACATTTTAATTACATAAACCCTACAATTATCCTACTCCTGATATTCTGCATTCAACTCATTCTCTCGAAGTTTAGTTTTTTAAAATTTTGTAAACTTATTGCTCGTGTTTTTTAAATATTATTCTAATACATTTTTAAAACAATACATCAATCAAAATTTGTCATGTCTAACTATCAAAACGTCTATTCATCAAGTCGGCACCCACAGTGGTCATTTATCAATCGGCACGTTGCTTCTGAAACTAAAATTGTGTAACTTCAAATGAATATTATTTCTTCGAATCCTCTGAATTGAGTACTCTAAATTAATTATAAGCCTGTTAGCATAGTTAGCCTATACCTTAATTTTATTAGCCTTTTACTATCAGCTCTGCAGTCCATTGCAAGTGCACTTGCCTCATCAGAATCATATGGCAAAAGTGTGCGGTTGCTAACCCGCCTACTAAGCGTGGCAACTATTATAAATATCTTCTATATGCGCCATCTATATGGAGGCTTATGTTTAACAGTGGACTTGGATGATATGGCATATATTTTTTTTTATTTCAATATTTAAAGGCTAGTTACCTCACAGGGCCATAAAATCTAAAAGAAAAATTTTACCAGAAGAAAATAAACGAAACGGCTTATTACCAAACCATTCTGACTAGTAGAGCGTAAATACATCTAATCATGAATAATCAAATTTCTTTGTCTTTTATGTAACCAAATTTTCAAAAAGGTTTGTAATTTGTATTTTTAGTACAAAATTTTGATAAAATATACTTCTAATTAGGTTTTTTTTATAGGATAAGGGTGGCAAACGAGCACACAGTCCACACGATGGTAAGTGGTTGCTGTAGCCCATAGACATCTACTTCTATCTTGTATTACGAATCAAAATGCAGATGCGTTGTCACCCGTGAGGAACAAGATGGATAGCCTCGTTTCCAGTAAAAAGGGTCTCCTGTTCACTCACCATACGAAACACAGCAGCGTTAAGCTGCTATTTGACGCTGGTATTATGTGAGAGCGTGTTCCTTCCCCGGTCGAGCCGACCCATTCGTGCTACAACCATAATATAGCTGCAGCATGGCTCTACCACGTATATAATTATGAAAAAAAAAACTAATATAAAAAGAATAACTAAATTTATTTGTCTTATATATAATCAAATTTTCAAAAAGGTTTGTAATTTGCATTTTTTAGTACTATATGTTGATAAAATTTACTTCTGACTAGGTATTTTGTGATAATTTAGGTATATCGGATAATCTATAAAAAAAAAGAATGTTTTATAAATGTTACAGTTATTTAAAACTTAACTTTGCTGTTTCATTTTCGATATCTTTTCCAAACTTTGATTTTACTGTTCTTGAAACTATAGAGCTTTTACTGTAATTTAAAAAAATAAAATAAAAAGAAATAATGTGTAATGTAAGATAAATTTTTATTAAAAACGGAGCGGTGTTAGTCCGAGGCATATGCATCATCATCATCATTATTATCAACCATTATAAGTCCAGAACTAGGCTTCGCATATTACAAGAAGCATTTGCTTCGATTGTCACGTTTTATGTTGCCTGCCGTCACGAGCCTGCACACTTATGTATTCTAGCTTGAACGAGATAGTATTCTGCCATTTCAGAAGCTATAAGTTTTATTCTGGTATTTTCCATATGGTTTTCTCACTAAATTGTACTGACAATCGAACTTACATCCCTTTTGGTAAGTGGCTACTACAGTGCATGGTCACCTGCAGCCAACTTCCTTTTTTTTTTAAAATAGAATAAGGTTGACAAACGAGCATAGTATCGACCTGATCTTAAGTGGATGTTGTGGCCCATAAACATCTACAGCAATACTCAACTAAGAATTATAATACATATGCGTTGCCACCCCTGAGGATAAGATGGAATGCCTCATTTCCAGTAAAAAAGGTCTTTATTTCTTTACACTCACCATACGAAACACATCAGCATCGAGCTGTTATTTTACGCTAGAATTCTGTGTGTGCGTGGCCTTCCCCAGTCTAACCAACCCATTCGTGTTACAACTATATTAATAGCTGTAGAAGGGCTCTACCACGTAAGAAAGTTCAAACAAAGAAGGCCACAGGCTCGCTATAACTTTTAGACCGGAACACAGAGCAGTACTACTGTTTGGCGGGAGAAAAAAGTATGAGGGGTACCTAGTAAAGATATACGACGTCACCTCTGCCACCGCCACCACAAGGCAGATTTGTTCTTCTTAAATGCCAAAGTACGCGAGTAAATGAGCTCGTTCCTGCAGGCACAGATGATATTTTATTTGCAGTGATGATTAACTACGAATCTAAGACCAATTTGTAAATTATTTTATATTCATATGTGTGCGTGAGTGGGAGTACTTACAATGATTTCAGTATGGTTTTGACTTGGTTTGTGCATCACTTGAAATGCATGACGCGTTCTGACTTTCTTTTCATATTGTTAAGTAATATCCTTGATATAACAAAACAGGTATACTGGTATACTGTGACAGTGTGAAGTAAGCCCGATTGCTAATCTAATGCACTTAGGACTTTAGGAGTAAAAGATTTCATATTACTGCTAGCATACGATGACAAAAAGACATCTTTAATAATATACAGGCAATTAAGGAACTGTGAGATAACCAAATCAATTTTTTTTAGTTGTACTCGTACTATGCAATCCAGCCATCTAGTTTGCTAAATTATTCATTTAAAATACCCCAGAATTTTTGTTAAATGTCTCAGCATGTGCATTTTACACGTAATTATTTGGAATTAGCCTTTGGAGCCGTTGTAAATCTAGGGTAGAGCTCTCGCTGAAAATATCACGTTACGCGACCAAACCATTTTTGATACCCCCCGGCACCAATGAAATTGTTAATTACAAATTTTAATATTTTTGATGATTCACCACGTGTTATTAAGTAGTATATCGGTAGGAACCAGCATGTCTGAGGAAATCATGTTTAACGTTCATGTCACACCTATGCCGGTAGTAGTTGGGAGCACTAAGCTAGAAGTTGTTGACGAATATCTTTACCTGGGACAAATAGTTCGACTAGGTAAGTCCAACTTCGACTGAGAGGTCAATCGACGGATTCAACTTGGCTGGGCAGTGTTCGGGAGATTACGACACATCTTCTCGTCAGACATACCCCAAAACCTCAAAACTAGATTGTACAACCAGTGCGTGTTTCAAGTGATGACCTATGAATCTAAGACGTTGTCCTCACTGCTGACCATATTAGAAAGCTCAAAGTAGCTCAGCGAGTTATCGAGAGGGTTATGTTCGGCGTTTTTCTGCGTGATAAACTTAAAAAGGAGGATATCCGCCGTAGAACTAGTATGCTGAAGTTGCAATGAACCGGCCATATAACTCGAAGACCTGCGGAAGCAATTAATAAATAAAGTTGTCGTAAGTTTTTACACACGCTGTATTTATTGACCTATAATAGGCATATTTAATATTCATTTACAGAATGTAATGGAATGTGATGCCTATGAGAAATGTGCGCAGGTATTGCATGATTTCATACCTTCATTTCTATTCCAAATTTCTTTATTGTCGATACATCGGATCTGAACCAAACGGTTAACTTCGTCATTGGTAAAGCATACTGCAATGAAGCGGAATAAATTGCCAGCATCTGGCTTTATATCTGATTATAATGCCTTTAAAGCCATGAGTGAGTAGACTCTTGTTAAGCTTTATCAATGCACTTTACAATCTTCGGCCACACCACACCTTACCATCAGATACAGACTTATCAGAGTTAAAATAAAATTGCCTAATAGGGTGGATTTTGCCACGCTTGGCAGGCGGGTTGGCAACCGCAGTTGTTTATATTTGTTGAGTTTTTATCAGGAAGATGTTGCTGCACATCTCCTGTTTTAATTTCCCTCTGTCGCCTCTTACGACACCCACATAACGAAATGTGGTAGTGGATATTCTTATATCGCCGCTACAACTAACTAATTACAATATGGTTTTGATAAATCTCTTACTTCTTAAGAATAGCGTAAGGAAAGTGTTATGCGCCCCCTTTTCCCAAAAGAGGGTCACTTCCGATTTGGCAGAAAGGCCTAATAAGCCAATGCCAGGCCCACAGGTGGTTTTTAGTGGGTACACTTAGGGTGGTTAGGTAGTTATTCACAGTGAGTCCCACATAACCACGACAGACCGGCTGTCGTGGTATGTATAAAGCATTTACCACCTCCTCGCGTTAACCGGGTAGCCCTTTTCAGTTGCTTCTGGGCCCAAAAAAAAAGAAAAGTGTTATATTTCCAACTAAATTACGTTTTATCTTTGAGCGCCATCATTTTGCAAATTAACATTTAAAAAAAGCTAACGTTATAGTGTATATAGTCCCACTACTGGACACAGGCCTCCACTCATTCCTCATTCCTCGAAATATTTTTGCCTTATTTCTCAGACATGCAGGTTTCCTCACGTTTTACTTCATCGTTAAGCACGTGGTAATTTAGCACTTAAAATAATTGCAATTAACAATTTTATTGGTGCCGGCGAGGATCTAACTCTGGTCCGTACTGTGAAACATATTCATATTAACATTTATATAATTTTATTTCGATATTATGTACAACCCACTACACATAACTCCTTGATTAAATCACTTTTCTACGTAATGGTGGTCTGGAAGAATTTACTTGCAGACAAATAATGTAGGTAACTCTTCATTTAAACCGTAATTGGTGAACAATAAAAAAATTAAACGAAACATTTTCACGAATAGAATATCAAAAACATAATTTCCTCATAATAGCTTCTTAAGTCGGCACTAAGAAATAATATATCAGAAAATTAAACCCAGACTTAAGAAAATATACGGAAATTATTTTATTCATGATATTGGAGATCATTCTTAACTTTTTATCACAAGTTTAATTTTTTGAGTCTTTTGTGTGAAATAAGGAACATCACTTGCTGTAGGTTACAACTAGAATATCACCTAAATGGTTATCTTCAAATTAAAATAGAACCACACTTGATGTATAGCCTATTTGATAAATTTTTTTTTATGGAATAAGGGTAACAAACGAACACACGGCATTCCTGATAGTAAGTGGATAATTTGGCTCATAGACATCTACATTAAGAATCAAAATGTAGATAGATACGTTATTATCTCTGAGGACTAAGATAGAATACCTCGATTCCAGTAAAAATGAAATCCAGTTCTCTACACTCAACATACGAAACACAGCAGTATTAAGCTGGTATGAGAGCGTGGTACTACTCCGGTTGAATCTACCTATTCGTGTCACAAACATAATACAGCTGTAATCATTTAGATCTACGTTTAAATCGGTTATTCCGTTTCCAAGAATTCGTTGAACATACATAAAAAAAACATAAACGTTGAACAGAACTTCTTGGATTTTCGAAGTCTTTTATTAAGAGACTTATTGATAATATTATAAATAAAATAATACATTTTCATTATATTTGACTATAATGGAGAATCTACCGTCACGTCCACTGCAGTGTATAAATTTAATGCACTTAGAATAATCCATGATAGTGTATTGCAGGTCAAATAATAAGATTTTATCACGATATTATGCAACTGGTTGTTTGTAATTTAAATATTACAGAACGTTAATATTTAAATTATTAATATGTTTTACATGATTCTATGACTCATAGCTTCAGTGTATTATAGTTGCAACACGAATGGGTCAGCTTGACCGGGTTCAGATTACCAGCTAAAAATAGCACGATACTGTATTTCATATCACAAGTGACGAGAACCGGAAACCTTGTTTTCTCGCAACTAAGCATTCCTTCTTAATTCTCAGGGGTGACAACGCTTCTTCGTCTATACTACATCATTCACTCTTTCTTCATTAATACGATAGTTCCTTATTTATTAGCAGGAGTGACATAATAAAGTGACGGTCACAGAGTAATAGAATAGGAAAGAGTTCGCCAGACTACTATTATCTCTACACGGTACGAGAATTCACAAGTACTGGTACAATATTAAATAAACGTGGCTTCTTCTAGGTAATAGGACTTCTATCCTGCCCGGTAGTATATCTGGGTAAGAATCACACTTTTGCGTATTTCTGACACCAACAAGCAGTACTTCTAATGCTAGGTCAGGGTAAAGAGAGCCAGTTTAATTACAGGCTCTGAAGCATTCCATTTAAATCTCCTTCCTTTGTAGTTGTCTGCAAGTATATAGTAGTAAGTATATAGAAGCTACAGTAGCTACTTGCCATTGCGGGGCCTTTTCTCTCTAGGATAACAGTGGCAAACGAGCGCACAATCCACCTGATGGTAAGTGGTTGCTGTGACCCATAGACTTTTACATCTATCCTCAATTACGAATCAACTTCTCTAACCTTACCATACGAATCTCAGTAGCGTTAAGCTCCTATTTTACGCTTTTATTCTTTGAAAGCGTGGTCCTCCCCTAGTCGAGCCAACCCATTCGTGCTACAGCTATACGAGTAACTTAGCCGCAGCGTGGCTCTACCACGTAAGACTATAATTTCGTTTGTCCCTTACAGTTCACGTGATGTTTTGTCGTACAGTTTAAAAAAAAACATGTGTGCAGTTTGCACGGAGTAGACGTGAAACCATCAGAAACCTATCCTTCGACAGAATGATATGAAATAATTGTAGTGTAAAATATTAATAAATTTATAATAAACACTGTTTTCTGTATTTTATGTCATTCTCTCGCAGGCTAAATCCTATAGGTATATGATTGTCTCTTTCTAGTATCACGTTCTTGTTTCGAAATTGAATTTCAAATCTAAATACAATATGGGCTAAATGTTCGTTGTAAATGTCACATTATGCAAGCATCCCGAGTTTGATCCACGCTGGTACCATTAAAATAGTTAACTGCGATTTGCTACATGATCGGCAGTGAAGGAAATAATTATGAACAGGAAACCTGTTTATATGAGAAACAAAATATTTTGAGGACTTGAGAAGTCAGCTAATACTCACTGTAATAGCGTGGTGCACTAATGACAATAAAATACTAATGACTAATGAAATGACAGCAGGCTTATGCAAGCAGAACGTATACTGGATATATCAAATGATACGAATTGCGAATCCTTCATCATGAATATCTTCATCATTACAGTCCTTCAAAATTCCACTACTACACACAGGCATCGCCCAAGGAATGCCACAAATTACGATCCTGAGTTATCTGCATCCATCGAATGAATCCAAATTTATTAGTAATATAGGCGTATATTTTTAAACTAAATTATTACATCATCTTCACTGTCCAGATTTACCAATAAAATTAATTTTACAACATACAGTAAGTTTCTAGTGCATCTCTTTCATGTCTAAGCTTTTAATAATAAATAGCTTAATGTTTTTGAACCAGAGAAAGCAAACAAAAATCACTTTTTATTTATTCCAAATCCGAAGTATTAATTTCTACAATAATAATAACTAATAATATTATAATATATAATAACTAGTAATATTAGCAACTAACACTCAGAACGACTTATATCTTAAAATTAAATGTAAACGTCTTATGTTTGAGAAGATTAATAATATTAGTTAAAGGGTACGGTCTCATTTATTATAAAGATAGCGTTTCATTATAAGTATCAAAATGATTTAATCATCAGCAGTATTAATAAACTTTGTTAACTTTCTCATAAAATATTTCACTTAAGTTCACTATAAATATATACCATAAATTTGTAAACATGAAGCTCAATGCATTTTGTAACTGTTATATTTAAATGACCGTTTTTGCCAAAATAAAAACGTTTAAGCCTCATTCCGTGTATAAGCTATTTTTCATATTTAAATCATCGATGTTGCGTACAACAAAAATATCATATTCTATCTTACCTTTTGATCTTTATTCCTTTGTTTGTTTGGAAATAAATAACAGAGTATCACAAAGCAAATAGTCTTACGGAATTTGATTTTGCTTTGAGTTTTAATCCACTGTAGAGAAACAAATAACGTAAGAAAAAGTAAGAAAAATATATTAATTTATCACTGTATAATATGAATGTATGAGTAATGTTTTAATTTATTTTATTTTGTAACACTTAAATCTTACCTTGCTGATTTGTTCATATAGAAAGAATAAATAAGGACGAAGTGACAAAGAAAAACGTTGCAGACGTAAGTGGCAGAGTCAGCAAGAGACGGAAAATATATTGACCAATTTGGCGATACATTGAAGATGAGCCAAATTAAGAGTACCTTTAACCGACGAGCATGTATATGTATAAGGACGTGAGAAAAGACTACCCTTTTGTGTGAAAGCTATGAATATTTATGTAGTTATGTTTTACAAAAATATTATGATTTTTATTGTTTGAACAGTAATTTTTAATATCATACAAAATTACGTCACAATAAAATATGAAAAAATAAAAATGCACATTTTAATACACAAGTTATCTAACTAAAATAGACATGTATTTACTAGAGACAGAACTTCGCTATGCCAAACATTCACACAAGGTGAAAATTTGCACGTTCATGATGTCAGCATTAACAATTTGAATTATGCATAGAATATGCTTACAATTGAAGACAGAGTAAAATCCAGCACACATGTCAAAATATTCCAGATGTGCAACAATTTTCCTACATGAACTGGCATCATTTCAAATCAAATCATAAGGGGATTTTAGATAAACGCCGACTTAGGCTTTTCAATATTTAAAAAAAATATCAGGAGTCGTTAAAAACCACATTTGTTTTTTTTTTCATTTCTTTTAACATGTTACCTCCACACTAGAGTTTTCTCCAATAACATGGCAGTTTCCGTACATAAATTTCACGAGGACAAACATCCAGACCCGGAACAAGAATTTACAGACCATACAAATACTTGTTCTGTACGGAGTTTGAGCCCGCAACCCTCAGCGATGCAACTCATTGCTAAGCGTCTGCACCACGGAGCCGTTAAAAAACTAAAAAATATATTGCTTACTTAAGCATTATTCTAAGCATATGAAAATTACAATATTTTTTTAAGATTTTCATTTTCGCGCAGCTATATTTATATAGAGGTGATTTGCAAATATAAAATTAATAGGTAGTTGTGCTAGCCACCGTGTATTGGTGGAATTGGAGAATACATTACCCCGTATCATATCCCTACTATCCCATAGGTGCAAGAGACGATAAAGGAAAACTGAAACATAAGATGAGCAACAGCAACTTTCTGACAGCAATTAACAATACATAACTGCGGTTCGTGACTGCCTGAGAAGGAGCGTGTAAACTATTGCAAAATCCATGATGCCAATATCCAATTTCCATGAGGTAATCTAAGGGGGAAGACTAATTCAGCAGTGGACTTTTTAATGGCAGAAAGGAATTAGTAAAACTACGCTACAATTCTTTATATATGAATTATAATATACTTAACTTCTTTAAATATTAATTAATTATATGATGTACTTGCGTAGTGATCCCATAAAAATTTTAAAGAAAATTGTATGTATAAAACTATGGAAAAATGGCAGTTGAAGATTTTGTGATATTCTTTAAAAATAGGGTAAAAAAATAAACTTAAAACAAAGTAAAAACTGACTAACAAAAACTAAAAATAATTAAGGATTCAAACATTATTCCTAGTTTTTGGAGTCGTCTGTTAATTTTTTTTAAGTTTATTTTGTTATACAATTTTCGTTATAAAATACTAAAAAATTTTGCAAAAGACTTACTCCCGGTTTAAAACTTTTGTTGAAATAATTTGATCAAAGCCTAAAAGTAAGAAAACAAATATCATCGTAGCTGCAAATATTTCAGATTAGATTTTATAGTAAAATTGTTTCGTGTCACATAAAAAGATAAATCTAGTTTAAAGCATTGAATTGCAAATTTCATTCGATGTTCCCAACCTTTGATTCTTGGGTAAATTTTCGTGGACTTAGTTTGTAAACAATTTTAATTTCCTTAAATCAAAAGAAATAGTTAGAGCAATCTGACACAATTTCAGTGGTCTAGGATTTCAACTCCTTTAACGAGTTGCTCTTGTTAAAGGAGTTGAAATCCTAAAGGGAAAAAAAGGTATGGTTTCAAATATGTAAAAATTTAATAAGCATTGAATGATAAATGAAGCCAAATGACCCCTTAACTTAGGAAAACATTTTTAGCTACTTTGTAACAGATTGCATCCGGGCGGCGGTATATCCACTACCCTATGTCACCCCGTAGTTGTCCTAAGAGGCGACAGGGAAAAGCGGAACCAGGTGATAAACAGCACCATTTTTCTGATAAAAGCTAAATAAAAATAAAAAATTGCAATTGCCAACCAGCTTGCCAAGCTTAGCAATTGTGACAAATATGGGGGATATTATATGAGATAAATTATGGTGGAGGCCTGTGTTCAGCAGTGGAATTTTTATAGGCGTTAACATATTGACCGTGTAATTGCGATGTAAGAATATTGACACCCATTTAAAAAAAAAGTAATAAAAACGTTCCTATTTCCTTTAAAATTTAAAAATATAAAATAGATATAGAACAAACATAAAAAATGATATCTCGTAGAAAAGTCGAGGATTTGTTCACAGCGTCCACGTGATGCACACGAACGTGAGCGGAATGTGAAGCGTCACTTTAGCATCTTTTATGACTAAAGTTCTATATGTAGCGTATCATGATGCTGACAATAAAATAATATTAATAATTTTTTTATACATTTGAGGATTATAAGAATACTAGCGATTTGACTCGGCTTTGCACGGGTGATTTCTAGATATCGACAACAGCGCCACCTACCAGGTTCAATTATGAACCAAAACCACTATGGAATCAAACTTACTTCTCGATCCCGAGCTTCTCGTATGAACTTTTTAACAGACAAACCCCATACCGCTCAATTTCGCAATCGCACATCGCGACAAATCTCGCGTTACCATCCATATCATCTGGATGATTGGCGGTCCACCACTGTGCGATTTAGAAGAAGTTTTCTCCCTCGCACAACTTCCTTGTGGAATCGATTACCACCAGTGATTTTTCCGGACCGATACGACTTAGGAACCTTCAAAAAAAGAGGTTACACCTTTCTAAAAGCCGGCAACGCATCTGTAATTCCCCTGGTCTTGCGGTTGTTCATGGGCGGCGGTAGTCACTTACCATCAGGTGAGCCGCATGCTCGTTTGCCCCCTCTTTTATAAAAAAAAAACGGATTTTGGCTCGACCCGGGATTCGAACCCGGAATCTTATAATCACCAACTGGGTATATGACCACTATAGCAAAGAGGCAGTCAAAACTACTAACTAACTTTCGGTCTATATGGTATAGGGAGCCAGTATAATAACAGGCTATGAGGTATTTATTTAAGAAGTGACAACGCAATTTTGTAGCCTTCTTTGTTTTTATTTATTTATTTATTCTTTATTGCATACCTTAATCTAAAAAATACAAAAGGCGGACTTAATGCCTTGTGGCATTCTCTACCCGTCAACCCATGGAGTGGTGAGAATTCGAAGTAGGTGTAGCAATATAGAATAAAAACAAAATAGAAATTTACAATTAATTACGTTATATATACATTTTACTAATATATACAATAAATAAACTATAAAAATATATCCTATTTATACATGTATACAAATATATACGTACATACATAAGCATACATATATTCATACCAACATACATATACAAATAGTACATATAAATAACTATAAATATATACGTCTAAAATATAAATGACATGGATGATTCATCTAAGAAGCGTTGTCTTTAACAGATGATTACGCTTCTCTTATCTTATCTTGTTCAGAAGATCCTGGGACAGATCCGGGTAACACACATCTGCATAATCAATTTTGGGTAATATGAGTGATTGGACAAGCATGATCTTAGACTTTGTGGGGACAAAATGTTTTAAACGATACAGAGTACTTAACGTAGCAGTGACCTTACGACTGACTTCAGTAACCTGAGTTCTCCAATTCAGCGTGCTGTCACTGTGTAGGCCAAATTTTTTTACAGACTTACTGAACGGTATTGTAATCTCATTATAGTAGATAGGGTGTATGTCTGCAAGATTAATATTGGCTAGCATCCTTGTGCTACCCACCTGTATAGCTTGGAATTTTAAAGGATTGACCAACACTCCATAACGAGTAGACCAATCCTTGATAGTTTGTAATTTGTTATTTAATTTTTTAATCCCATTATGGATAACCCCTATTTCAGCTTGCACGTATAGCTGAAGGTCATCGGCATACAGACCGTACGAGCAATCGAAGATGGAGGTAATAAAGTTTATAAAAATAGAAAAAATTATAGGAGAAAGAATACCGCCTTGTGGTACACCAGCTTCCACATCAGCCCAATCTGAGGTTATTTGCCCTATACAGCCTGACTGCTATCGACCGCGAAGATAAGATGCAATTCATTCCTATGCTGTAGGGCCGAAATTTAGATGAGACAGTATGGAAACAAGAATTTCATGATCAACTGTGTTGAAAGCATTTGAGAAATCAACTAGTACCAGTACTGTTACTTTTTTTTCTTCCATACCGTTTCTAATATCGTCTGTGACGTTAATTAAAGCAGTACTGGTACTATGGCCAGGGTGAAACCCAGACTGATATATACTCAGTAGGTTAAGTTTCGAAATGAATGTAGAAATTTGCTTATAAACAGAGGATTCTAAAATTTTGGAAAGAAAGGGTAGAATGGACATGAAGAATGGAAGAAGGAACTTTTGGAAGGGGCTTTATAAAAGCCCTTTTCAAAAGATTAGGGTACTGACCTGAATCAAGGGAAAAATTTATAACATGGGAAATTGCCGAAAGAAGGTGCTCTAGTATAAATACTACCATTTGTCTACTAATCTCATCATAACCCACTGCCTTGAACTGAATTGCTAAAATAGACTTTTGACATCATCCTGCGAAACAGTAAAGAAATTAAAGGTTATATTAGGCATTTGCACAGAAGCAATGGAAGCCACAGTTTGAGAGCGAATTGTAAGGTCCATTGCTGTTACAGAAGCGAAATGTTGGTTGATTTTGTGACGCCTCATAATTATTATTAATAAATAATAATTAAATTCATTATACAGACATTTAAAAAAGTCATAGAAATTATAATTTAAACAATAAAATGCAAATAATAAGCATAGAGTTCAAAAATATCCATTTGGAATATTGAATGTTATATATATTAGTAAACGCATAAAATGTCTCTAAAAATCTCTAAATTTATTAAAAACCTGCTTAAAATGTTTAAAATATATCAAATCATATAAATACAAGGCGATTATATTGCAATAACAAAGATAAATAACATTTGTAATATAATAGAAAAAATGGATTAAAATTTTCTAAGTTGATGAAGGTGTTCGTGTAATAATTGGAAAATTTCTAAGTTAATGAACGTGTTCTAGTAATGTTCCCTTATATTGGGGCGTTGTCGGAGACACATACCCAAGGTTGTACATATATATGGGGTGGTCGGCTGACCGACTGCTAGTACTAAGGTTGCACAATGACTAGTCCTATATTAGGGACTTAACATAGTAAGGTCTGACGAACCAAAGCATTAATATAGAAGGTCTCTATGATGCATAAGCATTATGATAGCAGAGTTATGACTTGAAGTCCCATATGAATAAGACATACAGTAGTATGGTCTATGAAATAAAGCAAATATGTGGAAGGTCTCAAATATGTAAAAGCATTATATTGAAAGAAGTGGGACTTAAAAAGGATTATTATAGTGGCGTGTAGGTTGCTTCGCAGCCTCTGAGACCGAGGTAAACTTGGACTCACTAACCGATGTGTCCTAGACATATCATCTTAGTGCCGGTGGTAAGCGGGTTTGTTGTAGCAATACGACTTGCCCGTGGACATCGCACACCCCTACCGGTTGTGGGCGGCGTCTTAGCGCATAGCGTTATGATACGTCGGCTATCTTTCGGATTAGGGTGAGTGTGTTTGGTAGTACTTTTAAGTGCAGCAAGCATACTCAACTTCATGTCTTAGTGCAATAGCGCTATGATACGTGGAGTATTGGCTACTGACGTCTTAGTACCGTACTACTATGATACGTTGGTGGTAGTTTTAGTTAACAACATTATCAAATTTTGTTACCAAAGTCGATAGGGATCATGTGGGTGTGTTGTGAGGGGGCGCCATCCGTATGATAGTTGCATTGATGCTTACTGCTACTTGCAGTATTGTGTCTTGTGATGGATCTGCGGGTGTGCTGCACCTGATTCGATGCATCTTGTGGTTCTGGTCGATGGAGGTATGCGGGTGGTGATGTCTGCTGGGACTGTATGGGGGACCTTGGGATGGTGTAAGCCCGACGATAGTCGTATTGATGCTTGTTGCATTCTGTAGCATTGCGTCTCTACGACGGTTGTTTGGCGGGTCGCTATTCTCAATGGCGCTCTCTGCGTCTTGGTTTGACTCACAACCTAAGTAGCTTTGCCCAAGTCGGGTCCCTTCATTGCGGGGCTGCAGACTGTCTGCCCTCCATGATGTTTTATATAACAACTTAATAATATATCTCTATAAAGTTCCCACCTTTGAGAGATTGAAGGCAACTTGTTGGTGGGTGAGACAAACATGATCGAAAAATGCATATACTCAACGTCAGTGACACAAACCCTTTCTGATGGCGAATTATTAATATTATCTTATAACTGCCTATTGGCTATATCTGCCATTGTATTGGTTGGTGGAGCATATGTGTTGACCTCATGCGGGTGGTAGCTGGAGGGAGAATCTGAGGAGGCTCTCAAGGCTGCGGCCGAAAGCCGCGCAACGTGGGACCCCATTCCCTTGAGGTGAGCGGTAGACTCATGACACGCTCTGCGGCCAATTGGCCGTGCTGACCATGCAATTGGTGGTGATGCCTTACACTTACATCACGTCTGCAGAAACGGCGGTTTGGCAGGTGGTGGCGCTCACGGAGGGCTTTTTATGGTCAGTGTGCCGATTGTTGCCTAACCCGTGTGACGTACATTTCACTGTGGCTGGATTTGATCGTATTCTGTATGGCGTTTACACGCATTGACATGCGCGACTTCGGTCGATGTTTGTGCTTACGCACTGTCAAGGGGCCAAGTCCTCTTTTACTGGTTCGCCAGTTATTTTGCTGTGGACTACGGTCCAGTTCCCAACTTTGCGTACCCTACGGGGGGAGCGCATTAAAATGGTTGGCGCTCACCGTGCGCGGCGTGTGTGGGGCCGTGTACCTCCTCCACATTTTTTTAAAATGTGGGAGAGCGAAGCCCTTGTAACTGGTATTTGATATAAATATTGTGAGCCTTTTCCAAGCGGGAAGGGATTAATTAATAAGGAATTGACTGTTGTGAACCAGATACAAGTGGAATAGGGACAATTTATTGTTCTTAACCTTTTTGAGCTCTGTCTTCGTGAACGGGGTTCTCTAGCTTATAAGACTCTACCAACAGCTTTCGATTGCTCTCGTGAATATTCATTCTTCCAAGATACACCTAAAAGAACTAAGTTACTAT
The DNA here is from genome assembly GCA_963668995.1 of Parnassius mnemosyne. Taxonomy (NCBI): domain Eukaryota; kingdom Metazoa; phylum Arthropoda; class Insecta; order Lepidoptera; family Papilionidae; genus Parnassius; species Parnassius mnemosyne. Next base: position 9,466,665 of record CAVLGL010000057.1, read on the forward strand.
ACAAACACAACGTAAAAAAGGGTCCTAACTAAGACGATCACGCCATAAATTTATTAAACGGCCTATATTTAAACCTTTAGAAAGATCAAGTTATACTGGTCACGTAAATTAGATATATTTATATATCTTACAGATATAGATTCTAAAGAAATACAAGTATAAGTGGATATATAGTAGAAGAGAAAAAAGATGGGGGGGGGGGGGGGGGTTCGTTACAATTTGGTGCCGTGACCAGGATGGAGGTTAAATTTTAAATAGGAGGCCGGTAATATAAAATTATGAGGTAGGCTATATGCCTACAATTTGTTGTCAGTGAAATGGAGAGGTGTCTTGGAGAGTGGTGTTTGCTGGGGGTGGTTGAGAGTCTGGGGGTGGGGCTTAAATATTAAAATTGAGTAATAATATAGGAGGTGTGTGCATAACGGAGCGAAATAATAAAAAGTGAAATAAGTGGAAAGACTCAATTAAACTAAGCGAAGGACACAACAGGTGTAAAAAAAAAAAAAAAAAAAAAAAAAAAAAAAACTGCAATACTATATATTATAAAGTGAAATAAGTGGAAAAACTCAATTAAAGTAAGTGAAGGACACAAAAAGTGAAAAAAAAAAAAAAAACAAGTGGTAATAAAAATTAAAAATGGCTAAAAATAAGAACAAATCAACCTCAATTAAGGCTAAGCCTAAAGATGAGATGAAAATGCTTCAGAAATTAATTAAGAATGCAGTGAAAACCTTGGAGGTTAAAATAAAGGATCTTGAGGAAAAATTTATTAACCAAACGAAAGATTACCAAATTAAAATAAATCAAGGAGAGGTGTCCGGGGCGAGCACCTCTCATGTAAATGATCCTAGACAAAATATTGTATATAATGTACATAATGTAACAATAGAAAAGCCGAAATTCGGAAATGGAAATACTCATCCAGTATCATTTTTGGAAGATCTCACCAATTATTTAAAGAAAGTTCCATCTAATGGTCTCGAAATTTCGATTGCACAAGAGTGCTTAGTAGGTGAAGCCAAGTATTGGGCTCGCATTAATAATGTGCGTTGGACAACTTTTGATGATTTTAAAGCTGACTTCCTAAGAGTGTTTTGGGGTGAAGAAGAACAAAATAAAGTAAAGAGATTCCTTGTGCAAAATAAATGGAATAGAAGTACACACCCCACCATGGTTAGTTATTTTCTTTATGTGGTTGAGAAGGCACAAACATTATCATATCCGATACCTGAAAAACAATTAGTAACTGATGTCATCAGACATTATCCTAAAGCTGTGCAGCAATTATGGAGAATAGCTAAAATTGAGACAATAATAGACACGACAGATTTCTTAAGAAACTTAGATGACATCGACAAACAAGATGAAGGTCGTGAACCTTACTATAATGAGAAAAGGAGGAAGTTTAATAATAATACGGAGCAAAAACATAAAGAAATACAACAATCATACAAAATATGGCGTAAACCCGAAGAGGGAAAAAAGAAGGTTAATGAAGTACATGAAATACATTTCACTAATGACCAACCTGATGTTACGGCCCCTGAGCCAAATTTAGAGCTGTAGAGGTCGAACTAGTTCCCAATTCGACCCCTTACAATGTAAAAGGGAACAAAGCATTAAATATGTTATTAAAACTGGGTTGGCGACCTGGTCAAACATTGGGTAAAAACAATAGAGGGTTGCGAAAACCTATTACTTTAAAAGCAAATTTTAACAGAGAAGGCCTTGGTTATAACGACAATGTAAATAGCATATTAAACACCTTAAAAGCCAGGTCGGACTTGCCCATAACGGAGTTATTCGTGCAAACCGTCTTCGAGGAAGACGAAGATAAATATCAAAGGGAATTTATAGGGAATATGAGATCTGAAATTAAAGTTTCAATATTTGACAAAGAAATAGACGCGCTCCTCGACACTGGGAGCGATGTTACATGCATTTCAGAAAGTTTATATTTACAAATTAAAGAAAATAATCGTAAAATATCAATAATGCCAGTTAAAGCAATGCAAATAAAAGGTGCTGTTGGGCAGCGCAGCACAAAAATACAACAGATGATCATATTGCCTATAAAGATAGATGAAGTAGTCTTTGAAACACAAACTTTAATTGTAGGTAATTTAATAAGACCTTTAATATTAGGCTTTGACTGGCTCAAGAGAAATAAAATATTGATTGATTTGAGAAATACTACTGTTGGAATAGAATTTAAAGTGAAAAACAAAGACTACTTTATACCTTTCAAATATAATAATAAATCTGTATTACATAATAACTGCATCAAACAATGTACCGATGATCCCTTAATAAATATAAAAATAGGATCTACATTGGAGGTCTCTGAAAGGGCAAAACTTAGTAAGGTTTTGGAAAAGCATAAGAATATGTTTTCGAGCAAATTGGGAAGAGCCAATTGCTATGAGCATAAAATTGAAATGATCGATGATGAACCTATAGTTACTAGGTCCTATCCCATTCCATATGCATATAGAGCGAAAATGGAAGAAAAGTTAAATGAAATGGAACAAGCTGGTATCATCACAAGGACATCAACGCCTTACAGTAGTCCATTGACATTCACTCTTAAAAAAGACGGCTCAATTAGAGTTCTGCTTGATGCCAGAAGCATAAATAAGAAAATGGTTGCAGAAACAGAGAAACCACCTATACAATTAGATGTTTTGAATTCATTTCACGGAGCGAATTATATCACTACCATTGACTTAAATAATGCATATTTTCAAATTCCGATAAATAAAGATGGTAGAAAATATACTGGATTCACATTCAATGGAAAGTCATATGTATATAATGTTTTGCCGCAAGGATTAAAAACATCAGTAGGAAGCTATAGCAGAGCCATGAATTTAATATTAGGACCAGAAGTCCAAGAATTTTGTGTGAACTATTTAGATGATCTAGCCATTATTACAACAGGAACGTTAGATAAACATTTGGAGCACATTGATATTGTTTTAAGTAAATTGAACAAAGCTGGCTTAACGTGTAACTTGCAGAAATGTGAATTTATTTGTAAAGAAATTAAAATGCTGGGTTTTATAATTTCAACAGAAGGCATAAAGACAGATCCCGATAAGATTCGAGCGATCCAAGAGTTTCCAGCACCTAAAAAGATTAAACAATTAAGGGCCTTTTTAGGTCTATGCAATTTTTATAGAAGGTTTATACCAAATTACAGCGAGAGCATAATACCGCTCTGTGAATTACTTAAAAAGGGACGAAAGTTCCAATGGAGCGGTAAAGAACAGAAGGCATTTGATTTTATAAAACAACAATTTATTAATACAATACAATTGCATCATCCAGACTTTAATAAGCCGTATTATTTACAAACAGATTGTTCCGGTGTGGGTATGGCCGGAGTACTATATCAGATAGATGATAATAATGAAATGAGAATTTTAGGCTATCATAGTAAAGCCTTAAAAGGCCCCGAATTAAATTGGTCTGTTACTGAACAAGAGTTTTATGCTGTAATAAGCTGCCTAAAGAAATTTGAAACATATTTGCGGGGCAGTAAAGTAATAATACTAACTGATCATAAAGCATTATTGTTTCTTAATAATATGAAGTTATTCAATGGTAGAGTAACCCGATGGATTTTGTATATAGAACAATTTAATTATGAAGTACAGCATATATCGGGTAGACGTAATATTGTTGCAGATGTGCTATCACGTTATCCTCCTGATGGCGATTTAATACAAGAGGATAAAAATAATAGTTTAGAAATTGCTTACACAGAGAGCGAACCGAATATTGAGTTGATAGAAAAATTAAAATCCTTATCAGTATATCAATTACAAGATTCAGAGTCGTTGGCTATTATTGAAAAGTTAAAGACATTAAATACTTCCATAATAAAACAAAACAATAAATTTAAAAGGTATAGTTTGAAAAATGATGTATTATATTACAAAACGAATTTACAAGAAGTAATATATTTACCTAAAGCATTGAGACAAGATATTATAAATCAAGTGCATGTCGAAATGGGTCATCAAGGACCCTATAAGGTAATTAAATATGTGAGAGACAGATTCTTTTGGAAAGGTTTAACAAAAGATATTAAAAACCAATTAAGGGCTTGTCATTTATGTCAGTTATCTAAGAAAAGTAATATAACATATGTGGGTCCCTGCAAATCTATAATAACAGAAAACATTGGCGATATAGTCATGGCAGACTTATATGGACCACTTGTATCAGGTACCTTTGGGTACACTTTCATATTTGTCATTCAAGATTCATTCAGTAAATTTATCAAATTATATCCTTTAAAACAGTCAACAGCAAAGTCTGTTGTAACAAAAGTAAAGCATTTTGTTGAGATTATAAAGCCCAAGGCAATAATGACAGATAATGGAAAACAGTTCGTAAGTAATCACTGGAAACAATCAATGAGTGAATTAAATATAAAGCCAATATATACCACAGTTAGAAATCCTAGACCAAATACAACAGAGCGAGTAAATAAAGAGTTGAGCAGATTATTTAGGACGCTTTGTCATACTAACCACAAAGATTGGGCGTTAATATTGCCGAAATTAGAAGAATTGTATAATAATTCTTATCACAATAGTACAGGCTTCACGCCTTGTGAGATTCTTTATGGTGAGTCTAATGAGATGTCTTTTGACAAAGTAATTTCCAAACGTAAAGACAAACATAATGTCGAACAAATTAGACAACAAGTGCGTAAAAATTTAAAAGAGGCAAGTCGAATAAGAAACACAAAATTTGATAAGCGAAATAGATTAATAAAATATAATATTGGTGACTTAGTAAAAATTTCAAGATCTAATAGATCAGATGCTGATAATAAAGTTATGAGTAAGTTCAATTTGGCATATGAAGGACCTTATGTAATAGCAGCCGTACCATTTGACAATGTATATACTTTAGCAAATCCAGAGACAAACGAAATTAGAGGAATTTTTAATGCTATTCACTTATTAAAATATTTTAAATAATAATTTCTTTTTGTATAAATTAGAGTAATTAAATAAATATTGTAACATAAAAGGGTTTTGTGGGTGGCCCATGGAAATAATTGTTTAAGTTAAAGGTCTAAAATTATTAAAGTTATGAGCAAGAGATTTGTTATATGATAGTAGAACGTTATTAATATATAATGAAGAGTTGTAAATATAGATCGCAAGATAATTTTGTAATCATTTTTATTAAATAAATATGGGAGTTGGGTCAGGGCGAATGGCTCAAACACATTTATCCTATGTGGTATCGAACTGACCTCAACAAATATCAAACTGGATTGTATGCACATAAAGTGTGACACTATCGAAATAATGTTTCAAAGATTTAAAGATAAATTAATAAAATAAGAAATCGACAATTGACTGCAAACTTTATTAACAACACGATATACAATAACTTGAATTATGGTGTTATCACATTGTGATAATTGTGGTTGAAGGGGTGTTGGTGGCGGCCATTCTCTGGGGCAGGGGGATTTGATAACATATGCCGTATTGTAACAGATTAAAAGAGGAAAGAACAGATATATAAACAATTATTTGAGTGTAGTGTATATGCTCTCAAAATACTAAAATTTTATATTAACGACTACACTATGTGGATCATTAACATAAAATTTGGGGGTGGATTGTGACGCCTCATAATTATTATTAATAAATAATAATTAAATTCATTATACAGACATTTAAAAAAGTCATAGAAATTATAATTTAAACAATAAAATGCAAATAATAAGCATAGAGTTCAAAAATATCCATTTGGAATATTGAATGTTATATATATTAGTAAACGCATAAAATGTCTCTAAAAATCTCTAAATTTATTAAAAACCTGCTTAAAATGTTTAAAATATATCAAATCATATAAATACAAGGCGATTATATTGCAATAACAAAGATAAATAACATTTGTAATATAATAGAAAAAATGGATTAAAATTTTCTAAGTTGATGAAGGTGTTCGTGTAATAATTGGAAAATTTCTAAGTTAATGAACGTGTTCTAGTAATGTTCCCTTATATTGGGGCGTTGTCGGAGACACATACCCAAGGTTGTACATATATATGGGGTGGTCGGCTGACCGACTGCTAGTACTAAGGTTGCACAATGACTAGTCCTATATTAGGGACTTAACATAGTAAGGTCTGACGAACCAAAGCATTAATATAGAAGGTCTCTATGATGCATAAGCATTATGATAGCAGAGTTATGACTTGAAGTCCCATATGAATAAGACATACAGTAGTATGGTCTATGAAATAAAGCAAATATGTGGAAGGTCTCAAATATGTAAAAGCATTATATTGAAAGAAGTGGGACTTAAAAAGGATTATTATAGTGGCGTGTAGGTTGCTTCGCAGCCTCTGAGACCGAGGTAAACTTGGACTCACTAACCGATGTGTCCTAGACATATCATCTTAGTGCCGGTGGTAAGCGGGTTTGTTGTAGCAATACGACTTGCCCGTGGACATCGCACACCCCTACCGGTTGTGGGCGGCGTCTTAGCGCATAGCGTTATGATACGTCGGCTATCTTTCGGATTAGGGTGAGTGTGTTTGGTAGTACTTTTAAGTGCAGCAAGCATACTCAACTTCATGTCTTAGTGCAATAGCGCTATGATACGTGGAGTATTGGCTACTGACGTCTTAGTACCGTACTACTATGATACGTTGGTGGTAGTTTTAGTTAACAACATTATCAAATTTTGTTACCAAAGTCGATAGGGATCATGTGGGTGTGTTGTGAGGGGGCGCCATCCGTATGATAGTTGCATTGATGCTTACTGCTACTTGCAGTATTGTGTCTTGTGATGGATCTGCGGGTGTGCTGCACCTGATTCGATGCATCTTGTGGTTCTGGTCGATGGAGGTATGCGGGTGGTGATGTCTGCTGGGACTGTATGGGGGACCTTGGGATGGTGTAAGCCCGACGATAGTCGTATTGATGCTTGTTGCATTCTGTAGCATTGCGTCTCTACGACGGTTGTTTGGCGGGTCGCTATTCTCAATGGCGCTCTCTGCGTCTTGGTTTGACTCACAACCTAAGTAGCTTTGCCCAAGTCGGGTCCCTTCATTGCGGGGCTGCAGACTGTCTGCCCTCCATGATGTTTTATATAACAACTTAATAATATATCTCTATAAAGTTCCCACCTTTGAGAGATTGAAGGCAACTTGTTGGTGGGTGAGACAAACATGATCGAAAAATGCATATACTCAACGTCAGTGACACAAACCCTTTCTGATGGCGAATTATTAATATTATCTTATAACTGCCTATTGGCTATATCTGCCATTGTATTGGTTGGTGGAGCATATGTGTTGACCTCATGCGGGTGGTAGCTGGAGGGAGAATCTGAGGAGGCTCTCAAGGCTGCGGCCGAAAGCCGCGCAACGTGGGACCCCATTCCCTTGAGGTGAGCGGTAGACTCATGACACGCTCTGCGGCCAATTGGCCGTGCTGACCATGCAATTGGTGGTGATGCCTTACACTTACATCACGTCTGCAGAAACGGCGGTTTGGCAGGTGGTGGCGCTCACGGAGGGCTTTTTATGGTCAGTGTGCCGATTGTTGCCTAACCCGTGTGACGTACATTTCACTGTGGCTGGATTTGATCGTATTCTGTATGGCGTTTACACGCATTGACATGCGCGACTTCGGTCGATGTTTGTGCTTACGCACTGTCAAGGGGCCAAGTCCTCTTTTACTGGTTCGCCAGTTATTTTGCTGTGGACTACGGTCCAGTTCCCAACTTTGCGTACCCTACGGGGGGAGCGCATTAAAATGGTTGGCGCTCACCGTGCGCGGCGTGTGTGGGGCCGTGTACCTCCTCCACATTTTTTTAAAATGTGGGAGAGCGAAGCCCTTGTAACTGGTATTTGATATAAATATTGTGAGCCTTTTCCAAGCGGGAAGGGATTAATTAATAAGGAATTGACTGTTGTGAACCAGATACAAGTGGAATAGGGACAATTTATTGTTCTTAACCTTTTTGAGCTCTGTCTTCGTGAACGGGGTTCTCTAGCTTATAAGACTCTACCAACAGCTTTCGATTGCTCTCGTGAATATTCATTCTTCCAAGATACACCTAAAAGAACTAAGTTACTATACAAACACAACGTAAAAAAGGGTCCTAACTAAGACGATCACGCCATAAATTTATTAAACGGCCTATATTTAAACCTTTAGAAAGATCAAGTTATACTGGTCACGTAAATTAGATATATTTATATATCTTACAGATATAGATTCTAAAGAAATACAAGTATAAGTGGATATATAGTAGAAGAGAAAAAAGATGGGGGGGGGGGGGTTCGTTACAATTTGGTGCCGTGACCAGGATGGAGGTTAAATTTTAAATAGGAGGCCGGTAATATAAAATTATGAGGTAGGCTATATGCCTACAATTTGTTGTCAGTGAAATGGAGAGGTGTCTTGGAGAGTGGTGTTTGCTGGGGGTGGTTGAGAGTCTGGGGGTGGGGCTTAAATATTAAAATTGAGTAATAATATAGGAGGTGTGTGCATAACGGAGCGAAATAATAAAAAGTGAAATAAGTGGAAAGACTCAATTAAACTAAGCGAAGGACACAACAGGTGTAAAAAAAAAAAAAAAAAAAAAAAAAAAACTGCAATACTATATATTATAAAGTGAAATAAGTGGAAAAACTCAATTAAAGTAAGTGAAGGACACAAAAAGTGAAAAAAAAAAAAAAAACAAGTGGTAATAAAAATTAAAAATGGCTAAAAATAAGAACAAATCAACCTCAATTAAGGCTAAGCCTAAAGATGAGATGAAAATGCTTCAGAAATTAATTAAGAATGCAGTGAAAACCTTGGAGGTTAAAATAAAGGATCTTGAGGAAAAATTTATTAACCAAACGAAAGATTACCAAATTAAAATAAATCAAGGAGAGGTGTCCGGGGCGAGCACCTCTCATGTAAATGATCCTAGACAAAATATTGTATATAATGTACATAATGTAACAATAGAAAAGCCGAAATTCGGAAATGGAAATACTCATCCAGTATCATTTTTGGAAGATCTCACCAATTATTTAAAGAAAGTTCCATCTAATGGTCTCGAAATTTCGATTGCACAAGAGTGCTTAGTAGGTGAAGCCAAGTATTGGGCTCGCATTAATAATGTGCGTTGGACAACTTTTGATGATTTTAAAGCTGACTTCCTAAGAGTGTTTTGGGGTGAAGAAGAACAAAATAAAGTAAAGAGATTCCTTGTGCAAAATAAATGGAATAGAAGTACACACCCCACCATGGTTAGTTATTTTCTTTATGTGGTTGAGAAGGCACAAACATTATCATATCCGATACCTGAAAAACAATTAGTAACTGATGTCATCAGACATTATCCTAAAGCTGTGCAGCAATTATGGAGAATAGCTAAAATTGAGACAATAATAGACACGACAGATTTCTTAAGAAACTTAGATGACATCGACAAACAAGATGAAGGTCGTGAACCTTACTATAATGAGAAAAGGAGGAAGTTTAATAATAATACGGAGCAAAAACATAAAGAAATACAACAATCATACAAAATATGGCGTAAACCCGAAGAGGGAAAAAAGAAGGTTAATGAAGTACATGAAATACATTTCACTAATGACCAACCTGATGTTACGGCCCCTGAGCCAAATTTAGAGCTGTAGAGGTCGAACTAGTTCCCAATTCGACCCCTTACAATGTAAAAGGGAACAAAGCATTAAATATGTTATTAAAACTGGGTTGGCGACCTGGTCAAACATTGGGTAAAAACAATAGAGGGTTGCGAAAACCTATTACTTTAAAAGCAAATTTTAACAGAGAAGGCCTTGGTTATAACGACAATGTAAATAGCATATTAAACACCTTAAAAGCCAGGTCGGACTTGCCCATAACGGAGTTATTCGTGCAAACCGTCTTCGAGGAAGACGAAGATAAATATCAAAGGGAATTTATAGGGAATATGAGATCTGAAATTAAAGTTTCAATATTTGACAAAGAAATAGACGCGCTCCTCGACACTGGGAGCGATGTTACATGCATTTCAGAAAGTTTATATTTACAAATTAAAGAAAATAATCGTAAAATATCAATAATGCCAGTTAAAGCAATGCAAATAAAAGGTGCTGTTGGGCAGCGCAGCACAAAAATACAACAGATGATCATATTGCCTATAAAGATAGATGAAGTAGTCTTTGAAACACAAACTTTAATTGTAGGTAATTTAATAAGACCTTTAATATTAGGCTTTGACTGGCTCAAGAGAAATAAAATATTGATTGATTTGAGAAATACTACTGTTGGAATAGAATTTAAAGTGAAAAACAAAGACTACTTTATACCTTTCAAATATAATAATAAATCTGTATTACATAATAACTGCATCAAACAATGTACCGATGATCCCTTAATAAATATAAAAATAGGATCTACATTGGAGGTCTCTGAAAGGGCAAAACTTAGTAAGGTTTTGGAAAAGCATAAGAATATGTTTTCGAGCAAATTGGGAAGAGCCAATTGCTATGAGCATAAAATTGAAATGATCGATGATGAACCTATAGTTACTAGGTCCTATCCCATTCCATATGCATATAGAGCGAAAATGGAAGAAAAGTTAAATGAAATGGAACAAGCTGGTATCATCACAAGGACATCAACGCCTTACAGTAGTCCATTGACATTCACTCTTAAAAAAGACGGCTCAATTAGAGTTCTGCTTGATGCCAGAAGCATAAATAAGAAAATGGTTGCAGAAACAGAGAAACCACCTATACAATTAGATGTTTTGAATTCATTTCACGGAGCGAATTATATCACTACCATTGACTTAAATAATGCATATTTTCAAATTCCGATAAATAAAGATGGTAGAAAATATACTGGATTCACATTCAATGGAAAGTCATATGTATATAATGTTTTGCCGCAAGGATTAAAAACATCAGTAGGAAGCTATAGCAGAGCCATGAATTTAATATTAGGACCAGAAGTCCAAGAATTTTGTGTGAACTATTTAGATGATCTAGCCATTATTACAACAGGAACGTTAGATAAACATTTGGAGCACATTGATATTGTTTTAAGTAAATTGAACAAAGCTGGCTTAACGTGTAACTTGCAGAAATGTGAATTTATTTGTAAAGAAATTAAAATGCTGGGTTTTATAATTTCAACAGAAGGCATAAAGACAGATCCCGATAAGATTCGAGCGATCCAAGAGTTTCCAGCACCTAAAAAGATTAAACAATTAAGGGCCTTTTTAGGTCTATGCAATTTTTATAGAAGGTTTATACCAAATTACAGCGAGAGCATAATACCGCTCTGTGAATTACTTAAAAAGGGACGAAAGTTCCAATGGAGCGGTAAAGAACAGAAGGCATTTGATTTTATAAAACAACAATTTATTAATACAATACAATTGCATCATCCAGACTTTAATAAGCCGTATTATTTACAAACAGATTGTTCCGGTGTGGGTATGGCCGGAGTACTATATCAGATAGATGATAATAATGAAATGAGAATTTTAGGCTATCATAGTAAAGCCTTAAAAGGCCCCGAATTAAATTGGTCTGTTACTGAACAAGAGTTTTATGCTGTAATAAGCTGCCTAAAGAAATTTGAAACATATTTGCGGGGCAGTAAAGTAATAATACTAACTGATCATAAAGCATTATTGTTTCTTAATAATATGAAGTTATTCAATGGTAGAGTAACCCGATGGATTTTGTATATAGAACAATTTAATTATGAAGTACAGCATATATCGGGTAGACGTAATATTGTTGCAGATGTGCTATCACGTTATCCTCCTGATGGCGATTTAATACAAGAGGATAAAAATAATAGTTTAGAAATTGCTTACACAGAGAGCGAACCGAATATTGAGTTGATAGAAAAATTAAAATCCTTATCAGTATATCAATTACAAGATTCAGAGTCGTTGGCTATTATTGAAAAGTTAAAGACATTAAATACTTCCATAATAAAACAAAACAATAAATTTAAAAGGTATAGTTTGAAAAATGATGTATTATATTACAAAACGAATTTACAAGAAGTAATATATTTACCTAAAGCATTGAGACAAGATATTATAAATCAAGTGCATGTCGAAATGGGTCATCAAGGACCCTATAAGGTAATTAAATATGTGAGAGACAGATTCTTTTGGAAAGGTTTAACAAAAGATATTAAAAACCAATTAAGGGCTTGTCATTTATGTCAGTTATCTAAGAAAAGTAATATAACATATGTGGGTCCCTGCAAATCTATAATAACAGAAAACATTGGCGATATAGTCATGGCAGACTTATATGGACCACTTGTATCAGGTACCTTTGGGTACACTTTCATATTTGTCATTCAAGATTCATTCAGTAAATTTATCAAATTATATCCTTTAAAACAGTCAACAGCAAAGTCTGTTGTAACAAAAGTAAAGCATTTTGTTGAGATTATAAAGCCCAAGGCAATAATGACAGATAATGGAAAACAGTTCGTAAGTAATCACTGGAAACAATCAATGAGTGAATTAAATATAAAGCCAATATATACCACAGTTAGAAATCCTAGACCAAATACAACAGAGCGAGTAAATAAAGAGTTGAGCAGATTATTTAGGACGCTTTGTCATACTAACCACAAAGATTGGGCGTTAATATTGCCGAAATTAGAAGAATTGTATAATAATTCTTATCACAATAGTACAGGCTTCACGCCTTGTGAGATTCTTTATGGTGAGTCTAATGAGATGTCTTTTGACAAAGTAATTTCCAAACGTAAAGACAAACATAATGTCGAACAAATTAGACAACAAGTGCGTAAAAATTTAAAAGAGGCAAGTCGAATAAGAAACACAAAATTTGATAAGCGAAATAGATTAATAAAATATAATATTGGTGACTTAGTAAAAATTTCAAGATCTAATAGATCAGATGCTGATAATAAAGTTATGAGTAAGTTCAATTTGGCATATGAAGGACCTTATGTAATAGCAGCCGTACCATTTGACAATGTATATACTTTAGCAAATCCAGAGACAAACGAAATTAGAGGAATTTTTAATGCTATTCACTTATTAAAATATTTTAAATAATAATTTCTTTTTGTATAAATTAGAGTAATTAAATAAATATTGTAACATAAAAGGGTTTTGTGGGTGGCCCATGGAAATAATTGTTTAAGTTAAAGGTCTAAAATTATTAAAGTTATGAGCAAGAGATTTGTTATATGATAGTAGAACGTTATTAATATATAATGAAGAGTTGTAAATATAGATCGCAAGATAATTTTGTAATCATTTTTATTAAATAAATATGGGAGTTGGGTCAGGGCGAATGGCTCAAACACATTTATCCTATGTGGTATCGAACTGACCTCAACAAATATCAAACTGGATTGTATGCACATAAAGTGTGACACTATCGAAATAATGTTTCAAAGATTTAAAGATAAATTAATAAAATAAGAAATCGACAATTGACTGCAAACTTTATTAACAACACGATATACAATAACTTGAATTATGGTGTTATCACATTGTGATAATTGTGGTTGAAGGGGTGTTGGTGGCGGCCATTCTCTGGGGCAGGGGGATTTGATAACATATGCCGTATTGTAACAGATTAAAAGAGGAAAGAACAGATATATAAACAATTATTTGAGTGTAGTGTATATGCTCTCAAAATACTAAAATTTTATATTAACGACTACACTATGTGGATCATTAACATAAAATTTGGGGGTGGATTGTGACGCCTCATAATTATTATTAATAAATAATAATTAAATTCATTATACAGACATTTAAAAAAGTCATAGAAATTATAATTTAAACAATAAAATGCAAATAATAAGCATAGAGTTCAAAAATATCCATTTGGAATATTGAATGTTATATATATTAGTAAACGCATAAAATGTCTCTAAAAATCTCTAAATTTATTAAAAACCTGCTTAAAATGTTTAAAATATATCAAATCATATAAATACAAGGCGATTATATTGCAATAACAAAGATAAATAACATTTGTAATATAATAGAAAAAATGGATTAAAATTTTCTAAGTTGATGAAGGTGTTCGTGTAATAATTGGAAAATTTCTAAGTTAATGAACGTGTTCTAGTAATGTTCCCTTATATTGGGGCGTTGTCGGAGACACATACCCAAGGTTGTACATATATATGGGGTGGTCGGCTGACCGACTGCTAGTACTAAGGTTGCACAATGACTAGTCCTATATTAGGGACTTAACATAGTAAGGTCTGACGAACCAAAGCATTAATATAGAAGGTCTCTATGATGCATAAGCATTATGATAGCAGAGTTATGACTTGAAGTCCCATATGAATAAGACATACAGTAGTATGGTCTATGAAATAAAGCAAATATGTGGAAGGTCTCAAATATGTAAAAGCATTATATTGAAAGAAGTGGGACTTAAAAAGGATTATTATAGTGGCGTGTAGGTTGCTTCGCAGCCTCTGAGACCGAGGTAAACTTGGACTCACTAACCGATGTGTCCTAGACATATCATCTTAGTGCCGGTGGTAAGCGGGTTTGTTGTAGCAATACGACTTGCCCGTGGACATCGCACACCCCTACCGGTTGTGGGCGGCGTCTTAGCGCATAGCGTTATGATACGTCGGCTATCTTTCGGATTAGGGTGAGTGTGTTTGGTAGTACTTTTAAGTGCAGCAAGCATACTCAACTTCATGTCTTAGTGCAATAGCGCTATGATACGTGGAGTATTGGCTACTGACGTCTTAGTACCGTACTACTATGATACGTTGGTGGTAGTTTTAGTTAACAACATTATCAAATTTTGTTACCAAAGTCGATAGGGATCATGTGGGTGTGTTGTGAGGGGGCGCCATCCGTATGATAGTTGCATTGATGCTTACTGCTACTTGCAGTATTGTGTCTTGTGATGGATCTGCGGGTGTGCTGCACCTGATTCGATGCATCTTGTGGTTCTGGTCGATGGAGGTATGCGGGTGGTGATGTCTGCTGGGACTGTATGGGGGACCTTGGGATGGTGTAAGCCCGACGATAGTCGTATTGATGCTTGTTGCATTCTGTAGCATTGCGTCTCTACGACGGTTGTTTGGCGGGTCGCTATTCTCAATGGCGCTCTCTGCGTCTTGGTTTGACTCACAACCTAAGTAGCTTTGCCCAAGTCGGGTCCCTTCATTGCGGGGCTGCAGACTGTCTGCCCTCCATGATGTTTTATATAACAACTTAATAATATATCTCTATAAAGTTCCCACCTTTGAGAGATTGAAGGCAACTTGTTGGTGGGTGAGACAAACATGATCGAAAAATGCATATACTCAACGTCAGTGACACAAACCCTTTCTGATGGCGAATTATTAATATTATCTTATAACTGCCTATTGGCTATATCTGCCATTGTATTGGTTGGTGGAGCATATGTGTTGACCTCATGCGGGTGGTAGCTGGAGGGAGAATCTGAGGAGGCTCTCAAGGCTGCGGCCGAAAGCCGCGCAACGTGGGACCCCATTCCCTTGAGGTGAGCGGTAGACTCATGACACGCTCTGCGGCCAATTGGCCGTGCTGACCATGCAATTGGTGGTGATGCCTTACACTTACATCACGTCTGCAGAAACGGCGGTTTGGCAGGTGGTGGCGCTCACGGAGGGCTTTTTATGGTCAGTGTGCCGATTGTTGCCTAACCCGTGTGACGTACATTTCACTGTGGCTGGATTTGATCGTATTCTGTATGGCGTTTACACGCATTGACATGCGCGACTTCGGTCGATGTTTGTGCTTACGCACTGTCAAGGGGCCAAGTCCTCTTTTACTGGTTCGCCAGTTATTTTGCTGTGGACTACGGTCCAGTTCCCAACTTTGCGTACCCTACGGGGGGAGCGCATTAAAATGGTTGGCGCTCACCGTGCGCGGCGTGTGTGGGGCCGTGTACCTCCTCCACATTTTTTTAAAATGTGGGAGAGCGAAGCCCTTGTAACTGGTATTTGATATAAATATTGTGAGCCTTTTCCAAGCGGGAAGGGATTAATTAATAAGGAATTGACTGTTGTGAACCAGATACAAGTGGAATAGGGACAATTTATTGTTCTTAACCTTTTTGAGCTCTGTCTTCGTGAACGGGGTTCTCTAGCTTATAAGACTCTACCAACAGCTTTCGATTGCTCTCGTGAATATTCATTCTTCCAAGATACACCTAAAAGAACTAAGTTACTATACAAACACAACGTAAAAAAGGGTCCTAACTAAGACGATCACGCCATAAATTTATTAAACGGCCTATATTTAAACCTTTAGAAAGATCAAGTTATACTGGTCACGTAAATTAGATATATTTATATATCTTACAGATATAGATTCTAAAGAAATACAAGTATAAGTGGATATATAGTAGAAGAGAAAAAAGATGGGGGGGGGGGGGTTCGTTACAATTTGGTGCCGTGACCAGGATGGAGGTTAAATTTTAAATAGGAGGCCGGTAATATAAAATTATGAGGTAGGCTATATGCCTACAATTTGTTGTCAGTGAAATGGAGAGGTGTCTTGGAGAGTGGTGTTTGCTGGGGGTGGTTGAGAGTCTGGGGGTGGGGCTTAAATATTAAAATTGAGTAATAATATAGGAGGTGTGTGCATAACGGAGCGAAATAATAAAAAGTGAAATAAGTGGAAAGACTCAATTAAACTAAGCGAAGGACACAACAGGTGTAAAAAAAAAAAAAAAAAAAAAAAAAAAAAAAAAAAAAAAAACTGCAATACTATATATTATAAAGTGAAATAAGTGGAAAAACTCAATTAAAGTAAGTGAAGGACACAAAAAGTGAAAAAAAAAAAAAAAACAAGTGGTAATAAAAATTAAAAATGGCTAAAAATAAGAACAAATCAACCTCAATTAAGGCTAAGCCTAAAGATGAGATGAAAATGCTTCAGAAATTAATTAAGAATGCAGTGAAAACCTTGGAGGTTAAAATAAAGGATCTTGAGGAAAAATTTATTAACCAAACGAAAGATTACCAAATTAAAATAAATCAAGGAGAGGTGTCCGGGGCGAGCACCTCTCATGTAAATGATCCTAGACAAAATATTGTATATAATGTACATAATGTAACAATAGAAAAGCCGAAATTCGGAAATGGAAATACTCATCCAGTATCATTTTTGGAAGATCTCACCAATTATTTAAAGAAAGTTCCATCTAATGGTCTCGAAATTTCGATTGCACAAGAGTGCTTAGTAGGTGAAGCCAAGTATTGGGCTCGCATTAATAATGTGCGTTGGACAACTTTTGATGATTTTAAAGCTGACTTCCTAAGAGTGTTTTGGGGTGAAGAAGAACAAAATAAAGTAAAGAGATTCCTTGTGCAAAATAAATGGAATAGAAGTACACACCCCACCATGGTTAGTTATTTTCTTTATGTGGTTGAGAAGGCACAAACATTATCATATACGATACCTGAAAAACAATTAGTAACTGATGTCATCAGACATTATCCTAAAGCTGTGCAGCAATTATGGAGAATAGCTAAAATTGAGACAATAATAGACACGACAGATTTCTTAAGAAACTTAGATGACATCGACAAACAAGATGAAGGTCGTGAACCTTACTATAATGAGAAAAGGAGGAAGTTTAATAATAATACGGAGCAAAAACATAAAGAAATACAACAATCATACAAAATATGGCGTAAACCCGAAGAGGGAAAAAAGAAGGTTAATGAAGTACATGAAATACATTTCACTAATGACCAACCTGATGTTACGGCCCCTGAGCCAAATTTAGAGCTGTAGAGGTCGAACTAGTTCCCAATTCGACCCCTTACAATGTAAAAGGGAACAAAGCATTAAATATGTTATTAAAACTGGGTTGGCGACCTGGTCAAACATTGGGTAAAAACAATAGAGGGTTGCGAAAACCTATTACTTTAAAAGCAAATTTTAACAGAGAAGGCCTTGGTTATAACGACAATGTAAATAGCATATTAAACACCTTAAAAGCCAGGTCGGACTTGCCCATAACGGAGTTATTCGTGCAAACCGTCTTCGAGGAAGACGAAGATAAATATCAAAGGGAATTTATAGGGAATATGAGATCTGAAATTAAAGTTTCAATATTTGACAAAGAAATAGACGCGCTCCTCGACACTGGGAGCGATGTTACATGCATTTCAGAAAGTTTATATTTACAAATTAAAGAAAATAATCGTAAAATATCAATAATGCCAGTTAAAGCAATGCAAATAAAAGGTGCTGTTGGGCAGCGCAGCACAAAAATACAACAGATGATCATATTGCCTATAAAGATAGATGAAGTAGTCTTTGAAACACAAACTTTAATTGTAGGTAATTTAATAAGACCTTTAATATTAGGCTTTGACTGGCTCAAGAGAAATAAAATATTGATTGATTTGAGAAATACTACTGTTGGAATAGAATTTAAAGTGAAAAACAAAGACTACTTTATACCTTTCAAATATAATAATAAATCTGTATTACATAATAACTGCATCAAACAATGTACCGATGATCCCTTAATAAATATAAAAATAGGATCTACATTGGAGGTCTCTGAAAGGGCAAAACTTAGTAAGGTTTTGGAAAAGCATAAGAATATGTTTTCGAGCAAATTGGGAAGAGCCAATTGCTATGAGCATAAAATTGAAATGATCGATGATGAACCTATAGTTACTAGGTCCTATCCCATTCCATATGCATATAGAGCGAAAATGGAAGAAAAGTTAAATGAAATGGAACAAGCTGGTATCATCACAAGGACATCAACGCCTTACAGTAGTCCATTGACATTCACTCTTAAAAAAGACGGCTCAATTAGAGTTCTGCTTGATGCCAGAAGCATAAATAAGAAAATGGTTGCAGAAACAGAGAAACCACCTATACAATTAGATGTTTTGAATTCATTTCACGGAGCGAATTATATCACTACCATTGACTTAAATAATGCATATTTTCAAATTCCGATAAATAAAGATGGTAGAAAATATACTGGATTCACATTCAATGGAAAGTCATATGTATATAATGTTTTGCCGCAAGGATTAAAAACATCAGTAGGAAGCTATAGCAGAGCCATGAATTTAATATTAGGACCAGAAGTCCAAGAATTTTGTGTGAACTATTTAGATGATCTAGCCATTATTACAACAGGAACGTTAGATAAACATTTGGAGCACATTGATATTGTTTTAAGTAAATTGAACAAAGCTGGCTTAACGTGTAACTTGCAGAAATGTGAATTTATTTGTAAAGAAATTAAAATGCTGGGTTTTATAATTTCAACAGAAGGCATAAAGACAGATCCCGATAAGATTCGAGCGATCCAAGAGTTTCCAGCACCTAAAAAGATTAAACAATTAAGGGCCTTTTTAGGTCTATGCAATTTTTATAGAAGGTTTATACCAAATTACAGCGAGAGCATAATACCGCTCTGTGAATTACTTAAAAAGGGACGAAAGTTCCAATGGAGCGGTAAAGAACAGAAGGCATTTGATTTTATAAAACAACAATTTATTAATACAATACAATTGCATCATCCAGACTTTAATAAGCCGTATTATTTACAAACAGATTGTTCCGGTGTGGGTATGGCCGGAGTACTATATCAGATAGATGATAATAATGAAATGAGAATTTTAGGCTATCATAGTAAAGCCTTAAAAGGCCCCGAATTAAATTGGTCTGTTACTGAACAAGAGTTTTATGCTGTAATAAGCTGCCTAAAGAAATTTGAAACATATTTGCGGGGCAGTAAAGTAATAATACTAACTGATCATAAAGCATTATTGTTTCTTAATAATATGAAGTTATTCAATGGTAGAGTAACCCGATGGATTTTGTATATAGAACAATTTAATTATGAAGTACAGCATATATCGGGTAGACGTAATATTGTTGCAGATGTGCTATCACGTTATCCTCCTGATGGCGATTTAATACAAGAGGATAAAAATAATAGTTTAGAAATTGCTTACACAGAGAGCGAACCGAATATTGAGTTGATAGAAAAATTAAAATCCTTATCAGTATATCAATTACAAGATTCAGAGTCGTTGGCTATTATTGAAAAGTTAAAGACATTAAATACTTCCATAATAAAACAAAACAATAAATTTAAAAGGTATAGTTTGAAAAATGATGTATTATATTACAAAACGAATTTACAAGAAGTAATATATTTACCTAAAGCATTGAGACAAGATATTATAAATCAAGTGCATGTCGAAATGGGTCATCAAGGACCCTATAAGGTAATTAAATATGTGAGAGACAGATTCTTTTGGAAAGGTTTAACAAAAGATATTAAAAACCAATTAAGGGCTTGTCATTTATGTCAGTTATCTAAGAAAAGTAATATAACATATGTGGGTCCCTGCAAATCTATAATAACAGAAAACATTGGCGATATAGTCATGGCAGACTTATATGGACCACTTGTATCAGGTACCTTTGGGTACACTTTCATATTTGTCATTCAAGATTCATTCAGTAAATTTATCAAATTATATCCTTTAAAACAGTCAACAGCAAAGTCTGTTGTAACAAAAGTAAAGCATTTTGTTGAGATTATAAAGCCCAAGGCAATAATGACAGATAATGGAAAACAGTTCGTAAGTAATCACTGGAAACAATCAATGAGTGAATTAAATATAAAGCCAATATATACCACAGTTAGAAATCCTAGACCAAATACAACAGAGCGAGTAAATAAAGAGTTGAGCAGATTATTTAGGACGCTTTGTCATACTAACCACAAAGATTGGGCGTTAATATTGCCGAAATTAGAAGAATTGTATAATAATTCTTATCACAATAGTACAGGCTTCACGCCTTGTGAGATTCTTTATGGTGAGTCTAATGAGATGTCTTTTGACAAAGTAATTTCCAAACGTAAAGACAAACATAATGTCGAACAAATTAGACAACAAGTGCGTAAAAATTTAAAAGAGGCAAGTCGAATAAGAAACACAAAATTTGATAAGCGAAATAGATTAATAAAATATAATATTGGTGACTTAGTAAAAATTTCAAGATCTAATAGATCAGATGCTGATAATAAAGTTATGAGTAAGTTCAATTTGGCATATGAAGGACCTTATGTAATAGCAGCCGTACCATTTGACAATGTATATACTTTAGCAAATCCAGAGACAAACGAAATTAGAGGAATTTTTAATGCTATTCACTTATTAAAATATTTTAAATAATAATTTCTTTTTGTATAAATTAGAGTAATTAAATAAATATTGTAACATAAAAGGGTTTTGTGGGTGGCCCATGGAAATAATTGTTTAAGTTAAAGGTCTAAAATTATTAAAGTTATGAGCAAGAGATTTGTTATATGATAGTAGAACGTTATTAATATATAATGAAGAGTTGTAAATATAGATCGCAAGATAATTTTGTAATCATTTTTATTAAATAAATATGGGAGTTGGGTCAGGGCGAATGGCTCAAACACATTTATCCTATGTGGTATCGAACTGACCTCAACAAATATCAAACTGGATTGTATGCACATAAAGTGTGACACTATCGAAATAATGTTTCAAAGATTTAAAGATAAATTAATAAAATAAGAAATCGACAATTGACTGCAAACTTTATTAACAACACGATATACAATAACTTGAATTATGGTGTTATCACATTGTGATAATTGTGGTTGAAGGGGTGTTGGTGGCGGCCATTCTCTGGGGCAGGGGGATTTGATAACATATGCCGTATTGTAACAGATTAAAAGAGGAAAGAACAGATATATAAACAATTATTTGAGTGTAGTGTATATGCTCTCAAAATACTAAAATTTTATATTAACGACTACACTATGTGGATCATTAACATAAAATTTGGGGGTGGATTGTGACGCCTCATAATTATTATTAATAAATAATAATTAAATTCATTATACAGACATTTAAAAAAGTCATAGAAATTATAATTTAAACAATAAAATGCAAATAATAAGCATAGAGTTCAAAAATATCCATTTGGAATATTGAATGTTATATATATTAGTAAACGCATAAAATGTCTCTAAAAATCTCTAAATTTATTAAAAACCTGCTTAAAATGTTTAAAATATATCAAATCATATAAATACAAGGCGATTATATTGCAATAACAAAGATAAATAACATTTGTAATATAATAGAAAAAATGGATTAAAATTTTCTAAGTTGATGAAGGTGTTCGTGTAATAATTGGAAAATTTCTAAGTTAATGAACGTGTTCTAGTAATGTTCCCTTATATTGGGGCGTTGTCGGAGACACATACCCAAGGTTGTACATATATATGGGGTGGTCGGCTGACCGACTGCTAGTACTAAGGTTGCACAATGACTAGTCCTATATTAGGGACTTAACATAGTAAGGTCTGACGAACCAAAGCATTAATATAGAAGGTCTCTATGATGCATAAGCATTATGATAGCAGAGTTATGACTTGAAGTCCCATATGAATAAGACATACAGTAGTATGGTCTATGAAATAAAGCAAATATGTGGAAGGTCTCAAATATGTAAAAGCATTATATTGAAAGAAGTGGGACTTAAAAAGGATTATTATAGTGGCGTGTAGGTTGCTTCGCAGCCTCTGAGACCGAGGTAAACTTGGACTCACTAACCGATGTGTCCTAGACATATCATCTTAGTGCCGGTGGTAAGCGGGTTTGTTGTAGCAATACGACTTGCCCGTGGACATCGCACACCCCTACCGGTTGTGGGCGGCGTCTTAGCGCATAGCGTTATGATACGTCGGCTATCTTTCGGATTAGGGTGAGTGTGTTTGGTAGTACTTTTAAGTGCAGCAAGCATACTCAACTTCATGTCTTAGTGCAATAGCGCTATGATACGTGGAGTATTGGCTACTGACGTCTTAGTACCGTACTACTATGATACGTTGGTGGTAGTTTTAGTTAACAACATTATCAAATTTTGTTACCAAAGTCGATAGGGATCATGTGGGTGTGTTGTGAGGGGGCGCCATCCGTATGATAGTTGCATTGATGCTTACTGCTACTTGCAGTATTGTGTCTTGTGATGGATCTGCGGGTGTGCTGCACCTGATTCGATGCATCTTGTGGTTCTGGTCGATGGAGGTATGCGGGTGGTGATGTCTGCTGGGACTGTATGGGGGACCTTGGGATGGTGTAAGCCCGACGATAGTCGTATTGATGCTTGTTGCATTCTGTAGCATTGCGTCTCTACGACGGTTGTTTGGCGGGTCGCTATTCTCAATGGCGCTCTCTGCGTCTTGGTTTGACTCACAACCTAAGTAGCTTTGCCCAAGTCGGGTCCCTTCATTGCGGGGCTGCAGACTGTCTGCCCTCCATGATGTTTTATATAACAACTTAATAATATATCTCTATAAAGTTCCCACCTTTGAGAGATTGAAGGCAACTTGTTGGTGGGTGAGACAAACATGATCGAAAAATGCATATACTCAACGTCAGTGACACAAACCCTTTCTGATGGCGAATTATTAATATTATCTTATAACTGCCTATTGGCTATATCTGCCATTGTATTGGTTGGTGGAGCATATGTGTTGACCTCATGCGGGTGGTAGCTGGAGGGAGAATCTGAGGAGGCTCTCAAGGCTGCGGCCGAAAGCCGCGCAACGTGGGACCCCATTCCCTTGAGGTGAGCGGTAGACTCATGACACGCTCTGCGGCCAATTGGCCGTGCTGACCATGCAATTGGTGGTGATGCCTTACACTTACATCACGTCTGCAGAAACGGCGGTTTGGCAGGTGGTGGCGCTCACGGAGGGCTTTTTATGGTCAGTGTGCCGATTGTTGCCTAACCCGTGTGACGTACATTTCACTGTGGCTGGATTTGATCGTATTCTGTATGGCGTTTACACGCATTGACATGCGCGACTTCGGTCGATGTTTGTGCTTACGCACTGTCAAGGGGCCAAGTCCTCTTTTACTGGTTCGCCAGTTATTTTGCTGTGGACTACGGTCCAGTTCCCAACTTTGCGTACCCTACGGGGGGAGCGCATTAAAATGGTTGGCGCTCACCGTGCGCGGCGTGTGTGGGGCCGTGTACCTCCTCCACATTTTTTTAAAATGTGGGAGAGCGAAGCCCTTGTAACTGGTATTTGATATAAATATTGTGAGCCTTTTCCAAGCGGGAAGGGATTAATTAATAAGGAATTGACTGTTGTGAACCAGATACAAGTGGAATAGGGACAATTTATTGTTCTTAACCTTTTTGAGCTCTGTCTTCGTGAACGGGGTTCTCTAGCTTATAAGACTCTACCAACAGCTTTCGATTGCTCTCGTGAATATTCATTCTTCCAAGATACACCTAAAAGAACTAAGTTACTATACAAACACAACGTAAAAAAGGGTCCTAACTAAGACGATCACGCCATAAATTTATTAAACGGCCTATATTTAAACCTTTAGAAAGATCAAGTTATACTGGTCACGTAAATTAGATATATTTATATATCTTACAGATATAGATTCTAAAGAAATACAAGTATAAGTGGATATATAGTAGAAGAGAAAAAAGATGGGGGGGGGGGGTTCGTTACAATTTGGTGCCGTGACCAGGATGGAGGTTAAATTTTAAATAGGAGGCCGGTAATATAAAATTATGAGGTAGGCTATATGCCTACAATTTGTTGTCAGTGAAATGGAGAGGTGTCTTGGAGAGTGGTGTTTGCTGGGGGTGGTTGAGAGTCTGGGGGTGGGGCTTAAATATTAAAATTGAGTAATAATATAGGAGGTGTGTGCATAACGGAGCGAAATAATAAAAAGTGAAATAAGTGGAAAGACTCAATTAAACTAAGCGAAGGACACAACAGGTGTAAAAAAAAAAAAAAAAAAAAAAAAAAAAAAACTGCAATACTATATATTATAAAGTGAAATAAGTGGAAAAACTCAATTAAAGTAAGTGAAGGACACAAAAAGTGAAAAAAAAAAAAAAACAAGTGGTAATAAAAATTAAAAATGGCTAAAAATAAGAACAAATCAACCTCAATTAAGGCTAAGCCTAAAGATGAGATGAAAATGCTTCAGAAATTAATTAAGAATGCAGTGAAAACCTTGGAGGTTAAAATAAAGGATCTTGAGGAAAAATTTATTAACCAAACGAAAGATTACCAAATTAAAATAAATCAAGGAGAGGTGTCCGGGGCGAGCACCTCTCATGTAAATGATCCTAGACAAAATATTGTATATAATGTACATAATGTAACAATAGAAAAGCCGAAATTCGGAAATGGAAATACTCATCCAGTATCATTTTTGGAAGATCTCACCAATTATTTAAAGAAAGTTCCATCTAATGGTCTCGAAATTTCGATTGCACAAGAGTGCTTAGTAGGTGAAGCCAAGTATTGGGCTCGCATTAATAATGTGCGTTGGACAACTTTTGATGATTTTAAAGCTGACTTCCTAAGAGTGTTTTGGGGTGAAGAAGAACAAAATAAAGTAAAGAGATTCCTTGTGCAAAATAAATGGAATAGAAGTACACACCCCACCATGGTTAGTTATTTTCTTTATGTGGTTGAGAAGGCACAAACATTATCATATCCGATACCTGAAAAACAATTAGTAACTGATGTCATCAGACATTATCCTAAAGCTGTGCAGCAATTATGGAGAATAGCTAAAATTGAGACAATAATAGACACGACAGATTTCTTAAGAAACTTAGATGACATCGACAAACAAGATGAAGGTCGTGAACCTTACTATAATGAGAAAAGGAGGAAGTTTAATAATAATACGGAGCAAAAACATAAAGAAATACAACAATCATACAAAATATGGCGTAAACCCGAAGAGGGAAAAAAGAAGGTTAATGAAGTACATGAAATACATTTCACTAATGACCAACCTGATGTTACGGCCCCTGAGCCAAATTTAGAGCTGTAGAGGTCGAACTAGTTCCCAATTCGACCCCTTACAATGTAAAAGGGAACAAAGCATTAAATATGTTATTAAAACTGGGTTGGCGACCTGGTCAAACATTGGGTAAAAACAATAGAGGGTTGCGAAAACCTATTACTTTAAAAGCAAATTTTAACAGAGAAGGCCTTGGTTATAACGACAATGTAAATAGCATATTAAACACCTTAAAAGCCAGGTCGGACTTGCCCATAACGGAGTTATTCGTGCAAACCGTCTTCGAGGAAGACGAAGATAAATATCAAAGGGAATTTATAGGGAATATGAGATCTGAAATTAAAGTTTCAATATTTGACAAAGAAATAGACGCGCTCCTCGACACTGGGAGCGATGTTACATGCATTTCAGAAAGTTTATATTTACAAATTAAAGAAAATAATCGTAAAATATCAATAATGCCAGTTAAAGCAATGCAAATAAAAGGTGCTGTTGGGCAGCGCAGCACAAAAATACAACAGATGATCATATTGCCTATAAAGATAGATGAAGTAGTCTTTGAAACACAAACTTTAATTGTAGGTAATTTAATAAGACCTTTAATATTAGGCTTTGACTGGCTCAAGAGAAATAAAATATTGATTGATTTGAGAAATACTACTGTTGGAATAGAATTTAAAGTGAAAAACAAAGACTACTTTATACCTTTCAAATATAATAATAAATCTGTATTACATAATAACTGCATCAAACAATGTACCGATGATCCCTTAATAAATATAAAAATAGGATCTACATTGGAGGTCTCTGAAAGGGCAAAACTTAGTAAGGTTTTGGAAAAGCATAAGAATATGTTTTCGAGCAAATTGGGAAGAGCCAATTGCTATGAGCATAAAATTGAAATGATCGATGATGAACCTATAGTTACTAGGTCCTATCCCATTCCATATGCATATAGAGCGAAAATGGAAGAAAAGTTAAATGAAATGGAACAAGCTGGTATCATCACAAGGACATCAACGCCTTACAGTAGTCCATTGACATTCACTCTTAAAAAAGACGGCTCAATTAGAGTTCTGCTTGATGCCAGAAGCATAAATAAGAAAATGGTTGCAGAAACAGAGAAACCACCTATACAATTAGATGTTTTGAATTCATTTCACGGAGCGAATTATATCACTACCATTGACTTAAATAATGCATATTTTCAAATTCCGATAAATAAAGATGGTAGAAAATATACTGGATTCACATTCAATGGAAAGTCATATGTATATAATGTTTTGCCGCAAGGATTAAAAACATCAGTAGGAAGCTATAGCAGAGCCATGAATTTAATATTAGGACCAGAAGTCCAAGAATTTTGTGTGAACTATTTAGATGATCTAGCCATTATTACAACAGGAACGTTAGATAAACATTTGGAGCACATTGATATTGTTTTAAGTAAATTGAACAAAGCTGGCTTAACGTGTAACTTGCAGAAATGTGAATTTATTTGTAAAGAAATTAAAATGCTGGGTTTTATAATTTCAACAGAAGGCATAAAGACAGATCCCGATAAGATTCGAGCGATCCAAGAGTTTCCAGCACCTAAAAAGATTAAACAATTAAGGGCCTTTTTAGGTCTATGCAATTTTTATAGAAGGTTTATACCAAATTACAGCGAGAGCATAATACCGCTCTGTGAATTACTTAAAAAGGGACGAAAGTTCCAATGGAGCGGTAAAGAACAGAAGGCATTTGATTTTATAAAACAACAATTTATTAATACAATACAATTGCATCATCCAGACTTTAATAAGCCGTATTATTTACAAACAGATTGTTCCGGTGTGGGTATGGCCGGAGTACTATATCAGATAGATGATAATAATGAAATGAGAATTTTAGGCTATCATAGTAAAGCCTTAAAAGGCCCCGAATTAAATTGGTCTGTTACTGAACAAGAGTTTTATGCTGTAATAAGCTGCCTAAAGAAATTTGAAACATATTTGCGGGGCAGTAAAGTAATAATACTAACTGATCATAAAGCATTATTGTTTCTTAATAATATGAAGTTATTCAATGGTAGAGTAACCCGATGGATTTTGTATATAGAACAATTTAATTATGAAGTACAGCATATATCGGGTAGACGTAATATTGTTGCAGATGTGCTATCACGTTATCCTCCTGATGGCGATTTAATACAAGAGGATAAAAATAATAGTTTAGAAATTGCTTACACAGAGAGCGAACCGAATATTGAGTTGATAGAAAAATTAAAATCCTTATCAGTATATCAATTACAAGATTCAGAGTCGTTGGCTATTATTGAAAAGTTAAAGACATTAAATACTTCCATAATAAAACAAAACAATAAATTTAAAAGGTATAGTTTGAAAAATGATGTATTATATTACAAAACGAATTTACAAGAAGTAATATATTTACCTAAAGCATTGAGACAAGATATTATAAATCAAGTGCATGTCGAAATGGGTCATCAAGGACCCTATAAGGTAATTAAATATGTGAGAGACAGATTCTTTTGGAAAGGTTTAACAAAAGATATTAAAAACCAATTAAGGGCTTGTCATTTATGTCAGTTATCTAAGAAAAGTAATATAACATATGTGGGTCCCTGCAAATCTATAATAACAGAAAACATTGGCGATATAGTCATGGCAGACTTATATGGACCACTTGTATCAGGTACCTTTGGGTACACTTTCATATTTGTCATTCAAGATTCATTCAGTAAATTTATCAAATTATATCCTTTAAAACAGTCAACAGCAAAGTCTGTTGTAACAAAAGTAAAGCATTTTGTTGAGATTATAAAGCCCAAGGCAATAATGACAGATAATGGAAAACAGTTCGTAAGTAATCACTGGAAACAATCAATGAGTGAATTAAATATAAAGCCAATATATACCACAGTTAGAAATCCTAGACCAAATACAACAGAGCGAGTAAATAAAGAGTTGAGCAGATTATTTAGGACGCTTTGTCATACTAACCACAAAGATTGGGCGTTAATATTGCCGAAATTAGAAGAATTGTATAATAATTCTTATCACAATAGTACAGGCTTCACGCCTTGTGAGATTCTTTATGGTGAGTCTAATGAGATGTCTTTTGACAAAGTAATTTCCAAACGTAAAGACAAACATAATGTCGAACAAATTAGACAACAAGTGCGTAAAAATTTAAAAGAGGCAAGTCGAATAAGAAACACAAAATTTGATAAGCGAAATAGATTAATAAAATATAATATTGGTGACTTAGTAAAAATTTCAAGATCTAATAGATCAGATGCTGATAATAAAGTTATGAGTAAGTTCAATTTGGCATATGAAGGACCTTATGTAATAGCAGCCGTACCATTTGACAATGTATATACTTTAGCAAATCCAGAGACAAACGAAATTAGAGGAATTTTTAATGCTATTCACTTATTAAAATATTTTAAATAATAATTTCTTTTTGTATAAATTAGAGTAATTAAATAAATATTGTAACATAAAAGGGTTTTGTGGGTGGCCCATGGAAATAATTGTTTAAGTTAAAGGTCTAAAATTATTAAAGTTATGAGCAAGAGATTTGTTATATGATAGTAGAACGTTATTAATATATAATGAAGAGTTGTAAATATAGATCGCAAGATAATTTTGTAATCATTTTTATTAAATAAATATGGGAGTTGGGTCAGGGCGAATGGCTCAAACACATTTATCCTATGTGGTATCGAACTGACCTCAACAAATATCAAACTGGATTGTATGCACATAAAGTGTGACACTATCGAAATAATGTTTCAAAGATTTAAAGATAAATTAATAAAATAAGAAATCGACAATTGACTGCAAACTTTATTAACAACACGATATACAATAACTTGAATTATGGTGTTATCACATTGTGATAATTGTGGTTGAAGGGGTGTTGGTGGCGGCCATTCTCTGGGGCAGGGGGATTTGATAACATATGCCGTATTGTAACAGATTAAAAGAGGAAAGAACAGATATATAAACAATTATTTGAGTGTAGTGTATATGCTCTCAAAATACTAAAATTTTATATTAACGACTACACTATGTGGATCATTAACATAAAATTTGGGGGTGGATTGTGACGCCTCATAATTATTATTAATAAATAATAATTAAATTCATTATACAGACATTTAAAAAAGTCATAGAAATTATAATTTAAACAATAAAATGCAAATAATAAGCATAGAGTTCAAAAATATCCATTTGGAATATTGAATGTTATATATATTAGTAAACGCATAAAATGTCTCTAAAAATCTCTAAATTTATTAAAAACCTGCTTAAAATGTTTAAAATATATCAAATCATATAAATACAAGGCGATTATATTGCAATAACAAAGATAAATAACATTTGTAATATAATAGAAAAAATGGATTAAAATTTTCTAAGTTGATGAAGGTGTTCGTGTAATAATTGGAAAATTTCTAAGTTAATGAACGTGTTCTAGTAATGTTCCCTTATATTGGGGCGTTGTCGGAGACACATACCCAAGGTTGTACATATATATGGGGTGGTCGGCTGACCGACTGCTAGTACTAAGGTTGCACAATGACTAGTCCTATATTAGGGACTTAACATAGTAAGGTCTGACGAACCAAAGCATTAATATAGAAGGTCTCTATGATGCATAAGCATTATGATAGCAGAGTTATGACTTGAAGTCCCATATGAATAAGACATACAGTAGTATGGTCTATGAAATAAAGCAAATATGTGGAAGGTCTCAAATATGTAAAAGCATTATATTGAAAGAAGTGGGACTTAAAAAGGATTATTATAGTGGCGTGTAGGTTGCTTCGCAGCCTCTGAGACCGAGGTAAACTTGGACTCACTAACCGATGTGTCCTAGACATATCATCTTAGTGCCGGTGGTAAGCGGGTTTGTTGTAGCAATACGACTTGCCCGTGGACATCGCACACCCCTACCGGTTGTGGGCGGCGTCTTAGCGCATAGCGTTATGATACGTCGGCTATCTTTCGGATTAGGGTGAGTGTGTTTGGTAGTACTTTTAAGTGCAGCAAGCATACTCAACTTCATGTTTTAGTGCAATAGCGCTATGATACGTGAAGTATTGGCTACTGACGTCTTAGTACCGTACTACTATGATACGTTGGTGGTATTTTTAGTTAACAACATTATCAAATTTTGTTACCAAAGTCGATAGGGATCATGTGGGTGTGTTGTGAGGGGGCGCCATCCGTATGATAGTTGCATTGATGCTTACTGCTACTTGCAGTATTGTGTCTTGTGATGGATCTGCGGGTGTGCTGCACCTGATTCGATGCATCTTGTGGTTCTGGTCGATGGAGGTATGCGGGTGGTGATGTCTGCTGGGACTGTATGGGGGACCTTGGGATGGTGTAAGCCCGACGATAGTCGTATTGATGCTTGTTGCATTCTGTAGCATTGCGTCTCTACGACGGTTGTTTGGCGGGTCGCTATTCTCAATGGCGCTCTCTGCGTCTTGGTTTGACTCACAACCTAAGTAGCTTTGCCCAAGTCGGGTCCCTTCATTGCGGGGCTGCAGACTGTCTGCCCTCCATGATGTTTTATATAACAACTTAATAATATATCTCTATAAAGTTCCCACCTTTGAGAGATTGAAGGCAACTTGTTGGTGGGTGAGACAAACATGATCGAAAAATGCATATACTCAACGTCAGTGACACAAACCCTTTCTGATGGCGAATTATTAATATTATCTTATAACTGCCTATTGGCTATATCTGCCATTGTATTGGTTGGTGGAGCATATGTGTTGACCTCATGCGGGTGGTAGCTGGAGGGAGAATCTGAGGAGGCTCTCAAGGCTGCGGCCGAAAGCCGCGCAACGTGGGACCCCATTCCCTTGAGGTGAGCGGTAGACTCATGACACGCTCTGCGGCCAATTGGCCGTGCTGACCATGCAATTGGTGGTGATGCCTTACACTTACATCACGTCTGCAGAAACGGCGGTTTGGCAGGTGGTGGCGCTCACGGAGGGCTTTTTATGGTCAGTGTGCCGATTGTTGCCTAACCCGTGTGACGTACATTTCACTGTGGCTGGATTTGATCGTATTCTGTATGGCGTTTACACGCATTGACATGCGCGACTTCGGTCGATGTTTGTGCTTACGCACTGTCAAGGGGCCAAGTCCTCTTTTACTGGTTCGCCAGTTATTTTGCTGTGGACTACGGTCCAGTTCCCAACTTTGCGTACCCTACGGGGGGAGCGCATTAAAATGGTTGGCGCTCACCGTGCGCGGCGTGTGTGGGGCCGTGTACCTCCTCCACATTTTTTTAAAATGTGGGAGAGCGAAGCCCTTGTAACTGGTATTTGATATAAATATTGTGAGCCTTTTCCAAGCGGGAAGGGATTAATTAATAAGGAATTGACTGTTGTGAACCAGATACAAGTGGAATAGGGACAATTTATTGTTCTTAACCTTTTTGAGCTCTGTCTTCGTGAACGGGGTTCTCTAGCTTATAAGACTCTACCAACAGCTTTCGATTGCTCTCGTGAATATTCATTCTTCCAAGATACACCTAAAAGAACTAAGTTACTATACAAACACAACGTAAAAAAGGGTCCTAACTAAGACGATCACGCCATAAATTTATTAAACGGCCTATATTTAAACCTTTAGAAAGATCAAGTTATACTGGTCACGTAAATTAGATATATTTATATATCTTACAGATATAGATTCTAAAGAAATACAAGTATAAGTGGATATATAGTAGAAGAGAAAAAAGATGGGGGGGGGGGGTTCGTTACAATTTCATCAAGTGATAGAGAAGGACCATAATCCAATGTAGCTGACCTGCAAAGCCCAGAAGATCTAAGAAATTTTCACACTTCGGCGGGAGAAGAGTTGTTAATACAATTATGGAAATATCGGCGTTTAGCTGCCCGTACCATTTGATTGCACCTATTCCCGGCTGCTTTAAAAGATGACCAATTTTCTTCACTACGTTCTCTCTTAAAAAGAAAAAAAGCTCAATTACGTCTAGTCATTGCCAACCTTACACCCTCTGTCATCCATGAGGCTGGAGGACGCCTCAATCTAACCTTGTGAACTGGGGCATGAGGATCATAAAGGCTGAGAATATTTTGGTTCAGGATAGAGACTTTATCGTCAACAGTATGTGCTGCAATAAATGAGGTTAAATCGAGACTAAGAGCGTCATCCCTTAGCTTGTCAAAATCTATTTTAGAAAAATTGCGCAGATGCAGTACAGAAGGGGAATATTTGAGTGGTTTAAGCTTATACGAAGCATAAATCAAGGCATGACGTGAGATGCCCAAAGCAGGTAACTGTGCGTGCATCACCACACGATCAGGAGAAGCAGCAAAGATGAGATCAATCAATGAGTCATCGGTTCCAATATTGTGATGAGTAGCCTTTAAAGGGAGAATAGAAATATTAACCGGCTCAACAAATGAAAGAAGTTTTTTGGAACGAGGAGAGTTTTTCAACAAATCTGTATTGAAGTCACCCATGATTATACAGTGTGCGTACTCAGAACAAATATCAACAAGAGCCATATCTAAAGTGGCGAAGTAATCTGTCGAAGGGGGGCAATACACTACCCCTAGAAGCATCCTTATACCCTTGACATCAAGTTCCAAAAATAAAAACTCAGAAGAGGCAGAGTAACAGGAACGAGATGCTAAAACAATTTTATGAGGAATTGATGCGTCTAAGTTGCTTGCAGGTGTCCATGGGCTGCAGTAGCCCCTTACCATCAAATGTTCTTTAAGTTCGTTTGCTACTTTAATTTTATCAAAAGAAACTTATATTGTTCTTTCTAATGTTGTCAAGGTTAAAATATTGATTTGTATGAAAGTTTACTACCAATGATTGGATAAAATAAAACTAGAGATTTTAACAGTGAACTACCGCAGGCTAATGATTGTGGCTGAATTAAAATTTACTATAACCTAATATATAAAATCCTTTCTTAACTTGAAACCAAAAGTATCTTCGCAGCACAAAATTTTACATTTATTTTATTACGCCTTAGTAATCCAGTTAACCAAATAAGGTTCTTAAATATTTTCTGTAATAGTAGATATTAACGTCTAGTCAAAAATGTGCGATTTTAACGAGTTTTTTTTTCACGTACGACGTCTTTCTATCGTATACCACCGGCAAGAAACGAGCTCACTCCTTTTTATTAGGCCGACAACGCATCTGCAGTTGCGCGGCTAAAACTAGGTTGCAGCGTTTACTAAATAAAAATGTGTGGTGTAACCACACAAGTATCATATTTATTTTACATTAAAATATACACTATTTGTAACCGTAATAAAAATATTGAGCATAGTTTGACATATGTACCATTTGCGTAAATAGAATGTTACTAAAGAGAATGTAATTACTTTTATTTAACACTGTACATGCACAGGTATGCATTACAGTGGCCCTAATCAAATGAAAATTATTCTAGAAACACATAGAAAAGGAACAAGCAAACAAACAAATATATTTACGTCAGAAACCTTCACTAACCCTTTCATAACTCACTTGTTTTAAAGTAATTGTATGAATGGTATAGGAATGCACACAACCCAAAAAAACCCTTTTTTTCATAAAATGTTAATGTCGATTTGATGAGACCTCTTTTTGTTAAAAAAAAAAACATATTTTTATAGAAAAAGGGCTAACAAACGAGTACACAGTCTACTTGATGGTAAGTTGATACTGTAGCCAATGAACATATATCAATCCTTCATCGATTAAGAATCAAAACGCAGATGCGTTGTCTGCGACTGAAGACTAAGATTGAATGCCTCGTTTCCAGTGAAAATGGTCGATTTTCCGCACTTACCATACCAAACAAAGCAGCATTAAGCTGCTATTGAACGCTGTTATTCTGTGAGATCATTTTCTCTACATTCACCATACGAATTATAGCAACATTATTCTGCTGTTTTGTTCTGGCATTCTGTGAGAGCGAGGTCTATCCCCGGTCGAGCAGACCCATTCGTGCTTCCACCATAATTTATCTACAGCGTAGATCTACCACGTATAAGGATCAATACATATAA
Organism: Parnassius mnemosyne; assembly: GCA_963668995.1. Taxonomy (NCBI): domain Eukaryota; kingdom Metazoa; phylum Arthropoda; class Insecta; order Lepidoptera; family Papilionidae; genus Parnassius; species Parnassius mnemosyne. The sequence continues at coordinate 9,501,651 of CAVLGL010000057.1, forward strand.
ATAAAAAAGTGTGTGTCTTTATTCGTTATTTCAACTGACTTCCATTTAACTGAGGGGATTAATGGCGTGCTATTATGACCAACAAATTTTAAATTTCCTGTCTGTCTTTCCGGGCTAATCTTCGAAATGGTTGAACCGATTGTGATGAAACTTAACGAATAGAAAGCAATGCCCTTAGGAATGAACAACAACAATATTATTCGTATAACAATTCATAAATTAACACACCGACACCTTGCACTTCAAAATACGTCATCTGTGTATTATAAATTTCCACGATATAAAGGACCAGGTAGACATACAAATGTATTATATACTAGCTGGCCCAGTAGATGTTGTTCTACCCTTTCTAGTAGATGGTGTGGTTATTTTTACTCCGAATTCACTAAGAACAGGAATACAGTATAAAAAATTTAAAAAAATATAATAACAAATTGACCACAGCGCTACGGTCCAGATAAAGGGAAACATACCAGAACATGGGCAGCAGGATCTTCATAATAACAACAAACAAATAAAACTCCGCGGTTGCCAACACGTATGCCAAGCGTGGCAACTATCCAAAATGTTCCCCCTATAAGATAATCAATAGGGAAGCCTATGTTCAGCAGTGGACTTGGATAGACTGTAACGATAACGGTAACAGTAGTAACTTAACTGCAGCGCCACCTATTGAATCCTAGCACTTATAACCCATCGGAGAAAACTGGAGAAAACAAATACTCGTATATTTAATGATTTCTTATATTTACGCGAACACTACACATTTAAATAAAACTAATTTTATGGATTTTATCGCGTATATTAACTTATTTTATATTCCCGATGTTTCGGGTGCTTTCCAGCACCCGTGGTGACGGGGGACTGGGGTGTTTGACGTCCTGCTGTCATAGTTCGCCCGGTTAATTGATTCACTTTAATTTTTTGAGTTTTCATCCACTGTAGAGAAACAAATAACGTAAGAAAAAGTAAGAAAAATATATGAATTTTAACACTGTATAATATGAATTTATGAGTAATGTTTTAATTTATTTTATATTGTAACACTTAAATCTTACCTTGATGATTTGTTCATATAGAAAGAATAAATAAGGACGAAGTGAAAAAAAAACGTTGCAGACGTAAGTGGCAGAGTCAGCAAGAGACGGAAAATACATTGACCAATCTGGCGATTCATTGAAGATGAGCCAAATTAAGAGTACCTTTAACCGACGAGCATGTATATGTATAAGGACGTGAGAAAGACGAGAAGGGTGTGTCTGGATTGTGGAAAATGGAAGGTCTCCACCTACCCTTTTGTGTGAAAGCTAGGAATATTTATGTTGTTATGTTTAACAAAAATATTATGATTTTTATTGTTTGAACAGTAATTTTTAATATCATACAAAATTACGTCGCAATAGAATATAAAAAATTAAAAATGCACATTTTAATACACAATTTATCTAACTAAAATAGACATGTATTTACTAGAGACTGAATTTCGCTATGCCAAACATTCACACAAGGTGAAAATTTGCACGTTCATGATTTCAGCATTAACATTTTGAATTATGCATAAAATATGCTCACAATTGAAGACAGAGTAAAATCCAGCACACATGTCAAAATGTTCCAGATGTGCAACAATTTTCCTACATGTACTGGCATCATTTCAAATCAAATCATAAGGGGATATTAGATAAACGCCGACTTGAGCTTTTCACAATTTTAAAAAATATCAGGAGTCGTTAAAAACCACATTTGTTTTTTTTTTCATTTCTTTTAACATGTTACCTCCACACTAGAGTTTTCTCCAATAACATGGCAGTTTCCGTACATAAATTTCACGAGGACAAACATCCTGACCCGGAACAAGAATTTACAGACCATACAAATACTTGTTCTGTACGGAGTTTGAGACCGCGACCCTCAGCGCTGCAACTCATTGCTAAGCGTCTGCACCACGGAGCCGTTAAAAAAACTAAAAAATATATTGCTTACTTAATTATTATTCTAAGCATATGAAAATTACAATATTTTTTTTTAAGATTTTCATTTTCGCGCAGCTATATTTATATAGAGGTGATTTGCAAATATAAAATTAATAGGTAGTTGTGCTAGCCACCGTGCATTGGTGGAATTGGAAAATCCAATACCCCGTATCATATCCCTACTATCCCATAGGTGCAAGAGACGATAGAGGAAAACTGAAACATAAGATGAGCAACAGCAACTTTCTGACAGCAATTAACAATACATAACTGCGGTTCGTGACTGCCTGAGAAGGAGCGTGTAAACCATTGCAAAATCCATGATGCTAATATCCAATTTCTATGAGGCAATCTAAGGGGGAAGACTAGTTCAGCAGTGGACTTTTTAATGGCAGAAAGGAATTAGTAAAAACTACGGTACAATTCTTTATAAATGAATTATAATATACTTAACGTCTTTAAATATTAATTAATTTTAATTATGTACCTGCGTAGTGATCCCATAAAAATTTTAAGAAAAATTGCATGTATAAAATTATGGAAAAACGGCAGTTGAAGATTTTGTGATATTCTTTTAAAATAGGGTAAAAAAACAAATTTTAAACAAAGTAAAAACTGACTAACAAAAACTAAAAAGAATAAAGAATTCAAACATTATTCTTAGTTTTTGAAGACGTTTGTTAATTTTTTTTAAGTTTATTTTGTAATACAATTTTTGTTCTAAAATACTAAAAATTATTGCAAAAGACTTACTCCCGGTTTAAAACTTTTGCTGAAATAATTTTATCAAAGCCTAAAAGTAAGAAAACAAATACCATCGTAGCTGCAAATATTTCAGATTAGATTTTATAGTAAAATTGTTTCGTGTCACATGAAAAGATAAATCTAATTTAAAACATTGAATTGCGAATTTCATTCGATGTTCCCAAACTTTGATTCTTGGGTAAACTTTCGTGGACTTAGTTTGTGAACAATTTTAATTTCCTTAAATCAAAAGAAAAAGTTAGAGCAATCTGACACAATTACAGTGGTCTAGGATTTCAACTCCTTTAACGAGTTGCTCTTGTTAAAGGAGTTGAAATCCTAAAGGGAAAAAAAGGTATGGTTTCAAATATGTAAAAATTTAATAAGCATTGAGTGATAAATGAAGCCGAATGATTCCTTACCTTAGGAAAACATTTTTAGTTACATTGTAACAGATTGCAGCCGGGCCACTACCCCATGCCACCCCGTGATTATTCTAAGAGGCGACAGAGACAAGCGGAAGCGGGAGATAAACAGCACCATTTACCTGATAACAGCTAAATAAAAATAAAAAACTGCAATTGCCAACCCGCTTGCTAAGCTTGGCAATTATGACAAATATGGGGGATATTATATGAGACAAATTATGGGGGAGGCCTGTGTTCAGCAATGGAATTATTATAGGCTCTAACATATTGACCGTGTAGTGGCGATGTAAGAATATCCACTACCACATATTGACCAATTCACAACAAAAATTAACTAAAAACGTTCTTGTCTGTTCTAAGTTGCTTGCAGGTGTCCATGGGCTGCAGTAGCCACTTACCATCATGACGTGAGATGCCCAAAGCAGGTAACTGTGCGTGCATCACCACACGATCAGGAGAAGCAGCAAAGATGAGATCAATCAATGAGTCATCGGTTCCAATATTGTGATGAGTAGCCTTTAAAGGGAGAATAGAAATATTAACCGGCTCAACAAATGAAAGAAGTTTTTTGGAACGAGGAGAGTTTTTCAACAAATCTGTATTGAAGTCACCCATGATTATACAGTGTGCGTACTCAGAACAAATATCAACAAGAGCCATATCTAAAGTGGCGAAGTAATCTGTCGAAGGGGGGCAATACACTACCCCTAGAAGCATCCTTATACCCTTGACATCAAGTTCCAAAAATAAAAACTCAGAAGAGGCAGAGTAACAGGAACGAGATGCTAAAACAATTTTATGAGGAATTGATGCGTCTAAGTTGCTTGCAGGTGTCCATGGGCTGCAGTAGCCCCTTACCATCAAATGTTCTTTAAGTTCGTTTGCTACTTTAATTTTATCAAAAGAAACTTATATTGTTCTTTCTAATGTTGTCAAGGTTAAAATATTGATTTATCTGAACGTTTACTACCAATGATTGGATAAAATAAAACTAGAGATTTTAACAGTGAACTACCGCAGGCTAATGATTGTGGCTGAATAAAATTTACTATAACCTAATATATAAGATCCTTTCTTAACTCGATTCCAAAAATATCTTCGCAGCACAAAATGTTACATTTATTTTATTACGACTTAGTAATTCAGTTAACCAACTAAGTTTCTTAAACATGTTCTGTAATAGTAGATATTAACGTCTGAGTTTTTTTCCACGTACGACATCTTTCTATGGTATACCACCGGCAAGAAATGAGCTCACTTCTTTTTAATAGGCCGACAACACATCTGCATTTCCCCTGGTGTTACAGTCGTCTAGGAGTGGTGGTGAATACTTACCATCAGGTAAGCCGCATTCGGATTTGCCCTCTGTTATAAAAAAAAAACAGTTATTAAAATCGAGAGTTTTAGTTAGATAAGGTGCAGTGATATGGTTCATTTCCACTGCTTCTTAATTACAATATAAAATAATAATATGATGATTTATTTTATTCTAGAATCCGAATTAACTGACTTGAGAAGTTAGTAATCGTTATTATAATTTGCCTTAAGTATTGTATGGTTTGTAAGGCCACACACTTTCAAGAAGTACTTACCAAAGTTAAAAGTAAAATAGTAACAAAGTTAGAGTGACAAATCTTTCCTCGATTAGTTGGTGTCTAGAAGGACGGTTTTTGACGTACTGCCGAATGTGAGATTGCAACTAATTAAGTAAATTTAAGTACAAGCGACGCGCGTAAAAGTAAGTTGCAGCGTTTACTAAGTAAAAATGTGTGGTGTAACCATACAAGTATCATATTTATTTTACATTAAAATACGAGTACACACTATTTGTAACCGTAATAAAAATATCAAGCATAGTTTGACATGTGTACAATTTGCGTAAAAAGAATGTTACTAAAGAGAATGTAATTTCTTTTATTTAACACTGTACATGCACAGGTATGCTTTACAGTGGTCCTAATGAAATGCTGAATGCTAATGCTGAAATGCTTAAAATGAAAATTATTATAGAAACACAGAAAAGGAACAAGCAAACAAACAAATATTATATTTATATCAAAAACTTTCACGAACAAATTCATAACTCACTACTTTCAAAGTAATTGTATGAATGGTATAGGAATACAATCTACACAAAAAAAAAACATTATTTTTTTCATAAAATGTTAATGTTGACGTGATGAGACCTCCTTTTGTTAAAAAAAAATATATTATAGAAAAAGGGCTAAAAAAAACCATACAGTCTACCTGATGTTAAGTTGATACTGTAGCCAATGAACATCTATCAATCTATCATCTATTAAGAATCAAAATGAAGATGCGTTGTCAGCCACTGAGGACTAAGATAGAATGCCTCGTTTCCAGTGAAAATTATCTATATTCCGCACTTACCATACCAAACTAAGCAGCATTAAGCTGCTATTGAACGCTGTTATTCTGTGAGATCATGTTCTTTACATTCACCATGCGAAATATAGCAATATAGGTATTATTCTGCGGATTTGTGCTGGCATTCTGTGAGACCGTGGTCTTTCCCCGGTCGAGCCGACCCATACGTGCTTCCACTATAATTTATCTACAGCGTAGCTTTACAACGTATAATGATCAATACATATAAATAAAAAAGATGTGTGTGTCTATAATCGTTATTTCAACTGACTTCCATTTAGCTGAGGGGATTAATAGCGTGCTATTATGACCATACCACGTGCAGACCACGTGCCGTGTAGTGGCGGTTAAGAATATCCACTACCCTATATCTTCCCGTGGGTGTCGTAATAGGCGACAAAGGGAAACAGGCAGGAGATGGGCAGCAGCATCTTCCTGATAACAGCATTAATACAATAAAAAAACTACGGTTGCCAATCCGCTCGCCAAGCGTGGCAACTATGGCAAATACCCCCCCACATGGATAAAGTTACTAAGAGACGGCTCCAAGTCCCCGGCGGCCCCGCTATTCCTGACCAGGGTGGCGACCCCATGGTCGATTCTTAGCACCCCCTGCCCCGCCGTTACCATTAATGGCGGGGCAGGGGGTGCTGAGAATCTCCGGTGGAGGTTCGGTTGCCATCTACGACGACTCGACCTGGCAACAAACAACGCACGCACCCAGAGGACTTACGAGAAGATCGTGGAGCTGGAAGAAGAGATAGACAAGTTACGTTGGCATATTATAGGATTATCCGAAGTCCGAAGAGAGGGGGAGGAAACGTTAATCCTCGAATCCAGCAACTTGCTCTATTACCGGGAGGATGACCATCTGTCACAAAGAGTTCTCGGATTTATCGTCCACAAGTCTCTCGTTAACAACGTTGTAAAGATTGAGAGTGTGTCGACGAGGGTTGCGTACCTTATACTCAGAATCACCAAACGGTATTCGCTGAAGGTCATACAGGTTTATGCACCAACCTCGGTACACCCCGATGAGGAGGTAGGGGAAATGTATGAGGATATCTCTAGAGCCATGCATTCCTCCAAAATCTAATATACGGTGTTAATGGGAGACTTCAATGCAAAACTAGGCACAAGAGAGAACGGTGAGCTGAAAGTAGGGAAATTTGGAATAGGGCAACGGAACCCAAGGGGCCAGCAGCTGGCCGACTTCATGGAGAAAGAGGGACTCTTTATGATGAACTCTTTCTTCCAGAAGCGGCCCCACAGGAGGTGGACCTGGTCGAGCCCCGACGGTTCGACAAAAAATGAGATTGACTTCATTATGACGACCAGACGACAACTGTTCAGTGATGTCTCCGTGATCGCGAGGATGAAAACTGGTAGCGATCACCGAATGGTTAGAGGCACACCGAACCTAAACGTTAAGTTGGAGAGGTCTCGTCTAATGAGGTCAACGCTCCGTCCCCCTCTTGCTCTGATCCAAAGTCCCGAAACCTTTCAGCTCGAGTTACAAAACCGTTTTCAGTGCCTAGAAGACTGCAATGAAGTGGACGATATGAATGACAAGCTCGTGGAAACTGTCCATGCGGTCGGAGCTAAGTTCTGCAAGACTCGCCGCAGAAGAACACAAAAACTCTCCGATCACACTCTTAATCTTATGGTTGTTAGACGGGAGATGAAGCTACATTCTTCAACAGATTTGACAGCATAGAGGCAAGTGAACAGACAGATCTCCAAATGCATGTGGCGGGACTTACGAAACTTCAATACAGCTCTTATTGAAGAAGCGATCAAGCGGAACCAAGGCTCCAAAGTCTTTGCCAGAGATCTGTCTGCCAGAAAGAGCCAACTGTCAAAGCTGAAGACAGAGTGTGGCAGCATCGTTTCCGGGGCACCTGAGATTTTGAGTGAGATTGAGAGGTTCTATGGGGAGCTGTACACGTCATCGTTGGAGCCACACGCAAGTGTGAGTAACGATCCAAGAGCGAGTCTTATCCGACATTATTCCGATTATATCCCGGACGTCAGTCTGAGAGTGATTAGAATGGCTCTCCAGCACCTTAAAAACGGCAAGGCCCCAGGCGAGGATGGAATTACAGCGGAGCTTCTGAAAGCGGGTGGAAAACCGGTACTGGAAGTCTCACTGGGAGGCTCTTTAATTCCGTCCTCCGTGGTGGCATTACGCCGGAGGCGTGGAGCTAAAGTGCGGTGGTCTTGTTCTTCAAGAAAGGGGACAACACTCTCTTGAAGAACTAAAGACCGATTTCCCTTCTGAGCAGCGTCTACGTGCTGTTTTCGAGAGTCATTACGAATCGTCTCACGCGCAGACTTGACGATTTCCAGCCTCCCGAACAAGCCGGTTTCCGAAAAGGCTTTAGCAACATAGACCACATACATACCCTTCGGCAAATTGTACAGAAGTCAGAGGAGTACCATTTACCTTTATGTCTGGCGTATGTGGACTATGAAAAAGCCTTTGATTCCGTCGAAATTTGGGCGGTGCTGCAGGCCCTTCAGCGGTGCCAAGTTGACTGTCGGTATATCGAAGTGCTGAAGTGCTTGTACAGTAGGCAATCAATGGGGAAGCCTATGATCAGCAGTGGGCTTGAATAGACTGTAACGATAACGGTTACTGTAGTAACTTTACTGCAGCGCCACCTATTGAATCCTAGCACCTAGACCCATCGTCTCCAGGAAACAAATAAATATTGTATGAGAAGTTACACGATTACTACCAGATTATATAATATTAGTAGCGATCCGCCATGTGTGTGATTTCAGAATCTCGACAACAGCGCCACCTACTGGGGCCAATTGTGAATCGAAACCATTCTTGAATCAACTTAATCACTTACACAAAATTTCATTAAATTTGGTTTAGCCGTTTAGGAGGAATTCAGTCACTTACACACGGACAGAAGAATTATATATATTATAAAGAAAATTTTTATTATATATATGTAGATGCGTCAGGTAAAAAGAAATAGAAATATATTTCTACAGGAGACACATCATTAAATTAAAGCTTCGTACACGTTTAAAACACATGTGCGTACGTGCGGAAATTTAACAACGCCTTTTCACATTTTTACTAAACCAACCTTACGACACTTCACGACAACTCTCGTTATTATACGAGTCTATAATAAGAGTACTTTTTATGGTTCTGCTGTCTAACAATTAATTCCTATTATTGCACGCCTCACAACGTGAGGGAGTGCTCTATTCTCGATATGTGGTCATATCTCAATTTCGCTACATAAAAAATCGTTCTTATACTTTTAGCTACACATCAAATTCATTTTTATTACTAGTGTCACAATACAACATAGATTGAATTATAAGATTAGTTTATCTTCTAATTGATTCACTTCAGATTACTTTAGATAAAAAATATATGGACTGCCGTCCGTTGGTCTGTGCGTTGGTAAGTCTTCTCGCTTAATAGAAATGTACGCAATAGAGTGAGATATAGGATTAAATAAGGTTCCATATAATTCGTTTTGTTATAGTTTCTAGTATTTTTGATGGAATAAGATAGATATTTAAAATATTTTATTTATTAGATATGTATTTACTTTTTTATTTTTTCGCTATGCCAAACATTCACATAAGGTGAAAATTTGCACGTTCATGATTTCAGCATTAACAATTTGAATTATGCATAGAATATGCTTATAATTGAAGACAGAGTAAAATCCAGCACACATGTCAAAATGTTCCAGATGTGCAACAATTTTCCTACATGTAATGGCATCATTTCAAATCAAATCATAAGGGGATATTAGATAAACGCCGACTTAGGCTTTTCCCAATTTTATGTTACCTCCATGTTACATGTTACCTCCACACTAGAGTTTTCTCCAATAACATGGCAGTTTCCGTACATAAATTACACGAGGACAAACATTCAGACCTGGCACAAGAATTTACAGACCATACAAATACTTGTTCTGTACGGTGTTTGAGCCCGCGACCCTCAGCGCTGCAACTCATTGCTAAGCGTCTGCGCCACGGAGCCGTTAAAAAACTAAAAAATATATTGCTTACTTAAGTATTCTAAGCATATGAAAATTACAATATTTTTTTTAAGATTTTCATTTTCGCGCAGCCATATTTATATAGAGGTGATTTGCAAATATAAAATTAATAGGTAGTTGTGCTAGCCACCGTGTATTGGTGGAATTGGTGAATTCATTACCCCGTATCATATCCCTACTATCCCATAGGTGCAAGAGACGATAGAGGAAAACTGAAACATAAGATGAGCAACAGCAACTTTCTGACAGCAATTAACAATACATAACTGCGGTTCGTGACTGCCTGAGAAGGAGCGTGTAAACTATTGCAAAATCCATGATGCTAATATCCAATTTCCATGAGGCAATCTAAGACTAGTTCAGCAGTGGACTTTTTAATGGTAGAAAGGAATTAGTAAAAACTACGGTACAATTCTTTATAAATGAATTATAATATACTTTTTTTTTTTTTGTTTTTTATAGAATAGGGGGCAAACGAGCATGCGGCTCACCTGATGTTAAGTGACTACCGCCGCCCATGAACAACCGCAACACCAGGGGAATTGCAGATGCGTTGCCGGCCTTTTAGAAAGGTGTAAGCTCTTTTCTTGAAGGTTCCTAAGTCGTATCGGTTCGGAAAATTCGCTGGTGGTAATTGATTCCACAAAGAAGTTGTGCGAGGGAGAAAACTTCTTCTAAATCGCACAGTGGTGGACCGCCAATCATCCAGATGGTATGGATGGTAACGCGAGTTTTGTCGCGACGTGCGATGGTGAAATTGAGCGGCTGGAATTAGTCCGAACAATTCCTCAGAGCACTCCCCGTGATAGATGCGATAAAATACGCAAAGAGATGCAACATCTCTACGCAGTGCCAGTGTATCGAGCCGATCGGAAAGAACTCGGTCGTCGACGATTCGAATCGCTCTGCGCTGGATGCGGTCAAGTGGAAGGAGCTGGCACTGGGGTGCCCCGGCCCAGAGATGAGAACAGTATTCCATGTGGGGCCGAACTTGCGCTTTGTAAAGTTGCAAGCGATGTGCCGGCATGAAATACTGTCTCGCTCTGCTGAGCACGCCAAGCTTTTTAGAGGCCAATTTGGCCTTCCCTTCCAAGTGACCACGAAACTGCACGCTATTCGATATGTCGACGCCAAGGATTCCGATACTGGCTGAGGCAGCAAGGGGAGTGCCTTGAAACTGAGGAGATACGACAAAGGGGTTCTTTTTAGCGGTAAACGCGCAAACTTGTGTCTTCTGGGGATTGAACTGGACTAGATTTAGTCGGCCCCAATTCGAGACTTTGTTAAGCAAAGACTCGACTTCAGACACAAGTTTGTCCCGGTACTCGGCGACGTTTTCCCGAGAAATATTGGCACGGCCGGTATATAAGGCATCCCCAGTGCTGTCGTCTGCATAGCAATGAATGCTACCAGTTAGCAACATATCATTGATATGCAGGAGAAACAGCGTTGGTGATAGCACGCAGCCTTGTGGAACACCAGCGTTGATAGGCTTGTAATCAGAGCATGCACCGTCTACTACGACCTTGATGCTCCGATCAGCAAGGAAACTGTCCATTTGCACAATTTCTCGGGAAGCCCATAGGAAGGAAGCTTCGAAAGAAGCGCCTTGTGCCAGACCCGATCGGCATAGCGAAGGCCTTCGCTATGTCCAAACTAACGGCCAATGCCTCCCCCTTGGACTCTACTGCCTCCGCCCATCTATGAGTTAAGTAAACTAAAAGATCACCTGCTGATCGACCCCGACGAAAACCGTACTGACGGTCACTGATCAGCTGGTGATCCTCAAGGTACCTCATGAGCTGGCAGTTTATAATGGATTCCATTATTTTGGAGAACAAGGAGGTGATGGCGATAGGCCTGTAGTTGGACGGGTCTGAGCGGTCGCCTTTTTTAGGGATCGGGTGGACCAAAGCTGTCTTCCATGAATTCGGGACTACGCCTTGGGAGTAGGAGTACCGGAAAAGACGCGTTAAAACCGGTGCCAACTCCGGAGCACACGTCTTCAGCACAATGGGAGGGACTCCATCGGGCCCACTCGACTTGCTGACGTCCAGGGAGAAGAGTGCTTTGCGAATCGAGCGCTGTGTAAATCGCACATCCGGCATGGAGCACTCACATCGCGGGATGGTCGGCGGTGTGTTCCCCCCGTCATCTAGAGTCGAGTTGGACGCAAAAAGAGAGCACAACAGATCGGCTTTCTCTTTTGCGGCATGGGCCAGTGAGTCGTCCTCTCTGTGCAGAGATGGGAGGGATGGCTGACAGAAGTTCCCTTGGACAGCCTTGGCGAGAGACCAGAATGCACGGGTTCCCGAAAGAAGGCGAACTAGCTTCTCGCCAATTCTGCCGATGTGCTCAGACCTTGCCTTGGCAATGACGCTTTTAAAGGACCTGGAGGCGGAATTATACTTCTTTTTAAGTGCGCTGGTGTTTAAATCCCGAGACGTTGATGCGTCAGCCCAGGCCCGGTAGCACTCCTGCTTATAGCGTGATGCTATTTTACAGGAGCGACCAAACCATGGCTGGGATCTGCCTCCGATGGGCACCACAGAGGATGGAATAAAAAGTTCCATACCCTGAAGTACCACATCAGCAACAGAATCGGCAACAACGCTGGGATCTTCCGGCGAGAAGCAAACCCGCCCCCAAGGGTAGGATGCAGAAAAAGACCGCATCCCGTCCCAATCAGCTGACCTATAGTGCCAAACACGGCGGCAAGCTGTAGATCGCAACTGCGATTGGAGCGTGAGTGGCACTGTGCTCCGGATCAGGCAATGGTCCGAAGAGCCCAGAGGGGCATCGACGGAGACCTGATATCCGTCCGGATGAGAGGTCAGCAGAAGGTCCAACAGGGAAGGTACATGGTCTTCCACATCTGGGATCCGCGTAGGCGAAGTAACCAGTTGTGTTAGACCATATGCCAAAGCAAAGTCGTAGACAGATCTACCCGCATGATCGGTTGAACGAGAACCAAGCCATTCAGCGTGGTGGGCGTTGAAATCACCGAGTATCACGATCTCTGCGGATGGGACCTGTTGTAGCACGGAGTCTGCAGCCATTTGGACGTGGTCGATGAGTCGGTCTGTGTCGGCATTACCGCTATGGGACCTATAGAGGCACCCGTAGACGCGGGGATGGTCGTCGCTGTCTACGCGCAGCCATAGGATGGACAGGTCCGTACCTTCAAGGCTGCCGAGGCGTCGAAAACAGATGTCCTCTCTGACGTATACACAAACTCCAGCCCGGGGCACAAAGGAGTGTTCCAATTTGTACCCCGGGTAGGAGAGATATGAAGTATCAGCCGGAGAGGACACCTGAGTCTCGGTTAAAAAGAGCAAGGCCGGCTTCGCCGTCTCTAGATGGTAATGGACAGCGTTAAGGTTGGAATGAAGTCCCCTGATGTTGCAAAAATTCACGGATAGCGTGACAGGGGTCGCCTTGGTTGTATTGCTCCGCTTGCCCCGAGCAGCATTAGTCACGAGCGGAATTTTGCCCCCCCCAGAATACGCGGGGCAGCCTGAGCACCCACGCTCAGGAGTGAAGTAGTTTGTTCGTGGATGCTCAGCGAGGGATTCTCCAGGGTTGCTGGTACCCTCCTGGGGTAGTCTTGTATTTAATTCCACTACCATGTTGATGGGGGGGGGGGGGGGAATTGGGCCTCCGGCCACCTGCACTCACCAAACGCAACGCAGAGGTAAACCTCTACTTCACGCTGGTATTCTGTGAGGTCGTGGTACCACCCCGGTTCGAGCTGGCCCATCCGTGCGACAGCAAAAGCTACCGCTTGGCTCTACCACTGTTAATTATTTAATACCACTGTTAATTAATTAATTAATACTTAACTTCTTTAAATATTAATTAATTTTAATTATGTACTTGCATAGTGATCCCATAAAAATTTTAAGGAAAATTGCATGTATAAAATTATGGAAAAACGACAGTTGAAGATTTTGTGATATTCTTTAAAAATAGGGTAAAAAATAAGTGAAAACTGACTAACAAAAACTAAAAAGAATAAAGAATTCAAACATTATTCTTAGTTTTTGAAGACGTTTGTTAATTTTTTTTAAGTTTATTTTGTTATACAATTTTAGTTCTAAAATACTAAAAATTATTGCAAAAGACTTACTCCCGGTTTAAAACTTTTGTTGAAATAATTTTATCTAAGAAAACAAATACCATCGTAGCTGCAAATATTTCAGATTAGATTTTATAGTAAAATTGTTTCGTGTCACATGAAAAGATAAATCTAATTTAAAACATTGAATTGCAAATTTCATTCGATGTTCCCAACCATTAATTCTTGGGTAAATTTTCGTAGACTTAGTTTGTGAACAATTTTAATTTCCGTAAATCAAAAGAAAAAGTTAGAGCAATCTGACACAATTACAGTGGTCTAGGATTTCAACTCCTTTAACGAGTTGCTCTTGTTAAAGGAGTTGAAATCCTAAAGGGGAACAAAGTTATGGTTTCAAATATGTATAAATTTAATAAGCATTGAGTGATAAATGAAGCCGAATGATCCCTTACCTTAGGAAAACATTTTTAGTTACATTGTAACAGATTGCAGCCGGGCCACTACCCCATGCCACCCCGTGATTATTCTAAGAGGCGACAGAGACAAGCGGAAGCAGGAGATAAACAGCACCATTTACCTGATAACAGCTAAATAAAAATAAAAAACTGCATTGCCAACCCGCTTGCTAAGCTTGGCAATTATGACAAATATGGGGGATATTATATGAGACAAATTATGGGGGAGGCCTGTGTTCAGCAGTGGAATTTTTATAGGCTCTAACATATTGACCGTGTAGTGACGATGTAAGAATATCCACTACCACATATTGACCAATTCACAACAAAAATTAACTAAAAACGTTCCTATTTCTATTTACTGAAATACCTAGTAAAATTTAAAAATATAAAATAGATAAAGAATAAACATAAAAAATGATATCTCGTAGAAAAGTCGAGGATTTGTTCACAGCGTCCACGTGATGCACACGGAACGTGAGCGGAATGTGAAGCCTCAGTTTAGCATATTTTATGAACAAAGTACTGCATGCAGCGTATCATGATGCTAATAGAAGATAATATTAATATTTTTAATACATTTAAGGATCATAAGAATACAAGCGATTTGCCTCGGCTTCGCACGGGTGATTTCTGGATATCGACAACAGCGCCACCTACCAGGTTCAATTATGAACCAATACCACTATCGAATCAAACTTACATGAAAATTGGTCCAGCCGTTTAGGAGGAGTTCAGTCACATACACACGGTCAGAAGAACAGAAGCATTTCAACTATAAAAAAAACTTCTTTTTTTATAGTTGAAATGCTTCTGTTCTTTTTTCAGACTTCTTTTCTACGTAGGAGCCCTTTTATGTAGCTACCACCCACTTACCTATTTCTACCGCCAAACAGTAATGCCTGCACAAGAGTGTTTTGGTCTATAAACATTATGACATCCAGTCACGATGGTCAGTCACAACGGAGACTAGCCATCTGTGCAGTACAGGGTTATAGTGCCTAAGTGTATATCCCATAGTCCTATGGGATGGTAATCCGACACGACAGAAGAAGGCTCAGGCGCAGGACCTACGGTATACGTGCTTTTCGAGGCACGGGGGTGAAACACCGCTAACTTTAAAACGTGGTGAGCCACGCTGCAGCTATATTATGGTTGTAGCACGAATGGGTCGGCTCGACCGGGGAAGGCCACGCTCTCACAGAATACCAGCGTAAAATAGCAGCTTAACGCTGCTGTGTTTCGTATGGTGAGTGTAGAGAACCGGAGACCCTTTTTACTGGAAACGAGGCATTCTATCTTAGTCCTCACGGGTGACAACGCATCTGAATTTTGATTCGTAATCGAAGATAGATGTAGATGTCTATGGGCCACAGCAACCACTTACCAGCAGGTGGACTGTGTGCTCGTTTGTCACCCTTATCCTATAAAAAAAAACTTCTTGACTCGGGCTGCTACTATGGACTTCTTAACAGTGTGGCCGTGAAAGGAAAAGGTGAGATCTCCCGCCGGGCAAGGTGTTTTGCCCGGGGAGCGGCCAACGCTCCGAGTGGTAGTTCGGTGTTATTCTATATATACTGCTTTAACTTCGGAACTTTGTTAGCGCGATTTAGGCTTCGATGTGTTTCGCTTGTGGCGCGACGTCAGCGCCGCCCCAACAGAAAAACCCAATAACTGATTTTGGCCCGACCCGGGATTCGAACCCGGAACCTTATAATCACCAACTGGGTTTATGGCCACTATAGCAACGAGGCACTCAAAACTAGTTTCGGTCTATATAGTTTAGGAAGCCAGTATAATTACAGGCTATAAGGCATTTATTTAAGAAGTGACAACGCAATTTTGTAGCCTTGTCTGTTCTAAGTTGCTTGCAGGTGTCCATGGGCTGCAGTAGCCACTTACCATCAAGTGTTCTGTACATTCGTTTGCTACTTTAATTGTATCAAAAGAAACTCACATTGTTCTTTCTAATGTTGTCAAGGTTGAAACAGAAACAGAAAATTTGTTATTCAATATAGATTATAAATAATACTTATTGGAAGTCACTCTTTTGTATGTTTACCACTGGTTCGAAAAAAAACCTCTGTCCTGGGAAGAACCAGCAAGAAACCCAGCGGGACTTTTTTTTTAAATAACAACTTACAATCATGTATGTTACAGAAATTAACAACACAACAAATTAGAAATAGCTTGGTAGCGATCACCTCATTTCCAGGGGTTATTATCATCTATAAATTCATTAATATTATAATAACCCTTTTTATACAAACTTAGTTTAATAAAGTTTTTGAACTTTGAGCAGGTCAAATTTTGTATATTTTCTGGAATTTTGTTGTAAAAGCGTATACATCGCCCCAAGAATGAATTACTGACTCGATGGAATCGAGTAACTGGTACTACTAGCTTGTGTCTGTTCCTAGTATTTACAGAAAGAATATCACTTATTTTTGTAAAACTACTTTTATTTTTATGTACGTACATAATATAATTTCTAATCATAACATAAGTTATCTCTGTTTATTATACTAAGTACCTAGTAAATTCGGGGAGGGGCTGGTGACCTGTAATACGGGTCTTTGAACCTACACGGGCACCAGTCTCCCACGAATGACATAATATTGTTAAATAGAGATGTAACACTAATGTAACCAATGTCCATGTCGTTTGTGGTGAGAAATAAATAAATAAATAAATAATAAATTTTCATAAATGTATTGAGAGGCCAAAGTTAATATATTAATTTAATTATTAATAATTCGCAGTGACTCTTTAGGCTTTTAATCATAAATTGCTCTTATGGCCCTCTTCTGTAAAGCAAATATAATTTCAGTGTCAGCTGCGTGACCCCATAGCAAAATACCATACGACATTATGCTATGGAAATAGCTAAAGTAAACTAGTCTAGCTGTTTCAACACTAGTTAGACTTCTAATCTTTTTTACGGCATATGCTGCAGAACTAAGTCTGCTTGCTAGTTTTGATATATGGGGGCTCCATTAAAGCTTCGCGTCTAGTGTGATTCCAAGAAAAATGTTGGTATCTACAAGACTCAGTTTCTCCCTATTTAAAATTACATTAGTATTTAATTGTGTTAAAATATTGATTTATCTGAACGTTTACTACCAATGATTGGATAAAATAAAACTAGAGATTTTAACAGTGAACTACCGCAGGCTAATGATTGTGGCTGAATAAAATTTACTATAACCTAATATATAAGATCCTTTCTTAACTCGAATCCAAAAATATCTTCGCAGCACAAACTGTTACATTTATTTTAACTCTCTACATAGTTTATATTTTGCAATTTCAATTGGACCCGGTAGGTGGTGTGGTGGTGTCAAGATCCAGAATTCGCCCGTGCAAAACTGGGGCGTATCGCTAGCGTTGTAAAAAAATCAGATCATTACCAGAATAATGTTTTTGAATGTCCCACACTGTCAGGGTACAAACCGGTTTGCGCTGGGTCAGTCAGTGTGAATAAAAGGGCTGTTAGTCACGCGCATTGAAATAAATAGATGAATAATATTTCGTGATTTTATAGATCAATAAATCTATTAATTTCTTTTTACAATTAGAGTTAAGTTTAGACATTGTGTACTATAAAATATGACATTATAGATTTATAAGTATATATTTTTATATTACATAATTAGTGTTCGTATAAGCTAAATGCCTAAGTTGTACAGTAGGTTTGTATGAAAAATTCGAGAGATAATAATACAATAGCTAGACAGTGGTGTAGTTAGTGTTAGTGGTAGTAGTGTTGGTGATGGTGATGGTGGACGGTGGTGCTGATCGTGCGGTGTTGATAGCGGTGGATGGAGGTGCTGTACGTGCTGGTAATGGTATCGGTGATTGTGGCGGTGCTGGTAGTATCATTGGTGGTGGTGGTGGACAGTGGACCGCCACTGGCACTACCACCACGACCAGCATCTACACCACAGCCCTTACTACCGCCACTATCATCCTGGTAGTAACATTGGTGGTGGTGATGTATCAACACCGCCACTGCCCACTACCATCATCACAGTCATAACTAATATGTATATACATGTATAGAGATGTATATGTAATATGAAACTAAGCATGAAAATAAGAAAAATATGCAATTTTTGCAGTTTCAATTTTAATTACTATTATATAGAGTAAAATTTTTTATTAAAAAATTTAACTCTAATTATAAAACTTAAATAACTAGCCAAGTTCGATTCGGACTCCGTACCATCGTTATACACGTTTCTAGTAAGGAAGCCCCTTTTAATTTTTATTATTTGTTGTTATAGCGACAACAGAAATACACATTATGTGAAAATTTCAACTGTCTGCCGTTTACGGATCATGAGATACAGCCCGTCGACAGACGCTGTATCTCATGATCCGTAAACGGTAACAGACGGACGGACGGAGGGACGGACAGCGGAGGTTACTTTTAGGGTCCCGTTGGTTACCCTTTGGGTAAGGAACCTTTAAAAGTAATAATGGTAAGTCGGTTATTTAATAGGATAATTTATTAACTTAGGTGTATGTACAACGGACTTTGGTAGGCTGTAATGATGTTGATGATAATGATGATACTGAAAAGCAAGCACTTGTAAACGCCAGTTTTCAAAAATAAACCAAAAGCCTTGATAAAGTACATTTCTTTGGGTACATTTTTCAATTTAATTTAGTAAATATGGCTGCGTTTCGCCGTTGAAATTTATGAATTTATTACTGAACACTGACAAGTTGATTTGCACGAGGAACGCGTTCCGTACGGGTTTCAATAGCCATTTTAAAAAACCGCTACACGCACGAAAATATGGAGATGGATAGCAAGAGTTATTCGATGAAATTTATTACGCGCGTTGCTTGTTAGCTTTTTTTTTTAAATTTCAAATAGGTCATGTATGTGCACCCCACAGCTAGGCACAGTCCGCCTCTCCATTCTGAGAGGGGTTTTAGGGTAACGAAGTGTCACCGCGTTCACCCTATACGTGTCATTGACGCAATTCACATTTCTTCAAAAAAATATGTTTTATTTCTCAAATTGTCAAATCTGTGTAAGTTTCCTTACGTTATTTTCCTTCACCGCCTAGCACGTGATAAATTGGTACATAAACTTGCAATTATTAAAAATTACGTAGCTCCGGCGGGAATCGAAGCCGGGCTGTGCTCGGTTACTGTTAAATTCACAATAATACGTTAATTATCACTACTCTGGAAATTCTAGAATAAGATTAATATTTTATACATAGATGAAAATTATTACAAAAAATATTTTTTATGTAATAGTACCATGCTGGAACTATATTATGGTTGTAGCACAAATGCGAATACCAGCGTGAAACAGCAGCTTAATGGTGCTGTGTTTCGTATGGTGAGTGTAGAGAACTGGAAACATATTGAACTGGAAACGAGGCATTTCAACAGGTGATAACGCATTTCAAATTAATTTTTAATCGATGATAAACATAAATACCTATGAGCCATAATATTCACTTGTTGTAAGTGAACACTCTCTACCTAGAATATGTGCGCGTTTGTCTCCCTGATTCTATAAAAAATAAAAATGAGATAAAAATAATTTGCATTATTAAAAATAATATTTTGAAAATTAACAGATTAAGCCTAATGTTATCATGGATTTAAACGAACACTTTATATACGTCAGTGCCCCAGTACCTAAGGATGTTATTGTTGGACAACACTCTTGAAATATTGGGGATGGTGACGTGACTATCAGCCGACAATTGCAACACGCTGTCTTACGATATCTCCACGCAGAGTACGACTCATATTAGTGGCGGCGGTATGAAAATCTTATTAAAGTTTTTCACGTCGTGGCAAACCTGAACACAGTCCACCTGATGGTAAGTGGTTGCTCTGAGACACATAGATATCGACATATATCCTCAATAAAGAATCAAAATTCAGATGCGTTTTTATATTAGAATCTCCAGTTCTCTACATTCGCCATGCGAAACACGGCAGTGTTAAGCTCTTATTTTATATATACGCTGGTATTCTGTGAGAATGTAACTAAAGTTTTTTTCATCGTATTGAAATTTAAGCGGGATGTACTTCTTTATTGTTATTGAACTACTGTAGTTATATTTTGTGGCAGCCTCTATAGGTAATCTAAATATTATAATTGTAATCTAGCATGTCAGTCATGGTAGCGTCGCAGGTTCGGATCCCTCTATACTGGCGGTAACACTATTTTTACGACATTTCTACGCGGTGGAAGGCACTTGGAAAGTCAGCACTTAAAATTGACATTAATAACTTAACTGGCACCCACCGGTATCCAACTTAAGCTACTCGCGTATTATGAAATTTACTAAGCTCCTGAGCTACACGGCCCTTCCTTAGTTCACGAACGCAAGACAATTCAATTTTCCTATTCCATAATATCTTCGTCTTGTCACCCTTATAAGTACTTCATGCGACGGTGATACGCGATTTTATGTTTTACAATATTTATATTTAACAAAGAGCATCATAAAAGGCAAAAATTACGCAAGGGTAAAAAGTAAGGACGTACAACTCAACGAAGAAGAACATGATTTGAAAAAGTTATGACTATTCTATTTTCCTATGTAAATTGAAGAAAAAATCGTAATTTGGTGGCATCATTGAATTCCCTATCACGTTTCCTGAGTGACGTAAAGAATCACTAATCAAAGGGTAATATAAAAAAATCCTAAGGCATATCCAATAGTTTTGGAATTGCAGCACACTGTATGTGTATAATAATTGATTGTGGCATTTTACTGTCTACTAGAACATTCAAAACATTAATCTAGCAATAGTTTGATTTTTTATACGAAGATTTAGATTTATGGTAATCAAAGACCATTTTATACGTTTTTCGTTATTCAAAAATACGTTCAAATTTTTCGTATAAAAATCCCTCCTGGCATTCATTTCTTTCTGCTCGTATACTTTTATCGCAATTGTTTCAGCTATTCCGAAGATAAATCCGAACAGACAGACAAACACACTGGAAGACAAAAATTATTGACATGAATTTTCATGTCTTAATAACATGCAAATAACCCCCGGAGCTTAATAGAAGCCAGTTATTTATATATTATGGACAGACAATTCAACTAGATTTATTTAAACAGACACTTCAATTTTATTAATTTGTATGTATATGTCACAGTCAACTAGTTTAATTAGCCGTTCAATTAACAGCCTAGCCATTACATGGCATGGTCATACTGCTAATTTAATTTAACGAGACGATCGCTGGTCTGTGCCTAATTATCGCTATGTGCTATATAATATATATGTACGCGGCTTTAGGTTGGCTAAGGGCCATCCCAGCCGCACCCTGATATTACAAGATATGTGCAATGTTTTATTGGATACATCGCATGAATATCATTTAGGCTGCTAGTTGAACGTCACCGTTTATTAAAAAGGCTAGATTGTTAAATGAGTGGCTAATTAAGCTAGTTGGCTGCGATTATAAAACAGTCACCATAACAAACAAACATCACAAATTGTTAGATATTTAGACGCATTTTAAATTTTCTTAAATAGAATTAACTTTACTAATTTTGCTACATTTTGTTAAATAATTTAGAGATTGAATTTCCCAAAATCTATTCTTTGTGCTTACGTTTTTTGAATTACACCAGCGCAAAATTAAAGATACCTTCAAGGCAATAATTAATAGGCTTTTGTTCAGCTAATTGAGACAATTTACTATCACTACTTACCATCATCAGATGGGATAGTAGTAAAGTTCTGACTTATAATCATAGAATACTATAATTTGTGTGTGTCATATAGTATTCCATGTTTATAACAGTTTAAAAAATTTGGAATTAGCGATTTCATCTGTATTTTGGTATGTCAGGTAATCAATCGCGTTGTTATTATCTAAATTAAATTAAATTAAATTAAATTGTATACTATGTATTTATCTATTTTAGGTGAACTCTTAAAATTCCTGTCATCCACCATAATTGAGATCATCAAAAGAATTGTCTGAGTAGATCTGTTAGAAATAATATCTGAATATATGTACAAATTTAATACTGAAAAAAAGTTTTACTATCGAGGTCAATTGTCACGATTGCAATAATTTTTGATGTATGAGACAATATGAGTAAATTGTGAAAGGGAGATAAATAACAAACGAGAAAGATGATTATCTAAAATATCTTTTTTTAGGTTCCCTTATTTTAATTTGATTAAATAAATCCAAGTTTTTCCTAAATATACGAAAGTGGTAACAATCAAATAAAAAAATATCTGCAATTTTCCAGCTAGACATATTCAAGTAAATCCTAATGATACCGAAATTAGAACAAGCTGCAGCTCACACAAACATTTGTCTCAAGATTTTGCACCGTAGTGTAATAAAAAGCTCAAATCAGAAATAGAAGCATTTACACCCGTTCCCTTTGACGTAACTCATTATTCTATATTTCGGTATAAGGAGCTAGCGCGCTTTATACTCCATAATTTAATCTTGTGTTTAGTAAATACAAGAAGTATACCTCATTAAATATTTCAGTTTAGGTTTTAGTTTTTATAACTTATTGAAATATATGTACGTTGGGTTAAATGACATAAATAAATATTTTAAAAAATGAATGTAATCATTATTCATTATATTATAATTATCAGTTATTACGGTCCATCACAAGGCAAATTCCGAACATAGACCTTCCAGGCATAGTAATGAGCCACCTAACAACCATCGATTTCCTCCATGTGTCACCAGGTCGTCACTCCATTTAGTGACTGGCGGGACGTTCTACACTTAGTTTACCGGTACCAGGCTGCCACTCGAGAATCTTTCTTTTTTGTCGGTTGTCGATTGCTTGAGATATATGGCCAGCCCTTTGAAACTTTATGAAATATTACCTTTTAAAAAGCGGCATCTAACTTGTTGTATTTAATTGTCTTTTATTATGTAATAGTAAAAGAGCCGTGGTAGCTCAGATGGTTAGCGCTCGCTGTAAGCTTCACAGTACTCGAGCAACCCGGGTTCGATCCCCGCCGGCACCAATGAAATTGTTAATTTCAATTTTAAGTGCTCATTTACCACGCGCTCGGTGGTGAAGGAAAACATCGTGAGGAAACCTGTATGTCTGAGAAATAAGAAAAAATTTATTTCGAAGATATGTGAAGTTCGCCAACACTCATTGGGGCAGCGCGGCGGACATTTCCTTGCCCTAAAACCCTTTCAGAAATGAGAGGAGGCCTGTGCCCAGCAGTGGGACGTAAATAGGCTGTAACTTTAAGTAATAGTAAAAAAGTAAACCTCGTAGTAGCAGTAAGTCAAAACACTTGTATGAATCGACAGAGGAAATGAATAGAATTAATATTCCTAACAAAAACTTAATAAAAAAAAAAACTGCGGAAACCTGTCCAATGGACGCAATCTATGGGAAGGGCGATGTTGAGCAGTGGACTTGTGATAGGCTTTTGATAAATGAATGATAATTAAAATAGTAATGCTACATGCTATGGTCGTTTCACTGCTGTTTTTAATATACCTAGCTGATTATAAATTTAAAGAAAAAAAAACCGAGTATTCCCAGTAGTCTTACCAATAATATATAGAAATAAGAATACCATTTTGAATTTGATCTGATATTTAAATTTGTTATAGTTATATAATATTACTCATTAAATAATTGTAAAATACCCTGTAGTATTGGTGTAGCGGTTAAAGGTTAACAATTTGGTTAACTTTTAACGGTTAACTTTTGGGTGGACACAAGAATATCACAAGTTCAAGGTAACAACTAGAATGTTAAAATAAACAACTACTCTTAAATAGATGCATTTATTTCTTAAAATTTATATTTGATCACCTTTGCAGCCTTTTTAATAACAGAAAAATCAAACATTACAACTTAAACCTTTAAAATTTATAACAGTTAAAATCAAAAATTTAAATCAGTTCATAAAACAGAAGTTTCGCCCGAAAAACCTTAAAATATATTATACAGACGAATCGAGAAAATGCTGATATTTTTGAATTCGGTTAAATTACTGTGTTCACTATTGACATTTAATGTGGACATTTAATCGAATTTAAAAGAATTGAACTGGTAAACTACGTTTGTTTGCACAATGGTGACGTTTCCACACAATACAGCACATTTCAATTAGACCAAGCGAACTTAATCAGGTGGCAATTGAGTTGAGAGATATTCAGAACATTCTGTACCTACGATATTTGCTCAGACGTGAGGTAGACAGTAATTATTGTGACTCTCAGAATCGGAAAATTAATCTAAGATTTTTATCATTGTACGTTTTATTTGATATTTTCGATTTTCATCAGTTGCCAACCTTGAGGGCTAGGACGGAATAATTAATTTAGTTATATTCTATTAAGATATATTGATTGTGAAATTATTTATCTGGATTAGGGTTGATACCATGATGCAAATTTACCAGTGATTTTATTATATTTTAAAACACATGGACTGTCATTGTTTTAACTACATTTACATTGGACATGTCTCGCGGACTTTTTTGTAGATATTGACAAGTTACATAAATACCTACTATATTATTTATGTTACCATCAGTAGTTGTCGCAGCGCACGTAATTTTTTGATACCTTCCTTGGGATACAATATTAGAATTTCCTTAGGGATTCCTATTTTCACATAAAATATAGCCTCGTAATAGGTACGTAACATGTTACTCGCTGATATTGAAATTGGTTAAGTAGTTTTAGAGTTTATCCATTACAAATAATAATACAAAAAATATTTGATTTCTTTATAATAATTATTAGCTTAGATTTAGATTATTGCGTTTTCTAGATATGTAATGATTGGCGTTGGCATTCCTTCGGGGCATGTAATGATAATGTAAAAAATAAGTAATGTATTGGAGTAGCACTGTAGCTCTTTCCTTCTTTTTTTCTATTACTCTCTAATGAATGAAAAGTGGTCTATGCTATATACATCTCTATACATCGTTACTTGACTACCTCTCTTGCTAGAAAATAAGGAACTCTTGTATTTTTATTGAAGAAAGAGTGAATGATGAGACCCATAGACGAAGACGCGTGGTCATCCACGAGCACTAAGATAGGATGCCTTTTTACTAGAAGAAAGGGTCGCCAGTTCTTGTCACTAACCAAACAAAACACAGTAGTATTATGGTGCTATCCCACGCCAATATTCTGAACGAAGGTAGTTCCCCAGTCGAGTTGAAAAATTGGCGCTGCAACCATAATAAGCTGAAGCTGAAGATAAAAAGCTGAAGTAACCAGGAATGACCGTGTTTATACGGAAGGATATTCATTTAATTATAAATGACCAGTTGCATAATATCGTGATTAAGATGAAGAGAAGCACAGAGCATGCATAAATATGATCCGATTATTTGTCCCGAAATGCACTATGATGGATTTCAATAATCCATCATAATATAGCATAATATATTATAGAATAATCCTTCATAGTGCAGTAAACGTAATGTTGTATTCTCCATAATAATGAAGTATAAGGGACATGTATTATTTTATTTGTGATAAAAAAATCTCTGTATAAGACTTCAAAAATCGAGGTGGTGTATGTTCAAAAGTTTTTGGAAATAGGCTGGACTGATTTAAATAATTATTTTTTATTGCATAGGTAGGCAAGTTATACATTCAGGTTGAAAACTGTACACTATGAAGATTGAATAAACTAGGGGATAATTTTTATTTTAACAATTATACAATACAAGATGGGTGTTTAGTTGGTACCTTGAGTTTTAAAAAGCTTAGTCCAGGTATAAAAAAAATATAATTTTAATAAAAAGTATGAACCAACATTTAATTTTTTTAATTGATTAATGTTTTGAGTCTGGGGCATGGGAATCAATATATTATGTCTTCGCACCGATTTCAGTATATGTGAAATTGTTCTTCTGAAGTCCCATTTTTTAATACGTTTATTTGTTTTTCTCTATTGTTCATGAATGACTGGGAGAAGTACATAAAGACAAGTACAACAAGCGTAAGCTTATATATATATATATATATATATATATATATATATATATATATATATATATATATATATATTGTTACGAGCTTGGGGTTCGAGACAATTAAAAACTGCCGATTGAATTACCAAAATTGACACTTTAATTACACAACACTAATTACAATCTAAAATCACACTAATAATAAAACACAGTTCGCCGTTATTTCGCTTCGAAGTATTCTCTTGTATCGCCAATTCAATACTGCCTCGGTCGTGGTCTATACCGGCCTTATATAGGGCCTCAGATAGTTTCCAGAATCTTCTACTGTAGCGACATCTAGAATGTTCGAGTAAATATCGGTCCCGAAATTTCTGGAAGGATCTTGACTCTCCTAGTTCTGCTACTCGACACTAGAGGGCGCTAGTGTAACTAGTGTTGCCATGTACAAGACATTAATAGTGGCGCGCAATGCTTTCATTTACTAGACACTAGAGGGCACTAGTGTAACTAGTGTTGCCATGTACAAGACATTAATAGTGGCGCGCAACACTGCCCCCTCCTAAGACATGTTCGTCCCGAGCATTATTGGCCCCATAATAACGCGCCAGTCGATCCACATGGACAATCTTAGGAGTACCTCTGGCACCTTTCTGTATCCGGTAGGTTACATCATTGATCCTTGTCACAATCCGGTACGGTCCTTCCCATTTAGCTTGAAGCTTAGGAGATTTCCCTTTGCTGCGAACTGGATTGTGTAACCACACTAGTGAACCTTCATCAAACCCCTTGTTGTTCATTTTGCGGTCATACCGTGTTTTCATCTTCTCAGACGTTTGCTGGCCCGTCTGTCTGACGTGTTCATAAATGTCATTCATTTTGTTCCGCAAATCATTTGCATAATCGGTTATACTGCGTGGAGCATCAGGTGGTATTCCGGTGATCAGGTCTGCAGGCAGCCGTAATTCTCTCCCAAAGTTTGCGAAAGCTGGCGTCACTGACGTACTTTCGTGAACAGCGCTTCGATATGACAACAAAAACGGTTGTATGTGCCTGTCCCAGTCTCGTTGCCGTTTTTCAGAACTTTTGCCAGGTACCTTTCCAATGTCTGATTAAATCGTTCTACCATTCCATCAGATTGTGGGTGGTAAGCAGTTGTTTGTGTTTTATGAGTACCCATAACTCTGCAAGTTTCCTGGAATATTTGAGACTCGAAATTCCTTCCTAGATCGCTGTGAATCTCTAAAGGTACTCCAAAACGACAGAAGACTTCATGAACTAGTTTATCTGCAATTGTTGAAGCTTCTTGATTTGGAATGGCGAAGACTTCTGGCCACTTAGTGAAGTAATCCATCACAACCATGAAATACTTGTTACCACTTTCAGTTTCTGGAAACGGCCCCGCAACGTCAATGGCTATCCTCTCCCATGGTGCACCAACATTGTACAATTTCAATGCGCCTCTACTACGAATTTGAGGTCCCTTTACAGCCGCACAACTTGTACATTTGCGGCACCAGTCCTCGACATCGTCACGACAGTGGACCCAGTAAAACCGTTCTCGGATCTTCAGGAGAGTTCGTTTAACTCCCAGGTGGCCTCCTGAACAACAACTATGGTACAGCTGTAGAACATCCGGTACTTTTGCCTTAGGGACAACCATTTGCAAATGACATCTGTCTCCCCGACCATTTTCCCATTTGCGGCACAGGATTCCATCCTGAATCAGCAAGCTGTCCCATTGGGCCCAATAGCTTTTCGTGGTCGAACTCATTGCTGAGACGTCGCTCCACTTGGGCTTAGGAGCACTGGCCTTCATCCATTCCAGAATCGGCTTAATGTCCGAATCTTCCTGCTGTGCATGTTGTAGGCTGTCCTTCCATTCATTGCTGAGCTGGTCTGTCCTGAATATCCTTTTGGTACCACGACCTCACAGAATACCGGCGTGAAGTAGAAGCTTTGCTTCTGCGTTTCGTCTGGTGAGTGCAGGTGGCCGGAGGCCCAATTCCCCCCCCCCCCCCCCCGCCATTAACATGGTAGCGGAATTACACGAAGAACTACCCCAGGAGGGTACCAGCACCCCTGGAGAATCCCTCGCTGAGCATCCACGACCATGTTATTCCGATCCTGAGCGTGGGTGCTCAGGCTGCCCCGCGTATTCTGGGGGGGGGGGCAAAATTCCGCTCAAAAGCATTACTGCTAGGGGCAAACTGAGCAAGAACACCAAGGCGACCCCTGCCACGCTATCCGTGAATTTCTGCAACATCAGGGGACTTCACTCTAACCTAAACGCCGTCCACTACCATCTCGAGACGGCGAAGCCGGCCTTGCTCTTTCTGACCGAGACGCAGGTTTCCTCTCCGGCTGATATTTTGTATCTCTTCTACCCGGGGTACAAATTGGAGCATTCCTTTGTGCCTCGGGCTGGAGTTTGCGTGTATGTCAGAGAGGACATCTGTTCTCGACGCCTCGGCAGTCTTGAAGGTTCGGACCTGTCCATCCTTTGGCTACGCGAAGACAGCAACGACCATCCGCGCGTCTACAGGTGCCTCTATAGGTCCCATAGCGGTAATGCCGAAACAGACCGACTCATCGACCACGTTCAAATGGCTACAGATTTCTTGCTACAACAGGTCCCATCCGCAGAGATCGTGATCCTTGGCGATTTTAACGCCCACCATGCCGAATGGCTCGGTTCACGTCTAACCGATCATGCGGGGAGATCTGTTTATGACTTTGCCTTGGCATATGGTCTGACACAACTGGTTACTTCGCCTACGCGGATTCCAGATGTGGAGGATCATACAACTTCCCTGTTGGACCTTCTGCTGACCTCTCATCCGGACGGATATCAGGTTTCCGTCGATGCCCCTCTCGGCTCTTCGGACCATTGTCTGATCCGGAGTGTGGTGCCACTCACGCTCCCTTCGCGGTTGCGTTCTGCAGGTTGCCGCCGTGTTTGGCATTACAGGTCGGCGGATTGGGACGGAATGCGGTCCTTCTTTGCATCCTACCCATAGGGGCGGGTTTGCTTCTCGCCGGATGATCCCAGCGCTGTTGTTGACTCTGTCACTGATGTGGTGCTACAGGGAATGGAACTATTTATTCCATCATCTGTGGTACCCATCGGAGGCAGATCTCAGCCTTGGTTTGGTCGCTCCTGTAAGACTGCATTACGCAGTAAGCAGGAGTGTTATCAAGCCTGGGCTGCAGCTTCGGCGACTCGGGATGTAAATTCCAGCACACTTAAAAAGAAGTATAACTTCGCCTCCAGGTCCTTCAAAAGAGTTATTGCCAAGGCAAAGTCAGAGCACATAGGCAGAATTGGCGAGAAACTAGTTCGCCTTCCTTCGGGAACCCGTGCATTCTGGTCTCTCGCCAAGGCTGTCCAAGGGAATTTCTGTAAGCCATCACTACCATCTCTGCACAGGAAGGATGACTCACTGGCCCATGACGCAAAAGACAAAGCCGACCTTTTAGGCTCCCTTTTTGCGTCCAACTCGACTCTTGATGACGGGGGGAAAACACCGCCGACCATCCCGCGGTGTGAGTGCTCCATGCCGGATGTGCTGTTCTCACAGCGCTCAGTTCGCAAAGCACTGCTCTCCCTGGACATCCAGAAGTCGAGTGGGCCTGACGGAATCCCCCCAATTGTGCTGAGGACGTGTGCTCCGGAGTTGGCACCGGTGCTAACGCGTCTTTTCCGGTACTCCTACTCCCAAGGCGTATTCCCGATTTCATGGAAGACAGCTTTTGTCCACCCGATCCCTAAAAAAGGCGACCGCTCAGACCCATCCAACTATAGGCCTATCGCGATCACCTCCTTGTTCTCCAAAATAATGGAATCCATTATTAACTGCCAGCTCATCCGGTACCTTGTGGATCACCAGCTGATTAGTGACCGCCAATACGGTTTTCGTCGGGGTCGATCAGCTGGTGATCTTCTGGTCTACCTGACCATAGATGGGCGGAGGCAGTAGAGTCCAAGGGGGAGGCGTTGGCCGTTAGTCTGGACATTGCGAAGGCCTTCGATCGGGTTTGGCACAAAGCGCTTCTTTCGAAGCTCCCTTCCTATGGCTTCCCGAGAAATTGTGCAATTGGATCACCAGCTTCCTTGCAGATCGGAGCATCAAGGTCGTTGTAGACGGTGCATGCTCTGACTACAAGCCTATTAACGCTGGTGTTCCACAAGGCTGTGTGCTATCACCAACGCTGTTTCTTCTGCATATCAATGATATGTTGCTAACTGGTAACATTCATTGCTATGCGGATGACAGCACTGGTGATGCTCTATACACCGGCCGTGCCAATATTTCTCGGGAAAACGTCGCTGGGTACCAGAACAAACTTGTGTCTGAAGTCGAGTCTTTGCTGAACAAAGTCTCGAATTTGGGGGCGACTAAATCTAGTCCAATTTAATCCTCAGAAGACACAAGTTTGCGCGTTTACCGCTAAAAAGAACCCCTTTGTCGTATCTCCTCAGTTTCAAGGCACTCCCCTTCTTGCCTCAGCCAGTATCGGTATCCTCGGAGTCGACATATCGAGTGACGTGCAGTTTCGTGGTCACTTGGAAGGGAAGGCCAAATTGGCCTCTAAAAAGCTTGGCGTGCTCAGCAGAGCGGGACAGTATTTCATGCCGGCACACCGCCTGCTACTTTACAAGGCGCAAGTTCGGCCTCACATGGAATACTGTTCCCATCTCTGGGCAGGGGCTCCCCAGTGCCAGCTCCTTCCACTTGACCGCATCCAACGCAGAGCGGCTCGAATTGTCGACGACCGAGCCCTTTCGGATCGGCTCGATTCATTAGCACTACGAAGAGATGTTGCATCCCTTTGCATTTTCTTTCGCATCTACCATGGAGAGTGCTTTGAGGAATTGTTCGGATTAATCCCAGCCGCCAAGTTTCACGAACGCACATCGCGGCAGAACTCCCGATACCATCCACACCATCTGGATGATTGGCGGTCCACCACTGTGCGATTTAGAAGATGTTTTCTTCCTCGCACGACCTCCTTGTGGAATCGATTACCATCAGCGATTTTTCCGGACCGATACGACATAGGGTCCTTCAAGAAAAGAGCGTACTCCTTTTTAAAAGGCCGGCAACGCATCTGCGATTCTCCTGGTGTTGCAGTTGTTCATGGGCGTCGGCAGTCACTTACCATCAGGTGAGCCGCATGCTCGTTTGCCCCCTCTCCTATAAAAAAAAAATCCTCGCAAATACCACTTCTTTACCCTCTTGCCTAGTACAATGCTTGCAATCTTCAGGGCAAGGTCTTCTTGACAATGCATCTGCATTGCCATGAGATTTCCCGATGCGATGTTCGATAACAAAGTCGTATTCCTGCAGTAGTTCAATCCATCTCGCAACTTGTCCTTCCGGATTTTTGAACTGCAATAGCCATTTCAGTGCAGCATGGTCAGTTCGTAAGTGGAATTTCTACCCTAGAAGATATTTGCTAAAATGCTGCAAGGACTTTACCACAGCAAGCAATTCCCGTCTTGTGACACAATAGTTCCTTTCCGGCTTTGACAACGACTTGCTGAAGTACGCTATCACAATCTCTTGATCACCATTCCGTTGAGACAACACACCGCCAAGTCCTATATCACTTGCGTCTGTGTCAACTATGAATTCCTTGCCCGCATCAGGGTACCCCAAAATAGGTGTTTTGCACAGACGGTTCTTGAGCTCCTGGAATGCAATATCGCAACTTTCATCCCAGCAGAAATGTCGCTTCTCCTCGGTTAGCTTGTGCAGAGGTTTGGCTATATCTGCAAAGTTCTTCACAAATCGCCGATAATAAGAGCACAAACCCAAAAATGCTCTAACCTGTGTCTTGTCTTTTGGGACCGGCCACTCCTTGACAGCAGCAATTTTCTCTGGATCCTTGCGGATACCTTCTTCCGACACTACATACTCCAAAAAACTAACTTGCCGTTTGAATAGTGAGCACTTCTTCGGACTCAACTTGAGGTTGGCACTCTGGATCTTCATGAGCACGCGTTCCAGGTTTTGAAGGTGTTCCCCAAACGTACGGCCTACGATGATGATGTCATCCAAATAGACCAGACAGGCATCTCCAATAAGCCCGGTAAGTACAAGCTCCATCAATCTTTCAAACGTTGCTGGAGCATTCCACAATCCAAACGGCATGACTTTAAATTGCCATAGACTCTTTACTGTGGAGAATGCAGTTTTCTCCTTGTCCTTAGGGTCAATTTCAACCTGCCAGTAGCCACTTTTCAGGTCCAGCGTACTAAACCACTTTACGCCTGTGAGCATGTCCAGCGTGTCATCAATTCTAGGCAAGGGATAGCTGTCCTTCTTCGTAACGTCGTTCAGGCGGCGGTAGTCAACACAAAACCGCATGCTGCCGTCCTTCTTCTTTACCAGCACCACAGGTGAACACCATGGACTAGATGAAGGTTCAATAACACCATCCTTCACCATTCCCTCAATCATGGTTTCCACTTCCTTTTCACGTGCTACAGGCAATCTTCTTGGCCGCTGACGAATAGGCAATTCTTGTCCTGTGTTTATTTTGTGTTGAACTAAGCCAGTCTTTCCTATGTCAGCTTCGTTTGACGAGAAAACATTGGCGTACTTGAGTAACAACTTCTTCCCCTTGACCATTTCATTCGGGGAGAGAACGCTGCGACAGTCTTCTAAAAGTGTGGTCACTCTCGTTTGTCCATCCTTGCTAGGGGTCCCAGTCGATAGATATTCGCACCGACGCAACCAATCCACTTCCTCACTAGTACCAACCAATGTGCCTTTTTCTATAATCTGTTCCTGATCACAAAGGTTCAACACACGTGCTCCTGAGATGTCGGTGGTTCTGAGCAAGGTTCGAGCCACTTTCCATGGAAGGTCATTGTCTACCCTTTCCACAAGTACACAACGATGAGCTTGCCCAGGACTCCGAGGAAGACTAACCGGCACAATCGTTTCCGATCTCGGCGGAAGAACAATCTTCTTAAGGCTGTACACATTCCCTGGTAACTCCCCTTCCATGAAAAGTTCCTCTTGTCCACATTTCAAAACACCTTGCTTAACGTCGATCTCACAACAATTATTCCTCATAAAGTCTAGACCCAGGATGCAGTCGTCCATTATATCAGCCACGATGACATTATGCAGGTAGATCATGTTGCCTAGCTTCAACTCCATCTCCTTCTCTCCACGGACGGGTATGCGCTGACCAGTGGCTGTCACCAAATTAATGCGTTCTCGGTTGTATGCGGAGTCCCCAAGGAACCGACTTATAAGTTGGGAACTGACAAGCGTGCGAGAGGCTCCAGTGTCTATGGTCAGTTTACACGGCGTTCCGTTGACTTCGCCCTTGATGATTAGGCTGTTCCCATCATGGGTTTGTGAGATCGAAATCCTTGGGGCTCTTTTAACATCAGCCAGCACCCGCCCCGCAGTCCTGGCTTTTACTCGTTTCCCTGCTGCTGCTGGACGGTGCTATTAGCCGCACTACCCTCTCGAGATCGATCACCTTCCCTTTCTACAGTTTGCTTAGGGCAGCTGGATCGAAGATGGCCCCTTTCTCCACAGCCGTAGCACCTAGGGCTGTAGCTTTTATTGCGGTCCTGAACTGTAGCTGCTGCAACCTCCCTGACGCGGTGGGAACGATGATCCTGCCGCACGGCTTCCACCTCCAGTGCATGGGTCAAGGCGTCCTTAAGCGTCTCGTGGTGCCCGAGCCTCACAGCAGCTCTGACTTCAAGGTCGCGGATGCCGTCGATGAATATCTGAACCAGGTTCCCTACAATAAGCGCAGGTACAGACAGGTACGCTTTTCGAACCAGCTTCTCCACCTCAAAGGCCCACTGCTGCAGGTTTTCGTTACTGCGTTGCACGCGATCTTTGAGCTGTGCACGAAAGACGTGTTCCAGGTGAGCGTCGCCATATCTCGCCTCCAATGCCTCAAGGAGCTGCTCGTAAGTCACTTCCTTACCGAGAGCTTCCAGAACAGTTAATGCCTGGTCACGCAGGCCTAGGGTGAGAGCAGTCATGGCCTGACTTTTATTCCAGCCGTTCGCTTTCATGACAGCCTTGAACTAGATTTTATAGGCCGACCAGGAAGAAGTCCCGTCGAACGGTGGCACTTTGAATCCACGTAGCCAAGGTGTTGTAGCTACCACGGGAGCTGTAACTCCATCCCCAATTTTGAGGTCGTTCAGCGTTTTCTTCACGTCAGCCATCACATTGTCAACCCGATTGTACACTTGGTCGATTCGGGTTTCAGCTTCCGACAGGTGGTTGTCATATTGAGCAACCTTATCCTTCACCTCACTTATTTCTTTCCCGAAGGTAGCGTGAAGGTCCTTCATGAGAAGTATCTGCTCTTCCTTATCGCGTTTGAGCTGCTCTTCCAACCGACGGCCCTGTTCCTCCTGTTGGCGGGCTTGTACCTCCTGTCCGCGCTGCAGCTGCTCTTCCAACCGACAAGCCTGTTCCTCCTGTCGGCGGGCCTGTTCCTCCTGTCGGCGGGCCTGTTCCTCCTGTCGGCGAGCTTGTTCCTGCAGCATCATCATCAGAGTACCTAAGTCAGGTGCTGCAGATGCAGGAGCTGCTGATGGGCCGGCCTCCGTCGTCGGCAACTGGCCTGCCGACGTCTGTGACGTTGCACCACCAAATCGGTTCTGGTCCGTCTCCTGTTGGCGTTGACTTCGGGTACGGATACCCTCGGTGTCATCTTTAGGTAAAATCGGCATATTTGATCCCACTTCTGACACCAATTGTTACGAGCTTGGGGTTCGAGAAAATTAAAAACTGCCGATTGAATTACCAAAATTGACACTTTAATTACACAACACTAATTACAATCTAAAATCACACTAATAATAAAACACAGTTCGCCGTTATTTCGCTTCGAAGTATTCTCTTGTATCGCCAATTCAATACTGCCTCGGTCGTGGTCTATACCGGCCTTATATAGGGCCTCAGATAGTTTCCAGAATCTTCTACTGTAGCGACATCTAGAATGTTCGAGTACATATCGGTCCCGAAATTTCTGGAAGGATCTTGACTCTCCTAGTTCTGCTACTCGACACTAGAGGGCGCTAGTGTAACTAGTGTTGCCATGTACAAGACATTAATAGTGGCGCGCAATGCTTTCATTTACTCGACACTAGAGGGCACTAGTGTAACTAGTGTTGCCATGTACAAGACATTAATAGTGGTGCGCAACACTGCCCCCTCCTAAGACATGTTCGCCCCGAGCATTATTGGCCCCATAATAACGCGCCAGGCGATCCACATGGACAATCTTAGGAGTACCTCTGGCACCTTTCTGTATCCGGTAGGTTACATCATTGATCCTTGTCACAATCCGGTACGGTCCGTCCCATTTAGCTTGAAGCTATATATATATATATATATATAGTTTTCTACGTAACTATATATATATATATATATATATATATATATATATGTGTGTCTGTGTGTGTGTGTGTGTGTTAATACGCAAAACGGTTGCGTTAGAATATAAAACGTAATAGAGTTTATAAATAGTAAGAGATTTGTCTTAAACGTATTGTAATAAGAATCGACTCCATCCGGGATAGGATCACACTTTATTAACATATAATACTAGCATATTATCGCAGAACAATGGTGCTATGAAGTCCTTAGGAGTGACAAGGTATTTGGACCTTCATTATAAATAAAAGTAGATATAAATTTGATTGAGTTACACAAATATGTGCATCTAAACTCAAAGGAAACCCCTTGTTTCAGCCAACTCCTGCCTGATGCGGAAGACCTTAGACAAAAATAGAATGCAGTGTTAAAAACCTGTGAACAATTAAAATACAACAAAACTAAATAACCAATGTGTATTTTCTTAACCAACTACTGGTTCATTCCAGTGCTTTATTACTTTTCCACCTGATATGTATCCAAATGTAGAATAAAGATTGTAAAGCGTACAACCTTGTACGTGGTAGAACCATGCAGTAGCTATATAGGTAGTTGTAGCTCGACTGGTTTGGCCCAACCGGGGAAGGACCATGCTCTGACATAATACCGATGTAAAATAGCAACATAATGCTGATGTGCTTCACATGGTGAGTTTAGACTCTTTTTTCATCGCACCGGAGACTCTATTTTCCATCTTATGGTGACAACGCATCTGCATATTAGTCCTTAATCGAGGATAAATGTAGATGTTTTTACCAACAGGTGGCCTGTGTACTCGTTTTTCCTTATACTAGGAAAAAATAGCCTAATAAGAGTCTATTTATACTAGATTTGAATCACGCACATTGTACTCAGATGAAAATACAGATGCCGGCAAACTATTCTAGCCATTACGAAAAAAAACTATTACATATGCGGATGCGAGGTATATCGATAAGAAATTGGCGGAGGCTAACCGACCGCTAGGCTGTCCGATGACGAAAGACAGAAAAGAAGTTAAATCTTGCAATCATGGAATTCCTGAGCATACTCTTCGAAATATATACTAAGTATGAAAACCAATAATATCTTAAATATATTAATCATATACGACACACGCAAAATGCACTCCAGTGAAATATTCATTTTTATACGCAATATAGCCACGTGATGGCTATCATTCGCACAGGAACACAGCTCGTATTTATTACAATGTTTCCCGTAGGAACCTCACGCTGTATTTATTGACCCATTATTGTAACGACTTACGACAAGTTTATTTATTTATAGCTTGCGCAATAAATATCGTATTGGAACTTATATATATATATATAGTTATGTATGTATTGACTTTAATAATATTAATTTTAAACTCGTTAACACACTTACAAATATTATGGTCTCCAAAATTAGTCTTCCGTAATTATTTGGAATTGTGCAAATACTCCAAGCGGGGACGCACATATAAATATGTATTACCGTTACAGCCTAGTAAAGTATCATTACATAACATAGGCCTCCCTCATAGATTTTTTTTTATCTCATAGGAAAGACATTTGCCATAGGTGCCACGCTTTACAATCGGGATAGCAACCGCAGCTTTTTTTATTTTTAGTCGTTATTAATAAATGCTGCTACCCATCTACTGATTTGTTTCTCTTTGTTACCTCGTACGATATCCACGGGATGATATGAGGTAGTGGATATTCTTACACGTCCAATACACTCTAATAATGTATGTATTGACTACATTACTATTAAGTTTGACCTCATTAACACACAAACAAATATTATGGAGACCAGAATTAGTATCCCATAATATTTCAAGAATATAAATACTCAGCAAAGCGAATTAAAGATACATCAGGACATATTGTATATACGTCTCTCGTCATGGTACAGGCCACCTCTCATTGATGAGAGATGCTTAGGGCAATAAGTGTCCACCAATGCGTTTTGGCGGACTTCAATACATTCAATTTTTTTTAATTTCTCAGAGATGTATAATTCATCACGATGTTTACTTTTACCGCCTAGCACTTGGTTAATCAGCACTTAAAATTGTATTCAACAATTTTATTGGTGCCGACAGGGATCAAACCCGGGCTGCTCGTGTACTGTGGAACTTACAAATAGCTCCCCATAAGCTACCACGACTCCAAACTTAAAGCAAAATTGAAATAACTTTTTTTTTAATTAAAACGTTACCCCACACTAGGATTTTCTCCTGTATCGCAGAGGCAGTTTATAAACACAAATTGCACAAGGACAAACATCCAGACCCGGAACAATTATTTGTAGGCCATACAAATACTTGTTTTGTGCGGGATTCGAACCCGCTGCCCCCAGGACAGCAACTCATAGCTACGCCACTGCGCCACGGATCAGTCAAATAATTATTGAAACAATAAAAATTCTGAGATATTTTTAAATTAATCAGGTTGTTATTTGGAACTTTTTGATTTGATTATCTGGCTATCTGTTAGTTCCCTCTACATTATCAAAGATTTCTTTTTATTATATTATTCTAGCAGTATTGTTAAATCTTTTACTCCTAAAGTCTCAGGTGCGGTGATTCGGAGAATGAGGTTGGCTTGACCGAGTAAGAACCACACTCTCAAAGAATTCCAGATTAAAATATCCAGTTCCTACCAGTATAATACTGCTGTGTATTTTATTTTGAGTGATGGAATCAGGAGACTCTTTTTACTAATTAAGAGACATTTAATATTAATCGTCGAGGTAATAACGATTCTGAATGTTGATTTTTAATAGCTTATACTACTAAGATACTACAATGTGCTCGTTTGTCATTAAATTAAAAAGAAAAGGTTTGACAAATGTACTTTTCTGGAGCAGAGACTAAACTTCGTGAACTTCGAGAGAAACATAAAAATATTTGACTTATGAAATGCTAAGAATTATGACACGAAAATGAGAATCTAACATTTGACTAGTGCAATAATTCACTGTTAATGCTTAAGGTCATTGCAACTAACAAGTTTTAATGTGGTAGATTCAAGCTCCAGCTATAATATAGCCGCAACACGAATAGATCGACATAATCGGGGAAGGACCATGATCTCACAGAATATCAGCGTAAAATAGATAATAATAATGCTGTGTTTCGCATAATAAGTACAGTGAGACACTTTTCACTGATAACGAGGTATTCCATCTTAGTACTCAAGTGTGACACCGCATCTACATTTTATTCTTAATCAAGGGTAGATGTTCTCTTTCTTCAGGCTATAGTTATCTTTAGGGTACAGCATCCACTTGCCAGGGATTTTTTTTATAGGATCGGGTGACAAACGAGCACAGTCCACCTGATGGTCAGTGGTTACTGTGACCCATAGACATCTACATCTATCCTCAATAAAGACTCAAGA
The DNA here is from genome assembly GCA_963668995.1 of Parnassius mnemosyne. NCBI lineage: Eukaryota > Metazoa > Arthropoda > Insecta > Lepidoptera > Papilionidae > Parnassius > Parnassius mnemosyne. The sequence continues at coordinate 9,540,514 of CAVLGL010000057.1, forward strand.
TGCAGATGCGTTGTCACCCGTGAGGACTAAGATGGAATGCTTCTTTGCCAGTAAAAAGGGTCTCCGGTTCTCTACACTCACCATACGAAACACAGCAGCGTTAAGCTGCTATTTTACGCTGGTTTTCTGTGAGAGCGTGGCCCTTCCCCGTTCGAGCCGACCTATTCGTGCTACAACCATAATATAGCTGCAGCATGGCTCTACCACGTAGAAAATGATGTAGACTGTGTGCTTTTTTATCACCTTTATTATAAATAAAATCACTTTCAGCTTCTTACTACGAGTAGTTAGCGATGATACTAGCTACACACGTACGACATATTTGGGTTGAGACAAATCCGCCGCGCTGTCCCTAATGCATGTCCATTGCCTTCAATTACCATTACCGTTAATTGTATTGTTCAGCCGATTAAAGTCCATTGCTCATAGGGGGAATATTTGCCATAGTTGACACGCTTGGCAAGCTTTTTATTTGTAGTCATTATTAGGAAGATGCTGCTGCTCATCTCCTGATTTGTTTCCTCTGTCGCCTCTTAGGACACCCACGGGATGATATGGGGTAGTGGATATTCTTACACCGCCTCAACGCGGTAACTGCATTTACTTCTTCTCGACTTTTTTATTAATTTATTATTAAATAATATATATAATATGATAGTATAGCGGCATACTATACTCAATTGTTTATCGCAAGACTGTTTTCGTCACGAGTTAAAGGAACCACAAAGTTATTGTTACCGTCAAAAGCACATAATCTATTAGGAAAAAAGATGTTCGGGCTGCATATTTAACTTTAAATTATTTTGCGCTTCGTCCTTCTTTCTTTATGGGTCTGAGTTTCGGAATAGAATTGCAATTGTAAATTTCATAGGTTAAAATTACTGTATAACAAATATAACACATATGTAATGGAATTTATATATATATATTACTAATACATAATTTTAAATTACTGTAAGATTTATTAAATATGATTTAAGTTATGTACGATATACATAAATTGTCATAAAAATATCTATTGAGAAGTAAATTTTTATCAACTTTAAGTACTAAACAAATGCAAATTACAAATGTTGAATAAAAAATGGGAAGGGAATTTTTTTTCCTTTCAATGACTTTTATGGCTATAGCATTTACTAACCATCATGGACTCGTTTGTCAACCTTATTCTTTAAAAGAGGTGGTTCTAGACAATTGCACTTCTAGACAGCCTTTTGCTCCAGTGATGATGGTAAAAGGCTTAGGGCAAAAAAGTATTAAGGCTTAGGTTAGGATTTATTTTAATAATCACATACTTTAAATTTATCATTAAGGTAAATAATTAATTTTGTGTACTCTATTTCAAAAGACGAGGAAATTAAATTCATTTAAGTAAAACAATTCGAGTTTCAGAAGCAACGTGCCGATTGATAAATTGCAGACGACTGTGGGGCGCTGACTTGATGAATAGACTTCGCGTGTTGATGTTCGAATAGGACAGATTTTGATTGATATATTGTTTATAAATGTATATGTAAAATATTCAAAAGTATATTAGCATTAAATTTACGCAAAATTCAAAATGTAAGAATTAATAAACTGTTTTATTATAAAAGGCGAACTATTGCATCTACCGCTAAGCACTAATCTTAAGATTTAGATCGGTCATTCTAGAATTCCATGATGAGTTTAACTTAGGACACCAAGTAAGGACTGCTAAAACTACAGTAGCAATTTTGATCAGAATTCACATAATTTCTATAGCAACGAATCAAGTCACTATTTTCAATATTATGGAATCAAGGTACCGAGAAAGCTGGCTTTTTTAAATTCTCATTTATTAATTACAGCCTCTCACTCGTCTACTGCTGAGTATGAGTCTCCGTCATAGATTCCTCATCGAGGAGATATTTGCCATAGTTGCGACGCGTTTTATAGGGTGGCAAACGAACACACTTTCTACCTGATCGTAAGTGGTTGCTGTGGCCCATAGACATCTGCATCCATCCTCGCCTAAGAATGAAATCGCAGATATGTTGTCACTCCTGAGGACAAAGTTGGAATGCAGAATTTCTTGTAAAAAGGATATTCGGTTTTCTACACCCACCATACAAAAGCAGCATTATGATTCTATTTAACTCTATTCTGTGAGAACGTGGTCCTACTCCAATCGAGCCACCACCTATTACCATTAATTTGTTACCACCGCAGTATAACCGACAGGCGGGTTGGTAACCGAAGTTTTTTCTAGTATTATTGATTTGTGTTTTGGAAGACACAACCATCTCCTGTTCCATGGGTTCAAAAGACATTGGAGATGTCACGGCAGTTGACAAAGTTAATGTACTCGTAAAATTCAGATCTACGTACCTCGTTTTCCAGATATGAAGCATACAGTTACCAAACTTTGTGAGTTACATAATGGTATTTTAATAATATTTTTTATTATCTTGTTAATTTGATACAGATTGTTTCTATTTCTATTACTTAATAGAATAATAGGTTATGAAATACATTAAAGACATATATCAAAGAATATAATAGGTTACCAAATATATTATAGGTTACCAAATTATACAGAAGACTGAATAGTACAATCTGCCACTTTGCCTTGCATATGTGCCTTTGATTCCGTCGAAATTTGGGGGGTGCTAAGTTGTCTGTCGGTATTTCTAAGTGTTGAATTGTTTGTTCAGTAGGGTTACGATGGCTATCTGACTACAAAACCAGAGTACGAAACCCATCCTTCACTGCTGCATTGAAAGACGTTTTTAAGCTACTGGACTGGAAAGAATACTATATTAACATCAATGGTGAGTACATCACTCACCGTTGATTTGCTGACAATATAGTTCCTATGGCAGAATCGCTGGAGGACTTAAACACTATGCTCAATGACCTCAATAGTGCGTCCCAACTGTCTATTCATGTAACAAAACAAAGATCATGTATAAGGTCCATGTCACACCTATGCCGGTAGTTGTTGGAAGCACTAAGATCGAAGTTGTTGACGAATTTGTATACCTGGGACAAGATTCCGACTAGGTAAATCTAACTTTGACGAATATCTACTCGGCTACGCCGCGCTCGGGAGATAACGACATATCTTCTTGTAAGGTATACCTCAAAACTTGAAAACGAGTTTGTACAACCAGTGCCTGTTGTCAGTGATCACTGCTGGACGTATGAGGAATTTCAAGGTCTATGGACAGGAGGCTTGGAGCCTTTCTGCGTGATAAACTTAGAAAAGAAGATATCCGCAGTAGAATGGAGTGACCGACATAACCAGTAAGCTGTAAGCTTACCAGAAATCAGTAAGCTGAAGTGGCAATGGGACGGTCTTATAGCACAAAGAGCCGGCAACCGATGAGGAAAAAAGTATCTCCAGTAGCAGCCTCGTACCGGTAGGCGAAGTGTAGAGCGACCTTGACATCCTGGACACTACTATTAATTTAAATTTATTCTAGGTAATAATAGATTACTATCAATAAACATATAATCTAACTAATATATAAAAAAACACTTAAGTTTCAGCAACGAATGGGGCTGAAATTTAACTGTTTTATGAGTTGACGAAAAAAACTAATGAGAAGGGTGGAGTTAATTTTATCCGGTACAAAGTTTAAACTTAAGTAAAGAACTAGCAACGTTTATCGTTTATCACGTTGATAGCACTCTTATTGAGCAAAATAGTAGTTTGAATGCGAATTTTTATTTCTTTGAGCGACACTAATAAAACTTGAACCTTTTTTACGCATTCAGTACAATTTTTATAAAACTAGGTTTAGTATAAAATGGAAGATTTTAAGGTTAATCACTTCTTACGTTATTTTTTACCCATTATATTTTTATTTTATTTTATTTGGACCAACAAACAACAGTACAATGAGCATTAAAATGAAACCGAAACTATTTTTATTCCATATAACTTATAAATAATACTTAGTCAAACTCATTATTTTGTTTAATTACCACTGGTTCGGAAAAAAACCTCTGTTCTGGGAAGAACCAGCAAGAAACTCAGTTGGAATTTTAAGCTTACAATCATAATTAACAACACAAAACAGATTGAAAATAGCTTGGTAGCAATCACCTCATTCCCAGGGGTTATTATCATCCATAAATTCCTTAATATTATAATAACCGCTTTTACAAAAATTTACTTCGCAAATATCCGCGTTATAAAATAAAATGATGTGTCTTACCTAGTATGAAGAGCACCTCCAGCCCTCCCTCAATTGCGTGCACTATCCCCGTCACCACTAATCCCAGCACCGCTACTCCCAACACCACTACACTAGGCAAGGCACACCACTGACGATAATACGACACGTGTTTCGCCTCTACACGAGGCATCCTCAGGTGATATAGACTCTACGGTGGCTAACCGCTAAGTGAGCGGCGAGCCAAAACAAGTGCCTTTTATACAAACCGATGATGCAACCGCTCTCTACCCAAGGAGCGAGCGACTGCGTCATGCGATAAAACATGCGACCAATCACCGCTGGATTTACGCAGCCATTTGTAACATTAAAAAAACAAACCGCCGCGCAACGCCCACCCTCCAACCACGCAACCAATCGCCGATCACCGTGAGGGTGACAAACGACCATATTGCGAGGCTCTCTATTATTAGAGAGCAGGCTTGAAGATATTTAAGTGAGGTGAGTTAGTAACATTTGTTTGTTCATTCAGCAATGCAACGGTATTATTATTACTCTTTAATATCTCTAACTGTTCCAGCACACACAGCCGCAGCCCTTTATTACACGTATGTAAGATTTTAAAGGAGTGGTCGTTGGCTAGGTTGTTAATAACCCTATTTATAAAAACTTAGTTTAAAAAATTTGTATACCTTGAGCAGGTCAAATTTTCATTTTTGCTAGGATTTCGTTGTAAAAGCGTATAAACCGCCCCAAAAATTACAAACAATAATAGCTTAAATTAAAAAAAAAAGAATAATTGTGCAATCAACTACGTTATCCATGTTACTTCGTAACTTATTTCAAATGGTAATGAAGATTAGCGCAATTTAGTGAATTTACTTTCAACAAAACAAACATGCAATATATAAAAATAGGTGAAACGGCAAAAAAAAAAAAACAGGTAATTTAGTGTACACAAAAATAATTTATATATGTAATGTAATCGTCAGTCCACTGCTAACTAAGGGCTTCTCACATCAAAAAGAGTTTTTGCCATAAACGAAAGAGCAAGCAGTGTGGCTATACCGCCAACTATTCAATGTCATGAAGTCCAGCATTCCTCGTAAACACCTTTTACTACACTCATTGTACTATAAGACCTATTTCTTAGAATTATGATCTCCTTAAAAAAATAAAATATTGCGGCTTCCAACTCGCCTGCTAAATGTGACAACCGTAACTATGAGGTGAACTACGGGAGAGGTACCTTTTGATTGGCTGTAATAGATAAATGAAAAATGATGTGATAAAACTTAAAACCGGTAAAAACGCTAAACGCTCTTAGTTTATCAATTTATCATTAATAATAAGTTACAAGACACGACCATAATTCCCTTTGAAGGTAAAGGATTACTAGAAACGATTATTTTCAGCAATTTCCCTCAAATAAAATTATGGGACTTTTACGAAATTTCTTTAGTCTGAGACGATTGAGCCCAAAAGTCTTTCATTTTCAAATATATTTCAAGTGTGAAAGACAGTGACCTTTATTGTTATGTACGTTAAACGTTTCTTAGTAATCTGTCTAGTGCTGTTTTTAATTTATTTCTTGTAGCCTAACTATCCTAATTAGTATAATTTATAGCTAAACTAAAATAGCCGTCAACGAAAAAACTTTTCCACTAGACACAAAGCGTCTTATATTTATTTGTTTTTAATAGAGGAGGGGGCAAACGAGCATGCGGCTCATGTGATGGCAAGTGTCAACTACTGTTGATAAACATCTCCTAAGCCAGTGGAATTGTAGGTGTATTGCCAAGTCGTACCGGTCAGAAAAATCGCCAGTGGTAAACGATTCCTCAAAAAGTCGTGCGAAGAAGAAAACTCCTAGTAAATCACACAGTGGTGAACAGCCAAACATCTAGGTGGTATGGATGGTATCAAGAGTTTTTCGCTATGTATATTGGTGGAATTTGGCGGCTCATAATAATCCGAACAATTCCTCTAAGCACTGTCGTAAATGCGATAGAAAATGCAAAGGGATGCAAAATCTCTTAGCAGCGACAGTAAATGGAACCGGTTTACTTATATATAAGATAACACCATCTATTTAAAAATGAAGTTTTCACTTCTGACGTGCAGTCCTACGACTATTTTCTTTATTTATTTATTGTTAACGATAACAATTTTTTTTAATAACCAGCAAGAAATGCATTATTTATTGTTACAATACGTCTTATACTCTAATTATACTTATATTCTATTCCCAGTCCCCGGCGGCCCTGCTATTCCTGGCTACGGTGGCAATCATGGTAATGGTGGGGCAGGGGGTGCTAGGAATTACCGGTGGAGGTTCGGTTGCCACCTACGACGACTCAACCTGGAAACTTATAAAGCACGCACCCTGAGGACTGACGAGAAGATCCTGGAGCTGGAAGAAGAGATAGACAAGTTGCACTGGAATATCATAGGATTATCCGAGGTCCGAAAAGAGGGGGAGGACACGGTAATCCTCGAATCCGGCAACTTGTTTTGTCACCGGGAGGACGACCATCTGTCCTAAGGAGGTGTCAAATTTATCGTCCACAAGTCTCTCGTTAACAACGTTGTAAAGATTGGGAGTGTGTCGAAAAGGATTGCGTACCGTAGTTGCCAGCAGCTGGCCCTTTGGGTTCCGTTGGCCTATTCCGAATTTCCCTACTTTCAGCTCACCGTTCACTTTTGTGCCTAGTTTTGCGTTGAAGTCTCTCATTAAACCGTATAGTGGGTTATGGAGGAGTGCATGGCTCTAGAGATATCCTCATACATTTCCTCCACCTTCTCTGCAGAGGTTGGTGCTTAAACCTGTATGATCTTCAGCGAATACCGTTTGGTGATTCTGAGTATAAGGTACGCAACCCTCTTATACACACTCCCAATCTTTACAACGTTGTTAACGAGAGACTTGTGGACGATAAATTTGACACCTCCTTAGGACAGATGGCCGTCCTCCCGGTGACAAAACAAGTTGCCGGATTCGAGGATTACCGTGTCCTCCCCCTCTCTTCGGACCTCGGATAATCCTATGATATTCCAGTGCAACTTGTCTATCTCTTCTTCCAGCTCCAGGATCTTCTCGTCAGTCCTCAGGGTGCGTGCTGTATAAGTTTCCAGGTTGAGTCGTCGTAGGTGGCAACCGAACCTCCACCGGTAATTCTTAGCACCCCCTGCCCCACCGTTACCATGATTGCCACCGTAGCCAGGAATAGCGGGGCCGCCGAGGACTGGGAATAGAATATAAGTATAATTTGAGTATAAGACGTATTGTAACAGTAAATAATGCATTTCTTGCTGGTTATTAAAAGAAATTGTTATCGTTAACAATAAATAAATAAAGAAAATAGTCGTAGGACTGCACGTCAGAAGTGAAAACTTCATTTTTAAATAGATGGTGTTATGTTATATATAAGTAAACCAGTTCCATTCACTGTCGCTGCTATGAGATTTTGCATCCCTTTGCATTTTCTATCGCATTTACGACAGTGCTTAGAGGAATTGTTCGGATTATTTTCAGCCGCCAAATTCCACCAACATACATAGCGAAAAACTCACGATACCATCTATACTACTTTGATGTTTGGCTGTTCACCACTGTGTGATTTACTAGGAGTTTTCTTCTTCGCACGACTTTTTGAGGAATCGTTTACCACTGGCGATTTTTTCTGACCGGTACGACTTGGCAATACACCTACAATTCCACTGGCTTAGGAGATGTTTATCGACAGTAGTTGACACTTGCCATCACATGAGCCGCATGCTCGTTTGCCCCCTCCTCTATTAAAAACAAATAAATATAAGAAGCTTTGTGTCTAGAGGAAAAGTTTTTACGTTGACGGCTATTTTAGTTTAGCTATAAATTAAACTCATTAGGATAATTAGGCTACAAGAAATAAATTAAAAACAGCACGCTCGATTTAGCGAAAATCAAAATCTACACGATTACTAAGAAGCGTCTAACGTACATAACAAAAAACTGTCTTTCACACTTGAAATATATATGAAAATGAAAGGTTTTGGGCTCAATCGTCTCAGACTAAAGAAATTTAGTAAAACTCCCATAATTTTATTTGATGTAAATTGCTGAAAATAATCGTTTCTAGTAATCCTTTACTTTCAAAGGGAATTATGGTCGTGTCTTGTAACTTATTTTTAATGATAAATTGATAAACTAAGAGCGCTTAGCGTTTTTACCGTTTTTGAGTTTTATCACATCATTTTTCATTTATTTATTACAACCAATCAAAAACTACCTCTCTCGTAGTTCACCTCATAGTTACGGTTGTCACATTTAGCAGGCGAGTTGGAAACCGCAGTATTTTATTATTTTAAGGAGATCATATTTCTAAGAAATAGGTCTTATAGTACAACACTATACGGTGTTAATGAGAGACTTCAACGCAAAACCAGGCACAAAAGAGAACGGTGAGATGAAAGTAGGGAAATTCAGAATTGGGCAACGGAACCCAAAGGGCCACCAGCTGGCCGACTTCATGGAGAAAGAGGAACTCTTTATGATGAACTCTTTCTTGCAGAAGCAGTCCCACAGGAAGTGGACCTGGTCGAGTCCCGGCGGTTCGACAAAAATGAGATTGACTTCATTTTGACGACCAGACGACAACTGTTCAGTGACGTCTCAGTGATCGCGAGAGCGAAAACCGGCAGCGATCACCGAATGGGGAGAGGAACACTAAACCTAAACGTTAAGTTGGAGAGTTCATGCCTAATGAAGTCAACACTCCGTCCCCCTCGTGCTCTAATCCAAAGTGCCGAAACCTTTCAGCTCGAGCTAAGAAACCGTTTTTAATGCCTAGAAGATTGCAATACAGTGAACGATATGAATGACAAGCTCGTGGAAACTGTCGGATGCGGTCGGAGCTAAGTTCTGCGAGACCCGCCGCAGAAGAACACAAAAACTCTCCGATCACACTCTTAATCTCATGGCTGGTAGACAGGATATAAAGCTGCATTCTACAGTAGATTTGATAGCATACAGGCAACTGAACAGACAGATCTCCAAATGTATGCGGCGGGACTTACGCAACTTTAATAATGCTCGTATTGAAGAAGCGATCTAGCGGAACCAGGGATCCAAAGTCTTTGCTAGAGATATGTCTGCCAGAATGCGCCAAGTCGAAGCTGAAAACCGAGTGTGGCAGCGTCATTTCCGGGACACCTGAGATTTTGAGCGAGATTGAGAGGTTCTATGAGCAGCTGAACACATCATCGTTGGAGCCACACGCAAGTGTGAGTAACGATCCAAGAGGGAGTTTTATCCAATATTATTCCGATGATATCCTGGACGTCAGTCTGAGCGAGATTAGAATGGCTCTCCAGCACTTTAAAAACGGCAAGGCCCCAGGCGATGATAGAATTAAAGCAGAGCTTCTGTAAGCGGCTGGAAAACCGGTATTTGAAGTCCTTCAGAAGCTCCTTAATTCCGTCATTACACCGGAGGCGTGGAGCAGAAGTGCGGTGGTCTTGTTCTTCAAGAAAGGTGACAAAGCTCTCTTGAAGAACTACAGACCGATTTGCCTTCTGAGCCGCGTCTACGTGCTGTTTTCGAGAGTCATTACGAACTCTCGCGCGCATACTTGACGACTTACATTCTCCTAAACAAGCCGATTTCCAAAAAGGCTTTAGCACCATAGACCGCATACATACCCTTCGGCAAATTGTATAGAAGTCCGAGGAGTAAAATTTGCCACTATATCTGGCATATGTAGACTATGAGAAAGCCTTTGATTCCGTCGAAATTTGGGCGGTGCTGCAGTCCCTTCAGCGGTGCCAAGTTGACTTCTGTATATCGAAGTGTTGAAGTGCTTGTACAGTAGGGTCACGATGGCTATCCGAGTACAGAAACAGAGTACGAAACCTATACAATTGCAGAGAGGTGTAAGACAGGGTGACGTCATATCCCCGAAACTCTTCACCGCTGCACTGAAAGACGTTTTCAAGCTTCTGGACTGGAAAGAATACGGTATCAACATCAGTGGCGAGTACATCACTCACCTTCGATTTGCTGACGATATGGTCCTTATGGCAGAATCGCTGGAGGACCTAAGCACTATGCTCAATGACCTCAGTAGTGTTTCCCAACGGATTGGTATTAAGATGAACATGTACAAAACAAAGATCATGTATAATGTCCATGTAACACCTATGCCGGTAGTTGTTGGAAGCACTAAGCTCGAAGTTGTTGACGAGTATATTTACCTGGGACAAATAGTCTGATTAGGTAAGTCCAAATTCGACCGAGTGGTCAATCGACGGATTCAATTCGGTTAGGCAGCGTTCGGGAAATTACGGCACATCTTCTCGTCAGATATAACTCAAAATTTGAAAACGAGACTGTACAACCAGTGCGTGTTGCCAGTGATGACATGTGGAACTGAGACGTGGTTCTTCACTGCTGGCCGGTTGAGGAAGCTCAAGGTCGCTCAGTGAGCTAAGGAGAGGGCTATGCTCAGAGTTTCTCTGCATGATTAACTTAGAAATGAGGATATCCGCAGTAGAACCAGAGTAACCGACAAAGCCCAACGTGTTAGTAAGCTGAAGTGACTATGGGCCGGCCATATAGCTCGAAGAACCGACAACCGATGGGGAAAAAAGTTCTCGAGTGGCAGCTTCGTATCGCCAGGCAAAGTAGAGCCATGCTGCAGCTATATAAGTAGTATAGTTGTAGCAAGAATGGGTCGGAAGGACCACGCTCTCACAGTATACCAACGTAAAATAGCAGTTTAACACTGCTGTGTTTCGTATGCTGAGTGTAGAGAACCGGAGACCATTTTTACTGGAAAAGAGGCATTCCATCTTAGTCCTCACGGGTGGCAACGCATCTGCATTTTGATTCGCAAACGAGGATACATGTAGATGTCTATGGGCCACAGTAACCACTTAACATCAGGTGCACTGTGTACTCGTTTATCACCCGATCCTATAAAAAAAAAGTATAGGGCGTCCCCCCACTAGATGGAGTGACGACCTGGTAAGATATGCAAGAAGTCGATGGATTCTGATTGCTCAGGACCGTGCTTTGTGGCATTCCTTGGGGGAGACATATGCTCAGCAGTGGACTTGTGAAGGGCTGTAATGATGATGATGATTATGACAATGCTTATATTCTAGGATTAAGAACTAAATATTGTCTCAATTATAGGTTACTACTGCATGCATCGTGGGCGAGCTAATTTTACTTTTTTATAAACAGATTATAATCAAATATGATAATATGATTACAATACAATTACAAAATTAATAATACGGTTACAAACAAAAAAATCATGCATAAAAATTTGTGTGTTGCTTACGTCATCCCACTTTACATAACATAGCGGAATAAAAAAATACCCTGTTTTCTTCTCGTTTCCTTATCTTCCTATCTATTTATTCTTAATAATAAATCAAGACAAAAATACTTTTCATAGAAAGTACCTGTAAGTACTATAAGCTGAATCCTAAGATATAAAAAAAAACTTTACATTCTGAAGTTAATGCAAACACAACACACTGTACAGAAAAACTTAAACTGATTAATTGGTTCTTTTTAGGCTTTTACTTTTTATTAAAAGTATTTTTTTTACTCTTGAATGGACTAAGGAATATCACAAAACTCAGCTATCACAAAACTAAGAAATATCAAAATCTCAATGTCACCTAAATAGTTGCTTAAAAATTTCATGCCCTATTTTGCGCCCCAGAGGTGTGGTATTTTTTCTACAAAGGAGACAATTTCTTTTTGTATGGAGAATGGGCCCACCACGAATTTTAGAGAATTTTAATGAAATGTATGTCGATTTATTCCTTATAATCTATAGACTACCAAATTAATATGCGTTTTATCGCATCTAACGGGAATTCTGAGAAATTAAAAATTAAAATATGAATATCACAATAACCTTAAATTTTACTAAAAGCGATTGTCTAGTAGTTTTCACCGATATTATGGGTTACAATAGTCTATATAGAATAGAATAGCTTAATATTAAGCAAAGTTACATGTAGGTACATGCAGCAATTATAGGTACTTTAAGATTGATGGAAAATCCTTTTAGCAGTTCAGGTAAAACATAGTGCAAAGACAAGCAAACGTGGTGTGGAGAATATTTTTACAGGTATTATTTTTACAGGTATATAAAACAGTTACATGTCTAATGTAGCCTGATATTCCTATAATTCTCCCTAGTAAGTAATATTTTATGACTTGTTATGATTTTTCAAATATTGTAGCAGTTGGTTTTATGTTTAAAGCGTCCAAACATGCGTTTGGCATTCCAGTCACGTGCTGAATCTATCGCGTAGCGACATGTGAATAAAGTGGACAGGCTCTCGACTATTTTATAAAGCTACGTTGTTTTTTTCGTAAAATAAGCAATGTTTACCAAGAATGCGGTAGCGTATATATTTTTGCGGTAAAATAGAGAGTGGATCATGAACTTGCCGTTTTTTAGTTGCTGGAGAGCCTTTTAATCTCGCTTAGACTGACGTCCGGGAACCGGTTCGTTCGGGAGACTGGAAGTGGATTCTACCAAAAGAGTGTAAATTTTATTCTAAAATTTTATTCCATACTGAGGGCTATTAGTGGCAAACCAGATTGTCCTATTATGGGACACTGGGTGAATATGCATGTGCATAAACCTAGTGTCTCAGGTAGGCCTGGTTTGTACTTAAACTAATTATTCGTGTCTGCACTTAATTATTACTAACATAGATATAACTTGTACTTACTAACAATTATGGATGTTTGTCCGAAATAAAGAGATTTTATTTATTTATTTTTAAATCAATTTCACGTTTCACCATTTGTAATCGTTAGAATTATGAGCCTATTTGGGAACAGTTACTAAACCAACCCTTTCGCACGAAATAGCAGTTATTATAATTGTTACGGCCTACGGCTGCTCCCTTAAAGGATCCAATCCTCAGGGGCCCATGAGCTGAAGATTTCCCGAACAGACGTAGGTCGGGCCCCAATGTGGCCACGTGGAAATTCCTAATTACATTAAAATATATGGGGGAGCGTTATACTACGGCCAGTCGACCGGAAGGAATTTGGATGAAGCTTACTTACCTATCCAAGGCGACTGGTCCCTCCGGAGTCGGTCAGGTCGCATGTGGTTGTGTAGTGCAAGGGAAAGAATGGTAATGTGGTGTGTATCTGAGTGTGACTGATGGTGATTGAACCTAGACCTTGGCCGTCGGCAGCAGCCCGAGCGTCGACACCGCTCCAACTTGAGGGCGCCTTTCGAGGTTGTCCACAGTCACTTTCTTCTTTCGTCACGTTGACAGTCAATTAACTCTATCGTACGATTTACTAACTTACAGAAACCACTAACTATCGCTGGGTATAATGGTTACCGCACAAACGCACACGGAGTTTAAAGGGTCAAAGGTCACTACCGTTTCGCGTAGCAATCGTTAATTCTAGAATATCAGAGGCCGCACTATCTAATATTGCCGAATGCACTTATGCAGGTTTTGAGTCAGACACAATAAGTCCCGGGAAGCTCTCCAGTAGGAATGCGCGTCACAAATCCTAGACCGTATATTTACGGGCCGCACCTAATTATTCCGAGTTCCCTAACAGAATGGAACGCGTGCTCACGTCAGCACCGATTAAAGACGACTGACTTTTTCGCTCGCGACTCGCGTGCTCGTGCCACGCCCAGCCGAACTTCAAACCGGAATCGCGCCGAGCCGAGTGACATCTGATGTCGAATCCGACAACAGTGTTTTGCGCGAACAAACCCCCGTCCCGGACATAAGGATTTATGTCCGCGAGCAAACCGGGCAGCGAGACAAGGTCGCGACGGCAAGTTGCAAGTTGCAACCAAACTAGGCCACCTTAGGCAACCCATCAGATCTTGCAACCCTAATCAACGCCTCAAAAGATAGCCCTTATGTGGCAAGCCGGAGGGTCAGCCTCCACTGGATGCCCCTCCTGGGCATTGCAGCACTTTAATAAGTCCTGTACTGGACAGAAGTCCGACGACCTCTTTCAAACACCTATCTGTGCCCCTATGATTAATCCGACCGGATCAGCTCTGCAAACAGCGACGCTACACGAAGCTGCCCAGACAAATTTTGTGCCAGCAGTTGCTTCAGTGCAGAGCGCACCCACAAATTCCACATGAACGTCGTCTGTGGAGAGCCAAACGAAACGCACAGATAGTCCCTAGTATGAATTTTCAACAAGTAGGCCTAGCCAGGCCACCCACCATATTATCATTTACTAAAATAGTGCGGCAGCTGATTTCAATCTGATAATCTCCAAAACTAGCTAGCCTGTTAGCCAAGTAGTCCTATGCTCATATTTCAACTAATTTTTCAAAAGCATCAATGTTCAACTACAGAATTAATTCAACCAAATTAATCACCGATGCGCATAGGTCAACTTGCAAATTAAACAAAACAATAACGTAAGGGACAGCCCTACTTCTTCGCAAAGCAAAATGATTAAACACTATCATAAACATAAACATAATTTTTCAAATAGTGCGCCATTCAATTTCAGATGAATTCAAATTTTCCTTTCAGCAAACAGACGCAACAATCAAATACAGTGATTAAATATATGTACAAAACACATGCAGTAGCATTTAAAGGAGTAGATTAAATTCAATTCTTTTAATTTAAACCGCTACAAATAGGAAAATTTCGCGGAAAGCCCAAAGCAATTTTTAATTTTAATTCAAGTATTTTTTTTGACTAAGTGTTCGACCAAACCAAATCTAATACCCCTTGACAGCGTGATTCAACGCTCCAGAGGGGCCCTAATCTTCCCACCACCAAGGGGAGGCCACATGGCGTGAACCCGAGATCGCTAACAGTCGCCACTCGGGTTGTACGCCTTCACTGAGACCGTCGGCAACAGAACATTTTGACAAGTGGACTGTTGACGGCTTAAGGCTCAGTGGAGGTGGCCGTGGTGGGAACTAAGGCGGCAGCTAGCCAGGGCCGCCTCCATCAAGTGGGGAACAGTGGTACACCAGTCGCGGCCACTAAGCTAACGGGAGTGAGAAGGGTCCAGCGGACCGATGAGTGGCCATGAAGTTCCTCTCCACACGCTTAGGGGGGGTGATGACACCCCCACCCCTGGGGGAATTACCCCCCCGACTGGTCGGGGGAGGGACCCCTTTCAAATTTAGGGGCCTGATGGCTGGCCGGCGGGCGCCAAGAGTCGCCCGGCAGAGGGCGTGGCTGAGCGCCCCCGCCCGTGGGGGTCGAGGGCCTGGCAGAGCCCCGAGAGGAGACGCCGTTCGCACTCAGGCACAAAACGACATGATGATTGCCCTGGCAATGCAGACAGGGCCGCCGATGCGGACAGTCTCGCTGGAGGTGTCCTCCCAGACATGAACAGCACCAGCGGCGCTCCTTGGCGATAGTTCGCCTCGCCGAAACCGGCTTACCTAATAATTTCGGGCACGACGTTACCCGATGATCAGATGCTCGACAATAGGAGCAGGGGGGGGGGGGTTGACGACGACTTGCCTGGAGGATTCAGCCTCTCACTGGGCACGGCTCGTAAGTCGTCAACGGTGCCCGCCGTGCTCTCTATCTGCCGGCACTGCTCCTCCAAAAACCGCAGCAGGTCATAGAAGGGCGGAATATAGGAGGCCCCGTCCCCGCCGTACCTCTCCTCAAAATGGATTCGAAGGTCGAGAGGTAGACGGGACAGCACGATGCGGAGCAACAAAAAAGCCCATTCGCCCACTAGTAAACCCAGCCGCCTCAACGTATTACAGGCCACCAAGACTGGATCCAACAGGTCCGGACGCAGTCTGGCCCGGTCACTAAGCAGCGGGAGGCTTAGAAGCTGCTTAACATGTTCGTCAGCAATTCGCCGGACGTTGGCGTATCTTCTGGCTAGGAGGTCCCGAGCAGTGTGGTAGGCGTCGTCCGACAATCTCAAGTGGTCGACGACGCCCAGGGCCTCCCCCTCCAGTGATGCCAGGAGGTACGCCATCTTTTAGCTCGGGGTCAGGTCACTCCGGGCGTCCACTAGGCTGTCGAAAAGACCAACGAAGGTCAGCCATTCGGAATGGACCCCGGAGAACTTTGGCAGGTCCAGAGTTGGGAGTCGTCCCAACAGCTCCGGCTGAAGCTGCTTCAGAGAGGACTCGGATAGGTCACTCATCCGAGCTTCACGCGCCTCCTCGGCATACCTGACTTCAGCCTCGGTCAACTCGTCCGTGAGCCACAAGAACTGCTCATAGTCCGCGAAGCAGGAGTCCAGGACTCCCTTCTCCACATCCGAATCCTCGAGCTCAGCGTAAGCCTCCTCCACTACGGCCCTTCGAGCATCCACCTGCTCGAACCGCTTCATCAAGTTATGGACCCTATCCGGTCGACCTATCAAAGCATGGGCGCTTGTGGCCCAGCGTAGCTCAGTCCGCAAACAACGGATCAGTAGCTTGGGCGATGTCATCACTATTAAATGCAAATTACGACGCGGCTTAAGCACAGTTTACAAAGATAACAAATAAAAAATACAACAAAAAATTAACAGTTAATAAATGCAGTTCCTATCAAATCGCGTTGAATAGAAATTACACAAATACGAATTGCTACGTATCAACCAAATACAAGTTAGCACAAAAGAAAAGACACAAATCAAATTAACAAATAACAAATACTAGTGCGATCGAATCAAGTTAAATTCAAATTGCGCAAATACAATTACTACTCTTTAGTTCAAATACAACTTACAGTATAAACGAAGATACACATCCCGGTCGATCAACAAAAAATGCCTAGCTCGGAAATCGACCCTTCGATAAGTAATCCACTACAACTATCCGACAACGATAATTAACCGATTACGTAAAAATAACCATCTACCTACATGACGTATATCTCTAGAAAACTCCCTCTTGCGCAACCTAGGGCGCGGCTTTTCAAATCAACCCACTAACCAAAAAAGGCAAGCAACAAAGAACAAAGGGAAATAATTCTATTATTACGTACAAAAAAAATATTTTACGTATTACGGACGGGCGTGATTGTAGATACAAATTAAACCAATCAAACTAACGCTCCCTGCCACCAGAATTGTTTAATGTTTATCAAACACTATGGTCGGGATCGACCGGGGAATCGAACCCGGAACCGCGCTCTGCTACCAGTTTGTTACGGCCTACGGCTGCTCCATTAAAGGATCCAATCCTCAGGGGCCCATGAGCTGAAGATTTCCCGAACAGACGTAGGTCGGGCCCCAATGTGGCCACGTGGAAATTCCTAATTACATTAAAATATATGGGGGAGCGTTATACTACGGCCAGTCGACCGGAAGGAATTTGGATGAAGCTTACTTACCTATCCAAGGCGACTGGTCCCTCCGGAGTCGGTCAGGTCGCATGTGGTTGTGTAGTGCAAGGGAAAGAATGGTGATGTGGTGTGTATCTGGGTGTGACTGATGGTGATTGAACCAAGTCCTTGGCCGTCGGCAGCAGCCCGAGCGTCGACACCGCTCCAACTTGAGGGCGCCTTTCGAGGTTGTCCACAGTCACTTTCTTCTTTCGTCACGTTGACAGTCAATTAACTCTATCGTACGATTTACTAACTTACAGAAGCCACTAACTATCGCTGGGTATAATGGTTACCGCACAAACGCACACGGAGTTTAAAGGATCAAAGGTCACTACCGTTTCGCGTAGCAATCGTTAATTCTAGAATATCAGAGGCCGCACTATCTAATATTGCCGAATGCACTTATGCAGGTTTTGAGTCAGACACAATAAGTCCCGGGAAGCTCTCCAGTAGGAATGCGCGTCACAAATCCTAGACCGTATATTTACGGGCCGCACCTAATTATTCCGAGTTCCCTAACAGAATGGACCGCGTGCTCACGTCAGCACCGATTAAAGACGACTGACTTTTTCGCTCGCGACTCGCGCGCTCGTGTCACGCCCAGCCGAACTTCAAACCGGAATCGCGCCGAGCCGAGTGACATCTGATGTCGAATCCGACAACAGTGTTTAGCGCGAACAATAATAATATTTTAATAGCGTTATAATTAATTTATTCGCTGGTATTACTGTCAGTGTCAATTTCAAGCTCATTGCTTATTAAATAATTACATTTTTATTTATCCTTACTCATGTTATATTAGAAAATGAATAATATCAAAAAAAGTACACAGAATAAAATAAACACAACGATTAAAACTTAAATAACTATCAACGTCCACGAGTTTGGGCTTTACGGAAAATTACTTGTAAGTTGTGCCGTCACACTGCTTTGAACGATGGTATTGTCTCTTTAAATGTTTCCTCGGTTTTAAAGCCTTGTGGAATATTTATGACGATGGCAGGAGACTCGACGTTATGACTTTAGTCCCTTGAGAAAGATGTTAAGCTCTAGTGTGGGATGCTACTAGCATAGACTCTTTGGCAGCCTCTCATCTACAGAGTACCTCGTTTAGAGAGCCGAGGCGGTATCTGGGGCAGCTAAATTAAGTAAGCGGCGCAAATATGATTATCTGCGAGATGACTGATATTTCAACCATTTGTTGTAGAGACTATCGGTCCTTGAGGTGCACAGCGATGAAGTTTCTAAAGGAACTCTATCCTTACTGTCAGTGATAAGAAGGCTGTTTTTTTTCGCTTTAAGAATAAGTATAGCCATTTAACAAGGAAACGCAGCTAGCGTTTTTAGCACAATGTTGTGAGGAGTATGATAATTAAAGTTTTTAATTTAAGTTTTTTTTATTATGGGGGTCATTGTAGAAGCGTGCTCGTCGCGACCCCTGCCATCCCTTTTTAGGGCTGCAATTCTACACAGCTGCACACCCATGCCAACGAGGGTTAGGGCGTCCCCCCAAGGCGACGCACACCAGCTCGTCGCCGTTGGTGTGGAATGCAGCGCGCAAAGCGGCTATGGGGACCGCCACCCGTCACGCACAGCCCGACACGGCGAAAGGTGGAGGACAGAGTGCAGAGTTGGCACGTGGAATGTTAGAGGAGGCATGAGAGATAAGTGAATAATCTGATTGAAATAATGAAAGAAAGAGAATTAGATGTCTTGTGTATGTCGGAGACCAAACGGAAGGGCAGTGGTACTGAAGAGCTCCCGGGCGAGACGTTAGCTCTATGGTCCGTAGTCCCGGAGAGCAAGAGCGCCTGCCAAGGAGTGGGGGTGCTGCTGTCGTCTCGGTTGGTCGATGTTATGACTGAATATTAGGTTGTGAACTCAAGACTACTCTGGGTTCGCTATAAATTGGGACTGACGATGTTATTACTTTTGGCTGTTTATGCGCCGATAGCTTCGTCGTCCAGGGCTGAGCTGGAGGAGTTTTGGGAGATTGTAAGAGAAGTTCTAGATTTTGTTAAGGGAAACGAAAGAATTGTTGTATGTGGTGATTTGAACGGATGGGTTGGTACCGCTCGACCAGGGTACGAGTCGGTGCTTGGAAAGTTTGGCGATAAAAGGGTTAATGATGCTGGCAAGCTTATACTGGCTGTATGCAAGGAAAAGGGTCTTCTTGTGACAATTACTATGTTTAATCACAAGAAAATCTATATGTAGAGAAAGAAAGAATGACAGATGTATGATCGATTTGTTCCTGGTGGATGACCGACTGAGAAAACAGGTGATGGAGACGTGAGTGTTCAGAGGTGCTGACCTGGGAACAGATCACTATCTAGTGATTACTAGATTTAGGGGTCTGTTTGCGGGTTGGCGCTACCGGAGGGCAGTGACAGAACCACAGTCGGTCTGTCGCATCCGAAGCTGGAAGCTTCAGGAAGCGGATACTAGGGACAAATATCATGCGAGGGTAGCCAAAAAGCTTGACACCATCGATGGCAGAAAAGAATGTGTGGAAAGAACATGGCAGAACCTTAGGGATGGATTGGTACTCGTAAGTGCAGCGGAAGAAGTGTGTGGAACGATAAAAAGAGGTAGTAGTAAGAGTAGAGATGCATGGTGGAATGATGAGGTGAAAGAAGCTGTAAAGAAGAAAAAGAAAGCATGGTTAGACTACTTGGCCTCTAGTAATGCTAAGGATATTAGAGAGAAGATGAAAGAAAGATATAAGCTGCAGAAAGTTCATACGAAACCATTGATTGAGGAAGTGCGTGAAAGGTGTAGAATGGGAGCGGACCAAAGGTTGTCGCACAACTTAAAGGAGAACTCCAAACTCTTCTGGAAAGAGTTTGGAAGGACCCGAAGTGGTACTACGGCCTTAAGAATGAACAAAGTGCTTTCGAGAACCAATGCCGTCCTCTCAGAAAAATCGGACGTCATGCAGCGATGGAGCGTATTTTGTGATGATCTTAGTGAGGGATCCGGGGGTGACGCCGTGACTGGTACGCCAGACCTGGACCTCGATGACACTGAAATCATCAGTATGAAAGAGATTGAACGTGCGATTCGAAGTTTGAAATGTGGTAAGTCTGCGGGACTAGACAGTTACTGCTCAAGTGGTCAAGTATGGTGGGCCTCGCGTCTGGGACAGCTTTCATCATTTTGACAATTTGTGCTGGCGGACGGGGGATGTCCCGGATGATTGGCGATCCGCAGTCATTGTGCCTTTATATAAAGGTAAAGGTAAAGGCTGGCTGCTAACCAGAAGATTTTCTGTACTTTTGTGGATCTTGAGAAAGCATTTGATAAGGCTGTAAGGAAGAAAATGTGGGAACTGTTGCCGGGGTATGGTGTGGATGGTCGATTGCTAAGGGCTGTGCAGTCACTTTACTGTGACTGTAAAGCCTGTGTGCGGGTAGGGCATGACCTGTCACCCATTTTTAGCGTCCAAACGTATAACAGGGCGTAAAACAGGGTTGTGTCATGGCATGGCGTTAGTCACGTGTATGAAAGAGGAATGTGAAATTAAAGGTCTCCGTTTGAATGCTAATAAAACTAAGGTTCTGTTATTTGAAAGGGACGAAGAGAGAACGAAGTATAAAATATGGGTAAATCAGGAATGTCTAGAACAGGTAAATGAAATTGTATACTTGGGGAGTACTTTTAGCCGGGATAGAAGATGTGATTTAGATGTGGACAGGCGTGTCGCTGCCGGGAACAAAGTCAATGGTGCCCTGACTGCGTTAGTCAAAAGGCAAGGCGTAGTGAAGAGTGCACACCTTGCAATACATAACGCAGTGTTGGTACCGACTTTGTTACATGGCAGCGAAACCTGGGTATGCCAGAAGAAACATAAAAGCAAGATGAATGCAGTGGAGATGCGATCTCTTCGTAAAATGTACGGCGTTACCATGGCTGACCGAAAGCGAAACGAAGAGATTTGCAATATGACAGGTTTGAAAGATGACCTTATCACAAAAATAGATAAAGGCGTGCTTCGGTGGTTTGGACAAGTTGAGCGAATGAGTGAAGACCGAATGGTGAAGAATATATATAGCGCGAAAGTTTATATTAAAAGGTGTCGAGGTAGACCGAGACTAACTTTCGAAGACCATGTGAGCAAATTGCTCAAAGAGGGGAGGGTCAAGAGTACTCGGATACCTAGACGTGCATGTATGAAGAAGATAATGAATCTGAAAGAAGCGAAAGAGGTATGTAAGGATCGTGACACTTGGCGATCTGTTCTCTCTGGCTACCCCGTCGGGTATTGTGCGTGAAGATAAGTAAGTAAGTTTTATTTTATTATGGTAATAAATATTTAATATGTTAAAATAAATTAAACTGCAAACTTTTCAAGAAACTTGGCATTGACACTAAGCTCATCATGGTGAGAGCTATTTTAGCACTATAATGCGAAAAAAGCAAGTGGACGTAATATAATAAGCTTTTACATCGTCTGGTTGAAAAATATTTACTTTCTGGGTTTTTTTATACATCATTCACTCTGCTACTCGCGTATAGTAAGTAAACAAAGTGTTAGATTGCACGCAAAAACCATATATTGTATCATCTGTTAATCAAAGTTTGGTCGAATCCACTCTATTATTATTTATTATTTCTTTTTATTATGTACGAACAGCTGTGCAGGTCTAGAGAGACCAGTATCACTGCGACCTAAAAGATCTATTGTGATAGCTGCTATGTCTACAGTTCACTACTAAGCCATACGTCCTCAATGAATAAGAGTTCCTTAGCTGTAAGTAATTTCACTTCTTCTGGGCGAAGTATATAGTTTCCCAGATGAGTGCTGCGTTTGCGCATTAAGGGTCCGCAATTTGTCAGGATGTGTAAAGGCGTTTCCTCCTCTAGGGAGCAAAACCAGCAGATCCTTGAGTTTCTTAGTCCCAGGATGGACATGTGATTTTTAAGACAACAGTATCCTTTCTTTCTTTCTTTATTTTTTAAAAAACGTTACCCCCACACTAGGATTTTCTCCTGTATCGTGGCGGCAGTTTACAAACTCAAATTTCACAAGGACAAACATCCAGACCCGAAACAATTATTTGTAGGCCACATTTATTGTCACTTATTTTTCTAACAATGTGCTTTTTATATAATTTATATGTATAATAATATGATTGCTAGATACGATTTCAGTCGATAAAACGTCTTAATTTTTTATAATTATAATATTTACTTAAATTTATATATATATATATATATATTTTAGGCTAAATATTAACAATTTTAAAACTTGCATTCATTACGCTCGATCTCTGTCGCCTGACGTGTGGGCGAAGAACCGGTTTGACGCTTTTGGCTGGCCGACGACCGGTTAATTGCTTTTGGAAGTAAATTACCAGTGGTAGAGCCACGCGGCAGCTTTTGCTATCAGTGGTAGAGCCACGCGGCAGCTTTTGCTGTTGCACGGATGGGCCGGCTCGAACCGGGGTAGTACCACGACCTCACAGAAAACCAGCGTGAAGTAGAGATTTACCTCTGCATTTCGCTTGGTGAGTGCAGGTGGCCGGAGGCCCTTTATACTGGAAATGAGGATTTCCATCTTAGTCCTCACGGGTGACAACGCATCTACATTTAGATTTGTAACAGAGGATAGATGTAGATGTCTATGGGCCGCAGCATCCACTTACCATCAGGCGAACTGTGTGCTCGTTTGTCATCCTTATCCTACAATAAAAAGAAAATATTGAATTGTAACGTCGCGTTAAGTGCCTTTTTTGTGGGTTGTCTATTTTCGTTCGTTTTACGTGTCATCGAGGCTGATTTTTGAGTTTTGATTGCTTGTGTGGCATTTTAATATCGTAAGAAGAAATTTTTGCTTGTCGGGAGAACGCTGAACCTTGTGACTCGAGAAGAGACCGCGTTCGTTCTCGTGATTATAATTTGTTGCTAAGTAAATATGGAACAATGAATTTTGACCGACTGTTCTTTACTTGTGTCGTGTGTCACTTGATTTAATTTTTTTTTATAGGAGAGAAGGCAATCGAGCATGCGGCTCACCTGATGGTAAGTGACTACCGCCGCCCATGAACAACCGCAACACCAGGGGAATTGCAGATGCGTTGCCGGCCTTTTAAAAAGGAGTAGGTTCTTTTCTTGAAGGTCCCTAAGTCGTATCGTTCCGGAAAAATCGCTGGTGGATAGATATATTCCACAAGGAAGTTGTGCGAGGGAGAAAACATCTTCTAAATCGCACAGTGGTGGACCGCCAATTATCCAGATGGTGTGGATGGTATCGGGAGTTCTGCCGCGATGTGCGTTCGTGAAATTTGACGGCTGAGATTAATTCGAACAATTCCTCAGAGCACTCCCCATGGTAAATGCGAAAGAAAATGCAAAGTGTTGCAACATCTCTTCCCAGTGCCAGTGAATCGAGCCGATCTGAAAGGACTCGGTCGTCGACGATTCGATCCGCTCTGCGCTGGATTCAGTCAAGTGGAAGGAGCTGGCAATGGGGAGCCCCAGCCCAGAGATGGGAACAACGTACCCTCCACCTCCCATGGCCCCACCGACCCTCAGGTCATACGGGCCGAATCTTGGGAGATGCGCGCGGTACTTGCTCGTGGCTCTTTTCCCGCGCGCACTTTCTTGACTCCCTACAAATATTTCATCTATTCCTTGTCCCAATTTTACGTCACTCTCCCCCTTCTGGGGCTGACGGCACTATAACGCCTACGTTACGCATATGTTCTCTACAACACTCTGTCTTTCTGTATGTGTTCGAAAACCATCAAAAAAAAAGAAAAAAAAATCTGGCACTTTGACTAGAGATGGGAACAGTATTCCATATGAGGCTGAACCTGCGCCTTGTAAAGTTGCAGGCGTTGAGCTGGCATGAAATACTGTCCCGCTCTGCTGAGCACGCCAAGCGTTTTAGAGGCCAATTTGGCCTTCTCTTCCAAGTGACCACAAAACTGCACGTCACTCGATATGTCGACGCCGAGGATACCGATACTGGCAGAGGCAACAAGGGGAGTACCTTGAAACTGAAGAGATACGACAAAGGGGTTCTTTTTAGCAGTAAACGCGCAAACTTGTGTCTTCGTAGGATTAAACTGGACTAGATTTAGTCGCCCCCAAATCTGAGACTTTGTCCAGCAAAGACTCGACTTCAGACACAAGCTTGTTCCGGTACTCGGTGAAGTTTTCCCGAGAAATATTGGCATGGCCGGTGTATAGAGCATTACCAGTGCTGTCATCCGCATAGCAATGAATGCTACCGGCTTGCAACATATCATTGATATACAGAAGAAACAGAGTTGGTGATAACACGCAGCCTTGTCGAACACCAGCGTTAATAGGCTTGTAGTCGGAGCATGCACCGTCTACAACGACCTTGATGCTCCGATCTGCAAGAAAGCTGGTGATCCAATTGCATAATTTCTCGGGAAGCCCATAGGAAGGGACCTTCGAAAGAAGCGCTTTGTGCCAAACCCGATCGAAGACCTTCGCAATGTCCAAACTAACGGTCAATGCCTCCCCCTTGGACTCTACTGCCTCCGCCCATCTATGAGTTAAGTAGACCAGAAGATCACCAGCTGATCGACCCCGACGAAAACCGTATTGGCGGTCACTAATCAGCTGGTGATCCTCAAGGTAGCGGATGAGCTGGCAGTTAATAATGGAATACATTATTTTGGGGAACAAGGAGGTGATTGCGATAGGCCTATAGTTGTACGGGTCTGAGCGGTCGCCTTTTTTAGGGATCGGGTGGACAAAAGCTGTCTTCCATGAGTTCGGGACTACGCCTTTGGAGTAGGAATACCGGAAAAGACGCGATAGGACCGGTGCCAACTCCGGAGCACACGTCCTCAGCACAAATGGGGGGATTCCGTCAGGCCTACTCAACTTGTGGATGTCAAGGGAGAGGAGTGCTCAGTGAACCGAGCGCTGTGAGAACAGCACATCCGGCATGGAGCACTCACACCGAGGGATGGTCGGCGGTGTGTTCCTCCCGTCATCAAAAGTCGACTTGGACGCAAAACGGGAGCCTAAAAGGTCGGCTTTCTCTTTTACGTCGTGGGCCGGTGAGTCGTCCTCCCTGTGCAGAGATGGTAGTGATGGCTTACAGAAATTCCCTTGGACAGCCTTGGCGAGAGACCAGAATGTACGGGTTCCCGAAGTAAGGCGAACTAGTTTCTCGCCAATTCTGCCTATTTGCTCTGACTTTGCCTTGGCAATAACTTTTTTGAAAGACCTGGAGGCGAAGTTATACTTCTTTTTAAGCATGCTGGGTTTTTTTTTATAAGAGAGGGGTAAACGAGCATGCGGCTCATCTGATGGTAACTGACTACCACACCCTCGAACAACCGCAACATCAGGGGAATTGCAGATGGGTTGCCGGCCTTTTAAAAAGGAGTAGGCTCTTTTCTTGAAGGTCCCTAAGTCGTATCGGTCCGGAAAAATCGCTGGTGGTAAAATATTCCACAAGGAAGTTGCACGGGTTCCCGAAGGAAGGTGAACTAGTTTCTCGCTAATTCTGCCCATGTGCTCTGACTTTGCCTTAGCAATAACTCTTTTGAAGGACCGGGAGGCGAAGTTATACTTCTTTTTAAGTATGATGGTGTTTACATCCCGAGTCGCTGAAGCCGCAGCCCAGGCTTGATAACACTCCAGCTTACTGCGTAAATTAGTCTTACAGGAGCGACCAAATCAAGGCTGAGTTCTGCCTCCGATGGGTACCACAGATGATGGAATAAATAGTTCCATTCCCTGTAGCACCACATCAGTGACAGAGTCAGCTACAGCGCTAGGATCATCCGGCGAGAAGCAAACCCGCCCCCATGGGTAGGAAGCAAAGAAAGACCGCATTACGTCCCAATCCGCCGACCTATAATGCCAAACACGGCGACAACCTGCAGAACGCAACCACGAGGGGAGCGTGAGTGGCACCACACTCCGTATCAGACAATGGTCCGAAGAGCCAAGAGGGGCATCGACGGTAACCTGATATCCGTCCGGATGAGAGGTCAGCAGAAGGTCCAACAGGGAAGGTGTATGATTCTCAACATCTGGAATCCGCGTAGGCGATGTAACCAGTTGTGTCAGACTATATGCCAAGGCAAAGTCATAAACAGATCTCCCCGCATGATCGGTGAATCGTGAACCGAGCCATTTTGCGTGGTGGGCGTTAAAATCGCCAAGGATCACGATCTCTGCGGATGGGACCTGATGTAGCAAGGAATCTGTAGCCATTTGGACGTGGTCGATGAGTCGGTCTGTTTCAGCATTACCGCTATGGGACATATAGAGGCATCCGTAGACGCGCAGATGGTCGTTGCTGTCTATGCGTAGCCAAAGGATGGACAGGTCCTTCAAGACTGCCGAGGCGTCGAGAACAGATGTCCTCTCTGACATTCACGCAAACTCCAGCCCGAGGCACAAAGGAGTGCTCCAATTTGTACCCCGTGCAGGAGAGATACGAAGTATCACCCGGAGAGGACACCTGCGTCTCGGTCAGAAAGAGAAAGGCCTGCTTCGCCGTCTTGAGATGGTAGTGGACGGCGTTTAGGTTGGAGTGAAGTCTCCTGATGTTGCAGAAATTCACGGATTGCGTGGCAGGGGTCGCGCCTTAGTCTTGTTGCTCAGTTTGCCCCGAGCAGTTATTGTGTTGAGCGGAATTTTGCTTCCCCCGGAATACGCGGGGCAGCCTGAGCACCGACGCTCAGAAGTGGAATAGCATGGTCGTGGATGCTCAGCGAGGGATTCTCCAGGGGTACTGGTACCTTCCTGAGGTAGTTTATGATGTAATTCCGCTACCATGTTGATGGGAGGTGAGGGGGGATTGGGCCTCCGGTCACCTGCATTCACCAGACGAAACGTGGAAGCAGAGCTTCCACTTCACGCCGGTATTCTGTGAGGTCGTGGTACTAACGCGGCTCGAGCCGGCCCATATGTGCAACAGCAAAAGCTGCTGCGTGGCTCTACCACCGTTAAAATCGATGAACGTGGATTTAGTTAAATTTTAAATTAATTAAATGTACAATAAAGTTGATGAAAGTTGATGAAAGAAGTTTGTAAGGATCGTGACACTTGGCGATCTGTTCTCTCTGGCTACCCCGTCAGGGATTGTGCGTGAAAATAAGTAAGTAATAAAGTTGATAAAGTAATATAGTAAAAATAATAGCAGAAGTTTTTAATTGGTGATCGACCACTAGAGGGATCGCACATTTGGAGAAAAGCAGCGCCTGTGGATCTGTGGTCCGACTACATCGGGCATGTCAGGTTACATTATTTAAACACTACTACACACTACTTACATACACCTCACTTATCACCTGACTGGTACCCTGTGGTCAACCCTACCTCCGGAACTCGGTAAGTCGTGCTTGCTTATTTGCCATTAATTTAGAATTATCCATAGGCCATTGGGCCCGAACCCTCGGCTGCTCGTCTAGGAGGCTACAATGGAACCCTAGCCCAGTCGACTTTTGCCGGGGCAGCTGAGAGCCGTTACATTTTCTGGTAGCAGAGCGTGGTTGATTGGTTCTCCAATCACGCCCGGCGGTATTATAAATAAAAATAGTAGGTAATAAATAAGTACGTACGTTATAAAAATATTTTTTTTTTCCTTTTCTTAGTTTTTTTTTTTGTTTTGTTAGCGGAACGGTGTTTAGAACCACGAGGAGCGTAGTTAGGGTTAGGTACCTACGCGTCAGGTATTTTGGGTAGGTAGATTAATTGTCGTTATCATATAATCATATAATTATCGTTATCGTATATTTGTAGTAGATATTAATTGCCGAAGGGTTGGTTGCCTGGGTGTGGCATCTTTGCTGACCGACTATAGTGTGTATTTGCCGCGAAGTGTAATTTGTATTTAAGTTAATAAATAGTAATTTGTATTTAGTAGTGATGCTATCGCACAAGCTACCGGCGCTTCGCCTGCAGGCGGAGCTGCGCTGGGCTGCGAACGCCCATATTTTGATAGGGTGATCTGATCTGGTCCATAGTTTAGCGAAGCGGCTCGAGCAGGTCGAGGCCCGAAGGGCCGTAGTGGAGGAGGCTTACACTGAGCTTGTGGCCTCGGATGCGGAACAGGGAGTACTAGCCTCCTGCCTCGCGGACTACGAGGAATTTTTTTCGCTCACGGACCACTTGATCGAGGCGGGGGCCAATTATGATAATGAAGCGCGTGAAGCTCGTCTGAGTGGCCTGCTCGAGTCCCCTCGGAAGCAGCCCACTCAGCCGGAGCTGTTGGGACGACTCCCAATGCTGGACCTGCCAAGGTTCTCCGGGGTCCTCTCCGACTGGATGACCTTTGTTGGCCTTTTTGATAGCCTAGTGGGCGCCAGGAGGGACTTGACCCCAAGCCAGAAGAAGGCGTACCTCCTGGCCTCACTGGAGGGGAGGCCCTGGGCGTCGTCGGCTATTTGAAATTGTCGGAAGACGCCTACCAGACTGCCCGGGACCTCCTCGCCGGAAGATACGCCAACGTCCGGTGAATTGCGGACGAATACGTTAAGCAGCTTCTAAACCTCCCGCTGCTTAGGGACCGGGCCAGACTACGTCCGGACATCGTAAATCCAGTAGTGGTAGCCTGTAATTCGTTGAGGCGGCTGGATTTACCGGTGGACGAATGGTCCTTTTTGTTGCTCCACATCGTGCTGGCCCGCCTGCCTCTCGACCTTCGAATCCATTTTGAGGAGAGGTACGGCGAGGACGGCGCCTCCTATATTCCGCCCTACAGGGACCTGCTGCGGTTCTTGGAGGAGCAGTGCCGGCAGATTGAGAAGGCAGCGGGCACCGTCGACAACCTATGAGTAGCCAACCGAGCCGTGACCAGGGGTGGAATCCACCGGGCAAGTCGGCGCCAACCCCCCAAGACCGAGCGGAGCTCCCGCGGGAGGGCGCCGCCTTCTACCAACTTATAGCGGCCTAGCGGCCAGGGAGCGCCCCCTGCTCCTATTGTCGAGCATCCAATCACCGGGTGACGTCGTGCCCGAAGTTGTTGGATGAGCCGGTTCCGGCGAGGCGAACTATCGCCAAGAAGCGGCGCTGGTGCTACTCGTGCTTGGAAAGGCACCTTCAACGAGACTGCCCCCACCAGCGGCCCTGTCGGAACTGCCAGGGCAACCACCATGCCGTTTTGTGTCTGGGTGCAAACGGCGTCTACTCTCGGGGATTTGCCGGTCCCTCGACCCCCACAGGCAGGGGCGCTCAGCCACGCCCTCTGTCGAACGATGCTCGGCGCTCGCCTGGCGGCCACCGTGCCTCTGGGTTTGAAGGGGGCCCATCCCCTGGCCAGTCTGGGGGTCGTTGCCCCAGGAGCGGAGGGTCGGCGCCCCCCCCCTCAGCGTATTGAGAGGAACTTCACGGCCACTCAGCGGTCAGCTGGAGCTCTGAATCACGTCCTATGGTAGGTATCGGAGGTGCCGAGCCTCCTGCTCCTAGCGGACAAGCGGAGTTGGTGTTTGGCCCTACCAGCGAACACCTTCACATTCTAGTTAAGGTAAATGTCCTCGATGACATTGTAGGTTTTGTAGGTCCGTAGAAATGACAGCGCGGTTCGTTGTGCGTCGGGTTTGAGACCGGCAGACCCTCAATGGTCCCAACCTGGGCCTATAGATTTGTTGCTGGGTCAGACGCGCTGGGGTTGATCTTGTTATGCGAGATACGAGCCCTACAGCCTTATGGCTTGTCAGCCATGTCTACTGTATTTGAGCACAGCTTCTTTGGACCGGTTCTGTGGTCTCCACCTCCTCAGACGGCCGACACGCTCTATGTTATGAGCGTGTCCCTTTCGGAAGTCGTCCAGAGGTACTGGGAAATTGAAGAGTCACCACACGCGGCTCGAGTCAACCCTCTGGACCGTGAGTGCGAGTTGTTCTACCAGAACAATACCGGCCGTCGTGTCGACGGTCGTTTTGTCACTCGCTTACCCTTTCTTGACTCACGGTCCCCTTTGGGCCAATCTCGTACCCTGGCCGAAAAGAGGTTACTTTCCATAGAGCGCCGTATGCGGCGCGACCCAGCCATTCGCAACAAATATGTCGAGTTCATGCGCGAGTATCAAGAGCTGGGTCACATGTCACCGTCCAACTTCGACTGGCGGTCACATGAGCACTACTTCCTCCCTCACCATGCGGTCTTGAGGACCCCTGGGAGTAAGATTTGGGTGGTTTTTAACGGCTCCGCTCCCTCGTCAAATGGTGTGTCCCTGAACCAGTGTCTCCACTCGGGTCCTAAATTGATCTAGGACATATCCGACATTTTGACTCACTTCCGTCGGCACCAAATGGTTTTTGTAGCCGACATTCCGATGATGTTTCGACAATCAGTGGTCCATCGTGATGACCGTCGATATCAGCTGATATTGTGGCGCGAGAAGCCTAGCAATCCGATACAAGTGTTTGAGTTGAACACTACCACCTATGGACTCCGGTCCAGCCCGTATATTGCCATGCGAACCCTCCTTAAACTCGCTGAGAGAGAACGTCTAAGTACGCTCGGGGGGCTTCTATTTTGGAGACTTCGGTCTACATGGTCGACATTTGCACGGGCACCTCCATCGTCGAGGCTCTTGTATTCCGATACGAATTGATTGCCATCCTGAAGTCCGGAGGTTATGAGTTGCGCAAATGGTTGTCGATCTCCCCTCATATTTTGAAGGATCTACCAGGAGGGGATCAACAAGACCCTCTACTATTCGAGCACCCTGAAAATCCTAATTTGTTGACTGTGCTGGGCATTCAATATCAGCCTGTTCAGGATACTTTTACGTATCGAGTCAAACTCGATCCCCTTCCTAAAGGATGAACCAAGCGCTCCGAGCTGTCTACAGTAGCCCGCGCCTTCGATCCTAGTGGATGGATTACTCCGGTCATTTTTTTGGCTAAGTGCTTTCTTCAAAAGCTCTGGATATCCGGGTTGGGTTGAGACGAGCCTATTAGCGGTGCTCTCTTCCAAGAGTGGATCTCCATTGTGTCCTCCCTTCCGGACATCAACCGGGTCTCCATGCCAAGGTGCTTCCTCCCTCCAGGAAAATGCAGGACTAACCTACATGGATTTTGCGACGCCTCTGAGAAAGACTATGCTGCTGTCGTATATTTATCGGACTGTGAGCTCTTCTAGCCATACTTCCGTCCATCTCGTATTTGCTAAAAGCAAGGTTGCTCCCATTAGGTCCCGCTTAACTATCGCTAAATTGGAACTGTCTGGAGCTGCTCTTCTCACGCGACTCCTTAACCACGTTAACTCGTCTTTGAAGTCTGTAGTCGACATTACGGACGTCTACACGTGGAGATTTGACCTGCTGCAACAGATGACTCAGAGTTTTTGGCACCGATGGTCTCTCGAGTACCTACATCTTTTGCAGCAGCGCGTTAAGTGGTCTGACAAGACGGATCCTCCTCGGGTTGGAGACCGCGTGTTGGTTAAAGAACCCAACGCTTTGCCTTTGTATTGGCGCCGTAGGCGCATTGTTAAGTTGCCGTATGGATCGGATGGGGTGCTCAGGGTGGCCGAGGTTTTGGTTGGAGATTCGGTCTTGCAACGTGCCGTCGCGACCCTATCCCGTTTGCCAATCTACTCCTTATGTCCGGGACGGGAGTTTGTTAAGGCTAAATATTAACAATTTTAAAACTTGCATTCATTACGCTCGATCTCTGTCGCCTGACGTGTGGGCGAAGTACGGGTTTGACGGCTTTGGCTGGCCGGCGCTCGTTTTTGCACGCAAGAGCCACGCCCTGCCCAGTCTGGAAAAGATTTTGTCGCGCATCGGCCGGTTTTGGAAGTTAATATTTAATTGTAACGTCGCGTTTAAGTGCCTTTTTTGTGGGTTGTCTATTTTCGTTCGTTTTACGTGTCAACGAGACTGATTTTTGAGTTTTGATTGCTTGTGTGGCATTTTAATATCGTGCAAAAAAATTTTTGCTTGTCGGGAGAACGCTGAACCTTGTAACTCGAGAAGAGACCGCGTTCATTCTCGTGATTATAAGTTGTTGCTAAGTGAACATGGAACAATGAACTTTGACCGACTGTTCTTTACTTGTGTCGTATGTCACATGTTTTAATTTCGATGAACGTGGATTTAGTTAAATTTGAAGTTTATTAAATGTACAATAAAGTTGATTAACTAATATAGTGAAAATAATAGCAGAAGTTTTCAATTGGTGATCGACCACTGGAGGGATCGCACATTTGGAGAAAAGCAGCGCCTGTGGATCTGTGGTCCGACTACATCGGGCATGTCAGGTTATATTATTTAAACACTACTACGCCCTACTTACATACACCTCACTTATCACCTAACTGGTACCCTATGGTCAACCCTACCTTCGGAACTCGGTAAGTCGTGCTTGCTTATTTGCAATTAATTTAGAATTATCCATAGGCCATTGGGCCCAAACCCTGGGCTGCTCGTCGAGGAGGCTACTATGGGCCCTAGCCCAGTCGCCTTTTGCCGGGGCAAGTGGGGGCCGTAACATATATATATATATGGTAGTATTAGGTAACCACTTATTATTTAAGTAAAAATTAAAACAATTAAACATTTATTTACATTGTAAGTCTTACAACACTTACTTATAAGTACTTCAATAACAAACAATTTCAGTGGGAGCTTTGCCTTTGTATGGTTATTCAAGTAGAAAATTTAAACTTTACTAAACGATGTAACTTTTACTTAAAAATAAAAATAAAAAAACAAAAAATGAGTGAGTGTCGTGGAACACTCGGTTGGAACGAAGTTCGTTGCGTAGTATATTATTATTGATAAACGTAGGTATTATATTATTGATTAACAAATACAAATAAATGAATTATTAGCGTCTATTAAAATGAAGCGTCATTTGAAATAAAATAATATTTCTTTCATGGCAAGATAAGAAAAAGTGCGAGGGTGATGGATGTTATTCCATCTCACTTCCCTATTTCGCCACCAAGGCCGTCTACACTATGACGCGACGGGTAGTGACGAAAAAGTCTTATACTTTTTGTCGCCTAGCCTTCCGCTTAACCCGTACCGTCCGATAAAGAACTTCGTTCGAATAACATAAATTTAAGCAAACAAATTCAATGGGGGCGTTGGCTTTGCATGGTTTTAGAAAGTTTGGATAAATTTGGCTCATAACTTGTTGTTTAAA
This sequence comes from Parnassius mnemosyne, assembly GCA_963668995.1. NCBI lineage: Eukaryota > Metazoa > Arthropoda > Insecta > Lepidoptera > Papilionidae > Parnassius > Parnassius mnemosyne. Next base: position 9,574,085 of record CAVLGL010000057.1, read on the forward strand.
GTTTCAAACACAACTCTGTATTTTCATTTTTTAGTTGGCTTCTTACTTTACTTTTAGCAAATCTTCACTGTAGCAATCTGGAAGACTATTCCATGCGTCGAATATAAGTGCCTCAACTCGCGGCATTTCTTTTTAAGCTTTCATATTTGTTGCTTTACGTACATACATTTCTGGACCTCCAACTCTTTCGACTTGCTTTTCAACTCTGTAAACTTTCAACTCCACAAAGCTTACTTTTTAAATCGATCAATTGCATTACGAAAGATCCAGTATCAACTCTAAATGGATAAGTGTGTATCGATTTTTAATTTTTTTTTAATAAATAATATTTGGGTATGAAACTAAAGAGCTACAGCTTCACACCCAAAGAGCCGCATGTGACTCGTGAGCCGCAGGTTGCCGACCCCTGGCTTAAGGCATGCAATAGTCTACAAAGGACTGTCTGCTTAATGGCAACTGGATGGATGCGATCATCGCCTAGAGCGGCTCTGATACAATTCTAGGCCTAACGCCCCTTGATCTTCACTTAGACAAGGAGGCGAAGGCTAGCTTGTATAGCTTGAGCTTGTATATTTATGGGGAGAGACCCAAATTCAAACTTAGTATGAATTTGGGTAGATTCACCTCTATCTTCCTCCAGAAATTTCCGCCATACTTCATTGTGCAGAAATCAATCTGCAAAAACACTACTTCGGCTTGTAAACACGATAACTTTTGAAAATATCAATCGTTTAACTCAATCCATTTTTTAAACTCTTCATCTATCATGTGGGAAGCCACTGAATGTAAATGGCAGTGTAATTTCGTTTTGTTTCGCATTAATTAATTTATTTCGGCTCCAAAATGGCGAAATTTTCGTTGACTTGGTAGCTTTTATGTAAATTATTTCTGTAAATAGGCGGAAGCCGCACTCTGAGCTACAGCTACTGAGTACTATACTCACTCACTCAGTTCGGCGTCAGTCACCGTCGTGAGTGGACATTGCTTCGGTTGTTTGCAGCGGCTCAAAAAGATCGCACAATATTCGAATAACCAAATTTCTTAAATACTTGATTATAATAATAATAAGAGATTTTTATTACAATATTTTAAAAGCACAGAATAAATTATAGTTGTACGTAATAAAAGTAAGTAGTATCAATTTTTTTGTCATGGAACCCTATCGGTTGTCGAAATGTAAATCCAAGATGGCGGCCGCAATAGGTATCAATTTTTTCATCATGGGTGTCATTTTCATAGTTTTTGAGGGTGTTGAAGCCAATAGTGCTATCGAAATGTAAATCCAAGATGGCGGCTGCAATAGATATCAATTTTTTCATCTTGGGTGTCATTTTCATGGTTTTCGAGAGTGTTGAAGCTGATAGTGCTGTCGAAATGTAAATCCAAGATGGCGGTTGCAATAGGTATCAATTTTTTCATCATGGGTGTCATTTTCATGGGTTTCGAGGGTGTTGAAGCCGATAGTGCTGTCGAAATAAAAATCCAAGAAGACGGCTGAAGTAGGTACCAATTTTTTCATCATGGGTGTCATTTTCATGGTTTTTGAGGGTATTCAAGCCAATAGTGCTGTCGAAATGTATTTAAACAACTTTAAAAAATTCCTCATAATCATGTTATACGTAATTTTTTTAATGCGCTTAAGGCATGCGCAATTGGATTTACCAATTTTTTTAGTCTGTCCGCAGTCGTCTTTTGGTTGACCTTATTACACCAGACAGTGGAGGCGTAGGTAGGAGTCGACCTCACTATACTGCTGTACAGCTATAGGATCATACTGGGACACAAGCTCAAAGCTGTTCCCGACCATGCGACTGCTCGTACCTAAAGCAATTTTTGCCTTATGACATACATTGCTAAGGTGAGAGTTCCACGTTAGTTTTTGGAGTAAGTGAACTTCAGTGGAGAATGGTACTTCTTTAGCATTAAGTTTTGGTGCGACTAAATTGTCCGACCGTCTCTTTTTGGCAAAGGGTATTATAACAGTTTTATCAACATTAATCGATAAATTGTTAGCCCTACACCAGTTGTACATCCACCCTAAGTTTTTTTAAAGATTTATTTAAATTATATTACGTTATATTTTAGAGAAGGGTAAAACGGAGTGATTATATACTCTTTGGAGTGAACTCTTTACAGGCTACTTAATATTATAATGATGTGTATTTTATGTAATACTTTTCATTCTTCGTCAATAACATCATCAAGATATAGATTTATTTGGACATACATACAAGTACATCTTTATTTTGATGATGTTATTGACGGTACAATCTGGTTGAGTAAATAACATAGAATTCTAATTTATACAGTTATACGGTAGGCAAAACGTTTCCTGTAACGGTCACGGTTCTCTAACCGCAACATTGCGATTTATATACGTGGCTTGATGGTGGTTAAGCTGGAGATAAAAGTGAGTTTGCATTGAAATTAAATATTTAAAAGTAAAATTTTCAGTATAACGAAAATTGATCATTTTAGGACCAAGTCTTACAAAGCAGTTTACTTTTTTGTAAGCTAATAGCGCAATATTTTCATGCTATGTTCGTCAACTATTCATTTTTTTATATTGTAATGTATGATATATAAATTTATTTATGTTTTCTTTTAATATTTAATGTATAGATAGTGGGTCCATGTATATATATTTCTCAAATTCTGCCAGAGTTGACGGGTAGACATAACGTAGACTTTCACACTGCTAAACATTTATTTCGCGAACAACAACACTAATCTGCGAATTTTAGCTGTACGCAAATTATCAACAAACACATTATTCTGCTCGCAATTAATGCAAATTAGTGACAGTGATCGGCAACATGCGCCAGCTATGTGTTATGTGCTAAATTAATTAGCCGAATTCATAAAAGTTGTAACGGACTCAATCCGGCTGTATGTTATGCTATATCTTCGTCATCTTTGCCATCTAGTATACTGTTAGTTAGTTTGTCTCCAAGTTAACTAAGTATTATGGAAAAAAACAAATAATTTCTTTTTAAGTGAATTATTTTGTCTTTTTAACATTAACTATTAAACGTTTTTTAAACAATATGAAGTATAATCAAAATTTCTTTATCTTCTCCTTCATTAGCCCGTAATTATCCACTGCTGGAGCTTAGCCGATGCCCGCCTTAATAGAGTAATAGTTGCCACGCTTGGCAGGCGGGTTAGCAACCGTAGATTTTTATTTTTAGTTGTTTCTCTTTGACGCCTCTTAGGACACTCACGGGAAGATATGGGTTAATGGACATTACACCGTCACTAAAGGCTTTGGCAAAGATCAAAGTTTAGTAATTCAGTATTATTTTCTGCCAAAAAGGAGACGGTACTCAATTTGACTGTATGTTTTTGTTTTTTTTTTATTTGTGTTACCTCATAACTTTTTACTGGGTGAACGGATTTCGATGATTCTTTTTTTTATTTGAAAGCTAGTACATCTCGTGTGGTCCCATATGAATTTGATCAAGGTTAGACCAATAGTTTTTGAGTTATTCTTAATAACTTATATTGAAGTCGGCAGTACAAAATTTTAAATTTTAAATTATACTTAATAATTCCGTAATTTAAAGAAGTTTAACTTGAATCAAAGTATCTCAGTTAAATGAATAAGCAATAAAAAAAAAAACTAGAATCATATTGCACAATATTAGGAACTCAAAGTGGAACCACCTAGTGTGGTGGTTAGTATTAAATTAAATTAAATTAGATTAATTGAATTAATTTGTATGTAATTAAGACTTACAACAGTCTTTATTAAAATAAGAAAAGTTCGTAATTTTAGACTTAAATATTCGATCAACAAAAATTAATAGTTATATTTATACAAATTCAAAACGCAGGCAAAAACGCAAGCGGACAAGACCTTTTATCTCTTAATCCCGGGGTAACGAAGCGTGCGAGATTATAGGAGACTGCGTGGTGTACTCAAAAGGAAAATATGAAGATAATTTATATAATATAATACGGCGAACTTATTATATAGGCAGCTAATTTATTATACTTTGACTTTTTGTTGTCCGCCTATATTTCGGCTTTCTACGAATCTATGTGGTAGGATTATATTTTAGTTGTTATCGTTGGGAATCGAATCCAAATTTGCCCGGTCACTGTGAAATTTACAGGGAGTGCTTAGTATTTGAGCTACCACGAATTTTAATTTCAATTTTAAGAGCTGATTTGTTACATGCTCGGTGGTAAAGAAAACACCGTCAGGAATCATGAATGTCCAAGAAATAAATATTTAGAAGGAACGTGAAGTCCGCTAACACGCATTGTAGCATTGTGGTGAAATGCTCTATAACCCTACCAAAAATGAGAGGAATACTGTGCTCAGCAGTGGGAAGTATAAAGGTGTAACTTTATTTTACTTTACTTCTTGGTGGAGACAGACTACAGCACTTATATAATCGCATGACGAACAGATCGGCTCGACCAGTAAGAGGCTACGTTCCTACAGAATGACTGAAAATATCAGCAAAATACTGTCATATTCAGTATAGCGCGCTACGGGAACTGAAGGCATATGAATTTAAACAAACATATTAGTCTAACGAACGTCTAACATTTTGGTATTTAATAAACTACCTCTTAATATAATACCGTGTGAGTCATATAAGGCTACAGAGGGAAACTGAAATAAGAAATGAACAACAGTTATATATAATATTTCCTAAAATTACGTCAACAATACCGAGCCGTGGTAGCTCAGATGGTTAGCGCTCGCTGTAAGTTTCACAGTACGCGAGAAACCCGGGATCGAACCCATCCGGCACCAATGAAATTGTTAATAGCAATTTTAAGTGCTAATTTACCACGTGCTCGGCGGTGAAGGAAAACATCGTGAGAAAACCTGCATGTCTGACAAATAAGAAAAAAAAATATATTTCGAAGACATGCAAAGTACGCCAACACGCATTTGAGCAGCTCGGCGGACCTTTCCTTGCCCTAAAACCCTCTCAAAAATAAGAGGAGGCCTGTTCCCAGCAAGTAGGACGTATATATAGGCTGTAACTTTACTTAATTTACGTCAATTTTTTTTAATACAGCGTTTTTTAACAGATTCTTGGCATTCATTGAGAATATTTAATTAATTATTTTGCAACAGCTGGTGCAACTGGTTATTATACTAGCTCTCCGTACCCCTCAGACCAGACTAGTGCAGGCACTTCAGACAAAATTTATTGTATTTTCTGTCAAGAAGTTCTCAGTAGCAGCCCGGAGTTAGGAATTTGGCGGTGTTTCACCCATGTGCCTTGGAAATCCCTAATCTCGTGTCGAATAATCGTTCCATCAAAGTATGAAAGTGAGAGGATAGTTAGTGTACTTGTGCTTGTGCATACACGCGCCCACTTTTATACTATCCTGCGCAGATGGCTAGTCTCTATTGAGAACTGCTGTTTCGGCCGAATTTCATTGGAAGACATTATTTATATAAAAATAATATTATATTCTCCTCAGCAGTGTAAATCTCTAAATTTTGATTGGTAGCTTACGATAGATATATATATATGACTATGGGCCACAGTATTTACTTACTACTACTACTTACTGTGTGTAAGTTTGTCACTCTTGAATCGTACATTCACGCTTGTTTCATTTAATATTGTTTCTGAAAAGGACACCGCCGCCCAGTCCTTCCGTCTTTCCTCATTCGGCACTCGAAGGACCACTTGAAAAGGAACCACCGCGTCCAGCTTCTTGGTCCGGCTGCGAAGAATCGCTTAAAAAGGAACACGGCTTCTAATCTGGCCACGGAGGAGCAATTGAACACGGCGCGTTCAACAGCAGATTCCGTAAACTCCTATAACACCTACGTTGGGTTCGGGAACAACGTATGTGAACCCCGTGAAGGAGTATCACACAAGGGTGTCGGCGGCTTCCTTTTCTTCAAATATGTTCAGGCGGGGATTACGGGTCTTCCGAGGTCGTCCCGGTCCCAGCGCCTTAATTCTTCAATACGTGCCGTGTTCCCTTGGGAATAAAACAGCAATTATCTTCAAACCGCTCCGTGAGAGAGTAATTACTTTCCCTATCACTTCCCTATACGTTTTCTTTCTTGATTATATGTTATACTGGTAACTGGTCCCAAACGATTTGTATGAAAACCAGTCTTATGGGGTATCAATAAAGCTATACTCGAAAGAGAGCCACGCCCTCTGTACGTACGACTTCGCAACTCAATTACATCAATTTGTACTATCACTCCCTCACGGTTTGCCCAATATCTTTATTTGTATAAGACATACAGTTATACATTTTATTTATAAAGATAGCATAAAAAATATCTATACTATGATATACATTACATTTATATATCACAAAATAAAAACTTTATTTATTCAACAAAATATGCCTATTTTACAACATATGGACTCAGTTAGAATTCTTAAATATCTAACATATAAGGTTAGAACAATGTTCTTTATTTGAAAATACAAATACCTTAACTAATACTATAGTTTAATTTACATTTTTTCTACACATTTTACTATAAAACACTTTTAAATTTCTCATACAAAACTATCAATATTTCACTAAGATAAGAGAATTAACATTAGGAATTCACACATAATTCACATATTTTGCTCATACAGTCAACCTAAAACATTTTTCAAGTCAATTTTAGATGAATTGCTGAAATTTACAAACATTTAAATTTCCACTTATTTAAACTTTTAATTCTACAGATTAGCGCGCTGCTGTTATCTGCAGCTAAGTTAACAACTAATCTTTACACGCCCCCCCCCCCCATTGTCGGTAAAGCAGGGTACAAATTTACTGCTATCAAACAGAACAAAGTGAGCAATCAATCCCTGCACGACCTCCATTGTCGGCAAGGTAGTATTTAATAAGAATCTCTTATCAGTTATCAAAGTTACTATCAGTTATCATGTTCTTATCAGATAACACAAAGAAAATATTTTATGAATCAAACATTGAAAATAGTCATTTTTATTTTTCATACAAATGTATTCAACTTATATAAGATAATACTTATGCAACATTTTACATTAGTTCCACTTATACACAAAGTGATCATTTCGAACGGGGATCAAATCCTGATCTCTAACTTTATTTTAATATTTCTTTAAATTAACAATATCATTGAAAAGATAATTTCAACCGGGGAACTGAACCCGGAAACAATTTATATCTTAAAAATTCCCTATATGAATTTATTAAGAAAATATTACTAAGAAAACGACGAACTAGTCCAGCCTGGGAATCGAACCCAAGACCTTCAAATTATTAATCCGATATTCCTTTAAGATTTAACTAAGCGTTTTTTTATGAGATCATTATTGTTTAATAATTTTGATTTTAGAAGCCATCCGTAATCGGTTAACTAATAAATTGAAATGTTTTTTATAGACGCGTCGCCAACAATCTCCCCCCCGTGGATCAGCACCATCATTTGGGGGCGTCGCGGGTACCAAACTATTATTCTGGATGTAGGTCTCCTCAAGATACCTGTGCTAGTAATGACGTCAACCACTCTAGTGTGACCGTCTGGTCCCGGTAGCGTCCTATTTATTAATCTTGCCTGTCGGCCACGTATTTCGTGACAACGAATGATCTATTATCAAGACAATATCACCCTCTTTAGGTTCCATGAACTTTCCGTTATCACCCGTTCGAGGTATTAAAGTAGGCATGTACTCTTTCAGCCATCTCGTCGCCAACAGTTTCTAATATTTTTATCAGACAATGTACTGAGAATGCCTATGTTCAGCAGTAGTGTTTTGATAGGCTGTAATGGATGGATGTTTAAAAAGTTTCTGAATCTTGTTACACAAAATAATGCTTTAATAAAATTTATCATATATTATGTATAAAGGAGTTGAATTAAGCCACAAATATTATAGAATCAATTTTATTTCTTAAGCTCAAACATATTGCAATATGATTCTTTTCTACGGAAATTTCCGTTTCATAATATTTGTTTCTAGATTATTACTTTAATATCATCGGTTGAGCAAACACACTCAAGTGGCGCAACATTTTTGTGTTTCAGACGTTACTCTAAGACTGGATTTAGTGCTCGACCGACGATGAGCGCTGACATCGGTTGAACGTAGCTATATCAATGAAAACCTATTAACGGCTACAGTGCAGCGCTGATGAAGTACTATGCGCGTACGGCTACGTCGCGCGTACGACGACCGTTGGTCGAGCTCGTTGATCCGACGTACGTCGGTTGACTGTCGCGTTATGGTGGTACATGCGTGCGTTCAGTGCGATGCTGACAGAGCGATCGACTGTACGCGCGTACGCATTATCGCAAACAAAATTGAACATTGGTACATGAACAATGTTCTCGCAATTTCGAATACAATGAATAAAATTCTCCTTCAAATAAACAGTCTACAATTATTGGGTGCTTATGATATCTTCTCCGTCTTTTATGCCGTAATCGTTTGCCTAAATAGTACGCACATATTATAGAGTTAACAAATGGATTAATTTTTCTTTGTTATTGTACACGTCTAACAAAGCTTACCGTCAGTTAAGCACTAAACGCTTGGCCTCGACCAACGATCAGGACGTACCGTCAGCGCGTACGGTACGTGCTGACCGTCGGTCGAGCACACAGCCCAAGGCCTGAATTCCGCCTACGCTGACGTCCGTCGCGTACGTTGGTCGATACTGGTGGTACTAATGTGCATTGTGTTCTATATTATAGCTCCACACTACGACGCTGACGACAGCGGCGCGTAGTTTGCTACGTACAACCGACGTCAGCGTAGGAGGAATGCAGGCCTAAGTTAGGTATGGTTTCAAGAAGAAAATATGTGGTGTTATTTTTAAATCAAAATCAGTATTTTGCAGATTTTTGTGTCACTCTGCATGTTTCTTCAGGTCATCACACCATCTACTCAGCACTAACGTGTAGCACCGCATGCAGTAGTTGCTTGCAGTATGAGACTGCCATTCCAGAAATTTTGTTCCCTTTTGATTATTGGATTTTTAAGCTATATCGCCAGCCCATCTACATTTTTTTTACTATTAGAATAGCCACACTGTTAAAAATTTTAGTAAAAAAAAAGTTAAAAATTACAAACGTTTTACAAAACAAAATATAAGTAAAATTACAAATCAGTGTGTTGCTAATATAATTTACAATTCAATTCGAGTAATTTATCCAAGCATGTGAGGAAACCCACTAAGATGAGTTATAATTTTACAAATTTCATGTAGTAAGCCTACACGTATTGTAATTTTAACAAACTGTGGTCAGTTTTCAATATTTTTTTTTAATTTACAAAGATTATTTATAATTTGAATTAATAAAGTTTTTTTTATTAAATTATATTGAAACTGAAATTATTTGAAATATTGAAAATTTGCAAATATTTTTAATATGTTTATAACTCTGCCTTGAAAAGTACATGGCGCATTGTAATTTTACAATTTTTAATTTTTCTTAAACGTTTTCTAATTTTACCGAAACGTTGATTAATTTTCAATATTTTTTTTAAATACATAAATTTTGTTTGCGATTTCATTTACTACATTTTTTGTGAAGTTACAAACAAAAACCGGCCAATTGCGAGTCGGACTCGCGCACCGAGGGTTCCGAACAAATCCGTAGGTTAAAATTATTAAAAATATTTTTATTATATGATGTAACTAAAAATGTATGCGTTTCGCAATTTTTCTTTTATCTGTGCTATAATACGTTGCTTCGTACCAAATTTTAAGATTCTGAGTTCACGGGAAGTACCCTGTAGGTTTTAATTCCCTTGCGGCATAATATTTGTGGCATAAACGGCTGTATCTTTTGATTGCGTTGGCTTAGGAGTTTTATTTTTTCACAGTTCCAAGGGACAGTAGACTTGAGTATTCGATATGAATTTCAGCTTGATACCTCCACGCGTTCCTGAGAAAAAGGGTCTTGACAGACAGACAGACAGACAGACAGACAGACAGACCAGACGGACAACAAAGTGATCCTATAAGGGTTCCGTTTTTTCCTTTTGAGGTACGGAACCCTAAAAATTAGATTTTAAATCGTTATAAAGCGGAGGATGTTTATGAATATCTATAGTATTTCCACAACTTTAATTTGGAAATCACGTACTTAGTGCTTGGTGATTTAACCAAACATTTTTATTTCACCTTAACTTTACTAAACCGTTGGACAATTTTCAATAAAAAGTTTTTGACACAAAACCAAAAAAAATATACTTAGTAAATGACTTTGCAAACATTGTTTGTAATTTCATTTAATTAATTTTTTTGGTCCCAAATATTATAAAATCTATAAGTATACATAGGTATCCAAGTATAATTAGTAAGATGAAGTGGGAATGGGCCGGCCATATAGGTCGAAGAACGAACAATCGATGGGAAAAAAGGTTTTCGAGTGGCAGCCTCGTACCGGTAGGCAAAGTATAGCGTAACCCCCTACTAGATGAACTGACGATCTGGTAAGACATGTAGGAAGTCAATGGATGCAAGTGGATCAGGACCGTGCTTTGTGGCATTCCTTGGGGGAAGCCTTTGTTCAGCAGTGGACTTGTGAAGGGCTGTAATGATGATGATGATTATTATTAAAGTTGAAATTTCATACTATTTCTAAGTTTGATCATGGTGGCGGTCATGTAGACTACAGTATAGAATAAAAAAATAGTTAAATTAATATTTTTAGTCTATATGGAACGAATTTATTGTTTATTTTTATTTTAACACATTCGACACACCATCGCTTATGTATTGATATTGTAATCGATATTTTTCAATGAGAATTAAATAGGCTTCAGTTTCTTACAATACATTATTTAATATTAATGATATTATAATTTAATCTATAAATAAGAAAGTATTGCAAATTTGGGGTGCAGAAAATTTTGTGGCGAAGGTAATAAGAATTTTTATTAAGTAGTGTGTATTAATTATATCATCCTATTTTGTTTAGAAAACGAAAAATTGTTAGTACGCTAGCGTCATGGGAAATATAGTGCACGTAATATTAAACTATATAGATTTAATTAACTATAGTCATAATATCAAATGTATATATACAATACTGTTCAGAGTAATTTGGCTTCCATTGCAGCCAACAGATGGCATTGGGCGTTGTTTGTTTCACGGTATTATTTGATGCACACGGTTTCCTTAAGAGCCGTAGGATTATTAATATTGAGTGTTTTCCGTACGGTGACTCAGTGTGTCTTTGTAAGAGAATAAATGATATACCTAGTAAATTTTAGTATCATTCTATCCACCACACCTACACCTCCACTCAGTCACACTTTATGGGATCTACCTGGTGGATTCCCTGGTGACCCACCATTCAAACATATGGTCTTCAACAAATTTATTGTAATTTGTCAAAACAATGTTGAATTGAATTGTGTAGCAAATTTACAAATACAGCAAGCTAAAATTACAAATCATTTCCAATATAATTTGTTTAATAAAATTACAAAATTTGTATTATAATATTGCTAAGCAATTTTACGATAGATAGAGCGAGTTCAGTAAGAATAAAAAAATATTGTAGTTTTTAAAAACAATGTAATAAATTGTATAGCAAATTTACAGTGAAGCATGCTAAAATTAGATAATATTTTCAATAGAATTTGTTTGATAAAATAACAAAATTTGTATTGAAATATTCCTAAACAATTTCAAGATAGTGTTTAGTAAAAATACAACAAATTATTTGAAAAACACAATAAATGTTTTGACATTTTCCTAAATCGAGTTGTGTAGTAAATTTACAACGTAACTTTGAAAGCGTGATTTAGGATGCGGTGCGTTTTTCACTTATAGTGAAACGTTAGCGCCGCCATAAGCTTGTGGATAATTTGGTCAAATTGGATGTTTGGATTATTGTCATTCATTCATCACCACCACTACCGCTTAGTGAAACTAGATTATAATTGTTTTATGGCTTCTGCATGAATAAGTCGACTGGAGAAGGACCATGATCTAATTGAATATTTAAAAAAACTATTGATGAATCCAACTTTTCATGCCTTAAGCGCTTAAAAAAATTAGCTATAACATGATTATATAACATATTAAAAGTAGTTCAATTACACACAAGTTTTCCATTCCTTCCAATTATCCGATTTTTTTAATGTCAAATTTAAATTTAAAAAAATGCTTGGAAAATCTAGAAGTCCACGACTAATAATGCTCATATAATCTTCCAAAAATAAAAAAATTAATTGTAGTTCTATTCGTCGTAGAGTTCCAGTAGCAGTCACCGAAGTACACCTTCAAGTCACTCCATCAAGTCCAGAGGTGAGGTCTATTCACAACTAACAAAACGAGCCTAAACTCGGGACTCCTAGTTCTCGTCGTCAAGAAGTTCCAGTAGCAGTCATAAAAGTACACATTTAGGTCACTCTAGCAAGTCCAGAGGTAATGTCTCATCATAACCAGCCCAACAATTACCGCCCCATTTCTGTCTTACCCGCCTTGTCTAAGATACTGGAGAGACTGATCAATAACCAGTTAATCGATTTCCTAGAGAAAATGAACTTATTGTCCCCTGGACAATTTGGTTTTAGATCTGGCAGATCCACAGCAGATGCGGTTCACTCTCTTACTGATCATGTGATCAGAAACTTAGACAATGGGTAATAAATGCCTATCGGTCTTCCTCGACTTGGCCAAGGCGTTTGACACGGTTTCCATTCCCATTCTCCTGACTAAGCTGGAGGCAATGGGTGTCAGAGGTACCCAACTATCTCTCTTCCGAAGCTATTTTTCAAACCGTAACCAGGCTGTCATTATCAATGGAAAAGTGAGTTCTGAACTATCCATGAATTACGGTGTCCCCCAGGGAAGCATTCTTGACCCTACGCTTTTCTTGGTCTACATCAATGACCTCTGCTCTCTCAAAATCCCTGGCTGTAAGATTATCTCCTTTGCAGACGATACCGCGCTAACTTTCTCAGCCTGCCCCTGGAAAGATACCTTCCAACTTGCCCAATCCGGTTTAGACTTAGTCTCCCTCTGGCTCCTTACAAATCTACTCACTCTCAATTCCAAAAAAACTCAGTATATCACCTTTTCCCTTCACAGCATTCCACTCAATGCATTTGACAATTTTCGCTTAATTGCTCATTCCCATTCTGACCTCCCCTCCTTCTCATGTAACTGTCTACCTCTTACCTCTTCGGATTCCACAAAATATTTAGGTATTATTATAGACAGTAAACTGACCTTCCAGCCCCACATCAACCTCACCGCTTGTAGACTCCGAAAACTCATGTTTGTTTTTAAAAATCTTCGCCAAGTCGCAGATCCGTGTCTGGTCAGATCAGTCTACTTAGCACTTTGTCAGTCACTTATAGTTTACTGTTTAACAACCTGGGGTGGCGCGAGTAAGTCAATACTAATCAAGTTGGAAAGAGCCCAAAGAGCGGTCCTCAAAGTCTGTACGTTTAAGCCCCTGTTATCACCAACCTTCGATCTTTACCAGTATTGTGAGGTTCTTTCCGTGCGCCAACTCTTTATTTTATTAATTGTCCTCAAACAACATAGTAGTTGCAGCTATGATCCCTCTTTACTGTCTTCCCAGAGAAATCACCTGGTAGTACGTTCAACCTCGTTCAAAACCGTGACCTCACAACGATTTTTCTGTTTCTTAGGCCCCTTCCTTTACAATAGACTACAACGTGAGCTCAACATCTTTCCTCTTACAAAACTGTTATGCAAATCTAAAGTCTCTAATTATTTGCAGACTATGAACTATGAGGAGACCGAATCTCTCCTTCATCCTATCAGGTAGGAAATATACTATAAATAAAATATACTATAATATATTCATACCCAACACACCCACTCCGACACAAACACACACACAAACACACACACACACCCAACCACACACCCACCCACACACATACGCCATTCACGCGCACACGCACCCTCTTACACACACACACACACACACACACACACAAAACATTTCCTTCTTTTCTTTTTTTTCTTTTTTTTTTGTTACTAGTTTCATCATATTCTGCACCAATATGACCTACATCCTGTGAGGAGAGACCTGGTGCTCTGAAACACAGGCTTTCAGCCTATCTCAGACGCCAGTCTTTCACAATCTAAATAATTTTGTTCCTTGGTGTTAACCCCAGTTCATAACTATATTAGTTTTTAGATTGTGGAGAAAATAAAGAATTTTTATTATTATTATTATTATTATTATAACTAACTAAACGAGCTGAAACTAGGCATAACTATTCCTACTTGTCGAGGAGTTCCAGTCGCAGTCATTGAAGTACACTTTCAGGTCACTCTATCAAGTCCGGAGCTAAAGTCTCATCATTACTAACAAAACGAGGCCAAACGCGGCACACCTATTATTACTCTTTGGTGAGTTCCAGTAGCATTCACCGAAGTACACCTTCAGGTCACTCTATCAAGTCCGGAGGTAAGTTTTCATCATAACTAACAAAACAAGGCCAAATTGGGCACACCTAGTTCTACTCTTCGAGGAGTTTCAGTAGCAGCCATAAAAGTACACCTTTAGGTCACTCTATCAAGTCCAGAGGTAATGTCACATCATAATTAACTAAACGAGCTGAAACTAGGCACACCTATTCCTACTCGTCGAGGTGCTCCAGTCGCAGTCATTGAAGTACACTTTCAGGTCACTCTATCAAGTCCGGAGGTAAAATCCCATCATTACTAACAAAACGAGGCCAAACTCGGCACACCTATTATTACTCTTTGAGCAGTTCCAGTAGCATTCACCAATGTACACCTTCAGGTCATTCTATCGAATCCGGAGATAAGGTCTCATCATAACTAACAAATCGAGGAAAGACTCAGCTCACATAGTTAGTAAAATAAATTATTACAAGGCTGCTCAAAACACCGAAAATTTCGAGATTTCTGATGCCGAAAAAAATTATACCAAGCAAAGCAAAATAACACTGTCATTTATATTCCATGGCTTTCCACATAATAGATGAAGATATTAAAAAATAGATTGAACTAAACAATAGATATTTTCAAAAGTTATCGTGTTTACCACTCCATGCGGACTTGATAAATCTTCACCCTAAACCACAAAAACAACTTTTTTGTGTAAAAATAGCTATAAATCGATTTAAAAAATATTAATGAGTTCAACAATCATCTATCTTAAACCTGAAAATATGCTATTTATGTCATTTATATGTTCAATATGATTGTTAGATACGATTTTATGCGTCAAATCGTTGAAATCTTGATTTTTAGGCGCCAGCAGAATATACCCACGCGCTTTGCGCTTAAGGCATTTAATAAAATACTATAATGAGAAATAAGATAATATACAATTTAATTTATAATTATGTAACACATATTGTGTATAAATTTTAGCATTCTACACTTCTTTTCCTCTTTCATACACGCTTTAACTGTGCCAAGTCTCACACTACTTCGCGTGTGCAATATGCTTCAAAAGGGGTGCAAAGATTTTCCTTCACGTATCAATATTTAAAATCAAAGGTTGGCCAAGTTTAGTCTCCATCCCTTAACCACGGGTGCAACAAAGCACCGTAAAAGTCAGGAATTAAAATAAGTAAAAGAAGTCAAATTAAAAGCGATAAAATCTGCAAAATTTGTTTCATTTAACATTCTAAGACGTAAAGTTGCATTTATAAGTAACATAACAAATTTAATCGCGCACTGATTTACTTTAAAATAAGTGATCTAACTAACCTGAGAGATGTGTGTGTATATTATCATCTAAGATTAAGAACGCATCAAGTACAAATAGATCACAAAGATTTAACAAAGTCGAATCAAACCTAGTTAACAGTGTTGAAAATAAGGAAAGCCCTAATAATATTGAAAGTAAAAACCATAATTCAATAATAAATCATAAAGAACAACACAAGGTATGCGTAAATGAATATAAAAAAAATGAATGGCGAAAAAAGTAAGCAATGCAGAACTGATGAACAGATACTCTTGAAGCACACTAGAAAGCTATGCATAATCAGCAGCAACAACAAAAATAATATAAAGGGCATTGCACAAGACTATTTCTCTAAAGATTTTGAATTCTGTCATTATATAAAAACAAATGCTGGTATACTCGTATTAGATTTTATTCAAGGCCTTGACAAAAATTTGATTAATTACACTTTACAAGATTATTGTGTTATTCTAATTGGAGATTATGACTTCAGGATGTCACAAGATTATAACAGACTAGTGGAGAGCTTGAGGCAAATCTTACAATGCATCACTCACACTTATATAGTAATTTGCATACCAACTTTTAAATGTGCTAAAGATACAAATATTTTTAATAGAAGAATCGAAAACTTTAACTATTTGCTGTACAAAAATATTAAAGCCCATAAGTATGCATATTTACTAGATTCAAATTTGAATCTCACCTATGATTATCACATGTTCTCTGGTAAACTTGGTGCCGTGAACAATAAAGGCATGAGAGCTTTGTTTGCAGATCTTAAGAGTTTACTATCAAAAATAGAGATTTCGTACCACGAGGAAAATCGATCTGAAGTGCACGTACGATCTCAGTCACAGCTTGTAAAGTGTGGTGTACCCCAAGGAAGTATACTTGGGCCGCTTCTTTTTCTATTGTACATCAATGACCTACCTAGACATATGCAGCATGAAATGATCCTTTTCGCAGATGATTCTACTGTTATGATAAAAAATAATAGCAATAAACCATACGAATGTGTTATTGCTGAAGCTTTGTCTGATATTATCAATTGGATGAAAGCTAATGATCTCGTCATAAACCTAGATAAGACAAAATATATGAAGTTTTATCTTCCCCAAAACCGGAAACAAGAGACTGTTGTTGTTAAGTATGAGGGGCATTTGATTGAGCGATTAAAACAAATACGTGTCCTTGGTGTGTTGTTTGATGAATGTGTAAGCTGGAAACCGCATACCGAATATCTTACAAGTAAAATTAGTAAATTTGTTTATCCTCTAAGAAAATTAACATAAACTGTCTCACAAAAAGCTGCACTTACTGCTTATTATGGATACGTTGCCACCAACTTAAGATATGGTATCATACATTGGGGAGGCGCGGCTGATGTTAACCTGTTGCCATTGTTTAGTATGCAAAAAAAGTGTCTCAGAGCAATGTTTGGTGCCAAACAAACAAACAGTTGCAGACCTCTGTTTGTAAAATTAAGAATCCTAAATCTGCCCTCATTGTACATATACCAAGCCTGCTCATTCGTCAAAAGTAATTTGCATTATTTTAACTCGCACTTTGCTAAGCACCCGAGGCAAACAAAGAATAATGTTACTTTTATACCGTTTCACACATCTAGGACAGCCTTTATCTCAAAAAGTTCTTATGCATTAAGACCAAAAATATATAATCATTTAACTGACAAATTAAAAGATTTAGAAATAAAAAAATTTAAGAATAAATTATTAGAATTATTGACTGAGAGATGTTTTTACTCCTTAAAAGATTATTTGAGCTACAAACTTACATTCTAAATTAATTGACATTTGAAATATTTTCTGAATTATGTTTTAAGCAAAGAGTATTAAAATCACTACGTTTTAGTTATAAGCTTACGTGTATTTTGACATATCTATATTCCATTCATAGACGTAAATTATACTGACATAATTCCATTGTACTTTTGACATTATTATTTATTATCCACGTTTGTTGAAATATTTCATTGTATGACATTATGCTTTATTATCCGTGTTATTTGATTTGATTTAATGAATAATGAGATAATATTTTAAGTTCCATGATTTTAATAATATTGTAAGCCTTATCTAGGCAGGTTGTGTTACTTTTGTGTTACACTTAATTACTTTTATAGTGTTAAATCTCTTAAACCTACAACTAGCACAATAAATGACTTATTCTATTCTATGGTATCAAAAGCGAATTCGTGCTCGGACAAGCACCTTGGAACCAAGATGTATAGCATCCGATCTTGGTTGAGACATGTACGTTTGAGGGAGAAATTTATAGCCGATATCGATATAGCGGAAGGCAGCAGTAGATTCTCGGTAGAGTTTCAACATTCGACACGGCTTATACAACATTGAAGCAAACTTAAAATATATCGAAACGATATTTTTACAGTATAGTTTACAGATATTGTATTTATTAATCTTTTAATCGTACTCATGTATTTAAACAATGTAATTAATCAAAAACTTTAAATATCAACCTTGATATAGCTGCTAATGTCGATCAGAGCATTAAACTGGTAGAGCCACGCGGCAACTTTTGCTGTCGCACGGATGGGCCGGCTCGAACCGGGGTGGTACCACGACCTCACAGAAAACCAGCGTGAAGTAGAGGTTTACCTCTGCGTTTCGCTTGGTGAGTGCAGGTGGCCGGAGGCCCTTTTTACTGGAAAAGAGGCATTCTATCTTAGTCCTCACGGGTGACAACGCATCTACATTTTGATTTGTAATAGAGGATAGATGTAGATGTCTATGGGCCGCAGCAACCACTTACCATCAGGTGGACTGTGTGCTCGTTTGCCACCCTTATCCTATAAAAAAAAAAAAAAAAAAAAAAAAAAAAAAAAAAAAAAAAAAAAAAAAACTTAAGGTCGAATAAATCATTCTACCAAATGAAACTAAAATAGAAATTCTCACGCAATTCTTGTTATTTTAAGTTAAAACAAGCTTTTATCGCCTACACTTACTAGTACCCTCAAGTAATGCCACAAAACCCGGTATGCGCCACCCTTTTTTTTTTTTTTTTTTTTTTTTTTTTTTTTTTTTTTTTTTTTTTTTTTACGTGGGGAAATCCACATGGATACCTTCCGCTACGGGGGCAACGAAAAGGTTATGCCGGACTCATACCGGCTAAAACCCCACGGTGGTCACCATCAGCGTATACGAGGGGTCCCGGGATCTCCGTTCGTAACGCAACCGGGGCCCCTCCCTCGCTTTGCTACACCTATAGCACGTCCCGGGGACAGTAATTGCTGCCCCCAGCACCCTCGCAGTGCTATCACGATGTCTCGAGACCACTTCCGAGTCATCGTCCTCCTCGGGGGTTACATAGCTAGACGCTCGAGGCCCCCGCCCCGAGTGTCTGCAACCCCGGAGGCCCCGTTTCTGGTAGGGGAACACCGTTTTCAATAGGAGGGCCGTGACGAACGCCTTGGCGACGTCGTCTCCGTGCGGGATCCGCCCTCTCCCGATCCCGCTCAGAAGCCTCCTTCTGAGTCATAACAGATTCACAGAAGGTGGCTACGGCCCTCCACGCCGAATCCCCGCTCAGCATCGCCGACACGACTGCTGGCAGGGAGAGGTCCCGTCCAATGCGGTTCACCAGGATTGTCCGCTCCCGTTCCCACGCTGGGCATACTGCGAGCGTATGAGAAGCGGAGTCCTGGTCCTGTCCACCACAGTGGAAGCAGTTCGCCGTCGCCTCGCGTCCGATCTTACACAGATAATCACCGAAGCACCCATGCCCGGTAATTATCTGTGTAAGTCTGTAGGTGAGTCTTCCTACTCGTCGCTGCATCCAGGCATCGAAGACCGGCAGGATTGCTCCAATGACGCGTTTGTATTCATAGCGCTCCTCGAGTCGAGTGCGCCATGTCGCTAGGGCGTTTTGTCGTTCCTGCCGTTTAACTGATTCGAGCGCCTCTTCTGGCTCGCTACCACCGCTCTGGCGGAGGGCACGGATTCGGTCGTACACCCTCGCGTCCATCTCCGCCAGTATATCTAGTGGTGGAAAGCGAGCCAGGATTGTCGCCGCCTCAAAGGATATGGTGCGGTATCCTCGTACGATCCGTATGGCTATCCTCCGCTGGACACTGTAAATTTTAGTTCTACAGCGTCGGATGGCCAGCCTTTTTGCCCATACAGGCGCCCCATACAGAGCTACGGACCGTATAACTCCTGCATAGAGGCGACGTACTTCCTCCGTAGGTCCCCCTAGATTGGGCAGCAGTCTATGCATAGCACCCGCCACCCTTTCGATCCGGGGGACTAGGCGCTCGAAATGTTCTTCGAAGCCCCAGCGACTGTCAAGGTGGAGGCCTAGGTACTTCATGTACCTCCCCACTCTGACTTCGGACCCACCCACGCGGACGCACGAGTTGGGTGGTTCCCTGCCCCGTGGTAATTTATGGAACCATAGGGCCTCGGTCTTGTGAGGCGCTATTTCTAGACCCAACTCGTGGATTTTGGCGACGACGACTTCCACCCCAAGTTCAGCGAGCTCCTTGGTCCTCTCGAAAGTTATCCCGCTGGCGATCACCAAGGTGTCGTCGGCATAGCACACGATATTTACGCCAGCGGGAAGGTCGACTCGCAGAACCGCATCGTACGCGAGGTTCCACAGTAGTGGTCCCAGCACCGAGCCCTGTGGAACCCCACGTCTGATCTCCCTCGGAATCTTTCTACCATCTTTCGCCATGTACACAATGTACCTGTCGTGCAAGTAGTCCCCAATAATACCATGCAGGTAGGGGGGCACTTGATGATGTGCCAGTGCCCTCCTGATTGCGTCCCAGGGTAGAGAGTTAAAGGCGTTGACGATATCAAGACTTATCGCCAACGCCACGCCACCCCGTGATACTGTTTGTTCCGACAGGGAGCGGACGCGCATAATCGCATCTACAGTGGAACGCTCCCGTCGGAATCCAAACTGGCTGTCAGCCAAATCGGGACCGACGCGCGACAGATGCCCGCTGAGCCGAGTGGCAACTATCCTCTCAAACAATTTGCCAATCTCGTCCAGCAGGCATATGGGTCGGTACGCAGAGGGAGAATCTGCAGCCCTGCCGTCCTTCTTCAAGAGAACCAGCCTTGCCTCTTTCCAGGCTGTGGGGAATTTGGCACACCGCAGACAGCTGGTAAACAGTTGCCTGAGCCTGTTCCCCAGAGCAGCCAGACTCAGCACTAGGGCCCGGCCCGGGATTCCGTCGGGACCCGGTGCTGTGTTCCGGACTTTTAGGCGGCTAATGGCTCGGTCTAGCTCCTCAACGGTCACCCCCATCTCCTCTTGCCACTCCCATGAAGACGGCAGGTGACCTTCGGGACTTGACCGGTCCTCTGGAAAGAGCGTGCTGATTACCCTTTCCAGAAGATCCGGGTCGAGAATCTCCGTCAGAGGGGGCGACCAGGGCCGGAGCTTACCCAGCACCATCCTGTATGGGCGCCCCCAGGGATCTTTGTTGAGTCCCTCCAGAAGCTCTTTCCAGGACCGAGACCTGGCGTTGGTGATGGCGATTTGCAACGCCTTTGTAGCCGCTCGGTATGCCCCGTAGAGTCTGGCTATCTCTTCAGGCGGAGCTCGCCGTCTTCTCCTGCGGGCTCTAGTGTACTGGCGCCGACACCGTAAGCAGATTGCACGGAGCCGTGCGATTTCTGCTGACCACCAGTACGCTGCTTTGCGCTTAGGGCGACTGATTCTGGGCATCGACAGGTCGCAAATTTGCGCCATCGTACCCCGAAACCAGTTCGCTTCCCCTTCAGGATCGGACTGGACCTCTTCGGCGTTTTCTGGCCAGGACGCGACGATGGCGGCGGCTTCGAGCTTATCTTGATCGAGCCGCTTGAGACACCAACGTCGCGGTGGGCTGCTATCTCGGCGACTGGGATTACTGTCGGGCTGTCGAAGTGCGACATTGAATACGATGTGGCGGTGGTCAGACAAAGTGACCACCTCCTCCGCCACTCGCCAGCCCGACAGCATTTGCATTGCAGGAGGAGTTGCCCACGTAAGATCCACGATGGACTCCCCCTGCCACCGTACACATGTGCTTACGGACCCCTGATTCATCAATCGGAGGTCCAGTCCAGCCGCCCATACCATCACTGTCTCTCCCTTGGGATCGTCTCTAGAGTTGCCCCAAGCCCTTGTGTGGGCATTAAAATCTCCCAGAGCGATCAACGGACGAGGTTGACATTCGCGAATACAATTCGCCACCTCGTCTAGGTACGCCTCGTAGTCGGCAAGGGACCTATTAGGAGAGACATAGCAGCCCACTATGGCCAAGGGGCCCCATTGCACTGCAACAAAGCCCTGCCCTCTTCTCAATAGAGCGCAGGGTGGGGCACCCTCTCCACCACTCCAGTAGATGGCGACGGAGCCCGATTCGTCACCGAACCAGCGAGGATGGTCGGGGACGGCATAGGGCTCTGCTACTACTGCAAGGGCAACCCGCCACTCCGCAATGGTTTGCATGAGCAAATGCTGCGCATTACGGCAGTGGTTCAGGTTGCCCTGGAGGACTTTAAGGGGTGCGAATTTCTAACTCAGCCACCTCCATAGCCGAGCTAGTACTCGGAGCAGCGACAGAAGTCGTTTTGGCCGCCTTGCTGGTGGGTGCAGAGATCTCACCATTCTTCCTTCCCTTTTTTTGGGAGGAGGCATACACTTCTTCCCTAATCTGTGGCCAGCAGAATGCCCAAGATCGGAACAGAGTGGACATTTTAGTGCCGACGCAGTACACTGTTTCGCCCTATGTCCTTGCTCTCCGCAAGCATAACAACGTGCGCCTCTGTTTGTTTCACTGGAGCACCTGCTGGGAACGTGCCCCCTTTCTAGGCACCGAAAACAGTGCATGGGCCTGGGCTCCAGTAATTCTACTCGAGCAGACCCCCAACCCACGCACACTCGCCCAACAGCCGTAATCTTGCGGACTGCCGTAACTGGGCACCGCACCCAGCATGTCCCCATGCTAGTGGGATTTCGGCGGATTTCCCCGACTTTAATATCATCCACCGAGCAATCTCCTGCCTCAGCCATAGCCGCCGCAACCTCCAAAGTGCTGACGGCGTCGTCGAGGTCCCTCAGTCGAACATCGCTAGTTTTAACTGGCCGATTGATCCGCACGTTTAG
Organism: Parnassius mnemosyne; assembly: GCA_963668995.1. Taxonomy (NCBI): domain Eukaryota; kingdom Metazoa; phylum Arthropoda; class Insecta; order Lepidoptera; family Papilionidae; genus Parnassius; species Parnassius mnemosyne. Next base: position 9,596,889 of record CAVLGL010000057.1, read on the forward strand.
GTCTGAGAGAACCTCACGCATTTTGGCCGCCAGCTTGTCCGCCTTCGCGCCGCAATCCGGACCCTTAATTTCCAGCAGGAGTCCTCCGGTTACTGCCCGCTTCTGGCGGACTGTTTCGATGCCAAAATCTGCCAAGTGTATTTTAGCCTTTGCCTCCTCCATTACTTTGGCATAAGTGACAGTGGAGCTGTCTGCCACCGTAACTGTTACGGCCGCAGATGTTGGGGCACGCAATAATTTCTTGTTTTTCCGCCTTTCTTTCGGAGTACCGGAAGGTGATGCCATCGCGGCGATCTGCTTATCGGTGCCCCTTGGTTTTTTGGGCTTTTTAGCCACTTCAACCCACGAAGTGGCATTGTGCGGTACCGGGTTATTCGATACCGTCGCAACCACAGGGGGACGATCGACCAGCGGTGGGTAGGCATGCTTCTTTTTCCTCTTCGACCTTTACCTTTTCGTCTTCTGTGGCTGCGACGATGGAGCCGATTGCAAAGGTGGTGATAGCCGTTGAGGTAGCGATAACTCACCTCGACTCGCACCTGCCAATGGAGGTCGGATCACTGGCCTCAAATATTGCCAGCTTTTCTTCGATTAGGGACCCAATGCGCTCCATGAGGTCCCCCTCTCCATGCTTGGCCTTGTGGTGTGCTAGCACCGGTCGGTTGGACATGGCTGCTATGTTCGGAGGTTGGGTCTTTTGCGTTTCCTGCTTGCGGAGGAGATAAATCTCCTTGGTTAGTTTTTCCGTTTTGGCCGCAAGACTGGCCAGCTGTGATCACAATTCCTCGTTCTCCTTTTCAAGCCTTTTAATGTTTTCGCTTGTCGTGGTCCTTCGCGCAAGTTCTTCGGTCGCCGCCTTTATATTACGCACAGCTAGCCTTATACCCCTCACGAAATTGCCTTTTAGGTTGCGAGATCTCTCTGCTACCTTTTCAACGGCCTGAAGATTTATTTCAACTTGTTGGCCAAGCTCACTGTCACTATGCGTCGACATTTCGCGGGCCAACTCCTCCGGGTCAGGCAGGCTTTTCTTCGCCCTAGTGTTTGTGAGTGTTACGGAGGGGTCGAAAAGATCCTCCTCTGTTTCGATGCCTGTTGCGGCCTCTTCTTCAGAGGCTGTGGCTGACACTGCCGCAAATTTAGCGGCCACAACCGCAGCACTTGGGGGCTTGGCCTTACGCTTTTTTCCTCCTTCCGATTGGGCCGATTTAAGCGATATGGACGAACAATCGGACACGCCTCCATCGCTTACAATCGCCTGATTTGCCGGCGTATTGGGGCGCTTAAAGCGCCCACGCTTTTCTCGTGTCGGCACCGTTGTAACACCCGACACGGCTCCTTCCTTATTACTTTGCCCCTTAGATGTTGTGGGACCCGTGGTTGACGCTTGTGCGTCCCCGCGATGCAGTGGATTGCCCCCCCCCAGATACGATGGGGCTGCCACAGAGCTTATTTAAGCTGCTGGGGGTGGACTCCCCGCTTTTGGCGGGACCACCCTAGGGAATAGATTTTTTGTCGCACTGCATTTTTTGTATCCTTTTTTTTATACAGGGTGAGGTCCCTGAACCCCTAGCCCCCCAAAGGCTTGGGACTGGGCTCCCCCCCAGCCATTCATCCCCTTGGCACCTAAGACCTTAGGATCAGGGTTATTTTTGAAGACGTTTTCTTCCTCGCGGCCTTGCAGGGCCCCCGGGCCCTAGTGGGCTTACGGGTTATCCGGCATAGGTGCACTTGGCACATCGCCGCACAGAGGTTGCCTGGAATCGGTGCGCTTGGCACATAACCGCGCGTGGTCACCCTGCATTGGTGCGCTTGGCACATCGCCGCGTGTGTTGCATCCCGTGTTCGCTCTAATCAAAGAGCGATACCGGGAGCAACAACAAGCCTGTGAAGGCCCGTCTCTTAGGGTGTTAAGCCCCGGCCGTTTCTGGTGTTTGATTGGAACCACGGGTACGCCCATACCCGGCCAGTTTTGGTCCGCGGCGGTTTCCCGCTACCACCCATATCTGAGTGGCGTTCTTTTAATCGTACTCATGTATTTAAACAATGAAATTAATCAAAAACTTAAAATATCAACCTTAATGTAGCTGCTAATGTCGATCAGAGCATTAAACTTAAGGTCAAATAAATCATTCTATCAAATGAAACTAAAATGTTAATAGAAATTCTCACGCAATTCTTATTATTTTAAGTTAAAACTAGCTTTTATCGCCTTCACTTACTAGTTATAGAGAAAAATAAAACACATCATTACTGCTCCTCACAAGTCCCGTACTGAACATAGGCCACCCTCAAGTAATGCCACAAATCCCGGTATGAGCCACCTAGATCCATCGACCTGCATGCCTTATCAGGTTGTCTACATTTAGTGCAGGGCAGCCCTACACTTCGTCTACCGGTACGAGACTGCCACCTCAACTTTATTTCCCATTAGTTGTCGGCCAGCCTATTCCTACTTTACGTTACTGATCAACGTTACAAAGTGACAAACGATGTGGAGGCAGTAAAAGTGGTAAGTGGATGGAAGTTTGTTTATATTAATCGTCATGCTTGACAAGCGGATAGACCATCGCAGTGCCAGAAGTCTCGTACCAATGACGCTACGGACCATTATTGATCTGGGGTTTTAATTTAAGTCTGACGTAAACGAGATGCCATGAGAAGCCATGACACATGAGAAGCATTTTTCATAGTTGTCTCTTACGGCACCAACGCGATAAAATGGAGTGCAATGAGATGGATACTTATACGCCGTCATCAGACTGCAATGGATTTTTTTACCTAATATAAGAAGTCATTTACATATTGAAGCTAATTTCATTCAAAGAAATCAAGTTTGTAAGAGAAATGAAGGGCTATTATGGATTGTATTTTTTTATATTGGCGTAAAATTCGGTTTATTAGTCAACTTTAAAATATGAGAAATCTTACAATTCGCTATTTTGATTGTAAGTTTCTTTTGCATATATATTACGTGACATTTCATTATTGTAAACTGATTTTAATGATTGCTTTTTATAAAGTTTGTTATAATCATATTAAATAAGAAAAAATATTCCACACTTAAGGGTGGCAAAATAAGGGTAACTATTTAGACGACATTGAGATTATTCTATATTCCCCAGTCCACTCATAAGGACAAAAATTAATTTATTTACAGCTAATATAAATAACAGGTCAAAAGTAAAAATAATAAGATAATTTCACATTGAAGACAATCACACATTTAAAAAAAAAAGTGATATACACTCTGTAAATACTAGGAACAAACACAAGTTAGTGATATCAGTTTCTCCACAGCAATATATACGCTCTTACAACAAACTCCCAGAAAATATACTCATATAGAATTTGTTTTTGTTGATTAGTTTTTTTTTTAATCTCCATGTATTATTAAATCTAGCCACATACAACCCAAATACATGACATTGAGTTTATCAGTTTTGCTTTCCCCATAAGTAAATAACCTCTTTTGTTATATTGTAAAATAATTTTTCTGGATAAGTTTTAAATTCCGGTATCCCGAACGACCATAAAATTTTAAAACCCTTTTGGTGTTCAATGCCTGAAGTAGTACTACGACGGCCTGAATTTTTTCTTTCGTTATTAACACGCTGTAAAGTATTAAATCATCAATGCTTTTTTTAAATTTTCTAGAGCGTCTGCTGAACATGAGGTTCCGGGTTTGTATTTAAAAATCACTATTCACTATTTGGATTTTACTACTAAGAAATCCAGTGTCCGGAAGTTGGCAGTGTTTTACCCCCGTGCCTCGGACGTAAACCCGTTGGTCCCGCGCATGATTTCTATACGGTCGTATCGGATTGCCGTCCCATCGGACTATAAAAGAGAGGGGATAGAGAGTGCACTCGTGCTTGCACATACACTTGGGCACTATAAGCGTGTACTGCCCACATGACTAGTCTCCACTAATACTATCCACCGTGACCCAAATTTGGTCTGCAGGACATTATTTTCCTTACACACAAATATATTGTGTTATAATTTAAAACAGTTTTATTAAGTTATAATTAGTGATAAGGTAAGCTAATAGGGATGTAAGATATGACAAGGAACAACAAGTGAATGCAGAATACATAGTAAATGGGTTTCTTTACTATATTGTTGGAAGTCAGAATATATCACACTTTACTGTACAGTAGTGAAAGTTGGGTGTGGCAGAAGAAGCACAAGAGTAGAATAAATGCTGTAGAAGTTCAGTCATAGTTATTATGTAGTATGACAGAGGTGGCCGAATAACAGGATAAGACATATTGTGAAAAGAGAAAAGTTTGCAAGAAGATGTTGTGACTACGATTAAGAAAGGAATGCTTCGGTAGTTAGAATAGGTGAATGAGGAAAGAGTAACAAAGCAAATTTATGTTGCAGAAATAAGTGGTAGGCTCGAGTAGGCACGCTCTAGGCGAGAGTCTATCAACCAAATTGGTGTTGTACTGAATATGGGCTAAATTATAAATTCCTTTGACTGAAATTTCACACCCAAATATCTAATCAACGAAAATGTATGATTAGATATGTGGATGTGAAAGAAGCGATAAAGGTGTATAAGAATAATGAATAATGAACGTCTGTAGTCTCTACCTACCCCTTTTGGGTACCAGGCGTGAGAGTTTATTTATTTTTGTATTTAATTGTTCTTATTTGACCTGTGGAAAGGTAAAAGGAATCGTCAGTAATATTTGGCTGTGAACGAAATGTAACTTCCTACAGTTTTTTTTTTACTTATTATAATCCAGTGCTTGATCACAATCCCACCTGGTGGTAAGTGGTGATGCAGCCTTAGATGGTAAATCGCACTGTCTTATTGTAACAAAAGCCTATTCACTCTTGCCTTGAAGACGCCCAGATTGTATTCGGACGGAAAGATAGACGCCGGCAAATTATTCCACTCCTTTGCTGTACGCATTACAAAAGACGAAGCAAACCATTTGATTCTAATTCGTGGAATATCGACAACATAGGTGTTCGTGCCAAACACTGTCAAGAATCGACGCCAGATGTCACTCGGATCGGCGCGATACCAGTTTGAAGTACGGCCGAGCGTGGCAAGAGCGCGCGGGTCGCGAGCGAAAAAGTCATGAGTCGTCTGTCAGCTGTGCTTGGAACGGCACGCTGTCATTTTTGTCGGGAACTTGGAATAAGGCGCGTAAAGCTCGGATGAGTGGCCTGCCCGAGTCCTCTCGGAAGCAGCTTCAGCCGGAGCTGTTGGGACGGCTCCCAACTCTGGACCTGCCAAAGTTCTCCGGGGTCCTTTCCAAATGGCTGACCTTCGTTGGTCTTTTCGACAGCCTAGTGGACGCCCGGAGTTACCTGACTCCGAGCCAAAAGATGGCTTACCTCCTGGCCTCACTGGAGGGGGAGGCCCTGGGCATCGTCGGCCATATGAGATTGTTGGACGACGCCTACCAGACTGCTCGGGACCTCCTAGCCAGAAGATACGCCAACGTTCGGCGAATTGCGGGCGAACATGTTAAGCAGCTTCTAAGCCTCCCGCTGCTTAGTGACCGGGCCAGACTGCGTTCGGACCTGTTGCATCCAGTCTTGGTGGCCTGTAATACGTTGTGGCGGCTGGATTTACCAGTGGGCGAATTGGCTTTTTTGTTGCTCCGCATCGTGCTGTCCCGTCTACCTCTCGAACATCGAATCCATTTTGAGGAGAGGTACGGCGGGGACGAGGCCTCCTATATTCCGCCCTTCTATGACCTGCTGCGGTTTTTGGAGGAGCAGTGCCGGCAGATAGAGAACGCGGCGGGCACCGTTGACGACTAACGACCCGTGCCCAGTGAGAGGCTGAATCCTCCAGGCAAGTCGTCGTCAACCCTCCCCTGCTCCTATTGTCGAGCGTCTGTTCATCGGGTAACATCGTGCCCGAAATTATTACGTAAGCCGGTTTCGGCGAGGCGAACTATCGCCAAGGAGCGCCGCTGGTGCTGTTCATGTCTGGGAGGGCAACTCCATCGAGACTGTCCGCATCGACGGCCCTGTCTGCATTGCCAGGGCAATTATCATGCAGTTTTGTGCCTGGGTGCGAACGGCGTCTCCTCTCGGGGCTCTGCCAGGCCCTCGACCCCCACGGCGGGGGCGCTCAGCCACGCCCTCTGCCGGGCGACAATCGGCGCCCGCCGGTAAGCCACCAGGCCCCTAAGTTTGAAAGGGGCCCCTCCCCCGACCAGTCGGGAGGTAATTTCCCCAGGGTCGGGGGTGTCATCACCCCCCCTCAGCGTGTGGAGAGGAACTTCACGGCCACTCATCGGTCCGCTGGACCCTTCTCACTTCAGTTAGCTGAGTGGCCGCGACTGGTGTACCACTGTTCCCCATTTGATGGAGGCGGCCCTGGCTAGCTGCCATCTTAGCTCCCACCACGGCCGCCTCCACTGAGCCTTAAGCCGTCAACAGTCCACTTGTCAAAATGTTCTGTTGCCGACGGCCTTAGTGAAGGCGTACAACCCGAGTGGCGACTGTTAGCGGTTGTGCTCTATTGATCTCGGGTTCACGCCATGTAGCCTCCCCTTGGTGGTGGGAAGATAAGGGCCCCCCTGGAGCGTTGAATCACGCTGTCAAGGGGTATTAGATTTGGTTTGGTCGAGCACTTAGTCAAAAAATACTTGAATTAAAATTAAAAACTACTTTGGGCTTTCCGCGAAATTTTCCTATTTGTAGCGGTTTAAATTAAAAGAATTAGATTTAATCTACTCCTTTAAATGCTACTGCATGTACTGTGTGTACTGTGTTTTGTACATATATTTAATCACTGTATTTGATTGTTGCGTCTGTTTGCTGAAAGGAAAAATTTGTATTCATGTGAAATTGAATGGCGCGCTATTTGAAAAATTATGTATATGTCTATGATATTGTTTAATCATTTTGCTTTGCGAAAAAGTAGGGCTGTCCCTTACGTCATTGTTTTGTTTAATTTGCAAGTTGACCTATGCGCATCGGTGATTAGTTTGGTTGAATTGATTCTGTAGTTGAACATTGATGCTTTTGAAAAATTAGTTGAAATATGAGCATAGGACTACTTATCTAACAGGCTAGCTAGTTTTGGAGATTATCAGATTGAAATCAGCTGCCGCACTATTTTAGCAAATGATAATATGGTGGGTGGCCTGGCTAGGCCTTCTTGTTAAAAATTCATACTAGGGACTATCTGTGCGTTTCGTTCGGCTCTCCACAGACGACGTTCATGTGGAATTTGTGGGTGCGCTCTGCACTGAAGCAACTGCTGGCACAAAATTTGTCTGGGCAGCTTCGTGTAGTGTCGCTGTTTGCAGAGCTGATCCGGTCGGATTGCGGAACTAATCATAGGGGCACAGATAGGTGTTTGAAAGAGGTCGTCGGACTTCTGTCCAGTACAGGACTTGTTAAAGTGCTGCGATGCCCAGGAGGGGCATCCAGTGGATGTTGACCCTCCGGATTGCCACATTAGGGCTATCTTTTGAAACGTTGGTTAGGGTTGCAAGATCTGATGGGTTGCCTAAGGTGGCCTAGTTTGGTTGTAGATTCGGTCTTGCAACTTGCCTTCGCGACCTCGTCCCGCTGACCGGTTTGCTCGCGGACCTAAATCCTTATGTCCGGGACGGGGGTTTGTACGCGCCAAACACTGTCAAGAATCGACGCCAGATGTCACTCGGCTCGGCGCGATACCGGTTTGAAGTTCGGCCGAGCATGGAAAGAGCGCGTGGGTCGCAAGCGAAAAAGTCATGAGTCGTCTGTCAGCTGTGTTTGGAACAGCACGCTGTCATTTTTGTCGGGAACTCGGAATAATTCGGCGCGGCCAGTAAATATACGGTCTACCATTGTGACGCGCATTCCTGTTGGAGAGCTTCCCAGGGACTCATTGTGTCTGACTCAGAATCTGCATAAGTGCATTCGGCAAAATAAGCTAGTGCAGCCTCTGATATTCTAGAACTATCTGTTGCTACGCGAAACGGTAGTGACCTTTGATCCAGAAACTCCGTGTGCGTTTTGTGCGTTAACCTTATACCCAGCGATAGTTAGTGGCTTCTGTAATTTAGTTAATCGTACGATAGAGTTAATTGACTGTCATCGTGACAAAAGAGGAAAGTGACTGTGCACAACCTCGGAAAGCCCCCTTAAGTTGGAGCGGTGCCGACGCTCGGGCTGCTGCCGACGGCCAAGATCTAGGTTCAATCACCATCAGTCACACCCAGATACACATCACATCACTTTATTTTCCTTGCACTACATAACCACATGCGACCTGACCGACTCCGGAGGGACCAGTCGCCTTGGATATAGGTAAGTAAGCTACGTCTAAATTCCTCCCGGTCGACTGGCCGTAGTATAGAACGCTCCCCCATATATTTTAGTGTAATAAGAGAGATTCCACGTGGCTACATTGAGGCCCGACCTACGTCTGCTCGGGAAGTCTTCAGCTCATGGGCCCCTGAGGATTTGACCCTTTAAGGGAGCAGCCGTAGGCCGTAACAATAGGGATGAAGACCCGCCGACCGCCTGGTTATCCGATGATGGAAAGAGAGTGAGGAATTAAGGCGTGTAATTCTTGCGCACACTCACCGAAATGCATCCTATAGAATACCGAGAGACTGGCTACTCTGCGCCTGTGCTCGAGGCTTACAAGATTAGTTTCAACCAAATCAAGGTCACCAATGAGCCTCTTAGCACGTCCCTCCACTGAGTCCAGTGCTGCCAGGTGGCATTTTGCAGCACCAGTCCATATGTGACAGCAGTACTCCATGCACAACCAGACTTTCGCTTTATATAAGGTAAGAAGCTGCCCCGGCGTGAAGTACCGCCGCACTTTTGCAAGGACACCAAGTTTTCTTGCGGCTGCTTTGGCTCTGGACTCAATGAACCGCCCATAGTTTAGGTTCGGAGAAAATTCAATCCTTAAAAACTGAAGGCGGTCAGTGTACTCCAAGGATACATTCCGGAAAGTAGGAGCCAAGGTGAGCGGGCTCCTTTTAGCGGTAAAAAGACACGCTTTTGTTTTGGAGGCGTTAAATCTCACGAGATTGGCATCGCCCCATTCGGAGACTGCCCGTATTGTGAGACTCACACGCTCAACCATAGCCTCTCTTTCTGACTGGATTTGATCCCGACTGGCCCGGGCCCTTGGTTGGTATCTCTCCACAATTGTGCTGTCGTCTGCATACCCATAGACACCGGGAATGAGCCGATCATTTATATGCAGCAGGAAGATAGTTACGGAGAGTATGGACCCCTGAGGAACGTCGACGTTAGTCGCCACAGTATTGGATGAGCAGCCATCAACGACGACCCGGAGAGACCGTTCACTCAGAAAGTCCTTCACCCAGACAATTAGGCCAGGGGATAAGCCGTACGCTGAAAGCTTGCCCAATAGACTAGCGTGCCAAACCCTGTCAAAAGCCTTCGAAACATCGAGGGAAACAGCAAGTGCTTCACCACTGTTCTCGAGGGCTTCGTCCCATATGTGAGTGCCATACGCTAGAAGGTCCCCATTTGATCGATTTCGGCGAAACCCGTACTAGCGATCACTGAGGAGATCATTTTGCTCTAGGTTTGCCATAAGGTGGGCGTTCAATATACGCTCCATAATCTTGCAGAGTATGGAGGTAATTGAAATTGGCCGATAGTTGGCAGGGTCGGTACGGCTAATTTTTTTAGGCACAGTAATAATTTATTGACATATGCATAAAAATATTTACAAATTAAGCAATAAAATGATCTTATTTACGCCACATATTTTAAGAACCTGTTATTGCGAAATGCTACTGATATGGGTATTGATAGAATTTAGTCATAAAAAAAAAAAACTGAAAACGGAATATTTTAATGAAAAATAAGTTCTGCAAAAACAAATTTCATCATTGTGCACGTCTCTGAAATAATTCCGCCGTTGTAATTAATTTACATCTACCCTCATTGACGAGGGGCTTGGAGATTTGTTAATTTGTTCTGAGGAGAAAGTACGGCCCGTATTTCTAATTAGTAAAGCATGATGTCGCATGGCACGAATGCATTTAATTTTGTTCGATTTTGGCTTCGTTTTAGGCAATACTTGCTTTGAGCCGGGGTCGACAAAGGTGTTAATTAAGCACAGTAAAGAGCGAATGTTAGCCTATGACGACTAATTTATTCAGTAATTAAGAATGATTATAAGTGTGACAGTTTAAAAAAATGGAACGAATTATTTCACTGTCATCATCATTTTGTAGGAAATTACTAACTTAGTTTTGTTAATATACATATATATATATGTATACAAAATATATGTGTGTGTGTTTATGTGTGTATATGTATATATTGTACAATATATGTTTATTGTTTTCAATGTGTCGTGTAGTAACGCTGTAAGAATATCGACTACCCCATGTATTCCCGTGGGTCTCGTAAGTGGTTACAGAGGGAAACAAATCAAAAGATGGGCAGCAGCTTCTTTCAAGAACACAGGAACATCAAGTGAAATCCGCTTAAAGAACTAAAAAAAAGTACAGCCTTTATAGCCTATATAGGTCCCACTGCTGGAAACAGGCCTCCTCTCTCATCTGAGAGGGTTTTTAGGGCAAGGAAATGTCCGCCGCGCTGCCTCAATGCATGTTAGCGAACTTCCCATGTCTTATTTCTCAAACATGCAGGTTTACTCACGATGTTTTCCGTTTTCCGACCTTTAATAAAAATGTAAATGCACTGCAATTAACAAATCATAAACTTGCTTATTTTCCATAAAATTAAGTGTAGGTAGTAATTTGCCACACGCTCGCTCAAGCCTGCGAGCGGTTGCATTAATTTGACACCGTCGACGTACCGTTGAAATAAAACGAGCTTTTAATGTGACCCTTTCCAGTATAAATCGTTGTTTATTATAACAATAAAGAGAATCAATTTCAATATAACAATTAGCACAATTTCTATAGCGATAAACCTAATGAAATGGAGTTTTGATGGGAAATATCATGTATAACGTCCACGTCAAACCTATGCCGGTAGTTGTTGGGAGCATTAAACTCGAAGTTGTTGACGAGTATGTTTACCTGGGACAAATAGTCCGACGAGGTCAATCGACAGATTCAACTCGGCTGGGCAGCGTTCGGGAAATTACGACACATCTTCTCGTCAGGTATACCTCAAAACTTGAAAACGAGATTGTACAACCAATGCGTGTTGCCAGTAATGACCTATGCAACTGAGATGTGGTCCTTCACTGCTGGCCGTATGAGGACGCTCAAAGTCACTCAGCGAGCTATGGAGAGGGATATGCTCGGGGTTTTCCTGCGTGATAAACTTAGAAATGAAGATATCCGCAGTAGAACCAGAAAGACCGACAAAGCCCAACGGATTAGTACGCTGAAGTGGCAATGCCTCTCCCCCTCCCCCCCTAGATGGAGCGACGACCTGGTAACACATGCAGGAAATCGATGGATACAGGTGGCTCAGGACCTAGCTTTGCAAGGAATGCCACAAAAATATTTAATATTGTTAAGAAATTAACTTGCATTAACTATAACATGATTATATTACATATTAAAAGAAGTTTAATTACACACAAGTTTTCCAGTCAGTCCAGTTTCCAGTAGTTCTATTCGTCGTAGAGTTCCAGTAGCAGTCACCGAAGTACACCTTCAAGTCACTCCATCAAGTCCAGAGGTAAGGTCTATTCATAACTAACAAAACGAGCCTAAACTCAGGACTCCTAGTTCTCGTCTTCGAAGAGTTCCAGTAGCAGCCATAAAAGTACACATTTAGGTCACTCTAGCAAGTCCAGAGGTAATGTCTCATCATAACTAACTAAATGAGCTGAAACTAGGCATACCTATTCCTACTTGTCGAGGAGTTCCAATCGCAGTCATTGAAATATACTTTCAGGTCACTCTATCAAGTCCGAAGGTAAAGTCTCATTATTACTAACAAAACGAGGCCAAACGCGGCACACCTATTATTACTCTTTGGTGAGTTCCAGTAGCATTCACCAAAATACACCTTCAGGTTACTCTATCAAGTCCGGAGGTAAGTTTTCATTATAACTTGCAAAACGAGGCCAAATTCGGCACACCTAGTTTTACTCTTCGAGGAGTTTCAGTAGCAGCCATAAAAGTACATATTTAGGTCACTCTATGAAGTCCAGAGGTAATGTCTCATCGTAATTAACTAAACGAGCTGAAACTAGGCACATCTATTCCTACTCGTCGAGGAGTTCCGGTCGCAGTCATTGAAGTACACTTTCAGGTCACTCTATCAAGTCCGGAGGTAAAATCTCATCATTACTAACAAAACGAGCCCAAACTCGGCACACCTATTATTACTCTTTGAGGAGTTCCAGTAGCATTCACCCATGTACACCTTCAGGTTATTCTATCGAATCCGGAGATAAGGTCTCATCATAACTAACAAATCGAGGAAAGACTCGGCTTACATAGTTAATAAAATAAATTATAACAAGGCTGCTCAAAACATGCACAACTGCCATTTATATTCCATGGCTTTCCCCATAATAGATGAAGATATTAAAAAATAGATTGAATTAAACAATAGATATTTTCAAAAGTTATCGTGTTTACCACTCCATGCGGATTTGATAAATCTACACCATAAACCACTAAAAAAATATTAATAAGTTCAATAATCATTTATCTTTCTGAAAGTATGCTTTTTATGTCATTTATTTGTTCAATATGATTGTTAGATACGATTTTATGCGTCAAAACGTTGGAATCTTAATTTTTAGGCGCCAGCAGAATATACCTACGCGCTTTGCGCTTAAGACATTCAATAAAATACCATCATAATGAGAAATAAGATAATATAGAATTTAATGTATAATTACGTAACACATATTGTGTATAAATTTTAGTTTTCTGCACTTCTTTTCCTCTTCCATCTACACTTTAACTGTGCCAAGTCTCACACTACTTCGGCTGTGCAATATGCTTCAAAAGGGGTTCAAAACTTTCCCTTCGCGTGTCAATATTTTAAATCAAAGGTTGGCCAAGTTTAGTCTCGACCCCTTAACCATGGGTGCTACAAAGCACCCTAAAAGTCTGGAATAAAAATAAGTAAAAGAAGTCAAATTAAAGGCGATAAAATCCGCAAAATTTGTTTCATTTAACATTCCAAGACGTAAAGTTGCATTTATAAGTAACATAACAAATTTAATCGCGCACTGATTTACTTTAAAATAAGTGATCTACACTACGGTATCTAAAGCGAATTCGTGCTCGGACAAGCACCTCGGAACCGAGATGTATAGCATCCGATCTTGGTTGAGACATGTCTGTTTAAGGGAGAAATTTATAGCCGATATCGATATAGCGGAAGGCAGCAGTAGATTCTCGGTAGAGTTTCAACATTCGACACGGCTTTTACAACATTGAAGCAAACTTAAAATATATCGAAATGATATTTTTACAGTATAGTTTAGACTGACAGATATTGTATTTATTAATCTTTTAATCGTACTCATGTATTTAAACAATGAAATTAATCAAAAACTTAAAATATCAACCTTAATGTAGCTGCTAATGTCGATCAGAGCATTAAACTTAAGGTCAAATAAATCATTCTATCAAATGAAACTAAAATGTTAATAGAAATTCTCACGCAATTCTTATTATTTTAAGTTAAAACTAGCTTTTATCGCCTTCACTTACTAGTTATAGAGAAAAATAAAACACATCATTACTGCTCCTCACAAGTCCCGTACTGAACATAGGCCACCCTCAAGTAATGCCACAAATCCCGGTATGAGCCACCTAGATCCATCGACCTGCATGCCTTATCAGGGTGTCTTCATTTAGTGGGGGGCAGCCCTACACTTCGTCTACCGGTACGAAACTGCCACCAAAACTTTATTCCCCATTTGTTGTCGGTTTTTACAGCTATATGGCCGGCCTATTCCTACTTTACGTTACTGATCAACGTTACAAAGTGACAAACGATGTGGAGGTAGTAAAAGTGGTAAGTGGATGGAAGTTTGTTTATATTAATCGTCATGCTTGACATCGCAGTGCCAGAAGTCTCGTACCAATGACGTTACGGACCATTATTGATCTGGGGTTTTTAATTTAAGTCTGACGTAAACGAGATGCCATGAGAAGCCATGACACATGAGAAGCATTTTTCATAGTCTCTTACAACACCTATGCGACAAAATTGAGTGAAATGGGATGGATACTTATACGCCGTCATCAGACTGCAATGGATTTTTTTACCTAATATAAGAAGTCATCTACATATTAAAGCTAATTTCATTCAAAGAAATCGAGTTTGTAAGAGAAATGAAGGACTATTGTGGATTGTATTTTTTTTATATTGGCGTAAAATTCGGTTTATTAGTCAACCTTAAAATATGAGAAATCTTACAATTCGCTATTTTGATTGCAAGTTTTTTTTGTATATATATTACGTGACATTTCATTATTGTAAACTGATTTTAATGATTGCTTTTTATTAAACTTGTTATAATCATATTAAATAAGAGAAAATATTCCACACTTAAGGGTGGCAAAATAAGGGATACTTTTTTAATGTAACTATTTAGACGACATTGAGATTATTCTATATTCCCCAGTCTACTCATAAGGACAAAAAATTAATTTATAATAACAGGTCAAAAGTAAAACTAATAAGATAATTTCACATTGAAGACAATCACACATTTAAAAAAAAGTGATATACACTCTGTAAATACTAGGAACAAACACAAGTTAGTGATACCAGTTTCTCCACAGTAATGTATACGGTCTTACAACAAACTCCCAGAAAATATACTCATATAGAATTTGTTTTTGTTGATTAGTTTTTTCTTTAAATCTCCATGTAATATTAAATCTAGCCAGATACAACCCAAATATAACATCTGACATTGAGTTTATCAGTTTTGCTTTCCCCATAAGTAAATAACTTCTTTTGTTACATTGTCATATAAATTTTCTGGATAAGTTTTAAATTCCGGTATCCCGAACGACCATAAAATTTTAAAACCCTTTTGGAGTTCAATGCCTGAAGTAGTACTACTACGACGGTCTGAATTTCTCGAAATATTTGTTCGGTATCAACACGCTGTATAGTGTTAAATCATCAATGCTTTTTTAAAGCGTCTCCTGATCATAAGGTTCCGGGTTTGTATTTAAAAATTACATAGTGAATACTATTTGGATTTTTCTACTAAGTAATCCAGTGTCCGGAAGTTGGCAGTGTTTTACCCCCGTGCCTCGGAAAGCACGTAAACCCGTTGGTCCCGCGCATGATTTCTATAGGGTCGTATCGGATTGCCGTCCCATCGGACTATAAGAGAGAGGGGATAGAGAGTGCACTCGTGCTTCCACATACACTTGGGCACTATAAGCGTGTACTGACCACATGACTAGTCTCCACTGACACTATCAGACTATATTTGAACTATATTTGACGGCTATATTTGACAGCTCCGACGCGCAGTGGCTTAGCAATGAGTTGTTGCGCCGGGGGCCGCGGGTTCGAATCCCGCACGGAACAAGTATTTACGTATTTTAAGTATGGCAACACAAATAATTGTTCCGGGTCTGCATGTTTGTCCTCGTGCAATGTATGTTTGTAAACTGCCTCCACGATACAGGAGAAAATCCTAGTGTGGGGGTAACGTTTTTTTTTAATAAATAAAAATAAAATAAATAGATCCACCGTGACCGAAATTTGGTCTGCAGGACATTATTTTCCTTATACACAAATATATTGTGTTATAATTTAAAACAGTTTTATTAAGTTATAATTAGTGATAAGGTAATCTAATAGGGATGTTAGACATGACAAGGAACATCATGCGAATGCAGAATACATAGTAAATGGGTTTCTTTACTATATTGTTGGAAGTCAGAATATGTCACACCTTACTGTACAGTAGTTAAAGTTGGGTGTGGCAGAAGAAGCATAAGAGTAGAATAAATGCTGTAGAAGTTCAGTCATAGTTATTATGGAGTATGACAGAGGTGGCCGAATAACAGGATAAGACATATTGTGATAAGAGAAAAGTTTGCAAGAAGATGTTGTGACTACGATCAAGAAAGGAATGCTTCGGTAGTTAGAATAGGTGAATGAGGAAAGAGTAACAAAGCAAATTTATGTTGCAGAAATAAGTGGTAGGCTCGGGTAGGCAGGCCCTAGGCGAGAGTCTATCAACCAAATTGGTGTTATACTGAATATGGGCTAAATTATAAATACCTTTGACAGAAATTTCACATCCATATATCTAATCAACGAAAATGTATGACTAGATATGTGGATGTGAAAGAAGCGATAAAGGTGTATAAGAATAAGGAATAATGAACGTCTGTAGTCTCTACCTAACCCTCTGGGTACCAGGCGTGAGAGTTTATTTATGTATGTAATTGTTCTTATTTGACCTGTGGAAAGGTAAAAGGAATCGTCAGTAATATTTGGCTGTGAACGAAATGTAACTTCCTACAGTTTTTTTTTTTACTTATTATAAGCCAGTGCTTGACCACAATCCCACCTGGTGGTAAGTGCTGATGCAGCTTTTGATGGTAAATTGTCTTATTGTAACAATAGCCTATTCACTCTTGCCTTGAAGACGCCTAGATTGTATTCGGACGGAAAGATAGACGCCGGCAAATTATTCTACTCCTTTGCTGTACGCATTACAAAAGACGAAGCAAACCGTTTGGTTCTAATTCGTGGAATATCGACAACATAGGGATGTAGACCCGCCGACCGTCTGGTTGTCCGATGGTGGAAAGGAGAGGGAGGAATTAAGGCGTGTAATTCCTGCGCACACTCACCGAAATGCATCCTATAGAATACCGAGAGACTGGCTACTCTGTACCTGTGCTCGAGGGTGACAAGATTAGCTTCAACCAAATCAAGGTCACCAATGAGCCTCTTAGCACGTCTCTCCACTGAGTCCAATGCTGCAAGGTGGTATTTTGCAGCACCAGCCCATATGTGACAGCAGTACTTCATGCACGACCGGATTTGCGCTTTATATAAGGTAAGAAGCTGCCCCGGCGTGAAGCACCGCCGCACCCTTGCAAGGACATCAAGTTTCCTTGCGGCTGCTTTGGCTCTGGACTCAATGAACCGCCCATAGTTTTGGTTCGGAGAAAATTCAATCCCTAACAACTGAAGGCGGTCAGTGTACTCCAAGGATACATTCCGGAAAGTAGGAGCCAAGGTGAGCGGGCTCCTTTTAGCGTTAAAAAGACACGCTTGTGTTTTGGAGGATTTAAATCTCACGAGATTGGCATCGCCCCATTTGGAGACTGCCTGTAGTGTGAGACTTACACGCTCAACCATAGCCTCTCTTTCTGACTGGATTTGATCTCGACTGGCCCGGGCACTTGGTTGGTATCTCTCCACAATTGTGCTGTCGTCTGCATACCCATAGACACCGGGAGTGAGCTGATCATTTATATGCAGCAGGAAGAGAATTGTGGAGAGAACGGACCCCTGAGGAACACCGGCGTTAGTCGCCACAGTATTGGACGAGCAGCCATCAACGACGACCCGGAGAGACCGTTCACTCAGAAAGTCCTTCACCTAGACAATTAGGCTAGGGCATAAGCCGTACGCTGAAAGCTTGCCCAATAGACTAGCGTGTCAAACCTGTCAAAAGCCTTCGAAACATCGAGGGAAACAGCAAGTGCTTCACCACTGTTCTCGAGGGCTTCGCCCCATATGTGAGTGGCATACGCTAGAAGGTCCCCAGTTGATCGATTTCGGCGAAACCCGTACTGGCGATCACTGAGGAGATCATTTTGCTCTAGGTATGCCATGAGGTGGGCGTTCAATATACGCTCCATAATCTTGCAGAGTATGGAGGTAAATCAAATTGGCCGATAGTTGGCAGGGTCGGTACGGCTACCTTTTTTAGGCAAAGTAATAATTTATTGACATAAGCATAAAAATATTTACAAATTAAGAAATAAAATGATCTTATTTACGCCGCATAATTTGAGAAACTGTTATTGCGAAACTGCTACTGATACGGGTATTAATAGAATTTAGTCATAAAAAAAAACTGAAAACGAAATATTTAAATGAAAAAAAAGTTCTACAAAAACAAATTTCATAATTGTGCACGTCTCTGAAATAATTCCGCCGTTGTAATTAATTTACATCTACCCTCATTGACGTGGGGCTTGGAAATTTGTTAATTTGTTCTGAGGAGAAAGTACGGCCCGTATTACTAATTAGTAAAGCGTGATGTCGCATGGCACGAATGCATTTAATTTTGTTCGATTTTGGCTTCGGTTTAGGCAATACTACGGTCGACAAAGGTGTTAAGCACAGTAAAGAGCGAATGTTAGCCTATGAAGACTAATTTATTCAGTGATTATGAATGATTATAACTGTGAGAGTTTAAAAAAAATGGAACGAATTATTTCACTGTCATCATCATTTTGTAGGAAATTACTATCTTAGTTTTGTTAATATATATATATATATATATATATATGTGTGTGTGTGTGTGTGTGTGTGTGTGTGTGTGTGTTTATGTGTATATATGTATATATTGTACAATATATGTTTATTGTTTTGTTACAATGTGGCGTGTAGTGACGCTGTAAGAATATCGACTACCCCATGTATTCCCGTGGGTCTCGTAAGAGGTTACAGAGGGAAACAAATCAAAAGATGGGCAGCAACTTCTTCCAAGAACACAGGAACATCACTTGAAATCGGCTTAAATAACTAAAAAAACGTACAGCCTTTATAGCTAATATACGCACTGCTGGGAACAGGCCTCCTCTCATTGGAAATGTCCGCCGCGCTGCCTCAATGCGTGTTAGCGTACTTCACATGTCTTATTTCTCAAACATGCAGGTTTCCTCGCGATGTTTTCCTTTTTCCGACCTTTAATAAAAATGTAAATGTACTGCAATTAACAAATCATCAACTTGCTTATTTTCCATAAAATTAAGTGTAGGTAGTAATTTGCCACACGCTCGCTCAAGCCTGCGAGCGGTTGCATTAATTTGACACCGTCGACGTACCGTTGGAATAAAACGAGCTTTTAATGTGACCCGTTTCAGTATAAACCGTTGTTTATTATAACAATAAAGAGAATTAATTTCAATATAACAATTAGCACTATTTCTATACCGATAAACCTAATGAAATGGAGTTTTGATGGGAAATATCATGTATAACGTCCATGTCAAACCTATGCCGGTAGTTGTTGGGAGCACTAAGCTCGAAGTTGTTGACGAGTATGTTTACCTGGGACAAATAGTCCGACGAGGTCAATCGACAGATTCAACTCTTTACATTCTAAATAAATCGTCTGTTGAGATGCTGTCCACAGACGTAAGAACTTATAATATCCCTTTACTATAGAGTACAAAGACACAAACCATCTTAAAAAAAAGCGTTTATCTCTTTGACCTTTACATAATAGGAAGTAGCAGCTGCAACATTTCTTATATATTTTTGTATTTTCTTATTACATGTTTTCTTTTGTAGAAATACGTTTTGTACTCTGCCAATTCGAAAGACTTTTGTGAAAAATCGCTTTCTTTGAGACGAAATGAAGACTTGGAATTTTCTATTCCGCCACCACATGATACTATATTTACATGTCATCAAATATAAAAATATTTATAATAAAAGAAACCTAAAAAATTACATTACGTTACATTAACTACCAATAAAGATAACCTTTTTCCTTAAAAAAAAATAAACAACAATCCTCTCCTCCTCTGTGACGGTGACTAGCCTCAGTTTCATTTTGTTGATTCGTTTCTTATATTTATTAAATACTAGCGATCTGCCCAGCATTCATATAGGAGATATCCTGGATCTTACATTAGCTGAAGTTAAATGATAAATAACTTTCAAATACATTTTTCACCTCTATGCCTATAACCTTCGCGAAAGTGCAAGCAATAAGTTGATAAAGTTTTATCGCAATATGTTGCATGCCAGCGCATAAAATACGAACAAACAAAAAATAATTTTTATTTATTAGATTATGTTCCAAAATAAAACACTAAATTACCACAATGCGGTACCTGTACAGATAACGAGTCTTTATTGTGCCAGTGACAAACTACATCAGACATTTAATAAAAGCAACATTGAGAAATGTCTCCCCGACGTCCACCTCCTTTGTTACTCAACATATTTGTAAACGTACTTGGTATAAAAATATTTATACTTGACTACGTTATGTATTACTAGATTTTGCCCGCGAATTCATCCGCGTAGATATTATACTTTAAACCATAGGTGATTGATCAATAATCGCACTTTCATAGTAAATTCCATCAACTTCTTTTGGGGTGATTTCCGTGATCAAAGCTATCCTTCCTCGGAACTTAAACTCTCTCGATACCAAATTTCATCTAAATTGGTGCAGCGGTTTAAGCGTGAAAAGGTACATTTGTTCACGCGGCGATGAACAATGTTTTCCCCCACCTCGCCGCAGTACGCCCGATTGACCTGCGCGCGCCGCGCCAGACCGCTCAGTTTTATATCGTCGTTACTTTTAAAATATTTGACCAAATTACGTAGTTTAAAAGACATAGTTTATCTAATTTGAACATCAAAAGCCATTAAGGTGCTTATGTAAAATGTGGATTGGAAATAAAGTATCAAATTTTATTATATTTATGGTTCACTATTTTGTTAATAATGGCTTACACATAAAAGACTGTCACGGACTTTTGGGACGATGTTCCTTATCGCACGGTACGAATTTGGCGGATTGGGGCTAGGCGAGAAAAAGTGTAAAATTTTTCCGTCACGACCCCTTCTGACGTAGTGTAGACGGCCTTGGTGGCTATAATGATGGAATAATATTCGTCTCCCTCGCACTTTTTCTTATCTTGCCATGAAAGAAATATTATTTTATTTTAAATTGCCCTTCATTTTACTATAATTCATTTATTTGTATTTCCTTATCAAAATACGTTACGTTTATCAAAATAATATACTACGAAAGAAACTTCGTTCCAGCCGAATGTTCCACGACAATCTCGCATGTTTTTTTTAAACATATAACATTATAGTTGTGTAACTTACAGTTTTTGCATCGCACGCCAATGTAGCTCTCAGATGACAGATTTTTTCCGATTTACTCAACACTTATTGTTATGTTTTCACCAATTTACACAATATATTTATTAATTAGAAACTATGTGTTGTTCTGAGGTATGAGCTATATTATTGTTGTTTCACTAAAATAGATTCAGTAATTTTGCGTGGAAAAGTAACAAACATCCATACATCCTCACGAACTTTCCAGTTTATAATATTAGTAGGATTAGTAGGATTGGGTAAAATATTTTTAATTTTAAAAATTATTCTCCGTCTAACGGCTTCCGGCTAAGTAACAATAAAGCTGTAAATTGTGTAAAAAGTATACCCAAACAGCACACAAGTGTTATAAATATCAATATACCAGCCTATATAGAACTTAGAGTTCTTTTAACAGCGTATAAGTGCCGAAAACAGATTGTATCCTTATAAGAGTGGTATATGAGTTTATTATACAGCTCAAGCTGTATACAAGCTGTATTATGGGATCTAATTAAGATTAGGGTTCTTAATCAGTACATGAAAACTCTACTATACAAGTTTAAGTATTTTGTAACACTTCAATCTGATTTTATCATTAAAGTTGTATAGAAGCTGTTTTTAGGGTTCCGTACCTCAAAAGGAAAAAACGGAACCCTTATAGGATCACTTTGTTGTCCGTCTATTGTCTGTCTGTCTATCTGTCTGTCTGTCTGTCAAGACCATTTTTCTCAGGAACGCGTGAAGGTATCAAGCTGAAAGGAGACAGTCGTTTTTGGGCCCACTAGAAATTTTAATGAATGTTAATGTTATTATGCACTAAAAAAGATACCAATTTAATATAGTAAATGGCCTACAAATTTTATGAAAATCTAAACGGAATCAAGAAATCAGAAAAAAAGAATTGTTTTGATATTTGTGTTCAGGTTATTGGTTCTGCGAATGTAATATTAAAAAAAAAATGTAGTAGAGATGTGCTAATTCGGAAGAAACTCGACGCGAGTTAACTTGAGTCAAATAGTACTCGAATAACCGAACTCGATTTGGCTGGACGAAGCTGTGTCAGTTTGTTACAAATTATTTTTATATTTTGTTCTTCCATCCAACATAACTATTATTACTAAACTTAATACGTTGTTATATATTTTTGGTTTGCGTATAGATCTTCACAAAATAATATCACTCTTACTTTATGACAATGATACTTAATCAGTTTATTGATATTACATAATATATCAATAAGTTGTACAAATTAATAAGTCGAGTTAATCACTAAATTCTAGACACTGCATTGACCGTAAGATAAAGATGCGACTCGAGTAGAATTTTGTGACTCGAATAACACGAGTTAATAATAATTTATCATGTCACTCTAGTTGTACTTGAGTTTTTAAGCTATTATAACAGACTATTTATAGTCCCTGCATCGATCGAAGTTTATCACTCGAGTTGAGAGTAGCGATTACTTTAGTTAAAGCATTTTTAAATAGGTACCTTTATTAAAAATGTAAAATGTAGCAATGTGAAATAAAAAACAAATATTTATTTATTTATAGCATTTCCATGCTTCTTTTTCATATCAGTAGTATTTGAAAATCTATAAACTGCTTTTTACATATATTACAAAATACAAATCGCTTCCATCTCGATTTTTTTAAATAATGCCACACTGACGATTTTTGTTTTATTGCGTCATTGTTATCACTGTCTGAAACCGTGGTAGCTCAGATGGTTAGCGCTCACTGTAAGCTTCACAGTACTCGAGCAACCCGGGTTTGATCCCCGCCGACACCAATGAAATTGTTAATTGCAATTTTAAGGGCTGATTTACTACGTGCTCGGCGGTGAAGGAAAACATCGTGAGGGAACCCGAATATCTGAGAAATAAGAAAAAAAATATATTTCTAAGACATGTGAAGTTCGCCAACACGCATTGGGGCAGCCCGGCGGACATTTCCTTGCCCTAAAACCCTTTCAGAAATGAGAGGAGGCCTGTGCCCAGCAGTGGGACGTAAATAGCCTGCGACTTTACTTTTAACTTTACTGTTATCACTGATACTTTAAACAAACAAGTATGTTTAAATCATCTTTTATGTTATGCACTATTTATACGAAGTAACAAAAAATAAACAACAATGATAGCACAATCACGATATTATAAATCAAAGTAAGTTCATATTTGTTTACAACTTGCCAAGATGCAAGCTTGAATTTCGATGTAACCAGTGACGTCACCCGCGGCGCCATATACTATGTGAATTAGTTGGTTAGATGATAGAATTAGTGGATTAGTGAACTGACATCTATAGTGCTCTCCGAATCTACACGGTGCGTCGAGTTGACTCGGTAATTCGAGTGCAAGCGGACTCGAGTAAAATTTATTTTCACTCGAGTACCGAGCTAGTGTGAAAACAGAGTTTGAGTTGCATCACTACTGTAAGAATATAGTCTGTGATTAACTGTAATTGTTAATATATACGTTAAAATAATTTTTGGTAGCAAAATAGTTAATAGCAAAAAAGTTTATACTGTTTGTGTATTGTTTGTTTACAAGACAATAAAATAAATATCGTCTTATCGATGCACAAATGTTTAATATAATATGGAGACTATCATTCAGGTTAATAAGTTTAGTTAGTATGTATGTAATACAAAAGTTTACTTTTACAAGTATAATTTTGGAAAATCTAAATTAGATCTATAATTTATGATGAGTTACCTAAAAAAATGACAAACACAGGTCTTAGAACCTTGTTAAAAGTGACAAAGAATTAAAGTTTTATGTTATTAGTAAAATCTAAATTAAATAATAGATAGAATAAATACATGAAAAAAAGTTTTTGTGTTTGTTAAAAGAAAATTATGTGTAAATAAGTAGTAATTACTTGTACTAGAAGCAAGTATACAGTTCGCATAAGTATTGTAACTTGTTAAGCCATTTTTACTCATGTAATGGTTATATCCTTGTTGTTAATTCTGCAAATAGGGATATTATTTTGTAATCTACTATCAGATAGTTAATATAAAAATAATATACTGTCCCCCTACATGAAGCCAGTGAAAATAAGAAGTCAGACAACTTTTACATAGTTAAATATTGTTGATGTAAATCTATAATTACTACTTATGTATTTGGTCATTTTGAGCTGATTAATTATGTGTATTTCATAATAATTTCTTATTTATTTAACATACTGGCAGAGACAACAAAACACTGATAGAAATATGGAAATGTAGTTTATTGACATTGAAGTATAGTATATAATATATAGTCTTATTTCATATGTCTTATTACTGATAATGTCATAATTTCTAACAATAATATCATATGTGGATGTGTTTCTTTTGCTTTATAGTGTTCGAAATGTAAACCAATATAAAAATAAACATAGACCTCACATGCTATTTAGATAGCAATACATATAGAAAAAATAATATATACAATATTCATTAACTTTTTTCAGGTGAAACGCATAGAATAAATGTCTTGTAGGCTGAAATCTTGCAGAGCTGCTCGTAGGCAGAGACAAAAAAGTATATGGATATTGAATACAACTACAATAGTTATATATCATATCTCATAACATTAAAATATCCTTGTTATGTTATTATTAAGTTATTTTGAAATGATAATGACTTAGACGGATAATCTCGCGCACGGTGCCTACAGTGAACTTTATACTGCACAAATGAGTGGGGAGTTTGTGAAAATGAAAATTAAAAATTAAAAATGATTTATTTAAAGCAGTCGCAAGGGCCCCTGAACTAGGTTGGTAACCTTTTACTGGGTATTACTGGGTGCCGCTCATCCGCCAAGACAATACAATATTAATCAACAAATAACAAAAAAGGCAAGGCAAGCGCTAGCATTAGGGAGTAATGTAATTTGTAATATAATAATAAGTGTGTGTGTGCGTGCGTGTGTGTGTGTCTCTGTGTGTGTGTGTGTGTGTGTGTGTGTGTGTGTGTGTGTGTGTGTGTGTGTGTGTGTGTGTGTGTGTGTGTGTGTGTGTGTGTTGTGGGTATGTAAAAGTTAAGTAATAAATTGTTCAGTTACCTCGTTGTTAATAAAAATTGTGTTACTAAAAATGTGTTTGAATTTAGTCCATGTCAAGGAGTTAATATGCAATCTGCTGTTAAATTTATTATAAAGAGGTATAGATTGGAATATTGTTTCTGCTTAAATTTTGTTTTATTTTGTGGTATATGGCAAATTTTGGTACTCCTACGTTTTGGTGTATGATGACGTAAATAGATAAATGTCGATGAGTGTTTAGGATGCAATTCAATACATAAATCTGGCGAGGGTAAACAATTTATAAGACTTATGTAGTTCAAAAGTTGAAAATCGAAACGGTTTAAAGAACATTACCTTAATCATCTTTGAGCTCTTTCTAGTGCTACGACACATGTTTTTGCTGCACCACCTCAAACAGGTATACAATAATTCATTACCGATTGCACAAGAGCTTTGTAGGTAATGAGGGTCGTTTCATTTGCAACACACCTGAGTTTTTTGAACACCCATGTTAGTTTTCTTATCCTGTCAGCAATGCTTTCAATTTGCTGACTCCAGGTAAGGTGCTGATCAATAGTTACACCGAGATATTTGATTGTACTAGTTCTGCTGATTTAATCACATGAGCAATTACAATGGCTATTTAAATACGAATTATGGCAGGTATGAACTGTTAGATTAAAATTAGAATTTGGTTGTGTATTATTCCGTATAGAAAAAGGTATGAATTTAGTTTAATTAATATTTAGGCTCAGAAGGTTCTATCTTAGTCAGTTAGATATGTGGTGAGCGATAACCCTTACCTTTTCCCATCAGTTTGCATTAAAAATTAGAGCGGTGTCATTTGCATAGGTATATATTTAACAATTTTGTAGGCTTAAATTGCATAAATCGTTGACATAGATTAGGAATAAAGTAAGCCCGAGAACGCTACCTTGAGGAACACAATAAGAGATATTTGATGAACGGCTAACATATTCGACAAGTTTGAGCTGTTGCTGGCGTTCAGTGAGATAATCTGATAGAAACGCATGAGGCAGACCTCTTATACCATATATATATATATATAGTTTGTCTAACAGGATAGGAATAGAAACGGTGTCGAACGCCTTGGCCAAATCCAAAATAACTCCAAGACTTTTGTTACCAGAGTCCAAGTGCTTACTTATTTCTTCAGTCAAAGCTAACACAGCGTCCTGAGTAGAAATTCCATTACTAAAACCAAATGGATTTTTAGAGAGCAGGTTGTTATCTATGAGATATTATTTTAACCTATTATTTATTAGCTTCTACCGTATTTTGGATAATACTGTTGGCACAGAAGTTGGCCTGTATTTGTCGACATCATCTTTACTTCCACATTTATGTATGGGGTTACTAATGTTATGAAAGGTAGCGAGGTACCTTTTTAGTAGATTGCAGTGTCATCTGCGAAGAGGGAGAGCTGGACACCTTTCGACGGGATGGGAATGTCGTTGGTGAACAGGATGTAGAGAAGGGGAGCAAGTACTGAGCCCTGTAGGACACCAGCTTTGAAGCGGCACTGAGAAGAGACCGTGCCTTCGTGTCTAAAATAAAAAGTACGATGCTGCAGGTAAGAGGCCACGATACGTACTAGACGATCAGGAAGACCTATTTCATATAGTTTGTAGATAAGGCCTTCATGCCAGACTCTATTAAATGCTTTGGCAATTTCGAAAAAGACCGCGATGGTCTTATAACGACGAGGATAAAAACCGCTGAGGATGTATTCCACAATATGGTGAACTTGTTGCAGACAAGAATGTTCCGCTCGGAAACCAAATTGATGGGGGATGATAAGAGGGTCACTGTTTGTGGGAAACAGACGGAGTCTCATGCGAGTTAGGATTATTCGGACTATTTCGAAGAGTTTGTCCATGGCATTGAGGAGGCTAATAGGACGATGACTGGAGGGGAGGTTGAGAGGCTTTCCTGGCTTGGGATTACCAATGACAGTTGCCTCTTTCCACGTAGTGGGAAAGTAACTAAGATTGAAGCAGGCGTTAAAGATAATAATTAAAAGGGTTAACACCTGCTAAGAAAGTGTTTAAGGGCTTGGTTGGAGATGCCATCCGCGTCCGGAGACTTTTTGGTATTAAGTCCTTTGATGAGGGATGAAATTTCATCATTGAACACTGTGATAGGGTAAGAGGCTGTAGGGGGTGAGTTCCGGCGGCGGACCTCATCCTCCACTGCCTGGACGTGTGAGGGGTCGACGGGTTTTGAGCTAGAAGAGCGTTGTGCGGCAATGCTATCTGCAAAGCACTCAGCCTTTTCCTCGTCCTCGAAGGCAACCGTACCGTCGGGACGGGAGAGAGGGGGAGGGAGGGTGATAGCGTCTATGCGGAGGGCTCTAGCCATTTGTTAGTACGCTGTATGAGAGGGAGAGGTATTCTCCATGAGCTTACTCTTTTCGAGGTCTCGAAATTCTCGTTCCCGTTTCTTCTTTTAAAATTTTAGTTTATTCTCTAAAACATTCATTTAAATTATAAAAATATTTTTAATTTATGTATAACTTTAATTTTGATAAAATTATCTAGTATCCGTTAGACTTTTATTATCTCTGACACTCGGCAAAAAATTCATCGATCGAATAAAATGAATGCTCAATTAGAAAGTGGAACAATTTATCTTTGAAAATCTGTATATCGTTACACTCTTTGATGTTATTCGGAATCTTATTGTATATCTTTGGAGCCATAGCAAACACACTTTTTCCATACAAGGTAGTTTTATATGTTCTACCAAGGTTATTATATAATCTGCTGCTATTGCGAAATCTCGAAATATCTAATTTAAATAGTGATGGATATTGCCTGATAAATAAAGCTATTTCAAATATGTATAATGATGGTACGGTAAGTAGTTTTAATTTCAAGAAATAGTCTTTACAGCTATCAGTTTTTTTTAAACCACACATAGCACGTATACACATTTTTTGAGATTTAAATACTTTATCCCAGTTAGTGGCGTTTCCCCAAAATATTATTCCATATCTAAGCCTGGACGCAACATAACCATGATAAGCCACAAGTAATGTGGGGAGACTGACTTTTTTTGCTAGCATATATAGGTTATAAGACGACTGTGTCACTTTTTTGCATACGAATTCTATATGGCTTTGCCATTTCAGATTTTCATCAATGTGAACGCCAAGAAACCTTGTAGTTGTTGTTATTTGGATTTCTTAGTCATTATATTGAATTTGTGTATTAAAACTATATTTAGATTTTTGTTTGAATTGCATTATCTTAGTTTTATCTATATTCATTATTAAATTATTGTTTTGTAGCCACTCAATTATTGACTTTAAGCTACTATTTATGGCGTTTTCATTATTATAAATAACTGTACAGTCATCTGCAAACAATATCATCCGATTCTTAGTAGATTTAGGTAGGTCATTTATATAAATAAAAAAAAGTAGTGGCCCCAGAACACTTCCTTGTGGGACACCAAATTTAACTCTTCTAGGACTGGATCTATGATGTTTTTCATTTTTATGTTTGGAACAAATTTTGCTTATTTCCGTGATTTGAGTTCTTTCACTGAGGTACGAATTTAATAGATCGAGAGTATTGCCCCTTACACCGTATATATCAAGTTTATTTAAAAGTTTTGCATGATCCACAAAGTCAAAGGCCTTTGACATATCCATGAACAAGGCATAAGAAGGTTGTCTAGCATCCACTCTTGGGTATATCATACTTAAAAATTCATAGATAGCTAGGCTTACTGACATATTCTTTCGGAATCCTTTTTGATCAGCGGTAAATATGTTGTTCCGTTCAAAGTAATTATATAATTTATTATATATAGCCTTTTCAATTATTTTAGAAAATGTAGGAGTTAGGGCTATTGGTCTAAAATTCTTAATATCGGATTTAGCTTCTTTTTTATGGAGGGGTTTAATTATTGTAGTCTTTAATGCTGATGGAAAAATACCCTGTTCAAAACATAAATTAATTATGTAGCTAAGTATGGGCGCAATACTAGAACAAACATATTTTAACACTGATACACAAATGTCATCAAACCCAGTACTTTTAGTGTTTTTTAAATTATTTATGATAGAACAGATGTCATAGGGATCAGTGGGACTTAAAAAAAAAGGAATATGTTGAGTTATACGTGCATGTTTGCTTTTTAGGGGGATTATTTATATTTCGATCTTTAAACAAATCTGCATAGTAATTATTGAACGATTCTGCTATTTGCTGAGGATCTGTAATTTTATGATCATCTATTATCAATTCTTTAATATTTTCAGGGGGTAGTTTTTGTTTATTGCCATGAATAACATTCCAAGAGGCTTTGGATTTATTTTTAGCATTTAGAATAAAGTGATTGTTTTGAGATTTTTGAGTTAGTTTGATAATTTTTCTGTACCTCCTAGAATATGTTTTGAAAAGTAATTTATCTTTAGGGTTCTTAGATAATCTGTATTTCCATAGGAGTGAACGTTTATGTTTGCTGCATTTCTTGATTCCAACAGAGAGTCATTTTGGTCGTATTTTTGTCTTATTTTTAATTTTTAATATAGGAAAGCATAAATTATAAAATAATCTAAATAAATCATAAAACAAAGTGAAAGCTTTATTTGCGTCACATGTTTCAAAAACTTCACTGAATTTGAGCTCATTAATGCAGTCTTTAAACTTTCTCTCAAATTACATTCAGAATAATCACGTTTATATGAGAACCAGTAGTCAAATAAACTGGTCTTTTTTACAGTACAGCATAAATATTGGACTTTATGATCGGACAAACTTAATTCCAAAAGATCAGATTTAGTTCCGTACGTATGTTATGAAGGATGTTGTCAATACAGGAACCACTGCTTGGTCTTGTTGGATCTTGAACGATTGTTTTAAGTTGAATCCAATAACGAGGTGCTCTAGATCCATGGCATTCTTATTCTTTTTCAACATATCAATGTTAAAGTCACCACAGACAACGATTTCTTTGTACCATTTTTAGTCAAAATACATAGGATGTCATTTAAATTATTGTTGTTCATTTAGTACTGTGTTTTCTGTTGAAGCGGTGGAAGCAGAAGCGGTAATTGCAGTCTCGAATTTTCGGTTATTTTTTGGCATTGCAGCGATTGTAACAAGAGTCGGGAGTGTACTAGGAAGGTATTCATTCAGTACTGTGTCATCTGCCAGCGATGTGATGTCGTTAATGAATGTTGGAGAGTGTTTACTGTCAAAACTTATCATTGAGTTGTCATTTTGGGCATAGTTCGCTTCTTGAATACTTTGCAATTCCTCAATAATTTGTTTGTGTGTTGTTGTGGAGCAAATTACATTATCCTGTATTTTTTTATATTTTGGTTTAATTTTTCTATTTGCACGTTAGCTTCTTCCAATTCTTTTTTAAGTTTCTTAATTTTATTTTCAAGATTAATTACTTGTGTAATACTTTTCTTAGGGGATGTTGAATTTGTTTTTGTGGGAGTTTTACTCATAGCTATAACGTTTTTTATTTTTTTATGACTGGGGAAGACATTACTGAATTTTCAGAAATACCAATTTTTTTCAGCAAAATTAGAGTATTTTCTCTTTGGGCTAGAGTTTTTTTTAAGTCTATGTTTTCTAGAGATAATCGCTCCACTTCTTCGTTAGCAGATTCCTGTAGTAATTTTTGTTCATTAATTTGAACTTGTAAGCTATTTGTGTAATCATTTTCCGCTATGGGAGTGTATGGTAAACTTAGCGTAGATGTGTCAAAAGGATTCGAATAATTTATATTGCGTTCATCGATAATTATTGAAAGATCCGTAATTGATTTTGATTTGTGTTTTCGTAAAGTGATGTTTGCTTTTTCCACTATTAGTGTTTCTTTAATTGCATTAAAAATACAAATCACTATAATTAGCAAAACAATTTCAGAGCAGTGCTGACATCTGTTGGTGGTTCATAGTATTTTATTACCTATCAATGTACGTTAGTCAGTAGTAACATTAAATTTTGAAAGGTGGCGTGGTCGTTTCCAAGTTTTTTAAATAAAAAACGGTCTGTATTTATATTAAGTTTGTTGAAATCGTATTTGTCCGACTATTCCACAATTCACTATATATAGTTTTGTATCAGAACAATGAGAGTATAGATTCACGTTCACAATCACTTGAGATATCTTAAATTTATCTAAATTAGTCACTGTTACAATTATTTATTTAGCAGTATTTTTTTTTTATTTTACACCACGAATACCTTGAATAACACTGGTGCCGTTAATTAGTGTGTTTGTTGTCACTTTAATGCACTAATCACTGTTTAAAACTTATAAAAACTATTAAAATAAATTAAACTAGTAAGAGCTCGTACAGAACACTGTACTCTATATATATATATAAAATGACCCTGTATATATATATATATATATATATGTGTGTGTGTATATATATATATATATATACAGGGTCATTTTTAATTTACTGAAGACCTTTTGGGAATATATTGGTTACATCATTACAAAAAATTTTAGTGAGATCACTCTTCATAGAATATAATACATTTACGAAAAAACTACTTTTAAGGTTTTGTTGTCATGTCTGACTCCTTTTAAGTCTGTATTTTGTAGTACCTAAACAATGTCAGAATAAATCGTCAAAGAAAATGCCTAAATAAGGCATTTTTACACTTGATACAGTATCAAACATTGTGTTGAAATCATTAAACATAATTAAATGAGCAAATGACATTAAAAAAACCACAAATATTAAAATTTATAATAAGTAAGAATGACCGCCGGGCCGGTTGACGCCCGCGCTCAGCTGAATGCGTAGCGAGTAGGGTTACCAGATGAAAAAATTAAAAGTCTGGAGAAGAGGCCGGATTTCCATTTAAAAATCCTGAGATTGTTTTACAGTTTGAGAAGAAAACCTTACTTAAAAAGGTATCTTCACATATTAAGTGTGATTAAACTGTTTAAGTACCTACTTGGATAAATAAGTTTTGATTTTAATTGTGGAATTATTACCAAAGGAAAATTATTTTTAGTTTGTTTAACTTTTTATTAAGAGATTTTTAAAATGTAAGCTGTATTATATTGAAAGTTCTAAAAATCCTGAGAGTTCATGAGATTTGCAAAATGCAGCCGCAATCCTGAGAAGAGTCTAAAAATCCTGAAATCTCAGGACAAATCCTGATATATGGTAACCCTAGTTGCGAGAGCCTACTAAACCATTCATCACTGTGCCTATTGCACCAGGGCGCCACTTTAAATGACTTTACATTAACTTTTCATATACTTCTTTATTTTGCATAAAACCATTTGATGAAATATTTGATTCTTTTATTAATTTCTTTAAGAATTAATAGACATTCTTTAATAGACATTTAGGTAGTCTTTTTTACGAATACTGTTTGCTAGCACAACTCTTCCTGCATCCAAGGGGCAACGCCTCAACGTTGCACATGCGGCGGCCCAAGGCCAAGCCAACGATATATTATAACGTCGACACAGGTGTCACCGTCATCAAAGGCGCCGCCTGCCTTTTACGGTTTGCAGGCATCGATTTGGTGATCGATGTTTGCAGCACGTGCAAATTAAATGAGTATTATTAACAATTTTTTTACTTAATGTAAGTTGTATTTAAAAAATGGATGCAGGTTAAAATAATTACAAATATTACAATAAAATATTTATAATGATTAAATACAAATTAACAGTAATTGATTAAAGATATTAAGGTATAATGGTTCAATAAAAATATTAAAATACAAATTTAAAAATTAGACTTACCTAGGTACTTGTCCGCGGATGGCGGTGAGTATCACGCACATAGCGTTCAAAATAATCACCTCCACATTCTATGCATAGGTCACACCTAAAACTTAACTGTTCACCGACACGAGATAATACTTGATAATTCATTTTGATTTGATCGAATGCCCAAATTATTTTTTCTTTCAACATGTCGCGGGTTTCGAATGCTCGACCAGTATACTCTAATGTCTTTACATGCCCCCACAAATAAAAATCCATTGGTGTGATATCTGGCGATCTGGGAGGCCATGCACAAGGCCCGTCTCGACCGACCCAGCGACCAGGGTATTCTCTGTTTAAATAATCCTTAACTTGGCGAGCATAGTGTGCCGGCGCCCCGTCAAGTTGGTAATACATATTGCGTAGAGATGCAAGTGATATGTCCTCTAACAACTCTGGCAGCTTGTCGGTGAGAAAACTATGATAGCTTTCACCGTTTAATCTTTCTATGAAGACCGGGCCCAGTAACGTTGTATTAATGACGACTGCCCACACATTGACACTAAACCGGTATTGAAAGCTATGCGATCTTGGTTCATTTGGATTTTCATAGCACCACAAGTGTTCATTGTGCGAATTAAATAGTCCTATTCTGCCAAATGTTGCTTCATCAGTCCATAAAATGTTGGCTCGTTCAGCAGCTAGTAACCAGTTACAAAATGTAACTCGCGCTGGTTTTTCAGCTTCGCTGAGTTCATGAACAGGATGCAAGTGGAAAGGGTACTTCCCTTCATTGTGTATGACACTCCATGGGTAGTACTGTGACACATTGAACTGTCGGGCTGCCTCATAAGTGCTCGCTGCTGGATTTTGTTCAAAAAACTGCAGTATGTCTTCCTGCTCACGTACTGTACGCCGCGGTGGACGACCACGATCGATTGATACAGGCTGGAATTGCCCATAATCTCGCAATCGCTGTGTAGTACCTAGCATCGTAACGTAGTTCGGTGCACGTGAGATGGGAAATCGCCTTGAATATTCAAGACAGGCTTCATTAACGTTATCATTGCAAATTGCTAAAATTCGCACCATTTCGGTATACTCAATATTTAAGTATAGATATGCCATTGTAACAACGCGTAACGTTTGCGATATTAATCTCACAACGGAAGGAGAAAAGTCGCGGGCGCATAAAAGGCGACTGACCGACTGACGACACAGATAATTAGGTCAAGTTCAAATGAGCAAGCGCCGCCTCCACCCTACGCCTACACCCCTCCACCCCTACCCCGCCACGCGCTTTATTTTGCTATTTAGGACTATTGCCGTTTAGAAGGTCCGATTAAAATATTTTTATTTTTGTATGAAAATAAAAATTGAAGAAATATAATTTCTTTTCTTATAGATGTTGTTGTTATGATGTAAATAATATATTCCCAAAAGGTCTTCAGTAAATTAAAAATTACCCTGTATATATATATTATTTTAAACGTGGAAAAGTCAAGGTTGAGTCAAGTCATTACGAATCGTCTCGCACGCAGAATTGACGCCTCCCGAACAAGCCGATTTCCGAAAAGGCTAGACCACAAACATACTCATCGGTAAATTATACAGAAGACCGAAGAGTACAATCTTCCACTTTGCCTTACGTATGTGTACTATGAAAAAGCCTTTGATTCCGTTGAAATTTGGGCGGTACTACAGTCCCTTCAGCGGCGCCAAGTTAACTATCGGTATATCGAAATGCTGATGTATTTGTAAAGTAGGGCTACGATGGCTATCCGTGTAGAAGAGAATCAGAGTACGAAACCTATCCAACTGCAGAGAGGTGTAAGACAGGGTGACGTTATATCCCCGAAACTTCACCGCTGCGTTGGAAGACGTTTCCAAGCTACTGGACTGGAAAGGATACGGTATCAACATCAACAGTGAGTACACTACTGAGGTCATTCAGAAATATGCTGAATGACCTTAATAATGTCTCCCAAGGGATAGGTCTTAAGATGAACATGGACAAAAACAAAGATCATATTTAATGTCCATGTCACACCTATGCCGATAGTTGTTAGGAGCACTAAGCTCGAAAATGTTAACGAGTATGTTTACATTGGACAAATATTCCAACTAGGTAAGTCCAACTTTGACCGAGAGGTCAATCGGCGGATTCAAATCGGCTGGGAAGCGTTCGTAAAATAACGACACATCTTCTCGTCGTATACCTCAAAACCTGAAAACATGATTGTACCACCAGTGCTTTTTGCCATTGATGACTTATGGATCTGAGATGTGGTCCTTCACTGCTGGTCGTATGAGGATGCTCAAGGTCGCTCAGCGAGCTATGTAGAGGGCTATGCTCGGGGTTTCTCTGCGTGATAAACTTAGAAATGAGGATATCCGCAGTAGAACTAGAGTGACTGACATAGCTCAATGGATTGGTAAGCTGAAGTGGCAATGGACCGGCCATAGGTCGAAGAACCGACAAGCAGTGGGGAAAAAAGGTTCTCGAGTGGCAGCCTCTATCGGTAGGCGAAGTGTAGGGCATCCCCCCACTAAATGCAGTGACGACCTGGTAAGACATGCAGGAAGTCGATGCATGCAGGTAACTCACCAATGTTCAGCAGTGGCATTATGAAGGGCTGTAATGAATCTGATGAAAAATGATGAATTAAGAGTCAAGATGGAGCTATATTATGATTGTGGCACAAATGGGTCATACTCAGAGAATACCAGCCTAAAATAGCTGCTGTGATTCATATAGTGAGTGAAGAGAACGTTTTACTGAAAATGCGATATTATAAGGCTTAGTCCTCGGGGTTGACAACACATCCGCATTTTGATTCTTAATCTAGGATTAATTTAGATGTGTATGGGTCACAACATCCACTTACTATTATGTGGACTGTGTGGCCATTTGTCACCCTTATTCTATAAAAAATATTTAATATCTGACAGAATAAATTAAAGTAAAAATCCTTTTGTCACCCTTCCTAAATAATGTCATAAAAGAGTATATTATACTGGTTACGGTGTGTGTGATATAGATCACTAACTACGTTAGCAAGCCTTCCCGTTATTACGACGTGCTCATTCCTGTATACAAGTTGTCATTAGTCGAGATATTATTACAACCGTCGGTATAGTTTTGCTAAATAAATATCTATTATTCAATTCGTTACCAACAATCCAAAATAAAATGACTTCTGTGTTTGTAATTACACATATTGCTTTTTTTGATTATTTAGTTAAACATAATTTAGTACGGAGTTGTATAAATAGTTATTTTTTAAAACGTCGCTCCTTATTTTGCCATCCAAAAAATTCGATAAATAAGGTTGATATTTTTCTTTTTCTTTTTTTTATAGGATCGGGTGACAAACGAGCACACAGTCCACCTGATGGTAAGTGGTTACTGTGACCCATAGACATTTACATCTATCATCAATAAAGACTCAAGATGCAGATGCGTTGTCACCCGTGAGGACTTAGATGGAATGCCTCTTTGCCAGTAAAAAGGGTCTCCGGTTCTCTACACTCACCATATGAAACACAGTAGCGTTAAGCTGCTATTTTACGCTGGTTTTCTGTGAGAGCGTGGTCCTTCCCCTGTCGAGCCGACCCATTCGTGCTACAACCATAATATAGCTGCAGCATGGCTCTACCACGTAGAAAAATTTAACTTCAAAAAAGGGACTAGGTTCACAATATTCCTGAATGTTGGTATATTATGTATACTACGTCGTACAATCGTCAATCAGAACCGATTTTGATAATTCTTTTTTTTTTTAAATTAGATATATTTAGAAAAAATTCCACTATCAAGGATTATGTCTTACGCCGACTTCAGAATGTGAAGTTATTTTATACTTTTTGATCTTCGAAGACAGCTCTAATTTATTTTTTTAAGTTTTTATTACGAAGATACTACTGCCCGTCCCCTGTTTCAGTCAATTAAGAGTTATGTTACTAATAAAGGTAAGTATCATTAATAAATAAAGTTACTTAAGATTGTTCAACTGCAACTTAATTTATTACAATCATGTGAAATATGATTCTTAGTTTCGGTTAATGACTTGTAAACAGAGCGAGGGTAGGCGCGTCATTAA
The DNA here is from genome assembly GCA_963668995.1 of Parnassius mnemosyne. Classification (NCBI taxonomy): domain Eukaryota; kingdom Metazoa; phylum Arthropoda; class Insecta; order Lepidoptera; family Papilionidae; genus Parnassius; species Parnassius mnemosyne. The sequence continues at coordinate 9,633,738 of CAVLGL010000057.1, forward strand.
TAACGGGAAGCTGTCTCGCGCAGCTCCTGAAATTACGCGCCTTCTCTAACCATGCCGCATAACTATCTCGTAACTAGTACGCACAAAGGGCAATCCTTACTAAAGTTTGTTTTCTAAAAGCTTATTAAAAAGTAAATTTACAGCCTACATACGTCCTACGGCTGGTTGCAGGTCTCCTCGCATTTCACGCTGCCAGTGCGTAATGGCGGACTTAACAAGTCTTTGAAATATTTTTATCCTTAGTACATAATACGAGGTGACACTGAAAGTTTTTAGAATTGGCCACTTGTAAACGATATAATAAAAAATAAGTTTAAATTTTGAAAATTGAACTCTTTGCCAATATTAGTGTGTACATATTTTATTAAAATGTCTTTTTTTTTACGATATGGCGGCAAATTGAAAATTTTCTGTGTCACGTCAGCATGAATTTAAGCGAGAAAATTTTCGTACAATGAATTTTTATGACTTTTTATGATTTAAGGTAACAAGAAAGTTATGATAGGCTTCGATTGGTCTTTCACGATAAATCCCTATTTAGTGCCACTGTTTATATCTGGTTTAATGAGTTTAAATGGGGCGCACTAATCTCACCAATGATCTGCGTAAGGGACGGCCTTCTACGTCAACGACTGAAGATAGACTCAGTGTAGTGCGGCGTATGACAGAGATTGACAAAAGAGTGACTTATCAGCAGATTCCGGCAAGCTTTCCTTAGCTTGCCCGAATCGGTATGAGTCAAGTGCACAAAATCCTGCATGAACATTTAGCGGTCAGGAGGTTTTGTGCCCAGTGGATACCCCATAATTTGACAGCGGCCCAAAAACTCCGTCTCGTTGATTGGTGTCGTGAAATGGTTCAAAGATTTAACGGAAGTGACTCAAATGCTGTGTTCGACATACTTACAGGTGACCAAAGCTGGATTCATTTTTATGATCCTGAATTTAAGAGACAGTCTGCTGTCTGGATGTTTCCAACTAAAGTGAAAAGAGGTCGAAGCATGGGAAAAAAGATTCCATTGCGTAATGACCTGTCCTTCCAAAGAAAGCCTCATTCTGTGGAAGGACAGGTCATTACGCAACAATTATTTTAGAGGATTGAAAAACAGTTACTGCAGAGTGGTATATTAACCATTGTTTGCCACTTGTCACTCTACGAGAACAATTGTTGGAAAAATTTCGGGAGAAATGATCTCGCAGTGGGATCCTCCTTCACCACGACAACGCTTTGTCGCACACCGCCAAGCTAACAATCGACTACTTTGCGACGTCATAAGTGAAATTACTGGGTCATCCGCCCTATAACCCCGACCTCGCACCTTGCGATTTTTATTTATTTCTGAAAATAAAAGAAAAACTTCGAGAAAAACACATAAGGACGCCGAGGCAGCAGTGGCTGGGTTTCAAAATGCCATCGAAGAGACCCCTAAGAACGAGTAGGCAAAGTGCTTTTCTCAGTGATCCATCGGATGCAGCGATGTATTGATATAAATGGACACTATTTTGAAAAGATATAATAAAACTAATAACTTGCTAGTTTGTTCTGTTTTTGATTTTCTATGAACATTCAGTATCACCCTCGTACAGGTTTCCTCGCAATGTTTTCGTTCGCTGCATTGCACGCGTTGAATCATGCATCCAAACTTAATTCATTCAATACAGTCTATGAAAGTCCATTACTTAATATATGCCTCCCACACAGAATGCCTCATAAGGGGATTATTTGGCATAGTTGCCACGCTTGGCAGGTAAGTAAGCAACCGCAGTTTTTTCTCTTTGTTAATGGGAAGACGCTACTGCCCAACTGGTTTGATTCGCTCTGTCACCTCTTACGACAGCCACGGGACGACGATATGGGTAGTGGATAATTTACACTGCCAGTACACGGTTGGGTTATTTAAATTGCAATAAACTATTTCATTGGTTCATGCTGAGATCCAACCCTGGTTACTCGCGTACTGTGAAATTTTCAACAAGCGATTATCCCCTGAACTACCATCGCAAGAATATTAATCGAAGGCAGTTCATATTTAACGCATATAACAAAGCAAGAGTTTTCTTCAAGAGACAGTGAGTCATTGCCGAAGAGTCTGAGAATTTCTGTGCGCATTTAAAATAATACTTAAGTCGAAGCAGTGGTGATGTAGACAATTTTATTAAAATACTAGCTGTGCCCGCGGCGTAGCTCGCGAATATAAGTTTTACTTAAAGAATTTGACGTTTAGGGTAAGAGAATATTAACCGATTTATATCATTACTCTATGAATAAGTGGTAACAAAATAAATCGATATTCTCAAAGTTCTAAGTCGTTTATGATAGAGCTTCTGTGTAAACGACGATAGAAGTAGACTTAGCCGGGGCGTACAGAAAAATGTTACGGGGACTACTAACGCGAGAAAAAGCAATATAGAGCTGGCCATGTGCAAAACAATCAGTACTGACGCGTAAAGTTTGACCTTGCGCTTTATTTACGATCGTCGTATAACACACGCTGAGTGGGAAACACACTTAAAATAGGGATGTTAGATGATCATCGATGTTAAAAATTAAAACTTCGATGTTTTAACATCGATGTTGACATATGTCAAACATCGAAACATCGACGTCAATGAACCCATAATCGATAATTGGGAACTTGCAAACAATGCGAACTCGCGAAATCAATATCAACTAAATCTTGCATCTGCTCTGAAGATTAAAAATTTTGAATAATTCAGAATTTCTGAACGCATCGTTAATCTAAAAAAATGTCAGTATGGTGAGTCAAACTTAATTGTCAAGTGTCTCCTGTAATGTCACAATGGTCACTGCTTTCGCTTTATTTTGTAGTGTCGTTGTCGGTTGTCGCATAATAACTATTCTACGTAAATTGATATTCAAGTTAATTGTTACTTTTCCCTTGCTGTGTATACCCACATAATTTTAAAACAATGTGTAACTATCTACACATATACAAAAACCATCGATAATGGTCAACATCGATGTTTTGAGTGGCCTAAACATCGAACATCGATGTTGAGGTAGCGATGCCAACATCGATGTTATTATCCCTATCTTAAAACTGAAGCCTGAGCCGTGGTAGCTCAGATGGTTAGCGCTCGCTGTAAGCTTCACAGTACTCGAGCAACCCGGGTTCGATCCCCGCCGGCACCAATGAAATTGTCAATTGCAATTTTAAGTGCTGATTTACCACGTGCTCGGCGGTGAAGGAAAAAATCGTGAGGAAACCTGCATGTTTGAGAAATAAAAAATAATATTTCGATGACATGTGAAGTTCGCCAACACGTATTGGGGCAGCGCGGTGGACATTTCCTTGCCCTAAAACCCTCTCAGAAATGAGAGGAGGCCTGTGCCCAGCAGTGGGACGTAAATAGGCTGCAACTTTACTTTACTTAAAACTGAAAAAAAAGTTATTTGGTATTAGAGTGATTCTGGCTATAAAACAATATCACCATCACGACATTTATTGCAATTTTGCTACTTTTAGTTTTAGTCGAGTTTTGTTGAATACTTAAATATTTCAATACCTCTGTATATATACCTTACAGGCTTGCAGCTTCGTCAGGCTCATGGACATAAATCATTACAGTGAGTCTCAATACGATTCACCTGCGAAAAATCTTAACACCGCAATTCAGAAAAGGTTGTAATTTATACAACGCCATCTATTACGTTCTTTGTGAGAAAACATCCTTTTTTAATTTAAGGAAAACATATTTTTACTGTGTTTTAAGTACTATAATAGAACGATACGAAATATATTATAATAGAACGTTTTTTTTTACACACGAATCTTTTTATTACTATTTTTGGGATTTTGTGGCGCCATTAAACAAATTCGAACCTACATTTCAAAATAATAATCATGACTTTCGATAGAATTAACCAATTTCAATAAAACAAAGATTAAATGAACTTGATAATACGCTTTATGATTTTCTTAAGGATTTCATTGAAAAAAAAAGATGTTTACTCAAAACGTCATGCGTCCATAAACAAACAGACAGACCGTCAGATAGTACAATTCTAAAAATTATAAAAATGTACTTATTTAATGATTTACAGTCCCAATAATGATTTTAGTCGCAAATTAATATACTATACAATATTCAGAAACAGACATAACATGTTATTACCATTTTTATTATATGTATAGATTTAAGAGAGATGGCGCTGTTAACATCAATTCTAAAAATAAGAGATTAATTCACACGATTGATACAATAAAAAACATAAAAGAACTTATAAATCAGTGCCTGCATAGTAAGCAAAAAAGAAAGTTTGATCCTCGCCGAAAAATGAAATTGTTAATATCTCTTAAAATTTGATTTACCACATAGAGTACTCGGCGGTAAAAAAATAAAAAATAAATGAGATTGTCAACACGCAGTAGGGCAGCGTGTCATTAATATAAAGGTTAGAAGCAAATATGAAACTCAACTACAGGAATAAATTTTAACCTGCCTTTTTGTATCACATTTATGCCACACCACCATCTATCGAAGAAATGGGTTAACTATTGTGCTTCAGATTTAGTTAATAAGGTTAATATATTTTTGTATAATATATTTAATACGTTCTTTAATACTTTTGTTTACTGCGTTTTAGATATACATAATTATATCATTATTTTACATAATTTAACTATGATTTATGATATGATATTAGTTTAAAATACACTTGATGACTCAAACAAAGCCACCGTTGAGCACATTCGTACCTATACTTCCCTACCCATACTTCAGAATATTTATCATAACTTTTGATGGAATGAACTGATTTTAATGAAATAAAGACTAAATGTAACCCGAAGATACACTTTATAATTTCCTTAACAATTCTTATGATATAAATTAGTACTTTATACGTGATACGTTAACAAACAAACAGACAGACAGACAGACAGACAGACAGACAGACAGAAAATTCTAAAAATGGTAGAAATGTATTTAATTACTTATTTTTAGTACCCCTCAATCACTTTTATTACAAAAATATAAAATGTACAGACATCTGCTATTTACAGTTTTATTATATGTATAGATTCAGCCCTTATTGGATATGTTGTAAGGAAATAGTTTAAAAAATAGGTCCCCTGTTTTGTTTTTTCTATAAATACTTTAAATGTTTACAAATTCATAGTCCACTCTATACACCAAATAGGTAATTAACATTTTATGTATAGTCTTTAAGGAATATTTTTGTACATTAACGAACTTTTTCCCTCATCTAGTGTAGATTTGAATGATTTTTTTTTTAATTTGAATGATATTTGATTTGACTAATTTTTTCCTTGTATATATACTGATGATATTATTTTTATTTTTAAGGAAGTTGTGTTGCGTAAATGTCGTGTTATAATGGCGTAAGAGAACCCTCAACCATAGCTGTAAGTAAAATGCGACAAAGGGAATCCGCGATAGGAGAATGGCAGTACTATCTTCCTAATACATATATACATATGTAATACAATTATACGTTGTAGATCCCTGCTGCAGCTATATTATTAGTATAGTTGTAGCACGAATGGGTCGGCTCGACCGTGGAAGGACCACGCTCTCACAGAATATCAGCGTAAAATAGCAGCTTAACACGGCTGTGTTTCGTATTGTTAGAGTAGAGAAACGGAGACACTTTTTACTGGAAATGAGGCATTCCACATTAGTCCTCACGGGTGACAAAAACATCTGCATTTTGATTCGCAAACGAGGATAGTCGTAGATGTCTGTAGATGTCTATGGGTCACAGCAACCACTTACCATCAGGTGGACTGTGTGCTCGCTTGTCACCCTATCCTATAAAAAAAATAAAGCGTAATTTTTGTGTTATAACGGCGTAAGAAAAACCACAACCACCGCTGAAAGTAAAATACGGCAAAGGGAAACCACGACAGCACGACAGGAGATGGGCAGCAGTATCTTCCTAATACACACATATATACATATACGTCACACCTGTGATCTTTGAGAGAGTAGGCAGATTCCGAAGAGCATCGAGCCAATTAGACTACATTTTCGAGGTTATTAAAATATGGATATAGATGACAAATTGTGAAAGAAGTGATAGGTGGCTAACTCATCGCCTACACAATCATAAACCCAATAACTTACTAGTCGTCTTTTATGACAAGCTAGAAAATAACACAGATGGCATAAATTTGTTATAGTTCGCACATAAACATGGGTTAGTAAGTCCCACACCAACATGGGAATATTCTTGATAAGAACTCAAAATAATAAAAAAACTACGCACCTAACCCGCCAGCAACGCGACTTTAGCAAATATCTGCTCCTATGAGAAAATTATGGGGGAATCCTATGGTTAGCAATGGATTTGAATGGCTGTTATGAGAATGACGATATCATCCCATGGGTGAGGCAATAGGCGACATAGGGACACTAAAAAAAGCCTGAAAGCAAAGCATAGAAAATTATTATTATTAACAACTACTTTAATAAAGTACTGCTGTAATTCTTTGAAATACTCATACATGTCATTGAATAGACAAAAAAATTCAACTCTTTTCCGTAGGCAGTTCCATCTTTACCCTGACGAGTCCTGTGGGAGTCGTAAGAGGTGGCTATAGGAAATACTAAAGAGTCTTAGGGCTACCAACAGCTGGCAGTATAAGCATCTTGTTAATGGCGTAAAATAACTAAAATGATAAGGGCTGCCGCGTTGCAGGTGCAAGATGTTTATTACCGAGTTTGCTAATCCAATCGTGATGAATAAAACCTCTTTACTACTGGAAGGAAAAAAAGAACATGTCTATGCATTGCGACAACTGCTTTTACAACAAAGAAAATAGTAATAGAGTTACCGCAGCGCTGGTATTCTGTTGGAGCCTCATAAGTCCAGAAGTTTCAAGGCAGTGAAACTAAAACTAAACTAACTACTGCTGTTGAAAACGTGGAGGAGGTTGGTAAGCTACATGATGTTTGTTTCTTATTCAAGTGATATCAAATACTTAAATGATAATTTTACGATGCCTTCATAAACGAATTTGTTATCTGACACCCTTACAGGTTACAGTTACGAACATTACCGAGACTTTTTGTGACTTGCGTTCTATATCAATCGTTAAACCTTCGAAATGCGATTTTATGCGGCTTCGTATTTTGTCTACAAACCTATAAAGATATGATATGGGATAGTGTAACCACTACCTTATATCATATCACGACTAAAAATAAAGAAACTGCGGTTGCGAACCCGCTTGTCAAGTGTGGCAACTATGGAAAATATCCCTCCTATCAGGCAATCTATGGGGGAGACCTATGTTCTGTAGTGGAATTTAATAGGCAGTAACGTTAACAGTAATAAATTAAAAACAAAAAATGATACAAAAAGACTACTTCTTCATTTAAAAATATTACATTTTACTGATATTCGTATTAAATTTAATTATTGCTAAACATAGATTTTGTAGATTATATGTGGACCATCCTCACGTTTGAGCGAGCTTTATTGCATTTTGAAAATATGAAAATATGAGTAATATAAAAGTAAAGGTGACTTCAAAGAATAAAATAATTTCACAATTTTTTTAGGTTTTCATTTGAATTACAAGTGTATGTTTGTACTTTTTTATGTAACTTACTTATGAACTAAATAACATCACAATCTGTATGTCGTCTAAACAGTTACTTTAAAAATATTAACCTATTTTGGTGGATTTGGTGGATTTTTCCCTTTTAATTTCTGTAAGACAAGTCCTGAAGCAACTAATCTATTTAATAAAAATTAATCATCAATATTTATTCAAAATTATTGACGAACTTGAACTTGAACTTATCTTCACGCACAATCCCTGACGGGGTAGCCAGAGAGAACAGATCGCCAAGTGCCACGATCCTTACATACCTCTTTCGCTTCTTTCAGATTCATTATCTTCTTCATACATGCACGTCTAGGTATCCGAGTACTCTTGACCCTACCCTCTTCGAGCAATTTGCTCACATGGTCTTCGAAAGTTAGTCTCTCTATATATTTTCTTCACCATTCGGTCTTCACTCATTCGCTCAACGTGCCCAAACCACCGAAGCACGCCCTTATCAATTTTTGTGATAAGGTCATCTTTCAAACCTGCCATATTGCGAATCTCTTCGTTTCGCTTTCGGTCGGCCATGGTAACGCCGCACATTTTACGAAGAGATCGCATCTCCACTGCATTCAACTTGCTTTTATGCTTCTTCTGGCATACCCAGGTTTCGCTGCCATATAACAAAGTCTGTACCAACACTGCGTTATGTATTGCAAGGCGTGCACTCTTCACTACGCCTTGCCTTTTGACTAACGCAGTCAGGGCACCATTGACTTTGTTCCCGGCAGCGACACGCCTGTCCACATCTAAATCACATCTTCCATCCCGGCTAAAAGCACTCCCCAAGTATACAATTTCATTTACTTGTTCTAGACATTCCTGATTTACCCATATTTCACACTTCGTTCTCTCTTCGTCCCTTTCAAATACCAGAACCTTAGTTTTATTAGCGGTTAAACGGAGACCTTTAATTTCACATTCCTCTTTCATACACCTGACTAATGCCTGCAGTTCTACTTCTGATGGTGCAATAAGCACTGCATCATCAGCATACAGCAGACAATTTACTTTAATGTCACCCAATTTCACACCCAAACAGCTATCTTTCAGCTTTTGTAAAACGAAAATATTGCGTAACATACACATACATACAAAAACATACATTGAAAATGTAAACCTTGTCCTTTTTTGAAGTCGGTTAAAAAGGAGTCTTACCACTTAGTCACACAGTCATATTTGTATGTTGAAATGTGATCTTAGTATGTTAATTAAAACATTAAGGGACTAAATATACATAAACTTTGCTTTGCTTAATGTCTTCAGATATGTTTTGTCGCCCTACAAACAAAGGTAATAAGAGTTTATTACCGTATAATTAAAACTAGTTAATTGTAAAGTGAAGCTAGTTAAAGCGACAGCTGCGCCTCTCGGTTGCACTCTGTTAATTTATTGCAGCAACACTGTAAACATCTACTTACGCGCGTAAACTGTTACCAATATATTTAAATTTTAATTGTACAGTAACAAAAATATTGATTTTATGAGTATCTTACCAAATGCTTCACTATTTAATAATTTACTGAAAGAAATAAAAACGTAAAAAATTTAAGCTGTTTTTTGTTATGGATTTTGTTTAATACTGATACTGTTAAAGGTCGTTTCAAATAAAATCGTATTTTTAAATAAACGAAGATGCCTGACAGATGCAAATGTCACTTTGTGAAATAATGTTGCCAGGTTCATTGTAATAGTGATGCGTTCTGTCAGGCAGTTTGTATACGATGACTTGATGATTATGACTAAAATTAAATTAACCTATCTTGATTGACATTGTGAAACTTGTTGACGAATATTATATCATTGAAATAAACAGAAAAAATATTGTTAGTAAGAATAATAATTTAATACTATTATGACTAGAGGGGGCGCTCTGACTTTCGGAACACACCCTGCGCCCGCCGTGTCGGTCGCCATTTTGTGTGTCATTTGTCTTGTCATTCATTCGGCTTCTAACCTCTGGTCTGATCACTCGAATATTTTCTCTGCGCGCTGTTCTCATGTTGCTTTTCTTTAATTTCTTGTTAAGTTTTTTGTTACGTTGTGTTTGTGTTGTTTGTTATTGTTGAGTTATTGTGTTTTTATATTGTTTCGTACAAACGATATATAACCTCAATGTGTTTTTAAGACAGCTGAAATTTTGGGAATCGGTACGACCACAGTGTTCAGTGTATTAACAGAATACAAACAAAACGAGCAATTTAAGTCTCCTGAAAAACTTGGACCGAAACATAATTTCAAGAATAAATTAGACGATTTCACTTTAGCGGCTATAAGGCAAAAAGTACACCAATTTTCATGCAAATGGGGTACCCACCATTGCAAAGGTAACTTTAGTGTTATTTTTTTTACATCTTATGTATAGGCGCTATGTTTGCGTAAAGCTTGTTATAGATACAGTGTGCGTGACGACGACTGTTGCGTCACTATCACACAAATCAAAGCTGCATATTTACACGCTCACGCACACATAGCGTTTTTTTTTTGAGGTTCTATTTGACTTGTTTCTATTGCGTAGACTTTCTTACCCATAATCTATTTAAATTATAGATTCTTAAGGTTGTCAATAATGACCCAGGTTTACTGAACTTCTCTTGGAGTACCTTGAGGAAAATTTTAAAACACTTAAATTTCAAATACGCCACAAAATAAAGAAAGAGCGTGCTAATAGATAGACGCGATATTGTTTTGTAGCGCCAGCGATACCTTTAAAAATTAAAGATTATCGTAGGGAAGGAAGGTAAATTTATTACCAAGATGAAACCTGGATCAATAAAGGTAATTAAAATTTTCTCTGTTTTATTTATCTATTATGGTGTAGGTATGCATGATACTGGTGAATTAAATGAGTAATTGGTATTTTTCATTTTCTTGAAGGTCATATACTGAAAGAGCAATGGATTGACCAGACTGTACGATCGTCCCAGCAGGCATTTTAGAAAGGTTGACCACCAGCTTGAAAGGGCCTTCAGGAAAAGGCAAACGGCTAATTATTAGCCATATAGGCGGGGAAGAAGGATTTTTAGAAGATAGCTTACTTGTGTTTGAGACAAAAAAAGGAAAAGAAGATTACCATCAAGAGATGAACGCTGAGTGTTTTGAGGAGTGGTTTAGTGGGGTTTTGCCCAAAGTAAAACCTAATTCCGTAGTGGTGATAGATAATGCCCAACATCACTCCAGAAAGTTAGAATCGCTGCCTACAATGTCTTGGAATAAACCAGGAATACAAGAGTGGATGTCGAGAAAAAATATCCGATTCGGGGCACAAATGGCAACTACTCTTATAGACATTGTACGGCAGCACAAACACGAACACTGCGACAAGTATGCCGTGGACGAGATAGCAGCGGAGCGTGGAGTCACTGTTTTACGTTTGCCATTGTGAGCTCAATCCCATTGAGGTGATTTGGGTGCAGGCCAAAGTGTATGTTGCAAGAAACAACAAGACCTTCAAAATGAATTATGTAAATAAACTTTTCGAAGAAGGACTAAATGAAGTGACTGCCGAAAATGGAGTGGCTGCGTGGCTTACATAATAAAAGAAGAAGACAAAATGTTTAATCTCGACCACATGATCGATAGTGTCTCAGACAAGTTTATAATAAATGTTATTGACAGTGACAGCGACAGTCATGATATTATACCTTGATGAATAAATAAATGTAATACATAAGTATAGTTTTTTTTTCTGAAATACCTATGACGACATACAATATGGATAATACTTTAAATAAATCTTGATGTAATTTTTAAAACCTTTAGTTAAAAATAAATAATAAAAAAATAGGTACATCATAACATTCATACTCTATTTTTCAATCTTAGGAATGGATTTTTTTCCTTTAAATGTACCTCTCTGAAATTGAACTTATATAATAAAAAAATAATAATTGAATCAATTCAGTCACTTTCAAGAAATCGGTCAACATACAAATATACATAAGAAGTAACCCACGCATCGAATATAGAAACTTCTCTTTTTTGCTCGGATAATCAATTACGTATACAGATTTATTAAATATTTTTTTGAATTGTAAAGCTGGCATACAGAAAAATAATATTATACTCGACATAGAAAACATATACGTTAGTGTATAATACGTTCTTACTTTTTATTGATCGCCCCTGCTCTCATATAAATTTAGAGAAATTTCCACCCGTAAGATGGACGAAAAAGGAGATAAAGTTTTTCAGACAAAAATATATTAATAATTGTAACAAATTTTATTTGTCACGATTAAAAACAGAAATCATTTATTTTTATGCATCGTGATTTTTTGTCCTTTGAGGCCGAAAAAATGTTCTCAGCCCTAATGAATATGTTCATTGAAACAAACAAGTTTCTGTAAAAACAGAAGCCGTACAATCTGTCGCACGTATACTGCAAACTAACTGACTCAGGGCAGATAGTATGACCTACGAAACCGTTTTAACACTATCCGGGAATTCGTTGTACATTTGCTGCGATTTTTATGAGTAAAAAACTAAGGATAGAATATATGGTTGTGACAGTGTAGTGTTGGCATATATATGTTATTAACCACGTGGTATCAGTATAAGACTATCCACTACCGCATATCGTCCCGTGGGTGTCGTAACAAGCGATAGGGGAAAGCAAATTAGGAGATGGGCAGCAGCATCTTCCTAACAATAACCTTAAAAATAAAAAAATCAAATATCAGCAAATATATCTTCCCCTTAAGAAGCAACCTATGGAAAGACTTTTGATAGGCTGTAAGAATGAATGAATGAATAGTTTGCCTCGACAGACCATATTGAAAGACAAAATTAACTGTGAAGTAGAAAAAAATGTTGTCCCATGGAAATTTGCCACGGTGAGTGCTCCAACAACAAACGTAAATTTGTAATCGCAAAAAAATATTTTGTATATGAGATAACCACAAATTAAAAGAAACTGTTTTTTTTACAATATTTATTCTGTGAGACCTTGCTTCTTGACTACTTTATTCGATTCTCGTTTAACCGGAGCACTTTATAGGTTTTGGCTAGTAGGTCTGCAAGTATTAATTTACGTGGGCCACTCAGTAATATAAAATTAACTCAGTAAGTTAATATAAAACTATAAAAATGTATTAAACCTAGAGTTTTAATTTTTAAGTCATGTATATCTCTCTTCATAAGCATTAGTACAGTGTTGAATGCGTCTAAGCGAATTATTAAAATATTTTATCAAATACACTTCAGACACCTTTCCTCCTAGCGCACCTTCCAGCAGTGAAAACTGTATCCCTTTTAACTGATTTTGTATTTTAGGGAATAAAAGAAATCACATAGCACCAAATGAAGATTGCAAGGAGGTTCACTTACGGTGTGATGTCCAGGAAGTTACTTGTTTTGAGCGTTTATAAATAACCGACCAAGTGCGAGTCTGATTCGAGCATAAAGGGTTCCGTACAATCGTAATACTTGTTTGAGGAGGGAAGCCCCTTTTAATTTATTTTAATTTTTGTTCTTTATTGTTTACAGAAATTTCTGTGAAAATTTCAACTGTCTACCTATTACGGATCATGAGATTCATCCCGCTGACAGACAGACGGATGGACGGACGGACGGACCCTTTGGGTACGGAACCCTAAAAGACCCTACACATTTCTAAAAGCCTGTATCTGACCTGCAATTCCTCTGTTGCTGCAGATGTTTGTGGTTGTCGGTTATCACTTAATATTATGTGAGCTTTATGCTCGTTTGTCTCCTCTTCTATGAATAAACAAATAGTTAAGCAAAAAAAAGTTATTAAAAATATAATTTTTAACATAAGTAACATCATAGCCTCATGATGCATAATGATATGTTTCAAACTGGAAACTGGTAACATACATTGCTGTGCAGACGACAGCACTGGTGATGCTTTATACACCGGCTGTGCCAATATTTCTCGGTAAAATGTCGCCGGGTGCCGGGACAAACTTGTGTCTGAAGTCGAGACTTTGTTGAACAAAGTCTCGGATGACTAAATTTACTCCAGTTCAATCCCTACAAGACACAAGTTTGCGCGTTTACCGCTAAAAAGAACGCTTTTATCGTATCTCCTCAGTTTCAAGGCACTCATCCTTGTTGCCTCAGCTAGGATCGGAATCCTCGGTGTCGACACATCGAGAGATGTGCAGTCTCGTGGTCACTTGGAAGAAAATGCCAAATTGGCCTCTAAAAAGCTCAGCGGAGCGGGACAGTATTTCATGCTGGCACACCGCTTGCAACTTTACAAGGCGCAAGTTCGGCCCAATCGGAATACTGTTACCATCTCTGAGGAGGGGCTCCACAGTGTCAGCTCTTCCACTTGATCGCATCCAGCGCAGAGTGGTTCGAATCGTCGACAACTGAGTTCTTTTCGATCGGCTCGGCTCACTGGCTCTGCCTAGATAATATGTTGCGTTACCTTTCCGTATTTTATCGCATCTATTACGGGGAGTGCTCTGAGGAATTTTTCGGACTAATTCCACTCGCTCAATTTCAGCATCGCACATCACGACAAGACTCGCGATACCATCCATACCGCCTGGATGATTGGCGGTCCACCACAGTGCTATTTAGAAGAAGTTTTCTTCTTTGCACAACTTTCTTGTGGAATCGATTACCACCAGCTATTTTCCCGGACCGATACGACTTAGAGACCTTCAAGAAAGGAGCCTACTCCTTTTTCAAAGGCCGGCAACGCATTTGCAATTCCCCTGGTGTTACAATTGTTAGTCATCGGCGGCGGTAGTCACTCAACATCAGGTGAGTCGCATACTCGTTTGCCCTTTTTCCTATAAAAAGTGCAATTTTATTCAGACATAATGCTTATCACAAGATTAGCGTTCCGCTCACGTATAGTGTGCATCTCGCGGACGCTGCCAACAAATCCTCATCTTTACTGCGATACCCCTTTATGTTTATATTATAATATCCTTCAGTTCTAAGCTTTTAACAATATTTTTATTAAATTTAAGATTTTTTTATAGAAGAAGTTTGACAAAGGAGCACAGTCTACCCGATAGTAAGTGGATACTGCAGCCCATAGACATCTAGATCTATCCTCTATTAAGAATCAAAATGCAGGTGCGTTTTCACCCCTGAGGACTACGCTGGAGTGCCTAATTTCCGGTAAAAAAGTTATCCGGTTCTCTACATTAACCATATGATTTGAGATTTTATCGTGATTATGTTTTGCAATTATTATGAAATATTTTCTTTGGCTATTTTAACAGCATCGATCACTAATAAAAAACTAGATACACAATCAGTGACAAAAAGTGGCGTAACCGAATGTGCACCCACTCGAACATATGGGTGCACTTTTAAGCTAGTAGCATTCGAATGCTCCAACGGTAAACATGCCTCAGTGCTCGTTTAAAAAGTGTAAAAATCACACATCCAGGACGTTAAAAAAGTAATATTTTCGGTAACTATTAATATTAACATTATTTAATTTTTATCACTGTATTTTAAATACTAATATTTTGTCAAGAAATCATCGTAAAAGTATTTTTTAAATTAAGTCTTAATAAAATGAGTCGTCATTGTTCGAGGTATATGCGTTGATTCTGTTCCATTTGTGGAGACGCTATTGTTTTTTTTTTTATTATTATTAAAGTATGATGGTCTTTTTTCTCTTTAATGAGAGTTCTTTACTATTTCTCTAAATATTATAGTACTCGAAACGTCGGGAATATAAAATAAGTTAATATACGCGATAAAGTCCGTAAAAATAGTTTTACTTAAATGTGTAATGAACGCGTAAATATAAGAAATCATTATAATTATTCAGTCTTATCCGTTTTTTAAACATCTGTAAATATGAAAATAACATCAAAAATTTGTCAATAATATTCTTAGATTTTGCAAGATATTTCTGTACTTATTTTTAATATTTAGTTACTATTATAATAATGATTTCTTATATTTACGCGAACACTACACATCATGATGAATGATGATGACGCGAACACTACACATTGAATAAAACTATTTTTACGGATTTTATCGCGTTTAATTAACTTATTTTGACCGTGACCACGGTTGCTGGAAAGCAACCGAAACGTCGGGAATATAAAAATAAGTTAATTAAACGCGATAAAATCCGTAAAAATAGTTTTATTCAATAGTTACTATTATATTTAGATTTTAGTTGTTTGTCAAGCAGTATCTTTAATTTTTTCACACAAGATAAAGAATAAATAAATAATTATGACTGTTTCAATTACTTTTATTACTAAATGAATGTAGTGCCCTATCCAAAAGCATATTTACATTCAGGTAATAATATAACCATTACACATATACACCATAGAATAGAATAGAATATTATTTATTAAGTAGACCAATTATTTAAAACAAATTTAACAAACTTATAAAATTAAAATTACAGTAACAAAAAATATTTTGCAGTTCGACTCTACTATCCTTGTCCAAGCGACGAGCCTCGGTCGTAAAATTTTATTACTTTTTGCACGTAGCTTTGTCAATACAACTTTATGCAATGCATTTAAGGTTGAATTTACATTAATGTATATTTATATCAACTAGAATTACGTCAAAACATTTGGCGAACTTTTGTATGGAATTGTGCATCTAGTTTTTTATTAGTGATCGATGTTTAACAGGTGTATAAATATTTTTTAATGTAAAATTATGACTTTTGGGAGAAGTAGTTTACTTGTGAGTTGCTTGCTACTTCTTCTCATAAGGTACCCTCAGTAGAAACATATTGAAGCAATTGGGTAACTTTATTGACTTGAAAAGCGCATTAAAAAGATTAATTTGTCATAAAAATAGCTATTTTCATCTTTGATAAGCTATGAGATATTTCATACCAGTCGTTAGTTGTTGAAACGTCGTATTTAATCACTCTATTTTTATTGCAAAGCAGATGTCAGTGGGCTGCATAAATCACTTAAAATCAAATGTAGTGTTCGGCCGTCAACGCGCGAGAATGTTCGTACGTTTTTTAGCGCGTTGACAATTTTTAAAAGGTTTTACGTACTATTTTATTATTATTATTACTATTTGATTTATAAAAATCAATAGCTTAAGGGCTGTTGTTTGTGTAGGCAATACAGTTTTGGTGTACATTTATATTTTAAACACGATTACATAATATTGAATTGGAACTTATATTTTAATAGATGGCGTCTAAAGAGCGTAATAACGGCTACTAGTTTTTTTGACGAGGCTTCTACACCTGAATCTAGTCAAGACCCTTATACAGACGATAGAGATTTTGTTTGTGATCAAAATTACGAGTATAAACCATCTGACGACGAAGAGCAGTTCTGGGGAGGTAACCCGTGCTACACAAACCAGTCAGGTCAGGCACAAAAAATATTTTAGTTTTACTATGATAATTCCTTGTCTTCGGTGCCCAGCGATGCAGATGATAATAACAATAATACCTCATGTTTCTAATCTGAGAGAAATCTAAAAAATTACAGTATCCGGTTTTCTCATGAGCATTTAAATCGCATAAAAGCTTCTGTTTCATTGTTAGCTGCTGAGTAGCTACACATCATGCAGAATATCCAGATGTATTTGAAGGAATCTCTGGTGAACCAAATTCAATCAATCTTACCCCTAGAAGACCAAAAACTTCGGTTATAAATAAATCTTAGTCTAATACAGTGACAAACATACCAAATTTTGATTTTGATTGCTCAGTATATGGTATAAAGGTGAATATGGAGGGCATGGACAAAGCTATTGATTATTTCCACTTTATGTGTCCAAATAAATTTATAGAATATATAGTACAATATACAAACCAATATGGGAATGATCTTTGTAAAACTAATAGACCTCATTCCAGACACAGTCGTAAAATGGTGTATCGTGAAACCGTTTGTAAATAGATATTGTAGGTTCTGGGTCTCATTATTATCAAGGGTCACATGAAATCTCTAGAACAAATACGTGTCTTTTCACAAGCTGATCTACTCTATTTTCACCCAATATTCAGTTCCATCATGTCATTACGAAGATATCAATAAATTTTGCGCTGACTCTGTACATCGGAGTTAGGTGCAAAATGTGCAAGAGGATAGTGAAGTTGATTGACTTACTAACGCGAAGTTTTTGAAGACAATACAATGCTGGTGAAGAGCTACCTCTCGATGAATCTCTTCTTCTAATTTGGGGACGCATACAGTATTTTCAATACATATAAAAGCAAATAAATAAATAATAAAACATAAAATTGAAAAAAATAATTCTATTACTATACTTACTATAAGGGTGGTAGAGCCACGCAACAGCTCTTGCTGTTGCACGTATGGGCTGGCTCGAGCCGGGTTGGTACCACGACCTCACAGAATACTGGCGTGAAGTGGAAGCTCTGCTTCCGCGTTTCGTCTGGTGAGTGCAGGTGACCGGAGGCCCAATCCCCCCCCCCCTTCCAAATGGTAGCGAAATTACATCATAGACTACCCCAGGAGGGTACCAGCACCCCTGGAGAATCCCTCGCTGAGCATCCACGACCATGCTATTCCACTCCTGAGCGTGAGTGCTCAAACTGCCCTGCGTATTCTGGGGGGCGCAAAATTCCGCTCAACACAATAACTGCTCAAGGCAAACTGAGCAACAATACCAAGGCGATCCCTGCCGCGCTATCCGTGAATTTTTTAACATCAGGGGACTTCACTCGAACCTAAACGCCGTCCACTACCATCTCGAGACGGCGAAGCCGGCCTTGCTCTTTCTGACCGAGACGCAGGTATCATCTCCGGCTGATACTTCTCCTACCCGGGGTACAAATTGAAGCACTCCTTTGTGCTTCGGGCTGGAGTTTGCGTATACGTCAGAGAGGACATCTGTTCTCGACGCCTCGGCAGTCTTGAAAATTCGGTCCTGTCCATCCTTTGGCTACGCGTAGATAGCGACGATAATCAGCGCGTCTACCTGTGCCTCTATAGGTCCCATAGCGGTAATTCCGAAACACACCGACTCATCAACCACGTCCAAATGGCTACAGATTCCTTGTTACAACAGGTCCTATCTACAGAGATTGTGATCCTTGGTGATTTTAACGACCACAACGCCGAATGGCTCAGTACACGTTTAACCGATCATGCGACGAGATCTGTTTATGACTTTGCCTTGGCATATATCTGACACAACTGATTACATCGACTACTCAGATTCCAGATGTTGAGGATCATACACCTTCCCTGTTGCACCTTCTGCTGACCTCTCATCCGGACGGATATCAGGTTTACGTCGATGCCCCTCTTGGCTCTTCGGACCATTGTATGATCCGGAGTGTGGTGCCACTCACGCTCCCCTTGTAGTTGCGTTCTGCAGGTTGTCGCCGTGTTTGGCATTACAGGTCGGCGGATTGGGACGTAATGCGGTCTTTCTTTGCCTCCTACCCAAAGGGGCGGGTTTGCTTTTCGCTGGATGATCCTAGCGCTGTTGCTGACTCTGTTACTGATGTGGTGCTGCAGGGAATGGAATTATTTATTCCATCGTCTGTTTCACCCATCGGGGGCAGATCTCAGCCTTGGTTTGGTCGCTCCTTTAAGAATGCATCACGCAGTAAGCAGGAGTGCTATCGGGGCTGGGCTGAGGACTCGGCGGCTCGAGATTTAAACACCAGCATGCTTAAAAAGAAGTATAACCTCGCCTCCAGATCTTTCAAAAGAGTTATTTCCAAGGCAAAGTCAGAGCACATAGGCAGAATTGGCGAGAAACTAGTTCGCCTTCCTTCGGGAACCCGTGCATTCTGGTCTCTCGCCAAGGCTGTCCAAGGGAACTTCTGTAAGCCATCACTACCATCTCTGCACAGGAAGAACGACTCGCTAGCCCACGCCGCAAAAGAGAAAGCCGACCTTTTAGGCTCCCTTTTTGCGTCCAACTCGAATCTTGATGACGAGGGGAACACACCGCCGACCATCTCGCGGTGTGAGTGCTCCATGCCGGATGTGCGGTTCTCACAGCGCTCGGTTCGCAGAGTACTGCTCTCCCTGGACATCCAGAAGTCGAGTGGGCCTAACGGAATACCTCCAATTGTGCTGAGGACGTGTGCTCCGGAGTTGGCACTGGTTCTAACGTGTCTTTTCCAGTACTCCTACTCCCTAGGCGTAGTCCCAAAATTATGGAATCCGTTCTAAACTGCCACCGCTTACGGTACCTTAAGGATCACCAGCTGATTAGTGACCGCTAATACGGTCTTTGTCAGGGTCGATCAGATGGTGATCTTCTGGTCTACTTGACTCATAGGTGGGCGGATGCAGTAGAGTCCAAGGGGGAGGCATTGGCCGTTAGTTTGGACATTGCGAAGGCCTTCGATCGGATTTGGCACAAAGCGCTTCTTTCGAAGCTCCCTTCCTATGGTCTTCCAGAGAAATTGTGCAATTGGATCACCAGCTTTCTTGCAGATCGGAGCATCAATGTCGTTGTAGACGGTGCATGCTCCAACTACAAGCCTAAAATCGCTGGTGTTCCACAAGGCTGCGTGCTACCACCAACGCCGTTTCTTCTGCATATCAATGATATGTTGCAAGCCGGTAGCATTCATTGCTATGCAGATAACAGCACTGGCGATGCTCTATACACCGGCCGTGCCAATATTTCTCGGGAAAACGTCGCTGAGTACCGGAACAAACTTGTGTCTGAAGTCGAGTCTCGCCAAGGCTGTCCAAGGGAATTTCTGTAAGCCATCACTACCATCTCTGCATAGGGAGGATGACTCACTGGCCCATGACGCAAAAGACAAAGCCGACCTTTTAGGCTCCCTTTTTGCGTCCAACTCGACTCTTGATAACGGGGGGAAAACACCGCCGACCATCCCGCGGTGTGAGTGCTCCATGCCAGATGTGCTGTTCTCACAGCGCTCGGTTCGCAAAGCACTGCTCTCCCTGGACATCCAGAAGTCGAGTGGGCCTGACGGAATCCCCCCAATTGTGCTGAGGACGTGTGCTCCGGAGTTGGCACCGGTCCTAACGCGTCTTTTCCCGTACTCCTACTCCCAAGGCGTAGTCCCGAATTCATGGAAGACAGCTTTTGTCCACCCGATCCCTAAAAAAGGCGACCGCTCAGACCCATCCAACTATAGGCCTATCGCGATCACCTCCTTGTTCTCCAAAATAATGGAATCCATTATTAACTGCCAGCTCATCCGGTACCTTGAGGATCACCAGCTGATTAGTGACCGCCAATACGGTTTTCGTCGGGGTCGATCAGCTTGTGATCTTCTGGTCTACCTGACCCATAGATGGGCGGAGACAGTAGAGTCCAAGGGGGAGGCGTTGGCCGTTAGTCTGGACATTGCGAAGGCCTTCGATCGGATTTGGCACAAAGCGCTTCTTTCGAAGCTCCCTTCCTATAGGCTTCCCGAGAAATTGTGCAATTGGATCACCAGCTTCCTTGCAGATCGGAGCATCAAGGTCGTTGTAGAGAGTGCATGCTGCATTTTTTTTCACAAATTTCCACACGTATGTATTAAAACGCGTACGTCACATCATTTTATATTTTCGCCCTCTGTTAAGCGTGGAGTATATTGCAATTTCCTTTTTAAAGTTACAAGGTTTTTTTTTTTAATATTGGACGAATATCTGTCTTGACAAAGGAATGTTTGTTGCCCCTGCTTTTACGGCTACAGTAAAAAAGTCTTTTAATATAGACCAAATTGCTAACAACATTACAAATTATTGCTTTATTCAGTATACAGATTTACAAATTACGTTTTACAATGTAGTTTTTTTTTTTATAGGAGAGGGGGCAAACGAGCATGCGGCTCACCTGATGGTAAGTGACTACCGCCGCCCATGAACAACTGCAACACCAGGGGAATTGCAGATGCGTTGCCGGCCTTTTAAAAAGGAGTACGCTTTTTTATTGAAGGTCCCTAAGTCGTATCGGTCCGGAAAAATCGCTGATGGTAATCGATTCCACAAGGAGGTCGTGCGAGGAAGAAAACATCTTCTAAATCGCACAGTGGTGGACCGCCAATCATCCAGATGGTGTGGATTGTATCTAGAGTTCTGCCGCGATTTGTGTTCGTGAAATTTGGCGGCTGGGATTAATCCGAACAATTCCTCAGAGCACTCCCCATGGTAGATGCGAAAGAAAATGCAAAGGGATGCAACATCTCTTCACAGTGCCAATGAATCTAGCCGATCGGAAAGGGCTCAGTCGTCGACGATTCGAGCAGCTCTGCGTGGGATGCGGTCAAGTGGAAGGAGCTGGCACTGGGGAGCCCCTGCCCAGAGATGGGAACAGTATTCCATGTGAGGCCGAATTTGCGCCTTGTAAAGTTGCAGGCTGTGTGCCGGCATGAAATACTGTCCCGCTCTGCTCAGCACGCCAAGCTTTTTAGAGGCCAATTTGGCCTTCCCTTCCAAGTGACCACGAAACTGCACGTCACTCGATATGTCGACTCCGAGGATACGGTACTGGCTGAGGCAAGAAGGGGAGTGCTTTGAAACTGATGAGATACGACAAAGGGGTTCTTTTTAGCGGTAAACGCGCAAACTTGTGTCTTCTGAGGATTAAACTGGACTAGATTTAGTCGCCCCCAATCCGAGACTTTGCTCAGCAAAGACTCGACTTCAGACACAAGTTTGTTCCGGTACTCAGCGACGTTTTCCCGAGAAATATTGGCACGGCCGGTGTATAGATCATCACCAGTGCTGTCATCCGCATAGCAATGAATGTTACCAGTTAGCAACATATCATTGATATGCAGAAGAAACAGCGTTGGTGATAGCACACAGCCTTGTGGAACACCAGCGTTAATAGGCTTGTAGTCAGAGCATGCACTGTCTACAACGACCTTGATGCTCCGATCTGCAAGGAAGCTGGTGATCCAATTGCACAATTTCTCGGGAAGCCTATAGGAAGGGAGCTTCGAAAGAAGCGCTTTGTGCCAAATCCGATCGAAGGCCTTCGCAATGTCCAGACTAACGGCCAACGCCTCCCCCTTGACTCTACTGCCTCCGCCCATCTATGGGTCAGGTAGACCAGAAGATCACCAGCTGATCGACCCCGACGAAAACCGTATTGGCGGTCACTAATTAGCTGGTGATCCTCAAGGTACCGGATGAGCTGGCAGTTAATAATGGATTCCATTATTTTGGAGAACAAGGAGGTGATCGCGATAGGCCTATAGTTGGATGGGTCTGAGCGGTCGCCTTTTTTAGGGATCGAGTGGACAAAAGCTGTCTTCCATGAATTCGGGACTACGCCTTGGGAGTAGGAGTACCGGAAAAGACGCGTTAGGACCGGTTCCAACTCCGGAGCACACGTCCTCAGCACAATTGGGGGGATTCCGTCAGGCCCACTCGACTTCTGGATGTCCAGGGAGAGCAGTGCTTTGCGAACCGAGCGCTGTGAGAACTGCACATCCGGCATGGAGCACTCACACCGCAGGATGATCGGCGGTGTTTTCCCCCCGTCATCAAGAGTCGAGTTGGACGCAAAAAGGGAGCCTAAAAGGTCGGCTTTGTCTTTTGCGTCATGGGCCAGTGAGTCATCCTCCCTGTGCAGAGATGGTAGTGATGGCTTACAGAAATTCCCTTGGACAGCCTTGGCGAGAGACCAGAATGCACGGGTTCCCGAAGGAAGGCGAACTAGTTTCTCGCCAATTCTGCCTATGTGCTTCCGAACCTTCAAGACTGCCGAGGCGTCGAGAACAGATGTCCTCTCTGACATACACGCAAACTCCAGCCCGAGGCACAAAAGAATGCTCCAATTTGTACCAATATCAGCCGGAGAGGAAACCTGCGTCTCGGTCAGAAAGAGCAAGGCCGGCTTCGCTGTCTCGAGATAGTAGTGGACGGCGTTTAGGTTAGAGTGAAGTCCCCTGATGTTGCAGAAATTCACGGATAGCGTGGCAGGGGTCGCCTTGGTGTTCTTGCTCAGTTTGCCCCTAGCAGTTATGCTTTTGAGCGGAATTTTGCCCCCCCCCCCCCCCGAATACGCGGTGCAGCCTGAGCACCCACGCTCAGGATCGGAATAACATGGTCGTGGATGCTCAGCGAGGGATTCTCCAGGGGTACTGGTACCCTCCTGGGGTAGTAATTCCGCTACCATGTTGAGGGGGGGGGAGGAATTGGGCCTCCGGCCACCTGCACTCACCAGACGAAACGCAGAAGCAGAGCTTCTACTTCACGCCGGTATTCTGTGAGGTCGTGGTACCAACCCGGCTCGAGCCGGCCCATACATGCAACAGCAAAAACTGCTGCGTGGCTCTTCCACACCTATATGCGAATCTTAAAATAGTTCACCAAGCTCATACTTAATATCACAGAGTTCTTGCAGTTACGTAATAGATACAGTCACCAATTTCACGCCTTGCATTGAAAGAACAGGTGCGGAGTTAAAGTTTTGCCGCAAAAGACAACAATCACAGTTTCAAACCAAGTTAGGTTTGCTTATATTAACAAAGAAGACTACAATGTTATCAATTTCAAAGTTAATATTAACTAGTATTTCTCATTATTGTACGGCGGATATGCTACGTCGTTTTAAATACAAATATAGCTCATCATTAGTTTCTAAATGTCTTTTAGGTAAACTTGTAGTAACTTATTCTCGTCTGGTGTGCCTCAAAACCTGAAAAAAAGATTGTACCAACAATGCATGTTGCCAGTAATGACTTATGGATTTAAGACATGTTCCTTTACTGCTGGCCATATAAGGGAGGTCAAGGTCGTTCAGCGAGCTAGCGAGCTCGGGAATTCTCTGCGTGATAAACATAGAAATGAGGATTCTATAGTAGAATGAGAGTAATACGACATAGCCCAACAGATTAATACGCTGAAGTAGCGATGGGCCAGATATATAGCTCGAAGAACCGACAGCCGATGAGGAAGAAAGGTTCTAGAGTGGCAGCCTCGTACCGGTAGGCGGTAGGGCGGTCCCAGACTAGATGGAGTGACGACCTGCTAAGACATGCATGAAGTCGACGTATGTAGGTGACTCAGGACCGGGCTTTGTGGCAATCCTTGGGGGAGGCTTATGTTTAGCAGTGGACTTATGAAGGGCTATAATAATGATGATAATGATTGTTACTTGCATTTGTATGTTTTCTACCGTGTAGTGACAATATGAGAATACCCACTATCCCATATCGTCCTGTAGGAGTCATAAGAGGCGACAGATGGAAACTGAAACAGAGGTTGGGTTATTATAGTATAAATGAAAACATGGTTGATAATAACCCCTGGGAATAAGGTGGTCGCTTCCAAGCAGTTTCTAAACTAAATTTTGTAAATAGTTTGTAATAATTTTGTATTGTAAAATTTATTTAAAAAAAGTCCCGCTGGGTTTTTTGCTGGTTCTTCCCAGGACAGAGGTTTTTTCCGAACCAGTGGTAATAAAACAAAAGAATAACTTTCGATAAGTAACATTTATAATCTATATTGAATAAAAGTTTCTGTTTCTGTTTCTACCGAATGTCCACACGATACTTTTCTACTAGGATACTCTGGTACAGTTGTAAAAATATATTTAATTGTTAGTTTTAGAGTTTTATTCAGAGTTACATTGAAATTCAAAGTTAAAGTTTTATACCTAAGTTGACTGTATAATGAATGGAGACTTTATTATATAAAAAACACCACTATTGTTATGAAAGAATTACCTATTTAATATAATTCTTAAAAAATTAACAACACCCGGTCTCAATACGTTAAATTTTTCAAGTTATCGTGACCACGTAAAAAAAATCGTCCACGAAATTTTTTTTCAGTTTTCTTAAAATAGCAAAATAAAATTGATTTGTACAAAATATGAGATAGATTGATTAAATTTTCTTCAAATAAATCTACTCATATTATCTTATGAGTGCAGATCAGTTGTTGTAGAGGTAGTTAAAGAGCAAAAAAAATTCTTGACCTTGACTTGTTGAGAGTAAAGCACAAACTCAACCACTTCGCGGTATGAGGTATGCGATATTTGAAAAAAAAAGAAATTGTGTACTTTACAAAAAGATATGAAATCCGAACAAAAACAGTTTCACTATAAAGCATCGCGCCAAGTACACTTTCAACTATAATTACAAAAAAACCAAGTACATAACCGTTTTAGTATCGAAAAGAAAAATTGCTTAAAATAAACGACTTCCAATGTCAAGTTGGGTGATCGATACTCTTAATCATGCACACCAAGTACACCATTTTTTTATTATTACTTTTTTCAGCAAAATTTTTTTTTCGAATCTAAAACGGTTAAAACATGAAACATAAGATATGTACTTGGTTTTTTTTTTTATAATTTTTTGTAAAAATGTGATTATTATTTTTGTAACTATAGTTGAAAGTGTACTTGGCGCGATGCTTTACAGTGAAACTGTTTTTGTTCGGATTACTTATTCCGTTATAAGTCAAGGTGATTTTACATGACAAATAGTCTGTTTCTGCGCTAAAGAAGGCATTTGTGGTTTTCTCAGAATGTTTACTGTAATAACGCTCCCGAACATAAAGCGACGCCTCAGTAACCGCTTTAGTATTTGTACTAACACTAATGATTCCTTGTACTCCTACATACATTACTACGATGTACTCAATGCCAGAAAACCGATTAGCTTAGTGGTATTCTTCCTCTTCGTTATCATCATCAGCCCGTAGAAATCCACTGCTGCATAAGACCCTCTCCCGTGGCAGGGAGGATTCATCGATTTCATCGTCAGTTTCAATCAATTCAATCAAATCATAATCAGATGATTAAACTGCCTGATTAAATTAAACTATTTCTTCTTGCTTCCTGAGAAATTGTGCAATTGGATCACCAGCTTCCTTGCAGATCGGAGCATCAAGGTCGTTGTAGACGGTGCATGTTCTGACTACAAGCCTATTAACGCTGGTGTTCCACAAGGCTGTGTGCTATCACCAACGCTGTTTCTTCTGCATATCAATGATATGTTGCTAACTGGTAACATTCATTGCTATGCGGATGACAGCACTGGTGATGCTCTATACACCGGCCGGGCCAATATTTCTCGGGAAAACGTCGCCGAGTACCGGAACAAACTTGTGTCTGAAGTCGAGTCTTTGCTGGACAAAGTCTCGGATTGGGGGCGACTAAATCTAGTCCAATTTAATCCTCAGAAGACACAAGTTTGCGCGTTTACCGCTAAAAAGAACCCCTTTGTCGTATCTCCTCAGTTTCAAGGCACTCCCCTTCTTGCCTCAGCCAGTATCGGTATCCTCGGAGTCGACATATCGAGTGACGTGCAGTTTCGTGGTCACTTGGAAGAGAAGGCCAAATTGGCCTCTAAAAAGCTTGGCGTGCTCAGCAGAGCGGGACAGTATTTCATGCCGGCACACCGCCTGCAACTTTACAAGGCGCAGGTTCGGCCTCACATGGAATACTGTTCCCATCTCTGGGCAGGGGCTCCCCAGTGCCAGCTCCTTCCACTTGACCGCATCCAGCGCAGAGCGGCTCGAATCGTCGACGACCGAGCCCTTTCCGATCGGCTCGATTCATTGGCACTGCGAAGAGATGTTGCATCTCTTTGCATTTTCTTTCGCATCTACCATGGGGAGTGCTCTGAGGAATTGTTCGGATTAATCCCAGCCGCCAAATTTCATGAACGCACATCGCGGCAGAACTCTCGATACCATCCACACCATCTGGATGATTGGCGGTCCACCACTGTGCGATTTAGAAGATGTTTTCTTCCTCGCACGACTTCCTTGTGGAATCGATTACCATCAGCGATTTTTCCGGACCGATACGACTTAGGGACCTTCAAGAAAAGAGCCTACTCCTTTTTAAAAGGCCGGCAACGCATCTGCAATTCCCCTGGTGTTGCGGTTGTTCATAGGCGGCGGTAGTCACTTACCATCAGGTGAGCCGCATGCTCGTTTGCCCCCTCTCCTATAAAAAAAAAAAAAAAAAAAAAAAAACTATTTCTTATGACACCCACGGGACAAAATTGGGTGACCGATTTTGAGACCTTCTTAGTAATCAGTGTATTCAATAACTAAATCGCGGGTTCAGTATAATTTTTTTATTCCAAGAACCAAATTATCAGGTTCCGGTTCCGACAGCATTCTGATTGTCTTCGTATCTCTAACACTGTTATCTTACCTGTCTTTCTTAAGCAATACTAACAGTGATGCAGATAACATGAATTTATACGATTAGTCACGTATTTATGTATAAATACGCTATTTTGTACCGTGATGAGATGTAGTACTTAAGAAGCTAACTGGCTAAGTTAATATTTAATTTATTTTGTTTTAATTAACGACTATTCAGGTGCTTTACAGTAGCCATGGTCCCTCATAATTAATAAAATTAAATCCAATTCCAAACATACAAATCTGCGAGCCAACATGTTGCAGCGGACTGCCATCGCCCTCCTTTCTCTTTCAATATCCTTGTCATCCTTCAAGTCCTCGGTAACCACGTGATAATTTAAGCTTGTTCTGCGTAGATAGGACCAAAGATTATTAATTAAACGTTGAAGAATTTTTCGTTAAGTCTCTGATTTCTTATCAACTTCTGATCCAAATTATAAATTTCAAAAAATAAATAAATGTCAAGTAAAGGAACGATATTTGAATTGATTTCGAAGCTCAACTGAATTTCGATCGTAGGCATTAAGGTTAGGTATATAGTTACTGACTTTGTGCTCCATTAGTTGAAAGTGCGACTGCTGACCACAAGGTCTCGGGTCCGAACCCTTGATATGGTCAAAACCTTTTACTGGGTTATCGGGAAAGAAATTATCGATAACGGAGTCAGGAAATTGGCGGTGTTTCACCCTCGTGCCTCAGAAAGCAGGTAAAGTTGTTGATCCTGCATCTTTCCGGTCGTCTTACTGTCCCATCGGACTATGAGTCTAAGGGAATTGCACCTGTGCTCTGTTCTGTGAATATTGTCCACCGTGACCGCAATTCGATCTATAGTTCATTATTAAAAAATAAAATACTTTGGGTGACGATGTGGTGTAACGGTGGGAGTACCAGTTACCATGACGCAGGCTAGAATTGAAGGTTTGTTTTAAAACATAGTTTGCGGAGCTGAGTGCGTTTCGATGTTTTTACTGTCTTGGATACTGTCTCGGAGTCGATCCAGAACCGAAGAGAATGGTTCCTTTGAAACAAGGTTGGTGGTTGGTTCAGTTGATACCTCGGTAGTGCAATGGCTAGGCTTTTGACTGCGACAAAATATTGATATATTTAGTTTGTGTAGCTGTATTATAGTAGTAGCACGAAAGCGTCGGCTAAATCTAGGAAGGACCACGATCTCATAGAATACCATCGTGAAATATCAGGGTATTACTGCTGTTTCGTATTTTGCCTATAGAGCAACGGAGACCATTTTTACTAGAAACAAGGCATTCATCTTACTCGTAATGGATGACAACGCATCTGTATTTTGATTCTTAATTAATGATATATGAAGATACCTGTGGACCACAGTATCCACTTACCATCAGGTGAACTGTGTGCTAGTTTATCACTCTTAAATATATTTATATAATTAACTAGCTGGCCAGGCAGACGTTGTACTGCCCTTAGCGGCGAACCTCTGTACTATAAAAATACTTAAATTCGCAATAAAGAATACTTAGCGTCAATTATCGAGATAAAAACTATCCTATCTCTCAAGTTGGATCAAACTGCACACAGTGTGCACAAATTTCATTAAAATCATTTCAGTGGTGTAGGAGTTTATCGCGGACAAACAATTTGACACGTAATTTGTATATATACGAGTATTTAATAAAATACCAATGCATTTATACGTGCAACCCCCAAAAAAGATGGTACTGGATAAAGTAAAAGAGGGATAGCGCTACAACCATCTCGTTTATACTAGACGTAAATTACTAAGATCAACGACGGAACGCACCTAAAGGTACAAAAGGTTTGAGTTTATGAACGTAAATCCGCCTGCATTGCGCAACGGTTAAGGCAAATCTTCCCAGCAGCGGGAGACGCCCATGTACAGCTGTGGACTGTCGGGCTATTTAGTGTCTGGCATAAACAAGATGGTTCTTTCACAGCCATCTAGCGATAGCGTTATGATTTTTCTAGTATTTCTTAAAGTTGCTCCTAATGATACTCACGGACGAAATGAGGAGGTGAATTATCCACTTAACCCACAGCCTACATAAATGAGGCTACATTATTAAAATAAAATATGTCATATATTTCTACTTAAAGTTTATTTGTGAGCTCGAAGCAAGAAATAAAATTGCATGCAGAAACTTTCATTCTTCTCAAAGTAAACATTCCGAACTTTATTCAATTACGTTAGACAGAAATTTAAATATTACATTTATTTTATATTGTATTCATAGCAATTTTATTGCATATTAATTTAGTATTATAATTGTATGCATAACGAAATTTCTCATATTAACGCGAAAGCTACATATTTCATAAAAGTAATTTTACGGACTTTGTCGCGTGGAATATATGCTCGTTTGTGAGGCTCTTAAAATTATATAAAAATATCTCCAACTCATTAAAAAAATGGGTGCTAACATGTGCAGCACAAGATGTGCTTAGAGTGCTATAATTAAATCAAACAAAAATGTTAGTAAACAAGACTGTTTTTATGGAAGAAGACGCAAACTAGCATACACTTCACCTGATGTAAGTGATCACCGTTGCCCATAAACATATGCAGCAACAGGGGAATTTCAGGTGTGTTGTCGACCTTTTTGAAAGGAGTAGAAAATTTTGTTGAAGGACGCTAAATCTTACTGGTTCGGAAAAACCGCTGGCGATAGAAAATACAAACAGTGTGGTCGTGCGTGGCAGAAAATTCCGCTTATGTCGCATAATGGACCGCCAATCATAGTGATTATGGGAATGTAATTTCGAGTTCTGTCACAGCGTACGATGGTAGAATTAATCCAAACAATTCTGAGCATTCCCATAGACATATGCGATAGAAGATTCACAGAGATGCAACGTCTCTTCACAAGGCTAGTCGATTAACCCGATCGGGAAGAAATTGGCCGTCGAAGATTCGGACAGCTCTTCGTTAAATATATTACTTATTGATACTGTTAGCTAGTTTTGCGTAGATTGGGTCAAAAATAATATTTTAAAGCTGAAGATACAATATACAATCAAGGTTGAGACTCGCCAATCCTTTCCATGTAGCACGAATGTGTCGATTCGACCGGGGTGCGACCACGCTCTCACAAAATATCAAGCTTATTGCTGCTGTGTTTCGTATAGTGAGTGTAGAGAATCGAAAACCCTTTTTACTGGAAACGAGACATTCCACCATAGTCCTCAGGGATAATTCTAAGTCGAGGTTATATGTAGTCGTTTATAGGCCACAGTATAATCTTACCACCAGGTGAACGAAGTGTTCGTTTACCACCCTTATTCTGTAAGTAAATGAAAAAACTGACCAAGTGCGTGTCAGGCCACGCACAATGTATAGGTAGGATCCTGTAGTTGCCCGTCACAATACATGGGCTTTCCTGACAAGAGTTAGCTCTTTAATCGCCATAACGACTAAAAATGGGCCCAAATAGTAAAATGTTAACTGAAGGACTTTTTTTCAAATGAAACATAGGGAGTGGTATTCAAAATCAAAATTGATTAAAAAAATTGATTTTGAAAATAATACAATTTACATCAAGTCATTCACATGCCAACTAAGTCAATGATGATTATATTCGACTATTTATGTATGTATTCCAGGCAATGAATCCCAAATATATACAGATATGACCGTAACGAAATTTCACGTAAACCATTACTATATAAATTATCCTCAGGTCGCCCGCGTTACCCAATAGTATGACTAAATGATTGTATGAATACTTTTAATGAGGCCTATAATAACTACCAACTAAAAAAAAATTGTGAAAGTAGGAATAATAATAATAGTAAAATATTTGTTAATTCACTCTACAAATTTGACATCGTAACTTACACTATTCGAGACGTGAAATTCCCAACTGGAGTAGCGTACAGAAACAGTGCGGTGGGCAAATTACTCTAAAACACTCTTAGAAAGAATGTGACTAAGCTTAACAGTAATACGAATAATATAACTGTAAGCTGTGTCATTTGTTTAGTGATACCAAAGGAAAGCTTGTTTTATGTACAAAAACAGTGGTAAGTTGATTAATGCATGCACATGCCCTCATTACAACTGTAAATGCAAATTATTCAATCACACGCGCCGAAAGGCGGCAAATAAGTAAATGTTGAATTTTATTTTGATTTTCGGTTATTTGATAAAGTTGTGTGTTCGCGCCTAACGCTAGTTTAAAGATTTAACGCCAGAGGGTGCTCGGCGCGGCGCATTCGTACATATGTATATATATATATATATATATATATGTACACGCCCTTAGCTGTCCCGACAAAGCGCGACTATACATGGGCCCATACAGCTGAAGACTCGACAGATAACTAAGGACGGGGCCCAAATGGCCTTATGGAGAGTGGACCTACACGACAGTGATAAAGCTAGGTAAATAAATAGTACGTACCTGTTCAGAGGCGAAGAAGGACCACAAGGCTCGTTCAGGCGTTAAGTGTAGTGAATGTAAGTAGTGTGTGAGAAGTGTATATATGTGTAACCTGAATTAGCCCTTTTTAATCTGCAGCAACCCTGACTCCAGCACCGCCACCCTATGTGGTATCACTCCAGCGGCGTCACTCGGTGTCACTCAAAGTCTAGCGTCCATTAGCACAGGTCTATAATCTAATACAAATGCTGGTTTTCGCGATTCACAAAGTTTAGCGGTTTCAACCGACACAGAAAAATATCTCCGAGTTAAATCAAATGGCACAAAGCAACACGTTGACGCTAATTAATATTGTCAGTATGCATTTATGCGTGCAACCACTATACCACTTGACGCTAATTAATTGTAACGACGTTAATTAGTCGCTCAAACTCAAAATTCAGCGATTCTCTATGTTAGTCTATCAACTCTATTGTACATTTAACTTACTTCAAACTCAACTAAATCCCGTTAATTATAATCAAAAACGTAACACGCGGCACGACTGATGAGCGGAGAGTTAAAGTTCACTTCCGTTCACTCAGCAACAAATTATTTCGAGAATCGAACGCGACCTTCTAAGGCAGTGATCATGCGGCCCGAGTAGACTCACTGCAATACTTAGACGACCTAATCCGAGGCGATCTTCACGAAACACAATTTAAGTAGCGAAGTAACGCGCACAAATACTGAAAATCTAGACCATAAACCGAAACTGGTCGCACAAAATCGCTTCCACGGTCACCACAAATACGTTACGCGACGGCACCGCTGCATTCAAAATACTACACGCCCTCTGCCGAGCGACGTACACGGGAGTGGGGCAACGGTGTTTCAAATGTTAATTGTTTGGCCTAAACAATATCTATCTATATATATATATATATATATATATATATATATATATATATATATATATATATATATATATTGTGTGTGTGAGTGCGTGCGTGCGTGCGTGCGTGCGTGCAGCGTGCGTGCGCGTGTGTGTGTGTGTGTATTAATATTATTATTTTAATAAATTTATATTTGTGCCAGATTTGTTTATATATAAAATATATACAATTACTTATTCATAACAGAAGTCCTAGAGCGAATTTAAATTTTTAACGAAAGCTAAAAATGTGTGAAAACGTTTAAACAAGACAGCAAGCCATCTGCATTTATCAACTTCCTGCATGTTTTACCAGGTTGTCACTCCTAGTAGTGGTTCATCGTTCATCATAACTAACATAAACGAATTTGCTACAGCAAAAAACCACAAAATGATCTAAACTGGTTTTAAGTTCAGTCCTCAAGACAATTTGCAAGTCTTTTAAAGGTTAATTTTAAAACGCGTGTAATATATATTACACTATGAAGTTATTTACTATAGTTCACATTCTAAAATTAATTTATAAATTTTCAATTTAATTAAAGACCCGAACATAACAACAAACACAAACGGTACTCAAAATAGTTAAAACAATTTAGTACGAAATATTCACAACTGAACTTCTAAATTGGAAAATTAGTTTGACGTCGTAGCCCGTAGCACTTATTATTAGCCTATATAATAGCTTTCCAGAACAACAAACAAGATTTTACCATTACTACCTAATTGTGACCGTAGAGCTATTAATAAGTACTCACTCTCGTTAAAAGCAATACGTACTTACTTTAAATTTAATGGGGCTCGTCACGATATTTTGGGTAGTCCAAAGGCATCTAAAAAGGCACGTAAGGCAATTCAAAATTGCTTTAATCTCTACGTTGCGGTGTGGTAGTGAAAGTTCGGGTGGCAGAAGAAATATAACAGTGAAACTAATTAAAAAAGTCAAAAAGTCAAAAAGCTTTGTGATATCATTGTTTCAATACATTTTTTGTGTTTAGTAACACCACATGTTTTAATTACAGCAGTCATATTGTTTTGCAATCATCCCAAAATCCATATTTTGTCATTTAACATAAAGCGCAGCGCATTTTGGTCGACATAATATAAAATTGGTATTATTTTAAAATGCAAATAAAAGTATATTTGTAATATTTTACACCAATTACCGATTACCTATACGACTTGGCAGGGGCCTTCAAGAAAAGAGTCTACTCCTTTCTAAAAAGTTGCTTGCAATTCCCCTTCACGGCCCGTATGGACTGGGGACAAAAAATTATCCCCGATTATATCCACTGTTAAGAGATAAAATTATCTTGTCCTTATGCCAAAGCACGGCAACGGGGCAAACAAATACTTCTGTATATCTCCGTTTGACATAAAAAGTAGACATATATGCCCCGTCTGTAGCATGAAGCCAAATGTATGATAAAAAATGTACTTTTTTGACATTTGAAAGGGATAATTTTATCCTAGTTCATTAGACGTGGGTTTCAGTTTATATTCAAACTACAAAAAAATCTATTTAAGTCTAAGCTATCTTCCATTTTATCTACTGTGAATATTATATCCAACGGTGTGCCTATGCTCGAAGGGTGGATAAAACTAAGCGAGGGGATACAAATTTTCTCCTTTCCCCGGTGATAAAATTTTCTATGCTAGCCCTGCTGGAGTTGCAAATGTTCATGGCGACGGTGATCACTTACTTAGGTGAGCTGTATGCACGTTTGCCTCCCCTTCCATTAAAAAATCTTGCAATGGTATTCTTGTTTAATTTTATTTTATTAATTATAGCATACCGTGCATGCCATGTTACTACTTATGGTAGCACCTAACCACTTTCTCGAATGTATTAAAGATGATTTTTATTTTAATAGCCTCGAAATTAAGCTTAAATTGAGCGCAAGAGAGTCCATAAAATTACTTTTTTTATTTTTAAAGACAAATGAGCACACTTTCCACCTGATGATAAGTGGTTACTAAGGCCCATAAACATCTACATCTATCCACAATAAAGACTCAAAATGCAGATGCGTTGTCATCTGTGAGGACTATGATGGAATGCCTCTTGTCCAGTAAAAAAGGTCTCCGGTTCTTTACAGTCACCATACGAAACACAGCAGCGTTAAGCTGCTATTTTACGTTAGTATTCTGTGAGAGTGCGGTCCTTCCCCGGTGGAACCGACCCATTCGTGGTACAACTATACTACTAATATATCTGCAGCATGGCTCTACCGCGTTTAAAACTTATATACTTTTATGTGAATGTGTAGTATTCACCTTAATATAAGAAATTATTATTCCATAATTCTTTATGCATACAATTATAATACTAAATAAATAAAATCGCTATGAATACGTTATAAAATAAATGAAGCAGTTGAATTTCTGTTCAACGTAATTTAATGAAGTCTGGAATATTTACTTTAAATTGCTGTGTTGAATTTTATACTTTGCCTGATGAGCTTTAAAGAGAAATGTACGACATATATTTAAATAATTTAGCCTTATTTATTTGAGATATGGTGACAGCGATAATTAATCTCCTCATTTCGTCCAGAATACGTCGTAAGAGTTCAATACCGGAAAATTCTTATGGCCACCGCAAGATGGAGTTTTCCCAATGCCTTAGACTGCTTTTTTCCGGTCAGGAAAGGTATAGAGAACCCGTATAGTTACAAGCAGTAAGGCGTTACATCTTAGTCGTGACAGAAGTGACTACTCACTTGCTGCCTTCTTCATTCGAAGTTGGTTGCAGGTCCAGTACCACTGCTACATGCTGCAGTAGTCACTTACAATCAAGTGGTGTGTAAGTTTGCTTGTCCCATTCACTTTATAAAAAATAATCTAGAGTAGCAGAAAGAGGAGTTCTGTACCTTCGTTTTTAATGGTTTCAATGCTAGTACCGAAAGTACTTACTAATTGAAATCACAGTATGGAGGCTCGATATTTTGATCCCATAAAATTCTGTGCTAAAAACTGATTAATGCGGAATATATTGTTGGTACAGAATATAAAAATAGAAAGACAAGAATGAATACACCAGGTTTATCTTAGTCAGGTATTATCTTAAGTTTCATGTACACTTACAATCAGGAAATAGTAGCTACCATGACTCTTTAATTTAGTAAATCAGTCCATCAATACTTTACATTATTGAAATTAAAAAAATCGTAATCCTTTGCTGAACACAAGCTTGGGCAGGGACTTTGCTATTGTTGCCACATTTGGAAGGTTTTTTTTTATAGAATAGGGTGACAAACGAGCACACAGTCCACCTGATGGTAAGTGGTTACTGTGACCCATAGACATCTACATCTATTCCCAATAAAGAATCAAAATGCTGATACGTTGTCACCCGTGAGGACTAAGATAGAATACCTCTTTTCCAGTAAAAAGGGTCTCCGGTTCTCTATACTCACCATACGAAACACACCAGTGGTAAGCTGCTATTTAACTGTGAGAGCGTGGTCCTTCACCGATCGAGCCGACCCATTCGTGCTACAACTATACTACTAATATAGATACAGCATGGCTCTACCACGTATAAACGACTGGTCGTTTGGCAACCGCAGTTTTCATAATTTGAGTTGTTATTAGAACAATGCTGCTGCCCTTACGTGACCCATAGGATGATAATATGTGGTGGTAGATATTTTAACACCACCACTATGCGGTTATATATTGACTGCTATTTACTACTTTACTATAATATACTCAGTACTCACGATTAATTTTGTTTTAATATTTATATTTTCTTTATGTTAAAAGTGAGCAGATATTTTGCAAACGACATGTCAAAGAAATACTTTTTATCACGTTTACTAAACTTGTAAAATGGTTTGCTCATGCCAGTGCATTTCGATAAATGTGCCTGAATATTTCCCTCTGGGATCAGCAGCATAAACACGTGCTCTGCATTATTCAAGTATCTCGTACTTAACATTATGCTTGCGCGGATTTAAAAACAGAAATACATTTTAACTTTGGAAAACATCTATTTTAATCAACTATAAAAACATTGGTATAATAAAGGACATGTTCTAAAATTAACGGTATTTTAACCGTATTCAAAAGGAGGAGGTTCTCAATTCGAGTGCATGTTTTTTGTATGTATGTTAAGCGGTATCTTCGCAGATTGTGATCCAATTTTGATGAGTAATTTTTATTAAATAAGTTATGTTTCGCGTAAGTATAAGAAATCATTAAGTCGTAATCTGTTGAGTACCGCTTTAAGTGACATTGAGAGCCAATACAATTCCAGCATGTTAGGCCATCCATTACAGCCTATAAAACTCCACTGCTGAACTTATGCCTCCCGCTAGATTGCCTCATTTTAGGGATTTTGCCATATTTGCCACGCTTAGATGTCAGACATTCCAACTTAATCACTCCACGGTGGCAATCCACTAAGTACTTCTAACAAAACAGTACTTCTTTCTTTAGATAGTGCTTTGTTACCTCAATACCTCACTCCTCAGGGGTGACAACGCATCTGCATTTTGATTCGTAATCGAGGATAGATGTAGATGTCTATGAGCCACACCATCCACTTACCATTTGGTGGACTGTGTGCTCGTTTGTAATCCTTATTCTTTAAAAAATGTCACATTAATCATTATCATAATTGCAGCCTATCAATAGTCAGATGATGAACATAGTCGTCCTCCATAGATCGCTTCATAGGAGGGGGAGAGGGACTCGGAGTAGTGTCAAAATTGCGAGATATCTGGTACTGCGAACAAAGGAGTGACCCATGTTCAGCAGTAGTATTTCGCGAGCTGATAAAAAAGAAAGAAGAAAGATGAAATCCTATTGCACTGGTAATCTATATAGTTTCCTTCTACGTCAGCCTTATAATTCGACACTTCGGTGAGTAGAGATCAAAAATTAATTATAAGTGTGAGGTTTAATATGTTCACACTCGCAGAAATACTTAAGTGCCTTACATAGATTCTTGTAATGACAGTTTATAACATAATAGTCAGCACAGCTACTACATCCTTGTTGTCGCGATGTAAGCGACTTCCTTGAATACCTATTTATCTGTAAAAATTAATCCCGGTTCTTTACACTCACCATACGAAACTATTATTATAAGCTATATTTTACGCTGGTGATCTGTAGGTGGTAAGCAGATGATGGGCAACAACATCTTTTTGACCTCAACTATAAATAACAGAAAAATATCAGGCTATCTTTGGACGGTTGCGTAGTAGACTATTGCGGCGGTAGCAGATTGAGGGTTTGATTCCCGCTCGCAGATCGTATCTCAGGGTATTTTGACGTGTACCGATTATAATCCCATGGTGTTCCACCTTCGTCGCATACTAGCAGCCCTACCACCACCGACATCAACCAACGATGTTGCCCCGTCAGGTTCGCGGAGGATAGGGTGAGTGGTGTCATGTCATTGCCATATCAACACTCCTCTTTCTACGTTACTTCACCGTGGCTGCAGCGACAGGGGGAGAGGGCACCTCTCTCGCCGCAGCGCACCAAGTCATATACGAAATGGGCTCGTCAAGCTCGGAGTGGCCACCTCGGGCCGGACCTACACCTCGTGCCAGCCATGTGTGGATTCCTCTTAGTTCACCGCGTGTGACCAAGTCACGGCTAATAAGCCACGACTAGGCGGAAATCCGTTGGGGTTTATTATTATAAAATTCATTTGATTAATTTAACTATCGAATTAATATGTACAGACTATATTCTATTATAAACAGTAATTACAAGAAACAATGTGAGCCACTTAAGTATTTCCGCGAGTTGAAACATTATACCACACACAAATTATTATTTTTAATCTCAACTCACCGAAGTGCCGGATTAAAGAAACTGTAAGCCTCTCATAGAAGGAAAATATGGAGCCACAATACAAATGCTAATGTAGATTACAACTCCAATAACATTATATTATTATTCTCTCTTTATTATCAGCCTACGGAATACTTTTGCTGAACATGGGTTTTGTAGAGATTTATGGCAAGTATGTACACGATCGCTTTACCAGATATCTCGCAACTTTGACACTACTCCCGGCGACTGGGAATTTTATCCCTTGTTTAGAGAAATCATACGCATGCTAGAAGCATTATCATTTCTCACGACACCCACGAGGCAAAATGTAGTGATGAATTTTATTACATATCAACTGTTTCAACCGTGTGATGGCATAATGACGGCATGATTGCAATGACGCACAGCAATCATAAATAAAGCGTTCAACTTAATTGAATTGTTTTGAAATGATTTTATAATTGCTTTGCTACAGTTATGCTGCAGTTACCGGGGAAGGACCACAGAATATCAGTGTAAAATAGCAGCTTAATCCAGCATGTTTCGTATGGTGAGTGAGAACCGGGGCACCTTGTGCACTGGAACAGGGGCATTCCATCTTAGTCTTTAGGGGTGACAACGCAACTGCCTTTTGATACTTAATCGATGGATGTATGTAGATGTCTATGGGATACAGAATCCACTTATCAATAGGTGGATTGTGTGGTCGTTTGTCACCCTTATTCTATTACAAAATCGTCAGAATGAGAATCAAACAAGCGCCATATATTATTTTCGTATTAATATAACATATTGACATTTTTTAACTAGCAACACTAAAGTTTTTTATATTACATCCATTACGTGAAGTACAATACATGCATCATTAACACACAATTGAGGGAGCGTGATCAGTAAGATCGTTAGCCAGATCAACACTCACACTTTGGTCAATTAAGACCCTCCTGATTGGCATAATTATTATGTGATGCTAGTATACGAGGCCACAATCTTATTTTGTTACGTTGATATGATTACTGGAGACTATGGTTTAACCATTAAAAGCAACCTTCGATATAACGTTATGTGATAGTATAACGTTACTTGCATATAATTAAAAGTCCGCTGGTGATCATAGGCTTTCCCTTAGATTGCCTTATAGTGGGGATATTTACCGTAGTTGCCACGCTTAGACGGCAGGTTAGCAACTGCAGTTTTTTTTTGTTTAGTTATTTTAAGGAATACTCTGCCGCAAGTGGTTGCTGTGGCCCATGGACATCTACATCTATCTTCGTTTGCGAATTGAAATGCAGATGCGTTGTCAGCCGTGAGGACTAAGATGGAATGCCTCTTTTCCAGTAAAAAGGGTCTCCGGTTCTCTACACTCACCATACGAAACACAGCAGCATTAAGCAGCTATTTTACGCTGGTATTCTGTGAGAGCGTGGTCCTTCCCCGGTCGAGCCGACACATTCGTGCTACAACCATACTATTAATATAGCTGCAGCAAGGCTCTACCACGTATAAAATATTCCCCTGTCACTCCTTTCGACACCCACGGGATGAAATAGGGTCGGGGACGGTCAATAATGGCAGTATAAGATCTTGTATATGCCAGGTATGTATAATAAGACATTTATTCCAACACTTACATCTACATATGTATATTACAATTAAAGAGAAAAAATGTGACTTATAAACAAACAATGTAATAGGAAAAAGAACACAAGAAGAAGTGCATCCATCATAAGTGTATGCGACTACATATTAAAACAAAAATTCTGTGCTATGATGAAGTGGTAAAAGGGATCGTTTCAGCATAAGCCACGAGCTTGATTGATCTGATTTTCAGCCGGCCCTGAACAAGTTCGAATGGTCAACAGTACGTATGCGAGCGAGTAATATTTTTTGAATGTATATTCTATGCCCCGTGTGAGATTTGCCGTAATGTATTTTGCAAAGAGTCCCTACGTTATAGTAAAATAATTAATGCTATACTAGCTGTTCCCCGCAACTTCGCTCGCGTGTTAGGGTTTTTATGTTGTTGCGCGGAACCCTAATTATTTTTCTAAAATTAAAGTAGCCTAAGTTACTCCTTGTAAAATCAGCTATCTGCCAGTGAAAATCATGTTAAAATCGGTCCAGCCGTTTCGGAGATTACCCGGAACAAACAGACAGACAGACAAAAAATTTAAAAATTGTATTTTAGTTATAGGTACCGTATTTCCTTTCATATGCATTTAGTAAAAAACTGTAATTTTGACATTACAAACAAACACTCTAATTTTATTTATTTTTATGATATATTTTATATGTATAAATGTATACAGATGGCAATAAATTCAAAGTAACAAGTACATTTTAGTTATACATTAAATAACTACTTATCATCACCATCATCATCATTACAGCTTTTCATAAGTCCACTGCTGAACATAGGCCTCCCCCAAGGAATACCACAAAGCACGATCCTGAGCCACCTGCATCCATCGACTTCCTGCATGTCTTACCAGGTCGTCACTCCAGCTCATCGGAGGTCGTCCTACACTTCGCCTACCGGTACGACGCTGCCACCCAAGAACCTTTCTTTCTCATCGGTTGTCGGTTCTTCGAGCTATATGGCCGGCCCACTGACACTTCAGCTTACTCGTCAATTATATACACACATACTCAATTATTTACGACACTTGCGTTCGTTTAATTAGATTTTATTTAAATGTATTTTGAAATTCCCTAATGTCTTTAGATTACGTAGTGGTGGAGGTATATTACCCGGGCTGTATATTATTCCAGTGGGTGGCTGTTTATTTGTAACTACCTCTGAAGGGCGAGGAACTATGCAAAGGTACACCTAATATACAAGAGGAAACACGCGTGACATACTTATTGTGTATCCCGACACAAGTCTAGTTTACAATATCGATACTTGGAATTTTTTGTCTTGATAAAACCGAATAGGTACACTCCGGAGGTAAAAAGTAATCTAACGAAAACTACTTACTTCTTATTCCATCAAGCCTTCTTATTCTTCATCATCAAACCGTTAAAGCCAACTGTTGAACAAGAACCTCTCAAGTTGTAGGGAGCTTTTGCCTTAATCACCAATCTTGGGAGGTGGATTGACAATTGCAGCACGAGACATCTCGAACCTTTAAGCTTGCTGTCAGTCGTGGTTTTTCACTTCGTAAACGAGATAGTTATTTTTTATCTATCAGAAGCCATTAGATTTTCAATTGAGAAGATGGATGGGTGTTGCCATCTGCTTGGGATCGTATAATTAATAAAATTAAATCCAAACCCAAGCATACCATTGCATGAATTCAAGATACTATAAGCTCATTCTGTGTAGATCGGATCAAAAATTAATATTCAAAAACTGAAGGTAGCCAGGCTAACTATGACATCGCGGGAGGCAAACACCTCAGCCCCCCCCCCCCGTGATCATGGGTGTTGTAAAGCACTCGAAACGTCGGGAATTAAAAAGATAAATTAAACGCGATAAAATCCGTAAAAAATAGTTTCATTTAACACACCTTTTTTGTTTGACTGCGTTTCTCCGCATCAGCATGGGAATAGCCCCTACCAAATACGGGCCCCTCCCTGTCTAAGAAGGAATAGTCAGTATGGCCATGCTTAGCAGAAGACTCAGGGGTGTCAGTACAAAATATTTCGCACCTTTGACGCTGTCTCCCGAGTTCATTTCGATTTACATATTTACGCCTGTCTATGGCCACTATAAATTGTAAATATCTAATGACAAAAACATACAATTTATTAAATTCCCGTAATTAAGAAAGGGCTCCAAAATTATAAATTCATTAAAATTCGACTAGCTTGGATAACGCATAAATTCTAAAACACGCTGACACACTTTAACAGCTGTTCTAATATTTAAAGACAACGTAGTAGCTGCAACGTAGTAATGGAAATTCTGTTTCAATATGCAAGACAATTTTGGCGCGTATATATGAGGTTCTCTGAAGTGTATTCTGATTGGATTTTATGAAGCAATGTAGGAGCCAAGTCAGTATTTATAGTCAATGGATTGCTTTACATATAAACAGAATCGAGTCTAATATTTACCTGGAATAAGGTCTTTTTCTTTTTATTAGCCCTACCGTTGAAGGCTTGGCAGGAGGATTGACGATCGTAGTGCCAGGCTTCTCACACCTTTGATCTCATATCACATCGCCTATCTGAATAGTTTACACATTACCTCAACAAGATGACTGTATATAGCGTATTCAATCGGAAGCCATATAATCGCCTTTTAATTATCTTATGGCTCCACTACATGTTAGAAATAAGGTTACTTTTTTGGTTAAGTGAATTTTATTTTTTATGGACATCGTGACATTACGCAGACACTGGTTTACTGCGAATGTCCCGTATGCACACACTATGAGATGTTTTCAAGCTGTTATTGAACGTTTACCTTTGCAATGTTTATGAGTGCGACAGTGAAATATTGAAATTTTGATTTTTTGTTATAATTGCACACATGAAACACGAAGCGGAGATGTAGTGCTCTACTTCGTTAGTGTATCTTTGTACTTAGTTACTGCTTACAACAGCTTTATAAAGCATTTATATAATAAGAAATTACACCAATTGCAAGAGGAGATTTCAATTAATACTTCTGAAGTAGTCATGGTATTATTTATTTAGATTAATAATAAAAAAACTTAGAAATAATTTTACTTGGACGTCAATTGGTCGGTATAGATGTGAACAAGATATATTTCGAAAAAAAAAACTGAACTTATTAATTAGATTTTTTTTATTAGCTATAGATTTTAATCCTTAGGAAGCCTTTTGAATTTCACTATTGTAAACGGTTCCGTTCATAATTTTTTTTTGTTTTATCAATTATTTGACATTGTTTTTCGGTACTAAAATACGAATCAATGGTATCAAGCAGTAAAAAAAAATTCGTGTTAATTAATAGTAACTATAATTTTTTAGCTTTATACACAATACGTGTTTCGATAATTAATAAAAGTAAATTGATTTTTCAAAACATTACACACTCAGTTTTCAGACAAACAACAGAACATCAGTCATCCATCATCATCAATCAGTGCGGCGTTCCCGTTTCAGTGGCTAAAGATGAGCTTGAACAACGAGACAAGAACTGACATGCCTCTATCGATAACTACCCTTTTTATATTCCATTTTATTACTATAATACAAAAGGACAAAAGTTTTCTTTAACAAAATGGAAGGGAACTATTTTAAAGCATTTTTCTTTTTTTTATAGGAAAGGGGGCAAACGAGCATGCGGCTCACCTGATGTTAAGTGACTACCGCTGCCCATGAACAACCGCAACACCAGGGGAATTGCAGATGCGTTGCCGGCACAGTGGTGGACCGCCAATCATCTAGATAGTCTGGATGGTATCGGGAGTTCTGCCGCGATGTGCGTTCGTGAAATTTGGCGGCTGGGATTAATCCGAACAATTCCTCAGAGCACTCCCCATGGTAAATGCGAAAGAAAATGCAAAGAGATGCAACATCTCTTCGCAGTGCCAATGAGTCGAGCCGATCGGAAAGAACTCGGTCGTCGACGATTCGAGCCGCTCTGCGCTGGATGCGGTCAAGTGGATGGAGCTGGCACTGGGGAGCCCCAGCCCAGAGATGGGAACAGTATTCCATGTGAGGCCGAACCTGCGCCTTGTAAAGT
The DNA here is from genome assembly GCA_963668995.1 of Parnassius mnemosyne. Taxonomy (NCBI): domain Eukaryota; kingdom Metazoa; phylum Arthropoda; class Insecta; order Lepidoptera; family Papilionidae; genus Parnassius; species Parnassius mnemosyne. The sequence goes on from CAVLGL010000057.1 coordinate 9,678,103, forward strand.
TGCAGGCGTTGAGCTGGCATGAAATACTGTCCCGCTCTGCTGAGCACGCCAAGCTTTATAGAGGCCAATTTTGCCTTCTCTTCCAAGTGACCACGAAACTGCACGTCACTCGATATGTCGACGCCGAGGTTTCCGATACTGGCTGAGGCAACAAGGGGAGTACCTTGAAACTGAGGAGATACGACAAAGGGGTTCTTTTTAGTGGTAAACGCGCAAACTTGTGTCGTCTGAGGATTAAACTGGACTAGATTTAGTCGCCCCCAATCCGAGACTTTGTCCAGCAAAGACTCGACTTCAGACACAAGTTTGTTCCGGTACTCGGTGAAGTTTTCCCGAGAAATATTGGCACGGCCGGTGTATAGAGCATCACCAGTGCTGTCATCCGCATAGCAATAAATGCTACCGGCTTGCAACATATCATTGATATGCAGAAGAAACAGCGTTGGTGACAGCACGCAGCCTTGTGGAACACCAGCGTTAATAGGCCTGTAGTCGTAGCATGCACCGTTTACAACGACCTTGATGCTCCGATCTGCAAGGAAGCTGGTGATCTAATTGCACAATTTCTTGGGAAGCCCATAGGAAGGGAAGCGCTTTGTGCTAAACCCGATCAAAGGCCTTCGCAATGTCCAAACTAACGGCAAATGCCTCCCCCTTGAACTCTTCTGCCTCCGCCCAGCTATGAGTTAAGTAGACCAGAAGATCACCAGCTGATCCACCCCGACGAAAACCGTACTGGCGGTCACTAATCAGCTGGTGATCCTCAAGGTACCGCATGAGGTGGCAGTTTATAACGGATTCCATTATTTTGGAGAACAAAGGGGTGATGGCGATAGGCCTGTAGTTGGACGGGTCTGAGCGGTGTTTTAGGGATCGGGTGGACAAATGCTGTCTACCATGATTTCGGGACTACGCCTAGGGAATAGGAGTACCGGAAAAGACGCGTTAGAACCGGTGCCAACTCCGAAACACACGTCCTCAGCACAATTGGGGGGATTTCGTCAGGCCCACTCGACTTGTGGATGTCAAGGGAGAGGAGTGCTCTGCGAACCGAGCGCTGTGAGAACCACACATCCGGCATGGAGCACTCACACCGCGGGATGGTTGGCGGTGTGTTCCCCCCGTCATCAACAGTCGAGTTGGACCCAAAAAAGGAGCCTAAAAGGTCGGCTTTCTCTTTTGCGTCGTGGGCCAGTGAGTCGTCCTCCCTGTGCAGAGATGGTAGTAATGGCTTACAGAAATTCCCTTGGACAGCCTTGGCGAGAGACCAGAATGCACGGGTTCCCGAAGGAAGGCGAACTAGTTTCTCGCGAATTCTGCCTATGTGCTCTGACTTTGCCTTGGCAATAACTCTTTTGGAGGACCTGGAGGCGAAGTTATACTTCTTTTTAAGTATGCTGGTGTTTACATCCCGAGTCGCCAAAGCCGCAGCCCAGGCTTGATAACACTCCTGCTTACTGCGTAATGCAGTCGTACAGGAGCGACCAAACCAAGGCTGAGATCTGCCTCCGATGGGTACCACAGATGATGGAATAAATAGTTCCATTCCCTGTACCACCACATCAGTGACAGAGTCAGCAACAGCGCTGGGATCATCCGGCGAGAAGCAAACCCGCCCCCATGGGTAGGAAGCAAAGAAAGACCGTATTCCGTCCTAATTCGCCGTCCTGTAATGCCATACACGGCGGCAACCTACAGAACGCAACCGCGAGGGAAGCGTGAGTGGCACCACACTCCGGATCAGACAATGGTCCGAAGAGCCAAGAGGGGCATCGACGGAAACCTGATATCCGTCCGGATGAGAGTTCAGCAGAAGGTCCAACAGAGAAGGTGTATGATCCTCAACATCTGGAATCCGCGTAGGCGATGTAACCAGTTGTGTCAGACCATATGCCATGGCAAAGTCATAAACAGATCTTCCCGCATGATTGGTTAAACGTGAACCGAACCATTCGGCGTGGTGGGCGTTAAAATCGCCAAGGATCATGATCTCTGCGGATGGGACCTGTTGTAGCAAGGAATCTGTAGCCATTTGGACGTGGTCGATGAGTCGGTCTGTTTCGGCATTACCGCTATGGGACCTATAGAGGCACACGTAAACGCGCGGATGGTCGTCGCTGTCTACGCGTAATCAAAGGATGGACAGGTCCGAACCTTTAAGACTGCCGAGGCGTCGAGAACATATGTCCTCTCTGACATACACGCAAACTCCAGCGCGAGGCACAAAGGAGTGCTCCAATTTGTACCCCGGGCAGGAGAGATACGAAGTATCAGCCGGAGAGGAAACCTGCGTCTCGCTCAGAAAGAGGAAGGCCGGCTTCGCCATCTCGAGATGGTAGTGGACGGCGTTTAGGTTCGAGTGAAGTCCCCTGATGTTGCAGAAATTCACGGATAGCGTGGCAGGGGTCGCCTTGGTCTTGTTGCTCAGTTTGCCCCGAGAAGTTATTGTGTTGAGCGGAAGTTGCCCCCCCCCCTCCAGAATACGCGGGGCAGCCTGAGCACCCACGCTCAGGAGTGGAGTAGCATGGTCGTGGATGCTCAGCGAGGGATTTTCCAGGGGTACTGGTACCCTCCTGGGGTAGTTTATGATGTAATTTCGCTACCATGTTGATGGGGGGGGGGAATCAGAGTTTCCACATCACGCCGGTATTCTGAGAGGTCGTGGTACTAACCCGGCTCGAGCCGGCCCATACGTGCAATAGCAAAAGCTGCTGCGTGGCTCTACCACCATTAAAGCCTACCCATTTGATACGGCCTACGGCTACCCCTGCAAAAGTAGGCTATCCCGGGGCCAAAGCAGTAATTCTACGGGCAGACGCAGGTCGGGCCTCTAAAGGCCATTGTGAAATATCCTATCACAATCAAGGGGGAAGGCCAGTTAACGGGAATGCACATACCTGCTTCGGGAGCGGAGACTGTTCACCAGGATCCGCCCAGCTGATGAAAGTGTAGTGAGTGTAGGTGGTATTTGTGTGAGACTTTGTGTAAACGGCCTGGGCTAGATGACACAATGATGTCCTTGAGAAGGTATTCTCTTGTAGTCCCGGAACAATGCCCTTCTTGAGGCACTAGTTCAGTCTATTCACGTAATGGTACAGTCAAAAAGGGCACTTCAAACGAAATCTCTATATAAATTGCACGATTACTTTAAACGAAGTAATAAATCCGTAAAGAACAACACGTGTTCCCGCCAACGACAGCGGTACTAGTTTTAACTCCGTTCGTGACAAAAATTAAGTAATAAAACAAGAAACGTCCGTTCAGATCACAAAAGTTTTACACTAACTTGAGGCGTGTCCGGTCAGCCGGCTCGAAAGGAATGTCAACGCGGGGGAACCACTAATGTTACGGCCTACGGCTGCTCCTACAAAGGTCAAATCCTCCGGGGCCCATTCAGCAGAAGACTTCACGAGCAGACGCAGGTCGGGCCTCAAATGGCCGCGAGGAAATGTTCTATCACAATAAACTATATGGAAAATGTTGTATCCTACTACAATTAAAGGGGAGGCTAATCAAATAGATATTACTTACCTGTATGTGAGGCGACTGCTGTCTCAGGGCTCGGTCAGGCCGTAGGTGTGTATGTGTTGAGTATAGTGGTGGTTTGTGGTGTTAGTGGTGATAGAGCTGCCGGGACCTTCGAAGTCGGCAGCAGCCCGGACTTCGGCGCCGCTCCAAATTGCGGTAATCTCCCGCAGCGTCACCCACCGTTACTTTCTTCCTTCTTCACTAGGACAGTCTCTTAACTATACTTCCAGACGCTAAATTAAAGCGTAACACACCTCTAATACCGAAAACGTATCCGAACTATATCAAAGGCCACTCGAAAAAATTAATATTTTCAAATTCACTTATATGCTAGCAAATTAGAATAACCAAATTCGCGGTAAATTAGGCGCGCATAACACGCAATTCAGACTTTGATCGCAGTCAAGGTTTTCTTTTTGGATAAATGTTTAATACGAACCACCAAAGTCGAATCTTGCTTCCGAATTCGAATAACGAAAAAAAGGAACAAAAATCGAATTCTGACAACATTAATACAACCAATAATAATGACTACTATTTGTGCCATTTACTGTAGAGACTTTCTGTCCGTGGGGTCCACGTGCGGTGAAGTTCCTAAAGGAACTTCATCCGCGGCTGGTCGTTGTTGCTGGTGATAAGAGGGCTGGTTCTTTTCTCGCTCAAAGGCTAAGTATAGCCATTCCGCGGGGAAACGCAGCCAGTGTTCTTGGCACGATACCGCAGGGAGTAGGACTATATGATAATTAAGTTTCTAGTTTTAGTTTTTTTTATTATTATTATTGTAGTTTGTAATATTGTATATAATAATAATGTTATTTTCATAATTAACATAATCTGTTTTTACATTATTCGTTTTTTCAAATCAGCAGGTCATATCCAGTTATGATTGGGGGCTAAAAGTTTTAAAAACTTTTTCGATTTTAGTTTTTAGAGGTTACTTTTTGTTTTTGCCCTTCAACAAGCAGTTAGTTGATAAACTACACAAATCTCAAAAAAAAGCTTTTCCTTCTATCTGTCTCCGAAATGTTTTTTATAAATGCTTCTACATAAAATAGCCGTTGAGGAAACGTATGTGACATTGAAACACAGACAGACATCCATGTGAATGTGATTCTATTAATATCCCGTTTTGGTAATTTTGTCGCGGAGCGCAGAAAATTCATTTTATTTCTTGTTCTATTGTAATATTTAATACTTGGTAAATCACGTGTTTATATTTATTTTAGTTTTGTGCATATCCTTATATTTAAAATTTCGGGAATCAAGGAAGTGACACAACATTACTATTTAAAAATGTATTTATTGCTTTTCGAAGTATTCTCCGCGAAATTTGACACATTTTTCCATACGATGGAACCAATCATTGAAGCAACCATTCCATTCGGAAGTTGGGGTCTCCAAAATGGCCATTTTGTAGGCGTCCACAGCTTCTTCAGGTGATGAAAATCTCTGTCCACGCAATTTATTCTTTATTTTAGGGAAAGTATAGAAATCATTAGTGCTTAGGTCGGGGCTGTACGGCGGATGGTCATAAATTCTACATTTTCTTGCTCTTTTGTTCTGTGTGCGGTGTGAGAACTCGCATTGTCGTGATGGAGGATGATGCGGAGGTTGCAGTTCTCTTTATGGAGTTCAGAAACGACCTGTGGCAAACAAATGCTAGCATACCATTCTGCATTAACCGTTCTTTGTACCTCAAGAGGAATAGTCGTAAAATGGCCGGTTTTGGAGACAAACGTGGCCACCATTTTTTGCAACACTCCGTGAACGAACAATTTAAGTTGGCTTTTCTCATTTTCGAACACCCAAACTCGTGACTGGCTTTTTGTTTCGGGTTCGTACGCGTATATCCAGGATTCGTCACGGGAATTTGGGTATTAATGGATTCTATTACGGCGCAATCACAAGGCGTCAAATCTCTAAGTTATTATCTATCCTATCTTGTGCAGCCGAAGATGACAACGAGCACTGATTTAGCTTAACAAAAGCCTAATCACTCTTTAAAGTCACCCACATTATAATCAAATGAAAATTCAAACGCTGGCAGATTATTCCACTACTTTGCCGTACGAATTATAATTTACAAATCAAAACGTTTGGTTTGAATGCGTGGTATGTCGACAGGAAAGGACCCATTCTGGTGATCCGATGATGGAATGGAAAACAAATTAAGTAATGCAATTCCTGCTCTCTTTTAATAGTTTTTTACTTTTTAAAAAGTGTTTATTTTTTTCCTCTTGCTATTTATTTTTGTTATATATATAGAAACTTGATTAAAAGAGTTAAGCGAGGTATATTTAAAGTCTTATTAATTTTAAACAAAATACTTGATAAACCATTTTTCAGGCGTTCTCCGCTGTCCGAGCAAAATTGTGTGCATGTCGATGGTAAGTATAACATAACATAACATAAACACTCACGCCTGTCACCCAGAGGGGTAGGCTGAGATTATGGACTTCCATTTGGCACGATCCTGACACACCTCTCTCGCTTCCTCCACATCCATATACCTACGCATACACGCTCGTCGGTTAAAGGTACTCTTGATTTGGCCCATTTTTAATATATCGCCAATTTGGTCGATAAACTTTCGCCTAGGGCGACCCTTCCCGACTATGCCGTTCACCTCTGCAACATAAATTTGCTTTGTCACTCTTTCCTCATTCATTCTTTCTACATGGCCAAACCACCGAAGCATTCCTTTCTTAATCCTGGTCACAATATCATCTTGCAAACCACACTCTTCTCTTATTAAACAATTTCTCACTCTGTCATTCAGCTTCATCCCTAACATACTCCTTAATGACCGCATTTCTACAGCATTTATTCTACTCTCATGCTTCTTCTGCCACACCCAACTTTCACTACCATACATTAAAATAGGTACTAACACAGCATTGTGACTTGCATGGCAAGTATGTTTTATCAAAATGCCACGGAGATGATCAAATTATTACTCATTATAACAAAGCACAATAAACTTGAGCATTACACCAAAAGAACACCTTACTGATTTTATATTAAGATTATTAATTATTTACAAAAGTTCTATGTTGTAATTAAATTTTGAAGTTGCGAAAGTATGCTTAGGACTGAGTGTGTTGAAGTTTTCATTATGTTTTGAATTTCTTAAGAGATTTGCATTTTCCTTACAGATTTATTGAAATGCCCCCCCTCCCCCACCCCCCCCACTCTTGAACTAAACACAAGAAAGAAATTAAATTTACTTTCATATTTTGTATCTAAATTTACGTGTTTAAGTTAATATTAGGTTTATTAAAGTGGATTTCATATTATAAAGCATAAAATACTATGCGCAATCGACATCAATCGTACTTTTTAAGAGAGGTAGGAGTGTAGTAGAGTGACTTAGCGCAAAATTTGTTTTGAACAAATTACTCAAAACTTTGTAATGTATGTCAATTAAATCGTCCTATTTTATTATGTTCCAGTCACTTCTATAGAGATCATCATGACTATAGAACATCTTCTACAAACATAGCATAATAAGGCTGAAATTTCACACATTTTTACTATGCATATATTTTAAAACGCAGCATTGAAATGTAAAGAACATTCACGACTTACTACTTGAATTACTTTCACGACTAAATTTCTCCTTGTCAGCGCTGAACTGGGTTTTCTCTAATCTTCGCGGTCACAAGCAGGCTGATCGGTCCTGTTAGGATTTTGCCGACTGGTGTGATCTGTCTCGCAAGTACCGCAAGGCGGCATTCTTTCTCCTCTCTTGTTTTCGGTGTTTATCAATCTTCTAACTACCCACCTTCAATGTTTTTATCACCCTTATGCTAACGATCTTAAGTTTACTCACAAGCATCCTTGGCTGAAATTGATACTATAACACACTGGTCACAGCGCTTTGGTATAACGGTAGATCCCAATAAATGCCAGGCTATCGTTATTGGTAGTCGTCGGTTGGTGTCACAACTTAACATATCTGAACTACCATCCATTCACTATGAAAACTGCGTAATACCCTTCAGAACTAGTGTCAAGGATCTGGCTTTCGACCCGTCTCTTAGTTGGATATCACAGGTGTCCGAGGTTTGTCGTAAAGTCACAGGCATATTTCGTTCCTTCTATTGCCTTAAGTTCTTTCTGTGTTCTTCAACTAAACGTCTTTTCGTCCAATCTCTAATTCTTCCATTATTTGACTATGCCGATGTTTGCCTAATTAATATTTCTCAGGAGCTGCTAAACAGGTTGGACAGGTTACTTAACAACTTTATGTGATTCATCTTTGGTCTGCGCAAATATGATCACGTTTCAGAATTTCGCTCTCAATTAAAGTGGTTGACTATACGCCAGTGCAGAGATTTCCGAATTCTGTCCATTCTGTTTTCAGTTCTTAATGATTCTTTTTCTCCCTTTTATCTAAAATAAAGATTTCAATTTCGTAATGATACTCATTCTCTCAATCTCCGTTCATCACACCGTTTATTCCCGTCAAAAATACCTGTCAAAAATGTTTTTAAAAGAAAACGAGCATATTCGTAGCCTATAAAGTTGAGTTTAATTACTTTATATGTATTTAGTTATTTATGTATAAACTTATTGATATATATATATATATATATATATACTATATATATATATATATATTTATTATTTATACGTGTTAGGTATGTTTTGCATGTATATATTTTAATTAAATTTGATCGTAGCAAGTTAACTACCCAAAAAACTCTGATCTATTCAAGGTTAAATATTTCCCATACTTCTTTACGGTAAATATTTTTGTTTTTCATGCATGCATTTAACACAAAAATTCCTCACTAAAATAGCTGTCTATTTTTACTTTTCTAACTTCTAAACTATTTAAAAAATTCACGTTTAAATACTTCATTTTAGTGTGTTGTGAATGCAAGTTCTATTATAACCGTATCACAATCTACCCTATCAATATTTAATTTAAGCCATTACATTAAACAATAAAGCTGCAGCAATCGAAATTACCGCAGAACTTCCTCCAAATGAGTTGTAAACCTTCGATGGTTACATGTATGCAAGGAATAGTAGAACGATTATTTGTATGTATAAAATCGACTAGTGCAAATTCGGTGATCGCTACCAGTTTTCTCCCTCGTGATCACTGAGACATCACTACACATTTGTGATCTGGTCATGATAATGAAGTCAATCTCATTTTTTATCGAACCGTCGGGGCTCGACCAGGTCTACTTCTAGTAGGGGCAGCTTCTGGAAGAAATGAGTTCATCATAAAGAGAGTCCCTCTTTCTCCATGAAGTTGGCCAGCTGCTGGCCCCTTGGGTTCCGTTGCCCTATTCCAAATTTTCCCACTTTCAGCTCACCGTTCTCTCTTGTGCCTAGTTTTGCATTGAAGTCTCCCATTAACACCGTATAGAGGGTTTTGGAGGAATACATGGCTGTAGAGATATCCTCATACATTTCCTCCACCTCCTCATGGGGGTGTGCCAAGGTTGGTGTTTAAAACTGTATGACCTTCAGCAAATACTGTTTGGTGATTCTGAGTATAAGGTACGCAACCCTCGTCGACACACTCCCAATATTTACAACGTTGTTAACGAGAGACTTGTGGACGATAAATCTGACATCTACTTGGGACAGATAGTCGTACTCCCGGTGATACTTGAACTAGTTGCCGGATTCGAGGATTACCGTGTCCTCTCCCTCCCTTCAGACCTCGGAAAATCCTATAATATTACAGCGCAACTTGTCTATCTCTTCTTCTCTTCTCAGGATCTTCTCGTCAGTCCTCTGTTATGAGTTTCCAGGTCGAGTCATCGTAGGTGGCAACCGAACCTCCACCGGAGATTCATAGCACCCCCTCCCCCGCCGTTATCATGGTCGCCACCGTAGCCAGCGATAGCGGGGCCGCCGAGGACTGGAGGCCGCCGGGGACTGGGGGCCGCCGAGGACTGGAGGCCGCCGGGGACTGGGGGCCGCCGGGGACTGGGGGGCCGTTTTTTCGTAACTTTATTCATGGGGGGGGGGATATATTGCTATATCCTGCCTGTTTCCTGCTGTCGCCTTTTACGACACCCACGGGAAGATGTGGGGTAGTGGATATTCTTAACCGCCACTACTGGCCTTTAAACTTTACACGGCTTTAAATTATTACTTTACATCATTTTATACAAAGTTTATCTATTTTTTAAGAATTATTATATAACTAATTTTAAAATAATTTAAAACAATTAACTTTTAAAAAGGTTTCTTTTAATTTTCAGGTACTCCACAACTTTTGTTGATGGGGATACCCACATAAATACTATTGCTTCTAATTCTGGACTCTATTTCGAAAACAATGCTGAAATGTTAATATCTGAAAATTCCTGGAAATTTATCGTATATCGTAATCTTGAACCTTTATTCCTAGCTCGCAACTCTATCAAACGACTTACAAATAACTATCAATCTCTCATTACTACACATTTATAATTATATACCTACCGTTATAACTGTAGTAGTCATTTATAATAATAAACACAGACAGAATAGATTCTAGACGAACTTAATTCTTACACTGACAAAAAGCAATCCAGATGCGAAATACTAGACGGCTTAGGTTCAATTTTGAAATGGCTCATTGGTGTTCCAGACGCAAAAAATCCCAAACATTATAACGAATACAAACAAACAGTTAGAGAAACAGCAAATATCTACTAATGATATCTTAAAACAACAATTAAAAATTATTTCTTCAACGATCACGAATTTTTATGAAACATTACATAAAATCTCTTATGATGAATACGTTATTAACGAAGATATTAGAAAAACCCATTCATACTCTACCTCAACAAACAAACATATTTAATTTAACTATTCTTGAAAACATATCTACCGTTTAAATTCAAATTCTAGAAGCTATAGTTTCTTTGGAACGAGATATCGATAATGTCATTACAAGCAAACTTTTCATCAAATCAAATGTAATACACCCTTCTATAATACCCACTATGCGCCTTTAAAAAATAAATAAAATAAAATCAATTTATTTCAGACAGCCTATACAAACAATTACTATCTTCTTATCCCGCTAGGCTCAATAAAAACTTAGTTGCCCCGATAGCATTACCTAATATACACAAAATACTTGAATCTGCCTCTATTAATTCCTATATTTATATGAATAAAATTATATATATCTTAGAATTCCCTTTAATAAAAAACGAAAACTTTACATTATACCATATATATTCTATTCCTATGCTACATACTACTACTACTTCCTTATATTTTACTATCCTTCCCGAACAAACAGGTCTTGCCATGGGTACCACTAGACAGCAATACATGATCATGAGCTCACTGGACAAATGCAAAGACTTTGCAACGGAATCCAAAGTCTGCAAGGATCTTCTCATCTACAACATCAAGACAAGACACACATGCGAAGTTTTCATCTTAAAAACGACGAGTCAACAAGTTCCTGAAGTTTGTGACGTAACTACGTTTACTACACACATCAACACTATCCGAGCTCTTAGAAACAACAACTGGATTTACATATTCTAACGCAAGACTCCGTATGCTTTAGAATGCGAAAGCAAAACGATTCACGGTGAAATCTCTGGAGCAGGTATCACAGTATTTTTGCCAAGTGTTGAGCCAACTTATAAGTTGGTGCATCGATCTGGCTTACTATAGGACGTAATGAACGTAATGGTTTGTGTATTTTTGGTAACTTATACAACCTCGGTGGTTTGGCACATGTTGGTATTGTTAAATTCACGTCAAGAACAAATTTTTCGGAGTATTTGTTTATTAACTCAGTAGTTGTTTTAAGTGTATTAGTTATAGGGTCTATTTTGACCTTTTCGTCCGATAAAAGTTGTTGTATTTTGAAATTTTCCTCTGACGTGTCCATTATTACCGTAGCATATCTTTTATCCGCGCGGAGAATCGTGAGCTCTGATCTCTTGCGTAAGTTGTACAAGGCTTTAAACTCGTCTTTGGGGAGATTTAGTTTCGGCGCTGAACTTCGACTTAACAAGGACGAATTGTCTTAACGTATGCCCTCTAAACACTACAGATAATTTCTTCGTACGGGATTTTGCGGTGTTATAGCAAAATTCAAGCCCTTCGACAATACTTTTATTGTAGGTTCGTTCAGTGTTTGTTTTGATAAATTATAGACCGTCCGTTGTTTACTATATTATTGCTTGCGTTGACGCAAACAATAAACAACGCACGGTCTATAATTTGCGATATTAGGAGTAGTGGATATTCTTAAACCGCCATTATACGGTTAGTTAAATTTAGTATCTACTCGCTGTATATCTAAATAAGATGCACGGCGATCAAAAATCCCTTGACTGTACGTTTTACAAAATTTAATAAAATTTTATTTTTAAATAGCGACCGCGGGTATCGTTTAGCATTCACAGAAATCTTTTTAGTGCTCCTTATTTAGCAACATTTAAAAAAGTTTCTTAAATCAAAAAGCAATACACAGACATTACATGTACTGGTAAATAAAAAAAAAACAACTAAGTGCGAGTCGGACTCGCGCCAGAGGGTTCCAAACAAATACGTAGGTATATATAAAAGTTTTGGAAGTTAAAAAAGATTTGGAAGTGAAAATACTAGGAGTAAAGAAATATCAGAACATTAAACGTAAAGTAAGTTCATTAATTCGATCACCATAAAATACTGCACATTCTACGGAGCTGTTTGAAAGATCTCGTCCAATGTAAACTAAAATAAAAGCAAGGTCGCTACTATAAATCTGTATGCCTTTTCACAAGGGGGTGTTATGTTGCAAGGAAGCAAATCAATCTTGCGCCATTGGTCTTTTTAACCTTTAATTGTTTTCTACTATCCTTTTTTTTTATTTAATATACATTACATGTGTAATTCTTATTGAAAGTCATTTTTTACTTTACCACTGGTTCGAAAAAACAAGATCAAGAATGAAGGACAATACAATCAGTTTATCCCTGATTGTCTTGTCCTTGATTCTTTTTCTCTTTTTTTGCAAACAAAGTTACATACGACTTGATACGATCTGATCTGAACTCAGTACACCTGATCGTAAGTAGATGCTATAGTCCATAGAAATCTACATCTATCATAGATTAAGAATTAAAATGGAGATGTGTGCCGGACGGGCGTAACTCTCCGGAGTAAATGTTGTCGAAGATACTCCGCGAGCCGCTCACGTCCTACACCTATAGTTTCCGGAGGATACTTTCACTGCCGTCTCTGTGTATGCTACTAGAGAACTGAGGACTGAGGTTCAGAATTAAAAAAACACGATTTATAAATTAAAACAGCAAGGGACTGGCCAGCGGTTCGACTGATTAATTATTCGCGAAATATTATAACTATTTATTTATTGAACACGGTTGTTCAACTATGGTTGTTCACTATTGGTTGGTCACTATATATTTCAAACACAGATTTAATTAAAATATGCGGTAATATTAAAATTTCTATTGGTATTAAAATTTCTATTCGTATTTTCAAAATATCTATTGGTAATATCAAATAACTATTGGAAGTAACAAATTTCTATTGGTATTTTCAAATATATCTATTGGTAGTATAAAATATCTATTGGAAGTAACAAATATCTATTGGTAGTATCAAAATATCTATTGGCAGTAGCTGGTTTTCTAACACTACTGACTAGCAGCTATTAATCAACTAAAATTAGTTGAATTTATCACTTGTGTAACTGCGAATATCAGTTACCACTTTTTCCGTCTAGCTAACACTTTTCACTATATGTAACGGCGAAATTTCCATTACCACTTTTTCCGGCTAGCTAACACTTTTTCACTATATGTAACTGCGAATTTTCAGTTACCACTTTTTTCAGCTAGCTAACACTATTTTACTATATGCAACTGAGAATTTTCAGTTGCCACTTTTTTTCGACTATGTGTAACTGCGATTTTCAGTTACGACCTTTTTCGGCTAGCTAAACTTTTTCTATTTCACTATAACTTTTCACTGTGTTCTGCTACTAGTCACTTCAGCTACTACCGGATACTACTGCTTGTTACTGGTAGTTCTTCCTACTACACCGTTACTGTGATTTGCCCCCATAAGGTAGACTTCGGCTATACTGTATAGAGAGCCGCTTGCCATTTTCCGGTTTTGCCTCTTTATTTTTAAACATTTTCATTATGTAATTAGCACAAATCGCAATATTTTCTATACAATGCTAATTTTTACACTAACACGCTATACACTATTAAATAGGCATTTTGGCCCTTTATCAGTATGTGATAAAGGTTATTCAATATATTTACATTTAAAAAGTTATTAAACAAAATGTACTAAATTTTCATAACAAATGTGCACATTAAATCTTTAATTTTTCTATATTTATCAAATGCGTCTATTTACACAAATTATTTCTTTATTATTGTAATCTATACATCAAATGCTAACTAAATATCATATTTAAAACTCTTTTAGAACACAAAAATATTCTTATTACTTTCATACAAACTATTGCGCAGTTAATTAAACTTCCAGAAAGTTCCACGATATGCTGCGCTGTGATTGGTCGAATTTTTATTAAATGATTAAAGTTGTTTATATCAACTATTATTAAAAACGACATTCTATACAAGTATATTAAGAGTTGTAAACACATTGTAAACCCATATTAATACACAATTTGCTCGATTCTGTTATTAATTTCACTTTTTAAACAAATTAATATTCTTTCATCACTTTTTGCTTAAAGTCTTTAAACCGTCGCGAACATCTCTCCCGCCGTGCAGCGTCGCGAAGATCTCATCGTAGTGGCGCTGCATCCATTTCGGTGAGCGACGTTGCTTCTACTTCGGCAGCGGCACGAGTTTCCTGGTTGGCCTCTTGATTAGGCCGTTAATATTTTGTCAAGAAATCATCGTAAAAGTATTTTTTAAATTAAGTCTTAATAAAATGAGTCGTCATTGTTCGAGGTATATGCGTTGATTCTGTTCCATTTGTGGAGACGCTATTGTTTTTTTTTTATTATTATTAAAGTATGATGGTCTTTTTTCTCTTTAATGAGAGTTCTTTACTATTTCTCTAAATATTATAGTACTCGAAACGTCGGGAATATAAAATAAGTTAATATACGTGATAAAGTCCGTAAAAATAGTTTTACTTAAATGTGTAATGAACGCGTAAATATAAGAAATCATTATAATTATTCAGTCTTATCCGTTTTTTAAACATCTGTAAATATGAAAATAACATCAAAAATTTGTCAATAATATTCTTAGATTTTGCAAGATATTTCTGTACTTATTTTTAATATTTAGTTACTATTATAATAATGATTTCTTATATTTACGCGAACACTACACATCATGATGAATGATGATGACGCGAACACTACACATTGAATAAAACTATTTTTACGGATTTTATCGCGTTTAATTAACTTATTTTGACCGTGACCACGGTTGCTGGAAAGCAACCGAAACGTCGGGAATATAAAAATAAGTTAATTAAACGCGATAAAATCCGTAAAAATAGTTTTATTCAATAGTTACTATTATATTTAGATTTTAGTTGTTTGTCAAGCAGTATCTTTAATTTTTTCACACAAGATAAAGAATAAATAAATAATTATGACTGTTTCAATTACTTTTATTACTAAATGAATGTAGTGCCCTATCCAAAAGCATATTTACATTCAGGTAATAATATAACCATTACACATATACACCATAGAATAGAATAGAATATTATTTATTAAGTAGACCAATTATTTAAAACAAATTTAACAAACTTATAAAATTAAAATTACAGTAACAAAAAATATTTTGCAGTTCGACTCTACTATCCTTGTCCAAGCGACGAGCCTCGGTCGTAAAATTTTATTACTTTTTGCACGTAGCTTTGTCAATACAACTTTATGCAATGCATTTAAGGTTGAATTTACATTAATGTATATTTATATCAACTAGAATTACGTCAAAACATTTGGCGAACTTTTGTATGGAATTGTGCATCTAGTTTTTTATTAGTGATCGATGTTTAACAGGTGTATAAATATTTTTTAATGTAAAATTATGACTTTTGGGAGAAGTAGTTTACTTGTGAGTTGCTTGCTACTTCTTCTCATAAGGTACCCTCAGTAGAAACATATTGAAGCAATTGGGTAACTTTATTGACTTGAAAAGCGCATTGAAAAGATTAATTTGTCATAAAAATAGCTACTTTCATCTTTGATAAGCTATGAGATATTTCATACCAGTCGTTAGTTGTTGAAACGTCGTATTTAATCACTCTATTTTTATTGCAAAGCAGATGTCAGTGGGCTGCATAAATCACTTAAAATCAAATGTAGTGTTCGGCCGTCAACGCGCGAGAATGTTCGTACGTTTTTTAGCGCGTTGACAATTTTTAAAAGGTTTTACGTACTATTTTATTATTATTATTACTATTTGATTTATAAAAATCAATAGCTTAAGGGCTGTTGTTTGTGTAGGCAATACAGTTTTGGTGTACATTTATATTTTAAACACGATTACATAATATTGAATTGGAACTTATATTTTAATAGATGGCGTCTAAAGAGCGTAATAACGGCTACTAGTTTTTTGACGAGGCTTCTACACCTGAATCTAGTCAAGACCCTTATACAGACGATAGAGATTTTGTTTGTGATCAAAATTACGAGTATAAACCATCTGACGACGAAGAGCAGTTCTGGGGAGGTAACCCGTGCTACACAAACCAGTCAGGTCAGGCACAAAAAATATTTTAGTTTTACTATGATAATTCCTTGTCTTCGGTGCCCAGCGATGCAGATGATAATAACAATAATACCTCATGTTTCTAATCTGAGAAAAATCTAAAAAATTACAGTATCCGGTTTTCTCATGAGCATTTAAATCGCATAAAAGCTTCTGTTTCATTGTTAGCTGCTGAGTAGCTACACATCATGCAGAATATCCAGATGTATTTGAAGGAATCTCTGGTGAACCAAATTCAATCAATCTTACCCCTAGAAGACCAAAAACTTCGGTTATAAATAAATCTTAGTCTAATACAGTGACAAACATACCAAATTTTGATTTGATTGCTCAGTATATGGTATAAAGGTGAATATGGAGGGCATGGACAAAGCTATTGATTATTTCCACTTTATGTGTCCAAATAAATTTATAGAATATATAGTACAATATACAAACCAATATGGGAATGATCTTTGTAAAACTAATAGACCTCATTCCAGACACAGTCGTAAATGGTGTATCGTGAAACCGTTTGTAAATAGATATTGTAGGTTCTGGGTCTCATTATTATCAAGGGTCACATGAAATCTCTAGAACAAATACGTGTCTTTTCACAAGCTGATCTACTCTATTTTCACCCAATATTCAGTTTCATCATGTCATTACGAAGATATCAATAAATTTTGCGCTGGACTCTGTACATCGGAGTTAGGTGCAAAATGTGCAAGAGGATAGTGAAGTTGATTGACTTACTAACGCGAAGTTTTTGAAGACAATACAATGCTGGTGAAGAGCTACCTCTCGATGAATCTCTTCTTCTAATTTGGGGACGCATACAGTATTTTCAATACATATAAAAGCAAATAAATAAATAATAAAACATAAAATTGAAAAAATAATTCTATTACTATACTTACTATAAGGGTGGTAGAGCCACGCAACAGCTCTTGCTGTTGCACGTATGGGCTGGCTCGAGCCGGGTTGGTACCACGACCTCACAGAATACTGGCGTGAAGTGGAAGCTCTGCTTCCGCGTTTCGTCTGGTGAGTGCAGGTGACCGGAGGCCCAATCCCCCCCCCCCTTCCAAATGGTAGCGAAATTACATCATAGACTACCCCAGGAGGGTACCAGCACCCCTGGAGAATCCCTCGCTGAGCATCCACGACCATGCTATTCCACTCCTGAGCGTGAGTGCTCAAACTGCCCTGCGTATTCTGGGGGGCGCAAAATTCCGCTCAACACAATAACTGCTCAAGGCAAACTGAGCAACAATACCAAGGCGATCCCTGCCGCGCTATCCGTGAATTTTTTAACATCAGGGGACTTCACTCGAACCTAAACGCCGTCCACTACCATCTCGAGACGGCGAAGCCGGCCTTGCTCTTTCTGACCGAGACGCAGGTATCATCTCCGGCTGATACTTCTCCTACCCGGGGTACAAATTGAAGCACTCCTTTGTGCTTCGGGCTGGAGTTTGCGTATACGTCAGAGAGGACATCTGTTCTCGACGCCTCGGCAGTCTTGAAAATTCGGTCCTGTCCATCCTTTGGCTACGCGTAGATAGCGACGATCATCAGCGCGTCTACCTGTGCCTCTATAGGTCCCATAGCGGTAATTCCGAAACACACCGACTCATCAACCACGTCCAAATGGCTACAGATTCCTTGTTACAACAGGTCCTATCTACAGAGATTGTGATCCTTGGTGATTTTAACGACCACAACGCCGAATGGCTCAGTACACGTTTAACCGATCATGCGACGAGATCTGTTTATGACTTTGCCTTGGCATATATCTGACACAACTGATTACATCGACTACTCAGATTCCAGATGTTGAGGATCATACACCTTCCCTGTTGCACCTTCTGCTGACCTCTCATCCGGACGGATATCAGGTTTACGTCGATGCCCCTCTTGGCTCTTCGGACCATTGTATGATCCGGAGTGTGGTGCCACTCACGCTCCCCTTGTGGTTGCGTTCTGCAGGTTGTCGCCGTGTTTGGCATTACAGGTCGGCGGATTGGGACGTAATGCGGTCTTTCTTTGCCTCCTACCCAAAGGGGCGGGTTTGCTTTTCGCTGGATGATCCTAGCGCTGTTGCTGACTCTGTTACTGATGTGGTGCTGCAGGGAATGGAATTATTTATTCCATCGTCTGTTTCACCCATCGGGGGCAGATCTCAGCCTTGGTTTGGTCGCTCCTTTAAGAATGCATCACGCAGTAAGCAGGAGTGCTATCGGGGCTGGGCTGAGGACTCGGCGGCTCGAGATTTAAACACCAGCATGCTTAAAAAGAAGTATAACCTCGCCTCCAGATCTTTCAAAAGAGTTATTTCCAAGGCAAAGTCAGAGCACATAGGCAGAATTGGCGAGAAACTAGTTCGCCTTCCTTCGGGAACCCGTGCATTCTGGTCTCTCGCCAAGGCTGTCCAAGGGAACTTCTGTAAGCCATCACTACCATCTCTGCACAGGAAGAACGACTCGCTAGCCCACGCCGCAAAAGAGAAAGCCGACCTTTTAGGCTCCCTTTTTGCGTCCAACTAGAATCTTGATGACGAGGGGAACACACCGCCGACCATCTCGCGGTGTGAGTGCTCCATGCCGGATGTGCGGTTCTCACAGCGCTCGGTTCGCAGAGTACTGCTCTCCCTGGACATCCAGAAGTCGAGTGGGCCTAACGGAATACCTCCAATTGTGCTGAGGACGTGTGCTCCGGAGTTGGCACCGGTTCTAACGTGTCTTTTCCAGTACTCCTACTCCCTAGGCGTAGTCCCAAAATTATGGAATCCGTTCTAAACTGCCACCGCTTACGGTACCTTAAGGATCACCAGCTGATTAGTGACCGCTAATACGGTCTTTGTCAGGGTCGATCAGATGGTGATCTTCTGGTCTACTTGACTCATAGGTGGGCGGATGCAGTAGAGTCCAAGGGGGAGGCATTGGCCGTTAGTTTGGACATTGCGAAGGCCTTCGATCGGATTTGGCACAAAGCGCTTCTTTCGAAGCTCCCTTCCTATGGTCTTCCAGAGAAATTGTGCAATTGGATCACCAGCTTTCTTGCAGATCGGAGCATCAATGTCGTTGTAGACGGTGCATGCTCCAACTACAAGCCTAAAATCGCTGGTGTTCCACAAGGCTGCGTGCTACCACCAACGCCGTTTCTTCTGCATATCAATGATATGTTGCAAGCCGGTAGCATTCATTGCTATGCAGATAACAGCACTGGCGATGCTCTATACACCGGCCGTGCCAATATTTCTCGGGAAAACGTCGCTGAGTACCGGAACAAACTTGTGTCTGAAGTCGAGTCTCGCCAAGGCTGTCCAAGGGAATTTCTGTAAGCCATCACTACCATCTCTGCATAGGGAGGATGACTCACTGGCCCATGACGCAAAAGACAAAGCCGACCTTTTAGGCTCCCTTTTTGCGTCCAACTCGACTCTTGATAACGGGGGGAAAACACCGCCGACCATCCCGCGGTGTGAGTGCTCCATGCCAGATGTGCTGTTCTCACAGCGCTCGGTTCGCAAAGCACTGCTCTCCCTGGACATCCAGAAGTCGAGTGGGCCTGACGGAATCCCCCCAATTGTGCTGAGGACGTGTGCTCCGGAGTTGGCACCGGTCCTAACGCGTCTTTTCCCGTACTCCTACTCCCAAGGCGTAGTCCCGAATTCATGGAAGACAGCTTTTGTCCACCCGATCCCTAAAAAAGGCGACCGCTCAGACCCATCCAACTATAGGCCTATCGCGATCACCTCCTTGTTCTCCAAAATAATGGAATCCATTATTAACTGCCAGCTCATCCGGTACCTTGAGGATCACCAGCTGATTAGTGACCGCCAATACGGTTTTCGTCGGGGTCGATCAGCTTGTGATCTTCTGGTCTACCTGACCCATAGATGGGCGGAGACAGTAGAGTCCAAGGGGGAGGCGTTGGCCGTTAGTCTGGACATTGCGAAGGCCTTCGATCGGATTTGGCACAAAGCGCTTCTTTCGAAGCTCCCTTCCTATAGGCTTCCCGAGAAATTGTGCAATTGGATCACCAGCTTCCTTGCAGATCGGAGCATCAAGGTCGTTGTAGAGAGTGCATGCTGCATTTTTTTTCACAAATTTCCACACGTATGTATTAAAACGCGTACGTCACATCATTTTATATTTTCGCCCTCTGTTAAGCGTGGAGTATATTGCAATTTCCTTTTTAAAGTTACAAGGTTTTTTTTTTTAATATTGGACGAATATCTGTCTTGACAAAGGAATGTTTGTTGCCCCTGCTTTTACGGCTACAGTAAAAAAGTCTTTTAATATAGACCAAATTGCTAACAACATTACAAATTATTGCTTTATTCAGTATACAGATTTACAAATTACGTTTTACAATGTAGTTTTTTTTTTTATAGGAGAGGGGGCAAACGAGCATGCGGCTCACCTGATGGTAAGTGACTACCGCCGCCCATGAACAACTGCAACACCAGGGGAATTGCAGATGCGTTGCCGGCCTTTTAAAAAGGAGTACGCTTTTTTATTGAAGGTCCCTAAGTCGTATCGGTCCGGAAAAATCGCTGATGGTAATCGATTCCACAAGGAGGTCGTGCGAGGAAGAAAACATCTTCTAAATCGCACAGTGGTGGACCGCCAATCATCCAGATGGTGTGGATTGTATCTAGAGTTCTGCCGCGATTTGTGTTCGTGAAATTTGGCGGCTGGGATTAATCCGAACAATTCCTCAGAGCACTCCCCATGGTAGATGCGAAAGAAAATGCAAAGGGATGCAACATCTCTTCACAGTGCCAATGAATCTAGCCGATCGGAAAGGGCTCAGTCGTCGACGATTCGAGCAGCTCTGCGTGGGATGCGGTCAAGTGGAAGGAGCTGGCACTGGGGAGCCCCTGCCCAGAGATGGGAACAGTATTCCATGTGAGGCCGAATTTGCGCCTTGTAAAGTTGCAGGCTGTGTGCCGGCATGAAATACTGTCCCGCTCTGCTCAGCACGCCAAGCTTTTTAGAGGCCAATTTGGCCTTCCCTTCCAAGTGACCACGAAACTGCACGTCACTCGATATGTCGACTCCGAGGATACGGTACTGGCTGAGGCAAGAAGGGGAGTGCTTTGAAACTGATGAGATACGACAAAGGGGTTCTTTTTAGCGGTAAACGCGCAAACTTGTGTCTTCTGAGGATTAAACTGGACTAGATTTAGTCGCCCCCAATCCGAGACTTTGCTCAGCAAAGACTCGACTTCAGACACAAGTTTGTTCCGGTACTCAGCGACGTTTTCCCGAGAAATATTGGCACGGCCGGTGTATAGATCATCACCAGTGCTGTCATCCGCATAGCAATGAATGTTACCAGTTAGCAACATATCATTGATATGCAGAAGAAACAGCGTTGGTGATAGCACACAGCCTTGTGGAACACCAGCGTTAATAGGCTTGTAGTCAGAGCATGCACTGTCTACAACGACCTTGATGCTCCGATCTGCAAGGAAGCTGGTGATCCAATTGCACAATTTCTCGGGAAGCCTATAGGAAGGGAGCTTCGAAAGAAGCGCTTTGTGCCAAATCCGATCGAAGGCCTTCGCAATGTCCAGACTAACGGCCAACGCCTCCCCCTTGACTCTACTGCCTCCGCCCATCTATGGGTCAGGTAGACCAGAAGATCACCAGCTGATCGACCCCGACGAAAAACCGTATTGGCGGTCACTAATTAGCTGGTGATCCTCAAGGTACCGGATGAGCTGGCAGTTAATAATGGATTCCATTATTTTGGAGAACAAGGAGGTGATCGCGATAGGCCTATAGTTGGATGGGTCTGAGCGGTCGCCTTTTTTAGGGATCGAGTGGACAAAAGCTGTCTTCCATGAATTCGGGACTACGCCTTGGGAGTAGGAGTACCGGAAAAGACGCGTTAGGACCGGTGCCAACTCCGGAGCACACGTCCTCAGCACAATTGGGGGGATTCCGTCAGGCCCACTCGACTTCTGGATGTCCAGGGAGAGCAGTGCTTTGCGAACCGAGCGCTGTGAGAACTGCACATCCGGCATGGAGCACTCACACCGCAGGATGATCGGCGGTGTTTTCCCCCCGTCATCAAGAGTCGAGTTGGACGCAAAAAGGGAGCCTAAAAGGTCGGCTTTGTCTTTTGCGTCATGGGCCAGTGAGTCATCCTCCCTGTGCAGAGATGGTAGTGATGGCTTACAGAAATTCCCTTGGACAGCCTTGGCGAGAGACCAGAATGCACGGGTTCCCGAAGGAAGGCGAACTAGTTTCTCGCCAATTCTGCCTATGTGCTTCCGAACCTTCAAGACTGCCGAGGCGTCGAGAACAGATGTCCTCTCTGACATACACGCAAACTCCAGCCCGAGGCACAAAAGAATGCTCCAATTTGTACCAATATCAGCCGGAGAGGAAACCTGCGTCTCGGTCAGAAAGAGCAAGGCCGGCTTCGCTGTCTCGAGATAGTAGTGGACGGCGTTTAGGTTAGAGTGAAGTCCCCTGATGTTGCAGAAATTCACGGATAGCGTGGCAGGGGTCGCCTTGGTGTTCTTGCTCAGTTTGCCCCTAGCAGTTATGCTTTTGAGCGGAATTTTGCCCCCCCCCCCCCCCCCCCCCCCCCCGAATACGCGGTGCAGCCTGAGCACCCACGCTCAGGATCGGAATAACATGGTCGTGGATGCTCAGCGAGGGATTCTCCAGGGGTACTGGTACCCTCCTGGGGTAGTAATTCCGCTACCATGTTGAGGGGGGGGGAGGAATTGGGCCTCCGGCCACCTGCACTCACCAGACGAAACGCAGAAGCAGAGCTTCTACTTCACGCCAGTATTCTGTGAGGTCGTGGTACCAACCCGGCTCGAGCCGGCCCATACATGCAACAGCAAAAACTGCTGCGTGGCTCTTCCACACCTATATGCGAATCTTAAAATAGTTCACCAAGCTCATACTTAATATCACAGAGTTCTTGCAGTTACGTAATAGATACAGTCACCAATTTCACGCCTTGCATTGAAAGAACAGGTGCGGAGTTAAAGTTTTGCCGCAAAAGACAACAATCACAGTTTCAAACCAAGTTAGGTTTGCTTATATTAACAAAGAAGACTACAATGTTATCAATTTCAAAGTTAATATTAACTAGTATTTCTCATTATTGTACGGCGGATATGCTACGTCGTTTTAAATACAAATATAGCTCATCATTAGTTTCTAAATGTCTTTTAGGTAAACTTGTAGTAACTTATTCTCGTCTGGTGTGCCTCAAAACCTGAAAAAAAGATTGTACCAACAATGCATGTTGCCAGTAATGACTTATGGATTTAAGACATGTTCCTTTACTGCTGGCCATATAAGGGAGGTCAAGGTCGTTCAGCGAGCTAGCGAGCTCGGGAATTCTCTGCGTGATAAACATAGAAATGAGGATTTTATAGTAGAATGAGAGTAATACGACATAGCCCAACAGATTAATACGCTGAAGTAGCGATGGGCCAGATATATAGCTCGAAGAACCGACAGCCGATGAGGAAGAAAGGTTCTAGAGTGGCAGCCTCGTACCGGTAGGCGGTAGGGCGGTCCCAGACTAGATGGAGTGACGACCTGCTAAGACATGCATGAAGTCGACGTATGTAGGTGACTCAGGACCGGGCTTTGTGGCAATCCTTGGGGGAGGCTTATGTTTAGCAGTGGACTTATGAAGGGCTATAATAATGATGATAATGATTGTTACTTGCATTTGTATGTTTTCTACCGTGTAGTGACAATATGAGAATACCCACTATCCCATATCGTCCTGTAGGAGTCATAAGAGGCGACAGATGGAAACTGAAACAGAGGTTGGGTTATTATAGTATAAATGAAAACATGGTTGATAATAACCCCTGGGAATAAGGTGGTCGCTTCCAAGCAGTTTCTAAACTAAATTTTGTAAATAGTTTGTAATAATTTTGTATTGTAAAATTTATTTAAAAAAAGTCCCGCTGGGTTTTTTGCTGGTTCTTCCCAGGACAGAGGTTTTTTCCGAACCAGTGGTAATAAAACAAAAGAATAACTTTCGATAAGTAACATTTATAATCTATATTGAATAAAAGTTTCTGTTTCTGTTTCTACCGAATGTCCACACGATACTTTTCTACTAGGATACTCTGGTACAGTTGTAAAAATATATTTAATTGTTAGTTTTAGAGTTTTATTCAGAGTTACATTGAAATTCAAAGTTAAAGTTTTATACCTAAGTTGACTGTATAATGAATGGAGACTTTATTATATAAAAAACACCACTATTGTTATGAAAGAATTACCTATTTAATATAATTCTTAAAAAATGAACAACACCCGGTCTCAATACGTTAAATTTTTCAAGTTATCGTGACCACGTAAAAAAAATCGTCCACGAAATTTTTTTTCAGTTTTCTTAAAATAGCAAAATAAAATTGATTTGTACAAAATATGAGATAGATTGATTAAATTTTCTTCAAATAAATCTACTCATATTATCTTATGAGTGCAGATCAGTTGTTGTAGAGGTAGTTAAAGAGCAAAAAAAATTCTTGACCTTGACTTGTTGAGAGTAAAGCACAAACTCAACCACTTCGCGGTATGAGGTATGCGATATTTGAAAAAAAAAGAAATTGTGTACTTTACAAAAAGATATGAAATCCGAACAAAAACAGTTTCACTATAAAGCATCGCGCCAAGTACACTTTCAACTATAATTACAAAAAAACCAAGTACATAACCGTTTTAGTATCGAAAAGAAAAATTGCTTAAAATAAACGACTTCCAATGTCAAGTTGGGTGATCGATACTCTTAATCATGCACACCAAGTACACCATTTTTTTATTATTACTTTTTTCAGCAAATTTTTTTTTTCGAATCTAAAACGGTTAAAACATGAAACATAAGATATGTACTTGGTTTTTTTTTTATAATTTTTTGTAAAAATGTGATTATTATTTTTGTAACTATAGTTGAAAGTGTACTTGGCGCGATGCTTTACAGTGAAACTGTTTTTGTTCGGATTACTTATTCCGTTATAAGTCAAGGTGATTTTACATGACAAATAGTCTGTTTCTGCGCTAAAGAAGGCATTTGTGGTTTTCTCAGAATGTTTACTGTAATAACGCTCCCGAACATAAAGCGACGCCTCAGTAACCGCTTTAGTATTTGTACTAACACTAATGATTCCTTGTACTCCTACATACATTACTACGATGTACTCAATGCCAGAAAACCGATTAGCTTAGTGGTATTCTTCCTCTTCGTTATCATCATCAGCCCGTAGAAATCCACTGCTGCATAAGACCCTCTCCCGTGGCAGGGAGGATTCATCGATTTCATCGTCAGTTTCAATCAATTCAATCAAATCATAATCAGATGATTAAACTGCCTGATTAAATTAAACTATTTCTTATGACACCCACGGGACAAAATTGGGTGACCGATTTTGAGACCTTCTTAGTAATCAGTGTATTCAATAACTAAATCGCGGGTTCAGTATAATTTTTTTATTCCAAGAACCAAATTATCAGGTTCCGGTTCCGACAGCATTCTGATTGTCTTCGTATCTCTAACACTGTTATCTTACCTGTCTTTCTTAAGCAATACTAACAGTGATGCAGATAACATGAATTTATACGATTAGTCACGTATTTATGTATAAATACGCTATTTTGTACCGTGATGAGATGTAGTACTTAAGAAGCTAACTGGCTAAGTTAATATTTAATTTATTTTGTTTTAATTAACGACTATTCAGGTGCTTTACAGTAGCCATGGTCCCTCATAATTAATAAAATTAAATCCAATTCCAAACATACAAATCTGCGAGCCAACATGTTGCAGCGGACTGCCATCGCCCTCCTTTCTCTTTCAATATCCTTGTCATCCTTCAAGTCCTCGGTAACCACGTGATAATTTAAGCTTGTTCTGCGTAGATAGGACCAAAGATTATTAATTAAACGTTGAAGAATTTTTCGTTAAGTCTCTGATTTCTTATCAACTTCTGATCCAAATTATAAATTTCAAAAAATAAATAAATGTCAAGTAAAGGAACGATATTTGAATTGATTTCGAAGCTCAACTGAATTTCGATCGTAGGCATTAAGGTTAGGTATATAGTTACTGACTTTGTGCTCCATTAGTTGAAAGTGCGACTGCTGACCACAAGGTCTCGGGTCCGAACCCTTGATATGGTCAAAACCTTTTACTGGGTTATCGGGAAAGAAATTATCGATAACGGAGTCAGGAAATTGGCGGTGTTTCACCCTCGTGCCTCAGAAAGCAGGTAAAGTTGTTGATCCTGCATCTTTCTGGTCGTCTTACTGTCCCATCGGACTATGAGTCTAAGGGAATTGCACCTGTGCTCTGTTCTGTGAATATTGTCCACCGTGACCGCAATTCGATCTATAGTTCATTATTAAAAAATAAAATACTTTGGGTGACGATGTGGTGTAACGGTGGGAGTACCAGTTACCATGACGCAGGCTAGAATTGAAGGTTTGTTTTAAAACATAGTTTGCGGAGCTGAGTGCGTTTCGATGTTTTTACTGTCTTGGATACTGTCTCGGAGTCGATCCAGAACCGAAGAGAATGGTTCCTTTGAAACAAGGTTGGTGGTTGGTTCAGTTGATACCTCGGTAGTGCAATGGCTAGGCTTTTGACTGCGACAAAATATTGATATATTTAGTTTGTGTAGCTGTATTATAGTAGTAGCACGAAAGCGTCGGCTAAATCTAGGAAGGACCACGATCTCATAGAATACCATCGTGAAATATCAGGGTATTACTGCTGTTTCGTATTTTGCCTATAGAGCAACGGAGACCATTTTTACTAGAAACAAGGCATTCATCTTACTCGTAATGGATGACAACGCATCTGTATTTTGATTCTTAATTAATGATATATGAAGATACCTGTGGACCACAGTATCCACTTACCATCAGGTGAACTGTGTGCTAGTTTATCACTCTTAAATATATTTATATAATTAACTAGCTGGCCAGGCAGACGTTGTACTGCCCTTAGCGGCGGAACCTCTGTACTATAAAAATACTTAAATTCGCAATAAAAAATACTTAGCGTCAATTATCGAGATAAAAACTATCCTATCTCTCAAGTTGGATCAAACTGCACACAGTGTGCACAAATTTCATTAAAATCATTTCAGTGGTGTAGGAGTTTATCGCGGACAAACAATTTGACACGTAATTTGTATATATACGAGTATTTAATAAAATACCAATGCATTTATACGTGCAACCCCCAAAAAAGATGGTACTGGATAAAGTAAAAGAGGGATAGCGCTACAACCATCTCGTTTATACTAGACGTAAATTACTAAGATCAACGACGGAACGCACCTAAAGGTACAAAAGGTTTGAGTTTATGAACGTAAATCCGCCTGCATTGCGCAACGGTTAAGGCAAATCTTCCCAGCAGCGGGAGACGCCCATGTACAGCTGTGGACTGTCGGGCTATTTAGTGTCTGGCATAAACAAGATGGTTCTTTCACAGCCATCTAGCGATAGCGTTATGATTTTTCTAGTATTTCTTAAAGTTGCTCCTAATGATACTCACGGACGAAATGAGGAGGTGAATTATCCACTTAACCCACAGCCTACATAAATGAGGCTACATTATTAAAATAAAATATGTCATATATTTCTACTTAAAGTTTATTTGTGAGCTCGAAGCAAGAAATAAAATTGCATGCAGAAACTTTCATTCTTCTCAAAGTAAACATTCCGAACTTTATTCAATTACGTTAGACAGAAATTTAAATATTACATTTATTTTATATTGTATTCATAGCAATTTTATTGCATATTAATTTAGTATTATAATTGTATGCATAACGAAATTTCTCATATTAACGCGAAAGCTACATATTTCATAAAAGTAATTTTACGGACTTTGTCGCGTGGAATATATGCTCGTTTGTGAGGCTCTTAAAATTATATAAAAATATCTCCAACTCATTAAAAAAATGGGTGCTAACATGTGCAGCACAAGATGTGCTTAGAGTGCTATAATTAAATCAAACAAAAATGTTAGTAAACAAGACTGTTTTTATGGAAGAAGACGCAAACTAGCATACACTTCACCTGATGTAAGTGATCACCGTTGCCCATAAACATATGCAGCAACAGGGGAATTTCAGGTGTGTTGTCGACCTTTTTGAAAGGAGTAGAAAATTTTGTTGAAGGACGCTAAATCTTACTGGTTCGGAAAAACCGCTGGCGATAGAAAATACAAACAGTGTGGTCGTGCGTGGCAGAAAATTCCGCTTATGTCGCATAATGGACCGCCAATCATAGTGATTATGGGAATGTAATTTCGAGTTCTGTCACAGCGTACGATGGTAGAATTAATCCAAACAATTCTGAGCATTCCCATAGACATATGCGATAGAAGATTCACAGAGATGCAACGTCTCTTCACAAGGCTAGTCGATTAACCCGATCGGGAAGAAATTGGCCGTCGAAGATTCGGACAGCTCTTCGTTAAATATATTACTTATTGATACTGTTAGCTAGTTTTGCGTAGATTGGGTCAAAAATAATATTTTAAAGCTGAAGATACAATATACAATCAAGGTTGAGACTCGCCAATCCTTTCCATGTAGCACGAATGTGTCGATTCGACCGGGGTGCGACCACGCTCTCACAAAATATCAAGCTTATTGCTGCTGTGTTTCGTATAGTGAGTGTAGAGAATCGAAAACCCTTTTTACTGGAAACGAGACATTCCACCATAGTCCTCAGGGATAATTCTAAGTCGAGGTTATATGTAGTCGTTTATAGGCCACAGTATAATCTTACCACCAGGTGAACGAAGTGTTCGTTTACCACCCTTATTCTGTAAGTAAATGAAAAAACTGACCAAGTGCGTGTCAGGCCACGCACAATGTATAGGTAGGATCCTGTAGTTGCCCGTCACAATACATGGGCTTTCCTGACAAGAGTTAGCTCTTTAATCGCCATAACGACTAAAAATGGGCCCAAATAGTAAAATGTTAACTGAAGGACTTTTTTTCAAATGAAACATAATAATAATAATAATAAAGCCTCTTTATTCCTTATCCCTACATTTCTACATTTTTACATTTCGATGTTGTTTAGTACTTATTGTAAGTATTATTAGCTTATTTTATCTTAGTTTATAAAGTACGGTTAACTATATATATTTTCAGAGATATGGATCTCATTTTGAGTAAAGGCCTCCTCCATCTGCTTCCACAATTCTCTATTTTTACTTTTACTCATCCAGTCTTTTCCAGCATACTGTATTATGTCATCAGCCCACCGTTTGTGTGGTCTTCCAACTTTCCTTTTGCCAGATACCGGTCCCTTCCATCGTGTGGTTTGTATTGTCCACCTATTATCTGGGTATCGTGAGACGTGTCCTGCCCATTTCCACTTTAACGTTAAAGCTTTCGTGAGTGCATCTGTTATTTTTGTTCTTTGTCTTATTATACTGTTTTTTACTTTATGTATTTTATTTATATTTAAGATGCTCCTTTCCATTGCTCTCTGAGTTGTATTTATTTTCTGTTTCACTTTGTTTGTATATGTCCACGTTTGGCAGCCGTATAGTAGACTAGGCAAGAGGCAGGTGTCCATTACTGTACTCTTTATTTTCATACTGTATTTTCCTTTTAGAATTTCTTTTAGTGACCAAAACTTTCTCCATGCAATATTTTTTCTTCTTTCTACTTCATCTTCGTTATTAGTTTTCATGAAGGATATTTGTTTCCCCAGGTAAATGTAGTTTATTACGTATTCTATATTGTTTCCTTTTATGTTGATGGGTACGTTGAGACTGTTGGTCATTATCTTAGTCTTGCTAACATTCATGTCCAAACCAACTTTTGAACTTTCTTGGTCTAGTGAATATAGCATATCATTAAGTTGTTTAGCTGTTTCAGCAAATATGACTATGTCATCTGCAAACCTAAGATGATTTAAACGACGCCCATTGATATTTATGCCATATTTTGTCCAATTTAAATGTTTAAATATATTTTCCAACACAGCAATGAAAAGTTTCGGCGACAAGGGATCGCCTTGCCTCACTCCTCTTTCTATTTTTATTTGGTCACCTCTCCTTTCAAGTTTAACCCTACTTGTACTATTTAAGTATATATATTTTATGATTTTTATGTATTTATCGTTTACATTTGATGTTTTCAATGCATTCCAGATGAAATGATGGTTGATACTGTCAAACGCTTTGCTGTAGTCGATAAAGCCGACATATAGAGATTTATTAAATTCACTGTATTTTTCTATAACCTGTTCTAGAGTTTGTATGTGGTCAATTGTGCTGAATCCTGAGCGGAAACCTGCTTGTTCTATTGCCTGAGACGCGTCAATTTCTTTTGTGATTCGTTTTAGTATGACAGATGTAAAGAGCTTGTACATACTTGTCAATAAACTTATGGGTCTGTAGTTTCCGATATCTAACGGGTTTCCTTTTTTATAAATTAATATAATGTCAGATGTACACCATTGCTTTGGTACCATTTCTGTATCTAATATCATATTAAAGAGGTGTGTTAAGTGCTTAACTAAGATAGTGGCACCTAATTTAAGGGCTTCGTTTGTTAACCCATCAGGCCCTGGACTTTTTTCATTTTTGAGTATTTTTATATACAAGAGTATTTCTTCTTCTTCAATTAGTTTAACTGTATTGACTCTAGATTTATTGTCAATTTCTTCTTCCAATGCATTCTCGTCTTCCTTCTTTTTGTATAGTTGTTTATAAAATTTGGTAGCATGTTCTATCACATCTTTTCTTGACTTAGTCTCTGCAGAATTGTTTTCCAGTTTTTGTATCCATTTCGTTTGAAGAGTTAGTTCCTTGAAGGCTCTCTTAGTACTTCTAAAGCTATTTATATTTTTTGTTATTATCAGTTCTCTATGTTTAAAGTAGTCGTGTTTTATTGATTTATTAGTGAATTTAAATAGTTTGGTAAGTTCACCTTTCTTTTCTTTGTTTTTATTCTTTGTGTTTATTAATTCTGTACGTTTCTTAATTAGTTGTTTTGTATGTTCGCTAAGTATTGAATTTCGTTTCTTTTGAGTGACCTTATTATTTTTTAAACTGGATATTATGTTATCTTCAAGTAAGTCATAGAAGGTTTGAACATTCTCAGGTATAGTAGTTATATTGTCTTCTAGATTGGATTTCAGGCTTTCAGTGTATTTATTAATTTCGTAGTCTGTTGTTGGGTTTTTTATTGAATTTTGAAATGTTTTTCTGCTTTTTTTTGGTTGGTATAAATGAAACGTTGTTCGTAGTAATCTGTGGTCCGAAGCAAATTTGACTTGGTTTAGAACTTCAATGTTGCTTACCATGTTAGGTTTATTGGTTAGAATAAAGTCGATTTCATTTTTAATCTTCTCATTAGGTGACATCCAGGTCCATCTTCTTCTGGCTTTTTTCTTGAAGAATGTGTTCATGATTGACAACTTGTGTTCGAGAGCATAATTTATTAGTCTTTCTCCCCTTTCATTGCGTTCTCCGTAACCGTAGCTTCCCATACACAACCATTCTTCTTTCTTGGGCCACCCTATTTTTGCGTTAAAGTCACCCATAACAATTATTATATTATCTGTTAAAGAGTGTGCTTTTAGCATATCGCTGTAAAAAGTTGCGATGTCTTCTTCTTGAGATGCCTCTGTTGGTGCATATGCCTGGATTATAGATATATTAAATTTCTCTGTTTTTAGTTGCAGAAGAGCAACCCTTTCAGAGATCCCTGTGAAATTAGATATCATATGTTTATGTTTTTTCTTTACCAGGAATCCTACCCCATGTAAGCCTTTTGTTTGCCCAATGTAACATAGGATGTATTCTCGATATTCTTCAATGCTGTAGCCAGTTTTCTTTACTTCAGATAATCCCAGTATATCAAAATCGATTTCTTCTAGTGCATAAGTAAGTTGTAGGTATCGTTCAATTGATGAGAGGGATCTTACATTAAATGTACCTATTTTCAAAGTGAAGTTTTCAACTTGTTTCTTTTTATTTCTAATATTTTTATTTTTATTACCAATTTTATTACAAATTTTAATATTACTCTTGGAATTCTTCAATGGAGGGTGGTGGTCTAATTCCCCACGAGGACCAGTCGGCTTGGGGAATATTTCATTGTTTCGTTTATTTAGTTTTACATTATTTGTTGTCTTGTTCCGGTGGCTGATGTTTTTATGTCATTGTTTCTGTTCATTAGGTTTAGAAGGGCAGGAAAGGGAACTACTTCTTCCTCTCATTATGTCGAAAGCATTTGCCCTATTCGTTTTGGATGGCGCGTACTGTTTTCGAGGCTGTTGTGTATCTGCAGGTGATGTCGATAAATCTCGTTTACGCTTCTCGTTGCTTTGTGTTTTTTCTTTGATGATTAGTTTATCATAATCTATTACTGCAAAGTTTCCCTTTTTCCTTTCTTCTATCAGTTTTCCTCTTAATTCTTTCCTTTTTTCTTGAACTTCTTTGGGATAGTCTTCAGAAACATATACATTTTTAAATTTCTTCTTGTTTCTCATTATTTCTTCTTTTTTCCAAGCATTTACTAATGACATAAGTACTGGTCTTTCCTTTTCATTAGTATTGACTTTTTTGCCAATTCGGCGTATCTCGTTAAAATCTTTGTTCTCAAGGGAAATTTTTAAATCAGTACCTATTTTTTTGACTGTTAATTCCATTAGTTCCAGCACTGTTTCTTCTGTTTCTTTGAGTCCATATAAAATAATGTTATTGTTTCTTCTGCTTCTTTCCATTAATCTTATTTTCTCTTTCAGTTCCTGATTTTCCAACCTTAATTCTTCGACTTCGCGCGTAAGAGGAGCTAACTTTTCGTCTATTTTCGAAATGATATCGTCTGTTTGTTTTGCCATTTCAATTTTCATTCGTTCAAGGAAAATTTCTATGTTATCCATTGTTGTTTTGTGTAAAATGGAACGTATGTATACACTAAGAAAGTCCCGTCTCTTAAAATATAGTGATTATATACTCTTTGTAATAAACGTTGAACGCAGCCTAATTCTTAGGTTGTCAGTACAGATTGTTAGAATAATATGTTGGTAGACCCTTCACTGCGTTTCCTTGTCTATGGTCGTAGAACACTTGTCACTTGATCCAACCCAACAATATAGTTCACACACCTTGTACATTTATTTGTTCCCTCCGTTTTGCCCAAGATTATTAGTTATAAGTGCACTTAACTATGTTTTCTATAAGAACGAATCACTTTTACTTAATTGAGATGACTTTTGGAATTTATTTTGGAGGTAAAGAGAACACAATAATTTTTTTGCTTCTTGCTACGGTAAGGCCGGAACCGGAACCTTCAAATGAAACATAGGGAGTGGTATTC
Source organism: Parnassius mnemosyne (assembly GCA_963668995.1). Taxonomy (NCBI): domain Eukaryota; kingdom Metazoa; phylum Arthropoda; class Insecta; order Lepidoptera; family Papilionidae; genus Parnassius; species Parnassius mnemosyne. Next base: position 9,711,697 of record CAVLGL010000057.1, read on the forward strand.
AAAATCAAAATTGATTAAAAAAATTGATTTTGAAAATAATACAATTTACATCAAGTCATTCACATGCCAACTAAGTCAATGATGATTATATTTGACTATTTATGTATGTATTCCAGGCAATGAATCCCAAATATATACAGATATGACCGTAACGAAATTTCACGTAAACCATTACTATATAAATTATCCTCAGGTCGCCCGCGTTACCCAATAGTATGACTAAATGATTGTATGAATACTTTTAATGAGGCCTATAATAACTACCAACTAAAAAAAAATTGTGAAAGTAGGAATAATAATAATAGTAAAATATTTGTTAATTCACTCTACAAATTTGACATCGTAACTTACACTATTCGAGACGTGAAATTCCCAACTGGAGTAGCGTACAGAAACAGTGCGGTGGGCAAATTACTCTAAAACACTCTTAGAAAGAATGTGACTAAGCTTAACAGTAATACGAATAATATAACTGTAAGCTGTGTCATTTGTTTAGTGATACCAAAGGAAAGCTTGTTTTATGTACAAAAACAGTGGTAAGTTGATTAATGCATGCACATGCCCTCATTACAACTGTAAATGCAAATTATTCAATCACACGCGCCGAAAGGCGGCAAATAAGTAAATGTTGAATTTTATTTTGATTTTCGGTTATTTGATAAAGTTGTGTGTTCGCGCCTAACGCTAGTTTAAAGATTTAACGCCAGAGGGTGCTCGGCGCGGCGCATTCGTACATATGTATATATATATATATATATATATATATGTACACGCCCTTAGCTGTCCCGACAAAGCGCGACTATACATGGGCCCATACAGCTGAAGACTCGACAGATAACTAAGGACGGGGCCCAAATGGCCTTATGGAGAGTGGACCTACACGACAGTGATAAAGCTAGGTAAATAAATAGTACGTACCTGTTCAGAGGCGAAGAAGGACCACAAGGCTCGTTCAGGCGTTAAGTGTAGTGAATGTAAGTAGTGTGTGAGAAGTGTATATATGTGTAACCTGAATTAGCCCTTTTTAATCTGCAGCAACCCTGACTCCAGCACCGCCACCCTATGTGGTATCACTCCAGCGGCGTCACTCGGTGTCACTCAAAGTCTAGCGTCCATTAGCACAGGTCTATAATCTAATACAAATGCTGGTTTTCGCGATTCACAAAGTTTAGCGGTTTCAACCGACACAGAAAAATATCTCCGAGTTAAATCAAATGGCACAAAGCAACACGTTGACGCTAATTAATATTGTCAGTATGCATTTATGCGTGCAACCACTATACCACTTGACGCTAATTAATTGTAACGACGTTAATTAGTCGCTCAAACTCAAAATTCAGCGATTCTCTATGTTAGTCTATCAACTCTATTGTACATTTAACTTACTTCAAACTCAACTAAATCCCGTTAATTATAATCAAAAACGTAACACGCGGCACGACTGATGAGCGGAGAGTTAAAGTTCACTTCCGTTCACTCAGCAACAAATTATTTCGAGAATCGAACGCGACCTTCTAAGGCAGTGATCATGCGGCCCGAGTAGACTCACTGCAATACTTAGACGACCTAATCCGAGGCGATCTTCACGAAACACAATTTAAGTAGCGAAGTAACGCGCACAAATACTGAAAATCTAGACCATAAACCGAAACTGGTCGCACAAAATCGCTTCCACGGTCACCACAAATACGTTACGCGACGGCACCGCTGCATTCAAAATACTACACGCCCTCTGCCGAGCGACGTACACGGGAGTGGGGCAACGGTGTTTCAAATGTTAATTGTTTGGCCTAAACAATATCTATATATATATATATATTGTGTGTGTGAGTGCGTGCGTGCGTGCGTGCGTGCGTGCAGCGTGCGTGCGTGTGTGTGTGTGTGTGTATTAATATTATTATTTTAATAAATTTATATTTGTGCCAGATTTGTTTATATATAAAATATATACAATTACTTATTCATAACAGAAGTCCTAGAGCGAATTTAAATTTTTAACGAAAGCTAAAAATGTGTGAAAACGTTTAAACAAGACAGCAAGCCATCTGCATTTATCAACTTCCTGCATGTTTTACCAGGTTGTCACTCCTAGTAGTGGTTCATCGTTCATCATAACTAACATAAACGAATTTGCTACAGCAAAAAACCACAAAATGATCTAAACTGGTTTTAAGTTCAGTCCTCAAGACAATTTGCAAGTCTTTTAAAGGTTAATTTTAAAACGCGTGTAATATATATTACACTATGAAGTTATTTACTATAGTTCACATTCTAAAATTAATTTATAAATTTTCAATTTAATTAAAGACCCGAACATAACAACAAACACAAACGGTACTCAAAATAGTTAAAACAATTTAGTACGAAATATTCACAACTGAACTTCTAAATTGGAAAATTAGTTTGACGTCGTAGCCCGTAGCACTTATTATTAGCCTATATAATAGCTTTCCAGAACAACAAACAAGATTTTACCATTACTACCTAATTGTGACCGTAGAGCTATTAATAAGTACTCACTCTCGTTAAAAGCAATACGTACTTACTTTAAATTTAATGGGGCTCGTCACGATATTTTGGGTAGTCCAAAGGCATCTAAAAAGGCACGTAAGGCAATTCAAAATTGCTTTAATCTCTACGTTGCGGTGTGGTAGTGAAAGTTCGGGTGGCAGAAGAAATATAACAGTGAAACTAATTAAAAAAGTCAAAAAGTCAAAAAGCTTTGTGATATCATTGTTTCAATACATTTTTTGTGTTTAGTAACACCACATGTTTTAATTACAGCAGTCATATTGTTTTGCAATCATCCCAAAATCCATATTTTGTCATTTAACATAAAGCGCAGCGCATTTTGGTCGACATAATATAAAATTGGTATTATTTTAAAATGCAAATAAAAGTATATTTGTAATATTTTACACCAATTACCGATTACCTATACGACTTGGCAGGGGCCTTCAAGAAAAGAGTCTACTCCTTTCTAAAAAGTTGCTTGCAATTCCCCTTCACGGCCCGTATGGACTGGGGACAAAAAATTATCCCCGATTATATCCACTGTTAAGAGATAAAATTATCTTGTCCTTATGCCAAAGCACGGCAACGGGGCAAACAAATACTTCTGTATATCTCCGTTTGACATAAAAAGTAGACATATATGCCCCGTCTGTAGCATGAAGCCAAATGTATGATAAAAAATGTACTTTTTTGACATTTGAAAGGGATAATTTTATCCTAGTTCATTAGACGTGGGTTTCAGTTTATATTCAAACTACAAAAAAATCTATTTAAGTCTAAGCTATCTTCCATTTTATCTACTGTGAATATTATATCCAACGGTGTGCCTATGCTCGAAGGGTGGATAAAACTAAGCGAGGGGATACAAATTTTCTCCTTTCCCCGGTGATAAAATTTTCTATGCTAGCCCTGCTGGAGTTGCAAATGTTCATGGCGACGGTGATCACTTACTTAGGTGAGCTGTATGCACGTTTGCCTCCCCTTCCATTAAAAAATCTTGCAATGGTATTCTTGTTTAATTTTATTTTATTAATTATAGCATACCGTGCATGCCATGTTACTACTTATGGTAGCACCTAACCACTTTCTCGAATGTATTAAAGATGATTTTTATTTTAATAGCCTCGAAATTAAGCTTAAATTGAGCGCAAGAGAGTCCATAAAATTACTTTTTTTATTTTTAAAGACAAATGAGCACACTTTCCACCTGATGATAAGTGGTTACTAAGGCCCATAAACATCTACATCTATCCACAATAAAGACTCAAAATGCAGATGCGTTGTCATCTGTGAGGACTATGATGGAATGCCTCTTGTCCAGTAAAAAAGGTCTCCGGTTCTTTACAGTCACCATACGAAACACAGCAGCGTTAAGCTGCTATTTTACGTTAGTATTCTGTGAGAGTGCGGTCCTTCCCCGGTGGAACCGACCCATTCGTGGTACAACTATACTACTAATATATCTGCAGCATGGCTCTACCGCGTTTAAAACTTATATACTTTTATGTGAATGTGTAGTATTCACCTTAATATAAGAAATTATTATTCCATAATTCTTTATGCATACAATTATAATACTAAATAAATAAAATCGCTATGAATACGTTATAAAATAAATGAAGCAGTTGAATTTCTGTTCAACGTAATTTAATGAAGTCTGGAATATTTACTTTAAATTGCTGTGTTGAATTTTATACTTTGCCTGATGAGCTTTAAAGAGAAATGTACGACATATATTTAAATAATTTAGCCTTATTTATTTGAGATATGGTGACAGCGATAATTAATCTCCTCATTTCGTCCAGAATACGTCGTAAGAGTTCAATACCGGAAAATTCTTATGGCCACCGCAAGATGGAGTTTTCCCAATGCCTTACACTGCTTTTTTCCGGTCAGGAAAGGTATAGAGAACCCGTATAGTTACAAGCAGTAAGGCGTTACATCTTAGTCGTGACAGAAGTGACTACTCACTTGCTGCCTTCTTCATTCGAAGTTGGTTGCAGGTCCAGTACCACTGCTACATGCTGCAGTAGTCACTTACAATCAAGTGGTGTGTAAGTTTGCTTGTCCCATTCACTTTATAAAAAATAATCTAGAGTAGCAGAAAGAGGAGTTCTGTACCTTCGTTTTTAATGGTTTCAATGCTAGTACCGAAAGTACTTACTAATTGAAATCACAGTATGGAGGCTCGATATTTTGATCCCATAAAATTCTGTGCTAAAAACTGATTAATGCGGAATATATTGTTGGTACAGAATATAAAAATAGAAAGACAAGAATGAATACACCAGGTTTATCTTAGTCAGGTATTATCTTAAGTTTCATGTACACTTACAATCAGGAAATAGTAGCTACCATGACTCTTTAATTTAGTAAATCAGTCCATCAATACTTTACATTATTGAAATTAAAAAAATCGTAATCCTTTGCTGAACACAAGCTTGGGCAGGGACTTTGCTATTGTTGCCACATTTGGAAGGTTTTTTTTTATAGAATAGGGTGACAAACGAGCACACAGTCCACCTGATGGTAAGTGGTTACTGTGACCCATAGACATCTACATCTATTCCCAATAAAGAATCAAAATGCTGATACGTTGTCACCCGTGAGGACTAAGATAGAATACCTCTTTTCCAGTAAAAAGGGTCTCCGGTTCTCTATACTCACCATACGAAACACACCAGTGGTAAGCTGCTATTTAACTGTGAGAGCGTGGTCCTTCACCGATCGAGCCGACCCATTCGTGCTACAACTATACTACTAATATAGATACAGCATGGCTCTACCACGTATAAACGACTGGTCGTTTGGCAACCGCAGTTTTCATAATTTGAGTTGTTATTAGAACAATGCTGCTGCCCTTACGTGACCCATAGGATGATAATATGTGGTGGTAGATATTTTAACACCACCACTATGCGGTTATATATTGACTGCTATTTACTACTTTACTATAATATACTCAGTACTCACGATTAATTTTGTTTTAATATTTATATTTTCTTTATGTTAAAAGTGAGCAGATATTTTGCAAACGACATGTCAAAGAAATACTTTTTATCACGTTTACTAAACTTGTAAAATGGTTTGCTCATGCCAGTGCATTTCGATAAATGTGCCTGAATATTTCCCTCTAGGATCAGCAGCATAAACACGTGCTCTGCATTATTCAAGTATCTCGTACTTAACATTATGCTTGCGCGGATTTAAAAACAGAAATACATTTTAACTTTGGAAAACATCTATTTTAATCGACTATAAAAACATTGGTATAATAAAGGACATGTTCTAAAATTAACGGTATTTTTACCGAATTCAAAAGGAGGAGGTTCTCAATTCGAGTGCATGTTTTTTGTATGTATGTTAAGCGGTATCTTCGCAGATTGTGATCCAATTTTGATGAGTAATTTTTATTAAATAAGTTATATTTCGCGTAAGTATAAGAAATCATTAAGTCGTGATCTGTTGAGTACCGATTTAAGTGACATTGAGAGCCAATACAATTCCAGCATGTTAGGCCATCCATTACAGCCTATAAAACTCCACTACTGAACTTATGCCTCCAGCTAGATTGCCTCATTTTAGGGATTTTGCCATATTTGCCACGCTTGGATGTCAGACATTCCAACTTAATCACCCGAGGTGGCAATCCACTAAGTACTTCTAACAAAACAGTACTTCTTTCTTTAAATAGTGCTTTGTTACCTCAATACCTTACTCCTCAGGGGTGACAACGCATCTGCATTTTGATTCGTAATCGAGGATAGATGTAGATGTCTATGAGCCACACCATCCACTTACCATTAGGTGGACTGTGTGCTCGTTTGTAATCCTTATTCTTTAAAAAATGTCACATTAATCATTATCATAATTGCAGCCTATCAATAGTCAGATGATGAACATAGTCGTCCTCCATAGATCGCTTCATAGGAGGGGGAGAGGGACTCGGAGTAGTGTCAAAATTGCGAGATATCTGGTACTGCGAACAAAGGAGTGACCAATGTTCAGCAGTAGTATTTCGTGAGCTGATAAAAAAGAAAGAAGAAAGATGAAATCCTATTGCACTGGTAATCTATACAGTTTCCTTCTACGCCAGCCTTATAGTTCGACACTTCGGTGAGTAGAGATCAAAAATTAATTATAAGTGTGAGGTTTAATATGTTCACACTCGCAGAAATACTTAAGTGCCTTACATAGATTCTTGTAATGACAGTTTATAACATAATAGTCAGCACAGCTACTACATCCTTGTTGTCGCGATGTAAGCGACTTCCTTGAATACCTATTTATCTGTAAAAATGGATCCCGGTTCTTTACACTCACCATACGAAACTATTATTATAAGCTATATTTTACGCTGGTGATCTGTAGGTGGTAAGCAGATGATGGGCAACAGCATCTTTTTGACTTCAACTATAAATAACAGAAAAATATCAGGCTATCTTTGGACGGTTGCGTAGTAGACTATTGCGGCGTTAGCAGATTGCGGGTTTGATTCCCGCTCGCAGATCGTATCTCAGGGTATTTTGACGGTACCGATTATAATCCCATGGTGTTCCACCTTCGTCGCATACTGGCAGCCCCACCACCACCGACATCAACCAACGGTGCGGCCCCGTCAGGGTCGCGGAGGATAGGGTGAGTGGTGTCATGTCATTGCCATATCAACACTCCTCTTTCTACGTGACTTCACCGTGGCTGCAGCGACAGGCGGACAGGGCATCTCTCTCGCCGCAGCGCACCAAGTTATATACGAAATGGGCTCGTCAAGCTCACTCGGAGTGGCCACCTCGGGCCGGACCTACACCTCGGGCCAGCCATGTGTGGGTTCCTCTTAGTTCACCGCGTGTGACCAAGTCACGGCTAATAAGCCACGACTAGGCGAAAATCCGTTGGGGTTTATTATTGTAAAATTCATTTGATTAATTTAACTATCGAATTAATATGTACGGACTATATTCTATTATAAACAGTAATTACAAGAAACAATGTGAGCCACTTAAGTATTTCTGCGAGTTGAAACATATACCACACACAAATTATTATTTTTAATCTCAACTCACCGAAGTGCCGGATCAAAGAAACTGTAAGCCTCTCATAGAAGGAAAATATGGAGCCAAAATACAATTGCTAATATAGATTACAACTCCAATAACATTATATTATTATTCTCTCTTTATTATCAGCCTACGGAATACTTTTGCTGAACATGGGTTTTGTAGAGATTTATGGCAAGTATGTACACGATCGCTGTACCAGATATCTCGCAACTTTGACACTACTCCCGGCGACTGGAAATTTTATCCCTTGTTAAGAGAAATCATACGCATTTTCTAGCATTTTCTATAGTTTTCTCACGACATCCACGATGCAAAATGTAGTGATGGATTTTATTACATATCAACTGTTACAACCGTGTGATGACACAATGACGGTATGATTGCAATGACGCACAGTAATCATAAATAAAGCGTTGAAATTAATTGAATTGTTTTGAAATGATTTTATAATTACTTTGCTACAGTTATGCTGCAGTTATATTATGGTTATAGAAAAAATGGATCGACTCGACCGGGGAAGGACCACAGAATATCAGTGTAAAATAGCAGCTTAATCCAGCATGTTTCGTATGGTGAGTGAGAACCGGGGCACCTTGTGCACTGGAACAGGGGGAATGCCCCATCTTAGTCTTTAGGGGTGACAACGCATCTGCATTTTAATTTGCAAACGAAGATAGATGTAGATGTCCATGGACCACAGCAACCACTTGCGGCAGAGTATTCCTTAAAATAACTAAACAAAAAAAACTGCAGTTGCTAACCCGCCGGCTAAGCGTGGCAACTATGGTAAATATCCCCACTATGAGACAATCTAAGGGAAAGCCAATGATTACCAGCGGACTTTTAATTATATGCAAGTAACGTTATACTATGTCTCTTTTCCAGTAAAAAGGGTCTCCGGTTCTCTGCACTCAACATACGAAACACAGCAGCATTAAGCGGCTATTTTACGCTGGTATTCTGTGAGAGCGTTGTCCTTCCCCGGTCGAGCCGACCCTTTCGTGCTACAACCATACTATTAATATAGCTGCAGGAAGGCTCTACCACGTATAAAAATATTCCCCTGTCACTCCTTTCGACACCCACGGGATGAAATAGGGTCGGGGACGGTCAATAATGGCAGTATAAGATCTCGTATATGCCAGGTATGTATAATAAGACATTTATTCGAACACTTATATCTACATATGTATATTACAATTAAAGAGAAAAAATGTGACTTATTAACAAACAAAATAATAGGAAAAAGAACACAAGAAGAAGTGCATCTATCATAAGTGTATACGACCACATATTAAAACAAAAATTGTGTGCTATGATGAAGTGGTAAAAGGCATCGTTTCAGCATAAGCCACGAGCTTGATTGATCTGATTTTCAGCCGGCCCTGAACAAGTTCGAATGGTCAACAGTACGTATGCGAGCGAGTAATATTTTTTTCAATGTATATTCTATGCCCCGTGTGAGATTTGCCGTAAAATGTATTTTGCAAAGAGTCCCTATATTATAGTAAAATATTTATGCTATACTAGCTGTTCCCCGCGACTTCGCTCGCGTGTTAGGGTTTTTATGTTTTTGCGCGGACCCTAATTATTTTTCTAAAATTAAAGTAGCCTAAGTTACTCCTTGTAAAATCAGCTATCTGCCAGTGAAAGTCATGTTAAAATTGGTCCAGCCGTTTCGGAGATTACCCGCAACAAACAGACAGACAAACAAAAAATTTAAAAATTGTATTTTAGTTATAGGTACCGTATTTCCTTTCATATGCATTTAGTAAAAAACTGTAATTTTGACATTACAAACAAACACTCTAATTTTATTTATTTTTATGATATATTTTATATGTATAAATGTATACAGAGGGCAATAAATTCAAAGTAACAAGTACATTTTAGTTATACATTAAATAACTACTTATCATCACCATCATCATCATTACAGCTCTTCATAAGTCCACTGCTGAACATAGGCCTCCCCCAAGGAATGCCACAAAGCACGATCCTGAGACACCTGCATCCATCGACTTCCTGCATGTCTTACCAGGTCGTCACTCCAGCTCATCGGAGGTCGTCCTACACTTCGCCTACCGGTACGACGCTGCCACTCAAGAACCTTTCTTTCTCATCGGTTGTCGGTTCTTCGAGCTATATGGCCGGCCCACTGACACTTCAGCTTACTTATCAATTATATACACACATACTCAATTATTTACGACACTTGCGTTCGTTTAATTAGATTTTATTTAAATGTATTTTGAAATTCCCTAATGTCTTTAGATTACGTAGTGGTGGAGGTATATTACCCGGGCTGTATATTATTCCAGTGGGTTGCTGTTTATTTGTAACTACCTCTGAAGGGCGAGGAACTATGCAAAGGTACACCTAATATACGAGAGGAAACACGCGTGACATACTTATTGTGTATCCCGACACAAGCCTAGTTTACAATATCGATACTTGGAATTTTTTGTCTTGATAAAACCGAATAGGTACACTCCGGAGGTAAAAAGTAATCTAACGAAAACTACTTACTTCTTATTCCATAAAGCCTTCTTATTCTTCATCATCAAACCGTTAAAGCCAACTGTTGAACAAGAACCTCTCAAGTTGTAGGGAGCTTTTGCCTTAATCACCAATCTTGGGAGGTGGATTGACAATTGCAGCACGAGACATCTCGAACCTTTAAGCTTGCTGTCAGTCGTGGTTTTTCACTTCGTAAACGAGATAGTTATTTTTTATCCATCAGAAGCCATTAGATTTTCAATTGAGAAGATGGATGGGTGTTGCCATCTGCTTGGGATCCTATAATTAATAAAATTAAATCCAAACCCAAGCATACCATTGCATGAATTCAAGATACTATAAGCTCATTCTGTGTAGATCAGATCAAAAATTAATATTCAAAAACTGAAGGTAGCCAGGCTAACTATGACATCGCGGGAGGCAAACACCTCAGTCCCCCCCCCCCCCCCCCCCGTGATCATGGGTGTTGTAAAGCACTCGAAACGTCGGGAATTAAAAAGATAAATTAAACGCGATAAAATCCGTAAAAAATAGTTTCATTTAACACACCTTTTTTGTTTGACTGCGTTTCTCCGGATCAGCATGGGAATAGCCCCTACCAAACATGGGCCCCTCCCTGTCTAAGAAGGAATAGTCAGTATGGCCATGCTTAGCAGAAGACTCAGGGGTATCAGTACAAGATATTTCGCACCTTTGACGCTGTCTCCCGAGTTCATTTCGATTTACATATTGACACCTGTCTATGGCCACTATAAATTGTAAATATCTAATGACAAAAACATACAATTTATTAAATTCCCGTAATTAAGAAAGGGCTCCAAAATTATAAATTCATTAAAATTCGACTCGCTTGGATAACGCATAAATTCTAAAACACGCTGACACACTTTAACAGCTGTTCTAATATTTAAAGACAACGTAGTAGCTGCAACGTAGTAATGGAAATTCTGTTTCAATATGCAAGACAATTTTGGCGCGTATATATGAGGTTCTCTGAAGTGTATTCTGATTGGATTTTATGAAGTAATGTAGGAGCCAAGTCAGTATTTATAGTCAATGGATTGCTTTACATATAAACAGAATCGAGTCTAATATTTACCTGGAATAAGGTCTTTTTCTTTTTATTAGCCCTACCGTTGAAGGCTTGGCAGGAGGATTGACGATCGTAGTGCCAGGCTTCTCACACCTTTGATCTCATATCACATCGCCTATCTGAATAGTTTACACATTACCTCAACAAGATGACTGTATATAGCGTATTCAATCGGAAGCCATATAATCGCCTTTTAATTATCTTATGGCTCCACTACATGTTAGAAATAAGGTTACTTTTTTGGTTAAGTGAATTTTATTTTTTATGGACATCGTGACATTACGCAGACACTGGTTTACTGCGAATGTCCCGTATGCACACACTATGATATGTTTTCAAGCTGTTATTGAACGTTTACCTTTGCAATGTTTATGAGTTCGACAGTGAAATATTGAAATTTTGATTTTTTGTTATAATTGCACACATGGAACACGAAGCGGAGATGTAGTTCGTTAGTGTATCTTTGTACTTAGTTACTGCTTACAACAGCTTTATAAAGCATTTATATAATAAGAAATTACTCCAATTGCAAGAGGAGATTTCAATTAATACTTCTGAAGTAGTCATGGTATTATTTATTTAGATTAATAATAAAAAAACTTAGAAATAATTTTACTTGGACGTCAATTGGTCGGTATAGATGTGAACAAGATATATTTCGAAAAAAAAAACTGAACTTATTAATTAGATTTTTTTTATTAGCTATAGATTTTAATCCTTAGGAAGCCTTTTGAATTTCACTATTGTAAACGGTTCCGTTCATAATTTTTTTTTGTTTTATCAATTATTTGACATTGTTTTTCGGTACTAAAATACGAATCAATGGTATCAAGCAGTCAAAAAAAATTCGTGTTAATTAATAGTAACTATAATTTTTTAGCTTTATACATAATACGTGTTTCGATAATTATTATTAATAAAAGTAAATTGATTATTCAAAACATTACACACTCAGTTTTCAGACAAACAACAGAACATCAGTCATCCATCATCATCAATCAGTGCGGCGTTCCCGTTTCAGTGGCTAAAGATGAGCTTGAACAATGAGACAAGAACTGACATGCCTCTATCGATAACTACCCCTTTTATATTCCATTTTATTACTATAATACAAAAGGACAAAAGTTTTCTTTAACAAAATGGAAGGGAACTATTTTAAAGCATTTTTCTTTTTTTTTATAGGAGAGGGGGCAAACGAGCATGCGGCTCACCTGATGTTAAGTGACTACCGCCGGCAATGAACAACCGCAACACCAGGGGAATTGCAGATGCATTGCCGGCACAGTGGTGGACCGCCAATCATCTAGATAGTCTGGATGGTATCGGGAGTTCTGCCGCGATGTGCGTTCGTGAAATTTGGCGGCTGGGATTAATCCGAACAATTCCTCAGAGCACTCCCCATGGTAAATGCGAAAGAAAATGCTAAGAGATGCAACATCTCTTCGCAGTGCCAATGAGTCGAGCCGATCGGAAAGAACTCGGTCGTCGACGATTCGAGCCGCTCTGCGCTGGATGCGGTCAAGTGGAAGGAGCTGGCACTGGGGAGCCCCAGCCCAGAGATGGGAACAGTATTCCATGTGAGGCCGAACCTGCGCCTTGTAAAGTTGCAGGCGTTGAGCTGGCATGAAATACTGTCCCGCTCTGCTGAGCACGCCAAGCTTTTTAGAGGCCAATTTTGCCTTCTCTTCCAAGTGACCACGAAACTGCACGTCACTTGATATGTCGACGCCGAGGTTTCCGATACTGGCTGAGGCAACAAGGGGAGTACCTTGAAACTGAGGAGATACGAAAAAGTTGTTCTTTTTAGTGGTAAACGCGCAAACTTGTGTCGTCTGAGGATTAAACTGGACTAGATTTAGTCGCCCCCAATCCGAGACTTTGTCCAGCAAAGACTCGACTTCAGACACAAGTTTGTTCCGGTACTCGGTGACGTTTTCCCGAGAAATATTGCTATGCTAAAGAAACAGCGTTGGTGATAGCACGCAGCCTTGTGGAACACCAGCGTTAATAGGCCTGTAGTCGTAGCATGCACCGATTATAACGACCTTGATGCTCCGATCTGCAAGGAAGCTGGTGATCTAATTGCACAATTTCTTGGGAAGCCCATAGGAAGGGAAGCGCTTTGTGCCAAACCCGATCGAAGGCCTTCGCAATGTCCAAACTAACGGCCAATGCCTCCCCCTTGAACTATTCTGCCTCCGCCCATCTATGAGTTAAGTAGACCAGAAGATCACCAGCTGATCGACCCCGACGAAAACCGTACTGGCGGTCACTAATCAGCTGGTGATCCTCAAGGTACCGCATGAGGTGGCAGTTTATAACGGATTCCATTATTTTGGAGAACATAGGGGTGATGGCGATAGGCCTGTAGTTGGACGGGTCTGAGCGGTGTTTTAGGGATCGGGTGGAGACATGCTGTCTACCATGATTTCGGGACTACGCCTAGGGAGTAGGAGTACCGGAAAAGACGCGTTAGAACCGGTGCCAACTCCGAAACACACGTCCTCAGCACAATTGGGGGGATTTCGTCAGGACCACTCGACTTGTGGATGTCAAGGGAGAGGAGTGCTCTGCGAACCGAGCGCTGTGAGAACCGCACATCCGGCATGGAGCACTCACACCGCGGGATGGTCGGCGGTGTGTTCCCCCCGTCATCAACAGTCGAGTTGGACGCAAAAAAGGAGCCTAAAAGGTCGGCTTTCTCTTTTGCGTCGTGGGCCAGTGAGTCGTCCTCCCTGTGCAGAGATGGTAGTAATGGCTTACAGAAATTCCCTTGGACAGCCTTGGCGAGAGACCAGAATGCACGGGTTCTCGAAGGAAGGCGAACTAGTTTCTCGCCAATTCTGCCTATGTGCTCTGACTTTGCCTTGGCAACAACTCTTTTGGAGGACCTGGAGGCGAAGTTATATTTCTTTTTAAGTATGCTGGTGTTTACATCCCGAGTCGCCAAAGCCGCAGCCCAGGCTTGATAACACTCCTGCTTACTGCGTAATGCAGTCGTACAGGAGCGACCAAACCAAGGCTGAGATCTGCCTCCGATGGGTACCACAGATGATGGAATAAATAGTTCCATTCCCTGTAGCACCACATCAGTGACAGAGTCAGCAACAGCGCTGGGATCATCCGGCGAGAAGCAAACCCGCCCCCATGGGTAGGAAGCAAAGAAAGACCGTATTCCGTCCTAATTCGCCGGCCTGTAATGCCAAACACGGCGGCAACCTGCAGAACGCAACCGCGAGGGAAGCGTGAGTGGCACCACACTCCGGATCAGACAATGGTCCGAAGAGCCAAGAGGGGCATCGACGGAAACCTGATATCCGTCCGGATGAGAGTTCAGCAGAAGGTCCAACAGAGAAGGTGTATGATCCTCAACATCTGGAATCCGCGTAGGCGATGTAACCAGTTGTGTCAGACCATATGCCATGGCAAAGTCATAAACAGATCTTCCCGCATGATCGGTTAAACGTGAACCGAACCATTCGGCGTGGTGGGCGTTAAAATCGCCAAGGATCATGATCTCTGCGGATGGGACCTGTTGTAGCAAGGAATCTGTAGCCATTTGGACGTGGTCGATGAGTCGGTCTGTTTCGGCATTACCGCTATGGGACCTATAGAGGCACACGTAAACGCGCGGATGGTCGTCGCTGTCTACGCGTAATCAAAGGATGGACAGGTCCGAACCTTTAAGACTGCCGAGGCGTCGAGAACATTTGTCCTCTCTGACATACACGCAAACTCCAGCGCGAGGCACAAAGGAGTGCTCCAATTTGTACCCCGGGCAGGAGAGATACGAAGATATCACCCGGAGAAGACACCTGCGTCTCGGTCAGAAAGAGGAAGTCCGGCTTCGCCATCTCGAGATGGTAGTGGACGGCGTTTAGGTTCGAGTGAAGTCCCCTGATGTTGCAGAAATTCACGGATAGCGTGGCAGGGGTCGCCTTGGTCTTGTTGCTCAGTTTGCCCCGAGAAGTTATTGTGTTGAGCGGAATTTGCCCCCCCCCCCCCCCCCCCCCGAATACGCGGGGCAGCCTGAGCACCCACGCTCAGGAGTGGAGTAGCATGGTCGTGGATGCTCAGCGAGGGATTATCCAGGGGTACTGGCACCCTCCTGGGGTAGTTTATGATGTAATTCCGCTACCATGTAGATGGGGGGGGGGGAATCAGAGTTTCCACTTCACGCCGGTATTCTGTGAGGTCGTGGTACTAACCCGGCTCGAGCCGGCCCATACGTGCAATAGCAAAAGCTGCTGCGTGGCTCTACCACCAATAAAGCCTACCCATTTGATACGGCCTACGGCCACCCCTGCAAAAGTAGGCTATCCCGGGGCCAAAGCAGGAATTCTACGGGCAGACGCAGGTCAGGCCTCTAAAGGCCATTGTGAAATATCCTATCACAATCAAGGGGGAAGGCCAGTTAACGGGAACGCAGCCAG
The DNA here is from genome assembly GCA_963668995.1 of Parnassius mnemosyne. Classification (NCBI taxonomy): domain Eukaryota; kingdom Metazoa; phylum Arthropoda; class Insecta; order Lepidoptera; family Papilionidae; genus Parnassius; species Parnassius mnemosyne. The sequence goes on from CAVLGL010000057.1 coordinate 9,727,317, forward strand.
CGTTCTTGGCACGATACCGCAGGGAGTAGGACTATATGATAATTAAGTTTCTAGTTTTAGTTTTTTTTTATTATTATTATTGTAGTTTGTAATATTGTATATAATAATAATGTTATTTTCATAATTAACATAATCTGTTTTTACATTATTCGTTTTTTTCTAATCAGCAGGTCATATCCAGTTATGATTGGGGGCTAAAAGTTTTAAAAACTTTTTCGATTTTAGTTTTTAGAGGTTACTTTTTGTTTTTGCCCTTCAACAAGCAGTTAGTTGATAAACTACACAAATCTCAAAAAAAAGCTTTTCCTTCTATCTGTCTCCGAAATGTTTTTTATAAATGCTTCTACATAAAATAGCCGTTGAGGAAACGTATGTGACATTGAAACACAGACAGACATCCATGTGAATGTGATTATATTAATATCCCGCTATGGTAATTTTGTCGCGGAGCGCAGAAAATTCATTTTATTTCTTGTTCTATTGTAATATTTAATACTTGGTAAATCACGTGTTTATATTTATTTTAGTTTTGTGCATATCCTTATATTTAAATTTTCGGGAATCAAGGAAGTGACACAACATTACTATTTAAAAATGTATTTATTGCTTTTCGAAGTATTCTCCGCGAAATTTGACACATTTTTCCATACGATGGAACCAATCATTGAAGCAACCATTCCATTCGGAAGTTGGGGTCTCCTAAATGGCCGTTTTGTAGGCGTCCACAGCTTCTTCAGGTGATGAAAATCTCTGTCCACGCAATTTATTCTTTATTTTAGGGAAAGTATAGAAATCATTAGGGCTTAGGTCGGGGCTGTACGGCGGATGGTCATAAATTCTATGTTTTCTTGCTCTAAAAGCTTTTTTGTTCTGTGTGCGGTGTGAGAACTCGCATTGTCGTGATGGAGGATGATGCGGAGGTTGCAGTTCTCTTTACGGAGTTCAGAAACGACCTGTGGCAAACAAATGCTAGCATACCATTCTGCATTAACCGTTCTTTGTACCTCAAGAGGAATAGTCGTAAAATGGTCGGTTTTGGAGACAAACGTGGCCACCATTTTTTTTTGCAACACTCCGTGAACGAACAATTTATGTTGGCTTTTCTCATTTTCGAACACCCAAACTCGTGACTGGCTTTTTGTTTCGGGTTCGTACGCGTATATCCAGGATTCGTCACGGGAATTTGGGTATTAATGGATTCTATTACGGCGCAATCACAAGGCGTCAAATCTCTAAGTTATTATCTATCCTATCTTGTGCAGCCGAAGATGACAACGAGCACTGATTTAGCTTAACAAAAGCCTAATCACTCTTTAAAGTCACCCACATTATAATCAAATGAAAATTCAAACGCTGGCAGATTATTCCACTACTTTGCCGTACGAATTATAATTTACAAATCAAAACGTTTGGTTTGAATGCGTGGTATGTCGACAGGAAAGGACCCGTTTTGGTGATCCGATGATGGAATGGAAAACAAATTAAGTAATGCAATTCCTGCGCACACTCTTTTAATAGTTTTTTACTTTTTAAAAAGTGTTTATTTTTTTCCTCTTGCTATTTATTTTTGTTATATATATAGAAACTTGATTAAAAGAGTTAAGCGAGGTACATTTAAAGTCTTATTAATTTTAAACAAAATACTTGATAAACCATTTTTCAGGCGTTCTCCGCTGTCCGAGCAAAATTGTGTGCATGTCGATGGTAAGTATAACATAACATAACATAAACACTCACGCCTGTCACCCAGAGGGGTAGGCTGAGATTATGGACTTCCATTTGGCACGATCCTGACACACCTCTCTCGCTTCCTCCACATCCATATACCTACGCATACACGCTCGTCGGTTAAAGGTACTCTTGATTTGGCCCATTTTTAATATATCGCCAATTTGGTCGATAAACTTTCGCCTAGGGCGACCCTTCCCGACTATGCCGTTCACCTCTGCAAAATAAATTTGCTTTGTCACTCTTTCCTCATTCAGTCTTTCTACATGGCCAAACCACCGAAGCATTCCTTTCTTAATCCTGGTCACAATATCATCTTGCAAACCACACTCTTCTGTTATTAAACAATTTCTCACTCTGTCATACAGCTTCATCCCTAACATACTCCTTAATGACCGCATTTCTACAGCATTTATTCTACTCTCATGCTTCTTCTGCCACACCCAACTTTCACTACCATACATTAAAATAGGTACTAACACAGCATTGTGAATTGCATGGCAAGTATGTTTTATCAAAATGCCACGGAGATGATCAAATTATTTCTCATTATAACAAAGCATAATAAACTTGAGCATTACCCCAAAAGAACACCTTACTGATTTTATATTAAGATTATTAATTATTTACAAAAGTTCTATGTTGTAATTAAATTTTGATGTTGCGTAAGTATGCTTAGGACTGAGTATGATTAAGTTTTCATTGTGTTTTGAATTTCTTAAGAGATTTATATTTTCCTTACAGAATTATTGAAATCCCCCCCCCCCCCCCTCTTGAACTAAACACAAGAAATAAATTAAATTTACTTTCATATTTTTATCTAAATTTACGTGATTAAGTTTATATTAGGTTTATTAAAGTGTATTTTATATTATATAGCATAAAATACTATGCGAAATCGACATCAATCGTACTTTTGAAGAGAGGTAGGAGTGTAGTAGAGTGATTTGGCGCAAAATTTGTTTTCAACAAATTACTCAAAACTTTGTCAATTAAATCGTCCTATTTTATTATGTTCCGGTCTCTTCTATAGAGATCATCATGACTATAGAACATCGTCTACAAACATAGTATTATAAGGCTGAAATTTCACACATTAGCATAAATGTGTGAAATTTCAGCATATATTTTAAAACGCAGCATTGAAATGTAAAGAACATTCACGACTTACTACTTGAATTACTTTCACGACTAAATTTGTCCTTGTCAGCGCTGAACTGGGTTTTCTCTTATCTTCGCACTCGCCAGCAGGCTGATCGGTCTTGTTAGGATTTTGCCAACTGGTGTGATCTGTCTCGCAAGTACCGCAAGGCGGCATTGTCCAAAATACTCGAACGCATAATAAACAACAGGCTCGTAAACTACTTGGAAAAACATAACTTTCTTTCGCCCTCAGAATATGGTTTTAGGTCAGGTAAATCTACCTCGGATGCGATTCATGACCTTACTAATTATATTGTTACAAACTTGGACAATGGGCAGAAGGTTCTTGGCATATTTCTAGATCTCGCCAAAGCTTTCGACACGGTTTCTGTACCCATACTTTTACGTAAGATGGAGAGTTTGGGAATTAGAGGTATACAACTGCAACTTTTTGAAGATTACTTGAGTGGACGTACTCAGTGCGTTCAGGTGGATAAATTCATCAGTACTGAACGCACAATTACCTATGGTACGCCTCAGGGCAGTGTACTCTCTCCAACCTTATTTCTAATATATATTAATGAAATGAGTATGCTCACTCTTCCTAAAGGGCGGATAATAAGTTATGCAGATGATACCGTCCTCCTATTTAACGCAGGTTCATGGCAAGATGTCTATACGTACGCCCAGCTGGGCTACAACACAGTCTCTAACTGGCTCCGAAGTAATGTGCTGACACTCAACATAGATAAAACATGTTATGTTGCATTTAGATTAAAAAACAACACATTAACAACATTATCACCACCATACTCTATCGTTAGTCACTCATGTTCCAAGTCACTTAATAACGCGGATACCTGCATCAAACTATGTCAAGCTGAAAAAGTAAAATATCTAGGAGTAATAATTGATAGCACTCTACGTTTTCATGAACACATTAATACCCTTAATAGCAGGTTGCGTAAACTTATATATGTTTTTAAAACTCTGAGAGATGTGGCTGACGAGAAGCTAAAGAAATCCGTCTACTTCGCCTTGGCCCAATCTCTGTTAACATATGGTATTACCTCCTGGGGCGGTGCTCCAAAAACTAAAATGCTTCAATTGGAGAGAACGCAGAGAGCCATCTTAAAGGTCCCTTTTTCACTGCCGTATCGCTATCCTACAGAGCTCCTATATAAAGAGTTGAAAATTTTAACTGTGCGGCAACTGTTTATACAAAGTACCTTACTAAAACAACATGCTTTATTAAAATACAACCCCTCACTCTCCCGAGATAAAAGGCGTTTTAACCCCGTGGACCGCTATCATATAACACTATCCACCAAATTATCTAAACGTATCTTTTGTCACCTTGGAGGTTTCTTATACAATAAAATCAATAAAATTATCCCTATATTTAACCTTAACAAAACTATATGCAAAAAGAAAATAACTATCTGGCTCCAAGAACTAAATTATTATGACACTGAACAACTACTTACTAATTCTATCTAATTACTAATCTAATAAAAGTTAATTACTAACCCAGTCACAAACTAACAAACAAAAGCATGCACACACACACACACACACACACACACACACACACACACACACACACACACACACACACACACACACACACACACACACACACACACACACACACACACACACACACACACACACACACACACACACACACACACACACACACACACACTAATACTAGTTAATATATGTAGAATCCTAAGTAAATGAAAGGAGATATTATGTAAATTATAAATATGGTACATGTACGAGTGCATAATAAAAGTATTGTAATTAGAACCATAGGGCGGAGACCTGGCGTCCTGAAATACAGGCGTAAAGCCTAGCTTAGGCACCAGTCTCCCAGAGTATATTATTGAGGCTATACTATAATATTATGTACAATAATTCTGTATTGTGGTGAGAAAATAAAATAAATTATTATTATTATTATTATGGGGTATTTGTATAGTTTTCTCATCTGGTTGGGCTGTATAAATATATAATTGTAAATGAAAATGATAAACTTACATAAATATCAATAAAATAAAATAAATACATAAAAATTACATAAATATATAAAAACCCAACCAGATGGAAGCCCTCGGCAGGGGAGACCAAACGGCCGAGGGTTAGGGAGAAAGGGAAAGAAACCGGCGGACGATGCGGGCGGTATCGAGGAGCACCGCCTTCTGCATTTGAGCTTGGAGCGATCCGTCACGGAGTCCCAGTCGCCTCAGATGACCCGAGAGGCTGACTGGGATTAACCCGTTCGCAGAGACGACCACAGGAATAATTTCGGCCGGCAGACCACCCCACATGTCGGTCACCTCGTGAGCCAGGTCCAGATATTTTGTCAACTTATCTGTTTCGGCTTTCACGAGGTTCTCGTCATAAGGAATGGTAATGTCGACCAAAAATATCCTTGACTGTGCCCGGTCCATCAGCACAATATCAGGCTTATTCGCAAGAATAGTCCTGTCCGTGATGATGGCCCGGTCCCAGTAGAGCCTGGCGCGGTCATTTTCGAGCACGGCTTCCGGCAAGTAATTATAATATGGCAGTTTCCGATCCACGAGACCGTATTTCAGAGCGAGCTCCTGGTGTAGAATCCTGGCTACTAGGTTGTGTCTGTGCAAATACTCAGAGTTAGAAAGCGCCGAACAACCGGAGATGACATGCCTAAGTGACTCACCGGGATGGCGACAAGCTCGACAGATGTCGACGGCGCCATCCTTTAGGATGTATCTCCGATAATTGTTGGTCTTAATAACCTGATCCTGTATCGCACAGACAAAACCCTCGGTTTCCCCAAAGAGGTCACCGAAACGTAGCCAGTGGAGGGAGGCGACTGTGTCTACGCAAGGCTCATGTAGAGCCTTGTAGAACCTCCCGTGGAGCTCCTTCTCCTTCCATACGGTCTCCCGGTCGGAAATGCTCTGTACTGCCGGGTCTTGCCATTGCTCGTTGGCTAAGGATAGAGGGGTAAGTCCTTTATCACAAGAAATAACGTCCCTATAGAATGGATCATCCGCTCTCGTCAGAAAGTAATTACGGAGGCTGCACACTTCGCGATTATGCATGGTAAGCGCGCTTAAAAAGCCGCGCCCACCATGCTTCCGCGGCAAGTACAGCCTCATTACTGACGATCTCGGATGATGCATCCTGTGGGACGTCATTATAGTGCGGACTTTTCTGTCCAGAGCGTTCAATTCGGTCTGAGTCCACCTGAGCATGCCAAAGGTATACATGAGAACAGGCATGATCCAACCGTTATATGCATGTGTCTTATTAACGCCCGACAAAAGACTGTTGAGCACTTTTGTCAAGCGTGCATAAAACACACCGCAAACTGACCGTTTCATGTCCGCCTCATCGATACCTATGTTCTGTGACATACCCAGGTATCGGTATGTTTCAGCCTCGGATAGGGTCTTTATGTTGATGGGCATAGATAAGTCTATGCCCTCAGAGTTAGCAACCCCACCCCTTTCGACATGGAGGATCGCACACTTATCCGTCCCCAGCTCCATTCTAATAGAATTGCTAAAATCACAAGTGATGTTTAGCAATTCCATAAGATGAGAGCGACTGGAGGCGAATAACTTGAGATCATCCATATAGAAAAGGTGGGTCACTTTTGTACCTCCTCTCCGAAGCTGAAATCCCCTCCCGGAACCCTCCAGTAAGGTACTAAGAGGGTTCAGAGAGAGGCAGAACCAGATTGGACTCAGACAATCGCCCTGGAAGATACCCCTTCTTATCCTTATGTGGTTCTCCGCAGCCGTCATCCGCTCGCCTAGATGACAAAGGATCGTACTCCACTGCCCCATACACTGCCCGAGGAAGTCTCGAACTGTACAGTCAACCTTGTACAGCTCGAGGACCCTCTTCAGCCATGTATGAGGCACCGAGTCGAATGCCTTTTTGTAGTCTATCCAGGCGGCGGAGAGGTTCCGACGGTTGCGTTTAACCACCTTGCCAATGACCGCGTCAATGAGGAGTGGTTCCTTGGTTCCACGACCGCCGCCCCGACATCCATTTTGAGCGCGCGACATCACCTGATTTGAGTTCAGGTGACGAGTGATTCTCGCGCTCAAAATGGATGTGAGTGTCTTGTATATGGTAGGTAGACACGTTATGGGGCGGTATTTGCTCGGGTCTGTGGAATCTCGGTCTTTAGGAACCAGATGAGTGATCCCAGTAGTGAAGAGGCTCGGGAGCGACTTTTGGTCGAGAGCCTCTTGAAACTGTCGGGCGAGAACAGCGTGACACACCACGAACCCCTTCAGCCAGTAGTGATGCAGTCCGTCGAGTCCCGGACTTTTCCAGTTCGGGGCCCTACGGACCGCCTCAGCTACGTCATCCGGCGTAATGATGACGGGGTCCATGGGCGTAACATTCGCACACTGACTCGCCACAACTTCCGTCCAAGGGCCCTCACTGTGGTTTACGGGCTCTGACCACAGGCCGCGCCAGAATGCGATAGTGTCGGCCTGATTCGGTGCTGGGCCCGTTCCACGTACCATTGGTCGCTCCAATGATTCATAGAGCCTCTTCTGATCACTCTGGAAGAGACGATTCTGGTTGAACCGTGTTGACCTCTCGGTATATCGCCGAATCCGCTTCCCCCAAGCAGCGATTCTCTGCTTCAGGTCGTCTATGCGCTCCGTCAGTTTTTGCGTTATATCCGGCTGGGACAAACTGATGTTTGTCCCAGCAAACGCCATCCTGACGGTGCGCACAATTCTCGGCCTATTATTGCCCGACCTGAAGCTTATCAGCCTGCGGATGAGGGCCCTTGCCTTTGCGATGCGGTCCTCAATTCTTCTTCTCCAGGCTGGGATGGCGCTACTTTGTCTAGTAGCGCGTCCAGCCTTGGAAAGTTTGGCGCCAATAATACGGCAAACTGCCAGTGCGGCGCCAAAAAGAATTGAGTCCGTCTCGCAAAGGTCCCGGCTGGCTTCCAAATAGGTCACCAGCATTGGGTTGAGAGCCCTCACGACAGCCCGATTCCGCTTGCTTAGGGGTATACGGGGAAGTCGCGGTCGATTCTCGAGAGGCGTACTGCGCGTTTCCCTAATCGCCTCTTCCACTATGCTCCTCATTTGCTCTAGTTCTGGGGCGACTATTCCATCGTCGCCTGAGTCAACTACAAGGAGATCAACGGCGGCATCTACATGTGCGGGTTGCTCTGCAACTCGTAGAGCCGCATCTCCTGTCGTAGCATTTTCATTCGACAAAGGAATAGCCTCACGTCGTAGCCGTTCGAGTTCGGCGTCATCAAATATTTTTGAGCGCATGATGTACCGAACTCGGTCTGCCAGATTTTGCTCGGTAACGGTAATAGATGGCTCCAGCTCAGCAAATAGTCGGTGCATCCTAGCCCGATACCCAAAACCTCCAATTTCTCTCCCTTTCGCCCCAAAATACGCCCGCAATGCATTTTTATTCATTTGCATTGACCAACGCATGCGGCGTACTCCACCAGTGGCGGGTGCTGATTGCTGGGCCAACGAAGACCCTGCCAACACCAAGCCAGCTGGTGGGGATGATGGATGCGAGGGGCTGCTGGGTGATCGTGCAGCACCTCGCGGTCGACTGGCGGTTCGCATGCTGCCGCGTCCAGCGCCAGCTCCAGACGCGCCCTGGTGACCTCCAGGCAGCGGCCCTTTGCGCGTATTTCTTAGTTCCATCATCCATTACTTGGGCGTCAGTTAACGGGAGACGCCCAGACCCGGCACCGTTTCATGGTGAGGCCATGTGCACAATCGGGCCTTTGCACCTCCAATTTTGCCGAGGCACGGCGCTAACACCTCTTGGCAAGGTGCTGACTGACTGCGCTGACGTAGCAGTTTTGTCACATAACCGTTACGTCAGCGGGCGATGGGGTCGTCACTTCCCTACGCCTTATTATTATTATTATTATTATTATTATTATTATTATTATTCTTTCTCCTCTCTTGTTTTCGGTGTTTATCAATCTTCTAACTACCCACCTTCAATGTTTTTATAACCCTTATGCTAACGATCTTAAGTTTACTCACAAGCATTCTTGGCTGAAATTGATACTGCTATTACAGCTATTAATCGTGACTTACAACGTATAACACACTGGTCACAGCCCTTTGGTATATCGGTAGATCCCAGTAAATGCCAGGCTATCGTTATTTGTAGTCGTCGGTTGGTGTCACAACTTAACATATCTGAACTACCATCCATTCACTATGAAAACTACGTAATATCCTTCAGAACTAGTGTTAAGGATCTGGGTTTCGACCCTTCTCTTAGTTGGATATCACAGGTGTCCGAGGTTTGTCGTAAAGTCACGGGCGTAGCTCGTTCCTTCTATTGCCTTAAGTTCTTTACGTGTTCTTCAACTAAACGTCTTCTGGTCCAATCTCTAATTCTTTCATTATTTGACTATGCTAATGTTTGTCGTTTTAATATTTCTCAGGAGCTGCTAAACAGGTTGGACAGGTTACTTAACAACTTTATATGATTCATCTTTGGTCTGCGCAAATATGATCACGTTTCAGAATTTCGCTCTCAGTTAAAGTGGTTGACTATACGCCAGTGCAGAGATTTCCGAATCCTGTCCACTCTGTTTTCAGTTCTTAATGATTCTTTTTCACCCTTTTATCTAAAAGAAAGATTTCAATTTCGTAGTGATACTCATTCTCCAATCTCCGTCAATCACACAGTTTATTCCCGTCAAAAATACGTGTCAAAAAGGTTTTTAAAAGAAAACGAGCATATCTGTGGCCTATAAAGTTGAGTCTCATTACTTTATATGTATTTAGTTATTTATGTATACACTTATATATCGTAGCAAGTTAACTGCCCAAAATCTCTGTTCTATTCAAGGTTAAATATTTTCATACTTCTCGATGGTAAATATTTTTGTTTTTCATGCATGCACATTAACACAAAAATTCCTCACTAAAATGGCTTTCTATTTTTACTTTTCTAACTTCTAAACTATTTTAAAAACTCACGTTTAAAAGTTCATTTTAGTGTGTTGATGAATGCAAGTTCTATTATAACCGTGTCACAATCTACCCTATCAATATTTACTTCAAGCCATTAAACAATAAAGGAGCAGCAATCGAAATTACTGCCAGAACTTCCTCCAAATGAGTTGTAAACTTCGATGCTTACATGTATGCAAGGAATAGTAGAACGATTATTTTTATGTATAAAATCGACTAGTGCAAATTGATGCGTATTACTGTTCCAAACATGTTGATGGTTACGAAGATGATGACGATTCCAAACAAATTGAAAGACATTTAAAATACAAGCAAAAATATCACAATTACCTATATACAATAACTTTACATCAGGCATCAAGGACTTAAAAATTAAGAACATTGACCCATAGTAATATATACCTTAACCTGAAAATATATATAAAATATAGACATTAGACACTATTGAGATAACTTCTTTGGCGCGTCCCTGTATCGGCGAAACACTACCCCAGAGGGACAGAAATCGGGAGCAAGGAAACGCTCTTTGTGTTCTGCAGGAACCTGTAGTACGTAGGACTTAAATAGGATGAATTAGTACAAACTAGAGCGTGGATAATAAAGCAATATTGCAATCTCACCCGATGGTAATGACCAACACGGTCAATGACCAGTCGCGTAATGATCAACACTGCCTACGACCAGCCGCATAATTTAATGACCACCCTGCCTATGACTAGTCGTAATGCCAGAGGAATTGCACTGAATATGTAAAAATTAACTAAGATTAGCCTGAGATAAATGTGATCTTTGAAAAGCACCTGTCGCGTTAAAACTAAATATTTGTAAGAGTATGAATTGCAAAATATAAGTATTTGCTTACTCCGTATTCATTATCCGTGTAGAGGCAGTGTAAGAATATGCGCTACCTTATATCGTCCCTTGGGTGTCGTAAGAGGTAACAGTGGCCGGCTTCACTCGGTCATTGTGACGTAGGCGCGAGACCCAAAGCTTGTTGTCTTGCAATACATGCTCGACTTGCTGAAGCTAGGTAATACAGCAGGTATAGTCAAGCGTGTGGCTGCTGTACAACCTTACGTCAGAGGACACACAGACAAGGTTGGCTGCATCTTGAAGCGAGCTTCCATTAAAACATACTTCAAGCCGCCGAAGCAGTTTAGTCAATATTTACCATCCGTCAAGTGTCATATCCCTCTACTAGATGCAGGAGTGTACAAGCTGGATTGTGAATGTGATCTCTCTCACATAGGACAACCAAAAAGATATATAAAAACCCGCGTGAAAAAACATATAGCTGACTTGATGCACCGACGAAGAAGTTGCCGTTTTTAAGGTGCTGGAGAGCTATTCTAATCTCGCTCAGACTGACATCCGGAATATCTTCGGAATAGTGTCAGATAAGACTCTCTCTTGGATCGTTACTAACACTTGCGTGTGGCTCCAACGATGACGTGTACAGCTGCCCATTGAACCTCTCAATCTCACTCAAATTCTCAGGCGTCCCGGAAACGATGCTGCCACATTTGGTCTTCAGTTTTGACAGTTGGCACTTTCTGACAGACAGATCTCTGGTAAAGACTTTGGAGCCTTAGTTCCGCTCGATTGCTTCTTCAATATAAGTTGTATTGAAGTTGCGTAAGTCGCGCCGCATGCATTTGGAGATATGTCTGTTCAGTTGCCTGTATGCTGTTAAATTTGTTGAAGACTGGAGCTTCATTTTCCGTCTAACAACCATGAGATCAAGAGTGTGATTGGAGAGTTTTTGTGTTCTTTTGCGGACGGTCTAGCAGAACTTAGCTCCGACCGCATGGACAGTGTCCACGATTTTATCATTCATATCGTCCACTTCATTGCAGTCTTCCAGGCACTGAAAACGGTTTTGTAACTCGAGCTGAAAGGTTTCGGGACTTTGGACTAGAGCACGAGGGGGACGAAGCCTTGACTTCATTAGACGAGACCTCTCCAAATTAACGTTTAGGTTCAGTGTGCCTCTAACCATTCGGTGATCGCTACCAGTTTTCTCCCTCGCGATCACTGAGACATCACTACACATTTGTGGTCTGGTCATCATAATGAAATATATATATATATATATTATATATAAAATAATTCAAAACAATTAACTAGGTTTCTTTTTATTTAATTTTCAGGTACTCCACAACTTTTGTTGATGGGGATACCCACATAAATACTATTGCTTCTAATTCTGGACTCTATTTCGAAAACAATCACCATTGTTAATATCAGAAAATTCCTGGAAATTTATCGTATATCGTAATCTTGAACCTTTATTCCTAGCTCGCAACTCTATCAAACGACTTATAAATAACTATCAATCTCTCATTACTACACATTTATAATTATATACCTACCGTTATAACTGTAGTAGTCATTTATAAAAATAAACACAGACAGAATAGATTCTTGTCTCGACGAACTTAATTCTTACACTGACAAAAAGCAATCCAGATGCGAAATACTAGACGGCTTAGGTTCAATTTTGAAATGGCTCATTGTTGTTCCAGACGCAAAAGATCCCAAACATTATAACGAACACAAACAAACAGTTAGAGAAACAGCAAATATCTACTAATGATATCTTAAAACAACAATTAAAAATTATTTCTTCAACGATCACGAATTTTTATGAAACATTACATAAAATCTCTTATGATGAATACGTTAATAACGAAGATATTAGAAAAATCCATTCATACTCTACCTCAACAAACAAACTTATATTTAATTTAACTATTCTTGAAAACATATCTACCGTTTCAATTCAAATTCTAGAAGCTATAGTTTCTTTTGAACGAGATATCGATGATGTCATTACAAGCATACTTTTCATCAAATCAAATGCAATACACCCTTCTATAATACCCACTATTCGCCTTTAAAAAATAAATAAAATATAATAAAATAAAAATAAAATAAAATCAATTTATTTCAGACAGCCTATACAAACAATTACTATCTTCTTATCCCGCTAGGCTCAATAAAAACTTAGTTGCCCCGATAGCATTACCTAATATACACAAAATACTTGAATCTGCCTCTATTAATTCCTATATTTATATGAATAAAATTATATATATCTTAGAATTCCTTTTAATAAAAAACGAAAACTTTACATTATACCATTTTTATTCTATTCCTATGCTACATACTGACTCTTCCTTATATTCTACTATCCTTCCCGAACAAACATATCTTGCCATGAGTACCACTTGATAGCAATACGTCATCATGAGCTCACTGGACAAATGCAAAGACTTTGCAATGGAATCCAAAGTCTGCAAGGATCTTCTCATCTACAACATCAACACAAGACTCAAATGCGAAGTTGTCATCTTAAAAACGACGAGTCAACAAGTTCCTGAAGTTTGTGAGGTAACTACATTTACGACACACATCAACACTATCCGAGCTCTTAGAAACAACAACTGGATCTACATATTCTAACGCAAGACTCCGTATGCTTTAGAATGCGAAAGCAAAACGATTCACGGCGAAATCTCTGGAGCAGGTATCATCAGTCTAGAACAAGGATGTTAAATGTGCACCGCGTTTGTTACACTCCTAGCTGAGTACACAAAATCGATCAACATCAGCCATCCTTTTATCTGTATGTATATTGAACACATTTGCGTCTTAGATGAAATTAAGCTGCCACAACCAGAACTTGCACCAATCCAGCTCAACAACATTCAACTCGACTCTCCTAACTCGGTTAGAGAACAAATAAAACTCACACAAAATTGCTTGAAGATAATAAATCTACATTCATAGAAAAACATGTAACAAAATTTTTCATATTAAGTACGATTACTGGCATTATTATGCTAACATATTTTTGTTATAAATGTTATAAACGCTTGCCATGGAATAACATGCCTACAAATTCACATGGTAACTGTATACAATTTTTTAATAATTGTTTTGACCGTTTTCGTCGCTGACAAAACGTCAAGATTCCCATATCATCACTAAACACCGCTGCTACAACATCCTGTATACCAGAAGACGAAGACAAAGCTGCTTACTACACTCAAAAATCGAGCAAAACTGCTCAATGTTTTTACTAAGGGGAGAGGTTTTATGTCATAGATACTATTTACTTTATATTATGTTATAAGTCCTGTATACTTTATATTGTCTATTTACTGAAAAGCTAAATTACTTTCTTAGAAGCTAAACTAATTCGATTGTAATATTATATGCTAATGTTTATAGTTTACCATTCCTAATTGTCTGTAAAATCTTAGAATAAGTTAACGATAACACCAAGAACAATGTTGTTCCCTTATTTTATACCCCCACCTCTTAGCTTCCTACACTATTTAAACCAAATCTTTCGATCCCTCAATATAATTCCATTCCCAAGTTCTCTGTATCAACTACTATATTTTAAGTAAGTTTAAAAGTATTAAATAAATTTATTTTTAAAAGAATGTTTGTCTCTGCCACATAACACGCGTATTACTGCTCCAAACATGTTGATGGTGATGATGATGATGCTATTCCAAACAAATTGAAAGACATTTAAAATACGAGCAAAATATCACAATTACCTATATACAATAAAACATTTATTTCAAGCATCAAGGACTTAAAAACTAAAAAACCTTGGCCCAAAGCAATACATACCTTAACCTAAATATACATAACACTATTTAAGGAACTTTCTTCACGCGTCCCTGTATCGGCGAAACACTACCCCAGAGGGCCAGAAGTCGGGAACGAAGACAGTCTTTTTACGTTTTGCAGGAACCTGGATTACGTAGGATTTAAATAGGATCAAATAGTACAAATTAAAGCGTAGAAGATTAAGCAATCGTGCAAATGCACCTGATGGTAATGACCAACACCACCTATGACCAGTCGCGTAACGACCACCACCGCCTATGACCAGACGCAATGCCAGAGGTATTGCACTAAAGATATGAAGATTAACTAAGATTAGCCTGAGATAAATGTGATGTTTGAAGAGCTCAAATATTTAATGTTAGCACACTAAATATTTGTAAGAGTATGAATAGCAAAATATTAGTATTTGCTTACTTGGTATTCATCGTCCGTGTAGAAGCAGTGTAAGAATATCCGCTACCCCATATCATCCCTTGAGTACGAGTATTATAAGAGGCAACAGGAGGACAAGGCAGAAGATGGCTATCAGCGTATAACTAAAAATAAGAAACTGCGATTGTCAACCCACCTGCCAAGCGTGGCAGCTATGGCAATAAATATCCCTCTGTGAGCCAATCTATGGGATGTATGTTCAGCAGTGGACCATGATAAGGTGTAACGGTTACTTCACGTAAACAACCAACAGCTGGATCAAATTCCTAGAAAAAGGACTTGGCTTTATAATTAAAAATAAAAACTTTTTAACAAAAAAATTAAACCGCCGAAAAAACTGAAAAGCAAAAAATAATAAACCTTTTTATTTAACCTTAATAACTAAGTTCTTAAACTAATTTAAGTATACCTAAGTATATATTTTGTAATTATTTTGAGTTTTTAATTAACCCTAATAACTGACTTCTAAAACTAATGTAAGTATACCTAAGTAACTTTGAGTCGGCGCCAAACAAGCAAATTAATTAATTACGTAAAGCCTTCGATCAACAATACCAACTAGATATCGGGTTGGAGCAAAAAATACGTCCAAGTAAATAACAGCGCACTGGAGACGTGAGCTCTTATTTCGTTTAGTTGATTTGAAACACAGCCAATGTAAACACGTTTCACAATGCCGCAATGTATTTTTAAAAGTTGCAATGCAACTTTTGCGTACGTGCAAATGTGCGAGGCCATTAGCAAAATTCGCCGCGTACGGCGCGTATGGCGCGGACAAATGTGCGTTCAGCTTTAATGTTTATCGCTGAAGATTTCACGTTGCATTTTTAATTTGATTTTGATTTAGTTATTTCTTTAAATTTAAGGTAATTTAGTGTTCTTTGTTCATTGATTGTTTGGCGCCGACTCAAAATTACTTAGGTATACTTACATTAGTTTTAGAAGTCAGTTATTAGGGTTAATTAAAAACTCAAAATAATTACAAAAATATATACTTAGGTATACTTAAATTAGTTTAAGAACTTAGTTATTAAGGTTAAATAAAAAAGGTTTATTATTTTTTGCTTTTCAGTTTTTTCGGCGGTTTAATTTTTTTGTTAAAAAGTTTTTATTTTATAATTTTTCGTGGCTATAATCTACTAATTACTACATGCTTAGTTTTTGACTACTTTCAAATTAGCTACCTACCTTAATTTAGCCTTTAACTGTTATATAATCCTACTTTAACTATTATTTGTTGTATAATAATATAAATTCTTTAAAAAAACAGGCTTTATATACCACCTTGGGTAGGCCCACAAAAAATGCTGCTCGAATGAGAAAAAGATATTTAGAAGAATCTAATAATGAGAAAAATAAAAGTTTGGAAGCAAATAGAAAGAGAATTAGATTAACACGTTCACAGGAGTGTTTAAATCAGCGCGAGGAAAGACTGTCGAAGATGAGAAGTTACAATAACGATAGGTTATTGCAAAAATGTGAAGAACAACGCGCTCATCGTTTAGGTCTGATAAGAGAGCGACTTTCAAATGAAACTGAAGACGAACATTTGCTACGTTTGGATGCTGCTCGTAACTGTTCTGCAATGGTGAAACTTCACGAAACTCCCGAGGAGAGAACGCGATAAGCGGCTTGCGAGCGAAGAAAACAGTGTAATGCAGAAAATTTTAAGAAAGCGATTAATGTTTATGCTAACTTGCCGTGTTCAATATTCGAAAAAAGTTTGTATCCTCAGCAACGTACAATATTGCAAACTACAAATTTAGGTTCTATTTTCCCTAATGAATTGGTAGCTTTAGGTAATATTATTACTTATTCACGATGCTCAAATAATATTAAAAAAACAACACTCCACCGTAGGCCTATTGGAATAAAATGTCGGTAGCTGTAATGCCTACAGAAATCGATACCTTATCGGAAATTGAAAAACGTTTTATTTACAGAGTAGGTAGTGCCATTTCTTAAAATAATAAATGTTCAAAATCGTTTGAGCCAATACTGGTGCAAATGGCAGGCAATTATTTTTGTTTAGGATGTGGTCGAGCTGGCGGAGCAAATTCCGCTTGAACCTAATCAAACTGGATTAGTGATTGTAGTAGAAAGTCGTAAAAATTTAGAACGTTCTAGGGAGTTTCAAATAGATGTATGTAAACTTCAATTAGCATTGCAGTGGCTCCTAACGAATAATGCACTCTATAAAGATGTTCGCACCTGCACATGGTCATAATAGTGAAGAATCAATTGCTGAACGGTCAACTGTACCTACAACTAACTATACTGCCTTGAGTAACAATGTATCTATATTATATGGTTCTTTTCATCAGGACAATGAACGATTTAGTCCAGAGTCACGTGGTCGGCAATGCACAGGGATTGCAACTGTTGCTAGTGTGGCATTTTCTCTGATAAATCCCAATAATTGGTGCAAAAGCGACATAGATTACATGTTATTGGGAGGAGATAAATATTATAGAGACTGTATTGCGGCTCGAGCTAACCCCAATTCCGAAGAAGCACATATCGAATATTTGGCTGCAACTGAGCTTTTACCTAATATCACATACAACAATTGAAAAGTTGATATCAATGTTCGTCATGAATCATCCTTTAATGGTCACGTAGACAACGACAATAGTGAAGAAGGATTTCCCAATTTGTTAAATGCTCTAATAAATGTATTTGCTACATATGGGAAGAAACCTCCAGATAATGTTGTTCCAAAAGATGTGAACAATTGTAGTGGACTTTTATCTGAAGTAAAATTAGCTGTCAAATCTCGTGTGATGTTGAGACATAACAATCAGTATCTGACGGGCTCATCAATGGTGCTATGGGTATTGTAAAAATAATAAAATGGCAATCACTACGCAGGGATCAACTAGAGGAAGGAGAATTACCGGATTGTGTATTAGTAAAATTTGACGATGAAAGCATAGGAAGCAGACTAAAAGATAGCGATGGCTGTGTCGCCATACCTTCAGTGGTAGCCACCTTTTAAGGTACGAAGCGCAATGGCGATATTGAGCACAGGATGTTGACGATAATTTTATGCTGGGCCGTCACGGTTCACAAATTACAAGGTGCGGCCCTTGATAAAGCTGTAATCGACCTCGGAAAGAAAGGGTTTGCCAAAGGACAGGCATATGTGGCACTGAGTAGAGTAAAAACACTTGAGGGTATTGCTATATCTGATTTAGGGCCAAATAAGGTATTACACAAACCTCACGATGAACGAGCTTTAGCAGAAATGCAGAGACTGAGAGGACTACACACAAGAGACTGACAGCTCTGAAGCTCATTCATCGTGAGGTTTTTTTGTAATGTAATGTAATGTAGTGTAATTATTATGTAATGTAGTAATACACCACTCAGAATTAAAATCTGTGAGTAAAAAATAAATCTAAACCCTATTTTCCCACCCTTAGGGTAAACATTTCTTTTCCAAATTTATATGGGACCAATTTCGACGTATACCCTACCCAATAAAAAAAGAATTATCAAAATCGGACCACTCTGTAAAAAGTTATGCGTGGTCATACATAAAAAAAATATACACGTCGACTTGAGAACCTCCGTCTTTTCGTCGGTTAAAAAATAAATGTGATCAGAAAAAAATACAGCACGGTAGCGTACATGACTGCTGCGCTGCGAGCTGCCGGTTCGAATTCCGCACGTAACACGTATTTGTATTGCCTAAAAATAATTGGGTTTGAATGTTCATGTGCAATTTATCTATGTACACCTTACACACAATACAACGTGAAAGTTATACTGCGATCAATTTAACACTAAAATATCTTATGTGTTTTTAAATTTTTGTGTTTATCTAATTACACCTTTTTTGTTTGACTGCCTTTCTGCACCAGCATGGGAATATCCCCTACCAAACGTGGCCCCGTCCCTGCCTAAGGAGGAATTGTCAGTATTTTTTTTTTGTAGAATAAGGATGACAAACGAGCACACAATCCACCTGATGGTAAGTGGTTGCTGTAGTCCATAGACATCTAAATCTATTTTCGTTTGCGAATTAAAATGCAGATGCGTTGTCACCCGTAAGGAATATGATAGAATGCCTCTTTCCCAGTAAATAGGGTCTCCGGTACACTCACCATACGAAACACAGCAGCATTAAACTGCTTTTTCTCGCTAGTATTCTGTGAGAGCGTGGTCCCTCCCCCGTCGAGCCGACCCATTCGTGCTACAACTATACTATTAATGTAGCTGCAGCATGGCTCTACCACGTATAGCTACATATTCAACTATAAATAACAGAAAAATATCAGGCTATCTTTGGACGGTTGCGTAGTAGACTATTGCGGCGTTAGCAGATTGCGGGTTTGATTCCCGCTCGCAGATCGTATCTCAGGGTATTTTGACGGTACCGATTATAATCCCATGGTGTTCCACCTTCGTCGCATACTGGCAGCCCCACCACCACCGACATCAACCAACGGTGCGGCCCCGTCAGGGTCGCGGAGGATAGGGTGAGTGGTGTCATGTCATTGCCATATCAACACTCCTCTTTCTACGTGACTTCACCGTGGCTGCAGCGACAGGCGGACAGGGCATCTCTCTCGCCGCAGCGCACCAAGTTATATACGAAATGGGCTCGTCAAGCTCACTCGGAGTGGCCACCTCGGGCCGGACCTACACCTCGGGCCAGCCATGTGTGGGTTCCTCTTAGTTCACCGCGTGTGACCAAGTCACGGCTAATAAGCCACGACTAGGCGAAAATCCGTTGGGGTTTATTATTGTAAAATTCATTTGATTAATTTAACTATCGAATTAATATGTACGGACTATATTCTATTATAAACAGTAATTACAAGAAACAATGTGAGCCACTTAAGTATTTCTGCGAGTTGAAACATATACCACACACAAATTATTATTTTTAATCTCAACTCACCGAAGTGCCGGATCAAAGAAACTGTAAGCCTCTCATAGAAGGAAAATATGGAGCCAAAATACAATTGCTAATATAGATTACAACTCCAATAACATTATATTATTATTCTCTCTTTATTATCAGCCTACGGAATACTTTTGCTGAACATGGGTTTTGTAGAGATTTATGGCAAGTATGTACACGATCGCTGTACCAGATATCTCGCAACTTTGACACTACTCCCGGCGACTGGAAATTTTATCCCTTGTTAAGAGAAATCATACGCATTTTCTAGCATTTTCTATAGTTTTCTCACGACATCCACGATGCAAAATGTAGTGATGGATTTTATTACATATCAACTGTTACAACCGTGTGATGACACAATGACGGTATGATTGCAATGACGCACAGTAATCATAAATAAAGCGTTGAAATTAATTGAATTGTTTTGAAATGATTTTATAATTACTTTGCTACAGTTATGCTGCAGTTATATTATGGTTATAGAAAAAATGGATCGACTCGACCGGGGAAGGACCACAGAATATCAGTGTAAAATAGCAGCTTAATCCAGCATGTTTCGTATGGTGAGTGAGAACCGGGGCACCTTGTGCACTGGAACAGGGGGAATGCCCCATCTTAGTCTTTAGGGGTGACAACGCATCTGCATTTTAATTTGCAAACGAAGATAGATGTAGATGTCCATGGACCACAGCAACCACTTGCGGCAGAGTATTCCTTAAAATAACTAAACAAAAAAAACTGCAGTTGCTAACCCGCCGGCTAAGCGTGGCAACTATGGTAAATATCCCCACTATGAGACAATCTAAGGGAAAGCCAATGATTACCAGCGGACTTTTAATTATATGCAAGTAACGTTATACTATGTCTCTTTTCCAGTAAAAAGGGTCTCCGGTTCTCTGCACTCAACATACGAAACACAGCAGCATTAAGCGGCTATTTTACGCTGGTATTCTGTGAGAGCGTTGTCCTTCCCCGGTCGAGCCGACCCTTTCGTGCTACAACCATACTATTAATATAGCTGCAGGAAGGCTCTACCACGTATAAAAATATTCCCCTGTCACTCCTTTCGACACCCACGGGATGAAATAGGGTCGGGGACGGTCAATAATGGCAGTATAAGATCTCGTATATGCCAGGTATGTATAATAAGACATTTATTCGAACACTTATATCTACATATGTATATTACAATTAAAGAGAAAAAATGTGACTTATTAACAAACAAAATAATAGGAAAAAGAACACAAGAAGAAGTGCATCCATCATAAGTGTATACGACCACATATTAAAACAAAAATTGTGTGCTATGATGAAGTGGTAAAAGGCATCGTTTCAGCATAAGCCACGAGCTTGATTGATCTGATTTTCAGCCGGCCCTGAACAAGTTCGAATGGTCAACAGTACGTATGCGAGCGAGTAATATTTTTTTCAATGTATATTCTATGCCCCGTGTGAGATTTGCCGTAAAATGTATTTTGCAAAGAGTCCCTATATTATAGTAAAATATTTATGCTATACTAGCTGTTCCCCGCGACTTCGCTCGCGTGTTAGGGTTTTTATGTTTTTGCGCGGACCCTAATTATTTTTCTAAAATTAAAGTAGCCTAAGTTACTCCTTGTAAAATCAGCTATCTGCCAGTGAAAGTCATGTTAAAATTGGTCCAGCCGTTTCGGAGATTACCCGGAACAAACAGACAGACAAACAAAAAATTTAAAAATTGTATTTTAGTTATAGGTACCGTATTTCCTTTCATATGCATTTAGTAAAAAACTGTAATTTTGACATTACAAACAAACACTCTAATTTTATTTATTTTTATGATATATTTTATATGTATAAATGTATACAGAGGGCAATAAATTCAAAGTAACAAGTACATTTTAGTTATACATTAAATAACTACTTATCATCACCATCATCATCATTACAGCTCTTCATAAGTCCACTGCTGAACATAGGCCTCCCCCAAGGAATGCCACAAAGCACGATCCTGAGACACCTGCATCCATCGACTTCCTGCATGTCTTACCAGGTCGTCACTCCAGCTCATCGGAGGTCGTCCTACACTTCGCCTACCGGTACGACGCTGCCACTCAAGAACCTTTCTTTCTCATCGGTTGTCGGTTCTTCGAGCTATATGGCCGGCCCACTGACACTTCAGCTTACTTATCAATTATATACACACATACTCAATTATTTACGACACTTGCGTTCGTTTAATTAGATTTTATTTAAATGTATTTTGAAATTCCCTAATGTCTTTAGATTACGTAGTGGTGGAGGTATATTACCCGGGCTGTATATTATTCCAGTGGGTTGCTGTTTATTTGTAACTACCTCTGAAGGGCGAGGAACTATGCAAAGGTACACCTAATATACGAGAGGAAACACGCGTGACATACTTATTGTGTATCCCGACACAAGCCTAGTTTACAATATCGATACTTGGAATTTTTTGTCTTGATAAAACCGAATAGGTACACTCCGGAGGTAAAAAGTAATCTAACGAAAACTACTTACTTCTTATTCCATCAAGCCTTCTTATTCTTCATCATCAAACCGTTAAAGCCAACTGTTGAACAAGAACCTCTCAAGTTGTAGGGAGCTTTTGCCTTAATCACCAATCTTGGGAGGTGGATTGACAATTGCAGCACGAGACATCTCGAACCTTTAAGCTTGCTGTCAGTCGTGGTTTTTCACTTCGTAAACGAGATAGTTATTTTTTATCCATCAGAAGCCATTAGATTTTCAATTGAGAAGATGGATGGGTGTTGCCATCTGCTTGGGATCCTATAATTAATAAAATTAAATCCAAACCCAAGCATACCATTGCATGAATTCAAGATACTATAAGCTCATTCTGTGTAGATCAGATCAAAAATTAATATTCAAAAACTGAAGGTAGCCAGGCTAACTATGACATCGCGGGAGGCAAACACCTCAGTCCCCCCCCCCCCCCGTGATCATGGGTGTTGTAAAGCACTCGAAACGTCGGGAATTAAAAAGATAAATTAAACGCGATAAAATCCGTAAAAAATAGTTTCATTTAACACACCTTTTTTGTTTGACTGCGTTTCTCCGGATCAGCATGGGAATAGCCCCTACCAAACATGGGCCCCTCCCTGTCTAAGAAGGAATAGTCAGTATGGCCATGCTTAGCAGAAGACTCAGGGGTATCAGTACAAGATATTTCGCACCTTTGACGCTGTCTCCCGAGTTCATTTCGATTTACATATTGACACCTGTCTATGGCCACTATAAATTGTAAATATCTAATGACAAAAACATACAATTTATTAAATTCCCGTAATTAAGAAAGGGCTCCAAAATTATAAATTCATTAAAATTCGACTCGCTTGGATAACGCATAAATTCTAAAACACGCTGACACACTTTAACAGCTGTTCTAATATTTAAAGACAACGTAGTAGCTGCAACGTAGTAATGGAAATTCTGTTTCAATATGCAAGACAATTTTGGCGCGTATATATGAGGTTCTCTGAAGTGTATTCTGATTGGATTTTATGAAGTAATGTAGGAGCCAAGTCAGTATTTATAGTCAATGGATTGCTTTACATATAAACAGAATCGAGTCTAATATTTACCTGGAATAAGGTCTTTTTCTTTTTATTAGCCCTACCGTTGAAGGCTTGGCAGGAGGATTGACGATCGTAGTGCCAGGCTTCTCACACCTTTGATCTCATATCACATCGCCTATCTGAATAGTTTACACATTACCTCAACAAGATGACTGTATATAGCGTATTCAATCGGAAGCCATATAATCGCCTTTTAATTATCTTATGGCTCCACTACATGTTAGAAATAAGGTTACTTTTTTGGTTAAGTGAATTTTATTTTTTATGGACATCGTGACATTACGCAGACACTGGTTTACTGCGAATGTCCCGTATGCACACACTATGATATGTTTTCAAGCTGTTATTGAACGTTTACCTTTGCAATGTTTATGAGTTCGACAGTGAAATATTGAAATTTTGATTTTTTGTTATAATTGCACACATGGAACACGAAGCGGAGATGTAGTTCGTTAGTGTATCTTTGTACTTAGTTACTGCTTACAACAGCTTTATAAAGCATTTATATAATAAGAAATTACTCCAATTGCAAGAGGAGATTTCAATTAATACTTCTGAAGTAGTCATGGTATTATTTATTTAGATTAATAATAAAAAAACTTAGAAATAATTTTACTTGGACGTCAATTGG
The DNA here is from genome assembly GCA_963668995.1 of Parnassius mnemosyne. Classification (NCBI taxonomy): domain Eukaryota; kingdom Metazoa; phylum Arthropoda; class Insecta; order Lepidoptera; family Papilionidae; genus Parnassius; species Parnassius mnemosyne. Next base: position 9,751,422 of record CAVLGL010000057.1, read on the forward strand.
TCGGTATAGATGTGAACAAGATATATTTCGAAAAAAAAAACTGAACTTATTAATTAGATTTTTTTTATTAGCTATAGATTTTAATCCTTAGGAAGCCTTTTGAATTTCACTATTGTAAACGGTTCCGTTCATAATTTTTTTTTGTTTTATCAATTATTTGACATTGTTTTTCGGTACTAAAATACGAATCAATGGTATCAAGCAGTCAAAAAAAATTCGTGTTAATTAATAGTAACTATAATTTTTTAGCTTTATACATAATACGTGTTTCGATAATTAATAAAAGTAAATTGATTATTCAAAACATTACACACTCAGTTTTCAGACAAACAACAGAACATCAGTCATCCATCATCATCAATCAGTGCGGCGTTCCCGTTTCAGTGGCTAAAGATGAGCTTGAACAATGAGACAAGAACTGACATGCCTCTATCGATAACTACCCCTTTTATATTCCATTTTATTACTATAATACAAAAGGACAAAAGTTTTCTTTAACAAAATGGAAGGGAACTATTTTAAAGCATTTTTCTTTTTTTTTATAGGAGAGGGGGCAAACGAGCATGCGGCTCACCTGATGTTAAGTGACTACCGCCGGCAATGAACAACCGCAACACCAGGGGAATTGCAGATGCATTGCCGGCACAGTGGTGGACCGCCAATCATCTAGATAGTCTGGATGGTATCGGGAGTTCTGCCGCGATGTGCGTTCGTGAAATTTGGCGGCTGGGATTAATCCGAACAATTCCTCAGAGCACTCCCCATGGTAAATGCGAAAGAAAATGCTAAGAGATGCAACATCTCTTCGCAGTGCCAATGAGTCGAGCCGATCGGAAAGAACTCGGTCGTCGACGATTCGAGCCGCTCTGCGCTGGATGCGGTCAAGTGGAAGGAGCTGGCACTGGGGAGCCCCAGCCCAGAGATGGGAACAGTATTCCATGTGAGGCCGAACCTGCGCCTTGTAAAGTTGCAGGCGTTGAGCTGGCATGAAATACTGTCCCGCTCTGCTGAGCACGCCAAGCTTTTTAGAGGCCAATTTTGCCTTCTCTTCCAAGTGACCACGAAACTGCACGTCACTTGATATGTCGACGCCGAGGTTTCCGATACTGGCTGAGGCAACAAGGGGAGTACCTTGAAACTGAGGAGATACGAAAAAGTTGTTCTTTTTAGTGGTAAACGCGCAAACTTGTGTCGTCTGAGGATTAAACTGGACTAGATTTAGTCGCCCCCAATCCGAGACTTTGTCCAGCAAAGACTCGACTTCAGACACAAGTTTGTTCCGGTACTCGGTGACGTTTTCCCGAGAAATATTGCTATGCTAAAGAAACAGCGTTGGTGATAGCACGCAGCCTTGTGGAACACCAGCGTTAATAGGCCTGTAGTCGTAGCATGCACCGATTATAACGACCTTGATGCTCCGATCTGCAAGGAAGCTGGTGATCTAATTGCACAATTTCTTGGGAAGCCCATAGGAAGGGAAGCGCTTTGTGCCAAACCCGATCGAAGGCCTTCGCAATGTCCAAACTAACGGCCAATGCCTCCCCCTTGAACTATTCTGCCTCCGCCCATCTATGAGTTAAGTAGACCAGAAGATCACCAGCTGATCGACCCCGACGAAAACCGTACTGGCGGTCACTAATCAGCTGGTGATCCTCAAGGTACCGCATGAGGTGGCAGTTTATAACGGATTCCATTATTTTGGAGAACATAGGGGTGATGGCGATAGGCCTGTAGTTGGACGGGTCTGAGCGGTGTTTTAGGGATCGGGTGGAGACATGCTGTCTACCATGATTTCGGGACTACGCCTAGGGAGTAGGAGTACCGGAAAAGACGCGTTAGAACCGGTGCCAACTCCGAAACACACGTCCTCAGCACAATTGGGGGGATTTCGTCAGGACCACTCGACTTGTGGATGTCAAGGGAGAGGAGTGCTCTGCGAACCGAGCGCTGTGAGAACCGCACATCCGGCATGGAGCACTCACACCGCGGGATGGTCGGCGGTGTGTTCCCCCCGTCATCAACAGTCGAGTTGGACGCAAAAAAGGAGCCTAAAAGGTCGGCTTTCTCTTTTGCGTCGTGGGCCAGTGAGTCGTCCTCCCTGTGCAGAGATGGTAGTAATGGCTTACAGAAATTCCCTTGGACAGCCTTGGCGAGAGACCAGAATGCACGGGTTCTCGAAGGAAGGCGAACTAGTTTCTCGCCAATTCTGCCTATGTGCTCTGACTTTGCCTTGGCAACAACTCTTTTGGAGGACCTGGAGGCGAAGTTATATTTCTTTTTAAGTATGCTGGTGTTTACATCCCGAGTCGCCAAAGCCGCAGCCCAGGCTTGATAACACTCCTGCTTACTGCGTAATGCAGTCGTACAGGAGCGACCAAACCAAGGCTGAGATCTGCCTCCGATGGGTACCACAGATGATGGAATAAATAGTTCCATTCCCTGTAGCACCACATCAGTGACAGAGTCAGCAACAGCGCTGGGATCATCCGGCGAGAAGCAAACCCGCCCCCATGGGTAGGAAGCAAAGAAAGACCGTATTCCGTCCTAATTCGCCGGCCTGTAATGCCAAACACGGCGGCAACCTGCAGAACGCAACCGCGAGGGAAGCGTGAGTGGCACCACACTCCGGATCAGACAATGGTCCGAAGAGCCAAGAGGGGCATCGACGGAAACCTGATATCCGTCCGGATGAGAGTTCAGCAGAAGGTCCAACAGAGAAGGTGTATGATCCTCAACATCTGGAATCCGCGTAGGCGATGTAACCAGTTGTGTCAGACCATATGCCATGGCAAAGTCATAAACAGATCTTCCCGCATGATCGGTTAAACGTGAACCGAACCATTCGGCGTGGTGGGCGTTAAAATCGCCAAGGATCATGATCTCTGCGGATGGGACCTGTTGTAGCAAGGAATCTGTAGCCATTTGGACGTGGTCGATGAGTCGGTCTGTTTCGGCATTACCGCTATGGGACCTATAGAGGCACACGTAAACGCGCGGATGGTCGTCGCTGTCTACGCGTAATCAAAGGATGGACAGGTCCGAACCTTTAAGACTGCCGAGGCGTCGAGAACATTTGTCCTCTCTGACATACACGCAAACTCCAGCGCGAGGCACAAAGGAGTGCTCCAATTTGTACCCCGGGCAGGAGAGATACGAAGTATCACCCGGAGAAGACACCTGCGTCTCGGTCAGAAAGAGGAAGTCCGGCTTCGCCATCTCGAGATGGTAGTGGACGGCGTTTAGGTTCGAGTGAAGTCCCCTGATGTTGCAGAAATTCACGGATAGCGTGGCAGGGGTCGCCTTGGTCTTGTTGCTCAGTTTGCCCCGAGAAGTTATTGTGTTGAGCGGAATTTGCCCCCCCCCCCCCCCCCCCGAATACGCGGGGCAGCCTGAGCACCCACGCTCAGGAGTGGAGTAGCATGGTCGTGGATGCTCAGCGAGGGATTATCCAGGGGTACTGGCACCCTCCTGGGGTAGTTTATGATGTAATTCCGCTACCATGTAGATGGGGGGGGGGGGGAATCAGAGTTTCCACTTCACGCCGGTATTCTGTGAGGTCGTGGTACTAACCCGGCTCGAGCCGGCCCATACGTGCAATAGCAAAAGCTGCTGCGTGGCTCTACCACCAATAAAGCCTACCCATTTGATACGGCCTACGGCCACCCCTGCAAAAGTAGGCTATCCCGGGGCCAAAGCAGGAATTCTACGGGCAGACGCAGGTCAGGCCTCTAAAGGCCATTGTGAAATATCCTATCACAATCAAGGGGGAAGGCCAGTTAACGGGAACGCAGCCAGCGTTCTTGGCACGATACCGCAGGGAGTAGGACTATATGATAATTAAGTTTCTAGTTTTAGTTTTTTTTTATTATTATTATTGTAGTTTGTAATATTGTATATAATAATAATGTTATTTTCATAATTAACATAATCTGTTTTTACATTATTCGTTTTTTTCTAATCAGCAGGTCATATCCAGTTATGATTGGGGGCTAAAAGTTTTAAAAACTTTTTCGATTTTAGTTTTTAGAGGTTACTTTTTGTTTTTGCCCTTCAACAAGCAGTTAGTTGATAAACTACACAAATCTCAAAAAAAAGCTTTTCCTTCTATCTGTCTCCGAAATGTTTTTTATAAATGCTTCTACATAAAATAGCCGTTGAGGAAACGTATGTGACATTGAAACACAGACAGACATCCATGTGAATGTGATTATATTAATATCCCGCTATGGTAATTTTGTCGCGGAGCGCAGAAAATTCATTTTATTTCTTGTTCTATTGTAATATTTAATACTTGGTAAATCACGTGTTTATATTTATTTTAGTTTTGTGCATATCCTTATATTTAAATTTTCGGGAATCAAGGAAGTGACACAACATTACTATTTAAAAATGTATTTATTGCTTTTCGAAGTATTCTCCGCGAAATTTGACACATTTTTCCATACGATGGAACCAATCATTGAAGCAACCATTCCATTCGGAAGTTGGGGTCTCCTAAATGGCCGTTTTGTAGGCGTCCACAGCTTCTTCAGGTGATGAAAATCTCTGTCCACGCAATTTATTCTTTATTTTAGGGAAAGTATAGAAATCATTAGGGCTTAGGTCGGGGCTGTACGGCGGATGGTCATAAATTCTATGTTTTCTTGCTCTAAAAGCTTTTTTGTTCTGTGTGCGGTGTGAGAACTCGCATTGTCGTGATGGAGGATGATGCGGAGGTTGCAGTTCTCTTTACGGAGTTCAGAAACGACCTGTGGCAAACAAATGCTAGCATACCATTCTGCATTAACCGTTCTTTGTACCTCAAGAGGAATAGTCGTAAAATGGTCGGTTTTGGAGACAAACGTGGCCACCATTTTTTTTTGCAACACTCCGTGAACGAACAATTTATGTTGGCTTTTCTCATTTTCGAACACCCAAACTCGTGACTGGCTTTTTGTTTCGGGTTCGTACGCGTATATCCAGGATTCGTCACGGGAATTTGGGTATTAATGGATTCTATTACGGCGCAATCACAAGGCGTCAAATCTCTAAGTTATTATCTATCCTATCTTGTGCAGCCGAAGATGACAACGAGCACTGATTTAGCTTAACAAAAGCCTAATCACTCTTTAAAGTCACCCACATTATAATCAAATGAAAATTCAAACGCTGGCAGATTATTCCACTACTTTGCCGTACGAATTATAATTTACAAATCAAAACGTTTGGTTTGAATGCGTGGTATGTCGACAGGAAAGGACCCGTTTTGGTGATCCGATGATGGAATGGAAAACAAATTAAGTAATGCAATTCCTGCGCACACTCTTTTAATAGTTTTTTACTTTTTAAAAAGTGTTTATTTTTTTCCTCTTGCTATTTATTTTTGTTATATATATAGAAACTTGATTAAAAGAGTTAAGCGAGGTACATTTAAAGTCTTATTAATTTTAAACAAAATACTTGATAAACCATTTTTCAGGCGTTCTCCGCTGTCCGAGCAAAATTGTGTGCATGTCGATGGTAAGTATAACATAACATAACATAAACACTCACGCCTGTCACCCAGAGGGGTAGGCTGAGATTATGGACTTCCATTTGGCACGATCCTGACACACCTCTCTCGCTTCCTCCACATCCATATACCTACGCATACACGCTCGTCGGTTAAAGGTACTCTTGATTTGGCCCATTTTTAATATATCGCCAATTTGGTCGATAAACTTTCGCCTAGGGCGACCCTTCCCGACTATGCCGTTCACCTCTGCAAAATAAATTTGCTTTGTCACTCTTTCCTCATTCAGTCTTTCTACATGGCCAAACCACCGAAGCATTCCTTTCTTAATCCTGGTCACAATATCATCTTGCAAACCACACTCTTCTGTTATTAAACAATTTCTCACTCTGTCATACAGCTTCATCCCTAACATACTCCTTAATGACCGCATTTCTACAGCATTTATTCTACTCTCATGCTTCTTCTGCCACACCCAACTTTCACTACCATACATTAAAATAGGTACTAACACAGCATTGTGAATTGCATGGCAAGTATGTTTTATCAAAATGCCACGGAGATGATCAAATTATTTCTCATTATAACAAAGCATAATAAACTTGAGCATTACCCCAAAAGAACACCTTACTGATTTTATATTAAGATTATTAATTATTTACAAAAGTTCTATGTTGTAATTAAATTTTGATGTTGCGTAAGTATGCTTAGGACTGAGTATGATTAAGTTTTCATTGTGTTTTGAATTTCTTAAGAGATTTATATTTTCCTTACAGAATTATTGAAATCCCCCCCCCCCCCCTCTTGAACTAAACACAAGAAATAAATTAAATTTACTTTCATATTTTTATCTAAATTTACGTGATTAAGTTTATATTAGGTTTATTAAAGTGTATTTTATATTATATAGCATAAAATACTATGCGAAATCGACATCAATCGTACTTTTGAAGAGAGGTAGGAGTGTAGTAGAGTGATTTGGCGCAAAATTTGTTTTCAACAAATTACTCAAAACTTTGTCAATTAAATCGTCCTATTTTATTATGTTCCGGTCTCTTCTATAGAGATCATCATGACTATAGAACATCGTCTACAAACATAGTATTATAAGGCTGAAATTTCACACATTAGCATAAATGTGTGAAATTTCAGCATATATTTTAAAACGCAGCATTGAAATGTAAAGAACATTCACGACTTACTACTTGAATTACTTTCACGACTAAATTTGTCCTTGTCAGCGCTGAACTGGGTTTTCTCTTATCTTCGCACTCGCCAGCAGGCTGATCGGTCTTGTTAGGATTTTGCCAACTGGTGTGATCTGTCTCGCAAGTACCGCAAGGCGGCATTGTCCAAAATACTCGAACGCATAATAAACAACAGGCTCGTAAACTACTTGGAAAAACATAACTTTCTTTCGCCCTCAGAATATGGTTTTAGGTCAGGTAAATCTACCTCGGATGCGATTCATGACCTTACTAATTATATTGTTACAAACTTGGACAATGGGCAGAAGGTTCTTGGCATATTTCTAGATCTCGCCAAAGCTTTCGACACGGTTTCTGTACCCATACTTTTACGTAAGATGGAGAGTTTGGGAATTAGAGGTATACAACTGCAACTTTTTGAAGATTACTTGAGTGGACGTACTCAGTGCGTTCAGGTGGATAAATTCATCAGTACTGAACGCACAATTACCTATGGTACGCCTCAGGGCAGTGTACTCTCTCCAACCTTATTTCTAATATATATTAATGAAATGAGTATGCTCACTCTTCCTAAAGGGCGGATAATAAGTTATGCAGATGATACCGTCCTCCTATTTAACGCAGGTTCATGGCAAGATGTCTATACGTACGCCCAGCTGGGCTACAACACAGTCTCTAACTGGCTCCGAAGTAATGTGCTGACACTCAACATAGATAAAACATGTTATGTTGCATTTAGATTAAAAAACAACACATTAACAACATTATCACCACCATACTCTATCGTTAGTCACTCATGTTCCAAGTCACTTAATAACGCGGATACCTGCATCAAACTATGTCAAGCTGAAAAAGTAAAATATCTAGGAGTAATAATTGATAGCACTCTACGTTTTCATGAACACATTAATACCCTTAATAGCAGGTTGCGTAAACTTATATATGTTTTTAAAACTCTGAGAGATGTGGCTGACGAGAAACTAAAGAAATCCGTCTACTTCGCCTTGGCCCAATCTCTGTTAACATATGGTATTACCTCCTGGGGCGGTGCTCCAAAAACTAAAATGCTTCAATTGGAGAGAACGCAGAGAGCCATCTTAAAGGTCCCTTTTTCACTGCCGTATCGCTATCCTACAGAGCTCCTATATAAAGAGTTGAAAATTTTAACTGTGCGGCAACTGTTTATACAAAGTACCTTACTAAAACAACATGCTTTATTAAAATACAACCCCTCACTCTCCCGAGATAAAAGGCGTTTTAACCCCGTGGACCGCTATCATATAACACTATCCACCAAATTATCTAAACGTATCTTTTGTCACCTTGGAGGTTTCTTATACAATAAAATCAATAAAATTATCCCTATATTTAACCTTAACAAAACTATATGCAAAAAGAAAATAACTATCTGGCTCCAAGAACTAAATTATTATGACACTGAACAACTACTTACTAATTCTATCTAATTACTAATCTAATAAAAGTTAATTACTAACCCAGTCACAAACTAACAAACAAAAGCATGCACACACACACACACACACACACACACACACACACACACACACACACACACACACACACACACACACACACACACACACACACACACACACACACACACACACACACACACACACACACACACACACACACACACACACACACTAATACTAGTTAATATATGTAGAATCCTAAGTAAATGAAAGGAGATATTATGTAAATTATAAATATGGTACATGTACGAGTGCATAATAAAAGTATTGTAATTAGAACCATAGGGCGGAGACCTGGCGTCCTGAAATACAGGCGTAAAGCCTAGCTTAGGCACCAGTCTCCCAGAGTATATTATTGAGGCTATACTATAATATTATGTACAATAATTCTGTATTGTGGTGAGAAAATAAAATAAATTATTATTATTATTATTATGGGGTATTTGTATAGTTTTCTCATCTGGTTGGGCTGTATAAATATATAATTGTAAATGAAAATGATAAACTTACATAAATATCAATAAAATAAAATAAATACATAAAAATTACATAAATATATAAAAACCCAACCAGATGGAAGCCCTCGGCAGGGGAGACCAAACGGCCGAGGGTTAGGGAGAAAGGGAAAGAAACCGGCGGACGATGCGGGCGGTATCGAGGAGCACCGCCTTCTGCATTTGAGCTTGGAGCGATCCGTCACGGAGTCCCAGTCGCCTCAGATGACCCGAGAGGCTGACTGGGATTAACCCGTTCGCAGAGACGACCACAGGAATAATTTCGGCCGGCAGACCACCCCACATGTCGGTCACCTCGTGAGCCAGGTCCAGATATTTTGTCAACTTATCTGTTTCGGCTTTCACGAGGTTCTCGTCATAAGGAATGGTAATGTCGACCAAAAATATCCTTGACTGTGCCCGGTCCATCAGCACAATATCAGGCTTATTCGCAAGAATAGTCCTGTCCGTGATGATGGCCCGGTCCCAGTAGAGCCTGGCGCGGTCATTTTCGAGCACGGCTTCCGGCAAGTAATTATAATATGGCAGTTTCCGATCCACGAGACCGTATTTCAGAGCGAGCTCCTGGTGTAGAATCCTGGCTACTAGGTTGTGTCTGTGCAAATACTCAGAGTTAGAAAGCGCCGAACAACCGGAGATGACATGCCTAAGTGACTCACCGGGATGGCGACAAGCTCGACAGATGTCGACGGCGCCATCCTTTAGGATGTATCTCCGATAATTGTTGGTCTTAATAACCTGATCCTGTATCGCACAGACAAAACCCTCGGTTTCCCCAAAGAGGTCACCGAAACGTAGCCAGTGGAGGGAGGCGACTGTGTCTACGCAAGGCTCATGTAGAGCCTTGTAGAACCTCCCGTGGAGCTCCTTCTCCTTCCATACGGTCTCCCGGTCGGAAATGCTCTGTACTGCCGGGTCTTGCCATTGCTCGTTGGCTAAGGATAGAGGGGTAAGTCCTTTATCACAAGAAATAACGTCCCTATAGAATGGATCATCCGCTCTCGTCAGAAAGTAATTACGGAGGCTGCACACTTCGCGATTATGCATGGTAAGCGCGCTTAAAAAGCCGCACCCACCATGCTTCCGCGGCAAGTACAGCCTCATTACTGACGATCTCGGATGATGCATCCTGTGGGACGTCATTATAGTGCGGACTTTTCTGTCCAGAGCGTTCAATTCGGTCTGAGTCCACCTGAGCATGCCAAAGGTATACATGAGAACAGGCATGATCCAACCGTTATATGCATGTGTCTTATTAACGCCCGACAAAAGACTGTTGAGCACTTTTGTCAAGCGTGCATAAAACACACCGCAAACTGACCGTTTCATGTCCGCCTCATCGATACCTATGTTCTGTGACATACCCAGGTATCGGTATGTTTCAGCCTCGGATAGGGTCTTTATGTTGATGGGCATAGATAAGTCTATGCCCTCAGAGTTAGCAACCCCACCCCTTTCGACATGGAGGATCGCACACTTATCCGTCCCCAGCTCCATTCTAATAGAATTGCTAAAATCACAAGTGATGTTTAGCAATTCCATAAGATGAGAGCGACTGGAGGCGAATAACTTGAGATCATCCATATAGAAAAGGTGGGTCACTTTTGTACCTCCTCTCCGAAGCTGAAATCCCCTCCCGGAACCCTCCAGTAAGGTACTAAGAGGGTTCAGAGAGAGGCAGAACCAGATTGGACTCAGACAATCGCCCTGGAAGATACCCCTTCTTATCCTTATGTGGTTCTCCGCAGCCGTCATCCGCTCGCCTAGATGACAAAGGATCGTACTCCACTGCCCCATACACTGCCCGAGGAAGTCTCGAACTGTACAGTCAACCTTGTACAGCTCGAGGACCCTCTTCAGCCATGTATGAGGCACCGAGTCGAATGCCTTTTTGTAGTCTATCCAGGCGGCGGAGAGGTTCCGACGGTTGCGTTTAACCACCTTGCCAATGACCGCGTCAATGAGGAGTGGTTCCTTGGTTCCACGACCGCCGCCCCGACATCCATTTTGAGCGCGCGACATCACCTGATTTGAGTTCAGGTGACGAGTGATTCTCGCGCTCAAAATGGATGTGAGTGTCTTGTATATGGTAGGTAGACACGTTATGGGGCGGTATTTGCTCGGGTCTGTGGAATCTCGGTCTTTAGGAACCAGATGAGTGATCCCAGTAGTGAAGAGGCTCGGGAGCGACTTTTGGTCGAGAGCCTCTTGAAACTGTCGGGCGAGAACAGCGTGACACACCACGAACCCCTTCAGCCAGTAGTGATGCAGTCCGTCGAGTCCCGGACTTTTCCAGTTCGGGGCCCTACGGACCGCCTCAGCTACGTCATCCGGCGTAATGATGACGGGGTCCATGGGCGTAACATTCGCACACTGACTCGCCACAACTTCCGTCCAAGGGCCCTCACTGTGGTTTACGGGCTCTGACCACAGGCCGCGCCAGAATGCGATAGTGTCGGCCTGATTCGGTGCTGGGCCCGTTCCACGTACCATTGGTCGCTCCAATGATTCATAGAGCCTCTTCTGATCACTCTGGAAGAGACGATTCTGGTTGAACCGTGTTGACCTCTCGGTATATCGCCGAATCCGCTTCCCCCAAGCAGCGATTCTCTGCTTCAGGTCGTCTATGCGCTCCGTCAGTTTTTGCGTTATATCCGGCTGGGACAAACTGATGTTTGTCCCAGCAAACGCCATCCTGACGGTGCGCACAATTCTCGGCCTATTATTGCCCGACCTGAAGCTTATCAGCCTGCGGATGAGGGCCCTTGCCTTTGCGATGCGGTCCTCAATTCTTCTTCTCCAGGCTGGGATGGCGCTACTTTGTCTAGTAGCGCGTCCAGCCTTGGAAAGTTTGGCGCCAATAATACGGCAAACTGCCAGTGCGGCGCCAAAAAGAATTGAGTCCGTCTCGCAAAGGTCCCGGCTGGCTTCCAAATAGGTCACCAGCATTGGGTTGAGAGCCCTCACGACAGCCCGATTCCGCTTGCTTAGGGGTATACGGGGAAGTCGCGGTCGATTCTCGAGAGGCGTACTGCGCGTTTCCCTAATCGCCTCTTCCACTATGCTCCTCATTTGCTCTAGTTCTGGGGCGACTATTCCATCGTCGCCTGAGTCAACTACAAGGAGATCAACGGCGGCATCTACATGTGCGGGTTGCTCTGCAACTCGTAGAGCCGCATCTCCTGTCGTAGCATTTTCATTCGACAAAGGAATAGCCTCACGTCGTAGCCGTTCGAGTTCGGCGTCATCAAATATTTTTGAGCGCATGATGTACCGAACTCGGTCTGCCAGATTTTGCTCGGTAACGGTAATAGATGGCTCCAGCTCAGCAAATAGTCGGTGCATCCTAGCCCGATACCCAAAACCTCCAATTTCTCTCCCTTTCGCCCCAAAATACGCCCGCAATGCATTTTTATTCATTTGCATTGACCAACGCATGCGGCGTACTCCACCAGTGGCGGGTGCTGATTGCTGGGCCAACGAAGACCCTGCCAACACCAAGCCAGCTGGTGGGGATGATGGATGCGAGGGGCTGCTGGGTGATCGTGCAGCACCTCGCGGTCGACTGGCGGTTCGCATGCTGCCGCGTCCAGCGCCAGCTCCAGACGCGCCCTGGTGACCTCCAGGCAGCGGCCCTTTGCGCGTATTTCTTAGTTCCATCATCCATTACTTGGGCGTCAGTTAACGGGAGACGCCCAGACCCGGCACCGTTTCATGGTGAGGCCATGTGCACAATCGGGCCTTTGCACCTCCAATTTTGCCGAGGCACGGCGCTAACACCTCTTGGCAAGGTGCTGACTGACTGCGCTGACGTAGCAGTTTTGTCACATAACCGTTACGTCAGCGGGCGATGGGGTCGTCACTTCCCTACGCCTTATTATTATTATTATTATTATTATTATTATTATTATTATTATTCTTTCTCCTCTCTTGTTTTCGGTGTTTATCAATCTTCTAACTACCCACCTTCAATGTTTTTATAACCCTTATGCTAACGATCTTAAGTTTACTCACAAGCATTCTTGGCTGAAATTGATACTGCTATTACAGCTATTAATCGTGACTTACAACGTATAACACACTGGTCACAGCCCTTTGGTATATCGGTAGATCCCAGTAAATGCCAGGCTATCGTTATTTGTAGTCGTCGGTTGGTGTCACAACTTAACATATCTGAACTACCATCCATTCACTATGAAAACTACGTAATATCCTTCAGAACTAGTGTTAAGGATCTGGGTTTCGACCCTTCTCTTAGTTGGATATCACAGGTGTCCGAGGTTTGTCGTAAAGTCACGGGCGTAGCTCGTTCCTTCTATTGCCTTAAGTTCTTTACGTGTTCTTCAACTAAACGTCTTCTGGTCCAATCTCTAATTCTTTCATTATTTGACTATGCTAATGTTTGTCGTTTTAATATTTCTCAGGAGCTGCTAAACAGGTTGGACAGGTTACTTAACAACTTTATATGATTCATCTTTGGTCTGCGCAAATATGATCACGTTTCAGAATTTCGCTCTCAGTTAAAGTGGTTGACTATACGCCAGTGCAGAGATTTCCGAATCCTGTCCACTCTGTTTTCAGTTCTTAATGATTCTTTTTCACCCTTTTATCTAAAAGAAAGATTTCAATTTCGTAGTGATACTCATTCTCCAATCTCCGTCAATCACACAGTTTATTCCCGTCAAAAATACGTGTCAAAAAGGTTTTTAAAAGAAAACGAGCATATCTGTGGCCTATAAAGTTGAGTCTCATTACTTTATATGTATTTAGTTATTTATGTATACACTTATATATCGTAGCAAGTTAACTGCCCAAAATCTCTGTTCTATTCAAGGTTAAATATTTTCATACTTCTCGATGGTAAATATTTTTGTTTTTCATGCATGCACATTAACACAAAAATTCCTCACTAAAATGGCTTTCTATTTTTACTTTTCTAACTTCTAAACTATTTTAAAAACTCACGTTTAAAAGTTCATTTTAGTGTGTTGATGAATGCAAGTTCTATTATAACCGTGTCACAATCTACCCTATCAATATTTACTTCAAGCCATTAAACAATAAAGGAGCAGCAATCGAAATTACTGCCAGAACTTCCTCCAAATGAGTTGTAAACTTCGATGCTTACATGTATGCAAGGAATAGTAGAACGATTATTTTTATGTATAAAATCGACTAGTGCAAATTGATGCGTATTACTGTTCCAAACATGTTGATGGTTACGAAGATGATGACGATTCCAAACAAATTGAAAGACATTTAAAATACAAGCAAAAATATCACAATTACCTATATACAATAACTTTACATCAGGCATCAAGGACTTAAAAATTAAGAACATTGACCCATAGTAATATATACCTTAACCTGAAAATATATATAAAATATAGACATTAGACACTATTGAGATAACTTCTTTGGCGCGTCCCTGTATCGGCGAAACACTACCCCAGAGGGACAGAAATCGGGAGCAAGGAAACGCTCTTTGTGTTCTGCAGGAACCTGTAGTACGTAGGACTTAAATAGGATGAATTAGTACAAACTAGAGCGTGGATAATAAAGCAATATTGCAATCTCACCCGATGGTAATGACCAACACGGTCAATGACCAGTCGCGTAATGATCAACACTGCCTACGACCAGCCGCATAATTTAATGACCACCCTGCCTATGACTAGTCGTAATGCCAGAGGAATTGCACTGAATATGTAAAAATTAACTAAGATTAGCCTGAGATAAATGTGATCTTTGAAAAGCACCTGTCGCGTTAAAACTAAATATTTGTAAGAGTATGAATTGCAAAATATAAGTATTTGCTTACTCCATATTCATTATCCGTGTAGAGGCAGTGTAAGAATATGCGCTACCTTATATCGTCCCTTGGGTGTCGTAAGAGGTAACAGTGGCCGGCTTCACTCGGTCATTGTGACGTAGGCGCGAGACCCAAAGCTTGTTGTCTTGCAATACATGCTCGACTTGCTGAAGCTAGGTAATACAGCAGGTATAGTCAAGCGTGTGGCTGCTGTACAACCTTACGTCAGAGGACACACAGACAAGGTTGGCTGCATCTTGAAGCGAGCTTCCATTAAAACATACTTCAAGCCGCCGAAGCAGTTTAGTCAATATTTACCATCCGTCAAGTGTCATATCCCTCTACTAGATGCAGGAGTGTACAAGCTGGATTGTGAATGTGATCTCTCTCACATAGGACAACCAAAAAGATATATAAAAACCCGCGTGAAAAAACATATAGCTGACTTGATGCACCGACGAAGAAGTTGCCGTTTTTAAGGTGCTGGAGAGCTATTCTAATCTCGCTCAGACTGACATCCGGAATATCTTCGGAATAGTGTCAGATAAGACTCTCTCTTGGATCGTTACTAACACTTGCGTGTGGCTCCAACGATGACGTGTACAGCTGCCCATTGAACCTCTCAATCTCACTCAAATTCTCAGGCGTCCCGGAAACGATGCTGCCACATTTGGTCTTCAGTTTTGACAGTTGGCACTTTCTGACAGACAGATCTCTGGTAAAGACTTTGGAGCCTTAGTTCCGCTCGATTGCTTCTTCAATATAAGTTGTATTGAAGTTGCGTAAGTCGCGCCGCATGCATTTGGAGATATGTCTGTTCAGTTGCCTGTATGCTGTTAAATTTGTTGAAGACTGGAGCTTCATTTTCCGTCTAACAACCATGAGATCAAGAGTGTGATTGGAGAGTTTTTGTGTTCTTTTGCGGACGGTCTAGCAGAACTTAGCTCCGACCGCATGGACAGTGTCCACGATTTTATCATTCATATCGTCCACTTCATTGCAGTCTTCCAGGCACTGAAAACGGTTTTGTAACTCGAGCTGAAAGGTTTCGGGACTTTGGACTAGAGCACGAGGGGGACGAAGCCTTGACTTCATTAGACGAGACCTCTCCAAATTAACGTTTAGGTTCAGTGTGCCTCTAACCATTCGGTGATCGCTACCAGTTTTCTCCCTCGCGATCACTGAGACATCACTACACATTTGTGGTCTGGTCATCATAATGAAATATATATATATATATATTATATATAAAATAATTCAAAACAATTAACTAGGTTTCTTTTTATTTAATTTTCAGGTACTCCACAACTTTTGTTGATGGGGATACCCACATAAATACTATTGCTTCTAATTCTGGACTCTATTTCGAAAACAATCACCATTGTTAATATCAGAAAATTCCTGGAAATTTATCGTATATCGTAATCTTGAACCTTTATTCCTAGCTCGCAACTCTATCAAACGACTTATAAATAACTATCAATCTCTCATTACTACACATTTATAATTATATACCTACCGTTATAACTGTAGTAGTCATTTATAAAAATAAACACAGACAGAATAGATTCTTGTCTCGACGAACTTAATTCTTACACTGACAAAAAGCAATCCAGATGCGAAATACTAGACGGCTTAGGTTCAATTTTGAAATGGCTCATTGTTGTTCCAGACGCAAAAGATCCCAAACATTATAACGAACACAAACAAACAGTTAGAGAAACAGCAAATATCTACTAATGATATCTTAAAACAACAATTAAAAATTATTTCTTCAACGATCACGAATTTTTATGAAACATTACATAAAATCTCTTATGATGAATACGTTAATAACGAAGATATTAGAAAAATCCATTCATACTCTACCTCAACAAACAAACTTATATTTAATTTAACTATTCTTGAAAACATATCTACCGTTTCAATTCAAATTCTAGAAGCTATAGTTTCTTTTGAACGAGATATCGATGATGTCATTACAAGCATACTTTTCATCAAATCAAATGCAATACACCCTTCTATAATACCCACTATTCGCCTTTAAAAAATAAATAAAATATAATAAAATAAAAATAAAATAAAATCAATTTATTTCAGACAGCCTATACAAACAATTACTATCTTCTTATCCCGCTAGGCTCAATAAAAACTTAGTTGCCCCGATAGCATTACCTAATATACACAAAATACTTGAATCTGCCTCTATTAATTCCTATATTTATATGAATAAAATTATATATATCTTAGAATTCCTTTTAATAAAAAACGAAAACTTTACATTATACCATTTTTATTCTATTCCTATGCTACATACTGACTCTTCCTTATATTCTACTATCCTTCCCGAACAAACATATCTTGCCATGAGTACCACTTGATAGCAATACGTCATCATGAGCTCACTGGACAAATGCAAAGACTTTGCAATGGAATCCAAAGTCTGCAAGGATCTTCTCATCTACAACATCAACACAAGACTCAAATGCGAAGTTGTCATCTTAAAAACGACGAGTCAACAAGTTCCTGAAGTTTGTGAGGTAACTACATTTACGACACACATCAACACTATCCGAGCTCTTAGAAACAACAACTGGATCTACATATTCTAACGCAAGACTCCGTATGCTTTAGAATGCGAAAGCAAAACGATTCACGGCGAAATCTCTGGAGCAGGTATCATCAGTCTAGAACAAGGATGTTAAATGTGCACCGCGTTTGTTACACTCCTAGCTGAGTACACAAAATCGATCAACATCAGCCATCCTTTTATCTGTATGTATATTGAACACATTTGCGTCTTAGATGAAATTAAGCTGCCACAACCAGAACTTGCACCAATCCAGCTCAACAACATTCAACTCGACTCTCCTAACTCGGTTAGAGAACAAATAAAACTCACACAAAATTGCTTGAAGATAATAAATCTACATTCATAGAAAAACATGTAACAAAATTTTTCATATTAAGTACGATTACTGGCATTATTATGCTAACATATTTTTGTTATAAATGTTATAAACGCTTGCCATGGAATAACATGCCTACAAATTCACATGGTAACTGTATACAATTTTTTAATAATTGTTTTGACCGTTTTCGTCGCTGACAAAACGTCAAGATTCCCATATCATCACTAAACACCGCTGCTACAACATCCTGTATACCAGAAGACGAAGACAAAGCTGCTTACTACACTCAAAAATCGAGCAAAACTGCTCAATGTTTTTACTAAGGGGAGAGGTTTTATGTCATAGATACTATTTACTTTATATTATGTTATAAGTCCTGTATACTTTATATTGTCTATTTACTGAAAAGCTAAATTACTTTCTTAGAAGCTAAACTAATTCGATTGTAATATTATATGCTAATGTTTATAGTTTACCATTCCTAATTGTCTGTAAAATCTTAGAATAAGTTAACGATAACACCAAGAACAATGTTGTTCCCTTATTTTATACCCCCACCTCTTAGCTTCCTACACTATTTAAACCAAATCTTTCGATCCCTCAATATAATTCCATTCCCAAGTTCTCTGTATCAACTACTATATTTTAAGTAAGTTTAAAAGTATTAAATAAATTTATTTTTAAAAGAATGTTTGTCTCTGCCACATAACACGCGTATTACTGCTCCAAACATGTTGATGGTGATGATGATGATGCTATTCCAAACAAATTGAAAGACATTTAAAATACGAGCAAAATATCACAATTACCTATATACAATAAAACATTTATTTCAAGCATCAAGGACTTAAAAACTAAAAAACCTTGGCCCAAAGCAATACATACCTTAACCTAAATATACATAACACTATTTAAGGAACTTTCTTCACGCGTCCCTGTATCGGCGAAACACTACCCCAGAGGGCCAGAAGTCGGGAACGAAGACAGTCTTTTTACGTTTTGCAGGAACCTGGATTACGTAGGATTTAAATAGGATCAAATAGTACAAATTAAAGCGTAGAAGATTAAGCAATCGTGCAAATGCACCTGATGGTAATGACCAACACCACCTATGACCAGTCGCGTAACGACCACCACCGCCTATGACCAGACGCAATGCCAGAGGTATTGCACTAAAGATATGAAGATTAACTAAGATTAGCCTGAGATAAATGTGATGTTTGAAGAGCTCAAATATTTAATGTTAGCACACTAAATATTTGTAAGAGTATGAATAGCAAAATATTAGTATTTGCTTACTTGGTATTCATCGTCCGTGTAGAAGCAGTGTAAGAATATCCGCTACCCCATATCATCCCTTGAGTACGAGTATTATAAGAGGCAACAGGAGGACAAGGCAGAAGATGGCTATCAGCGTATAACTAAAAATAAGAAACTGCGATTGTCAACCCACCTGCCAAGCGTGGCAGCTATGGCAATAAATATCCCTCTGTGAGCCAATCTATGGGATGTATGTTCAGCAGTGGACCATGATAAGGTGTAACGGTTACTTCACGTAAACAACCAACAGCTGGATCAAATTCCTAGAAAAAGGACTTGGCTTTATAATTAAAAATAAAAACTTTTTAACAAAAAAATTAAACCGCCGAAAAAACTGAAAAGCAAAAAATAATAAACCTTTTTATTTAACCTTAATAACTAAGTTCTTAAACTAATTTAAGTATACCTAAGTATATATTTTGTAATTATTTTGAGTTTTTAATTAACCCTAATAACTGACTTCTAAAACTAATGTAAGTATACCTAAGTAACTTTGAGTCGGCGCCAAACAAGCAAATTAATTAATTACGTAAAGCCTTCGATCAACAATACCAACTAGATATCGGGTTGGAGCAAAAAATACGTCCAAGTAAATAACAGCGCACTGGAGACGTGAGCTCTTATTTCGTTTAGTTGATTTGAAACACAGCCAATGTAAACACGTTTCACAATGCCGCAATGTATTTTTAAAAGTTGCAATGCAACTTTTGCGTACGTGCAAATGTGCGAGGCCATTAGCAAAATTCGCCGCGTACGGCGCGTATGGCGCGGACAAATGTGCGTTCAGCTTTAATGTTTATCGCTGAAGATTTCACGTTGCATTTTTAATTTGATTTTGATTTAGTTATTTCTTTAAATTTAAGGTAATTTAGTGTTCTTTGTTCATTGATTGTTTGGCGCCGACTCAAAATTACTTAGGTATACTTACATTAGTTTTAGAAGTCAGTTATTAGGGTTAATTAAAAACTCAAAATAATTACAAAAATATATACTTAGGTATACTTAAATTAGTTTAAGAACTTAGTTATTAAGGTTAAATAAAAAAGGTTTATTATTTTTTGCTTTTCAGTTTTTTCGGCGGTTTAATTTTTTTGTTAAAAAGTTTTTATTTTATAATTTTTCGTGGCTATAATCTACTAATTACTACATGCTTAGTTTTTGACTACTTTCAAATTAGCTACCTACCTTAATTTAGCCTTTAACTGTTATATAATCCTACTTTAACTATTATTTGTTGTATAATAATATAAATTCTTTAAAAAAACAGGCTTTATATACCACCTTGGGTAGGCCCACAAAAAATGCTGCTCGAATGAGAAAAAGATATTTAGAAGAATCTAATAATGAGAAAAATAAAAGTTTGGAAGCAAATAGAAAGAGAATTAGATTAACACGTTCACAGGAGTGTTTAAATCAGCGCGAGGAAAGACTGTCGAAGATGAGAAGTTACAATAACGATAGGTTATTGCAAAAATGTGAAGAACAACGCGCTCATCGTTTAGGTCTGATAAGAGAGCGACTTTCAAATGAAACTGAAGACGAACATTTGCTACGTTTGGATGCTGCTCGTAACTGTTCTGCAATGGTGAAACTTCACGAAACTCCCGAGGAGAGAACGCGATAAGCGGCTTGCGAGCGAAGAAAACAGTGTAATGCAGAAAATTTTAAGAAAGCGATTAATGTTTATGCTAACTTGCCGTGTTCAATATTCGAAAAAAGTTTGTATCCTCAGCAACGTACAATATTGCAAACTACAAATTTAGGTTCTATTTTCCCTAATGAATTGGTAGCTTT
Organism: Parnassius mnemosyne; assembly: GCA_963668995.1. Lineage (NCBI taxonomy): Eukaryota > Metazoa > Arthropoda > Insecta > Lepidoptera > Papilionidae > Parnassius > Parnassius mnemosyne. Next base: position 9,771,970 of record CAVLGL010000057.1, read on the forward strand.
AGGTAATATTATTACTTATTCACGATGCTCAAATAATATTAAAAAAACAACACTCCACCGTAGGCCTATTGGAATAAAATGTCGGTAGCTGTAATGCCTACAGAAATCGATACCTTATCGGAAATTGAAAAACGTTTTATTTACAGAGTAGGTAGTGCCATTTCTTAAAATAATAAATGTTCAAAATCGTTTGAGCCAATACTGGTGCAAATGGCAGGCAATTATTTTTGTTTAGGATGTGGTCGAGCTGGCGGAGCAAATTCCGCTTGAACCTAATCAAACTGGATTAGTGATTGTAGTAGAAAGTCGTAAAAATTTAGAACGTTCTAGGGAGTTTCAAATAGATGTATGTAAACTTCAATTAGCATTGCAGTGGCTCCTAACGAATAATGCACTCTATAAAGATGTTCGCACCTGCACATGGTCATAATAGTGAAGAATCAATTGCTGAACGGTCAACTGTACCTACAACTAACTATACTGCCTTGAGTAACAATGTATCTATATTATATGGTTCTTTTCATCAGGACAATGAACGATTTAGTCCAGAGTCACGTGGTCGGCAATGCACAGGGATTGCAACTGTTGCTAGTGTGGCATTTTCTCTGATAAATCCCAATAATTGGTGCAAAAGCGACATAGATTACATGTTATTGGGAGGAGATAAATATTATAGAGACTGTATTGCGGCTCGAGCTAACCCCAATTCCGAAGAAGCACATATCGAATATTTGGCTGCAACTGAGCTTTTACCTAATATCACATACAACAATTGAAAAGTTGATATCAATGTTCGTCATGAATCATCCTTTAATGGTCACGTAGACAACGACAATAGTGAAGAAGGATTTCCCAATTTGTTAAATGCTCTAATAAATGTATTTGCTACATATGGGAAGAAACCTCCAGATAATGTTGTTCCAAAAGATGTGAACAATTGTAGTGGACTTTTATCTGAAGTAAAATTAGCTGTCAAATCTCGTGTGATGTTGAGACATAACAATCAGTATCTGACGGGCTCATCAATGGTGCTATGGGTATTGTAAAAATAATAAAATGGCAATCACTACGCAGGGATCAACTAGAGGAAGGAGAATTACCGGATTGTGTATTAGTAAAATTTGACGATGAAAGCATAGGAAGCAGACTAAAAGATAGCGATGGCTGTGTCGCCATACCTTCAGTGGTAGCCACCTTTTAAGGTACGAAGCGCAATGGCGATATTGAGCACAGGATGTTGACGATAATTTTATGCTGGGCCGTCACGGTTCACAAATTACAAGGTGCGGCCCTTGATAAAGCTGTAATCGACCTCGGAAAGAAAGGGTTTGCCAAAGGACAGGCATATGTGGCACTGAGTAGAGTAAAAACACTTGAGGGTATTGCTATATCTGATTTAGGGCCAAATAAGGTATTACACAAACCTCACGATGAACGAGCTTTAGCAGAAATGCAGAGACTGAGAGGACTACACACAAGAGACTGACAGCTCTGAAGCTCATTCATCGTGAGGTTTTTTTGTAATGTAATGTAATGTAGTGTAATTATTATGTAATGTAGTAATACACCACTCAGAATTAAAATCTGTGAGTAAAAAATAAATCTAAACCCTATTTTCCCACCCTTAGGGTAAACATTTCTTTTCCAAATTTATATGGGACCAATTTCGACGTATACCCTACCCAATAAAAAAAGAATTATCAAAATCGGACCACTCTGTAAAAAGTTATGCGTGGTCATACATAAAAAAAATATACACGTCGACTTGAGAACCTCCGTCTTTTCGTCGGTTAAAAAATAAATGTGATCAGAAAAAAATACAGCACGGTAGCGTACATGACTGCTGCGCTGCGAGCTGCCGGTTCGAATTCCGCACGTAACACGTATTTGTATTGCCTAAAAATAATTGGGTTTGAATGTTCATGTGCAATTTATCTATGTACACCTTACACACAATACAACGTGAAAGTTATACTGCGATCAATTTAACACTAAAATATCTTATGTGTTTTTAAATTTTTGTGTTTATCTAATTACACCTTTTTTGTTTGACTGCCTTTCTGCACCAGCATGGGAATATCCCCTACCAAACGTGGCCCCGTCCCTGCCTAAGGAGGAATTGTCAGTATTTTTTTTTTGTAGAATAAGGATGACAAACGAGCACACAATCCACCTGATGGTAAGTGGTTGCTGTAGTCCATAGACATCTAAATCTATTTTCGTTTGCGAATTAAAATGCAGATGCGTTGTCACCCGTAAGGAATATGATAGAATGCCTCTTTCCCAGTAAATAGGGTCTCCGGTACACTCACCATACGAAACACAGCAGCATTAAACTGCTTTTTCTCGCTAGTATTCTGTGAGAGCGTGGTCCCTCCCCCGTCGAGCCGACCCATTCGTGCTACAACTATACTATTAATGTAGCTGCAGCATGGCTCTACCACGTATAGCTACATATTCAACTATAAATAACAGAAAAATATCAGGCTATCTTTGGACGGTTGCGTAGTAGACTATTGCGGCGTTAGCAGATTGCGGGTTTGATTCCCGCTCGCAGATCGTATCTCAGGGTATTTTGACGGTACCGATTATAATCCCATGGTGTTCCACCTTCGTCGCATACTGGCAGCCCCACCACCACCGACATCAACCAACGGTGCGGCCCCGTCAGGGTCGCGGAGGATAGGGTGAGTGGTGTCATGTCATTGCCATATCAACACTCCTCTTTCTACGTGACTTCACCGTGGCTGCAGCGACAGGCGGACAGGGCATCTCTCTCGCCGCAGCGCACCAAGTTATATACGAAATGGGCTCGTCAAGCTCACTCGGAGTGGCCACCTCGGGCCGGACCTACACCTCGGGCCAGCCATGTGTGGGTTCCTCTTAGTTCACCGCGTGTGACCAAGTCACGGCTAATAAGCCACGACTAGGCGAAAATCCGTTGGGGTTTATTATTGTAAAATTCATTTGATTAATTTAACTATCGAATTAATATGTACGGACTATATTCTATTATAAACAGTAATTACAAGAAACAATGTGAGCCACTTAAGTATTTCTGCGAGTTGAAACATATACCACACACAAATTATTATTTTTAATCTCAACTCACCGAAGTGCCGGATCAAAGAAACTGTAAGCCTCTCATAGAAGGAAAATATGGAGCCAAAATACAATTGCTAATATAGATTACAACTCCAATAACATTATATTATTATTCTCTCTTTATTATCAGCCTACGGAATACTTTTGCTGAACATGGGTTTTGTAGAGATTTATGGCAAGTATGTACACGATCGCTGTACCAGATATCTCGCAACTTTGACACTACTCCCGGCGACTGGAAATTTTATCCCTTGTTAAGAGAAATCATACGCATTTTCTAGCATTTTCTATAGTTTTCTCACGACATCCACGATGCAAAATGTAGTGATGGATTTTATTACATATCAACTGTTACAACCGTGTGATGACACAATGACGGTATGATTGCAATGACGCACAGTAATCATAAATAAAGCGTTGAAATTAATTGAATTGTTTTGAAATGATTTTATAATTACTTTGCTACAGTTATGCTGCAGTTATATTATGGTTATAGAAAAAATGGATCGACTCGACCGGGGAAGGACCACAGAATATCAGTGTAAAATAGCAGCTTAATCCAGCATGTTTCGTATGGTGAGTGAGAACCGGGGCACCTTGTGCACTGGAACAGGGGGAATGCCCCATCTTAGTCTTTAGGGGTGACAACGCATCTGCATTTTAATTTGCAAACGAAGATAGATGTAGATGTCCATGGACCACAGCAACCACTTGCGGCAGAGTATTCCTTAAAATAACTAAACAAAAAAAACTGCAGTTGCTAACCCGCCGGCTAAGCGTGGCAACTATGGTAAATATCCCCACTATGAGACAATCTAAGGGAAAGCCAATGATTACCAGCGGACTTTTAATTATATGCAAGTAACGTTATACTATGTCTCTTTTCCAGTAAAAAGGGTCTCCGGTTCTCTGCACTCAACATACGAAACACAGCAGCATTAAGCGGCTATTTTACGCTGGTATTCTGTGAGAGCGTTGTCCTTCCCCGGTCGAGCCGACCCTTTCGTGCTACAACCATACTATTAATATAGCTGCAGGAAGGCTCTACCACGTATAAAAATATTCCCCTGTCACTCCTTTCGACACCCACGGGATGAAATAGGGTCGGGGACGGTCAATAATGGCAGTATAAGATCTCGTATATGCCAGGTATGTATAATAAGACATTTATTCGAACACTTATATCTACATATGTATATTACAATTAAAGAGAAAAAATGTGACTTATTAACAAACAAAATAATAGGAAAAAGAACACAAGAAGAAGTGCATCTATCATAAGTGTATACGACCACATATTAAAACAAAAATTGTGTGCTATGATGAAGTGGTAAAAGGCATCGTTTCAGCATAAGCCACGAGCTTGATTGATCTGATTTTCAGCCGGCCCTGAACAAGTTCGAATGGTCAACAGTACGTATGCGAGCGAGTAATATTTTTTTCAATGTATATTCTATGCCCCGTGTGAGATTTGCCGTAAAATGTATTTTGCAAAGAGTCCCTATATTATAGTAAAATATTTATGCTATACTAGCTGTTCCCCGCGACTTCGCTCGCGTGTTAGGGTTTTTATGTTTTTGCGCGGACCCTAATTATTTTTCTAAAATTAAAGTAGCCTAAGTTACTCCTTGTAAAATCAGCTATCTGCCAGTGAAAGTCATGTTAAAATTGGTCCAGCCGTTTCGGAGATTACCCGCAACAAACAGACAGACAAACAAAAAATTTAAAAATTGTATTTTAGTTATAGGTACCGTATTTCCTTTCATATGCATTTAGTAAAAAACTGTAATTTTGACATTACAAACAAACACTCTAATTTTATTTATTTTTATGATATATTTTATATGTATAAATGTATACAGAGGGCAATAAATTCAAAGTAACAAGTACATTTTAGTTATACATTAAATAACTACTTATCATCACCATCATCATCATTACAGCTCTTCATAAGTCCACTGCTGAACATAGGCCTCCCCCAAGGAATGCCACAAAGCACGATCCTGAGACACCTGCATCCATCGACTTCCTGCATGTCTTACCAGGTCGTCACTCCAGCTCATCGGAGGTCGTCCTACACTTCGCCTACCGGTACGACGCTGCCACTCAAGAACCTTTCTTTCTCATCGGTTGTCGGTTCTTCGAGCTATATGGCCGGCCCACTGACACTTCAGCTTACTTATCAATTATATACACACATACTCAATTATTTACGACACTTGCGTTCGTTTAATTAGATTTTATTTAAATGTATTTTGAAATTCCCTAATGTCTTTAGATTACGTAGTGGTGGAGGTATATTACCCGGGCTGTATATTATTCCAGTGGGTTGCTGTTTATTTGTAACTACCTCTGAAGGGCGAGGAACTATGCAAAGGTACACCTAATATACGAGAGGAAACACGCGTGACATACTTATTGTGTATCCCGACACAAGCCTAGTTTACAATATCGATACTTGGAATTTTTTGTCTTGATAAAACCGAATAGGTACACTCCGGAGGTAAAAAGTAATCTAACGAAAACTACTTACTTCTTATTCCATCAAGCCTTCTTATTCTTCATCATCAAACCGTTAAAGCCAACTGTTGAACAAGAACCTCTCAAGTTGTAGGGAGCTTTTGCCTTAATCACCAATCTTGGGAGGTGGATTGACAATTGCAGCACGAGACATCTCGAACCTTTAAGCTTGCTGTCAGTCGTGGTTTTTCACTTCGTAAACGAGATAGTTATTTTTTATCCATCAGAAGCCATTAGATTTTCAATTGAGAAGATGGATGGGTGTTGCCATCTGCTTGGGATCCTATAATTAATAAAATTAAATCCAAACCCAAGCATACCATTGCATGAATTCAAGATACTATAAGCTCATTCTGTGTAGATCAGATCAAAAATTAATATTCAAAAACTGAAGGTAGCCAGGCTAACTATGACATCGCGGGAGGCAAACACCTCAGTCCCCCCCCCCCGTGATCATGGGTGTTGTAAAGCACTCGAAACGTCGGGAATTAAAAAGATAAATTAAACGCGATAAAATCCGTAAAAAATAGTTTCATTTAACACACCTTTTTTGTTTGACTGCGTTTCTCCGGATCAGCATGGGAATAGCCCCTACCAAACATGGGCCCCTCCCTGTCTAAGAAGGAATAGTCAGTATGGCCATGCTTAGCAGAAGACTCAGGGGTATCAGTACAAGATATTTCGCACCTTTGACGCTGTCTCCCGAGTTCATTTCGATTTACATATTGACACCTGTCTATGGCCACTATAAATTGTAAATATCTAATGACAAAAACATACAATTTATTAAATTCCCGTAATTAAGAAAGGGCTCCAAAATTATAAATTCATTAAAATTCGACTCGCTTGGATAACGCATAAATTCTAAAACACGCTGACACACTTTAACAGCTGTTCTAATATTTAAAGACAACGTAGTAGCTGCAACGTAGTAATGGAAATTCTGTTTCAATATGCAAGACAATTTTGGCGCGTATATATGAGGTTCTCTGAAGTGTATTCTGATTGGATTTTATGAAGTAATGTAGGAGCCAAGTCAGTATTTATAGTCAATGGATTGCTTTACATATAAACAGAATCGAGTCTAATATTTACCTGGAATAAGGTCTTTTTCTTTTTATTAGCCCTACCGTTGAAGGCTTGGCAGGAGGATTGACGATCGTAGTGCCAGGCTTCTCACACCTTTGATCTCATATCACATCGCCTATCTGAATAGTTTACACATTACCTCAACAAGATGACTGTATATAGCGTATTCAATCGGAAGCCATATAATCGCCTTTTAATTATCTTATGGCTCCACTACATGTTAGAAATAAGGTTACTTTTTTGGTTAAGTGAATTTTATTTTTTATGGACATCGTGACATTACGCAGACACTGGTTTACTGCGAATGTCCCGTATGCACACACTATGATATGTTTTCAAGCTGTTATTGAACGTTTACCTTTGCAATGTTTATGAGTTCGACAGTGAAATATTGAAATTTTGATTTTTTGTTATAATTGCACACATGGAACACGAAGCGGAGATGTAGTTCGTTAGTGTATCTTTGTACTTAGTTACTGCTTACAACAGCTTTATAAAGCATTTATATAATAAGAAATTACTCCAATTGCAAGAGGAGATTTCAATTAATACTTCTGAAGTAGTCATGGTATTATTTATTTAGATTAATAATAAAAAAACTTAGAAATAATTTTACTTGGACGTCAATTGGTCGGTATAGATGTGAACAAGATATATTTCGAAAAAAAAAACTGAACTTATTAATTAGATTTTTTTTATTAGCTATAGATTTTAATCCTTAGGAAGCCTTTTGAATTTCACTATTGTAAACGGTTCCGTTCATAATTTTTTTTTGTTTTATCAATTATTTGACATTGTTTTTCGGTACTAAAATACGAATCAATGGTATCAAGCAGTCAAAAAAAATTCGTGTTAATTAATAGTAACTATAATTTTTTAGCTTTATACATAATACGTGTTTCGATAATTAATAAAAGTAAATTGATTATTCAAAACATTACACACTCAGTTTTCAGACAAACAACAGAACATCAGTCATCCATCATCATCAATCAGTGCGGCGTTCCCGTTTCAGTGGCTAAAGATGAGCTTGAACAATGAGACAAGAACTGACATGCCTCTATCGATAACTACCCCTTTTATATTCCATTTTATTACTATAATACAAAAGGACAAAAGTTTTCTTTAACAAAATGGAAGGGAACTATTTTAAAGCATTTTTCTTTTTTTTTATAGGAGAGGGGGCAAACGAGCATGCGGCTCACCTGATGTTAAGTGACTACCGCCGGCAATGAACAACCGCAACACCAGGGGAATTGCAGATGCATTGCCGGCACAGTGGTGGACCGCCAATCATCTAGATAGTCTGGATGGTATCGGGAGTTCTGCCGCGATGTGCGTTCGTGAAATTTGGCGGCTGGGATTAATCCGAACAATTCCTCAGAGCACTCCCCATGGTAAATGCGAAAGAAAATGCTAAGAGATGCAACATCTCTTCGCAGTGCCAATGAGTCGAGCCGATCGGAAAGAACTCGGTCGTCGACGATTCGAGCCGCTCTGCGCTGGATGCGGTCAAGTGGAAGGAGCTGGCACTGGGGAGCCCCAGCCCAGAGATGGGAACAGTATTCCATGTGAGGCCGAACCTGCGCCTTGTAAAGTTGCAGGCGTTGAGCTGGCATGAAATACTGTCCCGCTCTGCTGAGCACGCCAAGCTTTTTAGAGGCCAATTTTGCCTTCTCTTCCAAGTGACCACGAAACTGCACGTCACTTGATATGTCGACGCCGAGGTTTCCGATACTGGCTGAGGCAACAAGGGGAGTACCTTGAAACTGAGGAGATACGAAAAAGTTGTTCTTTTTAGTGGTAAACGCGCAAACTTGTGTCGTCTGAGGATTAAACTGGACTAGATTTAGTCGCCCCCAATCCGAGACTTTGTCCAGCAAAGACTCGACTTCAGACACAAGTTTGTTCCGGTACTCGGTGACGTTTTCCCGAGAAATATTGCTATGCTAAAGAAACAGCGTTGGTGATAGCACGCAGCCTTGTGGAACACCAGCGTTAATAGGCCTGTAGTCGTAGCATGCACCGATTATAACGACCTTGATGCTCCGATCTGCAAGGAAGCTGGTGATCTAATTGCACAATTTCTTGGGAAGCCCATAGGAAGGGAAGCGCTTTGTGCCAAACCCGATCGAAGGCCTTCGCAATGTCCAAACTAACGGCCAATGCCTCCCCCTTGAACTATTCTGCCTCCGCCCATCTATGAGTTAAGTAGACCAGAAGATCACCAGCTGATCGACCCCGACGAAAACCGTACTGGCGGTCACTAATCAGCTGGTGATCCTCAAGGTACCGCATGAGGTGGCAGTTTATAACGGATTCCATTATTTTGGAGAACATAGGGGTGATGGCGATAGGCCTGTAGTTGGACGGGTCTGAGCGGTGTTTTAGGGATCGGGTGGAGACATGCTGTCTACCATGATTTCGGGACTACGCCTAGGGAGTAGGAGTACCGGAAAAGACGCGTTAGAACCGGTGCCAACTCCGAAACACACGTCCTCAGCACAATTGGGGGGATTTCGTCAGGACCACTCGACTTGTGGATGTCAAGGGAGAGGAGTGCTCTGCGAACCGAGCGCTGTGAGAACCGCACATCCGGCATGGAGCACTCACACCGCGGGATGGTCGGCGGTGTGTTCCCCCCGTCATCAACAGTCGAGTTGGACGCAAAAAAGGAGCCTAAAAGGTCGGCTTTCTCTTTTGCGTCGTGGGCCAGTGAGTCGTCCTCCCTGTGCAGAGATGGTAGTAATGGCTTACAGAAATTCCCTTGGACAGCCTTGGCGAGAGACCAGAATGCACGGGTTCTCGAAGGAAGGCGAACTAGTTTCTCGCCAATTCTGCCTATGTGCTCTGACTTTGCCTTGGCAACAACTCTTTTGGAGGACCTGGAGGCGAAGTTATATTTCTTTTTAAGTATGCTGGTGTTTACATCCCGAGTCGCCAAAGCCGCAGCCCAGGCTTGATAACACTCCTGCTTACTGCGTAATGCAGTCGTACAGGAGCGACCAAACCAAGGCTGAGATCTGCCTCCGATGGGTACCACAGATGATGGAATAAATAGTTCCATTCCCTGTAGCACCACATCAGTGACAGAGTCAGCAACAGCGCTGGGATCATCCGGCGAGAAGCAAACCCGCCCCCATGGGTAGGAAGCAAAGAAAGACCGTATTCCGTCCTAATTCGCCGGCCTGTAATGCCAAACACGGCGGCAACCTGCAGAACGCAACCGCGAGGGAAGCGTGAGTGGCACCACACTCCGGATCAGACAATGGTCCGAAGAGCCAAGAGGGGCATCGACGGAAACCTGATATCCGTCCGGATGAGAGTTCAGCAGAAGGTCCAACAGAGAAGGTGTATGATCCTCAACATCTGGAATCCGCGTAGGCGATGTAACCAGTTGTGTCAGACCATATGCCATGGCAAAGTCATAAACAGATCTTCCCGCATGATCGGTTAAACGTGAACCGAACCATTCGGCGTGGTGGGCGTTAAAATCGCCAAGGATCATGATCTCTGCGGATGGGACCTGTTGTAGCAAGGAATCTGTAGCCATTTGGACGTGGTCGATGAGTCGGTCTGTTTCGGCATTACCGCTATGGGACCTATAGAGGCACACGTAAACGCGCGGATGGTCGTCGCTGTCTACGCGTAATCAAAGGATGGACAGGTCCGAACCTTTAAGACTGCCGAGGCGTCGAGAACATTTGTCCTCTCTGACATACACGCAAACTCCAGCGCGAGGCACAAAGGAGTGCTCCAATTTGTACCCCGGGCAGGAGAGATACGAAGTATCACCCGGAGAAGACACCTGCGTCTCGGTCAGAAAGAGGAAGTCCGGCTTCGCCATCTCGAGATGGTAGTGGACGGCGTTTAGGTTCGAGTGAAGTCCCCTGATGTTGCAGAAATTCACGGATAGCGTGGCAGGGGTCGCCTTGGTCTTGTTGCTCAGTTTGCCCCGAGAAGTTATTGTGTTGAGCGGAATTTGCCCCCCCCCCCCCCCCCCCGAATACGCGGGGCAGCCTGAGCACCCACGCTCAGGAGTGGAGTAGCATGGTCGTGGATGCTCAGCGAGGGATTATCCAGGGGTACTGGCACCCTCCTGGGGTAGTTTATGATGTAATTCCGCTACCATGTAGATGGGGGGGGGGGAATCAGAGTTTCCACTTCACGCCGGTATTCTGTGAGGTCGTGGTACTAACCCGGCTCGAGCCGGCCCATACGTGCAATAGCAAAAGCTGCTGCGTGGCTCTACCACCAATAAAGCCTACCCATTTGATACGGCCTACGGCCACCCCTGCAAAAGTAGGCTATCCCGGGGCCAAAGCAGGAATTCTACGGGCAGACGCAGGTCAGGCCTCTAAAGGCCATTGTGAAATATCCTATCACAATCAAGGGGGAAGGCCAGTTAACGGGAACGCAGCCAGCGTTCTTGGCACGATACCGCAGGGAGTAGGACTATATGATAATTAAGTTTCTAGTTTTAGTTTTTTTTTATTATTATTATTGTAGTTTGTAATATTGTATATAATAATAATGTTATTTTCATAATTAACATAATCTGTTTTTACATTATTCGTTTTTTTCTAATCAGCAGGTCATATCCAGTTATGATTGGGGGCTAAAAGTTTTAAAAACTTTTTCGATTTTAGTTTTTAGAGGTTACTTTTTGTTTTTGCCCTTCAACAAGCAGTTAGTTGATAAACTACACAAATCTCAAAAAAAAGCTTTTCCTTCTATCTGTCTCCGAAATGTTTTTTATAAATGCTTCTACATAAAATAGCCGTTGAGGAAACGTATGTGACATTGAAACACAGACAGACATCCATGTGAATGTGATTATATTAATATCCCGCTATGGTAATTTTGTCGCGGAGCGCAGAAAATTCATTTTATTTCTTGTTCTATTGTAATATTTAATACTTGGTAAATCACGTGTTTATATTTATTTTAGTTTTGTGCATATCCTTATATTTAAATTTTCGGGAATCAAGGAAGTGACACAACATTACTATTTAAAAATGTATTTATTGCTTTTCGAAGTATTCTCCGCGAAATTTGACACATTTTTCCATACGATGGAACCAATCATTGAAGCAACCATTCCATTCGGAAGTTGGGGTCTCCTAAATGGCCGTTTTGTAGGCGTCCACAGCTTCTTCAGGTGATGAAAATCTCTGTCCACGCAATTTATTCTTTATTTTAGGGAAAGTATAGAAATCATTAGGGCTTAGGTCGGGGCTGTACGGCGGATGGTCATAAATTCTATGTTTTCTTGCTCTAAAAGCTTTTTTGTTCTGTGTGCGGTGTGAGAACTCGCATTGTCGTGATGGAGGATGATGCGGAGGTTGCAGTTCTCTTTACGGAGTTCAGAAACGACCTGTGGCAAACAAATGCTAGCATACCATTCTGCATTAACCGTTCTTTGTACCTCAAGAGGAATAGTCGTAAAATGGTCGGTTTTGGAGACAAACGTGGCCACCATTTTTTTTTGCAACACTCCGTGAACGAACAATTTATGTTGGCTTTTCTCATTTTCGAACACCCAAACTCGTGACTGGCTTTTTGTTTCGGGTTCGTACGCGTATATCCAGGATTCGTCACGGGAATTTGGGTATTAATGGATTCTATTACGGCGCAATCACAAGGCGTCAAATCTCTAAGTTATTATCTATCCTATCTTGTGCAGCCGAAGATGACAACGAGCACTGATTTAGCTTAACAAAAGCCTAATCACTCTTTAAAGTCACCCACATTATAATCAAATGAAAATTCAAACGCTGGCAGATTATTCCACTACTTTGCCGTACGAATTATAATTTACAAATCAAAACGTTTGGTTTGAATGCGTGGTATGTCGACAGGAAAGGACCCGTTTTGGTGATCCGATGATGGAATGGAAAACAAATTAAGTAATGCAATTCCTGCGCACACTCTTTTAATAGTTTTTTACTTTTTAAAAAGTGTTTATTTTTTTCCTCTTGCTATTTATTTTTGTTATATATATAGAAACTTGATTAAAAGAGTTAAGCGAGGTACATTTAAAGTCTTATTAATTTTAAACAAAATACTTGATAAACCATTTTTCAGGCGTTCTCCGCTGTCCGAGCAAAATTGTGTGCATGTCGATGGTAAGTATAACATAACATAACATAAACACTCACGCCTGTCACCCAGAGGGGTAGGCTGAGATTATGGACTTCCATTTGGCACGATCCTGACACACCTCTCTCGCTTCCTCCACATCCATATACCTACGCATACACGCTCGTCGGTTAAAGGTACTCTTGATTTGGCCCATTTTTAATATATCGCCAATTTGGTCGATAAACTTTCGCCTAGGGCGACCCTTCCCGACTATGCCGTTCACCTCTGCAAAATAAATTTGCTTTGTCACTCTTTCCTCATTCAGTCTTTCTACATGGCCAAACCACCGAAGCATTCCTTTCTTAATCCTGGTCACAATATCATCTTGCAAACCACACTCTTCTGTTATTAAACAATTTCTCACTCTGTCATACAGCTTCATCCCTAACATACTCCTTAATGACCGCATTTCTACAGCATTTATTCTACTCTCATGCTTCTTCTGCCACACCCAACTTTCACTACCATACATTAAAATAGGTACTAACACAGCATTGTGAATTGCATGGCAAGTATGTTTTATCAAAATGCCACGGAGATGATCAAATTATTTCTCATTATAACAAAGCATAATAAACTTGAGCATTACCCCAAAAGAACACCTTACTGATTTTATATTAAGATTATTAATTATTTACAAAAGTTCTATGTTGTAATTAAATTTTGATGTTGCGTAAGTATGCTTAGGACTGAGTATGATTAAGTTTTCATTGTGTTTTGAATTTCTTAAGAGATTTATATTTTCCTTACAGAATTATTGAAATCCCCCCCCCCCCCCCCTCTTGAACTAAACACAAGAAATAAATTAAATTTACTTTCATATTTTTATCTAAATTTACGTGATTAAGTTTATATTAGGTTTATTAAAGTGTATTTTATATTATATAGCATAAAATACTATGCGAAATCGACATCAATCGTACTTTTGAAGAGAGGTAGGAGTGTAGTAGAGTGATTTGGCGCAAAATTTGTTTTCAACAAATTACTCAAAACTTTGTCAATTAAATCGTCCTATTTTATTATGTTCCGGTCTCTTCTATAGAGATCATCATGACTATAGAACATCGTCTACAAACATAGTATTATAAGGCTGAAATTTCACACATTAGCATAAATGTGTGAAATTTCAGCATATATTTTAAAACGCAGCATTGAAATGTAAAGAACATTCACGACTTACTACTTGAATTACTTTCACGACTAAATTTGTCCTTGTCAGCGCTGAACTGGGTTTTCTCTTATCTTCGCACTCGCCAGCAGGCTGATCGGTCTTGTTAGGATTTTGCCAACTGGTGTGATCTGTCTCGCAAGTACCGCAAGGCGGCATTGTCCAAAATACTCGAACGCATAATAAACAACAGGCTCGTAAACTACTTGGAAAAACATAACTTTCTTTCGCCCTCAGAATATGGTTTTAGGTCAGGTAAATCTACCTCGGATGCGATTCATGACCTTACTAATTATATTGTTACAAACTTGGACAATGGGCAGAAGGTTCTTGGCATATTTCTAGATCTCGCCAAAGCTTTCGACACGGTTTCTGTACCCATACTTTTACGTAAGATGGAGAGTTTGGGAATTAGAGGTATACAACTGCAACTTTTTGAAGATTACTTGAGTGGACGTACTCAGTGCGTTCAGGTGGATAAATTCATCAGTACTGAACGCACAATTACCTATGGTACGCCTCAGGGCAGTGTACTCTCTCCAACCTTATTTCTAATATATATTAATGAAATGAGTATGCTCACTCTTCCTAAAGGGCGGATAATAAGTTATGCAGATGATACCGTCCTCCTATTTAACGCAGGTTCATGGCAAGATGTCTATACGTACGCCCAGCTGGGCTACAACACAGTCTCTAACTGGCTCCGAAGTAATGTGCTGACACTCAACATAGATAAAACATGTTATGTTGCATTTAGATTAAAAAACAACACATTAACAACATTATCACCACCATACTCTATCGTTAGTCACTCATGTTCCAAGTCACTTAATAACGCGGATACCTGCATCAAACTATGTCAAGCTGAAAAAGTAAAATATCTAGGAGTAATAATTGATAGCACTCTACGTTTTCATGAACACATTAATACCCTTAATAGCAGGTTGCGTAAACTTATATATGTTTTTAAAACTCTGAGAGATGTGGCTGACGAGAAACTAAAGAAATCCGTCTACTTCGCCTTGGCCCAATCTCTGTTAACATATGGTATTACCTCCTGGGGCGGTGCTCCAAAAACTAAAATGCTTCAATTGGAGAGAACGCAGAGAGCCATCTTAAAGGTCCCTTTTTCACTGCCGTATCGCTATCCTACAGAGCTCCTATATAAAGAGTTGAAAATTTTAACTGTGCGGCAACTGTTTATACAAAGTACCTTACTAAAACAACATGCTTTATTAAAATACAACCCCTCACTCTCCCGAGATAAAAGGCGTTTTAACCCCGTGGACCGCTATCATATAACACTATCCACCAAATTATCTAAACGTATCTTTTGTCACCTTGGAGGTTTCTTATACAATAAAATCAATAAAATTATCCCTATATTTAACCTTAACAAAACTATATGCAAAAAGAAAATAACTATCTGGCTCCAAGAACTAAATTATTATGACACTGAACAACTACTTACTAATTCTATCTAATTACTAATCTAATAAAAGTTAATTACTAACCCAGTCACAAACTAACAAACAAAAGCATGCACACACACACACACACACACACACACACACACACACACACACACACACACACACACACACACACACACACACACACACACACACACACACACACACACACACACACACACACACACACACACACACACACACACACACACACTAATACTAGTTAATATATGTAGAATCCTAAGTAAATGAAAGGAGATATTATGTAAATTATAAATATGGTACATGTACGAGTGCATAATAAAAGTATTGTAATTAGAACCATAGGGCGGAGACCTGGCGTCCTGAAATACAGGCGTAAAGCCTAGCTTAGGCACCAGTCTCCCAGAGTATATTATTGAGGCTATACTATAATATTATGTACAATAATTCTGTATTGTGGTGAGAAAATAAAATAAATTATTATTATTATTATTATGGGGTATTTGTATAGTTTTCTCATCTGGTTGGGCTGTATAAATATATAATTGTAAATGAAAATGATAAACTTACATAAATATCAATAAAATAAAATAAATACATAAAAATTACATAAATATATAAAAACCCAACCAGATGGAAGCCCTCGGCAGGGGAGACCAAACGGCCGAGGGTTAGGGAGAAAGGGAAAGAAACCGGCGGACGATGCGGGCGGTATCGAGGAGCACCGCCTTCTGCATTTGAGCTTGGAGCGATCCGTCACGGAGTCCCAGTCGCCTCAGATGACCCGAGAGGCTGACTGGGATTAACCCGTTCGCAGAGACGACCACAGGAATAATTTCGGCCGGCAGACCACCCCACATGTCGGTCACCTCGTGAGCCAGGTCCAGATATTTTGTCAACTTATCTGTTTCGGCTTTCACGAGGTTCTCGTCATAAGGAATGGTAATGTCGACCAAAAATATCCTTGACTGTGCCCGGTCCATCAGCACAATATCAGGCTTATTCGCAAGAATAGTCCTGTCCGTGATGATGGCCCGGTCCCAGTAGAGCCTGGCGCGGTCATTTTCGAGCACGGCTTCCGGCAAGTAATTATAATATGGCAGTTTCCGATCCACGAGACCGTATTTCAGAGCGAGCTCCTGGTGTAGAATCCTGGCTACTAGGTTGTGTCTGTGCAAATACTCAGAGTTAGAAAGCGCCGAACAACCGGAGATGACATGCCTAAGTGACTCACCGGGATGGCGACAAGCTCGACAGATGTCGACGGCGCCATCCTTTAGGATGTATCTCCGATAATTGTTGGTCTTAATAACCTGATCCTGTATCGCACAGACAAAACCCTCGGTTTCCCCAAAGAGGTCACCGAAACGTAGCCAGTGGAGGGAGGCGACTGTGTCTACGCAAGGCTCATGTAGAGCCTTGTAGAACCTCCCGTGGAGCTCCTTCTCCTTCCATACGGTCTCCCGGTCGGAAATGCTCTGTACTGCCGGGTCTTGCCATTGCTCGTTGGCTAAGGATAGAGGGGTAAGTCCTTTATCACAAGAAATAACGTCCCTATAGAATGGATCATCCGCTCTCGTCAGAAAGTAATTACGGAGGCTGCACACTTCGCGATTATGCATGGTAAGCGCGCTTAAAAAGCCGCACCCACCATGCTTCCGCGGCAAGTACAGCCTCATTACTGACGATCTCGGATGATGCATCCTGTGGGACGTCATTATAGTGCGGACTTTTCTGTCCAGAGCGTTCAATTCGGTCTGAGTCCACCTGAGCATGCCAAAGGTATACATGAGAACAGGCATGATCCAACCGTTATATGCATGTGTCTTATTAACGCCCGACAAAAGACTGTTGAGCACTTTTGTCAAGCGTGCATAAAACACACCGCAAACTGACCGTTTCATGTCCGCCTCATCGATACCTATGTTCTGTGACATACCCAGGTATCGGTATGTTTCAGCCTCGGATAGGGTCTTTATGTTGATGGGCATAGATAAGTCTATGCCCTCAGAGTTAGCAACCCCACCCCTTTCGACATGGAGGATCGCACACTTATCCGTCCCCAGCTCCATTCTAATAGAATTGCTAAAATCACAAGTGATGTTTAGCAATTCCATAAGATGAGAGCGACTGGAGGCGAATAACTTGAGATCATCCATATAGAAAAGGTGGGTCACTTTTGTACCTCCTCTCCGAAGCTGAAATCCCCTCCCGGAACCCTCCAGTAAGGTACTAAGAGGGTTCAGAGAGAGGCAGAACCAGATTGGACTCAGACAATCGCCCTGGAAGATACCCCTTCTTATCCTTATGTGGTTCTCCGCAGCCGTCATCCGCTCGCCTAGATGACAAAGGATCGTACTCCACTGCCGCATACACTGCCCGAGGAAGTCTCGAACTGTACAGTCAACCTTGTACAGCTCGAGGACCCTCTTCAGCCATGTATGAGGCACCGAGTCGAATGCCTTTTTGTAGTCTATCCAGGCGGCGGAGAGGTTCCGACGGTTGCGTTTAACCACCTTGCCAATGACCGCGTCAATGAGGAGTGGTTCCTTGGTTCCACGACCGCCGCCCCGACATCCATTTTGAGCGCGCGACATCACCTGATTTGAGTTCAGGTGACGAGTGATTCTCGCGCTCAAAATGGATGTGAGTGTCTTGTATATGGTAGGTAGACACGTTATGGGGCGGTATTTGCTCGGGTCTGTGGAATCTCGGTCTTTAGGAACCAGATGAGTGATCCCAGTAGTGAAGAGGCTCGGGAGCGACTTTTGGTCGAGAGCCTCTTGAAACTGTCGGGCGAGAACAGCGTGACACACCACGAACCCCTTCAGCCAGTAGTGATGCAGTCCGTCGAGTCCCGGACTTTTCCAGTTCGGGGCCCTACGGACCGCCTCAGCTACGTCATCCGGCGTAATGATGACGGGGTCCATGGGCGTAACATTCGCACACTGACTCGCCACAACTTCCGTCCAAGGGCCCTCACTGTGGTTTACGGGCTCTGACCACAGGCCGCGCCAGAATGCGATAGTGTCGGCCTGATTCGGTGCTGGGCCCGTTCCACGTACCATTGGTCGCTCCAATGATTCATAGAGCCTCTTCTGATCACTCTGGAAGAGACGATTCTGGTTGAACCGTGTTGACCTCTCGGTATATCGCCGAATCCGCTTCCCCCAAGCAGCGATTCTCTGCTTCAGGTCGTCTATGCGCTCCGTCAGTTTTTGCGTTATATCCGGCTGGGACAAACTGATGTTTGTCCCAGCAAACGCCATCCTGACGGTGCGCACAATTCTCGGCCTATTATTGCCCGACCTGAAGCTTATCAGCCTGCGGATGAGGGCCCTTGCCTTTGCGATGCGGTCCTCAATTCTTCTTCTCCAGGCTGGGATGGCGCTACTTTGTCTAGTAGCGCGTCCAGCCTTGGAAAGTTTGGCGCCAATAATACGGCAAACTGCCAGTGCGGCGCCAAAAAGAATTGAGTCCGTCTCGCAAAGGTCCCGGCTGGCTTCCAAATAGGTCACCAGCATTGGGTTGAGAGCCCTCACGACAGCCCGATTCCGCTTGCTTAGGGGTATACGGGGAAGTCGCGGTCGATTCTCGAGAGGCGTACTGCGCGTTTCCCTAATCGCCTCTTCCACTATGCTCCTCATTTGCTCTAGTTCTGGGGCGACTATTCCATCGTCGCCTGAGTCAACTACAAGGAGATCAACGGCGGCATCTACATGTGCGGGTTGCTCTGCAACTCGTAGAGCCGCATCTCCTGTCGTAGCATTTTCATTCGACAAAGGAATAGCCTCACGTCGTAGCCGTTCGAGTTCGGCGTCATCAAATATTTTTGAGCGCATGATGTACCGAACTCGGTCTGCCAGATTTTGCTCGGTAACGGTAATAGATGGCTCCAGCTCAGCAAATAGTCGGTGCATCCTAGCCCGATACCCAAAACCTCCAATTTCTCTCCCTTTCGCCCCAAAATACGCCCGCAATGCATTTTTATTCATTTGCATTGACCAACGCATGCGGCGTACTCCACCAGTGGCGGGTGCTGATTGCTGGGCCAACGAAGACCCTGCCAACACCAAGCCAGCTGGTGGGGATGATGGATGCGAGGGGCTGCTGGGTGATCGTGCAGCACCTCGCGGTCGACTGGCGGTTCGCATGCTGCCGCGTCCAGCGCCAGCTCCAGACGCGCCCTGGTGACCTCCAGGCAGCGGCCCTTTGCGCGTATTTCTTAGTTCCATCATCCATTACTTGGGCGTCAGTTAACGGGAGACGCCCAGACCCGGCACCGTTTCATGGTGAGGCCATGTGCACAATCGGGCCTTTGCACCTCCAATTTTGCCGAGGCACGGCGCTAACACCTCTTGGCAAGGTGCTGACTGACTGCGCTGACGTAGCAGTTTTGTCACATAACCGTTACGTCAGCGGGCGATGGGGTCGTCACTTCCCTACGCCTTATTATTATTATTATTATTATTATTATTATTATTATTATTCTTTCTCCTCTCTTGTTTTCGGTGTTTATCAATCTTCTAACTACCCACCTTCAATGTTTTTATAACCCTTATGCTAACGATCTTAAGTTTACTCACAAGCATTCTTGGCTGAAATTGATACTGCTATTACAGCTATTAATCGTGACTTACAACGTATAACACACTGGTCACAGCCCTTTGGTATATCGGTAGATCCCAGTAAATGCCAGGCTATCGTTATTTGTAGTCGTCGGTTGGTGTCACAACTTAACATATCTGAACTACCATCCATTCACTATGAAAACTACGTAATATCCTTCAGAACTAGTGTTAAGGATCTGGGTTTCGACCCTTCTCTTAGTTGGATATCACAGGTGTCCGAGGTTTGTCGTAAAGTCACGGGCGTAGCTCGTTCCTTCTATTGCCTTAAGTTCTTTACGTGTTCTTCAACTAAACGTCTTCTGGTCCAATCTCTAATTCTTTCATTATTTGACTATGCTAATGTTTGTCGTTTTAATATTTCTCAGGAGCTGCTAAACAGGTTGGACAGGTTACTTAACAACTTTATATGATTCATCTTTGGTCTGCGCAAATATGATCACGTTTCAGAATTTCGCTCTCAGTTAAAGTGGTTGACTATACGCCAGTGCAGAGATTTCCGAATCCTGTCCACTCTGTTTTCAGTTCTTAATGATTCTTTTTCACCCTTTTATCTAAAAGAAAGATTTCAATTTCGTAGTGATACTCATTCTCCAATCTCCGTCAATCACACAGTTTATTCCCGTCAAAAATACGTGTCAAAAAGGTTTTTAAAAGAAAACGAGCATATCTGTGGCCTATAAAGTTGAGTCTCATTACTTTATATGTATTTAGTTATTTATGTATACACTTATATATCGTAGCAAGTTAACTGCCCAAAATCTCTGTTCTATTCAAGGTTAAATATTTTCATACTTCTCGATGGTAAATATTTTTGTTTTTCATGCATGCACATTAACACAAAAATTCCTCACTAAAATGGCTTTCTATTTTTACTTTTCTAACTTCTAAACTATTTTAAAAACTCACGTTTAAAAGTTCATTTTAGTGTGTTGATGAATGCAAGTTCTATTATAACCGTGTCACAATCTACCCTATCAATATTTACTTCAAGCCATTAAACAATAAAGGAGCAGCAATCGAAATTACTGCCAGAACTTCCTCCAAATGAGTTGTAAACTTCGATGCTTACATGTATGCAAGGAATAGTAGAACGATTATTTTTATGTATAAAATCGACTAGTGCAAATTGATGCGTATTACTGTTCCAAACATGTTGATGGTTACGAAGATGATGACGATTCCAAACAAATTGAAAGACATTTAAAATACAAGCAAAAATATCACAATTACCTATATACAATAACTTTACATCAGGCATCAAGGACTTAAAAATTAAGAACATTGACCCATAGTAATATATACCTTAACCTGAAAATATATATAAAATATAGACATTAGACACTATTGAGATAACTTCTTTGGCGCGTCCCTGTATCGGCGAAACACTACCCCAGAGGGACAGAAATCGGGAGCAAGGAAACGCTCTTTGTGTTCTGCAGGAACCTGTAGTACGTAGGACTTAAATAGGATGAATTAGTACAAACTAGAGCGTGGATAATAAAGCAATATTGCAATCTCACCCGATGGTAATGACCAACACGGTCAATGACCAGTCGCGTAATGATCAACACTGCCTACGACCAGCCGCATAATTTAATGACCACCCTGCCTATGACTAGTCGTAATGCCAGAGGAATTGCACTGAATATGTAAAAATTAACTAAGATTAGCCTGAGATAAATGTGATCTTTGAAAAGCACCTGTCGCGTTAAAACTAAATATTTGTAAGAGTATGAATTGCAAAATATAAGTATTTGCTTACTCCATATTCATTATCCGTGTAGAGGCAGTGTAAGAATATGCGCTACCTTATATCGTCCCTTGGGTGTCGTAAGAGGTAACAGTGGCCGGCTTCACTCGGTCATTGTGACGTAGGCGCGAGACCCAAAGCTTGTTGTCTTGCAATACATGCTCGACTTGCTGAAGCTAGGTAATACAGCAGGTATAGTCAAGCGTGTGGCTGCTGTACAACCTTACGTCAGAGGACACACAGACAAGGTTGGCTGCATCTTGAAGCGAGCTTCCATTAAAACATACTTCAAGCCGCCGAAGCAGTTTAGTCAATATTTACCATCCGTCAAGTGTCATATCCCTCTACTAGATGCAGGAGTGTACAAGCTGGATTGTGAATGTGATCTCTCTCACATAGGACAACCAAAAAGATATATAAAAACCCGCGTGAAAAAACATATAGCTGACTTGATGCACCGACGAAGAAGTTGCCGTTTTTAAGGTGCTGGAGAGCTATTCTAATCTCGCTCAGACTGACATCCGGAATATCTTCGGAATAGTGTCAGATAAGACTCTCTCTTGGATCGTTACTAACACTTGCGTGTGGCTCCAACGATGACGTGTACAGCTGCCCATTGAACCTCTCAATCTCACTCAAATTCTCAGGCGTCCCGGAAACGATGCTGCCACATTTGGTCTTCAGTTTTGACAGTTGGCACTTTCTGACAGACAGATCTCTGGTAAAGACTTTGGAGCCTTAGTTCCGCTCGATTGCTTCTTCAATATAAGTTGTATTGAAGTTGCGTAAGTCGCGCCGCATGCATTTGGAGATATGTCTGTTCAGTTGCCTGTATGCTGTTAAATTTGTTGAAGACTGGAGCTTCATTTTCCGTCTAACAACCATGAGATCAAGAGTGTGATTGGAGAGTTTTTGTGTTCTTTTGCGGACGGTCTAGCAGAACTTAGCTCCGACCGCATGGACAGTGTCCACGATTTTATCATTCATATCGTCCACTTCATTGCAGTCTTCCAGGCACTGAAAACGGTTTTGTAACTCGAGCTGAAAGGTTTCGGGACTTTGGACTAGAGCACGAGGGGGACGAAGCCTTGACTTCATTAGACGAGACCTCTCCAAATTAACGTTTAGGTTCAGTGTGCCTCTAACCATTCGGTGATCGCTACCAGTTTTCTCCCTCGCGATCACTGAGACATCACTACACATTTGTGGTCTGGTCATCATAATGAAATATATATATATATATATTATATATAAAATAATTCAAAACAATTAACTAGGTTTCTTTTTATTTAATTTTCAGGTACTCCACAACTTTTGTTGATGGGGATACCCACATAAATACTATTGCTTCTAATTCTGGACTCTATTTCGAAAACAATCACCATTGTTAATATCAGAAAATTCCTGGAAATTTATCGTATATCGTAATCTTGAACCTTTATTCCTAGCTCGCAACTCTATCAAACGACTTATAAATAACTATCAATCTCTCATTACTACACATTTATAATTATATACCTACCGTTATAACTGTAGTAGTCATTTATAAAAATAAACACAGACAGAATAGATTCTTGTCTCGACGAACTTAATTCTTACACTGACAAAAAGCAATCCAGATGCGAAATACTAGACGGCTTAGGTTCAATTTTGAAATGGCTCATTGTTGTTCCAGACGCAAAAGATCCCAAACATTATAACGAACACAAACAAACAGTTAGAGAAACAGCAAATATCTACTAATGATATCTTAAAACAACAATTAAAAATTATTTCTTCAACGATCACGAATTTTTATGAAACATTACATAAAATCTCTTATGATGAATACGTTAATAACGAAGATATTAGAAAAATCCATTCATACTCTACCTCAACAAACAAACTTATATTTAATTTAACTATTCTTGAAAACATATCTACCGTTTCAATTCAAATTCTAGAAGCTATAGTTTCTTTTGAACGAGATATCGATGATGTCATTACAAGCATACTTTTCATCAAATCAAATGCAATACACCCTTCTATAATACCCACTATTCGCCTTTAAAAAATAAATAAAATATAATAAAATAAAAATAAAATAAAATCAATTTATTTCAGACAGCCTATACAAACAATTACTATCTTCTTATCCCGCTAGGCTCAATAAAAACTTAGTTGCCCCGATAGCATTACCTAATATACACAAAATACTTGAATCTGCCTCTATTAATTCCTATATTTATATGAATAAAATTATATATATCTTAGAATTCCTTTTAATAAAAAACGAAAACTTTACATTATACCATTTTTATTCTATTCCTATGCTACATACTGACTCTTCCTTATATTCTACTATCCTTCCCGAACAAACATATCTTGCCATGAGTACCACTTGATAGCAATACGTCATCATGAGCTCACTGGACAAATGCAAAGACTTTGCAATGGAATCCAAAGTCTGCAAGGATCTTCTCATCTACAACATCAACACAAGACTCAAATGCGAAGTTGTCATCTTAAAAACGACGAGTCAACAAGTTCCTGAAGTTTGTGAGGTAACTACATTTACGACACACATCAACACTATCCGAGCTCTTAGAAACAACAACTGGATCTACATATTCTAACGCAAGACTCCGTATGCTTTAGAATGCGAAAGCAAAACGATTCACGGCGAAATCTCTGGAGCAGGTATCATCAGTCTAGAACAAGGATGTTAAATGTGCACCGCGTTTGTTACACTCCTAGCTGAGTACACAAAATCGATCAACATCAGCCATCCTTTTATCTGTATGTATATTGAACACATTTGCGTCTTAGATGAAATTAAGCTGCCACAACCAGAACTTGCACCAATCCAGCTCAACAACATTCAACTCGACTCTCCTAACTCGGTTAGAGAACAAATAAAACTCACACAAAATTGCTTGAAGATAATAAATCTACATTCATAGAAAAACATGTAACAAAATTTTTCATATTAAGTACGATTACTGGCATTATTATGCTAACATATTTTTGTTATAAATGTTATAAACGCTTGCCATGGAATAACATGCCTACAAATTCACATGGTAACTGTATACAATTTTTTAATAATTGTTTTGACCGTTTTCGTCGCTGACAAAACGTCAAGATTCCCATATCATCACTAAACACCGCTGCTACAACATCCTGTATACCAGAAGACGAAGACAAAGCTGCTTACTACACTCAAAAATCGAGCAAAACTGCTCAATGTTTTTACTAAGGGGAGAGGTTTTATGTCATAGATACTATTTACTTTATATTATGTTATAAGTCCTGTATACTTTATATTGTCTATTTACTGAAAAGCTAAATTACTTTCTTAGAAGCTAAACTAATTCGATTGTAATATTATATGCTAATGTTTATAGTTTACCATTCCTAATTGTCTGTAAAATCTTAGAATAAGTTAACGATAACACCAAGAACAATGTTGTTCCCTTATTTTATACCCCCACCTCTTAGCTTCCTACACTATTTAAACCAAATCTTTCGATCCCTCAATATAATTCCATTCCCAAGTTCTCTGTATCAACTACTATATTTTAAGTAAGTTTAAAAGTATTAAATAAATTTATTTTTAAAAGAATGTTTGTCTCTGCCACATAACACGCGTATTA
Organism: Parnassius mnemosyne; assembly: GCA_963668995.1. Lineage (NCBI taxonomy): Eukaryota > Metazoa > Arthropoda > Insecta > Lepidoptera > Papilionidae > Parnassius > Parnassius mnemosyne. The sequence goes on from CAVLGL010000057.1 coordinate 9,797,466, forward strand.
CTGCTCCAAACATGTTGATGGTGATGATGATGATGCTATTCCAAACAAATTGAAAGACATTTAAAATACGAGCAAAATATCACAATTACCTATATACAATAAAACATTTATTTCAAGCATCAAGGACTTAAAAACTAAAAAACCTTGGCCCAAAGCAATACATACCTTAACCTAAATATACATAACACTATTTAAGGAACTTTCTTCACGCGTCCCTGTATCGGCGAAACACTACCCCAGAGGGCCAGAAGTCGGGAACGAAGACAGTCTTTTTACGTTTTGCAGGAACCTGGATTACGTAGGATTTAAATAGGATCAAATAGTACAAATTAAAGCGTAGAAGATTAAGCAATCGTGCAAATGCACCTGATGGTAATGACCAACACCACCTATGACCAGTCGCGTAACGACCACCACCGCCTATGACCAGACGCAATGCCAGAGGTATTGCACTAAAGATATGAAGATTAACTAAGATTAGCCTGAGATAAATGTGATGTTTGAAGAGCTCAAATATTTAATGTTAGCACACTAAATATTTGTAAGAGTATGAATAGCAAAATATTAGTATTTGCTTACTTGGTATTCATCGTCCGTGTAGAAGCAGTGTAAGAATATCCGCTACCCCATATCATCCCTTGAGTACGAGTATTATAAGAGGCAACAGGAGGACAAGGCAGAAGATGGCTATCAGCGTATAACTAAAAATAAGAAACTGCGATTGTCAACCCACCTGCCAAGCGTGGCAGCTATGGCAATAAATATCCCTCTGTGAGCCAATCTATGGGATGTATGTTCAGCAGTGGACCATGATAAGGTGTAACGGTTACTTCACGTAAACAACCAACAGCTGGATCAAATTCCTAGAAAAAGGACTTGGCTTTATAATTAAAAATAAAAACTTTTTAACAAAAAAATTAAACCGCCGAAAAAACTGAAAAGCAAAAAATAATAAACCTTTTTATTTAACCTTAATAACTAAGTTCTTAAACTAATTTAAGTATACCTAAGTATATATTTTGTAATTATTTTGAGTTTTTAATTAACCCTAATAACTGACTTCTAAAACTAATGTAAGTATACCTAAGTAACTTTGAGTCGGCGCCAAACAAGCAAATTAATTAATTACGTAAAGCCTTCGATCAACAATACCAACTAGATATCGGGTTGGAGCAAAAAATACGTCCAAGTAAATAACAGCGCACTGGAGACGTGAGCTCTTATTTCGTTTAGTTGATTTGAAACACAGCCAATGTAAACACGTTTCACAATGCCGCAATGTATTTTTAAAAGTTGCAATGCAACTTTTGCGTACGTGCAAATGTGCGAGGCCATTAGCAAAATTCGCCGCGTACGGCGCGTATGGCGCGGACAAATGTGCGTTCAGCTTTAATGTTTATCGCTGAAGATTTCACGTTGCATTTTTAATTTGATTTTGATTTAGTTATTTCTTTAAATTTAAGGTAATTTAGTGTTCTTTGTTCATTGATTGTTTGGCGCCGACTCAAAATTACTTAGGTATACTTACATTAGTTTTAGAAGTCAGTTATTAGGGTTAATTAAAAACTCAAAATAATTACAAAAATATATACTTAGGTATACTTAAATTAGTTTAAGAACTTAGTTATTAAGGTTAAATAAAAAAGGTTTATTATTTTTTGCTTTTCAGTTTTTTCGGCGGTTTAATTTTTTTGTTAAAAAGTTTTTATTTTATAATTTTTCGTGGCTATAATCTACTAATTACTACATGCTTAGTTTTTGACTACTTTCAAATTAGCTACCTACCTTAATTTAGCCTTTAACTGTTATATAATCCTACTTTAACTATTATTTGTTGTATAATAATATAAATTCTTTAAAAAAACAGGCTTTATATACCACCTTGGGTAGGCCCACAAAAAATGCTGCTCGAATGAGAAAAAGATATTTAGAAGAATCTAATAATGAGAAAAATAAAAGTTTGGAAGCAAATAGAAAGAGAATTAGATTAACACGTTCACAGGAGTGTTTAAATCAGCGCGAGGAAAGACTGTCGAAGATGAGAAGTTACAATAACGATAGGTTATTGCAAAAATGTGAAGAACAACGCGCTCATCGTTTAGGTCTGATAAGAGAGCGACTTTCAAATGAAACTGAAGACGAACATTTGCTACGTTTGGATGCTGCTCGTAACTGTTCTGCAATGGTGAAACTTCACGAAACTCCCGAGGAGAGAACGCGATAAGCGGCTTGCGAGCGAAGAAAACAGTGTAATGCAGAAAATTTTAAGAAAGCGATTAATGTTTATGCTAACTTGCCGTGTTCAATATTCGAAAAAAGTTTGTATCCTCAGCAACGTACAATATTGCAAACTACAAATTTAGGTTCTATTTTCCCTAATGAATTGGTAGCTTTAGGTAATATTATTACTTATTCACGATGCTCAAATAATATTAAAAAAACAACACTCCACCGTAGGCCTATTGGAATAAAATGTCGGTAGCTGTAATGCCTACAGAAATCGATACCTTATCGGAAATTGAAAAACGTTTTATTTACAGAGTAGGTAGTGCCATTTCTTAAAATAATAAATGTTCAAAATCGTTTGAGCCAATACTGGTGCAAATGGCAGGCAATTATTTTTGTTTAGGATGTGGTCGAGCTGGCGGAGCAAATTCCGCTTGAACCTAATCAAACTGGATTAGTGATTGTAGTAGAAAGTCGTAAAAATTTAGAACGTTCTAGGGAGTTTCAAATAGATGTATGTAAACTTCAATTAGCATTGCAGTGGCTCCTAACGAATAATGCACTCTATAAAGATGTTCGCACCTGCACATGGTCATAATAGTGAAGAATCAATTGCTGAACGGTCAACTGTACCTACAACTAACTATACTGCCTTGAGTAACAATGTATCTATATTATATGGTTCTTTTCATCAGGACAATGAACGATTTAGTCCAGAGTCACGTGGTCGGCAATGCACAGGGATTGCAACTGTTGCTAGTGTGGCATTTTCTCTGATAAATCCCAATAATTGGTGCAAAAGCGACATAGATTACATGTTATTGGGAGGAGATAAATATTATAGAGACTGTATTGCGGCTCGAGCTAACCCCAATTCCGAAGAAGCACATATCGAATATTTGGCTGCAACTGAGCTTTTACCTAATATCACATACAACAATTGAAAAGTTGATATCAATGTTCGTCATGAATCATCCTTTAATGGTCACGTAGACAACGACAATAGTGAAGAAGGATTTCCCAATTTGTTAAATGCTCTAATAAATGTATTTGCTACATATGGGAAGAAACCTCCAGATAATGTTGTTCCAAAAGATGTGAACAATTGTAGTGGACTTTTATCTGAAGTAAAATTAGCTGTCAAATCTCGTGTGATGTTGAGACATAACAATCAGTATCTGACGGGCTCATCAATGGTGCTATGGGTATTGTAAAAATAATAAAATGGCAATCACTACGCAGGGATCAACTAGAGGAAGGAGAATTACCGGATTGTGTATTAGTAAAATTTGACGATGAAAGCATAGGAAGCAGACTAAAAGATAGCGATGGCTGTGTCGCCATACCTTCAGTGGTAGCCACCTTTTAAGGTACGAAGCGCAATGGCGATATTGAGCACAGGATGTTGACGATAATTTTATGCTGGGCCGTCACGGTTCACAAATTACAAGGTGCGGCCCTTGATAAAGCTGTAATCGACCTCGGAAAGAAAGGGTTTGCCAAAGGACAGGCATATGTGGCACTGAGTAGAGTAAAAACACTTGAGGGTATTGCTATATCTGATTTAGGGCCAAATAAGGTATTACACAAACCTCACGATGAACGAGCTTTAGCAGAAATGCAGAGACTGAGAGGACTACACACAAGAGACTGACAGCTCTGAAGCTCATTCATCGTGAGGTTTTTTTGTAATGTAATGTAATGTAGTGTAATTATTATGTAATGTAGTAATACACCACTCAGAATTAAAATCTGTGAGTAAAAAATAAATCTAAACCCTATTTTCCCACCCTTAGGGTAAACATTTCTTTTCCAAATTTATATGGGACCAATTTCGACGTATACCCTACCCAATAAAAAAAGAATTATCAAAATCGGACCACTCTGTAAAAAGTTATGCGTGGTCATACATAAAAAAAATATACACGTCGACTTGAGAACCTCCGTCTTTTCGTCGGTTAAAAAATAAATGTGATCAGAAAAAAATACAGCACGGTAGCGTACATGACTGCTGCGCTGCGAGCTGCCGGTTCGAATTCCGCACGTAACACGTATTTGTATTGCCTAAAAATAATTGGGTTTGAATGTTCATGTGCAATTTATCTATGTACACCTTACACACAATACAACGTGAAAGTTATACTGCGATCAATTTAACACTAAAATATCTTATGTGTTTTTAAATTTTTGTGTTTATCTAATTACACCTTTTTTGTTTGACTGCCTTTCTGCACCAGCATGGGAATATCCCCTACCAAACGTGGCCCCGTCCCTGCCTAAGGAGGAATTGTCAGTATTTTTTTTTTGTAGAATAAGGATGACAAACGAGCACACAATCCACCTGATGGTAAGTGGTTGCTGTAGTCCATAGACATCTAAATCTATTTTCGTTTGCGAATTAAAATGCAGATGCGTTGTCACCCGTAAGGAATATGATAGAATGCCTCTTTCCCAGTAAATAGGGTCTCCGGTACACTCACCATACGAAACACAGCAGCATTAAACTGCTTTTTCTCGCTAGTATTCTGTGAGAGCGTGGTCCCTCCCCCGTCGAGCCGACCCATTCGTGCTACAACTATACTATTAATGTAGCTGCAGCATGGCTCTACCACGTATAGCTATGGCTATGCTTAGCAGACGAATCAAGGATGTCAGTACATGATATTTCGTACCTTTGATGTTGCCTCCCAGCTTCATTTAGATTTACTTACGCCTGTCTCTAGTCACAATAAATTGTAAATATCTAATGACAAAAAAATACAATTTATTAAATTCCCGTAATTAAGAAAGGACTCCCAAATTATAAATTCATTGAAGTTCGACTAGGTAGATTGGATAACGTATAAATTCTAAAACACGCTGACACACTTTAACAGCTGTTCTAATATTTAAAGACAACGTAGTAGCTGCAACGTAGTAATGGAAATTCTGTTTCAATATGCAAGACAATTTTGGCTCGTATATATGAGGTTCTCTGAAGTGTATTCTTATTGGATTTTATGAAGTAATGTAGGAGCCAAGTCAGTATTTATAGTCAATGGATTGCTTTACATATAAACAGAATCGAGTCTAATATTTACCTGGAATAAGGTCTTTTTCTTTGTATTAGCCCTATCGTTGAAGGCTTGGCAGGAGGATTGATGATTGTAGTGCCAGGCTTCTCACACCTTTGATCTCATATCACATCGCCTATCTGAATAGTTTACACATTACCTCAACGAGATGACTGTATATAGCGTATTCAATCGGAAGCCATATAATCGCCTTTTAATTATCTTATGGCTCCACTACATGTTAGAAATAAGGTTACTTTTTTGGTTAAGTGAATTTTATTTTTTTATGGACATCGTGACATTTCGCAACACTGGTTTACTGCGAATGTCCCGTATGCACACACTATGAGATGTTTTCAAGCTGTTATTGAACGTTTACCTTTGCAATGTTTATGAGTGCGACAGTGAAATATAGAATTTTTGATTTTTTGTTATAATTGCACACATGGAACACGAAGCGGAGATGTAGTGCTCTACTTCGTTAGTGTATCTTTGTACTTAGTTACTGCTTACAACAGCTTCATAAAGCATTTATATAATAAGAAATTACACCAATTGCAAGAGGAGATTTTAATTAATACTTCTGAAGTAGTCATGAGATTATTTATTTCGATTAATAAGAAAAAAACTTAATTGGAAATAATTTCACTTGGACGTCAGTTGTTCGGTATAGATGTGAACAAGCTATATTTCGAAAAAAAAAACTGAACTTATTAATTAGATTTTTTTTATTAGCTTTAGATTTTAATCCTTAGGAAGCCTTTTGAATTTCACTATTGTAAACGGTCCCGTTCATAATTTTTTTTGTTTAATTAATTACTTGTCAATTTTTTTCGGTAACAAAATACGAATCAATGGTATCAAGCAGTTAAAAAATTCGTAGAAACAATGATTTTGTAGCTTTATACACAATATGTGTTTCGGTAATTAATAAAAGTAAATTGATTATTCAAAACATTACACGAGGGAGAGCATACTCAGTTTTCAGACACACAACAAAACATCAGTTATCCAGTCATCAATCAGTGCGTCGATCCTGTTTCAGTGGCTAAAGATGAGCTTGAACAACGAGACAAGAACTGTCATGTCTCTATCGATAACTACCCTTTTTATGTTCCATTTTATTACTATAATACTAAAGTACAAAAGTTTCCTTTAACAAAACTGGAGGGAACTATTTTGAAGCATTTTTCTTTTTGGATAAATGTTTAATACGAACCACCAAAGTCGAATCTCGCTTCTGAAGTCGAATCTCGCTTCTGAAGTCGAATAACGAAAACAGGAACAAAAATCGAATGCTGATAATATTACTACAAACAATAATAAATTAATTGATAGCCTACACAAATCTCAAAAAAAAGCTTCTCCTTCTATCTGTCTCCGAAATTGTTTTTATAAATGCTTTTATTTACATAAAATAGCCGTTGAGGAAACGTATGTGACATTGAAACACAGACAGACATCCATGTGATTCTATTAATATCCCGTTTTGGTAATTTTGTCACGGAGCGCTGAAAATTCATTTTACTTCTTGTTCTATTGTAATATTAACTACTTGGTAAATCAAGTCTTTATATTTATTTTTGTTTTTTTTTGCATATCCTTATATTTACTTGATTAGCATTTCAAATTAATGGACTTATGCTTAAGGGTAATTCAGTAAATATTATTTTATTTTTTCACTAGTTTTTAGTTTAACATTGTTTTATGCGATCATTAATTTTAAAGAAACTAATCTTGTGAACTCATCAGCATTTAACAGGTATTTATTTATTTACACTAGTATAAAAAAATTTAAAACAATAAGAAAAACTTATATAAATGTTACTAAATAGCTTTTCGATACAGTGTTAAGCTCACTGGTTCCGTTTCCTCACTAAATGGTTGTACTTACCCTTGGTCAAAAAAAGAACCAGCTCTCTTGCTATTCGACCAGCCGCGGATACAGTTCCTTTAAAAGTTTCGTCTTTTTTTTTAACTTTACACACCTTAGGCAATCATAACAAGTATTTTTATTTAAAAATATACCAGTAACGTGCAGACACTCTCTGCACCTGTTGTATTACTACCTCTACATAATTCTTATTGATATAAATTATGTGATAGAAAATTTACCCTAGAAAATGAGTAGTAGGGGAAAGCTTAGTTCTAATAGCGTAAAATTTGAGTGCTGGAAACTTGCCACGATGTCGTGATTTTGATTGGATGTATACGTAACTCACTTGAAATTTGGTTAGTGGAAAATTTGCTTCGATTGCTTTAATGTAACGTTCAATCGAAAATCAATATTATATAATTTATTAGTGAACGCATTTCCGAAAAATCTTTTATTCTATGAGTGCGTAAAGTTTTCTTATAATTACGCGAAGACTACACATTAAATTAAACTAATTTTTTCGGATAATATCGCGTTTATTATTAACTTTTTTTATTCTCGACGTTTCGGGTGCTTTACAGAACCCATGGTCACGGGGTCCCCTCCGGTGTTTGGCGTCCCGATGTCATAGTTAGCCCGGCTACCTTTAGTTTTTTAATATTAATTTTTGGTTCGATTTACGCAGAATGAGCTTACAGTATCTTGAAGTCTAGCAGTGGTATACTTGGGTTTGGATTTGATTTTATTAATTATGGGATCCCAAGCAGATAGCAGCACCCATCCATATTTTCTATTGAAATTAGGATGTTTTTTTTTAATTTCAATAGAGCTCGCGAATCATCCTTCGTAGGAATCGGTGTTCTTTTGCGTGGATTTGTGGTCTATCAAATCTAATTTAATGGCGGGGACGATCTTGAAAATGTTCCCAAACTGCAGACTTCCCGATACGTCGGTGCTTAACGTCAGCTATATGTTTTTTAACGCGGGTTTTATAGATCTTTTTGTTTGTCCTATGTAAGAGAGACCACATTCACAATCCAGCACTCCTGCACCTTGTAGAGGGATATGACACTTGACGAATGAAACATTGACCAACCTTCTTTGGCGGCTTGAAGTATGTTTTAATGGAAGCTCGCTTCAAGATAAAGCCAACCTTGTCTGTGACTCCTCACTGTAGTACAGCAGGCACACGCTTGTTTGCGACCGGCTTCACTCGGTCAGTGTGACGTAGGCGCGGGACCCAAAGCTTGTTGTCTTGCAGTACGAGCTAAAGCTCGGCGGCCAGATGTTTTTTGTCACAGATCCCTCGTGCTCTCTGAAACAAAGATTTTCCCCAGGTAGGTAACTGTGAAGGATGATGGTGCGATTCACTATATAAATAACGGTTGGTATGGGTCTTTTTTCTGTACACAGTATGACCAATAGTGTTATCAGAATTTCGGATGACTAAACATCTAGGAAAGCTAAAGAATTGTTTGTCTCTAATTCCATTGTGAATTGTATTTTAGGGTTTATCGAATTAAGGTGGTTTAAAAATGCAGTTAATTTTCAGAACGTAAAATTGTGAAAGTATGGTCTACGTACCGCTTGTAGAATCTTGGATTTACAGGAGCAGTAAGAAGGGCTTTCTCTTCAAAGTCATCCATGAATATGTTGGCGGCTACGGGAGATACAGGTGAGCCCATTGCCACTCCGTCTACTTATATGTAGAACTCTTTCTTTCACAATGAATAGCCAGATGTGAGGCAGTTTTTGAGTAATACTGCATATTCTGTAGGCATGTTGTTATCTTCTAGCTTTCTAGTTACAATTGAGATGCAGTCTTCAATAAGTAGGCATGTGAATAGTGACTGAACATCAAAACTGACCATATTTTCATTGTCAGCGAGATGTAGGTCTTTTAGCTCACTAACAAAATGGTATGAAACCTTTGTGTGTGCTCTGGTGTATCCTCTTAGTGGTGACAGTATTTTTGCCAAGTGTTGAGCCAACTTATAAGTTGGTGAATCGATCTGGCTTACTATAAGACGTAGTGGAGCTTTTGGTTTGTGTATTTTTAGTAACTTATACAACGTCGGTGCTTTGGCACATGTTGGTATTGTCAAATTCACGTCAAGATCAAAGTTTTCGAAGTATTTGGTTATTTGTATATGGTATTAGTTATAGGGTCTGTTTTGACCTTTTTGTATGTACTTACGTCCGATAAAAGTTGTTGTATTTTGAAATTATACTCTGACGTGTCCATTATTACCGTAGCATAACTTTTATCCGCGCGGAGAATCGTGAGCTCTGGTCTGTTGCGTAAGTTGTACAAGGCTTTAAACTCGTCTTTGGGGAGATTTCGTTTCGGCGCTTAACTTCGACGTAACAAGGACGAATTTTCTTGACGTATGGCCTCTAAATCCTCCTTATCGATATTATTCTTAAACAGACAATCCTCAACACTACAGATAATTTCTTCGTACAGGATTTTTGCGGTGTTATAGTAAAATTCAAGCCCTAAGACAATACTTTTATTGTTGGTTCGTTCAGTGTTCGTTTTGACAAATTATAGACCGTCCGTTGTTTATTGCTTGCGTTGACGCAAACAAAAAACAACGCACGGTCTATAATTTGCGATATTAGGAGTAGTGGATATTCTTATACCACCATTATACGGTTAGTTAATTTTAGTATCTACTCGCTGTATATCTAAATAAGATGCACGACGATCAAAAATCCCTTGACTCTACGTTTTACAAAATTTAATAAAATTTTATTTTTAACTAGCGGCCGCGGCTATCGTTTAGCATTCACAGACATCTTTTTAGTACTCCTTATTTGGCACACATTAACATAAGTTAAAAAACACAAACATTAAAAAAAGTTTCTTAAATTACAAAGCAATACACAGACATTAAATGTACAGGTAAATAAAAAAAAACCGGCCAAGTGCGAGTTGGACTCGCGCCCGAGGGTTCCGAACAAATCCGTAGGTATATAAGTTTAAAATTATTAAAAATATGATGTAACTAAAAATTTATGCTTTTCGCAATTTTTCCATTATCTGTGCTGTAATTCGTTGTTTCGTACTAAATTTTAAGATTCTGGATTCACGGGAAGAACCCTGTAGGTTTTGATTCCCTTGCGAATGTCGAAAATTTACGGCATAAACGGTTGTATCTTTTGATTGCTTTGGGTTAGAAGTTTGATTTTTTCACAACTTAAAGGGACAATAGACTTGAGTATTTGATATGAATTTCAGCTTGATATATCCATGCGTTCCTGAGAAAAAGGGTCTTGACAGACACACAGACAGACAGACAGACGGACAAAAAAGTGATCCTATAAGGGTTGCGTTTTTTCCTTATGAGGTACGGAACCCAAAAAAAAGCAATAAAATAATAAACATTGGCAACTGCAGTAAGCCACGCTGTTAATGGAGAACTATCAGTAGCGTTGACTGAGCGCTGTTATTCAATCGACGCCACTAATAGGCCCGGGAGCAGTTATCAGGTGGAGCCTAACAATTAATAGCATAAAAATGAAATTGAACGTTAAAAAAGATTCGGAAGTGAAAATACTAGGAGTAAAGAAATATCAGAACATTAAACTTAAAGTAAGTTTATTAATTCGATCACCATAAAATACTGCAGATTTTACGGAGCTGTTTGAAAGATCTCGCCCAATGTTAACTAAAATAAAAGCTAGGTCGCTACTATAAATCTGTACGCCTTTCCACAAGGGAGTGTTATGTTGCAAGGAAGCAAATCAGTTTTGCGCCATTGGTCTTTTTAACCTTTAACTGTTTTCTACTATTATTATAAAGTTAAATCTATTTTCGAAAGTACCAATGTTGTTTTTTTTATTTTTAAAGAAGGTAAGAACGAATGATTAGCTTAGAATTATTAAACACAAGCGTACACATAGTACGCAAATGTAAGCAGTTAGTACTACGAGTACATGTGGTATTGTTCGACAAGATCAAGAATGAAGGACAATACAATCAGGTTATCCCTGATTGTATTGTCCTTGATTCTTTATTCTTCTTGCAAACAAAGTTACATACGACCTGATTCGATCTGATCTGAAATCAGTACACCTGATCGTAAGTGGATGCTGTAGCCCATAGAAATCTACATCTATCATAGATTAAGAATAAAAGTGGAGATGCGTTTTGAAAATCCTACCTTATTGGAAAAAGCCAATTATGAGCAGACGGAGAATCCAAGTGTGCACGAACTTTTTTTAAAGTTAAGGAAAGAAGAGGAAATTATTTGGTAGAAATTTGAGTACTCCACATAATAAGTGGCTACTGCCGTCCATCGATATCTGAAAATAACGTCAAACAAAAAAAATGCTTCATATGCATTGTCACCTCTGAGAACTAAAATGGAATGAATCATAGCCTGTAATTATACTATATATTTATCTGTAGTTATACTTTATACTTATTATACTGCTAGCGATATACCCCGGCTTCGTGCAGGTGATATCTGGATTCTATAACAGCTCTACCAGGTCTAACTATGCCTATAACCTTCGCGTAAGCATGCAATAAGAAAGTTATAGCGCAATGTGATGAACGGTGTAACATCGCATAAAACTTTTATATATTAAATATATATGAAGGTACACATTCCGAAAAAAAATCTAGAGTGGGCTTTGTAACGTTTGGAAAACAAAAAAAAAATACAAGAATATACCTAAATGTGTAAGCTGCAAAAAGAACTGAAATTCCATGCGAAGAGTAAATATTCAATAATTAACACGATAATATATTAACAGTCTGTATAAGTAACAAACTATGTAACTTAATTACACCCTAGGCCAATTTTGGTGTACAATGCTCCTAAGTAAGCGGCATCTTCCTTAGATAGTTCTCAGAGAGGTAGACCCAATTTGCGGTCGCTTTGTATCGCTTGTAACGCTTAAATTGCTGTTAAAATGTAAATTTTATTAGAGCTCCATTTTGTAGCAAGTAAATCATTCCTTCTCTGATTAGGATTCCGTTCGTGTAGGTCACGCCACAACCCTCTTGACTATTTCTGCCGACACACTCATGGAATAGAGAGCCAGTATATTTACAGGCTGTGAGACATTATGTCTCAGACCTCAGAGTTGACAACACATCTGCAGTTTTAATATGGCAATTTATATCCCTCTATGAGGCAATCTATTGGATGGGCATATGTTCAGCAGTGTACCATGATAAGGTGTAACGGTAACTTCAGCCCGTAAACAACCAACTGCTGGATCGAATTCCTACAAAAAGGATTTGCCTTTATAATTAAAATAAATGTGATCACAAAAAAATTAAGCACGGTAGCGCAGTTGACTGCTGCGCTGCGAGCCGCCGTTTCGAATTCCGCACGGTTTGAATGTTTGTTCATGTGAAATTTATCTATGTACACCTTACACACAATAAAGTTTTTATGAAGAAAATAATCCCTAAAACCGATAGGCACATGTTCATCAGTAGGCTGTGACGAGCTGCTAAAGATAAAAAAATAAAAACCGCGATGAATTTAACACCAAAAGATCTTATGTGCTTTTCAATTTTTGTGTGTATCTAATTACATCTTTCTTGTTTGACTTCGCACTAGCATGGGAATAGCCCCTAACAAACATGGGCACGTCGATGCCTAAGGAGGAATTGTCAGTTTGGCCATGGTTAGCAGAATAATCAGGAATGTCCTCCGGCTCCCGGCTTCATTCAGATTTATTTACGCCTGTCTCTAGTCACAATAAATTGTAAATATCTAATGACAAACACATACAATTTATTAAATTCCCGTAATTAAGAAAGTGCTCCCAAATTATAAATTCATTGAAGTTCGACTAGGTAGATTGGATAACGTATAAATTCTAAAACACGCTGACACACTTTAACAGCTGTTCTAATATTTAAAGACAACGTAGTAGCTGCAACGTAGTAATGGAAATTCTGTTTCAATATGCAAGACAATTTTGGTACGTATATATGAGGTTCTGGGAAGTATATTCTGATTGGATTTTATGAAGTATATTTATAGTCAATGGATTGCCTTACATACTCGTGTAAACAGAATCGAATATAATATTTTTCAGGAATAAGGTCTTTTTCTTTTTATTAGCTCTACTGCTGAAGGCTTGGCAGGAGGATTGACGATCGTAGTGCCAGACTTCTCACACCTTTGATGTAGTATCACATCGTCTATCTGAATATTTTACACATTACCTCAACGAGATGACTGTATATAGCGTATTCAATCGGAAGCCATATAATCGCCTTTTAATTATTTTATGGCTCCACTACATGTTAGAAATAAGGTTACTTTTTTGGTAAAGTTAATTTTATTTTTTATGGACACTGACATTACACAGACACTGGTTTACTGCGAATACCTCGTATGCACACACTATGAGATAATTTAGAGCTGGTATTGAACGTTTACCTTTGCAATTATTATGAGAACGACAGAGAAATATTGAATTTTTGATTTGTTGTTATAATTGCACACATGGAACACGAAGCGGAGATGTAGTGCTCTACTTCGTTAGTGTATCTTTGTACTTAGTTACTGCTTACAACAGCTTTATTACAATAGCATTTATATAATAAGAAATTACACCAATTGCAAGAGGAGATTTCAATTAATACTTCTAAAGTAGTCATGAGATTATTTATTTCGATTAATAATAAAAAAACCTAATTGGAAATAATTTCACTTGGACGTCAGTTGGTCGGTATGGATGTGAACAAGATATATTTCGAAAAAAACTGAACTTATTAATTAGATTTTTTTTATTAGCTTTAGATTTTAATCCTTAGGAAGCCTTTTGAATTTCACTATTGTAAACGGTCCCGTTCATAATTTTTATTTGTTTAATTAATTATTTGTCAATTATTTTCGGTGAAAAAATACGAATCAATGGTATCAAGTAGTTAAAAAATTCGTGTTAATTAATAGAAACAATTATTTTGTAGCTTTATACACAATACGTTTTTCGGTAATTAATAAAAGTAAATTGATTATTCAAAACATTACACGAGCGTTCGAGGAGTGCAGTTTTGGGTATTCCAAATTTTTGACAAATTATATTCTGTTTTAATCATCAGCATACTCAGTTTTCAGACACACAACAAAAGATCAGTCATCCAGTCATCAATCTAAAAAGCTAAAGATGAGCCTGAACAACGAGACAAAAACTGTCATGTCTCTATCGATAACTACCCCTTTTATGTTCCATTTTATTACTATAATAGAAAAGTACAAAAGTTTCCCTCAACAAAACTGGAGGGAACTATTTTGAAGCATTTTTTTTTTGGATAAATGATTAATATGAACCACCAAAGTCAAATCTCGCTTCTGAAGTCGAATAACGAAAACAGGAACAAAAATCGAATTATGATAATATTACTACAACCAATAATAATGTGATTTTCATAATTAACATAATCTGTTTTTACATTATTCGTTTTTTTTCTCTCATCAGTAGGTACATATCCAGTTGTGATTGGGGGCTACAAGTTTTAAAAACTTTTTCAGAAAAATTTAAAATAAAATGAAACAGAAATTAATGTAGTTTACTTTTTTGTTTTTGCCCTTCAACAAGCAGTTAATTGATAGCATACACAAATCTAAAAAAAAGCTTCTCCTTCTATCTGTTTTCAAAATGGTTTTTATAAATGCTTTTATCTACATAAAATAGCCGTTGAGGAAACGTATGTGACACTGAAACACAGACAGACATCCATGTGATTCTATTAATATCCCGTTTTGGTAATTTAGTCACGGAGCGCTGAAAATTCATTTTATTTCTTGTTCTATTGTAATAATAACTACTTGGTAAATCACGTGTTTATATTTATTTTAGTTTTTTGCATATCCTTATATTTAAAATTTCGGGAATCAAGGAAGTGACACAACATTACTATTTAAAAATGTATTTATTGCTTTTCGAAGTATTCTCCACGAAATTTGACACAATTTTCCATACGATGGAACCAATCATTGAAGCAACCATTCCATTCGGAAGTTGGGGTCTCCAAAATGGCCGTTTTTTAGGCGTCCACAGCTTCTTCAGGTGATGAAAATCTCTGTCCACGCAATGTATTCTTTATTTTAGGGAAAGTATAGAAATCATTAGGCTTTAGGTAGGGGCTGTACGGCGGATGGTCTAATAATTCTATGTTTTCTTGCTCTAAAAACTCTTTTGTTCTGTGTGCGGTGTGAGAACTCGCATTGTCGTGATGGAGGATGATGCAGCGGTTGCAGTTCTCTTTACGGAGTTCAGAAACAGGCATGATTGCAATGACGCACTGCAATCATAAATAAAGAGTTGAAATTAATTCAATTGCTTTGAAATGATTTTATAATTACTTACGTGGTACAGTTATATTATGGTTGTAGAACAAACGGGTCGTCTCTACCGGGGAAGGACCACAGAATTCCCGTGTAAAATAGCAGCTTAATCCAGCATGTTTCGTATGGTGAGTGAGAACCGGGGAACCTTGTGGAAGCGGGGCATTCCATATTAGTCCTCGGGGGTGACAACGCAACTGCTTTTTGATTCTTAATCGAGGATAGTGTAGATGTCTGTTATATGTAGGTTACAGAATCTACCTATGATTAGGTGAATTGCGTGCTCGTTTGTCACCCTTATTCCATTAAAAAATCGACAGAATGAGATTCCAACAAGCGTCCTATATTATTTTCATATTAATATAACATATTGACATTTTTTTATCTAGCAATACTAAAGTATTACATCCAATACGTCAAGTACAATAAATGCATCATTAGAACATAATTTAGGGAGCGTGATCAGTAAGATCGTTAGCCAGATCAATACTCGCACTGCGGTCAATTAAGACCCTCCTGATTGGCATAATTATTATGTGATGCTAGTATACGAGAGTCCATTACCTTAATTTGTTATGTTGATATGATTACAGGAGACTATAGTTTAACCATTAAAACCAACCTTCGATATAACGTTATGTGATAATATAACGCTACTTGCATATAATTAAAAGTCCGCTGGTGATCATAGGTTTTCCCTTAGATTGCCAAATAGTGGGGATGACGTCAAGACCGGGACCACTCCATCTGGACCCGTAATCTTAGTCGTCTAACCTTTCTTTTAAGTAAGGGCGGCAGACTGACTTTAAGTGGCACACCTTCTCAGGGGTCACGCCCACCTCGTTGTACCCGAACCCAACGTGGTGTGATATCAGTTTCTTGCGGTAGAAGGTCACTCACCAGTTGACCCCCGTCTGTTGGACCCCTTCAATTTGAGATATGATACTAAATAAATAGGTAATTTAAAATAAAGTTATACATACTCAATTATTTACTTACTTACTTACTTACTTATCTTCACGCACAATCCCTGACGGGGTAGCCAGAGAGAACAGATCGCCAAGTGTCACGATCCTTACAAACCTCTTTCGCTTCTTTCAGATTCATTATCTTTTTCATGCAAGCACGTCTAGGTATCCGAGTACTCTTGACACTACCCTCTTCGAGCAATTTGCTCACATGGTCTTCGAAAGTTAGTCTCGGTCTACCTCAACACCATTTAATATTAACTTTCGCGCTATATATTTTCTTCACCATTCGGTCTTCACTCATTCGCTCAACGTGCCCAAACCACCGAAGCACGCCCTTATCAATTTTTGTGATAAGGTCATCTTTCAAACCTGCAATATTGCGAATCTCTTCGTTTCGCTTTCGGTCGGCCATGGTAACGCCGCACATTTTACGAAGAGATCGCATCTCCACTGCATTCAACTTACTTTTATGCTTCTTCTGGCATACCCAGGTTTCGCTGCCATATAACAAAGTCAGTACCAACACTGCGTTATGTATTGCAAGGCGTGTACTCTTCGCTACGCCTTGCCTTTTGACTAACGCAGTCAGGGCACCATTGACTTTGTTCCCGGCAGCGACACGCCTGTCCACATCTAAATCACATCTTCCATCCCGGCTAAAAGCACTCCCCAAGTATACAATTTCATTTACCTGTTCTAGATATTCCTGATTTACCCATATTTCACACTTCGTTCTCTCTTCGTCACTTTCAAATACCAGAACCTTAGTTTTATTAGCATTCAAACGGAGACCTTTAATTTCACATTCCTCTTTCATACACGTGACTAATGCCTGCAGTTCTGCCTCTGATGGTGAAATAAGCACTGCATCATCAGCATACAGCAGACAATTTACTTTTATGTCACCCAATTTCACACCCAAATAGCTATCTTTCAGCTTCTGTAAACAGCTGTCTAGATACAGTATGAACAGCCAGGAAGACATGACACAACCCTGCTTTACGCCCGCTTGGACGTTAAACATGGGTGACAGGTCATGTCCTACCCGCACACAGGCTTTACAGTCACAGTAAAGAGACTGCACAGCCCTTAGCAATTGACCATCCACACCATACCCCGGCAACAGTTCCCACATTTTCTTCCTTACAACCTTATCAAATGCTTTCTCAAGATCCACAAAAGCACAGAAAATCTTCTGGTTAGCAGCCAGAAGCTTTTCCGTGATCATGCGGAGAGAAAACATTTGATCCGTGCATCCTCTTCTAGGTCTAAATCCGCATTGTGCCTCCCATAGAAATCTTTCCGATTTCTCTTGCATCCTACGTGTCAAAACCTTCGAGTAAACTTTACTTGCTAAACTGGTCAAGCTGATCGCCCGATAGCACCCGCAGTCAAAATGTGAACCTTTACCTTTATATAAAGGCACAATGACTGCGGATCGCCAATCATCCGGGACATCCCCCGTCCCCCGTTACAAATGGTGAAACGTGAAATTGATTTATGCTCGAATAAATGGCAATTTATTCTTAGAATAAAATTAACACTCTTTTGGTAGAATCCACCCTTAATTTTTTTTAAATTTATAATCGTCAATAATTGTGGTTATTAGCTCGTCATTGCAATGTCACAATCTAAGGAAATAATAGGCCTACCCCTAAACATTGTCTTATAAGTGAGATATTTACAATAGTATTTAAGCTTGGCGGGCGGTTTAGCAACCGCATTTTTTGTTTTCAAGTTGTTATTAGGAAAACGATGCTGCCTATCTCCTGGTTTTTCCTGTCTATCGTAACTTATAACTCCCACGCGAGAAAATGAGGTAGTGTATATTTTTACACCACACCGCTACAAGTCCTTCAGGTTAATGTATGAATAACGAGAGTTATTATATATCATCTAGCTTGCCGTATCAACGACTTCCAGTCTCCCGAAAGAACCGGTTCCCGGACGTCAGTCTAAGCGAGATTAAACGGCTCTCCAGCACCTAAAAACCGGCAATTTCATAATCCACTCTCTATTTTACCGCAAAAATATATACGCTACCGCATTTTTGGTAAACATTGCTTATTTTACGAAAAAAACAACGTAGCCTTATAAAATAGTCGAGAGCCTGTTCATTTTATTCACATGTCGCTACGCGATAGATCCAGCACGTGACTGGAATGCCAAACGCATGTTTGGACGCTTTAAACATAAAACCAACTGCTGCAATATTTTAAAAATCATAACAAGTCATAAAAAATTACTTACTAGGGAGTATTATAGGAATATGAGACTACATTAGACATGTAACTGTTTTTTTATGAAATAGGGGTGACATAGGAGCACACAGTCCACCTGATGATAAGTGGTAGCTGTGCCCCATAGATATCTACATCTATCCTTGATTACGAATCAAAATGCAGATGCGTTGTCACCAGTGTGAAATAAAATGGATAACCTCGTTTCCAGTAAAAGGGTCTCCAGTTCTTTACACTCACCATACAAAACACAGTGACATTCAGTTGCTATTTTACACCGGTATTTTGTGAGAGTGTGGTCCTGCCCCAGTCGAGCCGACCCAGTCCTGCTGCAACTATACCACTAATTTTATGTTCAGCTATAGACAATAGCTATAAGGATTGTACTCATACATTTAAACTTAAAAATGGAAATGAGTAAAATTAATGCATATTGGTCCTTCGAGCCGGATGTTAAAACAGCGACCTATTGAATATAAATTATAATTTTATCATATGACCAGTCTCGTCTTAAGCATATCCTTCACCCTAGTAAGTCGCAATTACAACACGTGACAGTTGTTTCTTATAGCACTAATTAATAAAATACCAGAATATCTTTAATGCTCGTCGGATCTAACGAGGATAACAACTTTCGTATATTATCGTCATTATCATCAACATAAACGTAGTTCATCAAAGCCAGTGCTAAACATAGGCCTTCTCAAAGATAGACCTCACGAGGGAGATATTTGCCATAGCGGCCACCCTTGGCAAGTGAGTTGGCGACCGTAGGCTTTTCTTTTTCTAGTTGATTAAGAAAAAGCTGCTGCCCATCTCTTGGTATGTTTTCCTATGGTGCTTCTTACGACACCCATGGGACGAAAGGGGTAATGGATATTCTTACACTACCATAACGAGGTCAAAGATGTTTGTGTACGTTTATAGTGTTGCATGGTATAGTACCTCAGTACATTTACTACATTCACTCACGATTCTCCCCTTTACTGTAAATTAGATATTTTAATTCTTAATCGAGGATAGATGTAGATGTCTATGGGCAACGGGATTCACTTACCTTCAGCTGGACTATTTCCTTGTTTGTCACCCTTATTCTTTAAAAAAAAATACTTACCATAACCGACTTTACATAATGTTACAGATAAATATGTGTGTATGAAATTAAATCGTTTTTCCTATGCGTTATATATGCTTGGAAAAGTTGTAAACACATCCGCCGTAATGGCATCGTACTCGTATCATGCTTATGTTATGTCTACACTTAGATATGGTATTATGTTCTGGGGTAATTGTACGGATAAAGAAACAGTGTTTAAAGCTCAGAAGAGATGCTTACGAGCCATTTGTAAAATTAAGCGAAGTGAGAGTTGTAAGCCATACTTCATTAAATTAAAATTATTAACAATGCCATGTATATATACTCGTATACACGTTAAATACGAAAACTATTTTTTATATTGTTTCAGATTCGAAGTCGATTCGAAGATGAAGAAGAGATTGCTGAAGTCACCGAATTAACTAATGCGAATAGCACAGACGAAGGTTCACACGTTCTCCATATCACTAATATTTCGAACTGAGGAACTGCGGGATTTGCATTAAAACTTTTCGTTGTACTTAATTACGTGTTCCGCATTCTCGCGAAATGAATCAGTGAGTCAACTTTTAGTTGAATATGTAAAGTGGAACACTAATCTCTAGATTAAATAAAGTATGAAACCTATATCTAAACAAATAAACAAAATTGAAGTGTCTGTAACGTCAAAGTAACAGGTTTTAACCAACGTCATATAAATGTATATAAACGATACTTATAACAAAATTAATTTTTAACATTTTTGTCTGTCTGTCTGTCTGGATGAACCTATTTTGACTTGACTTCAACGAGCAGATAGGTGATGTTACAAGGAATAACTCAGGTTACTTTTATTTTAGAAAAAGAATTAGGATTCCGCGCAAAAATAATTAAAATACATGAAATTATGAACAAAATCCGATTCAAATAGGAAAATTTAATAATAAATTGCTTAAAATTATTCTATGCGAACGAAGTCCCGCACAGCTAATTAAATAATATAATGTGGAATTATGCGCTACAAAAAGCACATTTCGAAATCGACTTGAGAATGTCGTTCTCAGCGTTAGTTCTTTACAAAGGAGTCAATCGTTTTTGGGCCGACTAGAAATTTTAACGACTATGAATGATATTATATACAAAACAAAGATACCAATTTATTATGGTAAATAGCATAAAGATTATAATATGAAAATCTAAACGGAATCAAGAAATCTGAAAAAATTGTTTTGATATTTGTGTTCAGATCATTAGTTATGATAATGTAATATTAAAAAAAAATTGTAGAAGAGATGTGCCAACTCGGAGGAAACTCGACTCGATTTAACTTGAGTTGAAATTCACGTAACTCAAATATTACTCGAGTCACGCAACTCAAATTGGCGGAACGAAGCTGTGTCAATTTGTTACAAATAATTTTTATATTTTTTTCCTCCATCCAACACAATTATTATTACAACACTTAATAGGTAGTTATAATATTATATTTTAGTTTGCGTATATACAATCTTCATAAAATAATATAACTCTAAATTTATGACAATTATACTTAATCAGTTTATTGATTGTTGTCAATAAATTGCTCGAATTAGTAACTCGAGTTAATCACTAAATTTTAGGTAGGCACTGCGTTGAATGTAAGATAAAGATGCAACTCGAGTAGAATTTTGTGACTCGAGTAACGCGGGTTAATAATAACTTATCAGGTCACTCTAGTTGCACTCGAGATTTTGAGCTATTCAAATTAATTATTTACAGTCCCTGCATCGATTAAAGTTTATCATTCCAGTTTATAATAGCGATTACTTTATTTAAAGCATTTTGAAATAGGTACCTTTATTAAAATGTAAAATGTGGCAATTTGAAATAAAAAACAAATATAATTTATTAATTTGTAGTACATATCTCGATGTTTTTTTCATATCTGTAGTATTTCAAAATCTATAAACTGCTATTTTTACATATATTATAAATCGCTTCCATCTCGATTTTTTTAAATAATAACACACAGACGAAATTTGTTTTGTTGCGTCATTGTTATCACTCATACTTTAAAAAAAAAAAACAAGTATATTTAAATCTCCTTTTATGTTTTGCACTACTATACGAAGTAACAAAAAATAAACAACAATGATATCACAACCACGATATTATAAATCAAACTAAGTTCATATTTGTTTACAACATGCCAGATGCACGTTTAAATTTCTATGTAACCAGTGACGTCACCCGCGGCGCCTTATACTATGTGAATTAGTTGATTAGATGATAGAATTAGTGAAATAGTGAACTGAAATGTATCTAGCGCTCTCCGAATCCACACGGTGCACACACACTCGAATGCAAGCGGATTCTAGTAAAATTTATAATATAATTTTTGAAAATCTAAATATTTTTTGATGAGCTTTTATGTATTAAAATGTATTAAAAAATGACACAGGTCTTAGAACCTTGTTAAAAGTGACAAAGTATTAAAGTTTTATCTTATTAGTAAAATCAAAATTACATAATAGATAGAATAATTACATAAAAGAAGTTTTTGTGTATGTTAACAGAAAATTAGAATCCATGGGAAGCTTCTCTATTTTATGTAGCTTAATCGGCTTTTAAGAGCGATTCATTTAAATGCATTTAGGTAAAATATACCTCATGTAGTCAGAAAGTTGCTCCATAAACTTAACAGAATCAAATGACATCAAACATGGATCCTGAACTTATGCCAGCCGCATTAGATAGACAGTATAGTTAGTACATATATTTATGTGTAAATAAGTAGTAATTACTTTTACTAGAAGCAAATATACAGTTTGCATAAGTATTGAAACTTAGTTAAGCCATTTTTACTCGTGTAATGGTTATATTCTTGTGGGTCGGATGCTTCTATTATCCTTAGAGTGATGTGTTGTTAAAATAATATACTTTACCCTTACATGAAACCAGTGAAGATAAGAAATTAGACAACTTTTACATAGTCAAATACTCGTATTGTTGATGTAAATCCATAATTACTTATTTGAAAGAAAGAAAGAAAGAAAAATTATTTATTACATTTAACACCAACACACATGTTACAAAAGATATTATGCACTAAAAAACTTATAACTACAGACCAAAACAAAATTAAAACCTAAATAAAATCATTACAATTATTATGTGTGCGGGTTTGGTATAAAAGGGCTATACTCAGCATTATTTCGTGGTATTATCCACGAAGCTGGTTTCCGGTGCGCCCTATAGTGAGTAATGTACGGTCGAATATGCTAAAACCAGTACCACTATTACGATGTTCCATTTGTTACACCTACCACACATAAGCACATAAGGAGTAAAAAAGAAAAATGAAAAAGTGAAAAAGTGAGATGCAGATATTGCTGATTTTATAATAACAAACCGCAAATTATTTATTACCAACAATATAATAATTATAAAATCTATTACTATTACTATTACTACTTCTATTATATACTACTAAAATTTACTAGAATCTACACGTGACATTTGCTTATTATGAGTATATTATGTCTGTTTGGTGGCAGCTGTTTATTGACATTGATGTATAGTATCTATATATATATTCTTATCTCATATCTCTTATTATTGAAAATTTCCTTCTGATTCCTTACAATATCATACTTGGATGTGTTTTTCTTGCTTTATAGTGTTCGAAATGTAAATCAATACAAACATAAACACAGACCTCACATGCTATTTTGGTTGCAATTAATATAGAAAAAATAATAAATACAATGTGCATCAACTGTTATCATGTGGATAGTTTAGAATAAATGTGTATGTTTTGTAGGCTGAAATCTCGCAGAGCTGCTCGTAGTCGAAGACAAAAAAGTATATGGATATTGAATATAATAGTCTTATATCATATCTCATAACATTGAAAATATCCTTCTGAATCCTATCAATATCATAAATGGCCATGTTATTATCAAGTTATTTTGAAATAATCTTTTGAATTGATAATGACTGACAAAAATAACATTATAATATACAGTTAAATTAAAATTACTTACTTACTTATCTTCACGCACAATCCCTGACGGGGTAGCCAGAGAGAACAGATCGCCAAGTGTCACGATCCTTACAAACCTCTTTCGCTTCTTTAAGATTCATTATCTTCTTCATGCATGCACGTCTAGGTATCCGAGTACTCTTGACCCTACCCTCTTCGAGCAATTTGCTCACATGGTCTTCGAAAGTTAGTCTCGGTCTACCTCAACACCATTTAATATTAACTTTCGCGCTATATATTTTCTTCACCATTCGGTCTTCACTCATTCGCTCAACGTGCCCAAACCACCGAAGCACGCCCTTATCAATTTTTGTGATAAGGTCATCTTTCAACCCTGCCATATTGCGAATCTCTTCGTTTCGCTTTCGGTCGGCCATGGTAACGCCGCACATTTTACGAAAAGATCGCATCTCCACTGCATTCAACTTACTTTTATGCTTCTTCTGGCATACCCAGGTTTCGCTGCCATATAACAAAGTCGGTACCAACACTGCGTTATGTATTGCAAGGCGTGCACTCTTCGCTACGCCTTGCCTTTTGACTAACGTAGTCAGGGCACCATTGACTTTGTTCCCGGCAGCGACACGCCTGTCCACATCTAAATCACATCTTCCATCCCGGCTAAAAGCACTCCCCAAGTATACAATTTCATTTACCTGTTCTACACATTCCTGATTTACCCATATTTCACACTTCGTTCTCTCTTCGTCCCTTTCAAATACCAGAACCTTAGTTTTATTAGCATTCAAACGGAGACCTTTAATTTCACATTCCTCTTTCATACACGTGACTAATGCCTGCAGTTCTGCCTCTGATGGTGCAATAAGCACTGCATCATCAGCATACAGCAGACAATTTACTTTTATGTCACCCAATTTCACACCCAAACAGCTATCTTTCAGCTTCTGTAAACAGCTGTCTAGATACAGTATGAACAGCCAGGAAGACATGACACAACCCTGCTTTACGCCCGTTTGGACGTTAAACATGGGTGATAGGTCATGCCCTACCCGCACACAGGCTTTACAGTCACAGTAAAGAGACTGCACAGCCCTTAGCAATTGACCATCCACACCATACCCCGGCAACAGTTCCCACATTTTCTTCCTTACAACCTTATCAAATGCTTTCTCAAGATCCAAAAAAGCACAGAAAATCTTCTGTTTAGCAGCCAGAAGCTTTTCCGTGATCATGCGGAGAGAAAACATTTACTGCTGTCCGGTAGTGCCAATCCGCGAACAGACCCCTAAATCTAGTAATCACTAGATAGTGATCCGTTCCTAGGTCAGCACCCCTGAACACTCGCGTATCCATCACCTGTTTTCGCAGTCGGTCATCCACCAGGAACAAATCGATCATACTTCTCTCATTCTTTCGTTCTCTAGTATACATATGGATTTTCTTGTGATTAAACATAGTGTTTGTCACAAGAAGAGCCTTTTCCTTGCACACCGCCAGTATAAGCTTGCCAGCATCATTAACCCTTTTATCACCAAACTTTCCAAGTACCGACTCGTACCCTGGTCGAGCGGTACCAACCCATCCATTCAAATCACCACATACAACAATTCTTTCGTTTCCCCTAGCCAAATCTAGAACTTCTCTTACATTCTCCCAAAACTCCTCCAGCTCAGCCCTGGACGACGAAGCTACCGGCGCATAAACAGCCAAAAGGAATAACTTCGTCAGTCCCAATTTAAAGCGAACCCAGAGAAGTCTTGAGTTCACAACCTTATATTCAGTCATAACATCGATCAACCGAGAAGACAGCAGCACCCCCACTCCCTGGCAGGCGTTCTCGCTCTCCGGGACTCCGGACCATAGAGCTAACGCCCTGCCAGGGAGCTCTTCAGTACCACTGCCCTTCCGTTTGGTCTCCGACATACACACGACATCTAATTCTCTTTCTTTCATTATTTCAATCAACTCATTCGTCTTATCTCTCATGCCTCCTCTAACATTCCACGTGCCAACTCTGCACTCTGTCCTCCACCTTCCGCCGTGTCGGGCTGTGCGTGACGGGTGGCGGTCCCCATCGCCGCTTTGCACGCTGTATTCCACACCAACGGGGACGAGCTGGTGTGCGTCGCCTTGGGGGGACGCCCTAACCCTCGTTGGCATGGGTGCGCAGCTAGTAGAGTTGCAGCCCTGAAAAGGGCTGGCAGGGGTCGCGACGAGCACGCTTCTACAATGACCCCCTATCAATTATTTACGATCCTTCTATTCGTTTAATTAGCTTTTATTTAAATACATTTTAAAAATTCCCTAATGTCTTTAGATTCCGTAGCTGTGGAGGTATATTACCCGGGCAGTATTTATTCCAGTGGGTGGCTGTTTATTTGTACCTACCTCTGAAGGGCGAGGGACTATGCAAAGGAACTAATGTTCTGTTGTAATAACACTTTTTATGTTCCCGACACCAGTCTAGTTTACAGTATCGATATTTTGAGTTTTTTGTCTTGATAACACCAAATAGGTACACTCCGGATGTAAAAAGGAATCTAACGAAAACTACTTACTTCCAATTTCATAAAGCTTTCTTCTTCTTCATCATCAAACCGTTAAAGCCAACTGTTGGACAAGAACCTCTCAAGTTGTAGAGAGGTTTTGCCTTAATCACCACGCTTGGGAGGTGGATTGACAATTGCAGCGCGAGACATCTCGAACCTTTAAGCCTGTTACCAGTCGTGGTTTTTCACTTTGTAAACGAGATAGTTATATCTTTATCTATCGGAAGCCATTAGATTTTTCTGGCATTTCCGTCAGTCACCTCTGACGACACCTACGGGAATTTCGGTATTAATGGATTCTATTATGACGCAACCACTAGGCGTCAAATCTCTAGTTTTCTATTTATCCTATCTTGTGCAGCCGAAGATGGTAACGAGCACTGATTTAGCCTAATCACTCATTAAATACGACCACATTATAATCAACAATTTAGACGCTGGCAGATTATTCCACTACTTTGCTGTACGAATTATAATTTACAAATCAAAACGTTTGATTTGAATGCGTGGTATGTCGACAGGTAATGACCCGTTCTGGTGGTCCGATGATGGAATAGAAAGGGAGAAATAAAGTAATGCAATCCAAGCGCACTCTTCTGTAATAGTTTTTTACTTTTTATAAAGTGTTTAATTTTTTCCTCTTGCTAAGCGAGGAATATTTAAAGTCTTAATAATTTCAAACAAAATACTTGATAAACCATTTTTAGGGGTTCTCCGCTATCCGAGCAAAATTGTGTGCACGTCGATGGCAAGTATGTTTTATCAAAATGCCACGGAGATGATCAAATTATTTCTCATTATAACAAAGCATAATAAACTTGAGTATTACACCAAAAGAACACCTTACTAATTTTATATTAAGATTATTAATTATTTAAAAAAGTTCTATGTTGTAATTAAATTTTGAAGTTGCGAAAGTATGCTTAGGACTGAGTATGATTAAGTTTTCATTGTGTTTTGAATTTCTTAAGAGATTTAAATTTTCCTTACATAATTATTGAAATGAACCCCCCCTCTTGAACTAAACACAAGAAATAAATTAAATTTACTTTCATATTTTGTATCAAAATTTACGTGTTTAAGTTAATATTAGGTTTATTAAAGTGTATTTTATATTATATAGCATAAAATAATATGCGCAATCGACATCAATCGTACTTTTTAAGAGAGGTATGAGTGTAGTAGAGTGATTTAGCGCAAAATTTGTTTAGAACAAATTACTCAAAACTTTGTAATGTATGGCAATTAAATCGTCCTATTTTATTATGTTCCAGTCACTTCTATAGAGATCATCAC
Source organism: Parnassius mnemosyne (assembly GCA_963668995.1). Lineage (NCBI taxonomy): Eukaryota > Metazoa > Arthropoda > Insecta > Lepidoptera > Papilionidae > Parnassius > Parnassius mnemosyne. Next base: position 9,825,064 of record CAVLGL010000057.1, read on the forward strand.
GACTATAGAACATCGTCTACAAACATAGCATTATAAGGCTGAAATTTCACACATTGTACTATGCATATATTTTAAAACACAACATTGAAATGTAAAGAACATTCACGACTTACTACTTGAATTACTTTCACGACTAAATTTCTCCTTGTCAGCGCTGAACTGGGTTTTCTCTTATCTTTGCGGTCGCCAGCAGGCTGATCGGTCTTGTTAGGATTTTGCCGACAGGTGTGATCTCTCTCGCAAGTACCGCAAGGCGGCATTCTTTCTCCACTCTTATTTTAGGTGTTTATCAATCTTCTAACTACCCACCTTCAATGTTTTTATCACCCTTATGCTAATGATCTTAAGTTTACTCACAAGCATCCTTGGCTGAAATTGATACTGCTATTGCATCGTGACTTACAACGTATAACACACTAGTCACAGCGCTTTGGTATAACGGTAGATCCAAGTAAATGCCAGGCTATCGTTATTGGTAGTCGTCGGTTGGTGTCACAACTTAACATATCTGAACTACCATCCATTCACTATGAAAACTGCGTAATACCCTTCAGAACTAGTGTCAAGAATCTGAGTTTCGATCCGTCTCTTAGTTGGATATCACAGGTGTCCGAGGTTTGTCGTAAAGTCACAGGCATACTTCGTTCCTTCTATTGCCTTAAGTTCTTTCCGTGTTCTTCAACTAAACGTCTACTCGTCCAATTTCTGATTCTTCCATTATTTGACTATACCGATGTTTGTCTAATTAATATTTCTCAGGAGCTGTTAAACAGGTTGGACAGGTTACTTAACAACTTTATGTGATTCATCTTTGGTCTGCGCAAATATGATCACGTTTCAGAATTTCGCTCTCAGCTAAAGTGGTTGACTATACGCCAGTGCAGAGATTTCGTAATCCTGTCCACTCTGTTTTCAGTTCTTAATGATTCTTTTTCACCCTTTTATCTAAAAGAAAGATTTCAATTTCGTAGTGATACTCATTCTCTTAATCTCCGTTCATCACACAGTTTATTCCCGTCAAAAAATACCTGTCAAAAATGTTTTCAAAAGAAAGCGAGCATATCCGTAGCCTTTAAAGTTGAGTCTAATTACTTTATATGTATTTAGTTATTTATGTATAAGCTTATTGATATATACATATATTTTTTATTTATACGTGTTAGGTATGTTTTGCATGTATATATTTTAATTAAATTTGATCGTAGCAAGTTAACTGCCCAAAAAACTCTGTTCTATTCAAGGTTAAATATTTCCATACTTCTTGATGGTAAATATTTTTGTTTTTTATGCATGCATTTAACACAAAAATTCCTCACTAAAATGGCTTTCTATTTTTACTTTTCTAACTTCTAAACTACTTTACATGTATGCAAGGAATAGTAGAACGATTATTTGTCTGTATAAAATCGACTAGTGCAAATTGATGCGTATTACTGTTCCAAACATGTTGATCGTTACGATGATGATGACTATTCCAAAAAAATTGAAAAACATTTAAAATACAAGCAAAAACATCGCAATCCTAAAAAAAACCTATATACAATAACTTTATATCAGGCATCAAGGACTTAAAAATTAAGAATATTGACCCATAGCAATATATACCTTAACCTGAAAATATATATAAAATATAGACATAACACTATTGAGATAACTTCTTTGGCGCGTCCCTGTATCGGCGAAACACTACCCAAGAGGGCTAGAAATCGGGAGCAAGGAAACTCTCTTTGTGTTCTGCAGGAACCTGTAGTACGTAGGACTTAAATGGGATAAAATAGTACAAATTAGAGCGTGGAAGATAACGCAATCGTGCAATCTCACCTGATGGTAATGACCAACACCGTCAATGACCAGTCGCGTAATGATCAACACTGCCTACGACCAGCCGCATAATTTGATGACCACCCTGCCTATGACTAGTCGCAATGCCAGAGGAATTGCACTGAAGATGTAAAAATTAACTAAGATTAGCCTGAGATAAATGTAATGTTTGAAAAGCACCTGCCGCGTTAAAACTAAATATTTGTAAGAGTACGAATGGCAAAATATAAGTATTTGCTTACTCGGTATTCATTATCCGTGTAGAGGCAGTGTAAGAATATGCGCTACCCTATATCGTCCCTTGGGTGTCGTAAGAGGCAACAGTGGCCGGCTTCACTCGGTCACTGTGATGTAGGTGCGGGACCCAAAGTTTGTTGTCTGGCAATACTTGCTCGACTTGCTGAAGCTAGGTAGTACAGCAGGCATAGTCGAGCGTGTGGCTGCTGCACAACCTTACGTCAGAGGAGACACAGACAAGGTTGGCTGCATCTTGAAGCGAGCTTCCATTAAAACATACATCAAGCCGCCGAAGATGTTTAGTCAATATTTACCATCCGTCAAGTGTCATATCACTCTACTAGATGCAGGAGTGTACAAGCTAGATTGTGAATGTGATCTCTCTTACATAGGACAAACAAAAAGATATATAAAAACCCGCGTGAAAGAACATATAGCTGACTTGAAGCACAAAGAATTTGCCGTTTTTAAGGTGCTGGAGAGCCATTCTAATCTCGCTCAGACTGACGTCCGGAATATCTTCGGAATAGTGTCAGATAAGACTCTCTCTTGGATCGTTACTAAAACTTGCGTGTGGCTCCAACGATGACGTGTACAGCTGCCCATAGGACCTCTCAATCTCACTCAAATTCTCAGGCATCCCGGAAACGATGCTGCCACATTTGGTCTTCAGTTTTGACAGTTGGCCCTTTCTGGCAGACAGATCTCTGGTAAAGACTTTGGAGCCTTGGTTCCGCTCGATTGCTTCTTCAATATAAGTTGTATTGAAGTTGCGTAAGTCCTGCCGCATGCATTTGGAGATTTGTCTGTTCAGTTGCCTGTATGCTGATAAATTTGTTGAAGACTGCAGCTTTATTTTCCGTCTAACAGCCATGAGATCAAGAGTGTGATTGTAGAGATTTTGTGTTCTTTTGCGGACGGTCTAGCAGAACTTAGCTCCGACCGCATGGACAGTTTCCACGAGCTTATCATTCATATCGTCCACTTCATTGCAGTCTTCCAGGCACTGAAAACGGTTTTGTAATTCGAGCTGAAAGGTTTCGGGACTTTGGACTAGAGCACGAGGGGGAAGAAGCCTTGAATTCATTAGACGAAACCTCTCCAAATTAACGTTTAGGTTCAGTGTGCTTCTAACCATTCGGTGATCGCTACCAGTTTTCTCCCTCGCGATCACTGAGACATCACTACACATTTGTGGTCTGGTCACCATAATGAAGTCAATCTCATTTTTTATCGAACCGTCGGGGCTCGACCAGGTCCACTTGTAGTAGGGCAGCTTCTGGAAGAATGAGTTCATCATAAAGAGTCCCTTATTCTTCATGAAGTCGGCCAGCTGCTGCTGTTGCCCTATTCCGAATTTCCCTACTTTCAGCTCACCGTTCTGTCTTGTGCCTTGTTTTGCATTGAAGTCTCCCATTAACACCGTATAGAGGGTTTTGGAGGAATGCATGGCTGTAGAGATATCCTCATACATTTCCTCCATCTACTCATCGGGGTGTGCCGAGGTTGGTGCGTAAACCTGTATGACCTTCAGTGAATACTGTTTGGTGATTCTGAGTATAAGGTACGCAACCCTCGTCGACACACTCCCAATATTTACAACGTTATTAACGAGAGACTTGTGGACGATAAATCTGACATCTCCTTGGGACAGATAGTCGAGCTCCCGGTGATTCTTGAACTAGTTGCCGGATTCGAGGATTACCGTGTCCTCTCCCTCCCTTCAGACCTCGGATAATCCTATAATATTCCAGCGCAACTTGTCTTGTTCTTCCAGCTCCAGGATCTTCTCGTCAGTCCTCAGGGTGCGTGCGTTATAAGTTGCCAGGTCGAGTCATCGTAGGTGGCAAACGAACCTCCACTGGAGATTCATAGCACCCCCTCCCCCGCCGTTACCATGGTCGCCACCGTAGCCAACGATAGCGGGGCCGCCGGGGACTGGGGGCCGTCTAACAAGGGCCAATTAACTAGGTTTCTTTTAATTTTCAGGTACTCTACAACTTTTGTTGATGGGGATACCCACATAAATACTATTGCTTCTAATTCTGGACTCTATTTCGAAAACAATGGTGAATTTTTAATATCTGAAAATTCCTGGAAGTTTATCGTATATCGTAATCTTGAACCTTTATTCCTATCTCGCAACTCTATCAAACGACTTATAAATAACTATCAATCTCTCATTACTAGACATTTATAATTATATACCTACCGTTATAACTGTAGTAGTCATTTATAAAAATAAACACAGACAGAATAGATTCAAGTCTCGACGAACTTAATTCTTACACTGACAAAAAGCAATCCAGATGCGAAATACTAGACGGCTTAGGTTCAATTTTGAAATGGCTCATTGGTGTGCCAGACGCAAAAGATCCCAAACATTATAACGAATACTAGCAAACAGTTAGAGAAACAGCAAATATCTACTAAGGATATCTTAAAACAACAATTAAAAATTATTTCTTCAACGATCACGAATTTTTATGAAACATTACATAAAATCTCTTATGATGAATACGTTATTAACGAAGATATTAGGAAAATCCATTCATACTCTACCTCAACAAACAACCTTATATTTGCTTACTTACATCGTCCGTGAGGCTGTGTAAGAATATCCGCTACCCCATATCGTCCCTTGGGTATCGTAAGAGGCAACAGGAGGACAAGCCAGGAGATGGCTACCAGCGTATAACTAAAAATAAAAAAACTGCGGTTGTCAACCCGCCTGCCAAGCGTGGCAGCTATGGCAATAAATATCCCTCTATGAGGCAATCTATTGGAAGGGCATATGTTCAGCAGTGGACCATGATAAGGTGTAACGGTAACTTCAGCCCGTAAACAACCAACTGCTGGATCAAATTCCTACAAAAAGGATTTGCCTTTATAATTAAAATAAATATGATCAGAAAAAAATTCAGAACGGTAGCGCAGTTGACTGCTGCGCTGCTAGTTGCCGGTTCGAATTCCGCACGGTTTGAATGTTTGTTCATGTGCAATTTATCTATGTACACCTTACACACAATAAAGTTTTTATGAAGAAAATAATCCCTAAAACCGATAGGCACATGTTTATCAGCTCGTCACAGCCATTAGGCTGTGACGAGCTGATAAACATGTATATGATAAACATGTGAGCTGATAAAGATAAAAAAAAGTGAAAGTTATACTGCGATGAATTTAACACCAAAAGATCTTATGTGCTTTTCAATTTTTGTGTGTATCTAATTACACCTTTTTTGTTTGACTTCGCACTACCATGGGAATAGCCCCTAACAAACATGGGCACGTCGATGCCTAAGGAGGAATTCTCAGTTTGGCCATGATTAGGAGAAGAATCAGGAATGTACTCCGGCTTCCGGCTTCATTTAGATTTATTTACGCCTGTCTCTTGTCACAATAAATTGTAAATATCTAATGACAAAAACATACAATTTATTAAATTCCCGTAATTAAGAAAGGGGCTCCCAAATTATAAATTCATTGAAGTTCGACTAGGTAGATTGGATAATGTATAAATTCTAAAACACGCTGACACACTTTGACAGCTGTTCTAATATTTAAAGACAACGTAGTAGCTGCAACGTAGTAATGGAAATTCTGTTTCAATATGCAAGACAATTTTGGCGCGTATATATGAGGTTCTGGGAAGTATATTCTGATTGGATTTTATGAAGTAATGTTGGAGCCAGGTCAGTATTTATAGTCAATGGATTGACTTACATACTCGTGTAAACAGAATCGAATCTAATATTTACCTGGAATAAGGTCTTTTTCTTTTTATTAGCCCTACTGCTGAAGGCTTGGCAGGAGGATTGACGATCGTAGTGCCAGAATTCTCACACCTTTGATATAGTATCACATCGTCTATCTGAATATTTCACACATTACCTCAACGAGATGACTGTATATAGCGTATTCAATCGGAAGCCATATAATCGCCGTTTAATTATTTTATGGCTCCACTACATGTTAGAAATAAGGTTACTTTTTTGGTAAAGTTAATTTTATTTTTATGGACACTGACATTACGCAGACACTGGTTTACTGCGAATACCCCGTATGCACACACTATGAGATGATTTAGAGCTGGTATTGAACGTTTACCTTTGCAATTATTATGAGTGCGACAGAGAAATATTGAATTTTTGATTTGTTGTTATAATTGAACACATGGAACACGAAGCGGAGATGTAGTGCTCTACTTCGTTAGTGTATCTTTGTACTTAGTTCCTGCTTACAACAGCTTTATAAAGCATTTATATAATAAGAAATTACACCAATTGCAAGAGGAGATTTCAATTAATACTTCTGAAGTAGTCATGAGATTATTTATTTCTTTAACAAAATATATTTCGAAAAAAACTGAACTTATTAATTAGATTTTTTTTTATTAGCTTTAGATTTTCATCCTTAGGAAGCCTTTTGAATTTCAATATTGTAAACGGTCCCGTTCATAATTTTTATTTGTTTAATTAATTATTTGTCAATTATTTTCGGTAAAAAAATACGAAAAATTGTTTCTATTAATTAACACGAATTAAAAAATTCGTGTTAATTAATAGAAACAATTATTTTGTAACTTTATACACAATACGTGTTTCGGTAATTAATAAAAGTAAATTAATTATTCAAAACACTACACGAGCGTTCGAGGAGTGCAGTTTTGGGTATTCCAAATTTAATCTTTTAATCATCAGCATACTCAGTTTTCAGACACACAACAAAACATCAGTCATCCAGTGATCAATCAGTGCGGCGGTCCTGTTTCTGTGGCTAAAGATGAGCTTGAACAAGGAGACAAGAACTGTCATGTCTCTATCGATAACTACCCCTTTTATGTTCCATTTTATTACTGTATTATAGTAGTAAAGTACAAAAGTTTCCTTTAACAAAACTGGAGGGAACTATTTTGAAGCATTTTTCTTTTTGGATAAATGTTTAATACGAACCACCAAAGTCGAATCTCGCCTCTGAAGTCGAATAACGAAAACAGGAACAAAAATCGAATTCTGATTATATTACTACAACCAAAAATAATGTGAAAAATTTAAAATAAAATGAAACAGAAATTAATGGAATTTACTTTTTTGTTTTTGCCCTTCAACAAGCAGTTAATTGATAGCCTACACAAATCTCAAAAAAAAGCTTCTCCTTCTATCTGTCTCCGAAATGGTTTTTATAAATGCTTTTATTTACATAAAATAGCCATTGAGGAAACGTATGTGACATTGAAACACAGACAGACATCCATGTGATTCTATTAATATCCCGTTTTGGTAATTTTGTCACGGAGCGCTGAAAATTCATTTTACTTCTTGTTCTATTGTAATATTAACTACTTGGTAAATCAAGTGTTTATATTTATTTTAGTTTTTTTTGCATATCCTTATATTTATTTGATTAGCATTTCAAATTAATGGGCATAAGTCCTAAATGTTATAACAGTTTAAGTAAATGTCACAAAAGTCCACTGCTGAACATATTCATTCATTCGCGACATCAATTGATAGTTAAATATAAACATTATAGTGCTTACACAGCACTCTGCCACTATAATTTAACCAGCAATAGCAATAATCAATGGCGCTTTACCAGCGGTATATACTGTCACTTAACTTGTGATCATAAAAATAACAGCGCTTACCTAGCAACCGCCAGCACTCCGCTACCATCGCTTAACCACCAAAAACGGTAATAAATAGTACTTTACCAGCACTAAATACTGTCATTTAACGAGTGATTATAAAAATTACAGCACTTACCCAGCAACTGCCAGCTTCTCGTCATGGATGACGAATTGACGTTTCTCATGATTTTACACTTATATGTCTGAAAAGCTTGGACACCTATAAGGGAGCGGGTTACGATGGAGTACCTCCAGTTTTTCTGTCATCCTGTGCCGAGAGCCTTAGTTACCCAATTACGTTGCTCTTTAAGCTTTCCCTCAGAGAATGTGTGTTTCCCACACTTTGGAAAAAGGCATATATAATACCAGTTGATAAAAAAGATTCTAAAACAAAAATTGATAATTACCGTCCAATTTCTGTTTTCAGTACAATTGCTAAAATATTTGTGAGACTTATTTTTAATAAAATTTATGCTATAATAATTAGATGCATTCCCAGTACGCAAAATGTTTTTTCTAAAAAGCGTTCTACTATTTCCAACCTTGCAAGTTTCACTAATTACGATGTTAATGAAATTGAAAGTGGAGGTCAAGTTGCAAACACACTTAAGACATTTTGTAATAAACCGTTTAAGACAGAGCTACTATTATTGTTTAGGTTGTTTATATATTTATCGATTTCATCTACAGTTGCTGGGGTTGGTTCTAATAATGCATTGGTATGTGTTAAAAGTGATCTCTTTTGGTGTTTGATTGAACTAATCTGGGTTGTTTAGGGATTTGACAAGCAAGAGCAGAACCAATAGATACAAAAAAATTATTTAAATATTCACAAATCTCCCCTCATCAAATTTATTCCCATTAGGAGTATGCAGTTTATGTGGCGATTTCGTTTAAGGAAAGGGATTTTATTATTGGACAGATTATTAAAAAGACTCCATGTTTCGCATTTTTGTTTTTGCAACTCTCAAAGGCTTTCAGGTATTACTGTTTTTAGCTTTCTCTATACTTGCAGTATTTACAAATTCTTTTTGAGCATGCTTGTCTTTCGATTTCTTTTATATTTATACCAAAGATTATTTCTGTGTTTTATGTAATTTAAAATATTTTTTTTAAATCAAATCTTGTCGAGGCGAATTTACAAGTTTTGACTTTAAGGTTTTGCTTTTTCTTAAACTGGATAGTAATTTGTTTTCTAATATAGAAAAAAAGGTGGTCAGCATCACTGCTACAATCCTTGTTAATAAGGTAGGAAAGTTTTATGTAGTCAATCTCTTCGTATTTTATACTCTTATTTATTTTAATCTGGTTAAATTGCGAGCCGCCACACCAATTTTTATATTTAACTAGCGGCCGCGGATATCGTTAAGCATTCACAGACATCTTCTTAGTGCTTCTTATTTAGCAACATTACAAATAGTTTCTTAAGTCACAAAGCAATACACAGACATTAAACGTACTGGTTAATAATAAAAAAAATAAAAACAATAATATATTAGACATAAGCAACTGCAGTAAGCCACGCTGTTAATGGAGAACTATCAGTAGCGTTGACTGTTATTCAATCGACGCGACTAATAGGCCCGGGAGCAGTTATCAGGTGGAGCGTAACAATTAATAGCATAAAAATGAAATTATATACGTTAAAAAAGATTTGGAAGTGAAAATACTACGAGTAAAGAAATATCAGAACATTAAACTTAAAGTAAGTTTATTAATTCGATCACCGTATAATACTGCACATTCTACTAAGCTGTTTGAAATATCTCGTCCAATGAGCGCTAAAATAAAAGCAAGGTCACAACTATAAATCTGTACGCCTTTTCACAAGGGAGTGATATGTTGCAAGGAAGCAAATCAATTTTGTGCCATTGGTCTTTTTAATCTTTAATTGTTTTTTACTATTATTATAAAGTTAAATCTATTTTCGAAAGTACCAATGTTGTTTTTTATTTTTAAGAAAGGTAAGAACGAGTGATTAGCTTACAATTATTAAACACGAGTGTACGCATAGTACGCAAGTGTAAGCAGTTAGTACTACGAGTACATGTGGTATTGCTCGACAAGATCAAGAATCAGCACAATACAATCAGATTATCCCTGATTGTATTGTCCTTGATTCTTGATTCTTCTTACAAACAAAGTTACATACGACCTGATCCGATCTGATCCGAACTCAGTACACCTGATGGTATGTTGATGCTGTAGCCCATAGAAATCTACATCTATCATAGATTAAGAATCAAAATGGAGATGCGTTTTGCAAATCTTACCTTATTGGAAAAAGCCCATTATGAGCAGACGGAGAATCCAAGTATGCAGGAACTTTTTTAAAATTAAGGAAAGAAGAGGAAATTATTTGGTGGAAATTTGAGTACTCCACATAATAAGTGGCTACTGCAGTCCATCGACATCTTAAAATAATGTCAAAAAAAATACTAAGCGTTGTCACCTCTGAGAACTAAAATCGAATGAATCATAGCCTGTAATTATACTATATATTCATTTGTACCTGTAGTTATACATTATATTTATTATACTGCTAGCGATATGCCCCGGCTTCGCGCGGGTGTTATCTGGATTCTATAACAGCGCTCACTACGAGGTCTAACTATGCCTATAACCTTCGCGTAAGTGTATGGAATAAAAAAGTTTAACGCAACCTGATGAACGGTGTGGCATCGCGTAAAATTTTAATATATTAGATATACATTCCAGGTGAATAGTAAATATTCAATAGTTAACACGATAACATGTTAACAGTCTATATAAGTTACAAACTATGTAACTTAATTACACTCTAGGGGCAATTTTGGTGTACAATGCTCCTAAGTAAGCGGCATCTTCCTTAGATAGTTCTCAGAGAGGTAGACCCAATTTGCGGTCGCTTTGTAACGCTCAAATTGCTGTTAAAATTTAAATTTTATTAGAGCTCCATTTTGTAGCAAGTAAATCATTCCTTCTCTGCTTAGGATTTCGTTCGTGTAGGTCACGCCACAACCCTCTTAACTATTTCTGCCGCCACACCGCTGTGTTCCCGTGAAGGGAATAAAGAACTCGTATAGTTACAGGCTGTAAGACATTCTTTCTATCTTAGACCTCAGAGTTGACAACACATCTGCAGTTTTCCATGGACCGTAGTAGCCACTTACTGTACGTTCGTTCACACTGCGATTTCTTTTGTTACCACAGTTTTATAGAAAAAGTATAAAAATTTATAAAGCACACTCGACATCTTTCATAAAAAGAAAGAAATACGTTTGTTACAAATACTTTCATACATAAAAGCAAAAAAAAAAAACATATTTTCAAAAATATTTTAAAAATTTAATAATTTCGAATTCGGAAATTCATTATACTGAGGTTGAGAATGATGTATCCTACCCAGTTTGAAGAAAACCTCCCATCTTCCTTTAATTTCGTGTACTATACCCGTCACCACCAATCCCAGCACCACCACTCCCAGCACCACCACTCCCAGCACCCCCACTCCCAGCACCACCACTCCCAGCACCACCACTCCCAGCACCACCACTCCTAGCACCACTACTCCCAAAACCACCATACTAAGAACGACACATTACTCTCGATAGTACGACACGTGTTTCGCCACTACACGAGGCACCCTCAGGTTAAGCAGACTCTGTGGAGGCTGGCCGCTACAATATTACTCCTGCGGCTTATAAGTAATTTTATTTTAACTGTCTTAATTCTTCCCTCCTCTATACTTATGGACCACCAATTTTCACTGGTCTCTTGTTGTCAATATTTGATTAATTTAAGTCATACGTTTTGCTACGTCTTTCTTAAAGCGTACAACAAAAGAGTGGAATATTTTGTCGGCGCCTGTCTGTCCATACGATTACTATCTGTGTGTTTACAATGCAAGAGTGAATAGTTAATTTGTTTATGTTATAGACATTGTGATTAACATGGACCGAAAAACCAATTTAACAATAACACATCATTCTACAACACACATACCACAAAACTTTTTTACAAGATTGTACAAACAGTGCGTGTTGTCAATGATGATGAGCTATGGATCTGCGATGTGGCCCTTTACTGCTGGTCATATAAGGAAGCTCAAGGACGCTCAGTGAGCTATGGAGAGGGCTCTGCTCAGGATTTCACCAAGATTGAACCAAAATAATAGACATAGCCCAACGGATTAGTTCGTTGAAGTGGTAATAGGCCGACCATGCAGCTTGAAGAACCGACCACTGATGGGCAAGAAAGGTTCTCGTGTGGATGCAGGTGCTTCAGGACCTTGCTTTGTGGCATTTATTGGGGGAAGCATATGTTCAGCAGTGGTTTTGTGAAGAGTTGTAATGATATTGATGATGACAGCATTCTATCTTAGATCTCAGAAATAAAATTGCATCCGCGTTTCACTCTTTACGAGGATTGATGTAGGTGTCTATGTGCTACAGCGGCTCGCCGTTTGATGGACTGTGTACTCGTTTTGTCACCCTTAGTCGTAAAATAAGGATTGGTATATTGCATAATATGTCATTCAGTAGAGGTGTAGTATTTTAAGAGGCGACTATTTGAGAAAAGCCGACAAGACATCATGGCTTCAGATATGTATAGCCATCTAGTTTAGTCAGCTTTAAAGGAGTGAGATGTCTAATATGATCACGAATCAGCCTTCCAAGCGTTATAATAAAGGCGAATTCTCCCTTCAGCAAGGTGCACCCATTCCTAGCTGTGGACTTATGTGGGCTTATTAAGAAGAAGAAGAATATACGCTATTAGCTTGACAGCTCCTATAATTAATTTTTACCCCAGCAATCTTTGTATATAAAAATTACGTGTCACGTTGTTTGTCCGCGATGGACTTCTAAACTACTAAACTGATTTCAATGAAATTTTGCACTCTGTGTGCATTTTGGTCCAACCTGAGAGATAGGATAGTTTTTATCCCGATAAATGACCCTCAAAATTTTTTATTGCGAATTTAAGAATTTTTAATAGAACAGAGGGTCGTCAGTATGGGCAGAACAACGTCTGTCTGGCAAGCTAGTATATTATAAAGATCAATTGCTGTCCGTTAGTCTCGCAAAAATTCGAAAATGGAATGATTTTGATGTCTGTTTGAGAGGGTCCCTGGATGATCAAAAAGATTCACAATTTGATCCGGTAGGTGGCACTGTTGTCGAGATCCAGAAATCACCCGTGCGAAGCCGGGGCGGGTCGCTAGTATACTATAAAATTAAGTCAGTTTTCGTCAACTGCGGTGAGTGTAACGAGACCTAAGAATTTACTTTAAAACTGCTGACATAAATTGGTTTCAACACTTAATTGGCGTTGCGTTTAGCAATAAACTGGGAGACTATTTTGAAAGAGTTCTCTTAAGTATGAAATTTCTTTTATGATTTCGTAGAGAAGAATCTTTTATGATTTTCTCCACGAAAGCATTTTTCAAATTTAAACCTAAAAATAATACTCTAGCTTAAAATAATTGCGCTTAGTTTGAATAAAACAGAATATTAGATTTAATTCATTTATTTATTAGGGCGTATTAAAAATTCAGTGCCATTGTCCTCCCATACAGAATACCTAATAGGATTTGCCATATTTATCACACTTGTAGGGCGCGTCGGCAGCAGTAATTTCATATTTTATTGATTGTTATCATAATATATCAAGATGTTGCTGCCTATTGCTTGTTTAATTTCACTCTGTCACCTCTTAAGTTATCCCTGTACTTACTCAAGTATTCATCCTGCGATGACATGGGGTCAGGATTACTTATTAAATATTTAACAACCGCCTTAAAATTTCATGATAGGAGAGCAAATAGAACCTCTGTCCTGGGAAGAACCGCCAAGAAACCCGGCTGGATTTTTTAAAGCATAATTTACGATGTAATATTTACACAATTGTCCAGGGTTTATTATCAATCATATACTCTTTAGTAGTATAATAACTATTACTAAACAATTTTTGCTTAATCAATATTTTAAACCTTTCGATAGATAAGGCTTGCACATTTTCTTTGGGACTTTGTTGTAAAAGCGAATACATTGCCCCATGAATGAATTACTGACTTTTTGGATTCGAGTAACTGGTATAACTAACTTGTGCTTGTTCCTAGTATTTACAGAATGTACATAACTATTTTTAATAACACTATTTTGTTTTTTGTGTACATATATTAAATTTTCGTAAATATATTTAGAGACCAAAGATAATATATTTATTTCTCTAATTTTTTCTGTAAGGGATCCCTTCCAACCTAGGTTATAAATTGCTTGTTTGTCCCTCTTCTGCAAAATAAAAGAATTTCATTGTCAGTCGCATTACGTCATAGCAAGATTCCGTAGAATAATATGACATTATTCTACGGAAATAACTAAAATAAACTAATCAACACATGTAAGGCGATGAACGCGCGCAACGTTTACTCTAACAAGTATTCATTTTGATAGTAAAGTTTTTTCATTTGGATGCGTTGCTCAACTGTGTTACTTGTCATGATTATTTGGCACCAGTAATGAAATAATAAACAATAGATTTGATAGATGTTGCCAAAACAACATGTCTGTCAACATCAACCTGCTCTTCTTGGAAAACCTTTTGGATTAATTTTCTCTTGAAATTTTCATTATATTCTTGAAATGTACCTAACGACTAAAATATAATTTTTTGGAAAATACAAATGTGATACAGATTAATAAACCTAATAAATTATTATTGAGATTTTTATTATTTTTCATTGCAGACTATTGTAGATATTGGCTGCTACTCCTTGTGTGGCGACTTTATGTAACTAACTATCTTTTACAAGAAAAAGGCACACAAAGATGACTTAACAGTTCGCCAGTAATAGCTCCCGTTTGAAGCGTGGTTGCATATTATTTTGCAATGCGCCTAGAATGTATTACTCTATTTTTCTATAGTTGAAGGCTAAATAGAAGCACAATTTTGCCGTGAAATATGTTTCTTCTGTTAAGTTAGGACATTGGCTTGAGCAGGGATAAGTTGCATTGAGCGTAAACGATGTGAAACAGAATTTATCAATCTTATCACGAAAGTAGATACCGTTATAAACAAGGTAGGTATTTAAAAAAATATGTCACCTTCGACAGATGATGGAATTAATCCTATAGAAAATCTACTAGACTTTTGACTGACGCAATTCACATTGTTTCCTCTTATAGCAAAGTTGATTGGTAGGAATAGAACTAGGCAATCAACATGAAAGATGTAGCGTGATAGTTATCATTAACATTTAAACGTTTGTTCATTTTGCACACTAATACTACTTATATGGTCTTCTGATACTTTCTTTATCAGTACATCTTTTGCCGAAAAAAAAACACGAAATGTATGATGTAACTATATTGATAAAAAATTATGACAAATAAACTACCGTTGGCTCCGATAAAAATATCGATTTAATAAAGCAGAACTACAGAAAATTTTCTTCCCTAGTGGTTTTAACAGTAAATTTACTTAAAACAAAATTTCGTATCGTCTTACTAATGAAACTATTTGGTTCAACAACCGGAAATACCTAATAAATGATCGGTCTCACTAAATATATATCAAATAAAAACATTTGGCTCGAACTGAATAGCTCCAAAATGGCTGCCGTGTATATTCTTTTATAGGGAATAGTATTTCAAAGGAATGCGGACAGAAGCTTTTCAAGTAGTTTCCTTTCAAAACGACGCCGCTAACTAAAATACTTGAAATTACTGACGTTCTAATTTTATTCTCAGTGGTTTCAACTGAAGTCAGATTCAAAAGGTTATTAATACGAAATAAGATTCTTAACCACTTTTATATTTTAGTTTGTAGTGGCGGTGTTACCGTGTAGCAGCAATGTAAGAAAATCTGCTAACTCATATCATCCCGTGGTTTGGCATGACATGCCGTGGTTTGTGGTTTATCGTGTAGTTGCACAGTAGAAATTTCTCTATATCGTCCGTTGGGTGTCATGAGAGGCTGCAGGGGCAAAAACCAGGAGATGGTGAGCAGCGTCTTCCTAATAACAACCAAAACTTCCTAATAGCAATAAAAAATGCGGTTGTTAACCCGCAAAAAAATTCTCCCTATGAGGCAATCTATAGGGGAGATCTACATTCAGGACTGGACTTTCGAAAGGCTGTTATAATGATGGATGAGAAAGACGACATACCCTTAAAATACAAATCCTATTCGGACAGTAGTATATCCTTGGCAACAACTAGAAATATTAATAAATTGTGGTTGCCAACTCTGGCAAACGTGGAGGTGAAATATTTTTTTATTATTTCTCAGACATGGTGAAATAATAAAAAAAAGATCTCACGATGTTTTCCTTCACCGCGAGCACGTGCTAAATCAGCACTTAAAATTGCAATTCATTATTTCGAATTGATCGAAACGGGGTTGCTTGCCTACAGCGAAATTTACATCGAGTGCTTATCCCCTGAGCTACCAAGGCTCTGTATGAATGAATGAATGAATAAAACCCCAAGAGTAAACATGTTCATAATATAAATAATACAATCTCTGAATTGTTAAAATAAATTTTGTGGTTTTCCTTAACACGGAAGATTCAAGTAATTTAATAATAAAAAATACAACAACCCTTAACACCTCGGAGTTATCTTAGTCTACAATCACTTACATCAGCCTGGCGTAACGCCAACGACATTAAGCCACTGGTGTCTTATGTGAGGTTTAGTCTTGTACAAGTGATATCTTACATAATAAGGAATTTTAACTAGCTTTTCATTTTCTCATAGTATCTTTGAATTTTACCTTTCCATAAACTGATTTTTTTTAAACACAACTCGCACCTGATAATAAGTGCTAATGCATATAGCTCATTAACATATCCAAAACTTTTTGATACTCTTGCCTTGAAGACACCTACATTATAATTCAAAGATCGAAAGACATACACATATATACTAGCAAATTATATTACTCCTTTGCTCTACGCATTAAGAATGACGAAGCAAATCATTTGGTTCAATTGGATAATAATATGTTGACAACAAAAGGAGACTGCCTGGTATTTCGATGGAGGGAATAAATTGAAGTCCTAGATTGTAAATTTGGTGTGATACATCCTATTCAGTGTTATCTTAAATACACTAGGTTTGTAATTGGACGGAAAAACAAACGCCGGCAAATTATTCCACTCCTTTGCTGTTACGCATTACAATAACAAAATAATATTTAATGTAAAATAAAATATTATGCATATCTAAAAATTATTATTTATAATTATTATTCCTCTAAATATTTAAAGAGACTATAGACTAGTTAAAGTTAAATAGATTGTTTGCATGCACATTGCACTTATGACAGTATTTTCGAAAATAAAAATTGCTGAATTGAATTTAAGGAAAATTTAATTAGGTGTTTAATGAACTATTATCCTTCCAATGAAATTAGCTTGAAATGATAAAATATCATCGTCCATTCGTACGCGGGACGATGAGACGAAAGACTTCAATATGAACTTATACATACACTTTCATTTCAAAAACTGTAAAATTGAACACAAAGGAATTTTAAATCAATTACAAATATGAAAAAAGAGCTTCGGGAAAGAAATTTACAGATGACGAAGAAACGAAGTCGGAAATTTCTGCCTATTTTGAAGGCCTGGACAAACACTTTTTTCGAAGGTATAAATTAGTTATTTGAAAGGTCTGAGCGTATTAGGATTAGTAGAGAATATATAAGGAAAAAAATTACGTTTAATTTAACCCCTTTTTACCTTTCATTTCGCGAACTTTTTGATCTTCTTCTCTCCCCTCGTACATGAGCTTTAACCGCTGTAGAAATAATTTTACGTAATTACTACGCTTCAGGGGTAAACCAACATATATTTTAAAAATGAGCCACTTTGTTCAATAAATATAAAATTCGTAAATAACATCACTACGGACTGTAGCATAAATATGCAACATCGTGTGTACAAAAAATAATGTGGTATGACCTTAATCGATGAAGTCGTTGAGAAATTACACGATCACTATGATGACACCAGCGATTTTATATGACTAGATGGCTATCCTTATCGAATCTATCGACGACCGCAACATTTCCGGAACTTGTCGCTATAGATGGTTGATCTCCCCAGGGTTGAGCTTTAGTGATGGTTACTTTTATTTTATATTAAAATAGGGGCTTGTTGCAACAGAAAAAAATACTTTTACTACTTATCCCTATGACCTTCATTCAAGTGCAAGCAGTAAGTCCACAAAGATTTACCGCAATCTGATAATAATACTACTGATAAATACGAACAAACAAACATAAATTTTTATATATTAGATATACTTGTAAATAAAATTGAAGTGTATGTGTCTGATATCGAAATAACTGTCTTTTATTGAGCTCAGGGTTATTTGTAACCATTACGACATGAACAGACCCTGTAGTGGCGGAGTAAGAATAATCACTACCTCATATCATCCCGTGGGTGGAGGAAACAGATGGGCAGCAGCGTCTTCCTAATCCCAACCCGTTTGCCAAGCGTGGCAACTATGGTAAATATCCCCACTAAGCAGCTTATGTTCAACAGTGACCTTTAATAGGCTGTAACAGTAAAAAACGGAAATATAATGGATTCGTGATGTCTGTCTCTCTGTCCGACCGTATGTCACAGCCACATTTTTCCACAACTATAAGAACTATGCTGTTGAAACTTGGTAAGTAGATGTATTCTGTGAACCGTATTAAGATTTTCACACAAAAATAGAAAAAAACAATAAATTTTGGGGGTTCCCCACGTGGGTTTGTGTGTGTGTGTGTGTGTGTACACGCGTGTGTGTGCGTGTGTGTGTGTGTGTGTACACGTGTGTGTGTGCGTGTGTGTGTGTGTGTGTGTGTGTGTGTGTGTGTGTGTGTGTGTGTCTGTGTGTCTGTAACTTCTAACATAAGAGAATGGTAAAAATAAAAAAATATATGATGTACCAAATATATGATGAACCATGTAAACTTCCACCGAAAATAGGTTTGGACGAGATGAAGTAAGTAGGGTTTTTTAATACCTCATAAAACGTAAATTATGTTACTTGCTGCTAGGGAACCCTTCATGGGCGAGTACGACTCGCACTTGGCCGCTTTTTTTTTACTTTTTAGACTCCTTGTCCGTCCGGATTAATCTCCTGAATGGCTAAACTGATTATAACGAAATTTTACGAACAGCTATATTTTATCCAGAAAACTCGGAAATATTTTTTGAGAAATCAAAAATTTATAAATTTAATGGTTTACATGATTACCTTAAATCTAAGCAACAGTACTTTAAGAGTTCCTACCCAGGCAAAGCTGGGGAGGATCAAAAGTTGTTAAATAAATAACATCTTATGAGTTATTAGCAAAATGTTACCTTTAAATACACTAAATACAGTATATAACGCAGTATCCACATGCCACAGGATGACAAAATGCCGGCGGCCTCACGTTAGGTGGTTCTGTTCAACGAGAAGATGGCATAAATGAACCCAATTATCCTACATTACTACCAGCTACGAGTACGTACATAATATTCTACATCATACAATATTTGAATTTATAATAAAATATGCGTATATTATGTTTTATATATAATAATTCTATCCGTGTGAATGTGACTGATTTCCTTCTAAACGGTTTGACCAATTTCAATAAAATATGTGTATGATTAAGTTGATTCGAGAATAGTTTAGATTCACAATTGGACCCGGTAGATGGCGAGTGAATCCAGGGCGGATCGATAGGGTATATACAACCGTTAGCGATCGTTTAACTTCTGAGTGACTTGACTGGTTGGGATCATATTCACACAATATACTTCTTCGTTCGAGACGATGGTTCACAGCTAGGTTCCGATGGATGGCACTGTGGTCAAGTTATTAAAAATATTTGTAGATCAAAATTACCTACTGTGTTAACTATTTTTAACTTAAAATATTCTATTTTAGTTTGTCAAAATCTGGAACTGTTAGTAACTCGACCTATAAATTTAGAAATATTAATTTGTTGTCAGGGAAATGCTGCAGCCTATCTCCTGTTTCAATTATCTCTGTAATCTTTTACGACACCCATGGGATGATATATCATCATATACTTTAAGGGTAGTGGATCCTCTTACGACAAGTACACGGCGTCTACTTGAAGGTACTTCAGGAGTAAGTTGTGCTATTGCACAATACACAGTTTACATATTTTTGCGTCTTTATGTGTACACGAATAAACCAAATACAAAATATGAATGTAACAAAAAGTTACATCTTATTTAACCTAACTTCTATAGGTCGTGATATAAAAAATTAAAGAAAAACAACTTAGAAAACAAAGAACGTGCGTTATGGTATTTAAAATAAAAGAAAACCAACGTACGCACATAATGAATGAAGAACTATCTTTTAAAACTATTTATTCAACGAAGGTTCGTTAACCTACCAGCAACCGTGAGTACAAAACCGTCGCGCCATCCACTTGAGACGACTCTCGGTACGGCCTTTATGTATTTATTTGTTTATGTTGTCGGTTGGATCCAGATTGAGAGAAAGGTGGTATCAGTCTAGCGGAGTGTCATGTCGATGGTGGCGGGGTAGAATTGAAGGTAGATTATAAAACCCCTATTCGCTTATGCAATATAAAAAGTTCACTATAGGCGCCGTGCGTGAGTGATTCCGCCTAAGTCATTAGGCGAATGTTAAGACTCGTAGAATGACAGCATAGGTGGTCTATCAATTGTAGTAATTCTTCTAATAAGGCAAGGAAGATGGTGTCGCTGAGAAGCTGCCTTGTGTTACAATGAGATGGGTAGTGTTGCTGTAGTTTTTGTATACTTTTGTGTTATCGTGTAATTACGTCCCTCATGTTACACTACGTGTGATTGTGACGGGGACATATTACGGTATGGTCGAACTGTAAATGCTCTGTGCTGAATGTATAGTGCAGTACGCTGTTTTATTGCTAATAATAATAAATTTCGTAAGCAGTAGAGCAAGTTGAACATCCGCTCTCACCACTGACCTCTATATACAAGTACGCAAGATTAGCTATACCGTACAAAATGTTTGTGCCGATTTGTAGCGCAGCCATTGTTCGTAATGGAAATTAAATTGACATAATATGCCAAAGTTTTTTGTATTGTTTAAATCGTATCTCTATATTTTAATCTTTTAAACTAAAAAATGAAAGTATTTTGTGTAGTTTGAATATATTTGATTTAAGCTATGTCATAAGATCTATTTTTGGTTATAATGAGTGTGTAATTTGTAAAACTCGTTACCA
Organism: Parnassius mnemosyne; assembly: GCA_963668995.1. Lineage (NCBI taxonomy): Eukaryota > Metazoa > Arthropoda > Insecta > Lepidoptera > Papilionidae > Parnassius > Parnassius mnemosyne. Next base: position 9,845,996 of record CAVLGL010000057.1, read on the forward strand.
AAAGGAAAGTGAGTACAAACACAGGAAAGTGAGTGATATGTACTGAAAAATTTGTTACTAATTTTAATATCTTATTTACCAACATATTTGGCAGTAAGACTCAAAACTCAGTAATATAAAATTACTGAGTTTTGATAAACAATAAAATTCAATAGGGTTGTCGAGTTCCTTGTCTGTAATACTTATAGATGTTATTTTCTACCCATGTCTGTTAACAACCAAAGTCGCTGACAACAGATAATTAACAAATGTTACTGTTGTTCTTGGTTCACAAACTCTAAAGTAACAATACCCAGTATTGGCTACTCCACGTTTGTGTTGGAAAAACGTAAACGAAGTTATCTTAAAATAAGGGTTAGTTATTCTAATTTAACATGGTACTTGGTCGAATCCACCATTAAAAAGCTCTATAAAGATAGCAGTGAAAAGTCAGCAGAAACATAAAAATTGTATCCAGGAATTTGTAGCTAATTTGTTGCTAATTAGTTACCAACATCGCGATTTTGGGTTTTGACCGGTTGGACGCAACCGGTTTTGAGTAAATTAAATTACTGCTATCTTTGTATTAAGATAGCAGTAAAAACTTTCAATCAACCCCGCCGTAGCGGATAAAACGGGATAATTTGTTGCAAAAAGGCGTCTTGAACAGGCAGAGCGTCAAGCTACTTTAAGAGCTTTTGAAACACCTTCTCGAAGTCAGCGAAGGCGTCTTGAACAGGCAGAGCGTCAAGCTACTTTAAGAGCTACTGAAACATCTGCTCAAAGTCAGCAAGGGCGTCTTGAACAGGCAGAGCGTCAAGCTACTTTAAGAGCTCCTGAAACACCTGATCAAAGTCAGCAAAGGCGTCTTGAACAGGCAGAGCGTCAATCTACTTTAAGAGCTACTGAAACACCTGCTCAAAGTCAGCAAAGGCTATTCGAACAAGCGGAACGTCAGGCCGCCTTAAGAGCCGCGGAAACACTTGATGTAACTCAACACAGACTCATTGAGCAAGCTGAACGTCAATCTACTATAAGGGCATCTGAAACACCAGGACAGACACAGGCGCGAAGAGACATGCAAATGCACAGCTCCAAGCTGAACGTCGAAAAAATTTTCAAAGAAACAATTGGTCGGTTTTTAATGACGCAGCATTCAATTATGATCCGTTGATTGATTATAAAAATCACAGGTTAGTTGTTATCGGACTGATGGACAAGGCGTGTCGATTGTGCAGCGCTTTAAAATGGAAAGATGAGACCGCAGGCATGTGCTGTTCCAATGGCAAAGTGTCTCTTCCGTTACTTGGGGAACCAGAAGAACCTTTGAAAACTCTCTTTTTATATGATGCTAATGAGTCACGGCGCTTTATAAACAGGATCCGGAAATATAACTCATGCTTTCAAACGACGTCCTTCAGAGTTGACCGGGAAATAATAATGCCGGGATTTTCGTCTACATTTACGGTGCAAGGGCAAATTTATCATAGAATAGGTTCACTTTTTCCAGCTGAAAACGAACAGCATAAATTTTTTACAAGTATATTTTATGGGTGACGAAGAAATTGAGGTAGACCGTCGCTGCCAATTTATCCAGGGAGTTGAGAGAAACACAGTGTTCGAAATTCAAAGATTCTTGCATGAACGTAACATTTTAGTCAAAACATTTAAAACTGCTTTAGAAAACCTACCTGAAGAGGATTATAAAGTCGTCATTCACGCAGATCGAACCCCTTGAGGAGAGCATGAAAGGCGCTACAATGCACCTTTGATAAACGAAATAGCAGCCGTAATTAGTGGTGATCAATTTTTTTCACGAGACATTGTCTTGCGAGCACGTGATGATACGTTGCAACGGGTAGCCGATAAACACAAGTTTTATGACGCTCTGCCCATTGATTTATTGCACAGGACAAGAGGGTTATCATTTTCAAATTCCACTCATTAACGCGGTCACAAAAGAGCCTACTCCGAACAAAAAAGTATCATGTATGGTTTTTTATGCGTATCATATGATGTTGCGAGAAAATGATTTTAACCACTTAGCCCGGTGTAGACAATTATTTTATCAATTTTTGGTAGACATGTATGTGAAGGTAGAAAGTGAACGTCTCCGTTATATATCTTTATGTGTCGTTATATATCGTTGCCGATTCTATTGCTGATGTGATGCACCAGGGTATGGAACTTTTTATTCCATCCTCTGTGGTGGCCATCAAAGGCAGATCCCAGCCATGGTATGGTTGCTCCTGTAAAATAGCATCACGCTATAAGCAAGATTGCTACCGGGCCTGGGCTGACGCATCAACGTCCAAGGATGTAAACACCAGCGCTCTTAAAAGGAAGTATAATTCTGCCTCCAGGTCCTTCAATATAATCATTGGCAAGCCAAAGTCAGAGCACATCGACAGAATTAGCGATAAACTAGTTCACCTCCCTTCGGGAACACGTGAATTCTGGTCTTTTGGCAAGGCTATCCAAGGGAACTTCTGTCAGCCATCACTGCCATCTCTGCACAGGGTAGACGACTCACCGGCCCATGATGCAAAGGAGAAAGCCGATATGTTAGGCTCTCTTTTTGCTTCCAACTCGACTCTAGAAGACAGGGGGAACACACCGCCGACCATCCCGCGGTGTCAGTATTCCATGCGGGAAGTGCTGCTTACACAGCACTCGGTGCGTAAAGGACTGCTCTCCCTGGACGTTAACAAGTTGAGTGGGCCTGATGGAGTCCCACCTATTATGCTGAAGACGTATGCTCCGAAGTAGGCACCGGTTTTAACGCGTCTTTTTGGTACTCCTACTCCCTAGGCGTAGTCCCGAAGTCATGGAAGACAGCTTTGGTGCACCCCATCCCTAAAAAAGGCGACCGCTCAGATCCGTCCAACTACAGGCCTATCGCTATCACCTCCTTGTTCTCCAAAATAATGGAATCCGTTATAAACTGCCACCTCATGCGGTACCTTGAGGATCACCAGCTGATTAGTGACCGCCAGTATGGTTTTCGTCGAGGTTGATCAGCTGGTGATCTTCTGGTCTACTTAACTCATAGATGGGCGGAGGCAGTAGAGTTCAAGGGGGAGGCATTGGCCGTTAGTTTGGACATTGCGAAGGCCTTCGATCAGGTTTGGCACAAAGCGCTTCCCTTCCTATGGGCTTCCCAAGAAATTCTCTCTGGTGCTGCAATTTTTAATGGGCGGCGGTAGTCACTTACCATCACGTGAGACGCATGCTCGTTTGCCCCCAGTCCTATAAATAAAAACCACTAAATTTTGTATAATTCTTTTGTTTGTTTTAAAATTTTTCAATTTATTTTCTGATATTAATTTTTCCTTTAAGATTTTAGGAACAATTCGCCACAAGAATGACTTTAGTAATTCGGGCTGCCGAAGGCCTCGAAAAGCGTAATCTGCCAGTTATTGCTTAGACTGTATGCGAAACCATTGGTAAGGTTTGGGGCATTCAACAATTCTTGACTCTCTATTCGCCACAAAAGTCTTTCACTTATTTGAATGACTGTTGATCCAAGTTAGGAAAACTGAAGAATCTTTCCACGCATACCAGTTTTTGTTTGTAATTTTTATCACTTCACCCAAACCTACCAATAATTTATATTAAAGTACGGCTCCACATAACTCTAACCTTGGAATTGACATTTTTTGTGGGTGCAACTTCAGTTTTAGCTATTAACAGACTGACCTCAATGTCTCTATCAGAATCAATGACTCTCATACATACGACTGCTGCATAGGCTACATTGGAAGCATCGCAAAAACTATGTATATATTCCACTATATTCTCATGGCATTTTCTTTAGATCCCAACCAACGCGAAATAGTTTATTGTAATAAAAGTTTTAGCTCTTTCCGGTAAGTTATTCACTCATTTAAAATATTTTTTGGAACCTCTTCATTTTAATCAACTGCCACACCCCCACCACAACTCCTGAGTAATATTTTTTGCTTGAGTAATTGTTGGTATGATTCATCTGAGAGGGTCAAATAATCTTGCGATATCAGCTATAATTTTTATTTTTATTACAGGTTCTCTTAACGTCGAAAGTATTACCGTATACTGAAATGAGCCAATGTTCCAATTCCAGGTAAAACAAAATATTTTTAATACTGCATCTATTTTTAGCTTTAATCCCTTTCCTGCATCCTCTCCTTTAATTCTATCTCATTCTGCTATTTTCTCTAGTAGTTCGTCATTGTTGCTTGACCACTTCCGTAGCTGAAATCACCCTTTGCTTTACAATTCCCCTAGTTCTTTATAGACAATTATAACTTCCTCTACATTTCGACCGTTAATAAATCGTCCATGTAGAAATCTTGCAGGGCTCGAGTAGCTGCCAATGGGTGTTCAGCCCCATCATCAAGAGCTACTTGCTGCAAAACGTAAACTGCCAGGTAAGGAGCACATGTAGTACCGAAAATTACTCTTAGCATTCTGTAATGTTTTATTTCTTCTCTACTATCTTCCCTCCAAAGTATTCGTTGAAAATTGTCATCCTCTGGGTGAACAAAAACCTGGTGATACATTTTGATAATGTCAGCCTATAGACATATCTAGAAAGTTCCTCCTCATTATCATATGTCTTAAATGTGATTGTAACGCGGGGCCCACCATTAAGTAATCATTCAATAACTTATTATTTGAACCTTTTTATGATGCATTATTAACCACTCTTACCTTTGTGGTTAACTTGTCCTCCCAAACAGCAGCATGATGAGGAATATAAATGGCCTATGTTCTGATATCTGATGACTTTATTAACTCCATAAAATTCAGATAAATATAATCACTCCCGATATCTAAGTTTCAATGATTTATTAAAATTTAATTTTCGTTCTAATGATTGTAATTTTTTTTTGTAAATATTCTGAACTAATCGCATACTTCAGGAGTTGATGTGTTGAAAGGAAGACGAATAATATATTTGCCATCTTAGTCCATTTACACAGTTTCAGCAAACAATTCCTCACACCACTGTTCCTCTTCTGTCAGCAAATTTTACTTAGGAAGACTACATTTCTACTAGACTAGGCTCTCAGCTTTAAATTTCCATTTTTAGAAAGAACATTTCGTTGTCTTGAACCTGACAATGCATTACGAAAAGTAAAAATAAAGAATAAACTTTGAGTGACTATCCTGATTTTGTTCTGTTTGTGTTACTAGATGTAAAAGGGTATGATGTTTTCTTTTATAAACGTTAAATTTAATTAGGTAGCGGCATAGTTTAGCCAAATGATTATTTGAGAAAGCAAAAACATCCTGGTTATTTTTTACAAAGTTACGACACGTGATTACCGAGTCATTGCGAAACTTTTTATAATTGCTATGTTTGTGCTCCTCTGAACAGAATAAACAACTGATATTAGTTGTATACACAGAATTTACCGGTATAGTGGTGGTTAAGAATACCTACTATCCCATATCTTCCCGTGGGTGTCGTAAGAGGCGACGGAGCAGCATTTTCCTGATAACAGCAAAAGCAATAAAAACTGCGGATGCCAACCCGCTCGCCAAGCGTGGCAACGATTTATTGACATACAATATACCCCCTATGAGCAACGACACAAATAAACGGCCCAAAGTCCATGGTGGAACTACTATTCCTGACTACGTGGTAACAATGGTAACGGCGGGACAGGGAGTATTAAGAATCTCCGGTGTAGGTTCGGTTGTCACCTACGACAGCTCGACCTGGCAACATATAACGTACGCACCCTGAGGACGTAGGTCCTAAGAGAGGAGGACGACACAGTAATCTTCGAATCCGGCAACTTGTTCTATCACCGGGAGGGTGACCATCTCTCCTAAGGAGGTTTCGGATTTATCGTCCACAAGTCTATCGTTAAAAACGTTGTAAAGATTGGGAGTATGTCGACGAGGGTTGCGTACCTTATACTCAGAATCACCAAACGGTATTCGCTGAAGGTCATACAGGTTTACGCACCAACCTCGGCACACCCCGATCAGGAGGTGGAGGAAATGTATAAGGATATCTCTAGAGCTATGCATTCCTCCAAAACCCACTATACGGTGATAATGGGAGACTGTAACGCAAAACTAGATCAGTAATGACAGAATAAGAGACGGTAATAGCCTGTCTCAGAGTGTAGGCATAACAAAAACACAAAAAAATGGAAAAATTGAACATAGAACCTATAATTTAATTATAAAAATTTGAAGAAATATGTGAACTGCGTACTGTCAAAATAACTATATCGTCGGTAAATTGCAGGTGCAAAAAGCAAAGGAGTAGAATAATCTGCCAACATCCATCTTTCATCAGATTATAATGTGAGTGCCTTCAAGCTAATTCAATGCGCTTTACCATCTTTGGCTGCATCCCCACTTATCATAAGGTGGTTAGTAGTCAAGTACGGGCTTTTACAGTAAAAATAAGTATTTTACAGACTATCGTAGCAAGTTTTCACACTTTTAACAATAGCTTATGGAGGAGCGATCTATTTAAAACGAAACACGATCAAAATAGACTGAAGTACTACAACCGCTTCGATAGCTCTTTAAGCTATCATAAGAATAGGATTTGTTTCCGTTTAGAGGAGACACTTCGAATAAACTTATTTATCATTCAGAGATGTAAGAATTATTAAAACCTTCAGCTAGTGAATTAAAATATTTATTCAAAAACTTTGATTCCTTTTATTAAAACCGTCGTTTATTTGTAATTTATTACTCGATGAATTTAGAAAGAACTGTTTTTATTTAATATAAGCCCTTAATCGTAAATAGTACTCAGTTGGCGGTGCTTTAGGCGTTTTCTGCCAAATAATCATGTTTTATTGGCCTTTAAAAATATACAAAAAAGAATATACTCGTAGTAGCGAAGTTTCTTCTCCAGACCGAGGTATATTGTTTTGAACGATATTAGCTTAATTCGCATTTATGTTATTTTATTCTATGTATTTTAAGAAAACTTACAGTTATTTACAATCTATTGTTTTTATACATTTATGTACAAATTAACAATGATTAGCTTTTCACATTGCAGATTAAGTGTCAGTTCACACGGAGACGTGATGCGACATGACTTAGCGTGCACTTTTTAAGATAGTGATACGAAATATAACTTTATAATACTACACAAAAAGATACACATTTTATTGAGATTATTCGAAAACGCCTCGAGGCGTTGCGCGATGCATCGAGATGCAGCGGTGCTTCGTCGGTAGGCGCAGCCGTCATGGCAACTTGTGTCTACTATTTTTGCACTGCCAGCGACTTCACGACGTCGACGTATCACTACGTTTCGATGCGTCTCGCGGCGGCGCGATTCGAGATGCGAAACCACTGACAAGCATCGTCAAGTCACTTCGCGTCTTTGTTTGAACTGACCGTTTTTTTTTTTCAGCGAAAACTAAAGAGTTCTCATTTTCATTTCATATCATTGCGATGTCTTACATAATATGAAAATCAAAAGGTATTCAAAGTTACAGTGTTTTGCTTCCGTTCTTGTGTGTTGTTTTTTTAATATTATAATTTTTTCATTTTGTATGGTAAGTATATTATTATATTATATTGTATATAATCAAATATGTAGCTGTATTTTACTTCCCTGTTTAATAATAACTCTCAGTTTACTATAGCGCCTAAAACAATTTTAAACTCCAATATGTAATCCAATTATTCAAATACTTTGACACGTTCTATTTGCGATGAATTTAAATTAGTTTTATGAATACTGAATGACGTTCAAATAAAGGTTTATGTAATTAACTAAAATAGATTTTAATGTCATTCCAAATTCTTACTAAATTTTTTTTTATTTTTCTTGAAAAAAAAAAAAGACTACGTGGCAGCTATATTGAAAATTTCTTTATCTTCTACAGCAATTTTAAGGCCACATCAGGATATGAATATTTTCAAAATATCACTAGTGGGTAAGAATTTGTTGCGAGTTGAAAAACTCGTCAGTGAGTCTATAATATCATTCCTCACACTAGCACACGCACACAACCGCGGGGTTCACCTACAGTAGGAGACAGAGAAAACAATGGCATGCCGCGTCGGTATTACTAAATATCGCGTTATTTTTTTTGTCTGCGTTCTTCGTACTGTAGGTGCAACCCGCGCTACTGTGTGTCCATTAGAACGTTACCCGCAATGCTATGTGTGCATTGCGGGTAACGTTCTAATGGAGCGTAATCTCGTTTACTCTGTTAAGCCTTGTACAGACTGAGCGTTCCAATATACGCGGAATATAGGTATGTTGAATACGCGTACAGGTGATTGTATACGTTTTTTTTTATAGAATAGGGGGCAAATGAGCATGCGGCTCACCTGATGGTAAGTGACTACCGCCGCCCATGAACAACTGCAACACCAGGGGAATTGCAGATGCGTTGCCGGCCTTTTAGAAAGGTGTAAGCTCTTTTCTTGAAGGTTCCTAAGTCGTATGGGTTCGGAAAATTCGCTGGTGGTAATTGATTCCACAAAGAAGTTGTGCGAGGGAGAAAACTTCTTCTAAATCGCACAGTGATGGACCGCCAATCATCCAGATGGTATAGATGGTAACGCGAGTTTTGTCGCGACGTGCGATGGTGAAATTGAGCGGCTGGAATTAGTCCGAACAATTCCTCAGAGCACTCCCCGTGATAGATGCGATAAAATACGCAAAGAGATGCAACATCTCTACGCAGTGCCAGTGTATCGAGCCGATCGGAAAGAACTCGTTCGTCGACGATTCGAATCGCTCTGCGCTGGATGCGGTCAAGTGGAAGGAGCTGGCACTGGGGTGCCCAGGCCCAGAGATGAGAACAGTATTCCATGTGGGGCCGAACTTGCGCTTTGTAAAGTTGCAAGCGATGTGTCTGAAATACTGTCTTGTGGAACACCAGCGTTGATAGGCTTGTAATCAGAGCATGCACCGTCTACTACGACCTTGATGCTCCGATCAGCAAGGAAACTGGTGATCCATTTGCACAATTTCTCGAGAAGCCCATAGGAAGGAAACTTCGAAAGAAGCGCCTTGTGCCAGACCCGATCGAAGGCCTTCGCTATGTCCAAACTAACGGCCAATGCCTCCCCCTTGGACTCTACTGCCTCCGCCCATCTATGAGTTAAGTAAACTAGAAAATCACCTGCTGATCGACCCCGACGAAAACCGTACTGAAGGTCACTGATCAGCTGGTGATCCTCAAGGTACCTCATGAGCTGGCAGTTTATAATGGATTCCATTATTTTGGAGAACAAGGAGGTGATGGCGATAAGCCTGTAGTTGGACGGTTCTGAGCGGTCGCCTTTTTTAGGGATGGGGTGGACCAAAGCTGTCTTCCATGAATTTGGGACTACGCCTTGGGAGTAGGAGTACCGGAAAATACGCGTTAAAACCGGTGCCAACTCCGGAGCACACGTCTTCAGCACAATGGGAGGGACTCCATCGGGCCCACTCAACTTGCTGACGTCCAGGGAGAAGAGTGCTTTGCGAACCGAGCGCTGTGTAAATCGCACATCCGGCATGGAGCACTCACATCGCGGGATGGTCGGCGGTGTGTTCCCCCCGTCATCTAGAGTCGAGTTAGACGCAAAAAGAGAGCACAACAGATCGGCTTTCTCTTTTGCGGCATGGGCCAGTGAGTCGTTCTCTCTGTGCAGAGATGGGAGGGATGGCTGACAGAAGTTCCCTTGGACAGCCTTGGCGAGAGACCAGAATGCACGGGTTCCCGAAGGAAGGCGAACTAGCTTCTCGCCAATTCTGCCGATGTGCTCAGACCTTGCCTTGGCAATGACGCTTTTGAAGGACCTGGAGGCGGAATTATACTTCTTTTAAGTGCGCTGGTGTTTAAATCCCGAGACGTTGATGCGTCAGCCCAGGCCCCGTAGCACTCCTGCTTATAGCGTGATGCTATTTTACAGGAGCGACCAAACCATGGCTGGGATCTGCCTCCGATGGGCACCACAGAGGATGGAATAAAAAGTTCCATACCCTGAAGTACCACATCAGCAACAGAATCGGCAACAACTGGGATCTTCCGGCGAGAAGCAAACCCGCCCCCAATCAGCTGACCTATAGTGCCAAACACGGCGGCAAGCTGTAGATCGCAACTGCGATTGGAGCGTGAGTGGCACCGTGCTCCGGATCAGACAATGGTCCGAAGAGCCCAGAGGGGCATCGACGGAGACCTGATATCCGTCCGGATGAGAGGTCAGCAGAAGGTCCAACAGGGAAGGTACATGGTCTTCCACATCTGGGATCCGCGTAGGCGAAGTAACCAGTTGTGTTAGACCATATGGAAAAGCAAAGTCGTAGACAGATCTACCCGCATGATCGGTTAAACGAGAACCAAGCCATTTAGCGTGGTGGGCGTTGAAATCACCGAGTATCACGATCTCTGCGGATGGGACCTGTTGTAGCACGGAGTCTGCAGCCATTTGGACGTGGTCGATGAGTCGGTCTGTGTCGGCATTACCGCTATGGGACCTATAGAGGCACCCGTAGACGCGGGGATGGTCGTCGCTGTCTACGCGCAGCCATAGGATGGACAGGTCCGTACCTTCAAGGCTGCCGGGGCGTCGAAAACAGATGTCCTCTCTGACGTATACACAAACTCCAGCCCGGGGCACAAAGGAGTGTTCCAATTTGTATCCCGGGTAGGAGAGATATGAAGTATCAGCCGGAGAGGACACCTGAGTCTCGGTTAAAAAGAGCAAGGCCGGCTTTGGCGTCTCTAGATGGTAATGGACAGCGTTAAGGTTGGAATGAAGTCCCCTGATGTTGCAAAAATTCACGGATAGCGTGACAGGGGTCGCCTTGGTTGTATTGTTCCGCTTGCCCCGAGCAGCATTAGTCACGAGCGGAATTTTGCCCCCCCCCCCCCCCCAGAATACGCGGAGCAGCCTGTGCACCCACGCTCAGGACGATGTAGTTTGTTCGTGGATGCTCAGCGAGGGATTCTCCAGGGGTGCTGGTAACCTCCTGGGGTAGTCTTGTATTTAATTCCACTACCATGTTGATGGGGGGGGGGGGGGGGGATTGGGCCTCCGGCCACCTGCACTCACCAAGCGCAGCGCAGAGGTAAACCTCTACTTCACGCTGGTATTCTGTGAGGTCGTGGTACCACCCCGGTTCGAGCTGGCCCATCCGTGCGACAGCAAAAGCTACCGCTTGTCTCTACCACTGTTAAAATGTGTAAATTGTATATGCGTTGATGTAGGTTGTTAACCTGTCACATCTTACCAAGCCAATACTGTATCTAGTGGTAGGCTAACCTACAGTCTTTTTATGGATACGAGATGGCCATAATCTCGTATGCGTAAAAAATTTTTAATTAATTTTGTGGCAATCTCTGGGTAAAACCTATGTTCAGCAGTAAACTTGTGAAGCGCTGTAATGATGATGGTGACGATGACGAGTAGACTATTTTAGTAGATGCGTTTTTGAATGTCTTATTACATCTAAGTAGAAAGAAAGCCTATGATTTCTAAGATTTTAGACACAATGTATTGATTTCTTATATTTATACAAATACTAGACATTTAATCAAACTAATTTTACGGATTTTTATTACATGTGTTATAAATTATTTAACTTATTTTTGATTTGCAAAATTTCGGCTGCTTTATAACACCCATGGCCATGGGTGGACATGAACAGAGTAAAAATAAGTAAAATACACGCGATACAATCCGTATAATTAGTTTTATTATATTAGACACAGTGTGTTAGATATTATGGGAGAGTTTTTGTACGTTGTAACGGTATTACCATATCCTTTACCTCAGGCACATAAGCAGCCTGACAAAGAGGAGCAGCGTCAACAAACGTCTGGTATGGTGATCACCTATCTACATCCCAAAGCACTTGATAATGGTAATAATTTTCCCAAACAACTCTGGAAACTAATATCCAGCAGTGATTTTTTTCGCCTCATCAAAAATAAAGAAGAAAGTTTTTGAAGATATCCCGGAACAAAATATCTTTACCTGTTAGATAAAGTTCGTAATTCTCTAAATACTTGATGCAATTAATTTGGTCCTTGTTAACTTGTGTAGTCCCTACAATTAGAACATTTAATATTTGATATCGAAATTTATGTTACAACTTGGAAACAAGCTAAACACTGTTCACAAGATCAGAGTTGAGTAAACTGAAACTAATAATTGCTTATGTTTTGCAAAAAGGAAGAAAACTGTTTTTATTTTCTTTAATAAAAAGACAGAAATAAGAACACCGATACAGAAAAATAATGTAAAATAAAAAATGCAAACTTAATATTTTATAGATCTTAGCTTCTTTTTTGTAATGTGTATAATCATCACTTATTAATTGGTAGAGCCATGCTGTAGCTATACAGCTAAAGTTGGTAGTAAGAATGGGTCGGCTCGACCGAGGAAGGACCACATTCTCACAGAATACTAGCGTAAAATAGCAGCTTAGTGCCGCTGTGTTTCGTATGGTGAGTGTAGAGAACCGGAGACCCTTTTTACTGGAAAAGAGGTATTCTATCTTAGTCCTCAGGGCTGACAAAGCATCTGCATTTTAATTCGCAAACGAAGATAGATGTGGATGTCTATGGGCCACAGCAGCCACTTACCATCAGGTGGACTGTGTGCTCGTTGGTCACCCTTTTCTATAAAAGAAAGGAATACCAGCGTAAAATAGCAGCTCAATGCTGATATGTTTCATATGGTGAGTGTAAAGAACCGGACTTTTTAACTGGATACGAGGTATTCTATCTTAGTCCTCAGGGGTGACAACGCTTTGATTCCATAGCTTCTCATGCTGTGGCCCATAGACATCTTCATCTATCCTCAAAAGGATAGATGAAGATGTCTATGGGTCACAGCATCCACCAACCAATAGGTGGACTGCATGCTTTCTTATCACCCTTGTTCTATAAAAAAATATATTTCATTACAACCTTTTAAAGTCTATAGAGCATAGACCTCACCTTAGATTGTTTTTTTTTTGAATTTTAATTTAATTGTTGTTATTAGAAACTTTAATTTTTTGTTATTAGAAGCTTTACCATATCCTATTCCATTACCCTTTGACGCCTCTTACAATACCAATGGAACCATATGGGGTAGTGGATATTCTTACACCGTCTACACGGTTAACTACAAAAATAGATTTAAAATAATTTAAAACGTTCTTTCCCTAATTTGCATTTGTAATTCTATCACCAGTATCAGAGATTTGGTTTAAGCATTGTCGAAAATGAAAAGTTAGCATTTGCAGAAGCAGGTACATTAACCCTTACAAATAATCGTTCCAATCAGTCAGTGTCGATTTGGTAGGTTTATATATATATATATATATATTTCATCATCATTACAGCCCTTCACAAGTCCACTGCTGAACATAGGCCTCCCCCAAAGAATGCCACAAAGCACGGTCCTGAGCCACCTGCATCCATCGACTTCCTGCAAATCTTACCAGGTCGTCACTCCATCTAGTGGGGGGACGCCCTACACTTCGCCTGCCGGTACGAGGCTGCCACTCGAGAACCTTTCTTCCCCATCGGTTGTCGGTTCTTCGAGCTATATGGCCGGCCCATTGCCACTTCAGCTTACTAATCCGTTGGGCTATGTCGGTCACTCTGGCCCTACTGCGGATATCCTGATTTCTAAGTTTATCACGCAGGGAAACTCCGAGCATAGCCTACTCCGTAGCTCGCTGAGTGAACTTGAGATTCATCATCCAGCCAGCAGTGAACGACCACGTCCCAGTTCCATAAGTCATCACTGGCAACACGTACTGGTTGTACACTCTAGTTTTTAAGTTTTGATGTATACCTGACGAGAAGATGTGCCGTAATTTTCTGAACGCTGCCAAACCGAGTTGAATCCGTCGATTGACCTCTCGGTCGAAGTTGGACTTACCTAGTCGGACTATTTATCGCAGGTAAACATACCCGTCAACAACATCGAGCTTAGTGTTCCCAACAACTACCGGTATAGGTGTGACATGGACATTAAACATGATCTTTGTTTTGTCCATGTTCATCTTAAGACCTATCCGTTGGGAAACACTATTGAGGTCATTGAGCATAGTGCTTAGGTCCTCCAGCGATTTTGCCATAAGGACTATATCGTCGGCAAATCGAAGGTGAGTGATGTACTCGCCATTGATGTTGATACCGTATCCTTTCCAGTCCAGAAGCTTGAAAACATCTTCCAATGCAGCGGTGAAGAGTTTCGGGGATATGACGTCACCCTGTCTTACACCTCTCTGCAATTGGATAGGTTTCGTACTCTGGTTCTGTACTCGGATAGCCATCGTAGCCCTACTGTACAAGCACTTCAACACTTCGATATACCGACAGTCAACTTGGCATCGCTGAAGGGACTGTAGCACCGCCCAAATTTCGACGGAATCAAAGGCCTTCTCATAGTCCACATACGCCAGACATAGTGGCAAATTGTACTCCTCGGACTTCTGTACAATTTGCCGAAGGGTATGTATGTGGTCTATGGTGCTAAAGCCTTTTCGGAAACCGGCTTGTTCGGGAGGCTGGAAGTCGTCAAGTCTGCGCGCGAGACGATTCGTAATGACTCTCGAAAACAGCACGTAGACGCAGCTCAGAAGGGAAATCGGTCTGTAGTTCTTCAAGAGAGCGTTGTCGCCTTTCTTGAAGAACAAGACCACCGCACTTCTGCTCCACGCCTCCGGTGTAATGCCACCATGGAGGACGGAATTAAAGAGCTTCTGAAGGACTTTAAGTACCGGTTTTCCACCCGCTTTCAGAAGCTCCGCTGTAATTCCATCCTGGCCTGGGGCCTTGCCGTTTTTAAGGTACTGGAGAGCCATTCTAATCTCGCTCAGACTGACGTCCGGGATATCATCGGAATAATGTCGGATAAGACTCGCTCTTGGATCGTTACTCACATTTACGTGTGGCTCCAACGATGACGTGTACAGCTGCCCATAGAACCTCTCAATCTCACTCAAAATCTCAGGTGCCCCGGAAACGATGCTGCCACATTCGGTCTTCAGCTTTGACAGTTGGCTCTTTCTGGCAGACAGATCTCTGGCAAAGACTTTGGAGCCTTGGTTCCGCTCGATCGCTTCTTCAATACGAGCTGTATTGAAGTTGCGTAAGTCCCGCCGCATGCATTTGGAGATCTGTCTGTTCAGTTGCCTGTAAGCTGTCAAATCTTTTGAAGAATGTAGCTTCATCTCCCGTCTAACAGCCATGAGATTAAGAGTGTGATCGGAGAGTTTTTGTGTTCTTCTGCGGCGGGTCTTGCAGAACTTAGCTCCGACCGCATGGACAGTTTCCACGAGCTTGTCATTCAAATCGTCCACTTCATTGCAGTCTTCTAGGGACTGAAAACGGTTTTGCAACTCGAGCTGAAAGGTTTCGGGACTTTTGATTAGAGCACGAGGGGGACGGAGCGTTGACTTCATTAGACGAGACCTCTCCAACTTAACGTTTAGGTTCAGTGTGCCTCTAACCATTCGGTGATCGCTGCCGGTTTTCACCCTCGCGATCACTGAGACATCACTGAACAGTTGTCGTCTGGTCGTCATAATGAAGTCAATCTCATTTTTTGTCGAACCGTCGGGGCTCGACCAGGTCCACTTCCTGTGGGGCCGCTTCTGGAAGAAAGAGTTCATCATAAAGAGTCCCTCTTTCTCCATGAAGTCGGCCAACTGCTGGCCCCTTGGGTTCCGTTGCCCTATTCCAAATTTCCCCACTTTCAGCTCACCGTTCTCTCTTGTGCCTAGTTTTGCATTGAAGTCTCCCATTAACACCGTATATTGGGTTTTGGAGGAATGCATGGCTCTAGAGATATCCTCATACATTTCCTCCACCTCCTGATCGGGGTGTGCCGAGGTTGGTGCGTAAACCTGTATGACCTTTAGCGAATACCGTTTGGTGATTCTGAGTATAAGGTACGCAACCCTCGTCGACACACTCTCAATCTTTACAACGTTGTTAACGAGAGACTTGTGGACGATAAATCCGACACCTCCTTGAGACAGATGGTCGCCCTCCCGGTGATAGAGCAAGTTGCCGGATTCGAGGATTACCGTGTCCTCCCCCTCTCTTCGGACTTCGGATAATCCTATAATATGCCAGCGTAACTTGTCTATCTCTTCTTCCAGCTCCACAATCTTCTCGTCAGTCCTCAGGGTGCGTGCGTTGTATGTTGCCAGGTCGAGTCGTTGTAGGTGGCAACCGAACCTCCACCGGAGATTCTTAGCACCCCCTGCCCCGCCGTTACCATGGTCGCCACCGTAGCCAGGAATAGCGGGGCCGCCGGGGACTGGGGGCCGTCTCTTCGTAACTTTCATTATGGGGGGTATATTGCCATAGTTGCCACGCTTGGCGTGCGGGTTGGCAACCGCAGTTTTTTATTGTATTTTGTCGTTACCAGGAAGATGCTGCTGCCCATCTCCTGCCTGTTTCCCTTTGTCGCCTTTTACGACACCCACGGGAAGATATGGGGTAGTGGATATTCTTAACCGCCACTACACGGCAATATATATATAGTAGGTTCGATGGTTCGATTCTCTATTTAGGCTAAGTATAAGTAAGTCACAATTTCTAATATAAATAGAATATTAAGTGTCACTGACCAACCCCACCACGCTTCTCTGGAGGGTAGGCAGAGACAACGTTAAAACACCTCTCTAGCTCCTTTCACACCATATACAAGTATCTTTGTATTCGTGCTTTCGCAATCGTTTATGTTATATTTTCCTTCACCACATGTAATTTGACACTATTACAGGTTTTAAAAATACTAAAGCCAGATATTATGTGTAAACACAAAGATTATATTAAAAGATTAATTAAACGCATACACTAACCCCATATCATCCCGTGGGCGTAACAAGAGAAGGCAGAGAGAAATAACCCAGGAGGTTGGCAGTAGCATCTTCTGAATAAAAACTATAAAATAAAAAAAAACTGCGTTCGTCAACCCGCCTTCTAAGCGTAACTATGGCAAATATACACCTTGTAAGATAATCTAAGATGTTGCCTATGTTCACATTGGACTCTAGTAGGCTGTTACGGTAACGGTATAGATAAAATTAATTTCTTAAAATAAATACCTACTTTAAGTTTTATAAAATAAAAGCAATTCCACAACACTCTATTTATGTAGCAACTGTCGAACTATAAACTCTTTACTGTGACATAGAAAGATTTAAAATGTTGCATTGGACTCTAGAACTAAAAGTTTCAAGCTTAGTTGCGCTAGTAAATATTGACTGTAAAATATTATACAATTTTTATTTTTATATACTAGCCCGTTATTTAATAAATTAGCTGTTATAGAGAGATATAAGAGAGCCGTGGTAGCACAAACACTACAGTAAATTTCATAGTAAATTTTAAGGGCTGACTTGACGTGCCCGGCGGCGAGAAAAAGGAAAACATCGTGAGAAGACAAGTGAAGTCCGCCAACACGCATTGAAGCCGTCTTTATCTCTCTCTCTCTCTCTTCCTCTCTCCTTCTGTCTCTCTCTCTCTCTCTCTCTCTCCCTTTATTGTGGCGGTGTTTTCGAAATGTATGATTGGTACTCACCGACCAACTTCAGTTGTTGGAAGTTAAGGTTGTCTCAAACCTTATTTTATGATGGTCGAACTCTTTTTTTGGTTTTTGCTTGGTTCTATGAAAATTTAAGCCATACGCTTATTTCCTGGAATGCTGAGTTTGTTCAGGAAGAACATGATTTAGTTTTCCCTTTCCTTTTCACCATTAGTATTAGTACTATTGTTGATGTTATTCTAGGCATTCAAACCAAATCGACCTGTTTCGCTTTTCATAATGCCGTCTGATTACAAAATTTAAAAGCTTTTTTTACGCAATGAGAGCGTGATTAATCTGTTAAGCTTAGGTTATCAATAAAAAAAAATCTACAGATCTTATAGTTAGTAGTATTACTAGTAAGAAAATCATATTTACGTGGTAGAGCCACACTGCAGCTACAATATTATTGTTGTAGCACAAATAGGTCGGTTTGACTATGTTAGGATCACGCTCTCTCAGAATACCAGCATAAAATACAGCAGTGCACTCTTTGCTATTTGGCGGCAGAAATAGGTAAGTGTGTGTTGTCTACCTGGATGGACTGGACAAAAGAGGAGTTCTTAGAAGAGTAAAAAAAATAAAAATAAAAAACTGGAATGTAAGGTGCGTGAATAAAAATGTTTTCTTGTTTTACTTTTATATAAAGTCACATTATAACTTAGTTAATAGACAACTTATGTGATGATTGTTAAGACACTCCTAATAAGATAATTTTGTAATCCTTTAAGTAAATTTATAAATTTGTTGCAGTATTCCATTTCATTTAACAACTACTACTTCTTCTAGTATTAAAACTAATTCGTTTTTAATCCAGAACAGCAAACTTCTGTCGACTGCAGCATTGAGATAACTAAGCTTTCGCTTGAAGCATTATAATGCAGTATGAATTAAATATTTTTTTTTTGCGAAAGTCGTTTAATGATATTAGTTATAAAACTAGTTTTGCGAATTTTATCGCGCTTAGTTTAACTGTTTTGACTTATATTAATTGCCGACAATTCAGGTAATTTATAGCACGGTACCCCCCCCCCCCCCCCCCCGCTCCCCCGTGACCATGGGTAGTTTTATTCCAATGTGTAATATTCGTGTTAGCACAGGAAATTGTCTATGACAAGACAAGAAAAAATCCTGGGAAATATGTCATCATTATAATAACCCTTCACAAGTCCACTGCTAAATATTTGCCCCCAAAGTATGCCACCTGTACCAAGATGTGTAGCGTATGCATGTAGTTATATGCAGAGCACAGCGAGAATAGGGCTTTACATTCTATTATGGGAAGTCGGATCCGTGTAGTGGTGGTGTATCCACTACTCCCACAAAATCCTGTTAGTGTAACGTATTCCGATATTAAAGCTTCCTTAAACTTATATAATGCACTGTACTAGAAAGTGATTTACTGGCATAATCCGGCAAAGTATGAGTTTAATGCTGTTGTAAGAAGGATCATCGATTAATTGAGAAGACCTCGATCCTTTACGCTTCGAGTGAAGCGACTAAGTGCTCACAGTAATCAATAGGTATTAAGTTCTACGTAACATGCTTAAACATAGGTACAGAAGGATAACAGAGTAAGGTAGGTATGCTTAAATCGAGTAAACATTTATTTTAAAAGCGAAGCCAATGAAGAACAGGGGTGTCAAACTCAATTTTCTATAGCCCCATTTACAAAATACAACGATAGGACAAAAGGACTTTTAAAAAAAGGCTTACTCCTTTCTACAATTAATTTCTAAAATAACAGGGAAATACAGATGTATTTCCCTGGTATTGCAGTTGTTACTTAGTGTGGTAGTCACTTAAAATAAGGAGAGCCGCGTGCTCGTTTCTATAAAAAAAACCAATACCAAATTAAGAGTATGGTAGGGGGGCGGGGGCTAGACTCAAAATACCGTACGTGGTAAAACCACACTGCAGCTGTATTATGACTGCAGCACGAACGCGTCCGCTCGACTTGGGATGGACAACGCTCTCACAGAATACCAAGGTAAATTAGCAGTATAATGCTGCTGTTTTCGTAAGTAGAGTATAGAGAACCGGAGACCCTTTTTGCTGCCAAAAAAGCATTCCATTTTAGTCCTTAGGGGTGACAATGCATTTGCATTTTGATTTTTAAGCGACGACAGAGGTAATTGTACGAGTAAATAAGCTTCAGGATCAATTTACCATCAGGTGGACTGTGTGCTTTTTTATTATCTTTACATCTCTAAAAACAATAACAAAAAACAGATCTTTTCGCCTGTCACTATATGCGCCGTATGTGCATGTACGAGTATATTCTTTCATCGCCCTTATCGTGTAGTTGTGATGCGAGTATATGCACTACCACATCTCATCCCGTTAGTGTCGTAAGAATCGACAGATTGAAACAAACCAGTAGATTGACAGTAGCGTTGTCCTAATAACGACTAAAATAAAAACAGCGGTTGCCAATGCTTACCAAGCGTGGTATATACAAATATCCCCCGAGTTAATCTTCGAGTATATGAGGCAATCTTTGGGGGAAGCACATTTTCAGCAATGAACTTTGATAGGTTGTAATGGATTAACGGTAGGTATGCGTATGGTGTCAGCGAGGCGCATGTTTGACATGACTGACTTATGAACGTACCTATTTATACAAAATGTATAATTAAAGCGGCCGCATTATTTGTAAAATATTTACATGTTCAAATGATTCAAATTACTAGTCGTAGCTCAGAGACTAGGCACTTGCTTTAATTTCTCAGTACTCAAGCAAACTTGGGTCGATACGGTGCGTCGATATGTTTTACCAATGATTGGTGCAATTTAATATGCTGATTTATCACGTGCTTAGCGGTGATTGAAAACATCGTGAGGTACCTGCATGTGTGAGGAATAAAATACTTTAAGTTATATAAAGTTAGCCAATAGACACAGCATTGACAGGACTTATATTCTGTCTTAGAGTCTGTCTGTACCTATTTCTGCTGGGAAATAGCAGTGCCTGCACTCCTACTGTGTTCTGGTTTGAAGTATATAGAGAGCCAGTATAAATACAGGCTGTGAAATATTCCAACTTATTCCTCAGAGGGTGACAAGATATCTGTAGTCTTCGTCGTTTGAAGTTGGCTGCGGTGTCTGTGGTATGCAGTAACCAGTTACCATCAGGTGGACTGAAATTCGTTTGTCACTTCAACTATATAAAAATAAATACAAATTTAAAAATAATAAATAACGGCCTATTTATAGAGCGCCTCTAATTTTTGATGCCATGCTCTTTTATGATGAACGATGAGGAAACCGGATGGATGATCTAAGGTCGGATTAACCTATAATCCCGATCTGTATATTCCACGGCAACACTGTACTGACAAGTTTAATTTGTTTTTTATCCGAATTACCATTTCATTAGATAAATGTTCGGTGACATAACTATTTTGGTAAAAGAAATCACTTACCTAACTGCTTCCCCCTAATATACCTAGCTACCTATTGTAGAGAAATTAATATTATCTTTGTTAATTTACGACATTCGTGTATCGTAATCGAAAACATGCAGATCTTCGAGCCTCGATTTCTGAGATGGATGTACTGTACTGATCTATATACATTATTACGCTTATATGGAATCCTCAGAGCGTGAGTTATACTTGCGTTTGTATGGTTTTTTAACAATAATAATGTAAAGTCAATAATGAAAAATATTATTAATCATCCGTAGTAGCTCAGGGTAAAACTCATCGCACACTACAACAAAACAGTACTAGATCAGCAGCGCCTCAATTCTCACCGTGAAGAATTGACAGACAGACACCAGCTCGGCGTCAGTCGGGCGTCCACTTATCGTCCGCGCGGCGTCAAGGCGGCGATCACGGGCTTCAAATCACCGTTAACAATAGCAGACCATACCAATATACAGAGTAGTCGTGCCAACTCGTGTCGCTTTTGAAATGTCTCACTGGACATTCCGTGACCTGGCAATCATAACCATCGCACTTGACGATGTAGATAACACGCCACGCGAAGACCGCGTGTCGCTAGCGCGTAATCGACTCGCGGCCTGTGACAAGTAAAGACGTAGGCAACACGGCCCCGCGAGGAGACGACATGCCGTCAGCAAGATACAGGCAGGCTTATATGGACGAAGTAAGGACAGCGCCGTGTACTCTAAAATTGCTTTAATTTTAAAAATGTAACTTACATACACAGTTAAAAGCTCACTTTTCAAAGTTATGTAGGGTTTACTATTACTTTACTTTTTTTACTTTATTTTACTTAGTAAAAACTATCGTGATTTCTTCGTATTTTGTTTGTAACTATTGAAGAAAAATCTCTGTGGTTGTACTGTTTGTAACTGGCTGGTTTTAATATAAATACATATAGTACATTAAGAAAAAGAAAAAGTAAAAAACACTTTCCCGTAATTTTTTCATTGTTGTTCTGTCCGCCAAAATGAGTGAATTTAACGAAGAAAATCGATACATTCTGAAGTTTTGTCACAAAAAGGGAAAAATTATGGATCTAATGAAGTGTCAGTAAGAGTAGCACAAAGTTGATTCAGCATTTTCAGTCGAATAATTTCGATGTCAAAGATGCAGCTCGCTCGGTTCGCCCTCATACGGATAAATTTGATGCCATTTTTGAAATAATGGGGCAAGATCGGCATAATTAGTAGGACGGCTCCGTGGCGCAGTGGCTTAGCAATGAGTTGCTGCGCTGGGGGCCGCGGGTTTGAATCCCGCATGGAACAAGTAATTGTATGGCCTGCAAATAATTGTTCCGGGTCTGGACGTTTGTCCTTGTGCAATTTATCTTTGCAAACTGTCTTAACGATACAGGATAAAATCCTAGTGGGGGGGTTACGTTTAAAGAAAAACGATATAGCCGAAGAATTGAGAATTGACCATAATACAGTTTTGACTAATTTAAAAATGTCTGGCTTTACAAAAAAGTTCGATATTTGGGTACCACACGAGTTCCCTGAAAGAAACCTAATGAATTGAGTACTCATTTGTTTTTCTCTATTAAAAGGTAATGAAACCGAACCATTTTTGAAAATATAGATAACTAGCGATAAAAATGGATCACCTAAGAACGTGCGTAAAAGATCATGGTAAAAGCCCAAACAAAGGCTAATCAAGCTCCACATACTATAGCAAAACTCGGATTAACACGCAATAAGGTGCTGCTGTGTGTATTGTGCGATTGAAAAGGTATCGTTTATTATGAGCTTTTACTGTCGGGCAAAACCATCAATTCGATTCTTTGCTGCCAACAATTAATGAGACTCAAGCAAGAAATTGAGAAAAAACAGCCAAAATCAATCAGAAAAAGAGTGGTCTTTCATCATGATAAAGCCAGACTACACACATCTTTGGCCACTTAGCAAAAATTCAGAGAGTTTGGTTGGGAATGTTAATGCATCCACCATGTAGTCTTTCTGTTTTTGATTGATTGTTTCTGATTTTACACTCTCAGATTGCACTGTCAGATTTTCACCGGTTTCGGTAAAAATCTGACACACACCTCTTCAGAATTCTTTGAGTAGTGTTAGGTTAACATCAAGGGAGGACTGTCAAAACTACTTGTCGCATTTTTTTGGTCAAAAACCTCATTTTTACTGCAACAGGATTATATAACTACCTACAAGATGGCAAAAAGTCATCAAACAAAATAGCACACACATATTAATATACTCGTATTATAATTAAATTTAATTACACATTAATAATAATAATAAAAAATATTTTTTTTTTTTATAGGATAAGGGTGACAAACGTGCACACAGTCCACCCGATGGTAAGTGGTTGCTGCGGCCCATAGACATCTACATCTATCCTCTGTTACAAATCAAAATGTAGATGCGTTGTCACCCGTGAGGACTAAGATGGAATGCCTCATTTCCAGTAAAAAGGGCCTCCGGCAACCTGCACTCACCAAGCGAAACGCAGAGGTAAACTTCTACTTCACGCTGGTTTTCTGTGAGGTCGTGGTACTACCCCGGTTCGAGCCGGCCCATCCGTGCGACAGCAAAAGCTGCCGCGTGGCTCTACCACTGTTATTTATTTCATTTCCAATTACACATGTTTACATACAAGAACAAATATGATTACAATTAAATAAAGCAACAATAAGTCTATCAAAAATAACATGCTATGATAAAATTTAAACTATGTGTAGCTTAATAATATAGAATCTACAAAAGAAAAATAGAAAAGTCAAGTTTATAATATTAAGTACCTGCCTGAACTAGGTTGAGTATCTGTGTTTCAGACATCACTTATACAATCGGTTTAATAATGTAGGACACGACATACATATTATATAATAAATAAAATAACTAAATAACAATTATTTGTTACCTACAATTAATACAAACTATTTTAGAATTTCTAACAACTTCTCTGTCTTCGTAATTTAATTTATTTAGAAATTCCCTTACACTTATATTAGAGTTCTTATAACTTAGACTATATACCTTTAGTGACTTGTTGAGCTTGTTATGTAGAAAGGGTCCTAAAAATATGTAAAATTTGTTCACAAATGCGTGTTTGATTTGAGGGTTTACACAAACTAAGTCCATTCTTCTCCTGTCTATGGATTTTAAGTTAAATGGAAGTTCGGTGTTCGCGCCAACCGCTAATTTCAAGAATCGATGCCATGGGGCACGCAGAGCGGTGATTTCCTACCGTTTGACGTTCGCGCGAGATCGAATTTTTCGGCGTGTTCTCCCCCGGTATAACCTCTATATCGTGTCGAGTTTGCTAGCAAGTTTTTATGCACCGACGAGGATTTTTGTTGAGTTTAGAAAAATAGATTGACGGTGCGGATCAGTTAATTGTTTAGGAAGTTAACATTGATTGCGATCAAAGTCTGAATTTGTGTGTTGAACGCGCCTAATTTACTATTGAATATTTGGTTTTCGTGTAGACCGCCGAGAATTTGGTTATTCTAATTTGATTGCGTATATAAGTGCATTTGACAATATTAATTTGCTCGTGTGGCATTTGATATAGTTCGGAGACATTTTCCGTTGTCGGTTAAACGCTGAACTTTGTGACTCTAGAGAAAGTCGCGTTCGTTTCTCGAAATAATTTGTTGCTGAGTGAACGGAAGTGAACTTTGACCCACCGTTCATCAGTTGTGCCACGTCTTACGCTTTTTATTATAATTAACGAGATTAAGTTGAGTTTTGAAGTTAGTTCAATGTACAATAAAGTTGATAGACTGACATAGTGAATTGAAGAAAGAAATTGTCCATTGGTGACGCTGCTGGAGAATACCACACCGTGGGGCGGTGCCGTAGTCAGGGTTGCTGCCGACTAGAAGGGTTAAGTCAGGCCCCACATTTTTACACACTAACAAACACCACTTACATGCACTACACCTATCGCCTGACCAAGCCTTGTGACCAGTCTCCGCTTCTGAACCAGGTAAGTCGTATTAATTTTCCTAGCCTTATCTCGATCGTGTATTTTATTGTAGGCCATTGGGCCCGAACTCTCTGGTTGCTCGTCGTGTGTATTACTGATGGGCCCTAATACAGTCGACTTCTGTCAGGGCAACTGAGAGCCGTAACATTCGGTATGCTGTTTTAATATGATGTTGAGGATAAACAACTGACGGACAGTTAGTACACTACATGCCAAGTACAGTTGATGTGTAGGAAACATTGAAACATTGAAAAAAATGTCTTAAATTTGTATATGAAATACGAAGAAACTTTCTCTCCGACCTTATTTAAAAACCGGACAAGTACAAATTGCACTACGAACAGTGTTGCGGTTCCCGTAGTATCACGTTCGCGTGCGAATGAGTTTTAAACCAAGTACGAAGCCCCGTCTCAAAGAAGCTATTATGAATGACTAGCTGTGCCCCGCGGTTTCACCCACTTCATCACGAGTCCGAGGTGCGCGACATGACACTTAGTTCAATCATTTTATAATTGCAATTAAATATTTTATTTCATAGTGTGACGCCTCATAATTATTATTAATAAATAATAATAAAATTCATTATATAGACATTTAAAAATGTCTTAGAAATTATAATTTAAACAATAAAATGCAAATAATAAGCATAAAGTTCAAAAATATCCATTTGGAATATTGAATATTATAATATTAGTAAACGCATAAAATGTCTCTAAAAATCTCTAAATTTATTAAAAAACTGCTTAAAATGTTCAAAATGTATCAAATCATATAAATACAAGGCGATTATATTGCAATAACAAAGATAAATAACATTTGTAATATAATAGAAAAAATGGATTAAAATTTTCTAAGTTGATGAAGGTGTTCGTGTAATAATTGGAAAATTTCTAAGTTAATGAACGTGTTCTTGTAATGTTCCCTTATATTGGGGCGTTGTCGGAGACATATACCCAAGGTTGTACATATATATGGGGTGGTCGGCTGACCGACTGCTAGTACTAAGGTTGCACAATGACTAGTCCTATATTAGGAACATAACATAGTAAGGTCTGACGAACCAAAGCATTAATATAGAAGGTCTCTATGATGCATAAGCATTATGATAGCAGAGTTATGACTTGAAGTCCCATATGAATAAGACATACAGTAGTATGGTCTATGAAATAAAGCAAATATGTGGAAGGTCTCAATTATGTAAAAGCATTATATTGAAAGAAATGGGACTTGAAAAGGATTATTATAGTGGCGTGTAGGTTGCTTCGCAGCCTCTGAGACCGAGGTAAACTTGGACTCACTAACCGATGTGTCCTAGACATATCATCTTAGTGCCAGTGGTAAGCGGGTTTGTTGTAGCAATACGACTTGCCCGTGGACATCGCACACCCCTACCGTTTGTGGGCGACGTCTTAGCGCATAGCGATATGATACGTCGGCTATCTTTCGGATTAGGGTGAGTGTGTTTGGTAGTATTTTTAAGTGCAGCAAGCATACTCAACTTCATGTCTTAGTGCAATAGCGCTATGATACGTGGAGTATTGGCTACTGACGTCTTAGTACCGTGCTACTATGATACGTTGGTGGTATTTTTAGTTAACAACATTATCAAATTTTGTTACCAAAGTCGATAGGGATCATGTGGGTGTGTTGTGAGGGGGCGCCATCCGTATGATAGTTGCATTGATGCTTACTGATACTTGCAGTATTGTGTCTTGTGATGGATCTGCGGGTGTGCTGCACCTGATTCGATGCTTCTTGTGATTCTGGTCGATGGAGGTATGCGGGTGGTGATGTCTGCTGGGACTGTATGGGGGTCCTTGGGATGGTGTAAGCCCGACGATAGTCGTATTGATGCTTGTTGCATTCTGTAGCATTGCGTCTCTACGATGGTTGTTTGGCGGGTCGCTATTCTCAATGGCGCTCTCTGCGTCTTGGTTTGACTCACAACCTAAGTAGCTTTGCCCAAGTCGGGTCCCTTCATTGCGGGGCTGCAGACTGTCTGCCCTCCATGATGTTTTATATAACAACTTAATAATATATCTCTATAAAGTTCCCACCTTTGAGAGATTGAAGGCAACTTGTTGGTGGGTTAGACAAACATGATCGAAAAATGCATATACTCAACGTCAGTGACACAAACCCTTTCTGATGGCGAATTATTACTATTATCTTATAACTGCCTATTGGCTATATCTGCCATTGTATTGGTTGGTGGAGCATATGTGTCGACCTCATGCGGGTGGTAGCTGGTGGGAGAATCTGAGGAGCCTCTCAAGGCTGCGGCCGAAAGCCGCGCAACGTGGGACCCCATTCCCTTGAGGTGAGCGGTAGACTCATGACACGCTCTGCGGCCAATTGGCCGTGCTGACCATGCAATTGGTGGTGATGCCTTACACTTACATCACGTCTGCAGGAACGGCGGTCTGGCAGGTGGTGGTGCTCACGGAAGGCTTTTTATGGCCAGTGTGCCGATTGTTGCCTAACCCGTGTGACGTACATTTCACTGTGGCTGGATTTGATCGCATTCTGTATGGCGGTTACACGCATTGACATGCGCGACTTCGGTCGATGTTTGTGCTTACGCACAGTCAAGGGGCCAAGTCCTCTTTTACTGGTTCGCCAGTTATTTTGCTGTGGACTACGGTCCAGTTCCCAAATTTGCGTACCCTTCGGGGGGAGCGCATTAAAATGGTTGGCGCTCACCGTGCGCGGCGTGTGTGGGGCCGTGTACCTTCTCCACATTTTTTTTAAAATGTGGGAGAGCGAAGCCCTTGTAACTGGTATTTGATATAAATATTGTGAGCCTTTTCCAAGCGGGAAGGGATTAATTAAAAAGGAATTGACTGTTGTGAACCATATACAAGTGGAATAGGGACAATTTATTGTTCTTAACCTTTTTGAGCTCTGTCTTCGTGAACGGGGTTCTTTAGCTTATAAGACTCTACCAACAGCTTTCGATTGCTCTCGTGAATATTCATTCTTCCAAGATACACCTAAATCGTTACAATTGCAATGTATGAAAAAATTGGCATAATTAATGGAGTACTTTTATGTGTCGGCATATTATGTATGATGTAGAGCGAAGTTAAGTTTTATCCACTTTCCCTCCCCCTCCCGTTTAAGCGTCCTAAACCCCCCCTCCCCCCTCACGTCCCAGAAAATGTCCCGAAGC
Source organism: Parnassius mnemosyne (assembly GCA_963668995.1). NCBI lineage: Eukaryota > Metazoa > Arthropoda > Insecta > Lepidoptera > Papilionidae > Parnassius > Parnassius mnemosyne. Next base: position 9,874,064 of record CAVLGL010000057.1, read on the forward strand.
GCGGTTTTTTCCAGTTTTAAAGAAAACGGTACACGATACATGAAAAGTGTGTATGCATGGAATAATTCGTGATAAATTTGCTATCAAACTCTTATACTTATTAATCAATAAAATTTTCAAAATACCATATCAACGTGAATGAAAGAGTTCAGAAATAAAGATGTAACTAATAATTGTCATAAAAGTACTCAATAAATTTTTAATTTATTTTAGCTATAATGATTGAACTAACCTCGCTCATAGAAGCTTTCAATACTGGCTTCTCGCAGTTTTCACTGGGCGGCTAGGGTTTATGCGTTGTTCGCGGGCCGAGCCAAGTATTGAATTATTTTAATTTTACATTATTTTTTATTATTTACCTAGTTTAAGATCTCTTTTTTATGCTACTAACAATATTATGGACAAAAGTCTGATATAAATCAATTTTATTTTATTTATTTATTTATTATCTCTTAAACTATGCGTCCAAATAACATGGTATAAGGAACAAAGTTTATCTTCATAAAATTGTCTTAATCATGATATTACTTTCATTTGTAAGGATCTAATGTCTAATAATAACGCTTTTATATCACATTTTAAGTTTCAATATTTTTTTGTCACAAAATGCCTAATTATGGCTTATGTATAAGAAATAGACATATTATTTCGCGGACTTTTTTTTAGACCTATATCGAGATCTATATTTTTCTAGAATATTGTATTTACGTATCCCTAACCATAACACCAGCGTACGCGAATAAATCATTTCGGGAGCGTTTTTTCTTCTGACATGCTCAACAAATATTCATATTTAAGGCTAGCTGAGTGATATAACTTAATGCTAGATAGGCTATACTATTTCACATGAATCTGGCTATAATATACAAAAAGAATTTTTCAAATCGGACTGGTAGTTCTAGAGATTAGCGCGTTTAAACAAACAAAAAACAAACAAACTCTTCCGCTTTATTATATTAATAAGTATAGATTGCCAATAAGTATTATTATTTGCGAAACATGGGAAATATAATTTTATTTTTAAAAATATTTTTTTTATAATACGTTAAACATTTTCGCTGGAACAGCGATTTAAATGATTTTTGAAGTTATGCTTATTTTGGAGCGTTTTGAGAAAAATGATGAGAGTGAATTTTTTACGATGCACACTCACATTGACACGTAAAAACGACACCATGAAGTTGTTACGGTGCGCGCGTTCACCAAAACCCAAAAGCGACAAATTCAGTTGGTAATTTTCTGTCAAATGTTAAGTTTTCGTGATATTCAAGTTACTTATTCAAATATATATTTCAATCTACAAAACGTGTTTTATTTTTGTTATTTTTGTTTTGTTACGCTAAAGAAGTATAACTTCTTACGTGCGTACACAAGTACATCCACATTTTTTTTATTCAAAATAATTCTCTGCTATACTTCAGGGGTTAAAATTCCATAAATAATTTTCACATTCATAATAGCTTCTGAAGTTGAAACATTAATTCTTCGATACAATATTAGCACACATTATTTCACTTTATTTCGTTTTGAAGTCAATTATATTTTTTATTATGAGTTTATGGTATTATAGTAGTGACAGTATAATTAAAATTACAAGGTTTTAAAATAAATCAAACATACGTGTTTTGAAGGAAAAGTACTATAAATGTTAAATATATAGGTACTTAATTAACTTTTAGAAAAGTTTAAATTCATTTTGTAGATAACAAGAACTATGTAAATAGAAGTTTGAAGTATGCTTGAGCCGGTCTGTAATTAAGAGGACCAGTAATAATAGTCAATTAGTATTTATAAATATTATGAGTTTAATTAGAATTTATAAGGTAATTTTTTTTGTTTAACAGTGACTTAAATAACTGTGCTTAAATTTGAATATTTATTAAAGCCGTGGTAGTTTAGAGAGCCGTGCTAAGCGCTTTCCGTAAATTTTACAATAGACGAGTAACCCGGATTTTTTTAAAATAAAACTAATTTTACGGATTTTATCGCGTATATTAACTTATTTTTATATTCCCGACGTTTCGGGTGCTTTCCAGCACCCGTGGTCACGGGGGACTGAGGTGTTTGACGTCCTGCTGTCATAGTTAGCCCGGCTACCTTCAGTTTTTTAATATTAATTTTTGGTTCGATTTACGCAGAATAAGCTTACAGTATCTTGAAGTCTAGCAGTGGTATACACGGGTGCTGGAAAGCACCCGAAACGTCGGGATTATAAAAATAAGTTAATATACGCGATAAAATCCGTTAAATTAGTTTTATTTAAAAATGTGTAGTGTTCGCGTAAATATAAGAAATCATTATGTAACCCGGATTTGTTGCCCGCCAGTACAAATACAATTATTAATTGGACGTAGTTATAAAAAAACGTTCCAACCCAGAAGTCATTTAAAATAAGTTAAATATACAGATCTACTTATTTTGACATCTTCGCGAAGATGTCAAAATAAGTAGATCTGTATATTTAAATCATTTTTGACTGTCACTCCCATGTCGACTTGACATTGGCAGAATTCTTTTAAGAGAAGCCAAAAAGTAAAGAAGAAGAACAAGAACTCATTTTTGAATGACTTGTGGGTTGGAACGATTTTGTATAACTACGTCAAATTTTAATTGACTGCCTCGTGAGTTTAGAGGTTGCAAGCGCCCATGTCGGGCCTAATTTAGTTATTAGGTTTATCAGTCACTGAATTCTCAGTAGCATATTGGACTAGAGCCGTGGTAGCTCAGATGGTTAGCGCTCGCTGTAAGCTTCCCAGTGCGCTAACAACCCGGGTTCGATCACCGCAGGCATCAATGAAATTGTTAATTGCAATTTTAAGTGCTGATTTACCACGTGCTCGGCGGTGAAGTAAACCATCGTCAGGAAACCTGCATGTCTGAGAAATAAGAAAAAAATATTTCAAAGACATGTGAAGTTCGCCAACACGCATTGGGGCAGCGCGGCGGACATTTCCTTGCCCTAAAACCCTTTCAGAAATGACAGGAGGCCTGTGCTCAGTAGTGGGACGTAAATAGGCTGCAAATTTACTTTTACTTTACTTACTGGACTCAGGAAATTGGCGGTATTACAACCCTGTGATTTGGAAAGCACGAGCAAAAAAGTCTCTCTTCGATCAGGACTATGAGAATGAGATAGACACATGTGTTTGCACATACACTCGTGCACTATAATCGTGTCTCACATAAATCGCTAGTCTCTGTATACTGGCCAACGTGATCGAAGTTGATAAGGAGGACATTGTTATTTTGACATAACGATTTTAAGTGGATATTTGTTTAAAAGTGACAAACCATAATGCTATAGGCTAGTAGCAAGAGAAAGCATTACCAACGTAAGATACTATCCAGCCTGACCATGCATACCATTACAGCCTAATAAAGTCAACTGATGAAAATAGGCCTATGTTTAGGTTTTGTTATACAAAGGCCCAAATGGGGGAAATAGATTGCCATAGTTTATTTCCCCCATTTGGATATTAGGAAAACGCTGTTGCCCATTTACTGATTTGGTTCCCTCTGTCGCCACTTAAGACACCCACGAGAGGATTTGGGGTAATAGATATTCTTACATCACCACTAACTACATAGTAGCTACCGTACATATATGAATTATTTCAATGAAGCAATTTCTACGTACTAATTGCCACACTCATGAGTGTCTTTAATCAGCAGTGCTTCGTTAAATTACGTGATAAATCCATGCTGCAGTGAAGTTTACCGCAATAGTAGGCCGACTCAGCCTGGGGAAGACGATGCTCGTACAGAATATCCGGAGTAAAATATTAACGAAATACTCCTATGTTTCGTAAGGTGAGTGTAAATGGGGGACCCACATTTTACTAGTAATAAGGCAATCCATTTTAGTCCTAAGAGACAACGCATTTGTATTTTGACTGTTAATCGAAGATAGATGTAGGTTTCTATAGGTATCAGCATCCGCTTACCATCTTGTGGACTTTGCGTTTATTTGTCACCCTTTTTCTAGTAAAATAATTACATTTAAAAGGCTAATAAAGTTAGTAGGTCAATGAAAGGCCTAGAGCAACGTGTTTTATTAAAAGTCCTCTGTAAACAACAACTGTTGTGTAGTTTAAGGGGAAAATCCCTTGACCGAACTTGTCGTCAAAATAAATATTATACAGTTTGTAATATTAAATCAAATTAACAAGAAACATCTAGAGAGTGAATTTATTAATTCAACAATTAAAATTACGTAACAAAATTATAAATTAAAGTAAAGTTACAGCCTACTAAAACGACAACTAAAACGAGCACACAGTCCACCTGATGGTAAGTGGATGCTGTGGCCCATAAACACCTACATTTATCCTCAATTAAGAATCAAATCAAAAATTCTCTGCAATTGGATAGGTTTCGTACTCTGGTTCTGTACTCGGATAGCCATCGTAGCCCTACTGTACAAGCACTTCAACACTTCGATATACCGACAGTCAACTTGGCACCGCTGAAGGGACTGCAGCACCGCCCAAATTTCGACGGAATCAAAGGCTTTCTCATAGTCCACATACGCCAGACATAGTGGCAAATTGTACTCTTCGGACTTCTGTACAACTTGCCGAAGGGTATGTATGTGGTCTATGGTGCTAAAGCCCTTTCGGAAACCGGCTTGTTCGGGAGGCTGGAAGTCGTCAAGTCTGCGCGCGAGACGATTCGTAATGACTCTCGAAAACAGCACGTAGACGCGGCTCAGAAGGGAAATCGGTCTGTAGTTCTTCAAGAGAGCGTTGTCACCTTTCTTGAAGAACAAGACCACCGCACTTCTGCTCCACGCCTCCGGTGTAATGCCACCATGGAGGACGGAATTAAAGAGCTTCTGAAGGACTTCAAGTACCGGTCTTCCACCCGCTTTCAGAAGCTCCGCTGTAATTCCATCCTCGCCTGGGGCCTTACCGTTTTTAAGGTGCTGGAGAGCCATCCTAATCTCGCTCAGACTGACATCCGGGATATCTTCGGAATAGTGTCGGATGAGACTCGCTCTTGGATCGTTACTCACACTTGCGTGTGGCTCCAACGATGATGTGTACAGCTGCCCATAGAACCTCTCAATCTCACTCAAAATCTCAGGTGTCCCGGAAACGATGCTGCCACATTCTGTCTTCAGCTTTGACAGTTGGCTCTTTCTGGCAGACAGATCTCTGGCAAAGACTTTGGAGCCTTGGTTCCGCTCGATCGCTTCTTCAATACGAGCTGTATTGAAGTTGCGTAAGTCCCGCCGCATGCATTTGGAGATCTGTCTGTTCAGATGCCTGTATGCTGTCAAGTCTGTTGAAGAATGTAGCTTCATCTCCCGTCTAACAGCCATGAGATTAAGAGTGTGATCGGAGAGTTTTTGTGTTCTTCTGCGGCGGGTCTTGCAGAACTTAGCTCCAACCGCATGGACAGTTTCCACGAGCTTGTCATTCATATCGTCCACTTCATTGCAGTCTTCTAGGCACTGAAAACGGTTTTGTAACTCGAGCTGAAAGGTTTCGGGACTTTGAAACAGAGCACGAGGGGGACGGAGTGTTGACTTCATTAGACGAGACCTCTCCAACTTAACGTTTAGGTTCAGTGTGCCTCTAACCATTCGGTGATCGCTACCAGTTTTCACCCTCGCGATCACGGAGACATCACTGAACAGTTGTCGTCTGGTCGTCATAATGAAGTCAATCTCATTTTTTGTGGAACCGTCGGGGCTCGACCAGGTCCACTTCCTGTGGGGCCGCTTCTGGAAGAAAGAGTTCATCATAAAGAGTCCCTTTTTCTCCATGAAGTCGGCCAGCTGCTGGCCCCTTGGGTTCCGTTGCCCTATTCCAAATTTCCCTACTTTCAGCTCACCGTTCTCTCTTGTGCCTAGTTTTGCATTGAAGTCTCCCATTAACACCGTATATTGGGTTTTGGAGGAATGCATGGCTCTAGAGATATCCTCATACATTTCCTCCACCTCCTCATCGGGGTGTGCCGAGGTTGGTGCGTAAACCTGTATGACCTTCAGCGAATACCGTTTGGTGATTCTGAGTATAAGGTACGCAACCCTCGTCGACACACTCCCGATTTTTACAACGTTGTTAACGAGAGACTTGTGGACGATAAATCCGACACCTCCTTGGGACAGATGGTCGCCCTCCCGGTGATAGAGCAAGTTGCCGGATTCGAGGATTACCGTGTCCTCCCCCTCTCTTCGGACTTCAGATAATCCTATAATATGCCAGCGCAACTTGTCTATCTCTTCTTCCAGCTCCACGATCTTCTCGTCAGTCCTCAGGGTGCGTGCGTTGTACGTTGCCAGGTCGAGTCGTCTAAGGTGGCAACCGAACCTCCACCGGAGATTCTTAGCACCCCCTGCCCCGCCGTTACCATGGTCGCGACCGTAGCCAGGAATAGCGGGGCCGCCGGGGACTGGGGGCCGATTTTTTGTTGCTCTCATCATTGGGGGGTATTTGCCATAGTTGCCACGCTTGGCGAGCGGGTTGGCAACCGCAGTTTTTTTATTGTCATTTGGCTATTATCAGGAAGATGCTGCTGCCCATCTCCTGGCTGTTTCCCTTTGTCGCCTTTTACGACACCCACGGGAGGATATGGGGTAGTGGATATTCTTGACCGCCACTACACGGCTATAAGAGAGGTGTAAGACAGGGTGACGTCATATCCCCGAAACTCTTCACCGCTGCATTGGAAGACGTTTTCAAGCTTCTGGACTGGAAAGGATACGGTATCAACATCAATGGCGAGTACATCACTCACCTTCGATTTGCCGACGATATAGTCCTTATGGCAGAATCGCTGGAGGACCTAAGCACTATGCTCAATGACCTCAATAGTGTTTCCCAACGGATAGGTCTTAAGATGAACATGGACAAAACTAAGATCATGTTTAATGTCCATGTCACACCTATGCCGATAGTTGTTGGGAACACTAAGCTCGAAGTTGTTGACGAGTATGTTCACCTGGGACAAATAGTCCGACTGGGTAAGTCCAACTTCGACCGAGAGGTCAATCGACGGATTCAACTCGGCTGGGCAGCGTTCGGGAAGCTACGACACATCTTCTCGTCAGACATACCTCAAAACCTTAAAACGAAATTGTACAACCAGTGCGTGTTGCCAGTGATGACTTACGGAACTGAGACGTGGTCCTTCACTGCTGGCCGTATGAGGAAGCTCAAGGTCGCTCAGCGAGCTATGGAGAGGGCTATGCTCGGAGTTTCTCTGCGTGATAAACTTAGGAATGAGGATATCCGCAGTAGAACCAGAGTGACCGACATAGCCCAACGGATTAGTAAGCTGAAGTGGCAGTGGGCCGGCCATATAGCTCGAAGAACCGACAACCGATGGAGAAGAAAGGTTCTCGAGTGGCAGCCTCGTACCGGTAGGCGAAGTGTAGGGCGTCCCCCCACGAGATGGAGTGACGACCTGGTAAGACATGCAGGAAGTCGATGGATGCAGGTGGCTCAGGACCGTGTTTTGTGGCATTCTTTGGGGGAGGCCTATGTTCAGCAGTGGACTTGTGAAGGGCTGTAATGATGATGATGATGATGAAGAATCAAAATGCAGATGCATTGTCACCGCTGAGGACTGAGATAGAATGCCTCGTATTCAGTTAAAAGAGTCCCTGATTCCTCTACACTCACCTTAGGAAACACAGCAGCATTAAGCTGCTATTTTACCCTGGTATTCTGTGAGAGTGTAGTCCTACCCCGGCCACGCTGACCCTTTCGTGCTACAACCATAAGATAACTGATGCATGGCTCTACCACGTAAACTCTATTAAGTCCGCTGTCCTGTTTCAATATCAGTGTTCACACGTACTTGAAATATTTAATTTCACAGACATGTAGATTTGTGAATGTGGATATAATTGTTTTCCCGGGCACTTCATTGGTACCGGTGGTTGGTGGGGATAAAACTCGGAAATATGGACGAAGACATCGGTGTTTAACCCTCGTAATTCGGAAGGTGCGAAAGGTTCTGCGTCTGATCTTTCTCAGTTCGTGTAAAACTGCAATCCCATCGGACAATGAGTGTTAGAAAAAGAAATGCACCTGTGCTTGTGCACATGAAAGCTTGTTAGATGGCTAGTCTACACTGAGACTGTCCGCCTTACCGAATGTTGGTCTGGGAGACATTATTTTATATTTTTATAGGATATGGGTAACAAACGAGCACACAGTGCCCCTGATGGTAAGTGGTTTTCTGTATTATGACATATATGTGTGTCAAGACATCTATGTCTACGGACCACATAATCTATGTTTATTCTCGATTAGGAATCAAAATGCAGTTTGACTAGGACTAAGATGGAATGCCACGTTTCCAGTTGGAAGGGTCTCTGATTCTCTAAGTTCACCATAAGAAACACAGTGCTACAACCATAACATAGATGCAACATGTCTCTACTCTATTGCAAGAAAGTTGCCTACATAGTTTCAAACACACCCAAAAGCAAGTTTTCGCAGGATAGTTACACAATGGCTTGTGGAGTAGTGATTTTACTCTGTCGGAGAATATTTAAAATTTAGGAAGGATTTTTTGTCGGAGATATTAAAATGAATTAACTGTAATTATATTATTTTATTTAAATTAAACGTAATAAAATAAATTTTATGAATTTGAAATAATGTTAATTATTATATTAGTTGTAATAATGTAGTTTTATATATTAGATAAATATTTGCATATCATCATTATGACAAAACATGCTAGACTTGAATAATTTACCAACTTGTATTGCACCATGTTTTCTGCAAATAAATTATAATTATGATTATGATTTTGAAATATTGTATTAAATGGTAAGTCATAATGCTAAGTGGCATAAAATTGTGTTAACACAAACATAATTTTTACAAACCTAATGGTAAGCCTATCAAAAATGCACTGCTGAACATAAGCCTCCCCATAAATTGCCTCTTATGGAGGAAATCTGCCGTTGTTGTTTTGCTTAGGGTTGGCAACCGCAGTTTTTATTGCTGTCATGCTTTTGTCATCCAGTTTTAATTCTCTCTGTTGCCTCTTACGACCCTCTTTATCTTTTGTTGTACTTATTCTAACAACTAGTAACCTTATTTATAAAATTTCGGTGTACATAATTCTTCTTTTCGTAATTCTCTCGTAATTATTCTCCTTCCAAACTTGGATTTTTGGCGAAATTTTTATGGGGTACTTATGGAGTCACCTGGATGGTTTTTACCTATAAATGACCTATATAAGACCTGGTAGGTGGCACTTTTGTCAAGATCTAGAAACTACTTATGAAACCGGGGCGGATTGCTAGTATTTTATATATTTTTTTATTACAACACTTCCAATTCTACGAGGGTTTTAAACTATACCATTATAGATTATGTTGATTATAATACGCATGAAAGTAAAAGCGATTATAAATTATTAGTGTTACAAGAAATGTAGTAAATTTTGTAGTTTAGGATTGTATATAAATAACCAGGCTGAGCCAACCTTTATCAGCGTAATACCAACCTCTGTCCCCTGTCTTCAAACATATTGTCCTATTTCGTGGATTTTTTTAAAATATTTCTCACAGAATGAAATATTATTCTTTATTATAAACATTTTTAGATAACAAAGACACAGTCGAAAAGATGCTTCACGTAAGATATAGGACAATTTTTTTTTATAGAATAAGGGGGACTAACGAACACACAGTTCACCTGATAGTAAGTGGATTATAGCAACTTTACAAGGCGCAGGTTCGGCCTCACGTGGAATACTGTTCCCATCTCTGGGCAGGGGCTCTCCAGTGCCGGCTCCTTTCCACTTGACCGCATCCAGCGCAGAGCGGCTCGAATCGTTGACGACCGAATCCTTTCCGATCGGCTCGATTCATTGGCACTGCGAAGAGATGTTGCATCCCTTTGCATTTTCTTTCGCATCTACCACGGGGAGTGCTCTGAAGAATTGTTCAGATTAATCCCAGCCGCCAAATTTCACGAAAGCACATCGCGGCAGAACTCCCGATACCATCCACACCATCTGGATGATTGGCGGTCCACCACTGTGCGATTTAGAAGATGTTTTGTTCCTCGCACGACTTCCTTGTGGAATCGATTACCATCAGCGATTTTTCCGGACCGATACAACTTAGGGACCTTCAAGAAAAGAGCGTACTCCTTTTTAAAAGGCCGGCAATGCATCTGCGATTCCCTCCCTGGTGTTGCAGCTGTTGATGTGCGGCGGTAGTCACTTAGCATTAGGTGAGCCGCATGCTCGTTTGCTATAAAAAAAAATTCTGTGGCCCATAGTCAGTCTACATTAACCTTAGATTAAGTATCAAAATGCAGATACATTGTCACTTCTAATAACTAAGATGATATACCGAGTTTCTAGTAAAAAGTGTTTCCGGTTCTCTAAACAGCATGCGAAACACAGCAGCATAAAGCAGCTATTTACGCTGGTATTCTGAAGAAACGTGGTCCTTCTCGGTTAAATATTATACATAATAGGTCGGGGAAAAAGTTTCGCAATATTGTGCTTGTACAAAATTGAAGAAAAACTTCTTTGGTTGTACTGTTTGTATCTGACTGGTTTTAATATCAATACGTATAAGACACTAAGAAAAATAAAGTAAAATAAAAACACTTTCCCCGCCGTTTTTCAATTGTTTTTCTGTCCGCCAAAATGAGTGAAGCCACAAAAAAAATTGTAACGTTTATGTACATAATGCAATGTCAGTAATAGTAGCACAAAGTTGGTTCAAGCATTTTTAGTCCAGGAATTTTTGTGTCAAAGATGAAGCTCGTTTTGGTCACCCTCATATGGATGAGGTCGATGCCATTTTTGATAAAGTGGAGCAAGATCAGCATTTGAGCAGTGAGGATATAGTCAAGGTATTGGGAATTAATCACAAAACATTTTTGATTTATTTACAAAAGTCTGGTTATACAAAAAAGCTTGATATTTGGCTCCCTGTAAGAAACCTAATGAATCGTGTACTCATTTTCGATTCTGTATTGAAACGTAATGAAACCGAACCATTTTTGAAAATATTGATCACTGGTTCTGAAAAATGAATCACCTACGACAAGAACGTGCGAAAAAGATCATGCTCAAAGGGTCATCAAGCTCCACAGACTGTAGCGAAACCCGGATTAACACGCAATAAGGTGAGGCTGTGTATGGTGGGATTGAAAAGACGTCATTTATTATGAGCTTTTAACGCCAAGCAAACCATCGATTTGGATCTCTGTTGTCAAAAACTAATGAAACTCAAGCAAGAAATTTATAAAAAAAAAACGGCCGGAATCGATCAACAGTAAAAGAGTGATCTTTCATCATGATAACGCCAGACCACATACATATTTGGCCACTCAGCAAATACTGAGAGAGCTTGGTTGGGAAGCTTTAATGCATCCATAATATTGTCCTGACCTTGCACACTCAGAATTCGATCTGCTGCGGTCTCTTCAAAATTCTTTGGGGATTGTAGGTTGATTTCAAGACAGGACTGCTAAAACTATTTGTCAAATTTTTTGTTCAAAAATCCCAAGATTTCTGCAGCAACGGGGTTATGTCACTAATTACAAGATGGAATCAAGTTTTCGAACAAAATGGCTTAAAATATATTATAATTTAATGTAATTGAACACTGAAAAAAATGTCTTTCATTTGTATATATAATACGAAGAAACTCTTTCAGAGACCTTGTCTTGTCGCAAATCTTTTTAATTTATAACTACTTATGACATCATATTCTTTAGTTATACTTAATTTTAATTTTAAACCTGCCATTATTTACTTTTCGTTTTTGCCCGGGGCCTTTTTTTCTGTCTATATAATGCCATAGGCCATAAAGTAAGCCCATTATAACCCTTATGATGCACCTTAGTTTAAGGTGTCATGGAAATGACATTAAATAGATAAATAAATAAATAAACTGTGGTCCTTATAACAAATTAACCAACAAACTTAAATATTTGTTTAGATTCGAAACTGTCATTAAGCATTACGCTGCTTGAAACGTAATTCCATTACCTAGCACCGTCAAACTTTAGCTGATCTAAATTATCTATTCAATGTTCGTTATGTCAAATATTCTAAACAATAATGTCCGATTGTAAACGATTTCTATAGTCAAATAAGCTATGTACGTGAATTTTAATAATCAAATTGATGATAAAATAATATTATAGATGTTAAAATCTAGCTAAGTTAGCAGTCAGCCACAGTACAGTCTACTTCTATTTCTTCACCTGAGGATGCCTCGTGTAGAGGCGAAACACTTGTCAATTACCGACGGTGTTATGTATTTCCTAGTGTATTGGTGTTGGGAGTAGTGGTGCTGGGATTATTGGTGACGGAGATAATGCACGCAATTGAGGGTGGGCGGGAGGTGCTCTTCATACTAGGTAAGACTTTTGATCTGTCGGGAGCCAAAATATTCTTGTAACATTTTCGATAGTCGCCTTTTACGACAACCACATGACTAAATAGTTTGATGGAATCTCATACAGCGCCATCAATTTTTTAATTAAATTAAAAAGACTAATGGAGCATAAACTTTTGACAAAGTAAGGAATAAATGATACAAAAGTGTATTGCATGTTCAAAAAACGCCTATAAATCTAATAAATAAAGAAAAAGGGAAAGCAATTTCCAAGGGACTTTATCGCATTAATAGCTTCTCTGGTATGGAAAACTCTTGTGATCATATACTTTCAATAAAAGCAAATTAATAAGTTAGGATATGGCGGCGATCGAAAGTCTTTTTAAAAAGAATAAAATTAATTTAATTTCAGAAGAGTTACGAAAATAATAAATTCAATTAAAATGTAAAGTTGCAAAGAAGTTAAGTTAAGCGTGGATGGCGTTAGACTGTGAGACAGTTCTATTGATTCCACGGCGATCCTTTCCGCAGCGCAAGCATTCCTCATTTGTTCTGTGTAACTGCTATGTCAGCCCGATTCCAGGGTACGACACGTTAACTCTTCCCTCCTTAAGTTGGAAGCTGGTTCTGCAGCTTCCAGGAGCGTTCTCGCGACTTGCTTTACTCGATCGCTTATTCCAATTGTATATCTTCCAGATTGCAATAGATGCTGCTAGTATGTAGAAGAGCACTGTAGACCAGCTAGGAATTGCCATCATATAAGACCAGTTCCAGTTTTCTATTTCTTGAATGTCTTCAACCTTGTTCATAAGTTTATGGACACTATCTAGTGAGATGTCTTCCAGATGTATCTCGTACTGGACTTCTTTCTGGTTTATTAGGTTCACGTTGGGTAGAGGGATGACTTCGTCCATCGAGATGCTGCTGGTGTGTGTTCTTATTGTTGTATTCATTTACTTTATTGTTTATTTTCCTCGCTTCAGATTCATGCGTGCACGAGTGCAGTTACCATCTTTATGCTTTATGAGTGAGATGATGCAATATTCAAATTTCTCTATGGCTCTAGTATTCAGCGATTTGCAGAGCCAGGTATCTTCTGACAGCTTCTTGCAATCTTCTTCCAGGTAGGCGTACTCATCGCTTCCAAGTGCGAGGAATTGGGATTTGGGTATAATGGTTAGGTTTAGGAGAATGCCATAGCATCTTTTAGCAGCATTAACTTATCTAAAATAATCTGTAAACTAAAACTTATTTGAACGTAAATCTCTAAAATATGTAACTGGTTTTTAATTGTATCGGAAATAATTGTTATGTTTTTCAATATAGATGTTAATCTCTTTTAGTTTTCATCTATTTTGCTTAGTTGTTTCGAAAATGCCTTTGTAGTAATTTCAGCCAAAGATAGGGTTCGCCTCTGTGAGCATTGCGTTTTATAGACCGAATAACGAACTTTATTTATTTCGTTTTCAAATCGAATCGCGTCTACGTTGTCTAAATTACCAGTTATCGCCTTTACTATGAAACCTAGTCCATTTATATTGCTACGCCTAAATCTAATCCCAGGTGCAATAAAAATTATTTTCTTATTAATTAAATCTAATTTATGTTCTATCTGATCCCTATATGTTTTATGTAATTCTTCTGAAGTACTGTTACTTTCACTTGCCTTAGAACTTGCGTATAATGGCATTAATTTTATCGATATTAGATTCAAGTGCGTAAAATAATTCTATTCTATTATAATTTAAGGAACATTTACCGCTTAGCGTATGTCAGTCCCATCATACCCTAATATACATGACTTACTCATGTAACGTTACTTAATACTTATTATACTACATGGGCCATGGATTCGAACAGAACTTTCGCATCGTCGCCATTTGGTTGGGATTGAATGTTATTAATTTATATTGAAATTATTTGTGGCATAGGTTTTGTGGGCGTTTCCGTTAGGGCTAATGAGGGTCTAAGAGGGTTTCTTTCATATTTAGCTTGTAAACAGATACTACATTGATTTATGAATGCCTGGATTGTGATTAGCATGTAAGGCCAGTGGTAGTTTCTATGGATTTGTTTGTATGTCTCCTGGATACCACGATGCACAGTTTTAGATATTTCTTAATTATTTCTTATTGTTCTGTCTTGTTTTCGACAAGGGTAATGCGTGAAATACATCTAAAAAGCTTAGGGCCTCTGTCGTTAAATACCGTCGTGTAAACTCTGGAGAATGCTAGGTACAGTTCTTCATTATAAAAGTAGCAGTGGAATACACTATCAGCAATAGTGTGTTCTTTTAAGAATTGGATAATTTCTTTCTCTGTGTTATTGACTGAAATAAATACATCTTTAATTACTGTTCTAGAATTAGTAGACCTGTTTTCTACGTTGTATGTTGATCCTGGAGTTGACCTGATATGGAATTGTTTTAGTTGTCTGTCGATCGCGTCTGATAAGATCGGTATGCCCTTGTTTTCGTTGTCGGGTTGCGTATGGTTTGTCGATACTATGTGATCGGGATCGCGTGTAACGATACTCATACTATCAAATTCTGTGTCTGTTAGACGGGGTTGTACGTTGGGCCTAACTGTCACGTTATTATCGATGCTATCGCTGTTGTTATCATTATTATCCACGGGCTGTTGTGTTCCTTCCGTCTCCGCATCTATCTCTTGTCGTATGTTTTAGAAAATTCTATTTATGATGTCGTCGTCAAAATTGTCATCTAAGTTGACTGCTAGTGAATCGATGCTCTTATGATAAATTTTGACTCTGGAGAGAGCATCTGCGTTGGTGTTTTGCCGTCCTACACCTGCGTCCTGCCGTACTACACGTCGTTTATAAACGACCGTGTAGTCATATTCAGCGAGTTTAGGCCGCCACCTAGTTAATTTAGAATTAGGATATTTTAGTGACATTAGCCATTTCAGGGGTCTATGGTCGGTATATATGACAAATTTTCATCCATAAAGATAAGGCCGAAAGTATTTCACTGCCTAGATGATGGCTAAGAGCTATTTTTCTATTTTGAAGTATTTCCCTTCTGTATCCGAAAGTGTCCTTGATGCGTATGCTACCTTTTTGTCTGAACCTATTTTTCCTTGAGACAGTACTGCACCAAGTGCTACGTCCGATGCGTCTGTTGTCAGTATGAATGGTTCGTCAAAGTTTGAGTAATGCAGGATAGGTGCATTGGTGAAAATTTGTTTGCAATTATTGAAGGACTCCAAAAATTCCGAGGAGTGTATAACTTTACTATTTTTCTTAAGACATAAGGTCATTGGTTTCGCAAGCTTGGCAAAGTATTTATTGAACTTTCTTTAGTAGCCTTCTAGTCCTAAAAAGCTTTTAATTTCTTTCTATGTTTTTGGTAGTGGGAAGTTTAAAACCGCTTTAATTTTGTACTGATTAGGTTTTAATCCTTGATCAGTTAGTACATGGCCTAAAAATGTGACGTGTTTTTGAAGGAACTCTGACTTGTCTAACTGAATATTGAGATTATGTGTTTTAAACCTTTCAAAAACTTGTTTCAGCTTTTCTATATGCTCCTGCAATGACGTTGATATTATTATGACGTCATCAAGATAGGTGAAAACGTTGTTAATACATCTAAGGATGTGGTCTATGAGCCGTTGAAAGTACTGGGTGCATTTTTAGACCAAATGGCATTCGAAAGAATTCGTAATGTCCTCTCTCTGTTGTGAATGCAGTTTTTTCTATGTCATCAGGGTGCATCTCTACCTGATGATAGCCGCTAGCCAGATATAAGGTCGTAAAATATTGGGCGCGTCCAAGTCTGTCGAAGATGTCATCTATGTTGGGAAGTGGGTACTTATCTTCTACTATTCTATCGTTAAGTCTTCGATTGTCTACCTACCTTTTACCTTACCTAGTACGTCCGGTTTTTTAGGGACAATATGAACAGGGCATGACCATGGGGATATACTTTCACGAATAATGTCTTGTTTTAAAAGATTGTCTACTTGATTCTGTATTTCTTTGCGTTGTTATGGGGCTTGTCTATAACTTATTAAAAATATCGGAGTCTGGTCGAACAGTCTTAACTGATGTTTAAATGCTTGCATAAAAGAAAGTGGGATATTTTCAGAGTCGAAGATGTCTCTATACTGATAGCAAATCTTAGTGATTTCGCGTTTCTCCTCTTCATTCATATGGTCTGTACGTATTTTATTTAAGTTGTTGCGTAATTCTTTCTCTATATCCGAGTTAACTTCTATGGAATTTAAACTGCATCTAGCTCTATCAGAGTTCTCGCGGTATGGTTCTAGGTATATCTGTTAAACGCGTGTGGCAGTGGTAGATAGGCCACATGATCGTGTTGTGTAATAGCATGTACTGTTTTTACATATATATATATATATATATATATATATATATATATATATATATATATATATATGTATATGTATATATATATATATATGTATATATATATACATATATATATATATATATAAATATATATATATATATATATATATATATTTATAAATATATATATATATATATCTATATTTATATATATATATATATATATGTATATGTATATATATATATATATGTATATATATATATATATACATATATATATATATATATATATATATATATATATATATATATATATATATATATATATATAAATATATATATATATATATATATATATATATGTATATATATATATATATATGTATATATATATATACATATATATGTCGGAGAGTCTATAAAATACCCGGTTGGATTGAGGTGCAATGGGGGGTATATCGAGAAACTCCCACTTGTTTGTGCAGTATAAAGTTCACTGTAGGTGCCGTGCGCGAGAGATTCCACTTAAGTCATTCAACGAGTGTGGTCGTTCTACTAGTGCTAAGATAGTGTCGTGGTTCTGTTCGTTGTTGTAATTCTTCTAGTGGAGGCAAGGAGAATTGGTGTTGCTGAGAGGCTATCCTGTGTTACATTGAGATAAGTAGTGTTGCTATCGGTTTACATATTTTGGTGTTATCATGTAATTACGTACCTTACGTTACACTGGTGTGTAATTGTGGCGGAGACGTGTTACGGTGTGGTCGAACTGTAATTTCACTATACTGAATGTATAGTGCGTTACGTTGTCTTATTACTGATAATGATTAATTGCTTAAGCAAGAGAGCAAGTTGAACATCCGCTCTCACACTTTTGTTATTTTTAACAGTTAACACTATCCTGATGTATTTCCAAGATCAAAATTGGGATCCTCTGTTATAATCTCCGACATCAGAAGTGGGATCTCCTGTTGTCAATTTCCGATATCAGAAGTGGGATAAAGTCCCTGTTACTGCCCACCTGTTATGACCTTTGAATAGTGTGAGGGTTATAACGTTGGTGAAATACTATGATGTGCCTCGCGTTTAGTTTTTGTGTTCAATTTCTTAAATCAAGTTTGTAAAAGTTTAAAGTGAAATATTTTGAAGCCAAATGTTAAATCTTTTTGTTCGATTTGTGATAAAAAGTACCGGCAAGTACTTTCATTATTTCTAAACGTACCCAAACATGATAACAAATGTCGAAAGAAATGTTGGAGGTATTCTAAATGAGTTATAGTTCGCATTCTGTGGAAGTTTAACTTGCTCGAGTTATGTTATAATTTGATACACGAGGTGTGATTTACATGGGCTAATTTTAAAGTTTAAAATGTTTAAACGATGTACCGAAAATGTTTAACGTTAACGTGCTATTAATTTAAAACACTAAGTTGTATTTCTGTGTTCTAATGTGTTGCAGTGCAGTGTTACAGTTTACTGCGAGTATTACGTAGTCTATAAAATTGGGATTTGATGTTGGGGGTTTAGTGGAACGCGTGGTGCTGTGGCGCTCGCTCTTGAGTGGAAATATGCTGTAGGATTATGACTCCGCGGACATTTTATTTTCCGCTGCTACCGATCACCGTTTGATACCACATGAGTAAAGTAATTTTATCCTAAACATTGTCTTAAAAATATTTTTAAGTGTTTACATTTTTAATTGGTTGCGAAAAATGCCGGAAAACCAAAGTATAACTGATGAAAGTTAAGTAGAGCAAATTAGTTCTGACATTGAAGAGAGTATTTAAGTTTACATGAGGGTCGGACCATACCAGAGGTTGTCGTGTAGCCGCAGCTCAGTATTTGGTGCCCTAGAAAGGCGAATGGTGTATCAAGAGTAGTGCTGCATTTCTTGAAATCAAGTTCCGACTGAGTATTTTTAATGTTTTCTTTTATGTGTTACAGTAGTACGTGTGATGTGATTACAAGTGCGTGAGTGTGTGCCTTGCTGGTCGTAACGGACTGCTGGGTCCAGCTGTAACATGGCCTGGTTTCGGCAGATGCGTATGCGCGTATACGCTGGCGCCATCCCGAAGCGCGCGTATGCTGTACATGGCGATGCCTCGGAAGTAGTGTACTCTATATGCGCGGAAGTCTTATACTCTGTATGCGCGGAAGTCGTGTTCTCTGAACATGAGTCAGGGTCTGTCCTGGCAGGCGCTATCCTGGTTAACGTTTTTAACCTGGTTCACGTGGTTAACGTGGGATCTCGCAAGATCAAGTACGAGTATGTGTGAGATACTTCGTATGGAGATGTATGCATACTTGTGAAAGCTAAGTACTTTATTATAGTTCACGGTATGAGTGCGTATTTCTGTTTGAGGGCCTCGTATGTGTGATGGATGAGAGAATAGGCAACTGTGTATGTTTTCCTGATAATAAACAACTTGTTTTTCACGTAGATCATGATGATGGCAACCTCGATGATGCCTGTGTACCCTCAGGTGCTCCTGCTGCTCCCGTTGACGCTTGGAGTGCGTGGTACGGTGCAGCGTCTCGCTGGCGCTGGTGAGATGCGACGGCTCGCTGTGCGAGTGCGGCACGCCCTGTGCTGTTGTTTTGACCACGTGAGCTTGCTTCATAGCAGCTAACAATGGCGTGTGCTGGTTTGTTTTAATAGCCACGTGCGCTTGCCTTACGCCTGCCGTAGAGGCGAGCAGTGAGCGACGTGTTGATGTTTGCTATGTGAGCAATCACAGCGGTGTGCTGATGAATACTGGTGAGTCGTACCCATTTTATTACGATTTTGGTGCCGAATGAGAGAGCCTCATCAAAGATTGTGTTGCGCCAAAATTTAGTGGCAAATATGAAAATAATATTGTAAATTAAACCGAAATCGGTCATGTTAGTGTGCAAAGTATCCTTTCACCCCCATGATCATCTGAGGAAGATCTCCGATCACCAAGTTCCTCGAGAGTTAGATGTCATAGTTGATGACAGTGGTAGTGAGACCAAATTTGATTTAGAATGGCTTGTATACTCATACTCAAAACTTTAGACTGCACCTCATGAGTAACATGTGGCGATGGGTCTGTAGGAAATCGTTGGTGCGATTTCTGTCTGTGTTGGTGCATATTTGGCGACAGATATGTAGGGAATCGTTGGTGCGATTCGGGCATATGTGGCGGCAGATGTGTTGTAGCATATTTGGCGGTGGATATGTGGAGAATCGTTGGTGCGATTCTGGCATATGTAACGGCAGATATGTAAAGAATCGTTGGTGCGATTCTGGCCTGTGTTGGTGCACAGAGCCCCTTGTGTATTGTAGCATATATGACGGCAGATATGTGGAGAATCGTTGGTGCGATTCTGGCATATGTGACGGCGGATATGTAAAGAATCGTTGGTGCGATTCTGGTCTGTGTTGGTGCACAGATTTCAATGAAAGTTTCACGAGTTGAATATGCATTGCTTATGAATTGTAAAGAGTAAAAAATTGTTAAAATTACTGTGTTGGAACTTATTGATCGGACCTTCCACGATAAATCATGTTGTGCAGGAAGCACTGTGTAAGAAGCCTTAATAACAAGGCATTGTCAATTATGACAGTTGACTATTGTACTTAGACTTGGGAGAAGTGAAGTACTATTTTGAATCAACCTTGTTTCTATAGGCAGAATAGCCGAGCTAGATTAATCACTGAGCATATTTTGTCTCCAGGCACTGCAACCGAGGACGGATGCTAGTCAGGAATGGCCGTGTCGTGAATTGATGGCGCCATAGTGCAACAAGCAGCGTCATCTAACAATTAGTTTTCCGAACTAATAATATGTACCCACTCATGTCAGGATGGACGAGTGGACGAATTGTTGTTTGTTACAGGAATGCATAAAGATACACGCCCGAGGACGGTCGTACTTCAGGATGGCCGTGTCGGAGAGTCTATAAAATACCCGGTTGGATTGAGGTGCAATGGGGGGTATATCGAGAAACTCCCACTTGTTTGTGCAGTATAAAGTTCACTGTAGGTGCCGTGCGCGAGAGATTCCACTTAAGTCATTCAACGAGTGTGGTCGTTCTACTAGTGCTAAGATAGTGTCGTGGTTCTGTTCGTTGTTGTCATTCTTCTAGTGGAGGCAAGGAGAATTGGTGTTGCTGAGAGGCTATCCTGTGTTACATTGAGATAAGTAGTGTTGCTATCGGTTTACATATTTTGGTGTTATCATGTAATTACGTACCTTACGTTACACTGGTGTGTAATTGTGGCGGAGACGTGTTACGGTGTGGTCGAACTGTAATTTCACTATACTGAATGTATAGTGCGTTACGTTGTCTTATTACTGATAATGATTAATTGCTTAAGCAAGAGAGCAAGTTGAACATCCGCTCTCACACTTTTGTTATTTTTAACAGTTAACACTATCCTGATGTATTTCCAAGATTAAAATTGGGATCCTCTGTTATAATCTCCGACATCAGAAGTGGGATCTCCTGTTGTCAATTTCCGATATATACATATATACATTTCTCCTATCTCTCAATGTAAATGCGGCCTCACCGATAGATGATCGGTGAGGTTTTTTTTTAAAGACAGTAAAAGGTATGTGCAATTTTTTTCGAGAAGTATTGCAAGAGCGAGGATATCTAATTAGTACTGATAGAGAAACCTGTTCAAGCAGCTTACTGCACTTGACTTTGGAGACATCATTTTAAATTCAGCCAATCTTTGATTATAGGGCTGTCTGTTTGGTTGTAGCTGTCACTACAGTATGCATACTGACCTTGATGCACGTAGTCCGTGTTTTCCTCGGTATATTGTTGTTCATATTGTCCAGGTGGACCTGGGTAGAATAGCTCCTCAGCTGCAAACTGTGGTTTTTGAGGCTTAGAGCCGGATCTCATTGTGACGTCTGAAACCTTCTATGCAGAATTTACTTGTTGCTGGGGTATATTATTACTAAAATTTCCTGAAGATGCCCTAAAGTTACCTGATGATGGGCGGTTCTTCCATGGCAACATGGGTTGCACCCGCTGTTGCCTCTGTTCTGGAGTCAAATTATTTTGTCGCAGAACTGGAGCTTTATTACGCTTCTAGTTTTGCATGGGGCCTGATTTACCAAACCTAAGCGGTAGGGAATTTTTAGGCTGATTTACAGCCCGTATTGGTTCTCTAAACTTTGCCTGAGCCAATTTTAATGGTGCACTATAATTATTATGATTGAATGTCTTATTAAAGGAAAGCTTAGCTTTCTCTTGTCTTGCTATTACTATGGCTGATTCTAATGTGGTCGGTTGTGCTATTCGCACCGCTATAGAAACTTGGAAATCTAAATTACACGTGTATTGTTCTATTACCATATTTTCGTAGTACGATTTATTGGTATGTGTGCCTACAGAAAATAGGGTATCTAGTATTTCTCGAAGTTGCCTACCAAGTGTCTCAGCGTCCTCGTTTCTGTTGCGCCGCACCCTCCTATGCTGTTGTATAACCTTGATTACATTCCTAGGTTCCCTTTATCTACGTAAGAACGCATCTTTAATAGTTTCCTAAGAATTAAGAGTTTCTTGGTATGCTATTGCATCAATCGCGGTACCGCTTAATCTACCCTGATGTACCCTGGCAATTTCGTCCAAAAGATAAAGAATATTTTCAATTTCTCTGATATAATGGTTTAATCTCTTTGTATTGCCATCGTACCTTGGTATCAATTACGCGATCATCTTAAAGTTGGCTGCCTCACCATTAGGAAAAGGCACTTTTAAATTAATAATAAAAAACACGTTTATAAGTTAAAATAGTTGGGCAATTTGTGTCTGCCAATTTGCGATTTTAGCTATAAGACGTATACTCTCCTAACTAAATGTCTATAGCGATTTAGCCTCTAGACAGAATCACATATACTACTTAAAATAAATAAGGAAGGAAATAGAGCAAAGGGAACTTGAAATAGCGAGAGTACTCACCAAAGCACCTTCTGCATCTCCTCACGGGTCTGAGTCAGTTCCACGTGAAGTCTTCGTCCGTGGCACCGTCGTAGATCCGAAGTCGCGATTTACACGATCGAAACCGTTCAATTGGTTGAAGGCTCTACCAATTGTCGTGAAAGACCGACTGCACCAGTTACGATATGGCGGCGATCGAAAGACTATTTAAAAAGAATATAATTAATTTAATTTCAGAAGAGTTACAAAAATAATAAATTCAATTAAAATGTAAAGTTAAAAAGAAGTTAAGTTAAGCGTGGATGGCGTCAGACTGTGAGACAGTTCTATTGTTTCCACGGCGATCCTTTCCGCAGCGCAAGCATTCCTCATTTGTTCTGTGTAACTGCTATGTCAGCCCGATTCCAGGGTTACGACACGTTAACTGTGAATTTAATGAATTTATTTACGGCTCTACAATCTTACGTTTTGTTTAATCCACCACGTGGCTTTGATTTTGACGATATAATTTCTGTTTTTTTAAAACCGCGTTGCAGTATTTTATATATTTTTGAATAACTGTAAATCTACTTAAAATTAATGTTAATGAGACTGGACGCACCAGTAACGTGGGTTTCTTTGAAAAATATTTGTAGACTGTATTGGTACATACAACAAGCAGTGCAAGGAAAGTGGATGAAAGTGGAATACACGCACTTACCTTGTGAGAAACTGCCTCGCCTTTCTCCCGAAGTATCAGCTAACACAGCAGGTCCACCACGTGGATTGGCGCACGCCCTTTTAGATCAGGTCTAGGATGTCACACACTCCTTAACTCTCGACTTATTGTAATCGCGGAAAGCGCGTCACATTCACTAAATTACTAGGATTCAATGTCTGGTGATAATTAGTATTAAAGAGGAGATCGAAGGACGCAATATCCTCGGTGCGATCGCGGATATTAATCGATTACAACTAATTTCCGCTGCGTGGCGCTTGCGTCGCATTCAACGGCTATAGGAAGGATTAGGGAAGGGAGGGCTTAAAGATATGTACCAAGTATTCTATTAGATTTAAAAACTAAATTGTTAAATGGCATTACCATAGATATACCATTAGACAGCACAGCGGACAAATTCTGTGAAGACAGAAACACAAATCATTGTCTCATTGTCTCAATTGTCTCATTGTCTTAAGAAAAAATCACAAATATGACTCCGAATCGTTATTTCTGTCTATCTTTGCAAGGTATACGTTTAAGCAACGTGAAATCAGATAAAAACATATATATCAAATGAAAAGGTTGATTATTTTTTAAAGTACACATTGAGAACTCATTTTAATTATTTGATTTAATTTTAGGCATCTGATGAATAAATCGAATTGTTTAAGCGTTCACGGCCACCCCGGCTTGTAACTACAGTGACATCTTTGAGGTAAGACTTATTTTTTTTGTTAGAAATCTCCGTGCTTTGATACTTATTCAAGGAACATCTTAAAAAATAAAGCCTTTCGATTAAAGCTTTTAAAAAGTTACGTCGCAAACATCCGCTCTATAAAATAAAATTATGTGTCTTACCTTGTATGAAGAGCACCTCCCGCCCTCCCTCAATTGCGTGCACTATCCCCGTCACCACTAATTCCAGCACCACGACACGTACGACGTACGTACGACAATACGACGTACGTATTGTCGTCAGTGGTGTATATTTTATAGTGTAGTGGTATTGGAAGTAGTGGTGACGGGGATAGTGCGATTTAATATCAACAGAATCTATTAACTACCCCTATTTTAATCCTATAT
The DNA here is from genome assembly GCA_963668995.1 of Parnassius mnemosyne. NCBI lineage: Eukaryota > Metazoa > Arthropoda > Insecta > Lepidoptera > Papilionidae > Parnassius > Parnassius mnemosyne. The sequence goes on from CAVLGL010000057.1 coordinate 9,898,435, forward strand.
TGAATTACCAATTATATGAAGAGTATCAATTTCAAATTGAAAACCGCCTCCTCCAAAGTAGCTTACAATTAGCTCAAAGCAAACAACCCAAATTTAATAAACTAAACTACGTTTCATAGCAGTTTTAAATGAAGTATGACGTCGACGTCACATAATGAATAACTTAATGTATTAAAGTAGTATAATTCGTCGACAAACGTTATTAAAATATTTTATTTTTGTGTTAAGAACACGAATTAATCGGGATAATTGGAATCAAGGAACTAATTTCAAGTTCCGTTGCTATTTGTAGAGTCGGCAGCGTTAGCACTAAATGGTACCTCGTCGTGAGTTCCGTTGTCGATATATGACTTTTTGATTTAATGTCTTTCAAGACTTCCCTAAAGTACGTATCTTTCGTGTCGTATTTTAAAGTAATAATTGGAAAAGTCCAACACAGCAATACTACGCTAGTTATCTGCTGGATTTTGAAACCTGTATTTGAAGCCTTTTCGTTTTAACAAAAGATCAACGGGACAGTTTTTTCTTGCGCTACTTATTAAAAAGCTGCAGCAATTGGTTGACTTGACTGGGAAAAGATCACGCTATCACAGAATATCAGCCTAAAATAGTAGTTAAACGCTTGTTTCGAATAACGAGTGTAAGAACTAGAAACCTGTTTCTACTAGAAACGAGTCATTCTATCTTAGTCCTCAGGTTTGACAACGTATCTACATTTCGGTTTTTAATCTATTATAAATGTAGGTGGCTATAGATGACGGCTTCCACTTACCACCTAGTGAACTGTGTGCTCGTTAGTAACACATATTCTTTAAAAAAAAACCTTAAAGAGAACCTTGCTAGTTATTTGGCACTAGACCAATGATATAGTCTTTTCTAAATGTGCTGTCGAGCATAGAGCTGGAAGCAACGGCCCGATGCCACACTAATAACTCTGTTCCTTGTGATAGGTCCTTGAAATTAGAGTTTAGTTTTTTGGATAAATTTAGCACCGCGTACAGATGAAATTAGTACATTGAGTAACAACTTGGTATAACTCTTATTTGTTCAAATGAAGTCAGCAAGGAACGCCCTAAACAAAAGTTGGCCGACGAAATTGGCGATATGTTGAATTGCTCTTCGTCGCTTAGTATTTTAAGCACGTTAAATTTAACTGTCAATCGAAGCTATAACTTCGCTGACATTTCCATAAGTCGCCCCTTGCGACACCCAAGAGACAAAATGGCGTGATTGATTCTCCTACCTCGCCCACAGACCGCATTTAAGAGTACTAGTGACGGTCAAATTTAAATATCCTATTACGTTCAACGAAATTTGCATTATATTGTTTCAAACAAAATTAAGCACAAATCTAATTTATATTTGGTCCCTCGGAGAAATAATCTAAATTGGGTAGGGTCCAACTAAATATTTGGTATAATTTTATAGACTTAAAATATTTTTGAATTAATATAGTTTATGAGAAACATTTTAACTGTTTGCTTATTTTGCAAAATTTCAAAAGCTGTAGTTATATAATAATCAAATAATTTCAAGATTGTGAAAGCAATACAACAATAAAAGTGAAGGAGAGCCATTTTATTATAAGTATAAACTATATCTGCATATAAATAAAATTTAATAGTATATGTATGTGTGATATTGTTATAACTGGTTTCTATTAAGCTGACTAGTGGATTATTTGCATGTAATTTAGAATGAATGAATAGAAACCGAAACTGATAAACTTTTATTAAAAACTAACTTCTCAATTAAATAACGTTGTGTAACAAAAAACTTTACCTCAGTGTCAACTAGCGACATCTGGTGAGCAGAAAATTATTAGCCCTCACTGAACCGATTTTAATGATATATTTTTATTAAACAGGTTATCTTTAATGGTTGGTCCATCCCGTATAATTTTAGAAAATTAATTCTACCTAAAGGGTAAAATAAGGGGTGAAGTTGTTCATGTAATTATAATATGAAATTCTAAATCTGCCCTGATACGGAAGAAGGCGGCTAAGCCACAAAAGTATGTTTCGAGAAAAATTGAAAAAAGTGGGAAACTGGTTTTCTTGATATCTGTGATCGAGAAAAAAGTTTCAACTATTGGAATGCATGTAAAAAAAAGTTACGTTACTTTTGTAAATATTTTTTCTTAAAATTAATGGTATACTGTTCTGTAAAATCTAAAAATGTAGTTAACGTAAGTATCATAACATTATATTTGAATATTTATCATAATATAAAAGGCAGCTAAGTATACCATAACCGCTTTTTAGTGTAGTACTAATAATAATCATACGCTAAAATGCGGCCAACCTACTTTAGCTTTTTTTTTATTTCTGACGCATGGTTTAAATAATATTCGTAGATTACGCTTTATTGCAGTTTAGTGATTTAACTGCCTTTAAGTTTAGTTTGTTTATCAAATAATTAAATTAAATAGTATTATAACTAACCTAAAAGGCAGTTAAATGCACATCAATCCCATGTAACTGCTTTTTTAGTTAGCATTAGCATAGGTACATTATTGTTATGTAAGTCTGAAAAGTTGCTAAGCGTTACATAAAAATCTGCTTTAGAGAACATTAAACCTTTAGAACTTTAGGAAAAACAAGAAAATTATGAAAAGAAAAATTTAATAACAAAATCTTTATTTTTTAAACCTTAATTAGTATATCAGGTAATCAGACTTTTCAATCACATTTTCATTATATAATTAATAGGCAATCAAGCTTACAATATTCATTAATTTAAAAAATAAAAACAAAAGAAAGATATTTAAAAAATTAACAAACAAAAGTTACATTCTAAAATCTTAATTAGTATATTCAGACTTTTAATGCTCTTGATAAAAGATACTTTTTATACTTATAAATATTATTTGTCGTCACAAAGTGACTCTACACTGCGATCAACAATCATTATTTTTAAATAATACCCCATATTATTGATAAATTTATCATAATCCTCATAATCATTATTCCTCATCAGAATCAGCATTTTCGTTGTCATTCGTAGGTAAATTTTTCCAAAATATTTGCTTGTAAGGAAGCATAAATTTGCTAAGTTTTTTCAGTATATTCTCTTTTCTTGTAGTTTTTATGCCTCTTGGATTTGTTCTCGAAGTAATTACAGAAATCGTTCCTTTTTTAGATTTTAAATAGGTATCTTTCAAAAAAGTTAATTCATGTATTTCACCATCAAAATCAGTTTTGTAAAATAAATTAAATGATCCTCGTTTGAATATTACTTGCACCATGTTTCGTATATACGCACGTGGGTTTGATGTTTGGATTCTTCGCGGTGATGTATAGTCATTAATGTTAATAAAGTCGAAGGTTTTCATTTCCTTAACAGTCACTTTTGCGGAATTGGCTGCAGAAACTGCTTCAATAAAGTCTTGAAAATCGTGGAGTTTCTTCTTTCTTTTCATTGCAAGCTCTACTTGGTGATGGAAGTGGTGACAGCTCATATGGGTATGTCCAGGTTCAAAATAATTAAGGTAAAGTTGCTTCGCATTGATTTCACTGGAGTTTATAATGTGGACTAAGTAAAAATACAATAGCCAGTTTTTGTTTTGAGCCGCGCAATTGTCAAGCCACAAATCAATAAAATCATAATCACGACAATACATAAGAAAAACATTAAAGGCACTAATAATGTCTTCTTGTTTGCGGCCAGCTATGGCTTCATGCCATAAAACAGCGTATGGATTTGTATCAGATTTTCCTACCGGAGCAAACGTTTGAATAAACGCTATAAGCCTTTGACAAAAAATTACTTCCTTAAAAGTTTCCAATCTTGGTAACATGATGACTTTTTCCAAATCTGTGCTATAGTAAATGTGGTTGGGTTCATTGTCCTTCTCTTCTTTGTGTTTTTGGTAAAGATTTCTAGCTTTTAGTGCTCGTGATTTGTGATTCCTATAATCTGAACATTTTTCACAGTCTTCAGAAATACTGTTTTTATCGTGGTTTTCAGATTTACAATGTATATTATGAGCTTCACATATCTCACATTCTTCGTGGCCAAGTTGTGTGAAGGAGATATTTAAAGATTTCACGACTTTTCTACAAAAATCGTAGGATATTTTGAAATCTGGGTGTTTTTCTATGAAGTCGGCATACATTGACTTCACAGTTAAGTCACTAGGCAAATATTTTCGTTTCGGAGCATGCTCTCTTCGATAGTGTGAATTTGTTGGATGAAATGATTGTATATGTTGAATGACACTCTCCCTATTATGATATTTAGTTTTTGCATGCTTTCCTCTCATGTCATACTTTGCGATTTCTTCGCTTAAAGCATTGTATAAAACTTTATCATTAGAGCTTTTATAGCCCAAGGTAGTAAGTAAAAAATGTTTGCAAACCTCAATGTGTTGTCCGTTTTTTTTTTAAAAGAAATGTGCGTCTAGCATGCCTTCTCGGGGGTGTTGTGACTTTTCGCTTAGGTGTAGCAAGGCGAGCACTCTGCTTTAATAATATGCGCTGTTCTCTCCACTTCAAACTCCAGTAGTAATTGTTTATATTTTTTCTGTCTTCTTCACTAAAAATTGTATTACATTTTTTCATGCAACTGTTTTTGCACCCTTCTTTCACAGCATGTTTTTCTATGTATTTTGTTTTTTTAGCGAGCTGTCTCTCCTTTAAAGTCATTTGAAATATTTTTCTTTTACGTAATTTGCCAGATTTAGTATACAGTTGTCTCATGTTATTTTTTTCTTTCTCTATGTTTTCCTCGGATCCGTGTGCTGAATTACTATGTATTATTATATTATCTTCTGGACTAGTAGTCGTTTCTTGTTCAACAATGATGTACACAGTTACTTTTTCTTGTCCACTACATTCACAGGTATCGTCATTACACGTCTGCACAAATGGTCGATTTTCTTGCTTTTGATAAAGAGTTTTATTAATAGCTTTTTTACATAACGATAACAATGTATCTATTTGATTAGTTGCATTTCTAAACGCTTTGGTTTCTAGATTTTGGGTTGAGATCGTTTTTTCAGATGAATTTTTTTGCGCAATCAAACCTTTTTCAAAAAAAACCTCTTCATTCTCTGCTAAATCTGATTTTTGTTTATTGATTTTTTTATCATGGTGAATAGTATGCGGCATTAAGTATGAAATAGACTGAGTGTCGCCTTCTTCGGAATCAGAACTGTTTTGCATCTCCGCTGACGGTACGTAGTCTTTATCTTTTACTGAGTCGTCAGAGTCGAAATCTTCACCAGTTGATTCCAAATAATGGCACTCCTCTACTGATTCTGGAAGACGTAGAGTAGACGGCAAAGAGTAGCTAATAGACAGATTGTGTACTTCTTCGGATTCGAAGCTATTTAATGCTAAGGTTACTGGCGGCGTATAATTTGTATCTTGCAAAGAATAATTGGAGTTAAAATCTTTATCGACTAATACAATCTGATCGTGCTCTTTGAAAGATTCTGGAAGACGTACTGTGAGCGGCAAAGAGTAAGTAATAAATCGATTGTTATCTTCTTCGGATTTGGAGTTACTTTGGGACATATTCACTGGTGGTACATAGCTTTTATCTATATCCCTCAATTCATTAAAATCAAACACATCGTTAAGAGATGGTACCATTTCTTCATAACAAAAAATATTGACAGAATTTTGTTCGTTATCAGTTAAGTCAATTTGAGGTGTTTCTTCACTTTCCTGTTGCGAAATATCAAGTTTGAACATTCGATCCCACGCATCTTTTGGAGTTGCTAAAATTTTATCAATTAATTCAGAATCACTTAACAGATATTCGTTAAACTTAATATCCATTGAGTATGGTTGAGACCAAAGTGAATCAATTGTCAAAGAATGGGGAGCCAATCGTGTTGAATGTGCCCTCTGATTAAGTTCAAATGGATAACGGTCTTCCGCTAAGTCTTTTATCGCCATGCTTACTAACTTCTTTCCTCTGTTAAATCGAGACATTATTCAATCTGTAAAATAATATAAGTAAATAATAAAAGTACGCAAGTAATGTAAAATAAAGGAAGTAAACTATGTTATATTCGGAAAATATTTAATATCAAATAAAAAAAAATAGTTTGTGAAACTGGTGATATATAACAAGGATGATTTGGGATACAAGACTTCATCTATACTCATGCACAAGAAATGCTATTGTCTAACCTTTTTGCTTAGCATCAAAGTAAATAATAACGTCAATTATGGTGCCCGAACAGTAGGGCAACTTGGCCGCAGCGTATTTTAATATTGTTTTATTATGAATATAAAATATACAAAGCTCTTTTTTTGCATATTAGAGTCGTAGTGAATAAAGTATGTCATTATTGATTACCTTATAAGTAATAAATCAAGGGCTTACAATATAAGAGCAGCTTAATTTTTTAATATTTATTGGGCTTAATTATCAAGCTGTATGTGCCAATCTTAATTGAGGTGCCAGTTGAGAAAAATATGGACTTAAATTTAAAATCAGTGCACACCTAAGTTGATGGATTAAATGCAAGCTTTTAAGTATTATTATTTGATAATAATACAATATGTAACTAAAACATTATTAAGTATGTACCTAGTTACCTTATAATTAACGTGTTGGCGCCAAAAATTCGACGTGCTGAGCGCGCAGCCTATCCCCGCGACGTCTCGGAACTCAATGATCCAAATACAAAGTCCAATACCAAGGAATATACCTCTCTGAGGCACTCACACAACGATTACTAAACTTACACTTAAACGCTTTTAAGCGTAGCATATTCATTTTGCCGCTCTTTTAATATTACTTCAAATATTATTCAAAGATTTATCATAAGCTAAAAAGCAGTAACTGCTTTTATGTGAAGTATGCAGTTTTAATGTATTTTTTAAATTCTATGCTTAAAAGCAATTAAGTGTTTTTAGCTGTGTTTTAGCTTCTACTAATAGTTTTACCGCTTTTTAGCGTAATATTAAGACTTACTCTAAAAAATAGTTGCTAAGTAAAAAAGCAGCTACAAACGCTTAACTGCCTCTTAGCTAAGGAATTGTAATTAACTACATTTTTTCTTAGTTTTACTAAATTTAATATTAAATTTCTACTAAGAAAAAAAAAATGTTAAAATCACTTAACGGTTTTATAGCGTAACGTTGTATCGTAACTAATTTCTAGCGTATGACGGCTAGGAAAATGTTGCACTTAACCGCCAATGTGCTTAATCTATCTCTGGAACTATCAAACGTAAAAATATAATTCCAATATTGGCCGATAGAGAATTTCTTGCTTAGTTTAGTGGTGTTGAAAGCTCAAAATCGGCAAAATGCACTTAGCCGCCTTCTTTCTTATCAGCTACCTAAAGCTAAAGCTTGTAATATTCCAAAATCCGTTCAAAAGGGTCAACAAATTAACTTATAATTAAAAAGTGAAAGCACATTTCAAACAACATAAAAAGAATAAAACAATTTCCCAATTTTCAAACTTCTGATGTCGGAGAATTACAACTGAGGATTCCACTTGTGATCTCGGAAATACATCAGGATAGCGCTGAATGTTAAAAATAATAAAAGTGTGAGAGCGGATGTTCAACTTGCTCTCGTGCTTACGCAATTAATCATTATTGGTAATAAGACAACGTAATGCACTATACATTCAGTATAGTGAAATCACAGTTCGACCACACCGTAACACGTCTCCGCCACAATCACACACCAGTGTAACGTGAGGTACGTAATTACATGATAACACCAAAATATGCAAATCAACAGAAATACTACTTATCTCAGTGTAACACGGGGCAGCTTCTCTGCAACACCAATGCTCCTTGCATGCACTAAAGGAATTACAACAACGGGCAGAACCACGACACTATCTTAGCACTAGTAGAATGACCACACTCGTTGAATGACTTAAGCGGAATCTCTCGCGCACGGCACCTACAGTGAACTTTATACTGCACAAACAAGTGATGGTTTCTCGATATACCTCCTTTCCACCTCGACCCAAGTGGTATTTTATAGACGTTCCGACGTATACACATATATATATATATATAACAGTGGTAGAGCCACGCGGCAGCTTTTGCTGTCGCACGGATGGGCCGGCTCGAACCGGGGTGGTACCACGACCTCACAGAATACCAGCGTGAAGTAGAGGTTTACCTCTGCGTTTCGTTTGGTGAGTGCAGGCGGCCGGAGGCCCTTTTTACTGGAAATGAGGCATTCCATCTTAGCCCTCACGGGTGACAACGCATCTGCATTTTGATTCGCAAACGAGGATAGATGTAGATGTCTATGGGCCGCAGCAACCACTTACCATCAGGTGGACTGTGTGCTCGTTTGTCACCCTTGTCCTATAAAAAAAAAAAAATATATGTCGGTATGGGATGACCCTCTGTACTATTAAAAAATTCTTAAATTCGCAATAAAAAATTATGAGGGTCATTTATCGGGATAAAAACTATCCTATCTCTGGATATCTGCTATCACAAGTTGGACCAAAATGCACACAGTGTACAAAATTTCATTAAATCAGTTCAGTAGTTTAGGTGTCAATCACGGACAAACAACGTGACACGTAATTTTTATATATAAAGATAACACATCACACATAGCTGGTGCCATCTAGCAGCGTTGGACTTATTGAAGAGACGTGCTAATAGGCTTCTTGCTAACAGTGATCTGTTTAAAAGCATCTGGCAAGCCCCGAGCACGGGCGCAGATCATCCAATCTCTGGATATTCTATTGGGAATTTCGGAGAGTGTGAGCTGAAATTATGTGCCTTAATCACTCCCTCTCCTTTGCACCATCGGACAACCAGGTGGTCAGCGGGTATCTATCCCGTTGTTGGCAATACCATTTGGCACCACACATACGAACTGAACGGTTTGTTTCGTTTTTTGTAATACGTACAACAAAGGGTGGAATAATCTGCCGGCGTGTGTCTTTGCATGAGTAAATAGGCTTTTGTTACGCTAATCTTCTAGGACTTCATCACCAGTTACCACCAAGTTGGATTGTAGTCAAGCACTGGCTTATAATAAGCAAAAGAAAATTTAATCCCCAATCAGCTTAGGAACCACATGAGACAAGAATACTAATTAACCAAGGTATTTGGTAGATACTTATACCGATAGTCTAATAGATAGTACATTTGGCAGATATTTGCATTTAAGGATAATAATGAAGATTCAAGAATAAATAATAGACTTAATTATTATCAGAGTTATTATTAAAGTTATTCAAAAATAGTCATAACATACATTTTAAAATATTATTTTTAGTGGTAGAGCGTTGCTGCAGCTATATTACCCAGGAAAGACCACGCTCTCATAGAATACCAGCGTAAAATAGCACCTTAACGCTGTTGTGTTTCGTGTGGTGAGCGTAGAGAACCGGAGACCCTTCTTACTGAAAACGAGGCATTCCATTGTCCTCACGAGTAACAACACATTTGCATTTTGGTCCGTAATCGACGATAGATGTATATGTCTATGGTTCACAGCAATCACTTACCATCAGGTGGACTGTGTGCTTGTTTGTCACCCTTACCCTATAAAAATAAAACACATCATCGATAGTACTCATAATGTCACTTATCTACTATAATTTAATGAGAAACGTATTCAAATGAACACAATTTAATATAAATATAAAAATCAATTGCTTTTCTGCACGGTAAAACTGAAAACTAAAAATACTGTAATATACATTCACTGTTCTTCATAATTTAATAAATGTTAGAGATCTCGAAGACTACTCATCGAACCTGTGTTTTATAATCGCCAATGTATTTTATATAATTGGCGAATATATGAAATACAATCAACCCTAAAACATCAAGCAAGCACAACAAGAAATTCCATACAACTAAGCTAATTTCAGCTGCAGTGTGTTATACAAAAGTATATATTTACCATATATTTGACATGTGCTGATGACTTTTGGATATATGTTAGACTATATTTTATACTTCCGGCTGCCGTGGCTAAGTGCCGTACGTAGTAGATGTTGGTCACCTTTTTGCCCTCTCTGACATTTTAACATTAGCAAACTTTAAAGTGAAAATAATAATTATTATGTTTTATATAGTAACATTTTTGCGTTTGCGTACGATTTAGTATCGTTAATAAATATGAGTACCTATAATCAATAATCAAGATATCTATGTGATATTTCAAAACATTTAAATAAAAATTCACAAAGTGTAATGAAGAAATGAAAATACATACTTCGACAAAAAAGTTACGTAGCAACTAAACTTTCGTCGAGCGGACGACGTGATAGCCATAGCTCATTTCCTATGACCTATGACTGCAAGTGCGTCACGCGTTCCACTATTAAAAAGCAGATAATACAGAAGTGCGTAGTCGCGTGGACGAATGTCCGGTTATCTAGTAGAAAAATTACAATAAAATATGTGAATGCTTGCAACATAGTTGTAAAATTCTTTGCAACGAACTAAATCCTTAAATACCACGAACGCTAGATGCCAAATTGGATTCTGAAGATCTGTTCAATTAGTGCACGCCGCTACTTTGTCACACTGGTTATAGTATTCAAATGCATAATCTGCTGTAATAAGTATCATTTCAATTCGTCAATATTAATGCTTTTAATTTTTTATTCTAAATCAGTCTTCAGCTATGGGCATGTACATAGTTAAAATTCATTTTAACTATGTACATGCCCATAGCTGAAGACTGCCGTAGACCTCCTTTCGAGTGCGATCTTAAACATCTATTTTTTTATTTTGAGATAAATTGCAGTAAAAAAAGTTAGCGCAACATAAAATACCATGGCCGAACTACTTGATTTCAGTGGAAATACTACAGTATTTCTTTCTTTATATTATCTCCATCTGCTTACCAATGCACACCGAGAAGGTTTATTCTAGTTTCCATGGGTTCCACGTAAAGCATGCGTATTCACATAGAGAAAATAGAAATATCGAAATTTGACTATAGTTCATTCAATTTATAAGTTTGTAAGCCGTACTTTACTATAGCAGTATTGGCAGTGTGAACATATACAATAAATGTATTTAATGTAACATATTTTATATATTAACTGTAACTTTCTGAACCCTTTTTTCATATAAATTTTACCTATGTCAAATTTCACACCATCCGTGGGAGCAATACGTGGGATACACTGAAATATTTGCCTAAATAATAAATAAAACAATTTATATGTAAACTAACATATTTCCTACTTTTAAAAGTATCCTCATTACATTTTTAATACTTTTTCATTCGTTCAAACTATTTTTGAAAACATTGGTCAAAGAGCATGTTTATCACGAGCCTGCTGAATGCTATCACGGCTTTTTATGGCTCCGTAAAGGTCTAATCTCTCATTAAATCTTCAATTATTGGAAAAAAAATAAGTAATCGCATGTTGTTTGTACTGTGTGTGGGATAGATTACGAACTCCACCTTGTCAGAAGCCAAATATGACTTTATCTTAATCCCATGTGCGCCGGAGCATTATCATGGTGCAATAGGATGCTAATTCCTAGTAGTTTTCCCCTAACTTTTTCAAACGATATCCACAGAACACAAAGGGATCAAAAGCTTGAAGGTTTTATATGAAAAAATAAAATACTTAAAAGTTTTCCCCTTGCGTCTCGAATTAATCGCCTCTATGAAGAGGTTATAGAATCACGTATAGGTCAATTTCCATATACATCGATCTTTTGTGGCATAAGAATTTTGAGTTTTTATAATATCTTGAAGTCTATATTTAAGCTTTTCTTCTCGACTGGTTGGAGTAATACTAAAATATTTCCACCTAGCGACCCGCTACCGCTAATTATACACCGCGACCGGTAATTGAAGACCATTTGTTTTATCAAGTCTTCTATTTTAATGTCCATGTTTTTAGGATAAAAAGAATCTAGATCACTCCTGCCATTGATCTCTATGTGTTCGTAAAATTTCGTTACAATCGGTTCTGTCTTTTCAAAGACAAGCCCGAATAGTCATACATACAGAGAGAAAATTCATGTCTTAATGACATGAAAATAACCCAGTCAGATCAATATAAGGCACTTGTTTCGATATTACAGACAAACACTTTCATCAATTCACTTAAAAAAAATATGCTCGCATAAAGTATTAAGATAAATAGAACGGCTGACGAAAGAACACACAGTCCACCAGATGGTAAGTGATTGCTGTGTCTTATAGACGTACATTTATCCTCGATTTAAAACCCTCACCGTTGAGATATAAAGTTCGAACGTCTCGTTACTAGTGAAAAGGGTCTTGCAATAAGGTGCCAGCAAAAGTGTGTTGTTAAAATTATAAATCATTTCTATTCATCCAGACTGAGGTCATGCACGGATAAACTATTTATTACAAAATGAAACCGATGGTAGATTTTGACGTTCACAAGACTTTGAGAAAGGCATGTTCTTAAAAAAATGTTTTTGCCTTTGGCTATTGCAATAAATCATAATCATCATCATTGACCTACGCAACAGACTGATTTCATTTACAATTAAAATTACATGTAACATCACAACTGTGCTTAAAGTACATTGTACTTTTCATAATTATTACATTGTACTTTGTACATTACAATGTACTTTTCATAATTATTTCTTATGTTTAGGCGAACACTACACATTTAAATAAAACTAGTTACTTGTTAATGGTACACTTGGCCGCCGAGCTCCAACAACGCATACAAGTTTTGCACGTAAACAAGCTTCGGATCCCATGCCTACGTCACAGTAAACGAGAAAAACCAGCTACAGTCGAGCATATGCCTACTGTACTACCATATGTCAGATGTGTCACTTACATGATTAGCTACATTTTGAAGCGTGCTTACATTAAAACAATCTTCAAATTGCTGAAGAAGATAAGTCAATTTTTACTATCAGTCAAGTGTCAATATCCCTCTGCAAGATGCAGGAGTGTAAAAGCTTGATTGTGAAAATGGTATCTCGTATGTTGCGTACAGGCTATTGAAAGGTAACATGTAATCAATGTAACGTGAAAGGAGCATTTCATCAGTTTGGACGCAGCGCGTGCATGTACCGAAAATGTCGTACCTACTCGCATCTGTTTCCGACGTGAAATAATAAAATTAAATTCTAACCCAAGCATACAACTGCAAGATTTCAAGATACTATAAGTTCATACTGCGTATATCGGACCAAAAATTAATAATTATTTTAAACTGGAGGTTGCCGTCATTAGCTATGACATTGCGACGTTGAACATTTGAGTGCTAATGATGACAATATTAGGGCTGAATCTGAATGAAATGATGAACAATTTAGTGATAAGAGAAAAGTGTGATTTGCATGATATTGTGACCAGGATTAAAAAAGGAGTACTTCGGTGGATTGGTGATGTGGAAAGAATGAATGAAGAAATAGTGAAAACACGGAGTGCAATGTACAATTCTAGGGATGCAAAAACCAAGCCAAAACCATGCTCACCTTATTGCAAGAACACACACTCATATACATGTATGTATTTAAAATCATTTGCAATCATTGACATGGTTTTAGGTGCATCCATGTGTGTATCCATCAGTAAAATTTCCATTAGACCCTTTTTACTGGAAAAGAGGCATTCCATCTTAGTCCTCACGGCTGACAACGCATCTGCATTTTATTCGCAAACGAAGATAGATTTAGATGTCTATGATAAGTCACATTAATCACTTACCATCAGGTAGACTGTGTGCTCGCTTGTCACTCTTATCACATAAAATAAAAACTTTTACGGGCTGATAAAGAAAAAAATGAAAAAGATGAATGTGTCAAGTAGTTGCTTTCTTCCTTTGTTGGTCCGAGCAAGTATCAAGTTTAGTTAGGTATAATATATAAAATATAGCGGAAAACTGTTTCAATGTGCGCTTGCTTAAGTCAACTTGAATTTAAATATCTAAATTCGACCATGTCAAAAATTACTACGTCCTTAAAAGAAAATAAATACGAAGCTTATTACAAATATTGAACAATTTACTTCACAAGAAATTTCAAGAGAGATAGAACGTACTGGGACCTAGTTCGTTTCTGTATTCATAATTTAAACGAAAGTCTTTCTCAATTAATGTTTAACACACTTGTCAGATTCATCAGGTACACTCAGACAGTTTCTACCAGCCCACTTACTCAGATCGTCCCTCCATCTAGTCAGAAAGCGTCCCACACTACGTTTTCCTAAACGTGGTCTCCACTCGACTTACCACTCACGACTACTTTACCGATTTTCACTACTGCGACAAACATGAGCAGCCTATTGTCACTTTAACTTGCAAACAACCCGACGATAAGAAAACCCGACGCGACGATCATAACGTGATCGTTGACCATAACTTTTGTCTTGTTCAGATTCATACACAGACCAACATGTCAGGAGGATTCATTCAGTCTGTTAAGCATTTCCTGAAGTTCTTTTAGCGATTCTGTCATGACGTCAATATCATCAGCAAAGCGTAAGTGAGATGTACTCGCCATTATCGTTAATACTGCTTCCTTACCAGTCTAGCATCTTTTAAACTTACCACTTACCATCTTCCTGTCTCACTCCGTGATACAACTTGGTTAACATAATACTGGTTTTATTTGACTGCCCTGTACGGACATCGTCAATTTATCTTTACCGCTTTAAAGGGTCCAGAATATCTCAAAATTTGATAGATTCAAAGGATTTCTCATAGTCCACAAATGCAAGACACAGGAGTTGATTACACTCTGTTCTGTATATGCCGCACTGTGTGAATATGGTCTGAACTGCCAAGTTCTCTTCGGAACCTGGCCTGTTCCACAGGTTAAAAGTCGTCGAGTCGCATGCGTAAAGTCGTCGAGTCACATGCGTATACACAATATAATACACAAAACCGAGTAATATTTACGTATTGAAATCCACTTCAAACTATTATTTTATAAATTATTATTCCGCTCTCGGTCATTTTCAGCCTAACCTATTGCTATATTTACTATTGAAATCTGCCTAGTTGTTACTAAGTTGTTACCATGCCGTAGATTTTGGGTTAGAAACATAGCCGTGCCGATTTTTTTAAACAGTATGGACGCGCCAGTAACGTGGGTTCTTCGATAAAGATTTGTGGACTATATTGATACATACAAAACTACACAACATATAAAGTTATGTAACAGGTATTCTATTTCATTTATTAAACAATTGTTAACTGGCGTTACCAAGTATTAAACTTGCCTGTAAAATAATGTAAATCTACGATAGTTAATGTACTTTTGTATTAGGTACTAGAGAAGTAGCGAAAATTTAAATACTCGTGCAGTATTTTGTAATAATTTCGATATAATAATTTCAATTTAAAAAGTTATTAAGTTTAAAATTATTAAGTTTCTAGTTTTAGTTTTTTTTTATTATCATAGTTTTTAATATTGTAGATAAAATTAAGTATTATGTAAAATTAAAATAAACAATTAAAAAAAATTTAAAAAGAAAATCTTGTTATTAAGCAGCATAAAAGAGAATATGACTAAAATGGTATTTTTTGTATACAGAAACAAGAAAATATTCGTACAGGAGAAGCGAGTATTTAGATGTTGCAACTTCACATCCTTTGAAAAGAACGTAATGGAGTCACGTATATGCTTAAATGTGTCGACTCCTTTTGTAGTCAATCTTGTTTCGTATCGAAACATATAAAGTCGTGATTTCATCTAGAATTCGATTCGATACCTTTAATAAAATTTTGGCTTTAATTTAGTAAATTCTAAGTGATACGAGTTTTTCCTGTCTGGGAGTTCGTCTAGATAGCGACCACTCTCATATCTATTTCTGTCGCCGAATAACAGTGCTTGCATTGCTGTGATTTGTTGTGAAAGGTATCAGAGGGCCAGTGTAATTTCAAACTGTGAGGCATCTCATCTTAGTTCTCAGAGATGACAACACATCTGTAACATTATTTGTATGAAGTCGTCCTCAGGTGCTCATGAACTGCAATAGTCACTTACCATCAAGTGATCTGTGAGTTTGTTTTCACTTCAGTTTAATACAAAAAGGTTTTTTTATAGGAATAAAGTTTTTATAGAAACAAAAGAGCTAACAGTCCACCTGATGGTTCGCGGATGCGTATCCCGTAGACACCTACATATATATGTCATTGATTAAGAATGAAACTGTTGATGCGTGGTCATTTTTGCCCAGACGACCAAGATTGAAGCCACGGTACCATTAAAAAATATTCGGCTTTCTTCATTCACCATACCAAACACAGCATCATATCCTATATCATCCTGTGGGTGTCGTAAGAGGTGACATAGATAAACATACCAAGAGATATGCAGTAGTGTCTTTCTAATAACAATTAAACAAACAAAAAAACTGTGGTTGCCAACCCGCCTGCCAAGCGTATTCAAGTATGATAAATATCCACCCTATGAAGTTATTTAAAGGGAGACCTATGTTCAGCAGTGAACTTTTGAGGGGTGTAATGTGAGAGCGTAATCCTTTACCGGTAGTGGCGGCTCGTTCATAATGCAGTCATAATACGTTTTGACGTTGCTCTATCATGTTATATCAAATCAACTACATGCTTAATTTTTTTAGCTATGTTAGCTTATATAATAAGATTCTAGTTTTAAGAAATATTAACGTTTATAACTAATTTGCCAAAACCTCCAAATAGTGCTTGACATTACAATCACGTATCGCATTCATTGCTCTACATCCTAATTAGACGAAGTCTCGAATCTCTAACGGGGAAAAATTAACACCTTCTTTTCAATTTGCCTATAGTACTATGCTAGCAATTCCACGTCAAACTAGGTGCAAGCTTTTAATTAGGAGTGGTTCCCGACTGTAGTCAAACGGTGAACTCGAATCCACGACTTTTTAGCTTCTCAGACCGTAACCAGACTACTGTCGCTTTATTATACATATACTTATTGTTTACATCATTAAGAAAATATTAATTTTTATAAAATTTTATAATCAAAGGGTAAAAACCTCGTTTATTTTTAAGGTGAGGTTAGGACCAAAACAAAAGGATAATTGGAGGAATATTATATGCATCAACCGTACCGTCTAGTGACGGTGTAAGAATATACACTATCCCATGTCGTTCAGTGGATGTTGTAACAGACGACAACGAAAACTGAAACAGGAGATGAGAGCAGCATCTTCCTGACAACAACTCAAAAATATGAGAAAGTACTGTTGATAATCTGCTTATCAATCGTGGTAAATATGGAAAATTCCCCTTTATATGGACATCTATGGGGAGCCTATGTTCACCAGTAGACTTTTAAAGGCTTTAGTGGATGTAGTAGATACGCACCAAACTTATATGCGCCTTTAATACTTAGGGAGTCGTGTCCTAATTTGTAGCACAAGTACTCGCTGCCTGGTCCACTGGACCCAGTATAATATCATAAGATTATTCAAAAACTGCTTTATAAACGTAAATTGTTACTTTCTAATAAGGATTCGATACATGTAACGAAAAATATAACTGAATCAAATACTAATATTTGTTTGTTTTTACATGAACAAAGACGTAACAAAAATACACTAAATTTTTCCATAGTTTTGTGACATGTTTTAGGCTAATCGTTAAAATTTCTATAATAACTTATATCAAACAAAATCTTCGATATTTTATTTCACAATAATATACTCACTTAAACGAAATAAAGAGGGATGAATCATCATGGATATATTTTAAAAAATTAACAAAAATACAATATCTTTTTTGAAGTAAAATCACAGTTTCCAACATTCTACTGACACTTTTTAAGATAACTGACTACCAATGTTGTTATTTACTTTGCTACACTATCGTTGAAAGGTACTAAGAGCGGCAACTTTGTTAACGTCGAATTTTAATAGTTATTAAGCAAAATAACAAGGACTGGGTCCGTTGGACCCAATAGCGACTCCTTAAGTGTTAAGTTAAAAAGCATACTTAAGACGGAGTCAGAAATTTGACGGTGTTTCAGCCCCGTGCCTCTAAAATTACGTAAAGCATATGGTCCAGCGCCTAATCTCTCTCCGGTCGTGACAAATAACCGTTTCATCCGACTATGAGAGTGAAAACTAGAGACTGAAGACACACACACTATTTTGAACGTGGATCTTAGCCAACTAATTTTTACATCTTTAAAACAATACCAATTGTTATAACAATATTTGGTAACATAGTATAGTAACATAAATATGTGTGGGACTGGGCACGAAATAAAACATTTAAAAACACTTGAAGAAAAAATCTTCATTTTATTTGTTTCCTCCGTCTTAGCCCGTACAGCATAATCTCCGTAATGTAATGTGCCTTCCGTCACTTCTATCACATCCTCTCTCTTCCTACTCACATACATCTTTCCTCTCTCTCCTACCTCTTACGTTCCGTTCCTACATTCATATATATGTAAATATACACACTCGAAAATATTAACCTCCTCCTGGGAGTGGGGTTAAAACAACAAAGTTTTAAAGGCAAAATAGCTATACCCAACATTCAGAAATTCTAACTAAGTATACATGTACCTATTTCTTTAATTTGGAATGCTCTAAAAGAATTTTATTCTGTAACTCAACAGTATAGTCAAAGCCCCGTCTATTTGTAACAACTCTCGCTCGTTACATTGATGACAGTAAACTAAATGCACGTACCATTTCAGTTCCGTGCAGTACAATTTATGAAAACTTAGATATTAATATTATTTCTAAATTGGCAATGAAGGCTATTTTATACTATTTTATGCAACTGAAAGACTTTGGTTTTGTTAAGGATTTGGATTTGCTCGATACAAATAATAATTGTATCAAGGAATAACTTTACTTGTGAGGGTCTGTAAAGATGACGTTAATAATAGTGATGATGATCTTCTCTCAGAAATGAGAAAAGTCATGCCCAGCCGTGGCACATGACTTTTGGGGTAGTGGATATACTTACACCGCTACTACATGGGACATCATATAGTGACGGTGTAAGAATATCTACTAAGTTATACATATCGTCCCGTGAGTGTCGTAAGCAATGTATTCCCACTAACAACTAAAACATAAAAAACTGCGGTTACCAACCCGCCTGTCAATTAGAAAAACTAGGGCAAATATCCCCCTATGATAATCTAAAATTAAAAATTTTGTACAGCCGACTTCAATATAAGCGACTTCAATATAGGCTATTTAAGAATAACTAAATAACCATTGGTCTGACCTTGATCAAATTCATATGGAACTACACGAGAACTATCAGTTTTCATATAAAAAAGAATCATCGAAATCGGTTCGTCCAGTACAAAGTTATGAGGTAACACATGCAGTCGAATTGAGTACCGTCTTCTTTTTGGAAGTCGTCAGAAAAGAGGATAATGGAAGGCCATGTTTATGTGGGGACTCTTATAGACTGTTACGATAATGTTATAAATTACTAAGGTAAATATTTGCGGTAAATCAATTTTTTTTAAATGTTATTTGCCAGTAGAAGGATGTAAATACCTAATCTTTCTCTTAATCATTTGCTCTAAAAAGTTTTCCGATACGCTTGGCAGGTGAATTAGCTTTCGATGTACCAACAATATCTTTGACGCTGCCGTAAAACGGGGTTACTGTACGAACTGGGGTTACTTTAATAATAGATAAATTTAGTAAGTTTTTTCGGATTTAATGCGTGATACTTAACGCAATCAAAATTTTGTTTGTTTTGTTGGCTAGCATATAAAATAGGGAGTGAGCGCTTGAAACATTGAAAACGTTCCTCATTTTTCTTAGAAAGAGAGTCACCGAGTTTGATATTTTATCTCCTTCTAACATTGATAAATGTTTACACAAAATTAAAACATTACCAACGTTTAGACAGTTATTGACTTAAAGTAATATTTTAGACGTATGCTAGAACGATAATCTTACATTTTTTATCGCCAATCGTAATTGGTATATTCCATATTGTATTTTAATTAAGCATATTATTTGGTAACACAAAAAAAAACATTAAACACTTTAATGTATGAAATTTATAACTTCAAATGTCAAACCACTAAATACTAATGTTATTTTAAATGGAGAGGAACTGAGTCTTGTAGATAACACCATTTTTCTTAATTAGAGCCCCCATATATCAAAATTAGCAAGCATACCTAGCTCTGCAGCATATGCTGAAAAAAAGATTAGAAGTCTTACCAGTGTTGAAACAGGTAGACTAGTTTACTTTAGCTATTTCCATAGCATAATGTATGGTATTTTGCAAGGTAAGTCCAACTTCAACCGAGAGATCAATCGACGGATCCAACTCGGTTGGGCAGCGTTCGGGAAATTACGGCTCGTCAGGTATACCGCAAAACTTGAAAACGAGACTGTACAACCAGTGCCTGTTGCTAGTGATGACATATGGAACTGAGACGTGGTCCTTCACTGCTGGCTGGATGAGGAAGCTCAAGGTCGCTCAGCGAGCTATGGAGAGGGACAAGCTCGGAGTTTCTCTGCGTGATAAACTTAGAAATGAGGATATCCGCAGTAGAACCAGAGTGACCGATATAGCCCAACGGATTAGTAAGCTGAAGTGGTAATAGGCCAGCCATATAGCTCGAAGAACCGACAACCGATGGGGAAAAAATGTTCTCGAGTGGCGGCCTCGTACCGGTGGATGAAGTGCAGGGCATTCCCCCCACTATATGGAGTGACGACCTGGTAAGTATGCAGGAAGTCGATGGATGCAGGTGGCTCAGGACCATGCTTTGTGGCATTCCTTGGGGAAGGTCTATGTTCAGCAGTGGACTTGTGAAGGGCTATAATGATGATGATGATGATGGTTTTGCTATGGGGACACGCAGCTGATACTGAAATTATATTTGTTTTACAAAAGAGGGCCATAAGGGCAATTTATGATTTAAAGCCTAAAGAGTCGCTGCGACAAAACCGTTAGGAAAGTAATATATTAACTTTGGCCTCTCAATACATTTATGAAAATGTAATGTACGTACACAAAACTAAAAGTAGATTTACAAAAATAAGTGATATTAATTCTGTAAATACTAGGAACAGACACAAGCTAGTAGTACCAGTTACTGGACTCCATCGAGTCAGTAATTAATTCTTGGGGCGATGTATACGCTTTTACAACAAAATTCCAGAAAATATACAAAATTAGACCTGCTCAACGCTCAAAAAATTTATTAAACTAAGTTTGTATAAAAAGGGTTATTATAATATTAAGAATTTATGGATGATAATAACCCCTGGAAATGTGGTGATCGCTACATGATTGTAAGCTGTTATTATAAAAAAATGTCCCGCTGGGTTTCTTGCTGGTTCTTCCCAGGACAGAGGTTTTTTTTTTCGAGCCAGTGGTAATTAAACAAGAGAGTGACTTTCAATAAGTATTTTTTATAATCTATATTGAATAAAAAAGTTTCTGTTTCCGTTTCTGTTTCTAAGCTTTACCGAGAGCACAGGCATAATTACTCACCGAGAGCCTACAGATAATAGATATAATACATTGTAGTGTTATGCTACTTACATATCATTTTACACTATTTTAAATTCATTTTTCCATTCTGTTTTGATTTTCTGCATTCACCTCAAAACTAGATATTTTGTATCACCTTTATTTCCATAGGATTCTGTAACGTTTTTAAACCATAAGAACACAATAACAAATCATTTTCATTTTGTATTTTCACGCTATCAGCACTTTTTAAATCGGTGTCGATGGAGTCTACCTTTTTCGATCTTTTATTTAGTTCTCCGTAACTCTGCAATTCCGGGCTTCGTGCACGCTGGTGCGCTACCTTTTTTCCTATATCAATAATATCTCATTTTTCACTTAAATCTTGCCGTTTCTCTATTACGAGCCTGAAACCAAAATTTGACATGTTTTGACATCGTTGTTTATCTGGTTGTCATGGCAATTTTTATTCAAATTCGTTACCGGTCTGATGTTTTTACTTCAATACTTCCACAAAAATACTCTTTTCCTCTTGGCCATTTACAAAAATTTGCTTTTAATTTTAATAATTTCCCGTCGAACGCGGAGCTCTCTAAAAAGGTATCCTGCAAGCCTCTGCCTTCACCTGAAGTCGTAGCCTGTGCCTACTCCGGGCGCTGCGTGTGCCTACTCCGGGCGCTGCGTGTGCCTACTCCGGGCGCTGCGTGTGCCTACTCCAGGCGCTGCGTGTGTCTACTCCAGGCGCTACGTGTGTCTACTCCAAGCGCTGCGTGTGCCTACTCCAGGCGCTGCGTGTGCCTACTCCAAGCGCTGCGTGTGCCTACTCCGGGCGCTGCGTGTGCCTACTTCAGGCGCTGCGTGTGTCTACTCTAGGCGCTACGTGCGTCTACTCCAGGCGCTGCGTGTGCCTACTCCAAGCGCTGCGTGTGCCTAGACCAGGCACTGCGTGTGCCTAGACCAGGCGCTGCGCACTTAACACAGACAAGGCCTGTTCATACTCCGTGAGCGGTGAGCACCACCGCCAAGCGCGGTGTGCCACTTTGGTCTTCGGGCTCCGCTTCAGTACTCATCTATCTTCATTATCTTTAAATAATTGTAATTCACGTCATCCATCATCATCATCATACTTCATTTTTTTATATAAAACTGTAAATATCTTTTTAAATTTTAAATAAATTATTATTTGTTCTATTTTTGTTGTTTCGTTGTTGTTAGGTTAGGTTTTTTTTGTTTTTTTAATTGTCGCTTCACGACAACAGACCATATTACGCCAGTATATTTTAAGTATATGGTCCATATATTTTCAGTCTGGGTCAAGCAAAGAGTATAGCTAAATCACAAAGATTAAGAAACAGAACTTCCCTTATAGTAATGACATAGAACTCGTGTCTGTTTCTGTTTCTGTTACTCGAATCGAATGTTCTTTCCCTAAAAACTAGGAGATGCATTTTACGCTGTAGATAACAACACTATTTTAAAATTTGACGTTGTCAAATGAATGAATATATTGTTTTTTTTATAGAATAGGGTAACAAACGAGCACACAGTTCACCGGATGGTAAGTGGTTGCTGCGGCCCATAGACATTTACATCAATCCTCTATTACAAATCAAAATGTAGATGCGTTGTCACCCGTGAGGACTAAGATGGAATGCCTCATTTCCAGTAAAATGGGCCTCCGGCTACCTGCACTCACCAAGCGAAACGCAGAGGTAAACCTCTACTTCACGCTGGTTTTCTGTGAGGTCGTGATACCACCCCGGTTCAAGCCGGCCCATCCGTGCGACAGCAAAAGCTGCCGCGTGGCTCTTCCACTCGATGAATTATCACTGGAAAAGTCTGAGATAAAAATCGAAGCCCAAAAATTTTTTCTTCAAAGCCAACGTATTCAACTAGTGTAAAAAGCTTTTTCCTACGTAACGAAAAATGTGGGAATGTAGACATTTTGATTAAAAGAAGAAGAGGAATCAGGAGATATCGAAAACGTTTACCATGAGAAATTACCCGATATGCTGGACTAACATTGCCATGGTTACATTAATGAACAGGACATTAAAAGAAAAGGGAATGAAAGTGAACGCAAGTAAGACGAAAGTTATGGTTTTTGAAAGAGAAGAAAGTAAAACGATATGTGAAATAAGAATAGAAGGGGAGTTGGTAGAGCAAGTAGATGAGTTTGTATATTTGGGATGTGTGTTTAGCAGGGATGGTAGATATTTTAAGGATATAGAACGACGAGTGAATGCAGGAAATAGAGTGAATGGGGCTCTACACTCTATTGTGAAAAGTCAGAATGTGTCAACTAAGGCACGTATGGCAATTCACAATGCTGTGTTAGTAACTACTTTAATGTATGGTAGTGAAAGTTGGGTGTGGCAGAAGAAGCATGAGAGTAGAATAAATGCTGTAGAAATGCGGTCATTAAGGAGTATGTTAGGAATGAAGCTGAATGACAGAGTGAGAAATTGTTTAATAAGAGAAGAGTGTGGTTTGCAAGATGATGTTGTGACCAGGATTAAGAAAGGAATGCTTCGGTGGTTTGGCCATGTAGAAAGAATGAATGAGGAAAGAGTGATAAAGCAAATTTATGTTGCAGAGGTGAACGGCATAGTCGGGAAGGGTCGCCCTAGGCGAAAGTTTATCGACCAAATTGGCGATATATTAAAAATGGGCCAAATCAAGAGTACCTTTAACCGACGAGCGTGTATGCGTAGGTATATGGATGTGGAGGAAGCGAGAGAGGTGTGTCAGGATCGTGCCAAATGGAAGTCCATAATCTTTGCCTACCCCTCTGGGTGACAGGCGTGAGTGTTTATGTATGTATGTATGTATGTTAATTTCAGAAGAGTTACAAAAATAATAAATTCAATTAAAATGTAAAGTTAGAAAGAAGTTAAGTTAAGCGTGGATGGCGTCAGACTGTGAGACAGTTCTATTGTTTCCACGGCGATCCTTTCCGCAGCGCAAGCATTCCTCATTTGTTCTGTGTAACTGCTATGTCAGCCCGATTCCAGGGTTACGACACGTTAACTGTGAATTTAATGAATTTATTTACGGCTCTGCAATCTTGCTTGAATGTGGCGCTTGCAGCGCATTCAACGGCTATACGTGCCTATAGGAAGGATTAGGGAAGGGAGGGGTTCAAGATATGTACCAAATATTCTATTAGATTTAAAAAATAAATTGTTAAATGGCGTTACCATATATAGACCTTTAGACAGCACAGCGGACAAATTCTGTGAAGACAGAAACACAAATAACTGCCTCATTGTCTCAATTGTCTCATTGTCTTAAGAAAAAATCACAAATATGACTCCGAATCGTTATTTCTGTCTATCTTTGCATGATATACGTTTAAGTAACGTGAAATCAGATAAAACATATATATCAAATGAAAAGCTTTATTATTTTTTAAAGTACACATTGAGAACTCATTTCAATTATTTGATTTAATTTTAGGCATCTTATGAAAAAATCGAATTCTTTAAGCGTTCACGGCCACCCCGGCTTGTAACTACAGTGATATCTTTGAGGTAAGACTAAATTTTTTTTTAGAAATCTCCGTGCATCGATACTTATTCAAGAAACATCTTAAAAAATAAAGCCTTTCCGTTAAACCTTTTAAAAAGTTACTTCGCAAACATCCGCTCTATAAAATAAAATGATGTGTCTTACCTTGTATAAAGAGCACCTCCCGCCCTCCCTCAATTGCGTGCACTATCCCCGTCACCACTAATTCCAGTACTACGACACGTACGACGTACGTACGACAATACGACGTACGTATTTTTGTCACTGGTGTATATTTTATAGTGTAGTGGTGTTGGAAGTAGTGGTGACGGGGATAGTGCGATTTAATATCACCAGAATCTATTAACTACCCTTATTTTAATCCTATATTGAATTACCAATTATATAAAGAGTATCACTATCAAATTGAAAACTGCCTTCTCCAAAGTAGCTTACAATTAGCTCAAAGCAAATAACCCAAATTTAATAAACTAAATTACGTTTCATAGGGGTTTTAAATTAAGTATGACGTCGACTTCACATAATGAATAACTTAATGCATTAAAGTAGTATAATTCGTCGACAAACGTTATTAAAATATTTTATTTTTGTGTTAAGAACACAAATTAATCGTAAAAATTGGAATCAAGGAACTAATTTCAAGTTCCGTTGCTATTTGTAGAGTCGGCAACGTTAGCACTAAATGGTACCTCGTTGTGAGTTCCGTTGTCGATATATGACTTTTTGATTTAATGTATTTCAAGACTTCCCTAAAGTACGTATCTTTCGTGTCGTGTTTTAAAGTAATAATTGGAAAAGTCCAACACTGCAATACTACGCTAGTTATCTGCTGGATTTTGAAACCTGTATTTGAAACCTTTTCGTTTCGTTTCGTAATGCAACAAAAGATCAACGAGACAGTTTTTTCTTGCGCTACTTATTAAAAAGCTGCAGCGATTGGTTCACTTGATTGGGAAAAGATTACGCTATCACAGAATATCAGCCTAAAATAGTAGTTTAACGCTTGTTTTGAATGACGAGTGTAAGAACTAGAAACCTGTTTCTACTAGAAACGAGTCATTCTATCTTAGTCCTCAGGTTTGACAACGTATCTACATTTCGGTTTTAATCTATGATAAATGTAGGTGGCTGTGGATGACGGCTTCCACTTACCACCTGGTGAACTGTGTGCCCGTATGTGTGACACTTGTTCTTTAAAAAAATCTTGAAGAGAACCTTGCTAGTTATTTGGCACTAGACCAACGATATAGTCTTTTCTAAATGTGCTGTCGAGCATAGAGCTGGAAGCAACGGCCCGATGCCACACTAATAACTCTGTTCCTTGTGATAGGTCCTTGAAATTAGACTTTAGTTTTTTGGATGAATTTAGCACCGCGTACAGATGAAATTAGTACATTGAGTAACAACTTGGTATAACTCTTATTTGTTCAAATGAAATCAGCAAGGAGCGCCCTAAACAAAAGTTTGCCGACGAAATTGGCGATATGTTGAATTGCTCTTCGTCGTTTAGTATTTTAAGCACGTTAAATTTAACTGTCAATCGAAGCTATAACTTCCCTGACATTTCCAAAAGTCGCCCCTTGCGACACCCACGAGACAAAATGGCGTGTTGGATTCTCCTACCTCGCCCACACACCGCATTTAAGAGTACTAGTGACGGTCAAATTTAAATATCCAATTACGTTCAACGAAATTTGCATTATATTGTTTCAAACAAAATTAAGCACAAATCTAATTTATATTTGGTCCCTCGGAGAAATAATCTAAATTGGGTAAGGTCCAACTAAATATTTGGTATAATTTTATAGACTTCAAATAATTTTGAATTAATATAGTTTATTAGAAATATTTAAATTGTTTGCTTATTTTGCAAAATCTCAAAAGCTGTAGTTATATAAAAATCAAATAATGTCAAGATTGTGAAAGCAATACAAAAATAAAAGTTGTATTTGTACACAATCATGGCCATTTTATTATAAGTATAAACTATATCTGCATATAAATAAAATTTAATAGTATATGTATGTGTAATATTGTTATAACTGGTTTCTATTAAGCTGACTAGTGGATTATTTGCATGTAATTTTGAATGAATGAATAGAAACCGTAACTGATAAACTTTTATTAAAAAACTAACTTCTCAATTAAATGACTTTGTGTAACAAAAAACTTTACCTCAGTGTCAACTAGCGACATCTGGTGAGCAGAAAATTATTAGCACTCACTGAACCGATTTTAATGATATATTTTTATTAAACAGATTATCTTTAATGGTTGGTCCATCCCGTATAATTTTAGAAAATTAATTCTACCTAAAGGGTAAAATAAGGGGTGAAGTTGTTAATGTAATTATAATATGAAATTCTAAATACTACCTAAAGCTAAAGCTTGTAATTTTCCAAAATCCGTTCAAACAGGTCAACAAATTAAACTTATAATTAAATAGTAGTATATATGTATATCGGAACTTACAACAGGAGATCCCGCTTCTGATGTCAGAGAATTACAACTGAGGATTCCACTTGTGATCTCGGAAATACATAAGGATAGCGCTGAATGTTAAACATAATAAAAGTGTGAGAGCGAATGTTCAACTTGCTCTCGTGCTTACGCAATTAATCATTATCGGTAATAAGACAACGTAACGCACTATAAAAAACTAAACACTAAAACAAATTTATTATCTTTTTTCATTTCTTATAAAATGGCATCAAGGGGTAAAAATATAATATGCAACAAATGTGATAAAGAAATATATCATAAGGAATTTCTTAAATGTTACAATTGCAAATTTATTTACGAAATTGAATGCTTAAGTATTACATCCAAATGCTTTTATCTATTTTTTTTTATAGGATAAATGTGACAAACGAGCACACAGTCCACCTGATGTTAAGTGGTTGCTGCGGCCCATAGACATCTACATGTCTATTATAAATCAAAATGTAGATGCGTTGTCACCCGTGAGGACTAAGATGGAATGCCTCATTTCCCGTAAAAAGGGCCTCCGGCCACCTGCACTCACCAAGCGAAACGCAGAGGTAAACCGCTACTTCACGCTGGTTTTCTGTGAGGTCGTGGTACCACCCCGGTTCGAGCCGGCCCATCCGTGCGACAGCAAAGCTGCCGCGTGGCTCTACCACTGTTAAATGACCAAAGAACACAAACTTAAATGGAAGTGCCAAACATGTTTGGGACAGAATACAGATGTTACAGAAGCTAAAACCCCACAAGGACTAAGCAATGTCACAAAATCATGTTCATTAAAAAAACCTTGGATACTGATGAAAACATAACACAGAGAAAGCCAACAAGAGTAGGTAAACATATTTCAATTGAAGATTTATCAAGTAATAAGAACATAGAAAATTCCACATTTTTAGATGATAGTTCACAAAGTTTACCTAATTTAACAACCACGGAAAGCTCACTGATTAATGATCTTAGAGATGAAATACATGCGCTTTCTATACAACTATCTAGTGCAAACAATGAAATAGATTTATTAAATTTGGAAATCACAAAACATCAAAAGAAAATTACTGAACAGCAAAAGAAGCTCGATATGTACAAGAAACTTCTATCAAATGGAGAAGTATCACCACGAAGGTTAACACCGATGAAGTTAGATAAAATTACACCGATGAAGTTAGATAAAATTATATCCATCTCGCACGATACTAATAGTAAAATAAAAGCTGGGCAAAGTTTAAACACTCATTCGACTATAGAAAAGGAACTAAAACTGCAAGAAACTTGCATAGAAAAGAAGAAAGATGTAACCAATACACTCAGTGAAACACGTATCTCATCTTTACCTATAACAACATATACAGAAGTACCCAAAATGAAAAAAAATACGATCACAATTCTTGGGGACGAAAATACGTCGGGTTTATCTTCAGCTTTATACAAATCGAGAGAAGGAAAATGGAATAATAAGTATATGCCATTAGCTATAATAAAACCAAACGCTTCTTCATGTGATATCTTAATGCATTGTAACCAACTCGAAGAGACAGTAACATTAAGTGACTATGTTATACTGCGCGTTGGGAGCCATGACAAAAATCCGTATAAATTGTACTCTAATCTTAGTGTTGCTTTGCATTAACTGCGCAAAACTAATGTTTATTTATTACCGGTACTAAGTAATTTGTTTTTGAATGAAAAAATGTAAAATAATATGTATAAAATATTGACTCAAAATCACAAAAATTGTAGGCTTATTGACATTGATTGCAAATACTGTAATGTAAAGTCAACAACCGATTACATAAATTACCTGTGTTATTCTATTAACATTTCTATAGATAGTCATGAGTATGATAAACAATTTATAGTGCAGAAAAGTAGGCATAATAACTTGACTAAAAAAAATGTGGATAGAACCTCATTTATAGACGAACCTAAGAAGGGAACCATACCCTATTATTTCAAAAAACAACTTATGAAAAATCAAAAAGTGCATGAAGTTATTAATTATAAGAAGGGTACTATAGAATATTTCTTTGAAAAAATGAAAATGAAGAATTTTAAATCCACGGGAGGAGCTTTGAAAACTTGTAACGTAGATATAAATAATGCTATAGCAAACCCTTGCATAGGTTCCTCATCAAATAATTAAAAATTTTTTTTTCGATAAAAATAACTCAAATCAGAAGCTACTTCTTTTAAATCAAAATATTGCTGGAGTTTTAAACAAACAAGATTTGATTGTAGTAAGTTTGAATGAACTAGCTAATAGTAATAAATATATTCAAATCATTTGCTTTACTGAGACCTTTATAAAAAGTGGCGAAGAACCTAACCTTAAGCTGTCAGGTTTTAAGCTAGCATCATTCTACTCCAGATCAAGAGAAAGACGTGGCGGAGTATGTATAGTTATAAGAGAAAATATAAATTATAATGATTTAATGATTACGAAAGAATATGAAATGACAAAACATTTTGAATGTTGCGGTATTGAAATCAATAACTTTAATCTCATAATTTTATGCATATATCGAACACCAAATTCAGACATATATATATTTTTCGAAAAATTAAATAAATTATTATTTAAATTATCAAGAGGAAATAGAAAACGAATAATCATTGCAGGAGATTTAAATATAGACACACTGAAGGTTAATAAATACTCTAAAGACTTTAAAGACCTATTACTAAATTTTAACTTAATACAGCACATAACTTCCCCAACCAGAATTAATTCATGTATTGATCACTTAATAAGCAATGTTACACAAGCAAAAGGTTGTATACATTATTTGGGCCTCTCTGACCACACGGGACAAATACTAGAGCTTCCTATAAAAGTAAGTAAAACAGTAAAATACTGGCTTGAAGAAAAAAGAGACTTTACGAAAGATAACATAGAAAAGTTCTTGGAATGTATAAAATCAATATCCTTTTCTGAAATCTATACTGAACAAGACACCAACAAAGAGTTTTCAAGTTTTCATAGTATTTACAAACTGTTCTTTGACCTATGTTTTCCAACCAAACTTATTAAGATTTCCTTAAGAAATAATAAAAATTATTGGCTTTCAAGAGGTATAAAAAAATCTTGCGTAGTGAAAAGAAAGCTGTATTGTAAATATTTGCTATCAGCAACAAGTAAAAGTATAAATAAATCTAAATATATTAGTTACGCCAAAATCCTTAGGAAGTGTATTTTAAAGGCACAAAAGATACAAAATGAAAAATATATCTTAGGCTCAAATAATAAAGGTAAAGCTATATGGAATGTTATAAAAACAAATATAACTAATAGGAAAACTAGTAGAGAAATAGACACCATAACTCACAATGGAACAACCCTGATAGAAGGATGTGACATTGCAAATGGGTTTAATAATTTTTTCATAGATTTGACAAATAAAGACAAACTGAATATGTCGAATAATTGTACGTGTAAACAATTCTGTAACTCTACTATATTCTTACGACCTACGATTCCTGAAGAAATTAATCAAATTATATTATCCCTTCGAAACACTAATTCGGTGGGGTATGATGAGTTACCGACAAAAATATTAAAACTAAGTTCAATATATATAGCACCCATACTTTGTCATATTATAAAGGACTATGTCCAAAACCGTCCTGTGTAATAAAAGCATCGGACATACACGATAATTAATTTCTATTTTATTATATTAGTTGCAAATAATTTTATAACACTGACTAGCTGCATGCAAAAATGAACATTAAAAAGTATTATATTCGACTAATAACATAAATCGCCGCCATCTTCGCCAAACATCATGTGGTGTCGAAGAATGATTAGGGATGCCCAATCGATTGTAATCGATTATTGAATTTTTAATGAACTGTTGCATATATTTAATCTGAATTACATTTGAATTACATCGAATAAAATTGCAAAAAGAAGCTACAATAAATGTATGAAGTTACCATTTATTTATATTCTTTTATATTATTTCCTAAAAATATAATTTAAAAAACCTTTTATACCTAATGAATGAGGTCATACTCAATTTTAAAAAGGTAGTTAGAATAATGCTGAAGAAAAATATTCGTAAAGATAATTATTCAGGATTTTCTAATGATCGTTTAGACAGGAGTATATTTTACGTCTTACTAAACGATAATTTACGAGTTTACGACAATGAATTAAAAAAAAAAACTGTTATCGTTACTGCATTAATTATAAATGTGTTTTTAAAAAGAGCAATATTGCAGACTAGATACAGATATTATTATTAATATTGTTACAAGTATGGAAGAAGTAGAGACGTACGTGTTATTATAAGTAAAGTAGGACAGTGTTATGTTATTAATATTACCGTATGACAAATGATGATACATACTATATAGATGGTATACTGTTTGTAACGTACGGCTATAATAAATCTTAGGAAATATTCATAAGTCGTATCGTATTTGGTGCTCCTATTTTTGATGTCACTCCTATTTTTGAGGTCACTTGTCAGTCTCTCATGAAAAAAATACGATCTCCAAATCGATGCAAATCGAACATACTAGAATCGATTCTCGATTAAATCAAGCACTAACAGATCTATTCTTAATCAATCGCGACATTTTCAAATATTAAAAAAATATTAGGCATATATAGACACAGAACATTATTGACGATAACTTACCGTAAATACAAGTAATTGTATAGAAAAATCATTAAATTAATAAATATAACATTACGCCAGTATTTTCCAGAAGGAGTAGGTAGAGGTGTGTAAGTACTGTTATGTTATACATCCCATGTAATAGGGGATGCGCGTATTGCCAAACACCGGACACAAATCCAGACTACGTGCTACTACTGGGAACTTCAAGTTATAAAAACCCAATAATAATTTGCCCGACCCTGGGATCGAACCCAGAACAGAACAGTTTTTATGTCTGTCACAAGTAACAGATGTTCCAACTATGCAAAAGTATTTCTTGAATCGTTTGAAATATAGCTAGTTCTTGAATAAGTCCGATTCGAGAGGTTTCTCTATCGACATCGGACAAGGATTCTTCAGATCTATATCGATCTGGAAAATCGATTCTGTTACTATAAACAATCGATTAAACGATTTCAAATGGACATGCCTACTTTGTACTGTCATCTCTAATTCTGTCAAAGTTACACTGGTTGGCGTCGTTTGCAATTGTAATTGTCTTTGTACATAATTGTATCGGTGTTGTGGTGACTTTTGGGACTATATATTGAACAGTACGACTTGGCTATTTTAACGGACTCTGATTGCTTTCAAGAACGACTTACCTTGCTGCGATTTTTGGAACTGTGTACCACTCAAACTAGAACCTAGCATTCATAAACGGACTTACGCATACGCAATGGAAAGTGTATTTTGTGTAAATAGCGGCTCTGCTGGTGGTACAATATTGTTTAAAGATGAACCGAGAAGCAATCGTGCAATATTGCTGTAATAGCATCGTTGTACGCAGAACCATCGGTTGCTGCGCCCATGTTATGACTATTATTTGGTACTTGAACTTTACGAGACATCAAAATAATATCGACATCCCTGCACAGTTTTTAGACAATATTCTGATTTCCAATTTAGAAAATGAACAATAAACATTAAATTAATCTGTGTTTTATTTCTAATTCACACATAATTAGTTAATGTACGTGTAAAAACAACTTATACTACCAATTAGGTACTAAGTCGGTAGGGCTGGTTTTATAGTCACGCGTTTGAACAGCGCCGTCCAGACGCACACGCTTGCAAATGTACTAGATAGTAGTCTATAATATTCACGCTGTTCATGCGCGCGCTGTTGAAACTAGGTTGAAACCATGGTTGATACGCTCGCTGTTCGACGGTATGTCTAGCGGCGTGACTGACAGCCTAAATCCTTATACATTTAGGTACTAAGTATCTTACCGTAACGTATATGCTAATGACAACATCTAAATACTAACAGCCATTATATACATATATTTTTATTTTTACATTAATACACACAAACATTATCTCTCATTTCAAAACCAATGCTTAGAAAGCAGGTTTGTTAACTAGATTTTATGCATTTATACGTTGCACTTACATACACTTAGGCTTTAGAACAAAAACTGCATACCTATTTATGTAGATAGGTACTAGAAATAGCTAAATATTTTAGGACATCGTTTTTCAGTTTGTTAAAAATCACTCGGATCTATGAAAAACCGTAATATTCATGGTTCGATTATAACCTCAAAATCTGATACTTTTTTTGAAATATATCAATTATGCAGCTAGTCCGCTATAAAAATAAGATCAAATAGGAATTTGCTAATAATCAACAATAAAATATGACGGCACCTGCACCGTTGTAGATGCGGTGGCGTCGGTCTAGCTAGACAGAATTCTTGTAAACGACACGTGTACCGCACACCTGCGGCATTGCACCTGCGTTGCCGCCCGTCCTGCTTGTATGAAACGGACTGAGCGGCCGCCGTTAGGACAGTCTTGGCTCTGACGTGGAACGGTACGCTTGTCGTATTCCGTTACTAGTTTATCCTCGACTCGTTGGATAATTAATTCGTGTAAACGAATTAATTATTATTCCTAACTACAAAATTAGTCTCTGTATTATACCCACTATACTTCTTACATCAGAAGTGAGATAAAGTCCCATTTTCGCTCACATACAATCTTCGAATAGTATGAGGAAAATTACATTTGTGAAAGACTATAATGCATTCTGCATTGATGATTCTGTTTTTATGTTAAATATCGTAATGAAATTTGCTGTCCTACTTACGATATTGTCGTATCATTAAAGTGTAGAGAAAAGATAATGTGAAATTATTTAAGCCAAAAGATAAATCCTTTTGTTCGATTTGTATTAAAAGTACCCTCAAGTATTTTCATTATTTCTGACGTACCTAAATATGTTAACAAATGGAAGAAATGTTGGAGGCTTTCTAGACGAGTTATCGTTTGCATTGAATGAAAATTTAACTTGTTCAAGTTTTGTTGTAATTTGATAGTTCATGCGAAACATGATTATCATCAGTTATATTTTGAAATTCAAAACGTTAAATAAAGGATTAACTTTAACATGCTTGGAATTGAAAATAATAAATGACATTTTTGTGTTCTAATCAGTGTTGCAGTTTGCTCCGAATACTGTGTGGTTGACAAGATTGGGGTTTGATGTCGAGAGATTCGTAGAAGTCTCTATAACAATGATCAATGAGGAAGATGTTGTGACGGCTAATCGGACATGGTCAGGTACGGCCGAGCGCTAGTAAGATTGAGCCTACACCGCTACAGTCTGTAACTTATCGGCAGATCTTACGGCAAGGCAATTCAAGCGGCCGCCGAACATATGGTCCTTTGGTGCTGTAAATGAACGTCTGAGGCTTGGTCGGCTTTCGTAGATTTTGCGCAGTTGCCTCCTTCCCTTTGAAATATGTGATGGTATCAGTCTCTACACATAGTTACCGTTTTTTGCAATGTTTTCAAATGTCATACAGTTGCCGTTTCTTAAGAGAATATGTGATGAATTTTGGAAGCTCGGAATTCCATGGTTCGCAATACATTTATCTCGATTTCTTTTTGCAAAGCAGTGCGACGATTCGCTAGCGCTAGTACGGCACGACGGCTCGCTGGCGCGAATGTGGCACGGACGCAGCAGAACGGAAAGCTGAAGTGCGTTTGCCTGGAGGTAGCCATATCGGCGCGTTCATGACTTAAATGAAGTCTGGGATGGGCGACCGTTGTAATATTTAACAAGAGTTAATATCTGTTAGCAGGTGGTGATAACTGATAGACCGTATGCTGTTTACTGTCAACCGCAGGAGGACGTGCGACAGTCAGAGGTAGCCGTGTTTGTGCATCTAGAAAATACTAGAGACGTTGCAACACTCTAGCGAAGTAATTATTCTAGTGCACGAAAGGAACGTGAAGTTGCAGGGAGGCTGGTCTGTGCTGCACTGGGATATGTGTCGTGTTGCTGTTGGTTTACATACTTAGGTGTTATCGTATCACTACGTCCCTCACGATACACTTTTGTGTGATTGTAACGGAGACATGTTTGCGGTATGGTTGGTCTGTAACTGTTCTATACTGAATTGAAAAAAAAGAGAGTAAGAAAAAAAATGTGGTTCTTACTATCATTGCAGGGCGTTTCCGGTCCAATGATATAGCTACAGGGAATAGTGATTCCGGACTAGCATAAATAGTACTGAAAAAAAAAGAGGTTAAGAAAAAAGAATAGTTCTTACAATCATAGCAGGGCTTTGTGCCGGTCCAGTGATATAGCTATAGGGAATAGTGATTCCGGACTAGCGAAAACAGTACTTGAAAAAAAAAAGAGAAAATAGAAAAAGCTACAGACTAATCATTCCGATCTAGCATAAAGGTGATAAAAGTTTTGTAGGGCTTCCTGCCGGAACAAAACTGATTATCACCCGAGTCTGAAGAGTCAGTATAGACCGGACCAGACGCTGTTTTGTCAGGATAATCGAACGATGTTTTACAGATTACAGTTGTTACAGTTAACTAAAATTGTGATGGAGCGCGTGCGAGGACGCACGCATGTCAGTATGGCCGTGACGGCACCTGCACCGTTGTAGATGCGGTGGCGTCGGTCTAGCTAGACAGAATTCTTGTAAACGACACGTGTACCGCACACCTGCGGCATTGCACCTGCGTTGCCGCCCGTCCTGCTTGTATAAAACGGACTGAGCGGCCGCCGTTAGGACAGTCTTGGCTCTGACGTGGAACGGTACGCTTGTCGTATTCCGTTACTAGTTTATCCTCGACTCTTTGGATAATTAATTCGTGTAAACAAATTAATTATTATTCCTAACTACAAAATTAGTCTCTGTACTATACCCACTATACTTCTTACAAATACATAATTTTCCGATGCTCTTGGTTCCAGGGCGAACAATGTATGGGCGCAGAGCAATGTCCTTTATCTTTTGCCCAAGAAATTTTTCCAGCAGATCTCAAGTATTCAATTCTGAAACCCATCTTCAAAAAGGGCGATACTAAAGATGTTAATAATTACAGACCAATTGCAATAGTACCCGTATTATCAAAAGTTTTTGAAAAAGCAATACTAAAGAGACTTCATAACTTTATGGGAAAATTTAATATTATTAATAACGCACAAAATGGTTTTGTAAAAAATAAATCCACAACATTAGCCAACTTCCAACTTGTTAAGTTTGTTACAGAATGCATTAATGAGGGTGTACCGGTGATAGCTCTTTTTTTGGATTTGAGTAAAGCATTTGACTTTGTTCATCACGGAATACTTCTCAATAAACTCGAAAGATACGGAATACGTGGGAAAGCAAATTAATGGTTTAAAAGTTACCTGGGTCAAAGAAAACAATGCACAGAAATAACAAAGCTCAAAAACCTTAAAAAAGTAAGTAGTCTGAATATAGGTTAAACGAATATGGTGTACCGCAAGGAAGTATTCTGGGTCCTCTACTTTTTCTAATATATATTAATGAGTTACCAACAACAACTCCTCATAAAACGATTCTTTTCGCTGATGACGCAACACTCATTCTTAAATGTACGAACAAAAGGCGTTTTGAATTTGATATCAATAGTACATTAAAATATATAATTGATTGGTTGAATTCTCACAACATGACTGTAAATATAAATAAAACTAAAATAATGCATTTTCACACGATTAGAAGTAAGCAAACTAATTTAAGTATAAAGTATAATGAAAAAGTGGTACAAGAAGTTGGTTATTATAAGTTTCTTGGTATTACTATTGATAATAATTGTAACTGGAAAATGCATGTTCAATCGATATGTGACA
The DNA here is from genome assembly GCA_963668995.1 of Parnassius mnemosyne. Classification (NCBI taxonomy): domain Eukaryota; kingdom Metazoa; phylum Arthropoda; class Insecta; order Lepidoptera; family Papilionidae; genus Parnassius; species Parnassius mnemosyne. The sequence goes on from CAVLGL010000057.1 coordinate 9,935,599, forward strand.
AATTAAACAGATTTGTATTTGCGCTTCGCCGACTTCGAGAGATAGCATCTGCCAAAGCAGCGTTAAACGCCTATCATGGCTATGTCTCATCGATATTGCAGTATGGACTTCTGATATGGGGCAACTGTTCTGAAATAGAACGCGTATTTAGAATCCAAAAAAAAAATGCATTCGAGCAATCTGTGGAGCACATTCCATGGCATCGTGCAAGCCATTATTTAAAGAAATAAAAGTGTTACCACTTGCATGTATGTATATCAAACAAGCTGCGACTTTTGTCAAGCAATTCCCTGAATACTTCCCAACTAATATTTTTTTAAGAGACAGAAGTTTAAGACAAAAATCTAATAACAGAATATACCTTCCGAAATGTAAATTGATGTTTTTTCAAAAAAATTCGTACATAATGGCGATTAAAATCTTTAATTCTTTACCCGACGAGTTTAAAAATTTCCCAATGACAAAGTTAAAAAACAAACTTCACGAATGGCTCTTACTTAACTGTTTTAATACCGTTAATGAGTATTTTGATCATAAAAATCAAAACAAATGACGTATTTAATATCCGTATTTAAATTGCTTGAATTTTTTGCTGTAAGTTAATAAAATAAGACTTCGATAGAATAATTATTGGTTGGTTGATTTTATTGTTTTTACATGTTAACATTTGTATTTTGACATTTTTGTAAATGATTGTGTGATATTGTACTTCGTAATTATTCTTTTGATATTTATTTTATTATTAATTGGACATTTTTTATTAGTACTATTAGGACATAATTATATTAGACTAACATTTATCAATAATTATTGTAAAGAAAAATGTATTGCAACTTATACTATTCAGTTAAAATTTGCACGCCTTGATAAGGCAGAATGTATCGGAACTTTATGCTTTAATAATACTTTTGTAAGATCTACCTACATTCTAAGCAAATAAATTATTATTATTATTTTTTTTTTTGGGGTATCTATAAAGTTTTCTCATCTGGTTGGGCAGTATAAATATATAATTGTAAATGAAAATGGTAAACATACATAAATATGAATAAAATAAAATAAATACATAAAAAATACATAAATATATAAAAACCCAACCAGATGGAAGCCCTCGGCAGGGGAGACCAAACGGCCGAGGGTTAGGGGGAAAGGGAAAGAAACCGGCGGACGATGCGGGCGGTATCGAGGAGCACCGCCTTCTGCATTTGAGCTTGGAGCGGTCCGTCACGGAGTCCCAGTCGCCTCAGATGACCCGAGAGGCTAACTGGGATTAACCCGTTCGCAGATACGACCACAGGAATAATTTCGGCCGGCAGACCACCCCACATGTCGGTCACCTCGTGAGCCAGGTCCAGATATTTTGTCAGCTTATCTGTTTCGGCTTTCACGAGGTTCTCGTCATAGGGAATGGTAATGTCGACCAAAAATATCCTTGACTGTGCCCGGTCCATCAGCACAATATCAGGCTTATTCGCAAGAATAGTCCTGTCTGTGATGAGGGCTCGGTCCCAGTAGAGCCTGGCGCGGTCATTTTCGAGCACGGCTTCCGGCAAGTACTTATAATACGACAGTTTCCGATCCACGAGGCCGTATTTCAGAGCGAGCTCCTGGTGTAGAATCCTGGCTACTAGATTGTGTCTGTGCAAATACTCAGAGTTAGAAAGCGCCGCACAACCGGAGATGACATGCCTAAGTGACCCACCGGGATGGCGACAAGCTCGACAGATGTCGACGGCGCCATCCTTTAGGATGTATCTCCGATAATTGTTGGTCTTAATAACCTGATCCTGTATCGCACAGACAAAACCCTCGGTTTTCCCAAAGAGGTCACCGAAACGTAGCCAGTGAAGGGAGGCGACTGTGTCTACGAAAGGCTCATGTAGAGCCTTGTAGAACCTCCCGTGGAGCTCCTTCTCCTTCCATACGGCCTCTCGGTCGGAAATGCACTGTACTGCTGGGTCTTGCCATTGCTCGTTGGCTAAGGAGAGAGGGGTCAGTCCTTTATCACAAAAAATAACGTCCCTATAGTATGGATCATCCGCTCTCGTCAGAAAGTAATTACGGAGGCTGCACACTTCGCGATTATGCATGGTAAGCGTGCTTAAAAAGCCGCGCCCACCATGCTTCCGCGGCAAGTACAGCCTCATTACTGACGATCTCGGATGATGCATCCTGTGGGACGTCATTATAGTGCGGACTTTTCTGTCCAGAGCGTTTAGTTCGGTCTGAGTCCACCTAAGTATGCCAAAGGTATACATGAGAAAAGGCATGACCCAACCGTTATATGCGTGCGTCTTATTCACACCGTACGAAAGGCTGTTAAGCACTTTGGTCAAGCGTGCATAAAACACATCGCAAACTGACTGTTTCATACCCGCCTCATCTACACCGATGTTCTGTGACATACCCAGGTATCGGTATGTTTCAGCCTCGGAAAGGGTCCTTATGTTGATGGGCATAGATAAATCTATGCCCTCAGAGTTAGCAACCCTACCCCTTTCGACATGGAGGACCGCACACTTATCCGTCCCCAGCTCCATTCTAATAGAATTGCTAAAATCACAAGTGATGTTTAGCAATTCCACAAGATGAGAGCGACTGGAGGCGAATAACTTGAGATCATCCATATAGAAAAGGTGGGTCACTTTTGTACCTCCTCTCCGAAGCTGAAATCCCCTCCCGGAGCCCTCCAGTAAGGTACTGAGAGGGTTCAGAGAGAGGCAGAACCAGATTGGACTCAGGCAATCGCCCTGGAAGATACCCCTTCTTATCCTTATGTGGTTCTCCGCAGCCGTCATCCGCTCGCCTAGATGACAAAGGATCGTACTCCACTGCCCCATACACTGCCCGAGGAAGTCTCTAACTGTACAGTCAACCTTGTACAGCTCGAGGACCCTCTTCAGCCATGTATGAGGCACCGAGTCGAATGCCTTTTTGTAGTCTATCCAGGCGGCGGATAGGTTCCGACGGTTGCGTTTAACCACTTTGCCAATGACCGCGTCAATGAGGAGTGGTTCCTTGGTTCCACGACCACCGCCCCGACATCCATTTTGAGCGCGCGACATCACCTGATTTGAGTTCAGGTGACGAGTGATTCTCGCGCTCAAAATGGATGTTAATGTCTTATATATCGTGGGTAGACACGTGATGGGGCGGTATTTGCTCGGGTCTATGGTATCCCGGTCTTTAGGAACCAAATGAGTGATCCCAGTAGTGAAGAGGCTCGGGAGCGACTTTTGGTCGAGAGCCTCTTGAAATTGTCGGGCGAGCACAGCGTGACACACCACGAACCCCTTCAGCCAGTAGTGATGCAGCCCGTCGAGCCCCGTACTTTTCCAGTTCGGGGCCCTTCGGACCGCCTCAGCTACATCGTCCGGCGTTATAATGACGGGGTCCATGGGCGTAAGATTCGCACACTGACTCACCACAACTTCCGTCCAAGGGCCCTCGCTGTGGTTTACGGGCTCTGACCACAGGCCGCGCCAGAATGCGACAGTGTCGGCCTGATTCGGTGCTTGGCCCGTTCCACGTACCATTGGTCGCTCCAATGATTTATATAGCCTCTTCTGATCACTCTGGAAGAGACAATTCTGGTTGAACCGTGTCGACCTCTCGGTATATCGCCGAATCCGCTTCCCCCAAGCAGCGATTCTCTGCTTCAGGTCGTCTATGCGCTCCGTCAGTTTTTGCGTTATATCCGGCTGGGACAAACTGATATTTGTCCCAGCAAACGCCATTCTGACGGTGCGCACAATTCGCGGCCTATTATTGCCCGACCTGAAGCTTATCAGCCTGCCGATGAGGGCCCTTGCCTTTACGATACGGTCCTCAATCCTTCTTCTCCAGGCTGGGATGTCGCTACTTTGTCTAGTAGCGCATCCAGCCGTGGGAATTTTGGCGCCAACAATACGGCAAACTGCCAGTGCGGCGCCAAAAAGAATTGAGTCCGTCTCGCATAGGTCCCGGCTGGCTTCCAAATAGGTCACCAGCATTGGGTTGAGAGCCCTCACGACAGCCCGATTCCGCTTGCTTAGGGGTATGCGCGGGAGTCGCGGTCGATTTTCTAGAGGCGTACTGCGCGTTTCCACAATCGCCTCCTCCAATTTACTCCTCATCTGCTCTAGTTCTTGGGTGACCATTCCATCATCGCCTGAATCAACCAGAGCAGGGAGATCCATGGCGCCCTCTATATGTGGCTGCTGGTCTGTGGCCTGAAGAGCCACATCCCCAGCTATAGCCGGTTCATTCGATGAGGGAATAGCCTCACGTCGTAGTCGTTCGAGTTCGGCATCATCAAATATTTTCGAGCGTATGATGTACCGAACTCGGTCTGCCAGGTTTTGCTCCGTGACGGGAACTGACGGCTCAAGCTCAGCAAAAAAGCGATGCATCCGAGCCCGATACGCTATCCCTCCAGTTTCTTCCCCTTTCGCCCTATAGTACGCCCGCAATGCGTTTATGTTCATATTTTTTGTCCAACGCATGCGGCGTACTCCACCAGCGGCGGGTGCCGCTTGCCGAGTCCGAAAGGACCCCGCCGACACCAAGCCGTCTGGTGGGGATGATGGACGCGAGGGGCTGCTAGGTGGTCCGTGCAGCACCTCGCGCTCGGCTGGCGGCTCGCATGCTGCCACGTCCAGCGCCAGCTCCAGACGCGCCCCGGCGAGCCCCAGGCAGCGGCCCTATGCGCGTTCTATTATCTTCCATCATCCATTAAATTTATTATTATTATTATTATTATACATTCAGTATAGTGAAATCACAGTTCGACCACACCGTAACACGTCTCCGTCACAATCACACACCAGTGTAACGTGAGGTACGTAATTACATGATAACACCAAAATATGTAAACCAACAGCAATACTACTTATCTCAGTGTAACACGGGGCTGCCTCTCAGCAACACCAACGCTCCTTGCCTGCACTAGAGGAATTACAACAACGGACAGAACCACGACACTATCTTAGCGCTAGTAGAATGACCACACTCGTTGAATGACTTAAGCGGAATCTCTCGCGCACGGCACCTACAGTGAACTTTATACTGCACAAACAAGTGAGGGTTTCTCGATATACCCTCCTTTCCACCTCGACCCAAGTGGTATTTTATAGACGTTCCGTCATATATATACCTCTGTACTATTAAAAAATCCTTAAATTCGCAATAAAAAATTATGAGGTCATTTATCGGGATAAAAACAATCCTATCTCTGGATATCTGCTATCATAAATTAGACCAAAATGCACACAGTGTACAAAATTTCATTAAAATCAGTTCAGTAGTTTAGGAGTCCATCGCGGACAAACAACGTGACACGTAATTTTTATATATAAAGATAACACATCACACATGGCCGGTGCCATCTAGCAGCGTTGGACTTACTGAAGAGACTTGAAGAGACTTCTAATAGGCTTATCTGATTAAAAGCATCTGGCAAGACCCGAGCAGCAGATCCGAGGGCGCAGATCATCCAATCTCTGGATATTCTATTGTGAATTTCGGAGAGTGTGAGCTGAAATTATGTGCCTTAATCCCACCCTCTCCTTTGCACCATCGGACAACCAGGTGGTCAGCGGGTATCTATCCCTTTGTTGGCAATACCATTTGGCACCACACATACGCACTAAACGGTTTGTTTTGTTTTTCGTAATACATAAAACATAGGGTGGAATAATCTGTCTTTGCAAGAGTAAATAAGCTTTTGTTACGCTAATCTTCTAGGACTTCATCACCATTTACCACCAAGTTGGATTGTAGTCAAGCACTGGCTTATAATAAGTAAAAGAAATCTTAGCACCAATCAGCTTAGGAACCACATGAGACAAGAATACTAATTAATCAAGGTATTTGGTAGAAACCTATACCGACAGTTTAATAGATAGTACATTTGGCAGATATTTGTATTTAAGGATAATAATTGAAGAGTCAAGAATAAATAATAGACTTAATAATTATCAGAGATATTATTAAAATTATTCAAGAAATAGTCAAAACATACATTTTAAAATATTATTTTTGGTGGTAGAGCGTTGCTGCAGCTATATTACCCAGGAAAGACCACGCTCTCATAGAATACCTGCGTAAAATAGCACCTTAACGCTGTTGTGTTTCGTGTGGTGAGTACCGGAGACACTTCTTACTGGAAACGACTCATTCCATTGTCCTCACGGGTGACAACGCATCTGCATTTTGATCCGTAATCGAGGATAGATGTAGATGTCTATGGCTCACAGCAATCACTTACCATCAGGTGGACTGTGTGCTTGTTTGTCACCCTTACCCTATAAAAACAAAAAACATCATCGATAGTACTCATAATGTTACCTATCTACAATAATTTAATGAAAAACGTATTCAAATGAACATATTTTAATATTCATGTAAAAATCAATTGCATTTCTGCACTTTCTTCACACTTACATTCACTGTTTTTCATAATATAACAAATGTTAGAGAGAACTCGAAGACTACGCATCGAACCTGTGTTTTATAATTGCCAATGTATTTTATATAATTGGCGAATACATGAAATACAATCAACCCCAAAAAATCAAGTAAGCACAACAAGAAATTCCATACAACTAAGCTAATGTTGCAGCTGCAATGTGTTAAATAAAAGTACATATTTACCATATATTGGACATGTGTTGATGACTTTTGGATATATGTTAGACCATTTTGTATACTTCCGGCCGACGTGGCCAAGTGCCGTACGTAGTAGATGTTGGTCACCTTTGTGTCCTCTCTGACATTTTACCATTAGCAAACCTTTTCGTTAATAAATATGAGTACTTATTATAAATAATCAAGATATCTACACATAAGTGTATTTTGAACAAATGTGATATTTGAAAACATTTTAATAAAAATTCACAAAATGTAATGAAGAAATGAAAGTACATACCTCTACAAAAAAGTTACGTAGCAACTAAACTTTCGTCGAGCAGAGGACGTGATAGCCATAGCTCATTTCTTAGTTGACCTTTGACTGCGTCACGCGTTCCACTATTAAATCATATTATTAGGAAGGTAAAAAAATAGCGTAGGGCAGATGGTACAGAAGTGCGTAGTCGCGTCGACGACTGTTCAGTTATCTAGTTAAAAAATTACAATAAAATATGTGAATGCTTGCAACATAGTTGTAAAATTCTTTGCAACGAACTAAATCCTTAAATACCACGAACGCTAGATGCCAAATTGGATTCTGAAGAGCTGTTCAATTTGTGCACGCCGCTACTTTGCCACACTGGTTATAGTATTCAAATGCATAATCTGCTGTAATAAGTATCATTTCAATTCGTCAATATTAATGCTTTTAATTTTTTATTCTAAATCATTTTAACTATATACATGCCCATAGCTGAAGACTGCCGTAGACCTCCTTTCGAGTGCGATCTTAAACATCTATTTTTTTAATTTTGAGATAAATTGCAGTAAAAAAAGTTAGCGCTACATAAAATACCATGGCCGAACTACTTGATTTCAGTGGAAATACTACAGTATTTCTTTCTTTATATTATCTCCATCTGCTTACCAATGCACAGCGAGAAGGTTTGTTCTAGTTTCCACGGGTTTCACGCAAAGCATGCGTATTCACATAGAGAAAATACAAATGTCGAAATTTGACTATTGTTCATTAAATTTATAAGTTTGTAAGCCGTACTTTACTATAGCAGTATTGGCAGTGTGAACATATTATACAATAAATGTATTTAATATAACATATTTTATATATTAACTATAACTTTCTGAACCAGTTTTTCATATAAATTTTACCTATGTCAAATTTCACACCATCCGTGGTAGCAATACATGGGATACACTGAAATATTTGCCTAACTCATAAATAAAACAATTTATATATAAACTAACATATTTCCTACTTTTAAAAGTATTCTCATTACATTTTTAATACTTTTTCTTTCGTTCAAACTATTTTTGAAAACATTGGTCAAAGGGCATGTTTATCACGAGCTGGCTGAAAGCTATCACGGCTTTTTATGGCTCCGTAAAGGTCTAATCTCTCATCAAATCTTCAATTATTGGAAAAAAATAAGAAATCGCATGTTACGTTGTTTGTACTGTGTGTAGGATAGATCACGAACTCCCCCTTGTCAGAAGCCAAATATGACTTTATCTTAATCACATGTGCGCCGGAGCATTATCATGGTGCAATAGGATGCTAATTCTTGATAGTTTTCCCATAACTTTTTCAAAGACACTGAACAAACAAATGATGATGCACCACTCAGCATTAACTGTCCTTTGGTCATCAAATGGGATCGTGCATCGGGAGGTGGACAGCGAGTTTGTGGTGAATCCAACGGCAATAAAGTTTTCTAATTCAAAACGTTGATGTAACCTACCAATATCAATATGTTCTCAAATTTTCTCATGCGTGATACATCAATTGGCTCAATTAGTCGCCTGACTGTAGCCACATTTTTTTAGTGATTTCAGTTAAGTGTCGACATTCACAAATTTCATCATGGAGAGAAACAAAGCCACGATCGAATTTTGCTTACCAACATATTACGGTGTTCAAATGAGGCAATTCCTTACCAAAAGCATTTTGAAGACGAGCAATTCAATCTTGTGGAGAGATTTAACTTTTAATGTCATCGTTCTAAAATCTGTAAGAGTTAAAATTAAGATTATCAAACTGTCCTAATATACAAAATATATCGCTAAGAACATTTGCTGCTTTTCGTCGTTGAATGCCCGAATCGGCGAAAAAAGAACCAGCACTCTTCACTCCAGTGGTAACAACCAGTCACGAATGCAGTTCCTTTAGACACATAACAACGCGTTTACCCCACAGACCGATAGCCTTTACAGCAAAAGGCACTAAAACAATGTTATCTTTCAGAGATCCATTCAGACGCCTCTAATAAATAATATAATGATAAGGAATAAATGTCAATTGGCAAAAGTAAAGGAAAAATATAGTAAATGTAGGAATAATATTATTGTTTTACGTAATGAAAATACAAATGTTTATATTGATACAAAGAATAGGTTCATTATAGAACTTTGTAATGAAGTAACAATTGTAAAAAATAACAAGCAAAACGATATCCACAGAACACAAAGGGATCAAAAGCTTGAAGGTTTTATATAGAAAAAGAAAATACTTAAAAGTTTTCCCCTTGCGTCTCGAATTAATCGCTTCTATGAAGAGGTTATAGAATCACGTATAGGTCAATTTCCATATATATCGATCTTTTGTGGCATAAGAATTTTGAGTTTTTATAATATCTTGAAGTCTATATTTAAGCTTTCCTTCTCGACTGGTTGGAGTAATACTAAAATATTTCCAGCTAGCGACCCACTACCGCTAATTATATACCGCGACCGGTAATTGAAGACCATTTGTTTTATCAAGTCTTCTATTTTAATGTCCATGTTTTTAGGATAAAAAAATCTAGATCACTCCTGCCATTGATCTTTATGTGTTCGTGAAATTTCGTTACAATCGGTTCTGTCTTTTCAAAGACAAGACCGAATAGTCAAACATACAGAGAGAAAATGTATGTCTTAATGACATGAAAATAACCCAATCAGATCAATATAAGGCACTTGTTTTGATATTACAGACAGACACTTTCATCAATTCACTTAAACAAAATATGCTCGCATAAAGTATTAAGATAAATAGAACAGCTGATGAAAGAACACACAGTCCACCAGATGGTAAGTGATTGCTGTGTCTTATAGACGTACATTTATCCTCGATTTAAAACCCTTACCCTTGAGATATAAAGTTCGAACGTCTCGTTACTAGTAAAAAGGGTCCTGCAATAAGGTGCCAGCAAAAGTGTGTTGTTAAAATTATAAATCATTTCTATTCATCCAGACTGAGGTCATGCACGAATAAACTATCTACACTTCTACACTCTTTACTATACTATTATAAAGAGGAAAGATTTGTTTGTTTGAATTGAATAGGATCCAAAACTACTAGACCGATTTAAAAAATTCTTTCACCATTAGAATCCTACATTATCCCTGATGAACATAGGCTATGTAATATTTTCAAAAAAATAGGGATCCGTATGAAAACTTCGTTAATGTAACCCAAGGTATGAAAAAAATACCAAAAAGAATCCTTATATCGCGTACGCTTCGGAAACTATTGATAATAGAGCAAAGTAATGTACTTCACTTTTATAGAGGATATTAATCTCTACAAAAAAGTCTGCGATAACATAATTATGTTTAACTACTACAGTTATGTCACAATAACTACTTTTTCATGTTAAAATGTGAAATAGTAACGCCGGTACAAATACTACTAATACGAGTACGTACTGATACGAATAATGTGGCCTAGACATTATTTGTATCAGTACCTGTATCATGCATCTACATCTACATCTACATCTACACTTCTACATCTACACTTCTACACTATACTATATACTATACTATTATAAAGAGGAAAGATTTGTTTGTTTGTTTGTTTGAATTGAATAGGCTCCGAAACTACTGGACCGATTTAAAAAAATCTTCCACCATTAGAATCCTACATTATCCCTGATGAACATAGGCTATGTAATATTTTCAAAAAAGTTAGGGATCCGTATGAAAACTTCGTTAATGTAACCCAAGGTGTGAAAAAAATACCAAAAAGCATCCTTACATCGCGCAAGCTTCGCAAGCTATTGATAATAGAGCAAAGTAATGTACTTCACTTTTATAGAGGATATTAATCTCTACAAAAAAGTCTGTTATAACATATGTTTAACTATTACAGTTATGTCACAATAACTACTTTTTCATGTTAAAATGTGAAATAGTAACGCCGGTAAAAATACTACTAATACGAGTACGTACTGATACGAGTAATGTGGCCTAGATATTATTCGTATCAGTACCTGTATCATGCATAACCACCAATTACGTTAACCATGTAATTTTAGTAACATATTTCACTTTTTAAATCTTTGTGAATTCAGCAACCGTCCGTCGTGATGTCTCTCTTGAAGTTTGTCGCAAGGCGCAGATGCGTGATATACGCGGGTGAAACCGCGGGGCACAGCTAGTTTAATATAAAATTAAACTAATGGTATATTTTGGCGCTCACAAAACCTTGAGATAGGCATGATCTTAAGAAAATGTTTTTGCCTTTGGCTATTGCAATAAATCATCATCATCATCATTGACCTACGCAACAGACTGATTTCATTTACAATTAAAATTACATGTTACCTCACAACTGTGCTTAAAGTACATTGTACTTTTCATAACTATTTCTTATGTTTAGGCGAACACTACACATTTAAATAAAACTAGTTACTTGTTAATGGTACACTTGGCCGCCGAGCTCCAACAACGCAAACAAGTTTTGCACGTAAACAAGCTTCGGATCCCATGCCTACGTCACAGTAAACGAGAAAAACCAGCTACAGTCGAGCGTATGCCTACTGTACTACCATATGTCAGATGTGTCACTTACATAATTGGCTACATTTTAAAGCGTGCTTACATTATAACAATCTTAAAATCGCTGAAGAAGATAAGTCAATTATTACTATCAGTCAAGTGTCAATATCCCTCTGCAAGATGCAGGAGTGTAAAAGCTTGATTGTGAAAATGGTATCTCTTATGTTGCGTACAGGCTATTGAAAGGTAACATGTAATCAATGGAACGTGAAAGGAGCATTTCATCAGTTTGGACGCAGCGCGTGCATGTACCGAAAATGTCGTACCTACTCGCATCTGTTTCCGACGTGCGCGCGTACATAGACAGTCTACTGAGACCACGTGAATAAAATGGAGTGTGGCGAACAATTGCTGACTGGGCTAGACAATTGCTAATTGCTGAATGAGATCTGAAGTCTTAAAAAAACGCCAAAGACGTTGATGGTGTACAGAGTTTTACAGACAGAGAGCTGGCCCAGAATGACTGACATGACATTTCAGCACGTGTTCAGTTCGTGACTTGTAATGTTCGTAGCGTGCGCATGAAATGCACTGTTCACGCGCTTTGTGTTACATTGCACAATACATTGCACGAATGTGGACGGTAAATTCTATCATTTCATGTTACGTTGCGTAGGTCTGTATGCGGAATTACATACGACAAACTAAAACATCAATAAAAATCCACATTAATACATAGCTGATGTAAAGAATCGACGCTCCGGGAAGTCTGCAGTCTGTGAACACTTACAAGATCGCCCCCGTCACGACATCAGATATGATAGACCACAAGTCTTCGCTAAAGAACACCAATTCCTTCTAAGGATTATTCGCGAGGGCATTAAAACCAAAAAACCGGCCAAGTTCGAGTCGGACTCGCGCACCGAGGGTTCCGAACAAATCCGTAGGTATATAAGTTTAAAATTATTAAAAATAGTTTTATTATATGATGTAACTAAAAATTTAAGCTGTTCGCAATTTTTCCTTTATCTGTGCTATAAAAAGTTGCTTCGTACCAAATTTCAAGATTCTGAGTTTACGGGAAGTACCCTTTTCCTTCAAGGTTTTGATTCCCTTGCGAATGTCGGAAATTTAAGGCATAAACGGCTGTATCTTTTGATTGCGTTGGCTTAGAAGTTTGATTTTTTACAGCTCTAAGGGACAGTAGACTTGAGTATTTGATATGAATTTCAGCTTGATACCTCCACGCGTTCCTGAGAAAAAGGGTCTTGACAGACAGACAGACGGACAATAAAGTGATCCAATAAGGGTTTTCGTTTTTTCTTTTTTAAGGTACAGAACCCTAAAAACATCATAATTTCAATACAGAAGATGGCTGGATGCTACAGTCTGTTTGGGATCATATAATTAATAAAATTAAATTCTAACCCAAGCATACAACTGCAAGATTTCAAGATACTATAAGTTCATACTGCGTAGATCGGACCAAAAATTAATAACTATTTTAAACTGGACGTTGCCGTCATTAGCTATGACATTGCGACGTTGAACACCTGAGTGCTAATGATGACAATATTAGGGCTGAATCTGAATGAAATGATGAACAATTTCGTGATAAGAGAAAAGTGTGGTTTGCATGATATTGTGACCAGGATTAAAAAAGGAGTACTTCGGTGGATTGGTGATGTAGAAAGAATGAATGAAGAAATAGTGAAAAAACGGACTGATAAAGAAAAAAATAAAAAAGATGAATGTGTCAAGAAATTGCTTTCTTCCTTTGTTGGTCCGAGCAAGTATCAAGTTTAGTTAGGTATAATATATAAAATATAGCGGAAAACTGTTTCAATGTGCGCTTGCTTAAGTCAGCTTGAATTTAAATATCTAAATCCGAGCATGTCAAAAATTACTACGTCCTTAAAAGAAAATAAATACGAAGCTTCTGAAAATTATTACAAATATAGAACAATTTGCCTCACAAGAAATTTCAAGAGAGATAGAACGTACTGGGCCATAGTAGGTTCCTGTATTCATATTTTACACACTTGTCAGATTCCCAGCGCCAGTTCCCTTATTTATATGACATATATAGTATTAAAATGTTAAGATAATATTTTTAATTAATAAAGCAAAGTGATTTTATACCCTACAGCCTAGCCTGATGTGTATTTTGTTCACAAAATATAATGTTGATGAACTCAGCACGTAGTAAATGACGATGGCATCTCAAGGCGCCTAAGATTAGAAAATAACTTGAGTCATTAACCATAGGTGTACTTTATTCATCATTTCCACTAACAATCCACATGCGCATGTATCATCCTTATCATCAGAATGCGGCAGTATACTACTGGAAATAGGCATCTCCCAAAGCGTGCCACTTAGCCCAGCCTTCAGGTACACGCAGCCAGTTTCTACCAGTCCACTTAGTCACATCGTCCCTACATCTAGTCAGAAAGCGTCCCACACTACGTTTTCCTAGACGTGGTCTCCACTCGACTTACCACTCACGATTACTCCACCGATTTTCACTACTGCGACAAACATGAGCAGCCCATTGTCACTTTAACTTGCAACAAACCCGACGCAACGATCATAACGTGATCGTTGACCATAACTTTTGTCTTGTTCAGATTCATACATAGACCAACATGGCAGGAGGATTCATTCAGTCTGTTCAGCATTTTCTGAAGTTCTTTTAGCGATTCTGTCATGATGTCAATATCATCAGCAAAGCGTAAGTGTGAGATGTGTTCGCCACTTACGTTCATGCTTCATTACCAGTCTACCATCTTAAAAGATCTTCCAGCGCATTTGTAAATAGTTTTGGGGACTTACCATTTTCCTGTCTCACTCCTTGATACAACTTGGTTAACATGCTACTGATTTTATTTGACTGCCGTGTACGGACATTGTCAATTTATCTTTACCGCTTTAAAGGGTCCAGATCATCTCAAAATTTGATAGATTCAAAGGATTTCTCATAGTCCACAAATGCAAGACTGTATATGCCGCACTGTGTGAATATGGTCTGAACTGCCAAGTTCTCTTCGGAACCTGGCCTGTTCCACAGGTTAAAAGTCGTCGAGTCGCAAGCGTAAAGTCGTCGAGTCACATGCGTATACAGAATATAAAACACAAAACCGAGCAATATTTACGTATCGAAATCCACTTCAAACTATTATTTTATAAATTATTATTCCGCTCTCGGTCATTTTCAGCCTAACCTATTGCTATATTTACTATTGAAATCTGCCTAGTTGTTACTAAGTTATTACCATGCCGTAGATTTTGGGTTAGAAAAATAGCCGTGCCGGTTTTTTTAAACAGTATGGACGCGCCAGTAACGTGGGTTCTTCGATAAAGATTTGTGAACTATATTGGTACATACAAAACTACACAACACATAAAGTTATGTACCAGGTATTCTATATGATTTATTAAATAATTATTAACTGGCTTTATCAAGTATTAAACATGCCTATAAAATAATGTAAATCTAGTTAATGTACTTTTGTATTAGGTACTAGAGAATTAGCGAGAATTTAAATACTCGTGCAGTATTTTGTAATAATTTCGATATAATAATTTCAATTTAAAAAGAATATCTTGTTATTAAGCAGCATCAAAGAGAATATGACTAAAATTGTATCTTTTGTATACAAAAACAAGTAAATATTCGTATAGGAGAAACGAGTATTTTGATGTTGCAACTTCACATCTTTGAAAAGAACGTAATGGAGTCACGTATATGCTTAAATGTGTCGACTCCTTTTGTAGTCAATCTTGTTTCGTATCGTAACATATAAAGTCGTGATTTCATCTAGAATTCGATTCGATACCATTTATAAAATTTTGGCTTTAATTTAGTAAATTCTAAGTGATAGGGATTTTTCCTGCCTAAGAGTTGGTCTAGTTAGTGGTCACTCTCTTATCTATTTCTACCGCCGAATAACAGTGCTTTGTTTTTTTTGTGAAAGGTATCAGAGAGCCAGTATACTTTCAAGATTATAGCATTTCATCTTAGTCCTCAGGGGTGATAACACATCTGTAGCATTCTTTGTATAAAGTTGTCCTCAGGTGCTCATGAATTGCAGTAATCACTTATCATCAAGTGATCTGTGAGTTTGTTATCACTTCAGTTTTATACAAAAAGGTTTTTATAGGAATAAAGTTTTTATAGAAACAAAACAGCTAACAGTCCACCTGATGGTTAGCAGTTGCGTGTCCAGTAGACACCTACATATATATGTCATTGATTAAGAATGAAACTGTTGATGGTCATTTTTGCCCCGACGACCAAGATTGAAGCCACGGTACCATTAAAAAGTGTTCGGTTTTCTTCATTCACCATAACAAACACAGCATCATATCCTATATCATCCTGTGGGTGTCCTAAGAGGTGACATAGAGAAACATACCAGGAGATAGGCAGTAGTGTCTTTCTAATAACAATTAAACAAACAAAAAAACTGTGGTTGCCAACCCGCCTGCCAAGCGTATTAAAGTATGATAAATATCCACCCTATGAAGTTATTTAAGGGGAGACCTATGTTCAGCAGTGAACTTTTGAGGGGTGTAATGTGAGAGCGTAATCCTTTACCGGTAGTGGCGGCTCGTTCATAATCCAGTCATAATACGTTTTGACGTTGCTCTATCATGTTATATCAAATCAACTACATGCTTAATTTTTTTTAGCTATGTTAGCTTATATAATAAGATTCTAGTTTTAAGAAATATTAACGTTTATAACTAATTTGCCAAAACCTCCAAATAGTGCTTGACATTACAATCACGTATCGCATTCATTGCTCTACATCCTAATTAGACGAAGTCTCGAATCTCTAACGGGGAAAAATTAACACCTTCTTTTCAATTTGCCTATACTATGCTAGCAATTCCACGTCAAACTAGGTGCAAGCTTTTAATTAGGAGTGGTTCCCGACAGTAGTCAAACGGTGAACTCGAATCCACGACTTTTTAGCTTCTCAGACCGTAACCAGACTACTGTCGCTTTATTATACATATACTTATTGTTTACATCAATAAGAAAATATTAATTTTTATAAAATTTTATAATCAAAGGGTAAAAACCTCGTTTATTTTTAAGGTGAGGTTAGGACCAAAACAAAAGGATAATTGGAGGAATATTATATGCATCAACCGTACCGTCTAGTGACGGTGTAAGAATATTCACTATCCTATGTCGTTCAGTGGATGTTGTAACAGACGACAACGAAAACTGAAACAGGAGATGAGAGCAGCATCTTCCTGACAACAACTCAAAAATATGAGAAAGTACTGCTGATAATCTGCTTATCAATCGTGGTAAATATGCAAAATTCCCCTTTATATGGACATCTATGGGGAGCCTATGTTCACCAGTAGACTTTTAAAGGCTTTAGTGGATGTAGTAGATACGCACCAAACTTATATGCGCCTTTAACACTTAGGGAGTCGCGTCCTAATTTGTAGCACAAGTAGTCGCTGCCGGGTCCACTGGACCCAGTATATTATCATAAGATTATTCAAAAACTGCTTTATAAACGTAAATTGTTACTTTCTAATAAGGATTCGATACATGTAACGAAAAATATAACTGAATCAAATACTAATATTTTTTTTGTTTTTAAATAAACAAAGCTGTAACAAAAAAAAACACTAAATTTCTCCATAGTTTTGTGACATGTTAAAATGTGACAATTAGACTAATCGTTAAAGTTTCTACAATTACTTATATCAAACAAAATCTTCTATATTTTATTTCACAATAATATACTCACTTAAACGAAATAAAGAGAGATGAAACATCATAGAAATATTTTAAATAATTAACAAGAATACAATACTTTCTTTGAAGAAAAATCACAGTTTCCAACATTCTACTGACACTTTTTAGCTAACTGACCACCAATGTTATTATTTACTGTGCTACTCTATCGTTGAAAGGTATTAAGAGCGGCAACTTTGCAAACGTCGAATTTTAATAGTTATTAAGCAAAATAACAAGGACTGGGTCCGTTGGACCCAATAGCGGTTCCTTAAGTGTTAAGAGACGTTAAACGTGTGATGTGGGCTTTTCAAGTACACTTATCACCTATTATCAGTAAAAAGCATACTTAAGACGAAGTCTGAAATTTGACGGTGTTTCAGCCCCGTGCCTCTGAAATCACGTAAAGCAGTTGGTCCAGTGCCTAATCTCTCTCCGGTCGTGACGAATAACCGTTTCATCAGACTATGAGAGTATATAATAGTAATACTAGAGAATGGAGGTCATTATTATAATTTTATTTTGCACGTGGATCTTAGCCAACTAATTTTTACACCTTTAAAACAATACCAATAGTTAAAACAATATTGGGTAACATAGTATAGTAACATACATACATGTGGGACTGGGCACGAAATAAAACATTTAAAAACATTTGAACAAAAAAATCTTCATTTTATTTGTTTCCTCCGTCTTAGCCCGTACAGCATAATCTCCGTAATGATCTTTCCTCTCTCTCCTACCTCTTACGTTCCGTTCCTACATATATATATATATGTAAATACACACACTCGAAAATATTAACCTCCTCCTGGGAGTGGGGTTAAAACAACAAAGTTTTAAAGGCAAAATAGTTATACCCAACATTCAGAAATTCTAACTAAGTATACATGTACCTATTTCTTTAATTTGGAATGCTCTAAAAGAATTCTATTCTGTAACTCAACAGCGTAGTCAAAGCCCCGTCTATTCGTAAGAACACTCGCTCGTTACATTGATGACAGAAAACTAAATGCACGTACCATTTCAGCTCCGTGCAGTATAATTTATGAAAACTTAGATATTAATATTATTTCTAAATTGGTAATGAAGGCTATTTATACAATTTTATGCAACTGAAAGACTTTGGTTTTGTTTAGGATTTTGATTTGCTTGTGAGGGTCTGTAAAGATGACGTTAATAATAGTGATGATGATATTCTCTCAGAAATAAGAAACGTCATGCCCTGCCGTGGTACATGACTTTTGGGGTAGTGAATATACTTACACCGCTACTACATGGGACATCATATAGTGATGGTGTAAGAATATCTTCTAAGTTATACATATCGTCCCGTGAGTGTCGTAAGCAGTGTATTTCCACAAACAACTAAAACATATAAAACTGCGGTTACCAACCCGCCTGCCAATTAGAAAAACAAGGACAAATGTCCCCCTATAATAATTTAAAATTAAAAATGTTGTACGGCCGACTTTAATATAAGCGACTTCAATATAGGTTATTTAAGAATAACTTAATAACCATTGGTCTGACCTTGATCAAATTCATATGGGACCACACGAGAACTATCACCTTTCATATAAAGAAAGAATCATCGAAATCGGTTCGCCCAGTACAAAGTTATGAGGTAACACACATAAAAAAAAACATACAGTCGATTTGAGTACCGTCTCCTTTTTGGAAGTTGGCAGAAAAGAGGATAATGGGAGGCCATGTTTATGTGGGGACTCTTATAGACTGTAACGATAATGTTATAAATTACTAAGGTAAATATTAGCGGTAAATCATATTTAATAAAAGTTATTTGCCAGTGAGTATAAATACATAATCTTTGTCTTCATCATTTGCTCTAAAAAGTCTTCCGATAGGCTTGGCAGATGAATTAGCTTTCGATGTACCACCAATATCTTTGACGCTACCGTAAAACGGGGTTACTTTACGAATTGGGGTAACTTTAATAATAGATAACTAACAGTGGTAGAGGTTCTAACAGTGGTAGAGCCACGCGGGAGCTTTTGCTGTCGCACGGATGGGTCGGCTCGAACCGGGGTAGTACCACGACCTCACAGAAAACCAGCGTGAAGTAGAGGTTTACCTATGCGTTTCGCTTGGTAAGTACAGGTGGCCGGAGGCCCTTTTTACTGGAAATGAGGCATTCCATCTTAGTCCTCACGGGTGACAACGCATCTACATTTTGATTTGTAACAGAGGATAGATGTAGATGTCTATGGGCCGCAGCAACCACTTACCATCAGGTGGACTGTGTGCTCGTTTGTCACCCTTATAATATATAAAAAAAAGATAAACTTAGTATTTTTTTTTCGGATTTAATGCGTGATACTGAAAGCAATCAAAATTTTGTTTGTTCTGTTGGCCAGATTGACATGTCGGCCATATTTTACCAAAGCCAAGGAAGTTGTAATATAATATAGGGTGTGAGCGCTTGAAACATCGAAAACGTTCCTCATTTTTCTTAGAAAGAGAGGCACCGAGTTTGGTATTTTATCTCATTCTAACATTGTTAAATGTTTAAGCAAAATTAAAACATTACCAACGTTAAGACAGTTATTAACTTAAAGTAATATTTTAGACATATGCTAGAACGATAATCTTACATGTTTTATCGCCAATCGTAGTTGGTATATTCCATATTGTATTTTAATTAAGCATATTATTAAGTAACACAAAGAAAACCATTAAACACTTTAATGTATGAAATTTATGACTTCAAATGTTAAACAACTAAATACTAACGTTATTTTAAATGGAGAGGAACTGAGTCTTGTAGATACCACCATTTTTCTTGGAATCACATTAGATGCCAAGCTTCAATGGAGCATATATCAAAATTAGCAAGCAGACTTAGCTTTGCAGCATATGCTGTAAAAAAAGTTTAGAAGTCTTACCAGTGTTGAAACAGCTAGACTAGTTTACTTTAGCTATTTCCATAGCATAATGTATGGTATTTTGCTAGGTAAGTCCAACTTCGACCGAGAGGTCAATCGACGGATCCAACTCGGTTGGGCAGCGTTCAGGAAATTACGGCTCGTCAGGTATACCTCAAAACTTGAAAACGAGACTGTACAACCAGTGCCTGTTGCTAGTGATGACATATGAAACTGAGACGTGGTCCTTCACTGCTGGCTGGATGAGGAAGTTCAAGGTCGCTCAGCGAGCTATGGAGAGGGATATGCTCGGAGTTTCTCCGCGTGATAAACTTAGAAATGAGGATATCCGCAGTAGAACCAGAGTGACCGATATAGCCCAACGGATTAGTAAGCTGGAGTGGTAATGGGCCGGCCATATAGCTCGAATAACCGACAACCGATGCGGAAAAATGTTCTCGAGTGGCAGCCTCGTACCGGTGGATGAAGTGTAGGGCATCCCCCGCACTAGATGGAGTGACGACCTGGTAAGATTTGCAGGAAGTCGATGGATGCAGGTGGCTCAGGACCATGCTTTGTGGCATTCCTTGGGGGAGGCCTATGTTCAGCAGTGGACTTGTGAAGGGCTGTAATGATGATGATGATGATGGTTTTGCTAAGGGGACACGCAGCTGACACTGAAGTTATATTTGTTTTACTACGTACACTAAAATAAAAGTAGTTTTACAAAAATAAGTGATATTAATTCTGTAAATACTAGGAACAGACACAAGCTAGTAGTACCAGTTACTGGACTCCATCGAGTCAGTAATTAATTCTTGAGGCGATTTATATGCTTTTACAACAAAATTCCAGAAAATATACAAAATTTGACCTGCTCAACGCTCAAAAACTTTATAAAACTAAGTTTGTATAAAAAGTGTTATTATAATATTAAAGAATTTATGGATGATAATAACCCCTGGAAATGAGGTGATCGCTACATGATTGTAAGCTGTTATTTAAAAAAAAGTCCCGCTGGGTTTCTTGCTGGTTCTTCCCAGGACAGAGGTTTTTTTTTCGAACCAGTGGTAATTAAACAAAAGAGTGACTTTCAATAAGTATTTTTTATAATCTATCTTGAATAAAAAAGTTTCTGTTTTCGTTTCTGTTTCTAAGCTTTACCGAGAGCACAGGCATAATTACTCACCGAGAGCCTACAGATAATTGATATTATACAGACCATATTACGCCAGTATATTCTAAGTATATGGTCCATATATTCTCAGTCTGTGTCAAGCAAAGAGTATAGCTAAATCACAAAGATTAAGAAACAGAACTTCCCTTATAGTAATGACATAGAACTCGTGTCTGTTTCTGTTACACGAATGTTCTTTCCCTAAAAATTAGGAGATGCATTTTACGCTATAGATAACAACACTATTTTAATATTTGACGTTGTCAAATGAATGAATATATTGTTTTTTTTTTATACAATAGGGTAACAAACGAGCACACAGTCCACCGGATGGTAAGTGGTTGCTGTGGCCCATAGATATCTACATCTATCTATATATACGATATATATATATATATATATATATATATATATATATATATATATATATATATATATATAATTATATAGATATATATATCGTTTGCGAATAAAAATGCAGATGCGTTATCACCCGTGAGGACTAAGATGCAATGCCCCTTTTCCAGTAAAAAGGGAGATCCTTGAGACAAGATGGATTACTCATCATGACGCTGTTAAACCACTGCAGAATAATTTAAAAAACTAGTATAAAAACTCGAAATATATATGATCTCAGCACCAACAGAGAAAACGTCGCTACAAAAGAAGCAGTATCTATACTCTTGCCAGCTTTGTGTTACTTCAGATTTTTATGCTATCTTTCCTTTTTTGTGTAAAATCCTAAAAAAAGTTAGTCAGACACAAAAGCAAATACTAAATAATAAAATAATAATCTAGATTTTTTTATAGGATAAGGGTGACAAACGAGCACACAGTCCACCTGATGGTAAGTGGTTGCTGCGGCCCATAGACATCTACATCAATCCTCTATTACAAATCAAAATGTAGATGCGTTGTCACCCGTGAGGACTAAGATGGAATGCCTCATTTCCAGTAAAATGGGCCTCCGGCTACCTGCACTCACCAAGCGAAACGCACAGGTAAACCTCTACTTTACGCTGGTTTTCTGTGAGGTCGTGATACCACCCCGGTTCAAGCCGGCCCATCCGTGCGACAGCAAAAGCTGCCGCGTGGCTCTTCCACTCGATGAATTATCACTGGAAAAGTCTGAGATAAAAATCGAAGCCCAAAAATTTTTTCTTCAAAGCCAACGTATTCAACTAGTGTAAAAAGCTATTTCCTACGTAACGAAAAATGTGGGAATGTAGACATTTTGATTAAAAGAAGAAGAGGAATCAGGAGATATCGAAAACGTTTACCATGAGAAATTACCCGATATGCTGGACTAACATTGCCAGAGGAGCTGCAGAGAGCTATGTTAGAATATCTTGACATATTTTACGAGGAACTAGACCGTCGCTAAAGATCAATGGATGATATTCTCGTGACATTTAGTGTTGTTCAGCCTTACACTCTGCTAACGTCACTAGATAAAGATCTTGGTGCAATAGTTTAAAATCTGACAAAAATCAACGATGCTTTTTCTGCAGGATATATAATTTAGGCGAGTTTACGACTTGAAAGCTGCCAGCATTTCTTCCCTAGAAGCGGTTCAATATAATTCATTGTTGCTTTTGTCGTAAAATTGGGCTATTCTGAATCTGTTCCGAATCTAGCGCTGTGTCTAAGATCTAAGATGAATTGTCTATTAATGCTGTTTCACTTCCATATAAAATTTCGTGTGGCACACTTTATAATAAATATAAAGGATTGAACGAAAAAACGCCTTGTGCCCAACCTGTTTTCACGCATCAAGAGAAATTCTCAATTTTACGTGCTGCGTCTATATGTGGTGACTGGGGGTTTCTTCTTACATTATTTGACCTTCAAATGTTCGTTAAGGGTCGCTTGTATAATTTTGTAGCTGTGAACAAAAAGGAGATGAATTTCGTTCCATACAAGCTTGGGCCCGACGTAAACAAAGTTCAAATATATCTTATTTTAAAGATTCAATCATTTGTTACTTACGACAAAATTATATTTTTGTAGGACCTGGGAATTTGTTTTTATTATTATTTTTATTATTTGTAGGTTATGTAGTAAAATCACTCGTTCTTGGGATAAGTTGATTTAATAAATTGTAAAGAATACAAAAGGATGCCGTTTTTTAGTAATTATTAAATATAATATAATAAAATAAAATACAACTCAAACTTTTCTAATTATTTGATTATTTTCTGCAATTATTTATAAAATGACATCTAGAAAAGTAGCCGGAGGCTGTACATTGTCTGTTCTATTCCTCTCAAAACCCAAGTAACACATTATTGTCCTTATCTGGGCACGACAACCTACTGTCATGTAAATCAAGAGAAAATTCAGGAGTCAAGTTAAATTAATTCACGAAAATAAAAACACGAAATATATCTACAAATACAACCACAATGCCAAATGAGCATGATAAGTTTAAGCACGAAGTTACCAAGTTAAATCTCCTTCAAAACCATACAGCCTATTCAATCGATTTTTTAAATAGATTTATTTTATTCAGTATTTATCTCTACAGATTCGCCTCAATGTTTCAATATTATGAGTTTTTTGATACTGAAGGCTATTTATTACAAAAAATAGCCTTCATTATCTAATGTCATAGACAAAATACATAAAAATATTTAAAACAGTTTTGTTTTTGCTATGGTAAAAGCATTAGCTTTCGTTTTTCATTTTTAAGAAATGTTTTTATGACTTTCCCATACATTACAGAAATAAAAACCATTTAATTATGCTTATAATTTATCGTTATATTACCAACTTATTTTATTATGAACGATATCAACAACCCAATTTCATAAATCTCCTTAACAGAGTTTTTAAGAGAATAAAGATTTTGTAATGAATCACAGCCACCAAGGAAGAGGACACTTAATGAAACATCTTGCCCCGCGAATCAAGAAGTTGATGTAGTTGAGGTCCAACACACCTCGAAGCGAAATAATAATCCCGTACAAACTGAAACAACATCGATGCAAATTCCTCTTTCTGTTACCAGCGAGCCATCCACAAGCTATCAAACTGTTCACGAGGATACCAATGATGATATTACCGATTGTGAGTCAAAATCCCGCAATAGGACAGTTTATTTTAGTAAAGTTTGGATCACAAAATGGAAAAAAGGCATATCATTATGAATGTTCTATTGAAGATATCATTGACCAAACTTGTTATTAAAGGTTATTTTTATTATATATAAGTCCCAAAAAAAAACCTAAACTATTTTTAAGAAGATTCTTAAGATATATCAATTATTGACATCAATGAATGCTACTTGTTCCTCAATGACGTGATTATCAAAGAATTGTAGATTTTATTGCCTGTATTTAATAAACTTTTTGAAAACATTTAACATGTTGGTTTTTGCACTTTTTATTTTATGAAACAGATTTATATAATTATGAGTTGCAATAGTTTTAAGTTTTAAAAATTATGACTCTAGAAAGTAAATGCCTGGTTACTGTAGTCTACTGTCGACTGATTAATGTTAGGTTAAAATATTTAGCTTATCTCGGTTGTTTACACTGTAATACATGTCAAATTCACCTCTTTACTTAAAGTATACGAGCTGTATTGAAGTTCGTTTTTATACCAAAAGCTGTATTTTTCAGGCTGTATAAAAGCAGTATAAGCGCTTATACAGTTCTTATAAATAAAAAGTTGGCACAAATTATGCAGCTTTATGCGTTAGTAGTGCTGTACAGTAGCTGTGCAAGCGTAAAAGAGGCTGAATAACTACTGTTTACAGCTGTTATTTGGTGTGCAAGGAAACTACTCGTAAAACACTACAGATATTGTCTTATAAGTAACTTATAAATACAAACGTTCTAATTGGCTTTTGAATGGGATTACAAAGGAATGAAAAACAAAAAGAACGTTTATTGAATGATGGTGACATTTAATGTACCTATGTACATATATTTAACATATTAATATTACATTACAATTCGAGTTGAGTTTGACGATAATAATTGGTGAATTGAAAGTGCCAAATTAGATTTAATGTAAACTTGTATATGTTTCCTTACGAAAATTGCCGCAACAGCAAAATAACAAAATAATATAAGAACAAAATATAATAAAAAAATTAAATTAATGGATATGGTGGCACATTGGGGCACAGTGATCATTAGTCAATCTGAAATAATGGTATAGGCTAAAACTAATGTCTAATATTCCCAAATTTATATTTTTAATTTTGTTTTTATGGGTCTTAAAATGGCGACAATTTGCTAAACAGCTTAAACGCTCTTTCGAGGGTCTTATAGTCTTAGTAGCGGTACTATGTTTTTTATGGATTATATCATGCAGCCATTGGTTTTTAATCAGTTCTATAATAGGATATTTCTATTATTTACGCTGTATAACAGTTTTTTTAACATAATATATAACTCTGTTTAGATATACGTATAAAAGATGAAAAATCTTGTTTTGGAAAAAGTGTTCGATAAATTTTATTTAGATTTAACATGGTATTTTTACTGCACTAAGTCTTTTTCTTCTTTACTACATATTGATAATAATTTAATTTAGTTCAATAGTACAATATATACACGCAGCGCATGCTAAATGTTGATATTCTATTACTTATACAGATTTAAGTTGTACTATGCCTGTTGTTTATTGTTTGAGTTTTATATCCCGCTCATAGACAGAAATCATAAAAGTACTGTATTTACAAAAGTGTACAATGACACCATAAGAATAAGTTTTAAAAGAGAGTTTGAATACACCATTATCCAGAAATAAGATTATAGTGATACTATAATAACACTAACAGAGTTGTATTTGCAAGAGACAGTATGCAATAAACAGCTTCTATACAGCTTTAATGATAAAATTAGATTGAAGTGTTACAAAATACTTAGAGTTGTATACTTGAGATTTCATATTCTGATTAAGAACTCTAAGCTTACTCTTACTTACTTACTTACTTAAGTTCAAGATTGCAAAGGTCGTTTATATATATCAAAAATAGGGTTGGTCCTGATACACTTCCTTGAGGCACACAAAAATGAGTATTTTTTTGTTCAGAGCTTAACCTTTTCAAGTTTTATATGCATTGATATCGATTTTATAAATAGTTCGCAAAAAGTTGAAGCTCTTTATCTCGAAAACTATGCCCTCTAGCTTATTTAATAAGATGGGGATAGAAACTGTATCAAAAGCTTTTCCTAGGTCAAGGAAAATGCCAATTGATTGGTTCTTTATCTAATTCTTGAGAGACGTGATCAGTCATTACCTGCACAGTATCAACAGTGGACAGTTTTGGTCTGAAACCATATTGTATATTCGATAATATGGATTTACTTTGTAAATAATTCATTAATCTATTGTTAATTAATTTTTCTAATATTTTAGACGTAGATGAGATAGGCCGATAATTAGAGACTTTTTTGTCCCTTGATTTATGTATTGGAACTTTAATGGCTTTTTTTAAACAATCTGGGAAAATATCTTCAGAGAGGCAAATTCTAAAAATAGGAGTTAACGGTGGTACTAGAATTTGTCTAAATTTTCTTAATATACTAGTGTGTATGTCATCCCAATCAACCGCGTTGGTTTCTTTCAGTCCCATTATAATACTTTCTACCTCAGTAGCGTCCGTATCTAATAATGCGAATGAGCTTAATTGGCAGTTTCTTTAAGTTGAAAAAGTAGCACTGTATTTATGATTATTGTTAGAATTGTTAATTATCTGTTCAGCAAGATTTTTACACTATTTTTACTCTACAAGCGGCAAGGATATATTTTGTAATAATTCTGCTGAAAACTCCGATATAAATTTAATATTTTTTACATAATAAAAACTAATAAACCACCATAATAAGGGTATAACCTCTTTTCAACAGTTCTATACACATTTAAAAGTACTATAAGTTCTATATTGGCTGGTATATTGATGTTCATAACACTTGTGTGCTGCTCGGGAGTAGCCCCAAACTACAAACGATTTTGTCATGTATCGGGGTGACTTTGCGATGAAATATAAAATAAGTGCTATATCAATGTAGCCCCACTATCACAATATATCTTTGATAACCAGGTTTTTAAGTTTTTTCTAAATAATTATTTACAATTTTTTTTTGTAATAATTAATTTGCGTCATGAGTCTTCACCAATGTATGTTTTTAAGGTTTTATCGTTAAAATTGCAAAAGTGGGTTCAATTTGAAGTTTAAAATTAATCAATGTCACCCTGTTTTACGGTACTTCAAATCTGGGGCTGATATTTCAGGTCTGGCGTAAACCTGAGAGTCTTATCTATCAAAAGCCATAAGATTTTTAAATATGGGTGACAAACGAGAACACAGCCCACCTGATGGTAAGTGGACAGTATGAACCATTGACTTCTACACCTGCTTCGACTATTGAATCCGAAAGAAGACAAACAACTAAAAACTAAAAAACATTTTAATAATATTAAATAATATACAATTTAATAATAAGCTACGATATTATATAATTAAGATGATAAATTTTTACTATTAATATTAGACCTGATATTATAACTTTTAATTAGTTTTCTTTATATAATATCTTTTAATATTTTAAAATTTTATGTGTTTTGGTTATTTTATATTGTACACCTGATGAGGGATTGCTATGAGTTGCTTAGGTATTATGAGAACAAGCTTATTACATAAATTTACCTACAGTTTTGCAATAAAAATGTTTTTTATTTTAATTTGCTATTTTTTGCATTGCCCAATATACGTCCCTTACCACAGATAAGGGCTTAAATAGCATGATGACTGCTCTTAGACCACCACCACACAGCATTCATAGAAAATAAAAATATAATACCAAAATTAAATCCATTTCTACCGAACAACACATACAATCCATAATATCACCGAATTTCCCTGCCGACGGTACCACAAAGTCAATAAATCTAAAAAGATTTCTATTATAGATAATACTAGGTCCTTTCCATGTTTCTTTTTGTTTCTTGTTGCCATTTCTCGTTTCGTGTATTTATGTACATTTGAAAACGGAGATTACTCCCCAAATACAAGCACAGCTAAAAGATGTTATCAAGCATTGATGAGATATTGAAATATAAAACTAAAATGACAATATCAAATTCGTCCTGCGGATTGATAAAATCTATTTAGAATCAAGCTTTTATAGGCTCTCCAAACACAAGTACAGCTAAACCATGTTATCAAGCATTGATAAGACATTGAAATATAAAACCAGGATAACAATAACAAATTCATCCTACGGATTGTTAAAATCTATTTAGAATCAATATTTTATAGGCTTTGCTAGGATCAGCTTCCTGGTGCAATCAGATTACCTCTATGACTGCAGGAATCCAGTCAGATCCAATCACATATTATTGCACTGTTTGTTAACAAAAATGTATAAGTATATTAAACAACTCCATCGGACTCCAACCGGAAAGACTTCCAAAGAAAGTAAAATAATAAACAGCTAATAAAAAGAAAAGAAACTGCAAGAATTTATAAGTATTTTATACCAAAATTATACAAGCAAATGGCTTGGTAATTAATAGAATTGAACAATAGCAATTCGACATTAATCGGTGATACCAACTAAATTTAATTAGCTGGTTGTAAACAGCCGATTCTGATTTTCGGTTGAGGCCAATATGAACATATTGAAAGATAAATAGAAAAAAATCATCAATGTCATTACAATTTTAACTAAGATACGGGTAGAATTGTGAAAGTGTCGTGTCATCCTACCTTTAGATACCTTTAGATAAAGTAACTGCATTTTTAGACGATCTTAACAATGGAGTTAGAGGCAAACAATTCTTTAGCTTTTCTAGATGTGTTAGTAATTCGGAATCCTGACAACACCTTGAGGTACCCTGTGTATAGAAAAAAGACCCATACAGATAGATATTTAAATGGTGATTCTCATCACCATCCTTTACAGTAAGCTACCGTGGGTAAATCTTTGTTTCAAAGAGCACGAAGGATCTGTGACAGTAAACATCTGGCCGCCGAACTCCAACACGTCAAGCAAGTTTTGCACGACAATAAGCTTCGGATTCCGCGCCCCCGTCAATAAATTAGATTTGATAGACCTCAAATCCTCGCTAAAGAACACCGATTCCTTCCAAGGATGATTCGCGAGGCTATTGAAATCAAAAAACATCCTAATTTCAATAGAGAAGATGGCTGGGTGCTACCATCTGCTTGGGATCCAATAATTAATAAAATTAACCCATTAGGAGCTGAATTATTTTGGGGGCTTAAAATTTTATAATTTTTGATATATTGTTATTAAAGGTCCCTTAAGTTATTTTTGATCATTAAAAGTTAAAGTAATTTATCAGTTTTGGATAAAACAATGGGTGCCGTACGGCATCGCTAGGCTCATACGTAGGCTTCACATCCTTCTATTGGGTGTTAAATAACTAAATTTACCGCTTATTGATAAAATTATGTAGATTTAAAGTAATGTAGGAGTGAATTAATATAGAAAAAGTATTTATTTTATCAAATAATGTAATATTATTACCTCAAGTTTCGTAGTTTACTTACGAACGTAAAAAAATAAAACAAATAAAGAATATTTGAGCAACAAATCTACCAAAATGTTGTAAACACTTTCCCACAAAAATAAGTTCAGGATTTCGGTAGATGACTTCCCTCGAATTGAACTAAAATCTCCTTCAGGAAATATGGACGGTTTCTAAGCTAAATCTTCATCAATCCATCTTCTTGATGCATTCTTCTTTTTTATTTTTTCGATGCTTTTCATCTGCTACGTAATTGTTTGAATCGCATGAAGAACTATCAAGTTAATTAGAGCAGGTTTGACTTTTGCGACCTTCTTCACCACTTTGACTACCTCTTCCGCGGCGTAAAGAAGAGCGGCCTCGTGAAGAATGCAAACCACCAGACGGCGTACAATATGTCCCGGCTACAGGTTATACATCTGGTACCACCCGTGTATTTTCGCGACTAGAGGAGCGTTTCCGAAGTGGTGACAATGACCACTACCCAGCATTAAGTTGACGATCTGTGAGGTTATTTATTAGACCAACCTTTTCTTTGTCACCCGCATCTTGATCAGAGTCGTTTGTTGGTCCTGGAGGTTCAATACAAAGCAACCCGGTTCAAGCTTCTCATTTTCTTCTAGTAAGGCTAGCGTCTCGTCTAGTGAACAACCCTAATCAAGACAAATAAATACTATTACACACGGAATAACCAAAAAAATAAACATAGCTACATGTAATTTGAAAAGACATCATATCGGCCTAGAGGTGCCATGCGGCACCCGTAACTTTTGGCGAATGAAAAACGACATACGCAAACAAAACTGAATAAAATTACAATACACTATAGACAAACAAATATACAGTGGACCCCCGATAATCCGACAAACGTTTTGCAGGGTAGTGTCGGACTATCGAATTTGTCGGATTATAGATTATAAAAGAGTACCTTGTAATCCCACAAATTCCAGATCCAATGATAAGATTTTATAAATTTTATATACTTGTATGTACTCTGAAGTATAAATTATACTTCATTATATATATCAAATTAAGTAAATTAAACAACACAATAGGGAGCTTACATTTTATTATAAAATTAACGTCATTAATGCTATAGAACTTACAAAAATAAGAAATAACTTTACATTAGGAAATAGGTAATTGTCTTAAAACAAATGTACATACTAAAATAATCAAAAATTATGAATCAAGTTATAAATTGTTCAATCATGCATTTGCGAAGATTGTAAAAATTTCTCTAATAATAAATAATAGACCATGTCGGATTAGAGGGGGTGCCGGATTAGACAGGGGCCGGATTACGGGGGTGCCACTGTATATGAATAAAACAAAATGCATTTCTATTCTATATTACACTATATAAATAAATTATAACATACTTACTTGAAAGGTAAATCCATTTTTGCCAATAATTTCACAACACTGATTTATTGACGGACGTGCCGGTCTCAACAAGTGCATCAGTTGAAATAAAGTATTAAAACTTTTGGCTACCTTGTCTTAGAATTGCATCGACAGTCAATCGCCTAGCTTCACCGTTTGATGCATGCGTATAATGCGAAAATATGAAGGGTTAGAATTGTGTGCCAAGCGGCATCGCTAGGTTATAATGGGTTAAATCCCAACCCAAGCATACAACTGTAAGACTTCAAGATACTGTAAGTTCATACTGCGTAGATCGGAACAAAAATTAATGATTTTTAATCTGGAGGTAACCGTGGTTAACTATGACATTGGGACGGTGTATGGTTCCTGTAAAGTACTCGAAACAGCGGGAATATAAAATAAGTTAATATACGCGATAATATCCGTAAAAATTAGTTTTATTTAAATGTGTAGTGTTCGCGTAAATATAAGAAATCATTAAAAAAGAATAATTAAAGTATTATTATCTTTATATATAAAAATTACGTGTCAAGTTGTTTGTCCGAGATGAACTCCTAAACTACTGAACTGATTTCAATGAAATTTGCACACTCTGTGCAGTTAGGTCCA
The DNA here is from genome assembly GCA_963668995.1 of Parnassius mnemosyne. Classification (NCBI taxonomy): domain Eukaryota; kingdom Metazoa; phylum Arthropoda; class Insecta; order Lepidoptera; family Papilionidae; genus Parnassius; species Parnassius mnemosyne. The sequence goes on from CAVLGL010000057.1 coordinate 9,967,325, forward strand.
ACTTGAGAGATAGGATAGTTTATATCCTGATAAGTGAAACTGAATATATTTTTATTACGAAGTTAAGGATTTTTTATATGAAGGGTCGTCAAAAAGGGCAGAACAACGTCTGCCTCGTCAGCTAGTCTTTATATATAAAAATTACGTGTCACGTTGTATGTCCGCAATGGAGTCCTAAACTACTGAATTGGTTTCATTGAAATTTTGCACATTTTGGTCAAACTTGAGAGATCGGATAGTTTTTATTCCGAAAAATGACCCTCAAAATTTTTTAATGCGAATTTAAGGATTTTTATAGGAAGGGTCGAAGGAAAGGGCAGAACAACGTCTGCTTGGCCAGTTAGTATAATTTAAATTATAATATATTGTTTGTGTATTTTTGGCTCGGTACATCACCACTTACAATCAGGTGAAATACTTTTGAAGCACTGGCTTTTAATAGTTAAAAACAAGGATATTCTAAATTATTTAAAAAACATTTTAAATAAAAAAGTTATGACCGAAAAATTATAAGCATAAGTATATTTAAATTAACGTGAAGCAGAGATCACACCTCATAAACAATAGATTAAACTGAAGTACATTTCAATTAATTTAAATGTCAAACAATATGTCGGAACATCGCTACAATGTTACAAACCTGGATAATATTTTTTTGAATAAATGGCATTCTACCGACTATACTGATTCCTTAGACTATGTCGGTTACTCGAATTCTACTGCGAACTCCATTGCGAAGTCCATCACGCAGATAATATCCGAGCAAAGCATTCTCTGTAGCTAAGTGATTTTGAACTTCCTCATATTCCCAGCAGTGAAGGACCACGTCTCACATCCATATGTCAGCACTGGCAACACGCACTGGTTGTACACATTTTTTTCTTGTTTATAAAACGTTACCCCCACACTAGGATTTTCTCCTGTATCGTGGAGGCAGTTTACAAACAAAAATTGCACAAGAACAAACATCCAGACCCGGAACAATTATTTGTAGGCCATACAAATACTTGTTCCGTGCGGGATTCAAACCCACAGCCCCAAGCGCTGGAACTCATTGCTAAGCCACTGCGCCACGGAGCCGTTTTGTCTTTTTGTTTTGAGGTATACATGACGAGAATATGTGTAGTGATCCCCCGAACGCTGCCCAGCGGAGATGTATCCCTAGATTGATATCTCAGTCAAAGTTGAACTTAGGAAATAACAATGGGCTTGCTATATAGCTCTAAGAATTGACAACCGATTGAAAAGGAAGGTTCTCGAGTAGCAGCCTCGTACTAGTAAGCGAAATGTAGGGAGGCCCCCAATACATGCAATGACAATCTGTTAAGACATGCAGAAAGCCAATAGATGCAGATGCAGGGTCGTCCTTTGTTATGTAGAAAAGGATGGAAAGATCACCTAAGAATGAGGGAGGCCTATGTTAAGAAATACACTTGTAATTGGTTATAATTATGATCGTGATTAAATTGTATCGTTGAACTGTGTTTATTATTCACCCTCGTGTACTTTGTTAATATTATATTTTATTTTATTTTATTTCATTTTTAAGACAACTACAACAATAGATTACACATTCGATCCTCCATAGTCTCAAGATTATAACTAATAATTAGTATTAGTAATATATAATATAATAATAATTCACCTTTTTTGTCCATGAATTATACTATGTTCATAATAATTTCTTTATGTAATGGAATATATAAATACAAACGCTTGGCAATATTTTTAAAAATTTTCCGCATAGTCTTCCGCATAAGGATATGTTTTCGTTTAGCTTATGAAAATATCTATGACTCGTAGTGCAGGTAAGTTCTGTAAGCCGGAGCAGATTTTATATTATTTTCTTGCATCAAGGTTTCATCACCTCTTAACACCAGATGAGATTGTAGTAAAACATTGGCTCAAAATAACTAAAAAGAGGGAAAAACAGTTTTCAATCTTTGTGTCTCGTAAGCAATAATCGTGATTAATTCAGTCAGGTCAAAGTTTCGACGGTCCCAAGGTAATAAAACTTTGTCAGGACAATTGAAATTAGTATTCCACGGCACACTACTGAAATTTTCAGATCATCTTTAACGGTACAGGCAGCACTCCTTTGGATTACGAAATATACAATACTCTTATTTAAAAGAACACAACAAGTAAAAACAGGTACTTACTTCTTCAACAACATTACTTGAAGGCAATTACTATTATTACATATATTTATATGCGTGAAAACGCATGCCAATAACGAAACAAATATAATAATATTTTCTACAGATATAACGCCACGGAATAAAAAAGCGGTAAACGAAACAAAAAAAAACGTAAAACATTTATATTCTTTTTTGTTAGCATCATTTTCGGCCAGTGTTGATTGAGCCAGGCCGTGAGGGAGGCGTAATAGAATTCATCACGCTAGTGCATCCCCTTTGTGTCGCAAGGAAATACTAGAAAAAATTTATAGCTTCCGTTAGATGGAAATAAAGAAATAAATAAATAGCGGTATAATCAACTTTTTACTCCAGGTGTAAATTATCAGAGCAGCGACAGCAACAGCGTCAACGGTACTGTGGTCGTCACGCCCCTGACAAGCACGAATATTAAACAAATCCTCCAAACAAAGCGAGGCCATGTCCAGTAGTTAACTTTTGCTGGGTGGTGGAAAAGAAAAAAAAAAGAAAATTATTTTTTTATTGTTTGTCTCTGCACAAAGAACAGGATTCGTTGCCAATTTAATTACAGACTGTTTGATATCCCATGCACTTTGTTAAACGGCACTAGCGTAATCATGTTGTTTGACACAAGCTTACACTATTCGATTGACAGACAGAATAGTAAGACAATAGTAATGAACCGTATGTAGGTCATAACATAGGGAATTAGTTAATATTTATAAATTCCGATTAAGAGATGCGAGTATTAAATCTGAAAATGATTTTTTTTATTAAATGAAATTAATGGCAATCTTTTTATTTCTTTATTCCATGTATTAAACAATACACGAGTATATTTATTATAAATTTTAACAACGCCGAATATGGTATGTTTTCTCCACAATTGATCAAAAACTAAGCAAATATTCATTACATACTATCAAAAGTCCACTGTTGCTCATGGTCGTGCTACATAGATTGCTTTATAGACGAATATATTTATCATAGTTGCCACTCATCGAAAGCGAATTGGCAACGACAGGTTTATATTATTGTCAGTTGTTATCAAGTTACCTCTTGCGACACCCGTAAGACGATATGTTGTCATTGAAAAAATATGTATTATATACTAGAACATACACCACGGCAACATCTGTACGGCAGTGTGGGGTGCGTGGTAGGAGGCACAAAGTCACTTTTTGGCACATATTAAGTAAGTTTGAGTTTGCGGCCTGTAATGCGTGTTGCAAACAACCAAGTGCCGGCGTCTCTTTTAGTACGAAGTATATATTATTGCAATATTTAGGGTAGTTAATAATACGCGCTCTGGTTTACAAAAGCAGTGTTGTCAAAACTCCGCTACTGAAATTATAATTAGTAAAAATTTTTTGTCGTGTAGTGGCGTTGTATGATAATTTAATATCTCATATCATCTCGTGATTACCGTAAGGGAAATAAAATAGATAATGGTTAGCAGCATCTTCCTGATGCTGCTAACCATTAGAACCTTGAAATAAAAACTTCGGTTGCCAACCCACCTGCCAAACATGCTAAATATAGCAATCATCCTCACTATAAGGCATTCTGTTGGAACGCCTATTTTTCGAACTCTTGATAGGCTGTGATAATAATGATGATGATGATGATGAACTGAAAGATGACTATATTCTTAATCGTATCATTGCAGATGCTATCGTTAAGTGCTTTGAATTGTTTAAAGTTATGGCGTTTGACGCATAACACCATTACTTCATAGCGCCTGGTAAGGAGTGGACTGATTCTATTCTTGTCCAAAGTGAGTGTGAGTAGAGGGAGTGAGTGATCATTTAAGAGGAATATAATATCAATCAGGAAAGTTTCATAACTGGCTTTAAAATTCAGTTCATTGTTTTTTTTGTAACAATTTTATTTTCTACTTTTTCTTTCTAGCTTTCTGAGAGCGAATTGCTTTAAACGAATACTTTTTAACTATTTCTAATTTTAATTAACTACTGCTACTTTTACTAACTTTTTGTTCGATTTTATATTCGAATAGCTGTTCCTCGCGACTTCGTCCGCGTGTTATTTGGGGTTTTAGTTTTTTTTGCGAGGAACCCTAATTATTTTTCTAAAAGAAAAGTATCCTAAGTTACTCCTTATGACATCAGTAGGTGTGAATTGGGGCTTCTGCGTCACTTGCTCTCGCTTCGCTCGAGCTACATGCCGCTGAAGGCCCCAATTCTCTCCTTTAGAGGTCTAAATTTTTAGTCTAATTCTCGATTCGCTTTTTTTTATCTTTTTCTAATGCCGTTTCATTCGGAATCTCAAATACAAATGGTTCAATAATATAACAACAAAATATGAAGGCTAATCTATTTCATCGTTAAAAATGCAAGGTGGTACAAAAAACAGTTACTTACACTTAATAATAATCGTTAACGGTATGAAACTATATTTTTTTCTTCTTCTCGAACACAAACGTAGTTTAATTTAAAAGATGAAGTGTTTATTTACATATATTTTATTAGAAATCAAACAATCTTTTTGTTTTCTAAACACCATTTCTTAATACATAAAACATTTTTTAACGCACATATTTTCTTATGAGTAAAACAGTTATACAGTAAAGTATCTTTACAATAAAGTTCACAAAGAGTATTTAAATTGGGAGCTCCTAAGTACTTATATCTATGATAGTATTATTTTTATTACAAATATCTTGCACCCATTTAATTTTTTCACATCCTTTTAAAAATATTTTTATCTTTCAAATATGTCTTTATAATTCTGTGAAACTCTCTATAATCAACAAAGCCCTCACTCCATCGATACCCTCTGTGCTTTTCAATCCAGCCAATTTGTTTTTTCTCTTTAGGAGATAGTGAAGTGAATGGTTAAGGAGGTTTAATTAGGAATATATTGGTGAACTCTAGAGTGGCTATAGCAAACTCCTTTACTATAAATTTATTTTTGCTATTTTTGAAGCCTTGAATATCGACGATTATTGTATTGCTATTCATGATATTTTCTTAACGATATAACTCAGTGGTTTGTATTCGAATATACAGTCGTTTAATATCAAGCAAGAAGCGGTTGTCTGATCTGGTATTTCTTGGTCTGTCTCGATTTCAACTCTCACATCGATCGATCCTTTTAAAGTTTCGTGTTGTCTTGAGCAATCAATTACAAATAACGGAGCCACGCCTCTGAACTCCTTTAAACCCATCAACGGCTTTGACCGGTGTCCATGATAGGACTGTTGAAATCTCGCATACTGATTGTATAGTAAAGTAAACTTATCGTCTGAAAAACTGCCATTCAGCCCCTCATAAGGATAATTTGATAAATTTAAAAAGACTCTTACATCTCGTACGTGACAGTGATCAAACTCTGCCATTGATAATTTCGCGTTAAGTTTGCGGTTGGTTTGAAGGCAATGACCACAAATCGTGGTTTCTCTATTTGCGATGAAGTTTTTATAGACCAAGTATGTTTACGTGTTATGGGTAGCAATGGATGTGGCGGCGCTGTCGTCGCGTCACAAGCGAAACACATCGAAGCCTAAATCGCGTTAACAAAGTTCCGAAGTTAAAACATTATATATAGAATAGCTTCGAACTACCATTCGGAGCGTTGGCCGCTCCCCTTTTCCATCCACCCGCCACAGTGGTGACCAACCGACGTGATATGAACACGCAACCAACAACCTTCGGAAACTACTATTTCAAACCTTCGTCATCATCCTCAAGTACCCCATTCATTCGCTCCCGAGCTGATATTGTCTGCAGTCTTCACATTCTGCAAGCCATCTAGCTTTACAAAGGTTCATCACAGCACTGGAATAATAATGCTTCCTGTTCCTACAAGGTACCCTCTGCGCTACAGTGTTCGGCACGGCTCTGAGCCTTACTGCTCACCTCTGCTTCACTGCACTCTCGCAGATTACTTGCCTTCTTCTCAACTCACCGCAGACTTACAAGGCAATTCCCTGGCACTTGCAAATTCGTCGACATCTAGACTACCCTATCGACCTCCGGTCTGAGCAGGGGGGTGATGTGGCGGCGCTGTCGTCGCGCCACAAGCGAAACACATTGAAGCCTTAATCGCGTTAACAAAATTCCGAAGTTAAAACAGTATATACAGAATAGCTCCGAACTACCATTCGGAGCGTTGGCCGCTCCCCGGGCAGAACACTTTGCCCGGCGTGAGATCTCTCCTTTTCCATCCACCTGCCACAATGGATATATTCATATAAGTCCCAGGAACGGAAAGCTAATGGAATAGTTGATTCTTTCACGATCTGATACTTTGATGTGTGGAACTCGCCAAACTATTTTATTTATTATTATATCAACTTACTGTTTAGCTTACTGTTTAGCTGAAAAATTTAAAAACCCCATTTTTAACGAACTTTAACCTTGAATATATTTTTTTGCAGATGTGGGATTGATGGGAACTTTTCACGTTTTATTCCCAACATTTGTAACAATTATTATCTCTATGCGCATTATTGTAACCTTGAATGTCTTTTTTCAACCGGACTAAGAGGACATTTTAATTGAATTTTAGCTTTCAATCAATTGTCAAAGCCTCATTCGAATATCAGCATGATTCACTGTGTGCCGATGGCGTTGACAGCTAAAGAAAAAAATGATATATTCCTCTGAAATATGCGATTCGTTTGAAAGTAATAAGAGAATTTTTTGAATATAAATAAAAAATACTTTTAAGATTTGCTAAATTTATCATGGTACCTTGATAAGAAGGATTGAACTGCTGAAAACAGTCGAAGAAAACGTGTTAAGAAGAGCAGTTTGATCCTCCAAATAATTTTTTTTAAAAAGTAGATAAAAAGTAAAATCTGAATTTGAAGAACTACAAAGAATAATATATGTAATTTCCATATTAATACGAGTAGCTTCCGTGCTAGGACGAAGTGTATAGAAGAATTTATTTTTTGCTGACACTTTTCTAGCTTCAACATCAGAAAATATATTATGTATAATTTTTCATATTTTTTTTTAATTTTTCCCCATTTCAGTGCATTAATAACATCAAAAGTTCAAGGTAACAATCAGAATGTCCTCTAAATAGTTACATCCAAAATTTCATCCCCTATTTAACCAGTCTTATGGGCGGAATTTATTCCTCAAATTTACACAAAACCATCCCTGAAGTACATACACTTTATAATAAAATCGATTTATTATTGACGAAGATATCACGTAACATACGTACAAAAAACATATAATCGCTTTAAAAAGCTTCTTTACTTTTAAAGTCAGCTAAAATACCAAAAAAAAAAGTCATGTAGTCCAATAACACATTGCGTATATAAGGATGTGTTCTAGCAAAAAAGTATACTGCCGGAATTTTAGCCAAAAACACTCCCTTTTATGAATTCCTTTTTATCTTCAACGATTTCATGTTTTTAAAATTCCTTTTAAGCGATGTACTCAAAAGTTGATCAGAGGACGATGTTGCACATACAGCGCAGAATATAACGACGTCCGATCGTTCCTGAAAAGAATTCTTACTGATAATTACTTCATGCCAATAACGAGCTTACATTAGTACGTTAAAGGTAGTATATGTCAGGCATAGATTTTAAGTTCCTTTGGCTTGCGCTTATTCTTGTATAGTACACAATTAATTACAACACAATATTTTCTTCGCATTTGACAGCTGAAAGTTGAGTGTTTTCTTTAAAAACTCGAAAAGAAGATTATGCTAACAGTGTGTGTTGCCAAGAGTGGGATGTCATATCGATCTGAGACGTAGTCCTTGACTCTTGGTCGTATGAGAAGCTCAAGGTCGCATGCTATGGACAGGACTATGCTTGGAGTTCTCTTACATGATAGAATAAGAAGTTATCTGAAGTAGAACCAGAGTAATCGACAAAGGCCAAAATGAAAGAGATCAGTAAGCTCATTTAACAAAGGGTCGTCTATTAGAAAAGAGTATAACGATCCCTAGATAGAATGAAAACCTGGTAATTGATGCATAAAGTTAATGGACGCAGGTGGCTCAGGACCATGCTTTGTGGTATTTCTTAGAGGAAACCTTATTCAGCAGTGTACTTGCGATGGGCTGCAATGATGATGATGCGGGTTGAAAATTTTGTGATGGCTCATTAAATAAATCAATTGCTATTTGTAAAATAACCAGTGACGTGCGCGTACTGTTATACTATAGTTCATTATGTATACGGTTGCTGGCAGAATAATAGCGTTGTAGATTCAATGCAACACAAGCTGACTCAGAGCCCTTTCAATGTCCTTTTATATTATTATTTTGTATAGCGGTATTAATGAGCACCACCTTCTGCATTTGAACTCGTAGCGGTCCGTCACGGAGTCCCAGTCGGCTCAGATGACTGGAGAGGCTCACCAGTATTAGCCCGTTCGCAGATACGACTACAGGAATAATTTCAGAAATTTTGCCTGCTTACCTGTTTCACCTTTCACGAGGTTCTCGTCATACGGAATAGTAATGTCGACAAAAATATCGTTAATTATTCGTAATAATAGTCCTGTCTACGATGATGGCCCACTAACAGTAGAGCCTGGCGAGATCATTTTGAGCGCAGCTATCGGCAAGTACTTATAATACGGCGGTTTCTAATCCACAAGACCGCATTTCAGAGTGAGTCCCTAGTGTAGAATCCTGGCTACTAAGTTGTGCCTGTGCAAATATTTAGAGTAAGTAATCGCCTAACAATCGGAGGTGACATGCCTAAGTGACTCTCACCGGGATCGTGACAACCTCGACGGATGTTGACTATATTATCCCTTAAGATGTATCTCAGATAGTTGTTGGTCTTTATAACCTGATCCTGTATTGCAAAGACAAAACCATCAGCTTCCCCGAAGAGTTTACCAAAACGTATCCAGTAGCCTTGTAGTATCTCGCGTGGAGTTTCTTCTCCTTCCATACGGTATCCCGGTTGGAAATGCCCTGTATCTGTATTAATGGGTCTTGCTATTGATCATTTACTAATAATAGAGGGATAAGCCCCTTATCACACAAATAAAGTCCCTGTAGAATGGATCATCCGATCTTGCCAGGAAAAGATTACCTGGCAATATATAAAGACAACCTGGAATAGATAAAGACCGAATGGTGAAGAAAATGTGTAGCGCGAAATTTAATATTAAAAGGTATCGAGGTAGACCGAGACTAACTTTCGAAGACCATGTGAGCAAATTGCTCGAAGAGGGTAGGGTCAAGAGTACTCGGATACCTAGACGTGCATGCATGAAGAAGATAATGAATCTGAAAGAAGCGAAAGAGGTTTGTAAGGATCGTGACACTTGGCGATCTGGTCTCTCTGGCTACCCCGTTAGGGATTGTGCGTGAAGATAAGTAAGTAAGTAAAAAAGGATGTTAAACATGTGTTCGGGCGTCCTCGCAGTCTCCAGATCAAGCTCCCATGGGCACAGTAACTCTGATAGTATCGTAGGTTGCTAATGCAACGCCTCGCTCAACTGCCATTCTCCATTCTTATTCGCTCTCACTTATATGTACATAAAAAAGAAAAGTAGTGTTAAACAGCGGTTACACGTCCTCTCACTAAAAGTGCACCTCACTAATATTCGAGGATTGCACTCTAATCTCAGCGCAGTCCATCACCATCTTGAGACTGAAAAGTCGCAGCTACTTTTCTTGACAGAGACGCAAATTGGATGTCCATTGAGTGCGGCGTACCTTGACTATCCTGGATTCTCCCTGGAGCACAAATTCCATCCACGTGCTGAAGTATGTGTGTATGTCTGCAATGACATCTGCTTCCAGCATCTCTGTCACCTTGAAGACCCCACTTTTTTGACAATCTGGGTGATGGTAGATACAGGTATTGATAAAATCCTTTATGCCTGTGTCTATCGATCGCACAGCGGTGACCAGGAGACAACACGATTATTTGATCACCTTAGTGAGGCTGCTGACGTGTCCCTAAATCGGTATCCTACTGCACAGTTGGGCTTTCTGGGGGACTTTAACGCTTGTCACCAAGACTGGCTGTTCCCATGCCAAAAGACCGACCATGCTGGAAGAGAAGCGTGGAATTTTACTTTAACGCTAGGTCTTTCTCAGATGGTAAAGGTGGCGACTAGGGTACCCGATGTAGACGGTCACACAGCAAATTGCTTGGACCTTCTGCTGACTATGGAACCAGACAGATATGAAGTACAGGTTACTTCTCCTTTGGGTACATCTGACCACTGTCTGGTGAAATCTGTATCGTCATATTCTCCAGCTGATTACGAGTCCCAAGATGTTCGACGAATATGCCGGTATAAGTCAGCTGATTGGGATAAGATATGACATTTTTTTACATCTTATCCTTGGCGGGAGGTCTGTTTCTCTTCTGCGGATCCGTCGAGCTGCGTGGTTGCGATAACGGATGTGTTGCGTCAAGCTATGGAGTACTTTATCCCCTTCTCTGATGCTTCCACCGTTAGCAAAGCTCACCCATGGTTAAACGCTGAATGCGCCCAAGCTGAAAGCGCAAGCATTTAGCTTATTTATCCTGGGTTGACGCTCGAAACCGCAAAGCTCCGGATATTAGCTCCAAGAAGAGAACCGCCAAGTCCTACACAAAAACATTACGGAAAGCTAGTCTCGATCGCATTAAACATATTGACGCAAAACTCTCTGCCAGACCATCCGGCACTAGAGCTTTTTGGTCTCTCGCCTAAACGGTCGAGACAAACTTCTGTCGGCCTACACTGCCTCCGCTGGTTAAACCGGATGGCACACTGGCGCATACGGCTAAGAAGAAAGCAGACTTGTTTGCGTCTCTCTTTGCCTACAATACACGTCTGGACAGTGGCAACAACGTTCCACCAAAATTACCTCACTGCGGGACCTCTATGTCGGAGATTCGTATAACGAATAAGGAGGTTCTTGAAACTTTGCAACTTGTGTCTAGACGTGAATAAAGCTAGTGGACCAGATGGTATACCAGCTATAGTCCTAAAGGCTTGTGTACCTGAGTTGTCTCCTGTGTAGACACGCTTGTTCCGCCTCTCATTTAGTACTGGAATAGTGCCAAAATCCTGGAAGCTGGCCAACGTGCAGCCTATTCCAAAAAAAGGCAGCTGCGCCGACCCTCACAATTATCGGCCAATCTCAATTACCTACATACTCTGCAAGATTATGGAGCGTATATTGAATGCCCGCTTAATGGCATACCTAGAACAGAATGACCTCCTTAGTGACCGGCAATATGGGTTTCGCCGAAATCGGTCAGCTGTGGACCTTCTAGCGTATGCCACACACGTCTGGGGCGAGGCACTCGAGAACAGTCGGGAAGCACTTGCTGTTTCCCTTGATGTCTCGAAGGCCTTTGACAGAGTTTGGCCCACTAGCCTTTTGGCTAAGCTTCCAGCGTACGGCTTATCCCCTGGTATGATTGAATGGGTAAAGGACTTTCTGAGTGAACGGTCTCTCCGGGTCGTCGTCGATGGCTGCTCATCCGATCCTATGGCGACTAACGCCGGTGTTCCTCAGGGGTCCGTTCTCTCCGCAACTCTCTTCCTGCTGCATATTAATGATCTGCTTATGCCTGGTATCTATGGGTATGCAGACGATAACACAGCTGTTGAGAGATACCAACGAAGTCCTCGGGCCAGTCGGGATCAAATCCAATCCGAAAGAGAAGCTATCATAGAGCGTGTGAATCTCACACTACAGACAGTCTCCGATTGGGGCGATGCCAATCTTGTGAAGTTCAACGCCTCCAAAATACAAGCGTGTTTCTTCACTACAAAAAGGAGCCAGCTCACCTTGGCTCCTTCTTTTCGAAATGTATCGCTGAAATATACCGACCGCCTTCAGTTGTTAGGGTTTGAAATATCCTCAAATTTGAACTTCGGGCGGTTCATTGAGTCTAAAGCCAAAGCAGCTGCAAGGAAGCTGGGAGTCCTTGCAAAGGTGCGGCGATACTTCACGCCGGGACAGCTGCTAACTTTATATAAAGCACAAGTCCGGTCTTGCATTGAGTATTGCTGCCATATATGGGCTGGTGCTGCAAAATGCCACCTAGCAGCTCTGGACTCAATGGAAAGGCGTGCTAAGAGGCTTATTGGTGACCCGAATTTGGTAAAAACCAATCTTATCAGCCTCGAACGCAGACGTAAAGTAGCCAGCCTTTCGGTTTTCTACAGGATGCATTTCGGAGAGTGTGCACAGGAATTACATAATTTAATTCCCCCCTCTCCCTTCCACCATCGGAAAACTAGACGTTCCGCCAGTCTCCACCCTTTCGTTGTTGACTTACCACGCATTCGAACCAAACGGTTCGCCACGTCGTTCATTATGCGTACAGCAAAGGAGTGGAATAAGTTGCCAGCATCTGTCTTTCCATCCGATTACAGTGTGGGTGTCTTCAAGGCAAGAGTGAATCGGCTTTTGTTAAGTCAGTGCGCTTCACCATCTTAGGCTACATCACCACTTACCATCAGGTGGGATCGTAGATAAGCGCTGGCTTAGTAGAATATAAAATAAAAAAAATACTCAAATTTGCCCTTGATGGTTTTCCGCATCCGTCATCCGCTCGTCTCGTATGACAAAGGATCATACTCTACTGCGCCATACACTACTCGAGGAAGTCTCTAACTGTACTCATTAAATGTTATTGTATACATTAAATAATCATGCTATGTCATTATATATCAAAGCCATAAATAAAGGTAATAATTTCTACGAAGTGTTTATTTAACAATACACAGCCATGAGATGATTTACAAATATAATAATTTTGAATTTGATCGTAATTAATTCAACACAAGTTCCAATATTTGGCTAATCTGTATTCTATAGGTAAATTTAAACAGTCTCTCATCGACTTGTTAACATTGAATGAAAATTAATTCTAACATCTATAACGACTTAGAATATCTATATTGCTTATTACGATACAACTTCCGCATACTGTTGCAAATGGTAACTAGTAAAGTATTCAGAATCAATTATGTATTTTTAAATAAAATAAGGGTGATACACGAGCACATGATGATAATTAGGAGTTGTGACCATAGACACACACCCACACAAAAACCCACACACACGCAGAGAGAGAGAGAGAGAGAGAGAGAGAGAGAGAGACATATATATATATATATATATATATATATATATATATATATATATATATATATATATATACATATACAAACGCGCGCGCGCACACACACACATGCACACACTTACGTACGCACACTCGCACGCATGCACTGCAATATTTAATTTAAAAAACAAGTTGATCATCCTTAATGGAGGAACCGGGAGATCCATAGCACATGGTATCCTAGTTTGGACTCCCGTCTCCTACAAATTTTTGTTATCTTTGTTTTATTTATATGAAAAAAATATGTTGGTAAAAGATAAATTATCCAATGTACAGTACATGTGGGTGAAAATAATAAAGTTTATTATTATTATGTTATAATTATTTGAGTGAAGTGTAGTCAAGTTGACTAATAGTATGTCATTATCAGGTGGTTACAAGTCGTGCGGTCCCGCTTGTGCAGAATTGCAGCTAATGTTCACTGGACTTGAAATAAATTATTGTTTGTATAATTAAAACTAATGTTAGCGGTTTAGCATCTTTTACACGCCTCAACTATCTCAACTTACCAACATGTCTGCCAAATGTAGCACCTATGACAAATCCTCTAATTAAAAAAATACGTATAAGAATCATTGGTTATGAATCTTAGACGTGGCAGGGTCGCGCTACAGCTGTGTTATTGGTGCAACACAAATGGGTAAGCTCAACAGGGGAAGGATCACCCTCGCAGAGAATACCGACGTGAAAAATAATCTTAATGCTGCTATGCTCTTTTTTACTGGGAATGAAGCATTCCATTTTAGTCCCTTGGAGTGACAACGCTGCGCCCGTGAATTTAGAGGAGCAAAGGCGTTCCCGTGACCCCGCCGACAAGCGGCGAAGGTGGAACACTATGGGGTTTTCTGAGTTTTGGAGTCCGACATAACCCATCCTTGCCACCGCGAGACGGATATACGTAGGCATTTCTCCATATAAAAAATAGAGTGACAATATATTTACTATATGACATAGCTATTGTATAGGTACTTTTATATTACATAAGTATAGATACCTGTAATAGCCGCCTATCAGTGTCTCATATTACTTAGGTGGTCTGGTGTGCTATCTTATTACCCTATCCCTATTAAAAAGACCTTGCTTCTTAAGTTAACAAGATTATAGGTTCAAAGATTAATTAAAAAACTCTATTTCTTAAAAAGTCCAGTGAAAAGAGAAAACAATTATACTTTGTGGTCACTCCCAAAATTAAACGAACATAACGACAATATGTGTAGTGTGAGAACCACTGTTTAATTATTTGTAAAGGTGCTAACTGTCAAATAAAGTATTTTCATTTTCATTTCATTTTCATTTTCATATGTTTGAATCCATCAAGCTGTTTACGCTATAGAGCATAACAAAGAAATAGACATACAACATACACACGTTCTCAAAAAACAATACCCCCCTCGAGATATCGAGCAAAAATTCAGCAAAAATACTTAAACAGAAAGTAAGAAATTATATTTTTAAATCCGTATTTCCGCAAATTGGGCACAACTGAAGTTCTGTATGTAGGTATGTGCAACTCGTGTAGTGCCCTCGAAGTAACGAGGGATGAGTTGTTGGTAATAGACGGGTCTCTAAATGCAGCGTCGAATCGTAAAATAAATCTCTTCTGAGAGATTTTCAGTCTGTATTTTTCACTAGAAATGTTTTGAAAATAAACGTATCTTTTACAACAATTCCTATTCAACATACTGACATTCAGTGAATCTTTTACCCTACTTAAATTATTCACTGAATGTGTTCAATTTCCTCGTGATTTCAACATTTAAACTGTTTTCTTATCTGTAATACACTGTTAACTAGGAGATTTTATGTATCTATCCATCCGTCCATTACAACCTATAAATACGCTACATAGAAGGCCTTTTGCCATAGTTGCCAAGCTTCACAGGTGGGTTGCCTACCACAGTATTTATTATTTTGCGTTATTGTCAGGAAGATGGTGCTGTCGAGGTCCTGTTTCAGTTTCTTACGACACCCATAGAATCATATGGTGTAGTGGATATTGCTACACCTTTACTACCCAAAAACACAATACTAGATAAAATCTCGTAAAATCTTTTAAAATTTAAAAAATGATGGAGATTTTACTAATTATTTTTATTTTTAACTTGACTTTTTATGATCTTAATTACGTTTACACCAATAATAATGGGTACATCCTACATACACAGTGAAGGTAATTAAATGATGTAAGTTAATATTCTATAATGATACACTTATACCTCAAACACAGTAAACAAAAATGCTTAATTTAAAACACGGCGACCGCCGGCCGCCACGAGCGATGACGTCATCATTCACACTCGCTCTGCTCGCGTTGAACTGAACACTCATTCTTATCGCATTCAATCATATTAAAATTCTCTGTTTGCGGTTATAAACTACCTGCTTTATTTTAAATGAAATGTACTTTGCAATGTTATTTATATTATTAAGGTTATTTTAAAACAAATGTTTAAATAATCTTTCAATTTATCATTTATAAAAATAAAAATTTTACAAATTCTAAATTAAAAGGTAGTAAACATGTACTTACTTACTAAATGAATTTTGTATGAAATGTTTTGGTTATTAAAAGATTAAGATACCGAATAGCGGGCTGCGTCTAGACGCGAGTAGGAATGAAGTGAATAATGACGTCACGCGAATGGCGCGCTATTTTAAATGAGTTTGTAGCATCTGCTCTACTAAAATCACAGTAACTTCGTCAATTTTAGTTGGATCAAGATAATGTTTTGACTGTTGGTACTAAATTAATCAGTTCTATGTTTTTAGATACTCAGTTAAATTCACGCGGAAAGCTCATTGTTTGAAGATATCTAGCAGTTGTGAAACTAAAACAAATTCAATTTAGCAAATTAAATTTTTCTTAAGTAAGTAGACATTTTATCTCATTAAGACTGCTAACAATTCGGTTCTCAATAAATTTCACGGCATCTTAAGCAATTTTGATGAAAAAACTAAAAGTTGCTTTGTCGTTTTGTTACCGCATTTCACGTCATGCCAAGGTTAATTACTCTATAAGGCTGATTTTAATTTTTTGAAGTTCTTTTAGTTTTCACAGTTCATTTGAGTCCGACATTTAACTAAGCCACCTAGTTCTTTGAGGTAATTAAAAAAATTACCTAAGTTTTACGTCACTTAGAGACTATTAAATTATTTTTAATGCATGTTTTTTTTATTTTTATTTACGCGTCGTCAGAATTGTTATTTCTTTTTTCAGAAGTTTTTAATTAATTTCTTAAGTTGTAACATCAATTGCAAAATTCTTCATCAATCTATTTTCCATACGTGGTGAGAACTAAGAAAACAAAATACTTTCGACTTGAAATCAACTATAGTCTGGTTTGTTTCTCGTTTGTCACCCTCATTCTATAAAATATATATATATATATATATATATATATATATATATATATATATTGACAAACTTGTAGCATCATGTCGAAAGTTGTCTTTATATTAACACGTAAGGAGAAAACTAAGTACACCTTTTTAAGCATATTGCACGCACGGTGGAGTGTAAGATTTTTCATAGTTAGAGTTTATATCAAGAAGGAGTGCAGAAAGCTAAAATTTCGCCTCATAGGGAGAATGAGTATCATATTTACCATGCTTAGCAGGTGGGATGGCAAGGAATATTTATTTATTTTGAGTTATCAGGAAGATTCTGCTGCCCGTCTCCCGTTTCATTTCGCTATGTCAACTGATACGGTATCCACGGGATAAAATGACATGGATTATATAAGCCACCATCTAAACCGCAAAGACCCTCTCAGATACTAATACTTATTATTTATAAATATATATTATACTTGATATTTATTTTTCAACTTATATTAGCAGCTTAATATTAATAAGCTTTATTACAGTCCCTTTACGAGTAATTTTTAGAGTAAAACCCTACGATAATCGCCTTTAACAACGACGAGGCGTAAAAAGATATCTTTACTGAACACGCCAAGATGGAGTGCTATTAATGTAATAAGTCGATGCCAAAGACAAATGAAAAATACATGAATAAACACAAATATTTGATACATATATAGATGACTAGCGACCCGTCACGGCTTCGCCTAAATGTAAATAATTAATGTGGATTTATTTAGATCAATGGCAATCAAAAAGTTTATAAAGTTTTCTTCAAACATATTTAAAAAAAAATCCCCAAGCCTTTCCGATAAATTTTGTCTAGATCACTCTTGAATTGCTCTCTATTATGTTTATGTTGACTGCCTCTTTGGTCTAGTAGTGGTGCGACTTCTGATCATGAGGTCCCTGGTTCGAAACCTCGGTAGGGCAAAAAATCAGTTATTGAGCTTTTCCATCAAGAAATTCTTAGTAGCTGCCCGGATTCAGGAAGTTGGCGGTGTCTCAACTCCATGCCTCGGAAAGCACGTAAAGCCTTTGGTCCTGCGCCTGATCTTTCTCCGGTTGTGTCGGTTTACCGTCCCGTCGGAATATGAGAGTGAGAGTATAGAGAGTGCACCTGTGCTTGCACATACATACACTTGGGCACTATAATCCTGTCCTGCGTCGACGGTTAGTTGAGGCTGACCGCCGTGATCGAAATTCGGTCTGGGGGCATTATTATTATTATTATTATATTACGTTCCTTGAGTTTCAATAAAATCGGCTTAACCATTCTGCCATTCAGAATAGTAGCTCAAAAAGGCAGAGAGATAAAAGTTTTAAAATTGGTGGTTTATATCTTAATGACATGCAAAAAAACCCCTTTAGCTCAATATAAGGCAGTTTTTTGATATTGCTGACAGATATTTCAATTCTGTTTTGTAGTATATAGAAAAGTCACTTACATTTTTGTTTAAAAACCTAACAATGCAGCCGAAAACTCATCCATTAGTTAGAAGTACAACTAATTGCTCGTTACTATGAGAGCACTATGCGCAATACATGTACGAGTATGTTAACTACGTTTCAATCTAAATTTTCGTTGAACGCCAACAACAGTTCAGTTCGTGAAAAGTTTTCTTGCTACATCAGACCAGGATGATTAATTTAGAATCTTGTAATTTTACGAATAATAATAATCATTGTTACACCGTTACCGTTACCGTTACAGCCTATTAAAGTCCACTGCTGAACATAGCCCCCCCCCCCCATAGATTTCCCCCATTTGATAGACGTAACGTTTGTAACGATAAGATTATAAATCACTAAGATAGTTGCGGTTTTTATAAAATTTTTCTTTAAGCCCGAAAATCTGACAAGCTTTTCAGGTATGTTAGCTTTCGCTGTAATAAGTCTGCACTTTTACCATTCAAAAGCTGTAAGATTTTTTAATAGAATACGGGTAACTAACTAGCACACAGTCCACCTGGCGGTAAAGGGACACTGTGGCCAATAGTCTTTCCTTGCCCTCACCTGTCCACGATTATGAATTGAAATGCAGATGCAAGAAAAGATGTAGAAGACTATATATAAAAATTATTAAAAATTATAATAGCAAGTGAAACATTAATAATTAAAATTATAAATTAGTACATATTAGTAGATATGTATATATATATATGATGAACATTTTTAAAAAATTTTCATCATGTAATATTACATAATTTTCTAATTATGTAATTAAGACTGCCCCCAACTAGATGGAGTGACAACGTGGTAATATACACAGGAAGTCGATGGATGCAGTTGGTTTAGGACCGTGCTTTGTGGCCTTCCTTTGGGGAAGTCTATGTTCATCAGTGGACTTCTGGGGGGATGTGATGATGACAATAACAATGAATATGTTATATAATATTTTATAACATAATATAATTTTATGTTGATAAATTATTAATAGGAATTGTTTTGAAATTACTATGAATTATTTATTTTACTTTATTTAAAGAAAATAATACCTTATATAAATAGACTGTGAAAGTAGACTGCGAATGACTAAGGTATGTAAGGACAGTCCTGCAATAAAAATATTTAGAAGTAGAATTTGTTATTTTTGGCATTGCTCATAAACGCCTATTAACACAATTAGGGGCTAAATGGCATGATGGCTCCTCTTTGGCAACTAACACACGGTATACGTTAGAAAATAAATAGACAATACCGAAACCAAATCTATTTTTACCGAACAACACATACAATCTATAATTTCACCAAATTTCCCCGCCGACTGTAACGCAAAGTCAATAAATCTAAAAAGATTTCTATTATAGATAATACTAGGTCCTTTCCATTTTTCTTTTTGTTTCGTGTTACCATTTCTCGTTTCGTGTATTTATGTATATTTGAAAACAGAGCTTGCTCTCCAAACACAAGAACAGCTAAAAGATGTTATCATGCATTGATGAGATATTGAAATATAAAACCAGGATGACGATATCAAATTCGTCCCACGGATTGATAAAATCTATTTAGATTCAAGCTTCTATACGCTTTGCTAGGATCAGCATCCGAATTTTTCTCATATTATAGCTTTTTTTGTCATCGATGTTGCATAAGTATGTCAAACAACTCAACAAGTATGTCAAATTATTAAGAAAATATAAGAAATCGAAAGAAAATGGACATATTTGTAAGTATTTTATACAAATATTATACAAGCAAATGGCTCGGTACTTATAATAGTTTAAAATCGGACTGAATCTGACCATGCTGGATGTAAACAGTTAGTGCTGATGTTCGGTTTAGGCCGTTGACTAAGATCATGTTGAAATATGAAAAAAGGAAGTATGGCAGTAATAATGTTTTCTAAGGCTAGTTTGAAAGACAAACAAACACAGTTCTCCTCGTCATCTTAAATTATCTTTCCCGCTTTAGTTTGCAATAACTAACGAAAATTAGAGGAGATATTTCGATTATAAAAGAATAATTTTATGTTACTAACACAAAATTGTATAAGATATAACGTAACAATGAAGATTAATGCATTCCCTCTTAGATATTTTTAATTGAGATACAAAAATCATCAATCTAATAAGAATTTTAACTAAAATACATACATACCAAGAAGTGTAATATTTCATTTCAACGAAGGAGAAAAATTTAAAAAAAAACTATACTTAATATCCAATATTACCTACACTAATTCGGCTCAATTACCATTAATTCAGGTGAGATGGTTGTCAATCCCTGGTTTTTAATAGTTAAAAGTTAAAAGTAACAAAAACCAGTCAAGGGCGAGTCGAAATCGCGCATGAAGGGTTCCATACCATCACACATGTTTCTAGTAGGGGACCCTTTGCGCTTAAAAATCAAGATTCCAATGTTTTGTCGCATGTAATCGTATCTAACAATCATATTGAACATATAAATGATATAAAAAGCAAATTTTCAGAAAGATAAATGATTGTTGAATATAATTTTTTTTTAAATCGATCAATTGCTATTTTTACATAAAAAGTGGTTTTATTGGCATAAGGTGTAGATTTATCAAGTCCGCATGGAGGTGTAAACACGATAACTTTTGAAAATATCAATTGTTCAACTCGATCTATTTTTTAAACTCTTCATTTATCATTTGGGGAGCCACATGATAGTAAATGGCAGTTTAATTTTGTTTTGTCTAGTAATAATTTTTTTTCGGCTGAGAAATACCGAAATTTTCGGTGTTTTGAGCAGCTTTGTATTTATTTATTTTACTAAATACACTTTGCCTCACACTCGGCTACAGAGTACTTTTTTACTCCGGGCTCAGCCGCCGTCATGAGTTGTCGTTTGATTACAGCGGTTCGAGCTGAAAAATATCGATCGCTTTAGAAATACAAAATATTCCAAAAACCAAATTTGATACGTACTTAACCAAAGTAAGATATTATTATTATTTTTATAATTTTTATTACAATATTTTGTTTCGCTAAAAATACGCAGGATTTATGTATAAATATACTTATACGTCTTGGACTTTATGGAGACCTGAAGGGGTACTTCGATATATGCTACTGAAACTTCTCGACGAGAAGATCTAGGTGTGCCGAGATTGTCCTCGTTATGTTAGTTAAGATGAGACCTTACCCTGACTTGTAGGTGTACTTCGGTGAATGCTACTGGAACTCCTCGAAGAGTAGAACTAGGTATGCCGAGTTTGGTTCTGTTTTGTTAGTTATGATGAGACTTTATCTCCGGACTTGATAGAGTGACTTGAAGGTGAACTTTGATGAATGCTACTCGAACTCCTCGACGAGGAGAACTAGATGGGCCGAGTTTGGGCTTGTTTTGTTAGTTATGAATAGACTTGACGGAGTGACTTGAAGGTGTACTTCGGTGACTGTTACTGGAACTCTTTAACGTATAGAACTACAATTTACTATTTTTTAATTTTTTATGAACATTTTCAGTCATGCACTTTTGGATTTTCCAAACTTTTTTAAATTGAAATTTGACATTATCGCTATGTATTTGTACTACTTTCAAAATGTATGTATTTGTAATTATAACGGCAGTAGAAATACACATTCGGAGAAAATTTCAACTGTCCACCTATTACGGTCAGATACAGCCCGCTGATAGATAGACGGACGGACGGACAGACAGCGGATGCTTAGTAATAGGGTTCCGTTGGTTACCATTCGGGTACGGAACCCTAAAAAGAACATAATAGATTAATAAATAATACATTTTAAATAAAGATTTATAACCGTAAAATTATAGGTTTAATATATTTAAATTAACGTGAAACAGAGAGCAAACCTGATAAATAAAAAATAAATTAAACTGAAGTGCATTTTAGTTAATTAAAATGTAAAACAGTATGTAGGAACGTCGCTACAATCATATAAAACAGGATAATATTTTTCATTAAATAATATTTAACCGAATATACTGGTTCGTTGGGCTATGTCGGTTCCACTGATACTACTGCGGGTATTCTTATAATGAAGTCTATAACAGAGAGATCTCCGAGCTAAGCTTTCTCCATAGCTCGCTAAGCGAATCTGAGATTCCTCATACGACCACCAGTGAAGGACCATGGTACAGATCCATGCCAGCACTAGAAGCACGCACTGGTTATATACTCTTGTTTTCAGGAAATGAGGTGTACTTGACGAGAAAATGTGTCATAGTATTCTGAACACTACCCAGCCTAGTTAGATCCTTATATTGACCTCTCCCCTGGCCACAGGATCTAGTTACAGTTACACAGTATACGGTCCATTTGTCATCCTTATTCCATATAAAAACAAACCCTCCGACGTAGCCCTATCCCGTGTGTTACAACACACGGGATAGGGCTACGTCCAACAGTAAGCTTTTACTGGTGAAGAATAAAACTATGTATGATTTTTTTGATTGTTATTTTTAAACTGCGTGTATCCGTGTAACGTGTTTAATATCTATTTTCAATATTATGACATCCCGTGTCTCTGCACCAAGAACAGCATTCGCTGCCAATTTAATTACAGTCTCTTTGATATCTGATGCACTTTGTTAAACATAACAAGTGTAAACACGTTCTTTAATATTAATAAATTCCGTTTAAGTGATGCATGTATTTGATCTACAAATAAAATGTTTTTATTTTATTTATAAAGGGTTATTTTTCAAAGAGTAGCCAAATTTTAAATTTAAGTTCAAATGTATAAATAATGGTTTACATTTATTACAGTTTTTGAAAATACGAGTAAATAAGGCTTCTACTTTTATTTGAAATTATCTCAAATTATATGTGATTTAAGGGCAACAACGTATTTGCCTAACGATCGACCTTCCGAATGTGTGCGTGCGCAGTAAAATCAGTTAAAATAATGCATTACCACGCATTTTGAATTTAAAAGATAAAAAGAACAGAATTATTGAGACTTTCTTAAATCATTTTTCATCATCATTTGCCTATTTTACTTATTCTGAACCTTCTCTGCAAATTTGTCCGGATATTGCAAAATAACCTTGTATATCAAATGATATATGTAGCAAGCTTTTTTGTTTTCCATTTTAAATACAAATATTTTCAGTCATAAGCGTAGTATATAATGGCTTGGGAATAATAGCAACACGTACGTTAAAAAGGGGAACCATAATATAATTTTAGGTGAATAGTTGTAAGATTTTTGATAGTTCACTAATTGTCTCCGTACAGGTCAATTCACCAGTGTAATATTAAGATAACATTTTATCAAAAACTAAGCAAATATTTATTCCTTCTTTCATAATTGCCTATCAAAGGTCCATCGCTTGCCCATGGGCAGATAGGCTATTATTAGTTAAGCGTGGTAGAGAAAAGCTGCAGCTATATTATGGTTGTACCACAAATGGGTCGGCTCCACCGGGTTGAGTACGCGCTCTTTTTTTTGCGCCCAGATCTAAAGTAAAGGGCTACCCTCCAGGAAGCGGGGGAGGGAGGAAAGGGGGCGCAGGCAGCGAGTAGCCGCTGAGAGGAGCCTAACTAAGGTAAAGTATGAAAAGGTAGAAGATTCGGCCTCAGCCGGCAAGAGGCAGTCCAGGTCGACCGAAGGCTTTTGGGGGGTTCGAGAGAGAGTTTCTCGGCCTGCAGACTCGATAACGAGAGGGAAATGGGGCTGCATAGGAAGCTGCCTCACGATTAAGATGATTTGAGTGAGACTATGAGGCTTCGAAAAAGTTCTCAGACAGTGATTTTAGAAATTATGTGGAGCTCTAAGTCTCGGTGGAGGTCGGCGTTACGGACGAACCAGGTTGCGTTCGTAGCCCGACGACAAAATGTGCTTTGAACTATTTGAAGTTCGTTAAGGATTCTAGGATTAACATGAGCAAAAATGGGGGCCGCGTATGTCATAACTGGTCGTATACAGACCTTATATAGGGTTCGCTTGTTGTGGAGAGACATTTTACTGTGTCGGCCTAGCATGCTGCTGAGCCTACCCAGGTGAAGGCGCGCGGTGCGCGTTACTTTCTCAACATGGGGCTCGAAAGTGAGCCTCGTTTCAAGGGTGACACCTAAATATTTAGCGGTCTTATGTTAGGGGACAGGGGTTCCTAACATACGGATTGGCGGAATTGTAGTGGGGTGTCATCGGTTATGTTCGAAGTAAACTCCGTTTACTTCGAACATAACCGATTCTTCTCCGGGTTTACATCGATACGCCATTTTTGGAACCAAGCTTTTAAGTCACTAACTGACTGTTGGATCTTGTTCCTTATAAATGGTAGTGAGATACCTTTATAATAGAGGGCTATGTCGTCTGCAAAGCGGGAGAGCTGAACACCATACATCGGGATGAGGATGTTGTTGGTGAACAGTATATTTAAAAGAGGGGCAAGCACGGAGCCTAAGGGACACTGGCTTTGATATGACGCAGAGAGGAGAGCGTGCCTTCGTGTCTGAAACGAAAGATACGATCCTTCAAGTAGGAGGACACGAGACGAACAAGACGATCAGGGAGGCCTATTTTATAAAGTTTGTAGACAAGGCCTTCGGGCCAGACTCTATCAAACGCCTGTGCTATGTCAAAAAAGACCGCGACGGTCTTATGACGACGAGGATAAAAATCACTGAGGATATATTCTACAATACGGTGAACTTGTTGGGGACATGAATGTTTCGTTCGGAAACCAAATTGATGGGGGACAACGCGCTCACAGAAAGCCAGCGTGAAATAGCAGCTTAATGCTGCTGTGTTTCGTGTGGTGAGTGTAGAGAACAGGATTTCTTTTTACTGAAAAAGACGCATTTCATCTTAATTCTTAGGGGTAACAATGCATCTGCATTTTGATTTTAATCGAGGATAAATAAAGATGTCTACTTTCCACAGCATCAACTTACCATTAGGTGACCAGGTTAGGTGGAGAACATAGTCAAAACTTCACATGAACGTTATATTATTATGATCAATTAATCATAACAATATTAAAAAAAACAAGCTTAACTAATGATGACTGCTTATTAATTAAACAAAATGTTAAGCACTTTTATGTAAGATTCCTGGGTTACCGCTTCAAAACACACCTGTTACTTTCTGTATTCCTTTTTTGCAAATATACGCGCTCTGCTGTGCAAAAGCATTGTTTTCGAAACACCGCTACAGACATTAATATTTCAACGGAATGTTCACAACTTTGAAATTACAGTATTTGAGAGGAAATCACCTAATTTACTGTTGGAGCTAAGCCCACTAAAAATTGTATGGTGCCCTTATCTCTTTTTTATTCTTTAGGGACACAATCTTATCCATAACTAGAAAAAAAATTACCCAGGTTCAGAAGATTTTTTTTTATTGCTGTAGGAATAACTGAGGTTCTGAAATAATTTAAAATATTATAAACACCAATTAAAAGATTAAATTTATAAAACTTAAAAAAAATTCACTGTGGTGATGTAAAGATGCACTATCACGCCATTTCGTCTCGTAGGTTGTAAGAAATGATAATAGAAAATAACGAAAGGGCTCTCCTCTTCCAAAAAGCTCCTAGCTCTTGATACGTGGTGATATACACATACTCGGCGTTATACAACTCCGTTTATGCCAGATGTGAAGTAAAGATGCGATACGTCTGGTACTGTCATTGACATCCACCTCCAAAACCTAATGATTCAGACGAATTCTGCATTTTATGGGCTTGCAAAGATTCAGCAAAGGGGTCAGCAGACCCAAGCGAAGCCAGTCAGTTAAGCTGGTTAATAAATATTGGTTGTCAGCACGTCCGTCAGAGGCGTTGCTTAAGGAGTCCCCGTCGTAAGACCAATACGTCAATTGTTTTGAAAAGCTCCTATACATTTTTTGAAGTTAGCTAAAATCCAAAAAGAAATCCAAAAATAAGTCATGTAATTCGATCACATATTCTAACGATGTCTTACCCTGTTTTTTACCGGAACTTTAGCTAAAAGCGCTCCTTTTTACGAATTCCTTTTTATCTTTAACGGTTTCATGTTTTTAAAACTCCTGTTAAGCGGTGTACTCAGAAGTTAAATACGCTTGTGTCGTATTGTGTATTTTCATTTGCTTTTTATATTGCGCAGTTTACAATGATTTTAATAACGATAAAATAATTTGTAATGTATATGAAAATGATGATGTAACCTGGGCTAAGTTACGTCATCATTGTCTTTTACATTAAAATAAATATAATAAATTACGTTTAAGTTAGTTAAATAAATAAAATAAAAAATTACAAACGAACACACGGTGTACCTGATGGTAAGTGAATGCTGTCACCATGTATTTTTTTTTCTATAAACTTAAAATGACAAACGAACTTACAGTTTACCTGATACCTGCAATCAACTGCATAAATGATGGCTACAGATCCGTTTTTACATCTAAGGACTAAGATGGAATGCCTCACAACCTTCAATTAAACTGGCTCTGTTACTTGTTTAGTGCAGGCATTGCTATATGGCGACAGAAATAGGTAAGAAGGTGGTACTTACACGGACAGGCTTCTGGCCATAAAAACCATCCTACCATTTTGTAAAACCTCTTGGACCGCATTCTCGCAACAGAAGTAAGCTGTTAGGAACATTCGCGGAGTGGCAGAGAAAACGACGCGTTGAGAAAGTATTGTTGCGCGCCACAATTAATGCCTGGTACATGGCGACACTAGTCACCACTAGTGCCTTCTAGTATCGAGTTGCAGAACTAGGTCCTTTTAGAAATTTCCATGGAAGAACTTTCTAGAAGTATCGACACCTAGTTAGTCGGGACCGGTATGTACTTGAACATTCTAGATGTTTCTACAATATAAGGTTCTGGAACTATCTGAAGCCCTATATAAGGCCGGTATAGACCGAAACCCCATGGTATTAACAGTATGAATGCGTTTTTATCGCATAATATAAACTTTCTTCTCTGTTTGTTTGATCGCTACAAATGTTGAATATTAACTTATGTCCCGGTCGATTTCAAACTAAGAGATTGAAACTTTAAAATTTTAATACAGTTAAAAACTGGAGAAGTTGTAAGAAAAAATCGCTATTTTGAATTACAATTACTTTGAAAAATAATTCCACGATGTTGGAACGGGATAGCTGGTCAGTATCAATAGGACATTGTTAAGGGTAAAACCCTATTAAAACAAAACATCAATTTTATTTATAACTAGCTGTCCCTCGCGACTTCGCCCGCGTGGAATTTACTACGATTTCATGGCTTTTAAATTTTTTCACGGAACCTCAATTATTTTTCTAAATAAAAGTATCCTAAGTTACTCCTTATAATATCAGCTATCTGTCAGTGAAAGTTCCGTCAAAATCGGTCCAGGCGTTTCGGAGATTAGCCGGAACAAACAGACAGACAGACAGATAGACAGACAGACAAAAATTTTAAAAATTGTGTTTTTGTTATAAGTACCGTATATAATTTCATATGCATTTAGTAAAAAACTGTTATTTTAAAATTACAAACAGACATTTCAATTTTATTTATTTGTATAGATTTAGATGCACAAAGTTGCATAAAGCTAATATCATTGCAAGAAATAATACCTTGATAAACTTTCTACATGCAATTCTACATGCTCTACAATTTATTTATAAGGTTGTGTTTCTCTTTATGCCTAAAATGATTTTTGTGGTAGCACAGAACATAGAGATCCGCAATCGTTTCTAAAAAAAATGTTTACTAAAAATTACTGCAAGCCAATAACGAGCTTATATTCGTAAATAAAATTATAAAATATATATAAATATACCTAGTCAGGTCATAAGTATTGTCACACAGTAAAAGCTTTTCTTTTAGAATGCTGGCCACAAAAAAGTTTATTGAATTCGAATTTTGAATTGTTCGTGAAAATAAAACTGTATACTTTTTAAAATTTTACTCATTTTAAATATGGAGTGGACGCTTAAAGAAGACCGTGTTGCAGTTATTGCGTTGCATCATTGCGGTTACGCGCCAATTAAAATTTTTGACATACTGAAAAATTTGAATATAACCAAAATAGTTTATCGTACCATCAAACGATACAATGAAGACTTGTGTAGATGATAGGTCAAGAAGTGGTCGCCCTCGGTCTGTTAGGATTCCAGCAGTGATAAAAGCTGTGAAGGCGCGAATTCAAAGAAATCCCTAACGTAAGCAGAAACTGTTGACCCTTCAGATAGGGTTAAGCAGAACCACGGTAAAAAGGGTGTTAAACGAAGACTTAGGGCTTCAGGCATATCGAAAAAAAAAACAGGACATCGTTTGAATGCTCGTCTAATGGACCTGAGACTGAAGAGATGCCGCGCTTTGTTGAAGCGGTACGCGGGAAAAAAATGTCGGGAAATTCTTTTTTCGGATGAAAAAAATTTTACCGTAGAAGAGAGCTACAAAAAACAAAATGATAAGGTATACGCACACAGTAGTGAAGAAATGAGCAACCTTATTCCGCGTGTCCAACGAGGTCATTTTCCATCCTCGCTCATGGTTGGGAGTTTCTTATTGGGGCTTAACAGAGGTACATTTCTGTGAGAAAGGTGTAAAAATGAATGCAGTTGTGTATCAAAATACAGTCCTGACGAACCTTGTGGAACCTGTTTCTCATACCATGTTCAATAACAGGCACTGGGTATTCCAACAAGAGTCGGCGCCAGTTCATAGAGCGAAGAGCACATAAGACTGGCTGGCAGCGCGTGAAATCGACTTCATCCGGCACGAAGACTGGCCCTCCTCCAGTCCAGATTTGAATCCGTTAGATTACAAGATATGGCAACACTTGGAGGAAAAGGCGTGCTCAAAGCCTCATCCCAATTTGGAGTCACTCAAGACATCCTTGATTAAGGCAGCCACCGATATTGACATGGACCTCGATCATGCTGCGATAGACGACTGGCCGCGCAGATTGAAGGCCTGTATTCAAAATCACGGAGGTCATTTTGAATAAACTTTCATGTCATAAGAATCTATGTTTTGTTAAGTTCATTTTGGTATATAAATGGTTACGTAACGAATAAATTTGTTTCAATTATTTTATATTAAACATGTGACAGAATTTATGACCTGACTAGGTATAAACACTCACGCCTGTCACCCAGGGGTGTAGGCAGAGACTATGGACTTCCATTTGGCACGATCCTGACACACCTCTCTCGCCTCCTCCACATCCATATACCTTACGCATACACGCTCGTCGGTTAAAGGTACTCTTGATATGGCCCATTTTAAATATATCGCCAATTTGGTCTATAAACTTTCGCCTACGGCGACCCTTCCCGACTCTGCCGTTCACCTCTGCAACATAAATTTGCTTTGTTACTCTTTTTTCATTCATTCTTTCTACATGACCAAATCGCCGAAGCATTCCTTTGTTAATCCTGGTCACAACATCATCTTGCAAACCACACTCTTCTCTTATTTAACAATTTCTCACTCTGTCATTCAGATTTATCCCTAACATACTCCTTAATGACAGCATTTCCACAGCATTTATTCTACTCTCGTGCTTCTTCTGCCACACCCAACTTTCACTACCATACATTAAAGTAGGTACTAACACAGCAT
This sequence comes from Parnassius mnemosyne, assembly GCA_963668995.1. Taxonomy (NCBI): domain Eukaryota; kingdom Metazoa; phylum Arthropoda; class Insecta; order Lepidoptera; family Papilionidae; genus Parnassius; species Parnassius mnemosyne. The sequence goes on from CAVLGL010000057.1 coordinate 9,996,925, forward strand.
TGTTAATTGCCATACGTGCCTTTTTGGACTCATTCTGACTCTTCACAATAGGGTGTAGAGCCCCATTCACTCTATTTCCTGCATTCACTCGTCATTCTATATCCTTATCATATCTACCATCCCTGATAAACACACATCCCAAATACACAAACTCATCTACCTGCTCGACCAACTTCCCTTCTATTCTTATTTCACATATCGTTTTACTTTCTTCTCTTTCAAAAACCATAACTTTCGTCTTACTTGCGTTCACTTTCATTACCTTTTCTTTTTATGTCCTGTTCAATAATGTAACCATCATTTGCAACTCGGCCGCCGACGACGCAAATATGACTTGATCATCGGCGTACAAAAGGCATTTGATGGTTAACTCACCCATTCTTAACCCGCATTCTTCTACTTTCAAATTTTCCAAACAACTGTCCATAAATAGGTTGAACAGCCACGGGGAAGCCACACAGCCCTGTCTGACACCTTTTTGGCCAAAATCCAAATAACTTTTTGGTTTTTGGCCAAAAACTTCTCCGCGACCATGCGCATGGAAAAGACCTGATCCGTACATCCTATTTTCTTTCTAAATCCCGCTTGCACATCCCAAATTTTTCCATCAGTTTCTTTCATAACTCTTTCAATTAGTACCTTAGCATACAGTTTTCCCACAATGCTAAGAAGGTTGATACCACGGTAGTTTTTACAGTACTGCTGTGACCCTTTTCCTTTATATATTGGGACTATCACGGGTTTGCACCAGTCTCCCGGTACCCGCTTAAGTTCCCAACATAAATTAAACAAGGTGTACAGCAGGTCTGCCACCACTCCTTCTCCAGCCCTTATCATTTCGAGACATACTCTATCATATCCGGCTGCCTTACCTGCTTTCATACTTTTCATTGCTTTCATTATTTCATCTATACTTATATCTTTATCTATTTCCTCTTCTTTTGGAATTTCTATCTCATTTAAGTCAAACGTCTCATCACTCATAAACACGCTTTCAAAGTATGCCTTATATCTTCTTAAACTCAAAACTTCATCATTCAGAATACAGCCATTCTGGTCTCGTATAGCATTCAATTTAGGCTGTTTTTAATGTCCCCTGGCAATTCTTACGAGTTTCCAGAACATTTTAATGTTTGCCTGGAAGTTATCCGATATCCTTCTATCATTCATATCCGTTCTTTTTTGCTTTTTCCTTTCAACTACTTCTTTTACTCTCTTATTTAGATGTCTAAAGACTGCCTTTTTCCTTTCAATATCATCATTCATACTGCTAGAATTACTAGCCTTGGTTGCTAGTAAATCTAGCCATGCTGTCTTTTTTGCTTCAACTTCCATCCGTATCTCATCATCCCACCATAACGTGTTATTTTTCCTTTCACTAGTTCTCTTACTTACACCACATACTTCGGTAGCTGCATCCTCTGCAAATTTTACTTCACTGTAAACCTATCTTGACATTATACCACACTGTCTCCAAGTCTAAATCATTCATACACTATTCAGCCATACCATTTATATCTTCTCTCAATCTACATTTGATTTTCTCTTTCACACCTTCATCTTGTAACCTCTCTGTTCTTATATGCTGTAACGCAGTGGTAGACACAGATGTCCGATGCCTCCAACGTCTGAAAAGACCATTCATTTGACATAAGACCAAATAATGGTCCATCCCCACGTTAGAGCCCCGATAAACCCGCGCTCCTCATTCTTTCATCAACAATTATGAAATCAATCATACTTCTATCATCACTTCTTTCCCATCTATACTTGTGAATCTTCTTATGACGAAAGAAAGTGTTCGTCACAAAAAGATTCTTTTCCACACATACGGTGAGGAGGCTTTCACCATTCTCATTTATACTTTCATCACCAAACGTTCCCAATATCCTTACATTACCAAGCCTCCTCACCCCAACCCTTCCATTAAAATCTCCTAATATCACAATATTTTCATTAACCTTGCATTTTATTAGCACCATCCTTACCAACTCTCAAAACTGCTCTCGGATATAAGTGGGCTTAGACATGTATGGGGCGTAGACCCCTAAAACAAACAACTTCTTTAAGCCCACTTTCAATCGAACCCAAAGCGGTCTCGGGCTTACACATTCATACTCTTTCACACAATGACCCATTCTTTCTGAATGGATGATACCGACTCCCTGGCATGCCCGCTCGGTCTCGTCTACACCAGACCAGTACGCGGTATATATGCCTTGTGTGGTGGCATCCTTTCCCTTCCGTTTCGTCTCATTTACACATAACACGTCTATACCTCTATCATACATCATATCGCATACTTCATCCATCTTATCATTCATTGCTCCACATACATTTAACGTAGCCAGACGGGCTTCCGCAATCCACTTTTCGCCCCTCCGGGGGACAGAACGTGACAGGTGGCGAACCTCGTCGCCGGTTTTCCTCCCGGAGATTCTTCGCACCTCTGCCCCCTTTAAAGGGGCGCCGGGAACTCAGGGCCATTTCATAAATGTTTTGCCTCATGGTGCGAAAATAGGGGGTGGTATTTTTTACGCCGCTACCACACAGCGAGGAGCCGAGTCTGTTCTTTCGGCTTTGTCGCTTGTTTAGCACCACCTGGGGGACACGTGCAGGGTGGGCTTAGGATTAGGTGGTCAAATCCCACGGACGCGAGCGACCCATCTCCCAATTATAGAATAATATATTATATATAATAATATACAGTACTTAATTAATCACATCATAATATTAACTACGTATTTGACAGCAGAAACCTGAGAGATTTTCTTTTAAAACTTGAAAAAAAGATTATAGAGACAGTGTGTGTTGCCAAGAGTGGGATTTCATATCGATCTGAGCCGTAGTCCTATAAAGAAGCTCAAGGTCGCCCAGCGTGCTATAGAGAGAGCTATGCTTGGAGTTCTCCTACGTGATAGAATAATAAATTATCTGAAGTAAAACCAGAATAACTGACAAAGCCCAAAATATCAGTAAGGTAATGTGGCAATGGTTTGGGCATTTGAAAAGTGTAGGAACTCCTGTTAAGTGATAAATTTTATAATGCATACTGTGTACAACATAAGTCATGTTACCTTTGCCTGCCCTATAAAAAAAAAAAGAATCCTTGCTGCTTGGTGGGTTTTTTTTTGTATCTATGCCTCCCGGAAAATGTTTTTGTCATGTCATAGTTTTTTATTACTGTTCTCAACTTCTCATCTCTGTGCTTTATGTTAATACATAATAGAAATAAAAAGTTTATTTAGAAATCTTACTTAATATTATTATTTTTGGTCCCATAATAATAGGTTATGGGCCCAGGTACGCTTCGTAATAAACTGAGTAAAGAGCAGAACTTATAAGGTGAAAACAAGCACGTGTTCGATAGTGAAGAAAACAAAATGGAAGTCACAAATTCAATGAGAATTGAGAAGTTTAACGGCAAGGATTTTCGACAATGGAAATTTCAAGTCAGTTGTGCCTTAAAAGCGAAAGGTTTAAATATCCATGAATAAAAACCGACGGTGGGTGATACGACGCAGTGGGACAAAAATGATGGCATGGCCATGTTTCTATTAACTTCGTCTATGGAACTGAACCAAATCTCATTAATTGAAAATTGTGAAACAGCAAAGGAAGTGATGACAAGGTTGGAATCAATTTACGAACAAAAATCGGAACTGAACAAAATGATGGTGCACGAGAAATTCTATCAATATAAGATGTCATCAACCGATAGTATTGCACAGCATATTTCCAAAGTCGAGAACTTAGCTAAACAATTAAAAGAGACTGGCGAGGAAATAAGTAATACAGCAATTATGACAAAAATATTAAGTACACTACCTTCAAAGTATCGTTCTCTGCGTCAGGCATGGCTGTCATTAGATCCACATTCTCAAACAATTCAGAACTTAACAGCAAGATTATTAGATGAGGAGGCGAGTTTGACAAATGAGGAGGAATCTGAGAGTGCTTTAGTAGCCATGAAACATTCTAAGCCACAAAGAAAATTTCAGAATCACAATATGCAAAAAATTTCAACGTCTGGTCAAAATTATCAGCATCGATTTATATGTTATAACTGTAACAAGAGAGGGCATTTTGCAAGAGATTGTCGAGCCCCAAAGAAGTCTGAGAGGAAACCTCAAGAGCAAAAGATGCTTGCATTCAGTGCCGAGCAATGTTTACAGTCTGAAGCAGATATAGATACATGGATTCTTGACAGTGGTGCATCTGCACACATGTCATACAGGCGCGATTATTTCAGTGAGTTAATGGATTATGGCAAGAATAGTGGTCGTACAACTGTGAGATTGGGAAATAAGAAGGAACTAGTGGTGCAAGGTTGTGGAAATATATTAATTAATAGATGTGTGAATGGAAAGTGGGAGAAAAGTATTCTAGAAGATGTACTTTATGTACCAGAGCTACGCAGAAATTTGTTCTCAGAAGGCATGGCAACAAGAAAAGGCTATGTTATAATTAAGAAGTACAATGAGGCCTTAATATTAAAAGATAATACTGTTGTTATGACTGCAACATTGAAGCAGAATAATCTATATGAAGTAAATATTAAAACCACAGTGCAAATAGATTGTAATTTAGCACAGTCAAGTTTGAAAATCTGGCATGAACGTTTGGGACATTTAAACTTGAAGGAAGTGAAAAACATGAGCAAGAATGGTGCAATTCCAGTAAAGTTAACGGATGACATCAACTTTGTGTGTGAGGCTTGTCAATATGGCAAACGGAGCCGCTTGCCATTTCATAAATCTTGTAGAGGAGAATGTGAACCTGGTGATTTAACCTACAGTGATGTGTGTGGACCTGTAGAACATACATCTGTATCTGGAGCAAGATATTTTGTTTTATTTAAAGATGGTGCCACCAGCTATAGACATGTGTTTATTATCAAGCACAAAAGTGATGTCCTGGATTGCTTTAAGAAATACAATGCAATAGTGAAAAATAAGTTTGGTCATGGCACTCGTATATTGCATACAGACAATGGACGTGAGTACGTTAACAATGAACTTAAATCTTATTTGAATAGTGAAGGAATAGTTCATGAACGCACAGCACCCTACACGCCTGAACAAAACGGTAGAGTGGAGAGAGAAATGCGGACAATAATGGAGAGTGCAAGATCTATGTTGTACTCTCGTGATATCTCATTGGATCTCTGGGCTGAAGCAGTAAACTGTGCTGTTTATTTATTAAATCGAAGTTCTTCTACCCAGACAAAGGATGTATCCCCATATGAGCTGTGGAATGGACAGAAGCCAGCCCTTCAACATATAAGAGTATTTGGTTCAGAAGGATATGTCCATATACCTGATGAAAGAAGAAGAAAACTAGATAAAAAGGGTGTAAGATTAATATTAGTAGGATATGAAAATGAAAATTATAGAATGTTTGATATTGAAAGTGGGAAGATAACAATTAGTAGAAATGTACACTTCAATGAGAACAACATACCAGTACTGAGGAAACACACAACTTCAATTTCTATCACCGATGAACAAGAGCAAAGAGAAGGCATACAAGATATACCAGTTTCTCCAGGAGACAACCAAAATATTTCTGAATCTAGTTTTGAAAGTGTAGAAACACAAGAAGATCCCAATGATGTGACGTACCAGCCTCCACAAATAATTTCTGAAGATGATGAAAGAAATATTACACTGAGACCTAGAAGGAAAAGAAATGAAGAAGCAAATTTTATTGAGTTAGATGTACCTACGACATATGAAGAAGCTATAAACTGTAAAAATAGTAATAAATGGAAGGAAGCTATATGTGAAGAATTAGAGTCATTAAAAGGAAATAAAACCTGGAAGTTAGTAAACAGAAATAATGAGAAAACAGTGACCTCAAAATGGGTATTTTGTGTAAAAAGAAATTCAGATGGTGATATAGAAAGATACAAAGCTCGTCTTTGTGCACGTGGATTTACACAAACTAAGAACGTCGATTACAAGGAAACATTTTCACCAACAACAAGATTCGATTCCATTAGAATAATATTATCTCTTGCAGCTCGAGAGAATTATGAACTACAACAATTTGATGTCAAAACAGCATTTTTGTACGGTGAGTTATCAGAGGATGTCTATATGGAGGTGCCTGAAGGTGTCCATGCTGAGCCAAGGAAAATCTGTAAGTTAATAAAATCAATATATGGGCTAAAACAGTCATCACGCTGTTGGAATAGAAAATTCTCTTCTTTCCTAACTACTTATGGTTTTGAAATGTGTCCCTCTGACAACTGTATATTTGTGGGTCATTTTAATAATTATAAAGTTATCTTGATCTTGTATGTAGATGATGCTTTATTATTGTCAAAAAGTAAAAGTATATTGTTGCATATTATAAATGATTTAAAACAAAGTTTTAAGATAAAAGAATTTAATTTAAATATGTTTGTTGGCATGGAAATAACTAAAAATGATGGAATAATTACTTTAAGTCAAAAACAGTACATAAAACAAATTATAAATAGATTCAACATGTCAGATGCCAATCCTTGTAGTACCCCTGCTGACAATAATGTAATTTTAAAGAAAAACGATAGTGAGAGTAACACTAATTTTCCATATAGGGAAGCAGTAGGAGCCCTGATGTTTTTGTCAACCGTATCTAGGCCTGACATTTCTTATTCTTTGAATGTAGTTAGTAGATATTTAAATAATCCCAGTAAAGACCATGTAAATGCTGTTAAACGAATTATTCGGTACTTGTTAAAGACAAAAGATGTTTGTATTACTTATAATTGTAACAAAGAACTAGTAGGTTTTTCTGATTCTGATTTTGCCTCAGATATTGATTCTAGAAAATCTAATACAGGATATATTTTTATGATGAATGGTGGACCTGTTTCTTGGGCTAGCAGGAAGCAAAATACTGTGGCATTATCAACTACAGAATCAGAGTATATGGCTGCAAGTGAGGCTGCCAAAGAAATTTTATGGCTTCGGCAGTTATTAATTGATATTGATGAACCACAATTGGTGATAACCCTATGTATAGATAATCAGAGTGCTATTAAACTCATTCATAATCCTATTTACCACAAAAGAACAAAGCACATAGACATAAGATAAAATTTCATCAGAGAAAAGGTAGAACAAAATGTAATAAATGTTCAATATGTGAAAAGTTCAAATCAACTTGCAGATTTTTTAACAAAAGCTTTACCTTCTGGTAAATTTATTCTTAACAGAGATCAAGTGCTGAATATAAACTGAGGTTTTTAGGTATAATATTAAATACTTAGTAGGTTTAAAGGTTAGTTTTGTTGGTAGACAGTAAGTAAGCTGGTTTGAAGCTTAATTTAAGTATAGTATTGTAATCATTCTAAAATTTAAGTGGGAGTGTTAAGTGATAAATTTTATAATGCATACTGTGTACAACATAAGTCATGTTACCTTTGCCTGCCCTATAAAAAAAAAAGAATCCTTGCTGCTTGGTGTGTTTTTTTTTTGTATCTATGCCTCCCGGAAAATGTTTTTGTCATGTCATAGTTTTTTATTACTGTTCTCAACTTCTCATCTCTGTGCTTTATGTTAATACATAATAGAAATAAAAAGTTTATTTAGAAATCTTACTTAATATTATTATTTTTGGTCCCATAATAATAACTCCCATAGCGTAAGGCAGCTCCTAGTAAGAATGAAAACCTGGATAAAGATGCAGACAGTCGATGGATGCAGGTGGCTCGGGACCATGGTTTGTGGTGTTTCTTGGAGAAGGCCTATATCCAGCAGTGGACTTATGATATGCCGCAATAATGATGATGATGGATGAAGAAATAGGTCAGGCGAACATCTGAATATAAAATAGTCTATAACTCACAATATAGAGATTTATGTAAAAAGATTTATGTATACCAAAGATTAATGTATAAGATAATTTCTATGAAGTGTATTTTTAACACTACACAACCGTTAGATAATTTATAAATCCACCAACTTTAAGTTTATTCGTAATTAATTCAACACAAGTTTAAATATTTGGTTAATCTGTATTTTATAGGTAAATTTGAATAGTCTCTTATTGATTTGTTAACATTGAATGAAAACTAATTTTAACATTTATCATCATTAATAATTATAGCTCTCAAAATGTCCACTGTTGAATAAAGGCCTCCTCCAAGGTATGCCAAAGAACACGGTCCCGAGCCGCCTGCATTCATTGACTTCCTGAATGTCTTACCAGGTCGTCACTCCATCTAGTGCAAGGACGCCCAACACTTCGCCTGCCGGTACGAAGCTGCCACTTTAAAACCTCCCTTCCCCATCAGTTGTTGGTTCTTCGAGCTCGACTGGTCGACTCATTGCGATTTCAGCATACTAATTCTTTAAACTATGTCAGTTACTGTGATTCTATTGCGCATATCCTCGTTTTTAAGTCTATCACGTAGAGAAACGCCAAGCATAGCCCTCTTCATAGCTCGCTCAGCGACTTTGAGCCTCCTTATACGACCAGCAGTGAAGGACCACGTTTCAGATCCATAGGTCATCACCAGCAGTGAAGGACCAGGTTTCAGATCCATAGGCAACATGCACTGGTTGTGCAATCTAGTTTTAAGGTTTTGAGGTATGTCCGACGAGAAGATGGGTCGTAGTCTCCTACACGCTGCCCAGCCGAGTTGAATCCGTCGATTAACCGCTCGGTCAAAGTTGGACTAACTATTCATCATCATCATCATTACAGCCTTTCATAAGTTCACTGCTGAACATAGGCCTCCCCCAAGGAATGCCACAAAGCACGGTCCTGAGCCACCTGCATCCATCGACTTTCTGCATGTCTTACCAGGTCATCACTTCATCTCGTGGGGGGTCGCCCTACACTTCACATACCGGTACGAGGCTGCCACCCAAGAACCTATCTTCCCCATCGGTTGTCGATTCTTCGAGCTATATGGACGGCCCACTGCCACTTCAGCTTACTAATCCGTTGGGCTATGTCGGTTACTCTGGTTCTACTGCGGATATACTCATTTCTAAGTTTACCACGCAGAGAAACACCGAGCATAGCCCTCTCCATAGCTCGCTGTGCAACCTTGAGCTTCCTCATACGGCCAGCAGTGAAGAACCACATCTCATATCCGTAAATCATCACTGGCAACATACACAGGTTGTGCAATCTAGTTTTAAGGTTTTGAGGTATGTCCGTCGAGAAGATGTGTCGTAATCTCCCGAACGCTGCCCAGCTGAGTTGAATCCGACGATTGACCGCTCGTTCAAAGTTGGACTAACTATTCATCATCATCATCATTACAGCCTTTCATGAGTCCACTGCTGAATATAGGCCTCCCCCAAGGAATGCCACAAAGCACGGTCCTGAGCCACCTGCATCCATCTACTTCCTGCATGTCTTACCAGGTCATCACTCCATCTCGTGGGGGGTCGCCCTACACTTCACATACCGGTACGAGGCTGCCACTCAAGAACCTTTCTTCCCCATCGGTTGTCGGTTCTTCAAGCTATATGGCCGGCCCACTGCCACTTCAGCTTACTAATCCGTTGGGCTATGTCGGTTACTCTGGTTCTACTGCGGATATACTCATTTCTAAGTTTATCACGCAGAGAAACCCCGAGAATAGCCCTCTCCATAGCTCGCTGTGTGGCCTTGAGTTTCTCATACGGCCAGCAGTGAAGGACCACGTCTCAAATCCGTAAATCATCACTGGCAACGCGCATTGGTTGAATAATTTCGTGTTAAGGTTTTGAAGTATGTCTGACGAGAAGATGTGTCGTAGTATCCCAAATGCTGCCCAGCCGAGTAGAATACGTCGATTGACCTCTCAGTCGAAGTTGGACTTACCTAGTAAGACTATTTGTTCCAGGTAAACATACTCGTCAACAACTTCGAGCTTAGTGCTCCCAACAACTACCGGCATAGGTGTGACATGGACATTAAACATGATTTTTGTTTTGTCCATGTTCATACTAAGACCTATTCGTTGGGAGACAATATTAAACGTCATTGATCATGATGCTTAGGTCGTCCAGCAATTCTGCAATAAGGACTATATCGTCGGCAAATCGAAGGTGAGTGATGTACTCGCAATTGATGTTAATACCGTATCATTTCCAGTCCAGAAGCTTGAAAACGTCTTCCAATGCAGCGGTGAAGAGTTTCGGGGATAAAACATCACCCTGTCTTACACCTCTCTGCAATTGGATGGGATTCGTACTCTGGTTCTGTACTCGGATTGGCATCGTAGCTCTACTGTACAAACACTTCAGCACTTCGATATACCGACAGTCAACTTGGCTCCGCTAAAGGGACTGCAGCTCCGCCAAATTTCGACGGAATCAAAGGCTTTCTCATAGTCCACATAAGCCAGATATAGTAGCAAATTGTACTCTTCGGACTTCTGTACAATTTGCCGAAGGGTATGTGGTCTATAGTGCTAAAACCCTTTCGGAAACCGGCTTTTTCGGGAGGCTGGAAGTCGTCAAGTTTACGCGCGAGACGATTCGTAATGACTCTCGAAAACAGTACGTAGACGCGGCTCAGAAGAGAAATCGGTGTGTAGTTCTTCAAGAGGGCGTTGTCACCTTTCTTGAAGAACACGACCACCGCACTTCTGCTCCACGCCTCCGGTGTAATGCCACCATGGAGGACGGAATTAAAGAGCCTCTGAAGGACTTCAAGTACCGGTCTTCCACCCGCTTTCAGAAGCTCCGCTGTAATTCCATTCTCGCCTGGGGCCTTGCCATTTTTAAGGTGCTGGAGAGTCATTCTAATCTCGCTCAGACTGACGTCCGGGATATCTTCGGAATAGTGTCGGATAAGACTCGCTCTTGGATCGTTACTCACACTTGCGTGTGGCTCCAACGATGTGATGACGTGTACAGTTGCCCATAGAACCTCTCAATCTCACTCAAAATCTCAGGTGCCCCGGAAACGATGCTGCCAAACTCGGTCTTCAGCTTCGACAGATGACTCTTTCTGGCAGACAGATCTCTGGCAATGACTTTGGAGCATTGGTTCCGCTCGATCGCTTCTTCAATACAAGCTGTATTGAAGTTACGTAAGTCCCACCGCATGCACTTGGAGATCTGTCTGTTCAGTTGCCTGTATGCTGTCAAATCTGTTGAAGAATGTAGCTTCATCTCCTTTTTAACAGCCATGAGATTAAGAGTGTGATCGGAGAGTTTTTGTGATCTTCTGCGGCGGGTCTTGCAGAACTTAGCTCCGACCGCATGGAGAGTTTCCACGAGCTTGTCATTCATATCGTCCACTTCATTACAGTCTTCTAGGCACTTAAAACGGTTTTGTAACTCGAGCTGAAAGGTTTCGGGACTTTGGATTAGAGCACGAGGGGGACGGAGCGTTGACTTCATTAGACGAGACCTCTCCAACTTAACGTTTAGGTTCAATGTGCCTCTAACCATTCAGTGATCGCTGCCGGTTTTCACCCTCGCGATCACTGAGACATCACTGAACAGTTGTCGTCTGGTCGTCATAATGATGTCAATCTCATTTTTTGTCGAACCGTCGGGGCTCGACCAGGTCCACTTCCTGTGGGGCCGCTTCTGGAAGAAAGAGTTCATTATAAAGAATCCCTCTTTCTCCATGAAGTCGGCCAGCTGCTGGCCCCTTGGGTTCCGTTGCCCTTTTCCACATTTCCCTACTTTCAGTTCACCGTTCTCTTTTGTGCCTAGTTTTGCATTGAAGTCTCCCATTAACACCGTATAGTGGGTTTTGGAGGAATGTACGGCTCTAGAGATTATCCTCATACATTTCCTCCACCTCCTCATCGGGGTGTGCCGAGGTTGGTGCGTAATCCTGTATGACCTTCAGCGAATACCGTTTGGTGATTCTGAGTAGAAGGTACGCAACCCTCGTCTACACACTCTCAAGCTTTACAACGTTGTTAACGAGAGACTTGTGAACGATAAATCCGACACCTCCTTGGGACAGATGGTCGTCCTCCCTGTGATAGAGCAAGTTGCCGGATTCGAGGATTACCGTGTCCTCCCCCTCTCTTCGGACTTCGGATAATCCTATAATATGCCATCGCAACTTGTCTATCTCTTCTTCCAGCTCCACGATCTTCTCGTCAGTCCTCAGGGTGCGTGCGTTGTACGTTGCCAGGTCGAGTCGTCTAAGGTGGCCCCCTGCCCCGCCGTTACCATGGTCGCCACCGTAGCCAGGAATAGCGGGGCCGCCGGGGACTGGGGGCCGTCTCTTTGTTACATTCATAGGGGGGTATTTGCCATAGTTGCCACGCTTGGTGAGCGGGTTGGCAACCGCAGTTTTTTTATTATAATTTTGGCTATTATCAGGAAGATGCTGCTGCCCATCTTCTGCCTGTTTCCCTTTGTCGCCTTTTACGACACCCACGGGAGGATATGGGGTAGTGGATATTCTTGACCGCCACTACACGGCAACGTGGCGTGTGGCTCCAACGTTGGTAATTCTGAGTATAAGGTACGCAACTGTCGTCGACACACTCTCAATCTTTACAACGTTGTTAAGGAGAGACTTGTGGTTGAAAAATCCGACACCTCCTTGGGACAGATGGTCGCCCTCCCGGTGATAGAGCAAGTTGCCGGATTTGAGGATTACCGTGTTCTCCCCCTCTCTTCAGACTTCGGATAATCCTATAATATGCCAGCGTAACTTGTCTATCTCTTCTTCATTTCATAGGGGGGGTATTTGCCATAGTTGCCACGATTTGCGAGCGGGTTGGCAACCGCAGTTTTTTATTGTAAGTTTATTGTTATCAGGAAGATGCTGCGGCCCATCTCCTGCCTGCCTCCCTTTGTCGCCTTTTACGACACCCACGAGAAGATATGGGGTAGTGGATATTCTTGACCGCCACTACACGGCGAACTAACTATTTGTCTCAGGTAAACATATTCATCAACAACTTCGGGCTTAGTGCTCCCAACAACTACCGGCATAGTTTGGACGTTGACTTCAAACATGATTTTTGTTTTGTCCATGTTCATCTTAAGACCTATCCCTTGGGAGGCACTATTGAGGAAACCTGTTGTTCGGGAGGCTAGAAGTCGTCGAGTCTGCATGCGAGACAATTCGTAATGACTCTCGAAAACGGGACGTATACGCATCTATGAAGGAAAATCGGTCTGTTTTTCTTAAAGAGAGTGTTGTCGCCTTTATTAAAGAACAAGACCACCGCACTTCTCTTCTACGCTTCCGGTGTAGAACCACCACGGAGGACGAAATTAAAGAGCTTCTGAAGGATTTTAAGTATTGGTTCTGTAATTCCATCCTTGCCAAGGGATTTGCCGCTTTTAAGGTGCTAGAGAGCCATACTAATCTCGCTCGTCTGACGTCCGGGATATCATCGGAATAGTGTCTGAAAAGACTTGCTCTTGAATCTCTACTTACACTCGCATGTAGCTCAAACGATGACGTGTACAGCTGCCCATAGAACCTTTCAATCTCACTCAAAATCTCAGGTGTCCCTGAAACGATGCTTCCCCACTCGGTCTTCAGCTTCGACAGTTGGCTCTTTCTGGCAGACAGATCTCTGCCAAAGACTTTGGAGCCCTGGTTCCGCTCGATCACTTCTTAAATACGAGCAGTATTAAAGTTGCGTAAGTACCGGAGGATGTATTTGAAGATTTTACTGTTCAGTTGCCTGTATGCTATCAAATCTGCTGAAGACTCCAGTTTCATATCCTGTCTAACAGCCATGAGATTAAGAGTGTGATCGGAGAGTGTTTGTGTTCTTTCGCGGCGGGTCTTCCATAACTTAGCTCCAACCGCATGGACAGTTTCCACGAGCTTGTCATTCATATCGTCCAGAGCATTGCAATCTTCTAGGCACTGAAAACGGTTTTGTTACTCGAGTTGAAAGGTTTCGTGGCTTTGGATTAGAGCATGAGGGTATTGGAGCGTTGATTTCATTAGACTACACCTCTACAACTTAACGTTTAGGTTCAGTGTACCTCCACCCATTCGATGATCGCTACCAGTTTTCACCCTGGCGATCACTGATACATCTCTGATCAGTAGCCGTTAAGTCGTCATTATGAAATAAATCTCATTTTTTGTTGAACCGTCGGGACTCGACCACTTCCTGCGGTATTGAGATACAACTTTCGCATACTATTGCAAATGGTAAGTAGTAAACTATTCTGAATCAATTATGTTTTTTTTTTTTAAATAGAATAAGGTTGACAAACGAGCAGATGATGTTAAGTGGATGCTATGACCTGTGGTATGCAGATGTGTTGATAGACATATTCATCTATCACGTATCAAGTATTAAATGCAGATATGTTGTTACACTTGAGGACTAAGATGGAATGCCTTGTTTACAACAAAAAGGGTTTTCATTTCTCTACACTCACCATATGATACAATAAGCATTTTTCTACTGTTTCAGGCTGGTATAATATGAGAGCGTGGTACTGCCACGGTCGAACCGACCCATTCGTGTTTCAGCTATACAAAGCTTGGCCGAATGGATCACAGTCCTTTCCCCGCGAAAGAGGTATTGCTTAGGCAGCGAAACGCGCCGATGTGCCATACGCTCCGCCGATTACGTACGTACTCACGTTCTCCACTGTTGTCTCAGGCTAAGACTTTAAGCAGAGGAGCGCAAACGAAGCCCTCGTCTTAACGAATCGATTATGACTAATTGGCGAAACAGATTAAAACAAATGCATCAAATATATACACATTGAAGTTCCGTGACCGTTTCTTTCTCTGAATAAAAAAAAATGTATGCTCGAAAATTATTTTATATGAATATCTCGTAAATCACAAAAAAATTTAAAATGTCCTTATTGACATTATTTTTTAGTAATTTTATCCAATTTCTGTCCCGAAAGTCTGCACCCTATTAATATTAAGGTAGCTGAAAACAAAGAACCATTGTGTTTTTCGTTCTATCGAGAAAATATTATCCCATAATGTATTTGAAAAATCACAGTAAAATTCGATTCTACTTTGTGTGACTTTTTTTGTGCAATTTAAGGCCTGCGTAGTAAATGATTAGTGGAGATTGTAGTCGGCGACACTCATAGTAACATTTAGGTCGGCGACACTCATCATGACATTATTATAAAACATCATTTATTTATTACGAACGCTAAAAGCTGTTCCCCTTTGCACGGTCATCTCTTAGTTTCCATTCTAACGTTGTTTTTAATTACAGTCGTTCTTTATAGAACTACCGCAACAATAGAAACAGTAAAATTAGTTTTATAGTGCTGCTCAAAATTTAAAAATTGCAACATTCATTTTCTTCATTCGATCGGAATGTCGCGGTCTAGTTGACTAATAGTATGTCATTATCAGGTGGCTACAAGCCGGTGCGTTTCTGCTTGATGTGCAGAATTGCAGCAAATGTTAGCGAGACTTGAAATAAATGATCATTTGTTGAATTTTAACTTATATGAACAGATTCAACCACAATTTTTTTTACGTGGTAGAGCCATGCTGCAGCTATATTATTGGTATAGTTGTTACACGAATGGGTCAGCTTCACCGGAGAAGACCACGCTCGCACAGAATACCAGCGTAAAATAGTACCTTAATGCTGCTGTGTTTCTTATGGTGGGTGTAGAGAACCGGAGATCCTTTTTACTGGAAAAGAGGCATTCCATCTTGGTCCTCACGGGTGACAACGCATCTGCATTTTGATTCGAGGATAGATGCAGACGTCTATGGGCCACAGCAACCACTTACCATCAGGTGGACTGGGTGCTTGTTTGTCACCCATATCCTATATAAAAAAGCCTTCACTCATATCAATTTTGCCAACCTGTCTGTCAAGTGTAGCACCTATGACAAAACCCAAATGTACGAGGTAAAGCCATGCTGAAGTTGTATATTTGACGCAACACGAATGATGTGAAGGCTGATACTTACGAGTACTAGAATTTCTTGGCCCCATGGCTTCCGCGTATCAGGGTCGAGTATTGCTGCGCTCGTGGATTTAAAGACTGTGGAGGAAAGCGCGCCTCGTTTTTCCGTGCGCCTTATCTAAGAAGGAAAAGGGGCAGGAGTATCCACCGTAGGGTTTTAGTCGGTGCGAGTCCGAAATATCGCGACCCCGCCCTTGCGAGACGAGTATACATGGGCATTTCCCCACCTTAAAAATGGAGATAAAACGCATTCGCATTTTAATTCTTAATAAATGACATAGATATCTATGGGCCACAACCTTTTATTGTATGTACTGTTTAGCTTGTCACCATACGTCTATTAAAAATAATTACCTTACTTCTTAAGTTAACAAGTTAAAACGTTAAAGCGGTAATTTCAAAAACCTTTCTGTGTAAAGAGCTTACTAAAAAGAGGAAAAAAAAATACTTTATTTAATTCCCATAATTAAACGAACCTAACGACATCTAATACGTTAAAATCCATCAAGCTGTTACCACTACACAGCATGCCAAAGAAATAGACATACAAACACACACTCTCAAAAAACATTACTCTCCTCGGGCTATCAGGTAAAATTTTATCAAACATACTTGAACAGAAAGTAAGAAATTATATTTTTAAGTCTGTATTTCCGCAAATTGGGCACAATTGATTTTCTGTATGTATGTATGTGCAATTCGTATAGTGCCCTCAACGTAACGAGGAATGTGTTGTTGGTAATAGATGGGTCTCCAAATGCAGCATCGAATCGTAATATAAACCTCTTTTGAGAGATTTTCAGCCCGCATTTTTCACTAGAAATATTTTGCAAATAAACGCGTCTTTTAAAATAAATCCTATTCAACATTCAGTTAATCTTTTACCCTACTAAAATTATTCACTTACTGTGTTCAATTTCCTCGTGATTTTAACGTTTAAACTATTTTGTCATCTATAATATCACTGTTAACTAGGAAATTTTATGTGTCCGTCCATTCATCCGCCATGGTGGAGAGCAGAAGTGCAATGGTCTTGTTCTTCAAGAAAGGCAACAACGCTCTCTTGAAGAACTACAGATCGATTTCCCTTCTGAGCCGCGTTTACGTGCTATTTTCGAGAATTATTACGAATCGTCTCCCACGCAGATTTGACGACTTCCAGCCTCCCGAACAAGCCAGTTTCCGAAAAGACTTTAGTACCACAGAGCACATACATACTCTACAGCAGATTGTACATAAGACAGAGGAATATAATCTGCCACTTTGCCTTGCATATGTGGACTATGAGAAAGCCTTTGATTCCGTCGAAATTTGGGCGGTGCTGCAATCCCTTCAGCGGTGCCAAGTTGACTGTCGGTATATCGAAGTGCTGAAATGTTTGTACAGTAGAGCTACGATGACTATCCGAGTACAGAATCAGAGTACGAAACCTATCCAACTGCAGAGAGGTGTAAGACAGGGTGACGTTATATCCCCGCAACTCTTCACCGCTGCATTGGAAGACGTTTTCAAGCTACTGGACTGGAAAGGATGCGGTATTAACATCAATGGCGAGTACATCACTCAAATTCGATTTGCAGACGATAAAGTCCTTATGGCAGAATCACTGGAGGACTTAAGCACTATGCTCAATGACCTCAATAGTGTCTCTCAACGGATAGACCTTAAGATGAACATGGACAAAACAAAAATCATGTTTAATGTCCATGTCACACCTATGCCGGTAGTTGTTGGGAGCACTAAGCTCGAAGTTGTTGACGAGTATGTTTACCTGGGACGAATAGTCCGACTAGGTAAGTCCAACTTCGACCGAGAGCTCAATCAACGGATTCAACTCGGCTGGGCAGCATCCGGGAAACTACGACACATCTACTCGTCAAGTATACCTCAAAACCTGAAAACGAAATTGTACAACCAGTGCGTATTGCCAGTGATGTCTTACGGATCTGAGACGTGGTCCTTCACTGCTGGCCGTGTGAGGAAGCTCAAGGTCGTTCAGCGAGCTATGGAGAGGGCTATCCTCGTACCGGTAGGCGAAGTGTATGGCGACCCCTCACTAGATGGAGTGACGATCTGGTAAGACATGCAGGAAGTCGATGGATGCAGGTGGCTAAGGACTGTGTTTTGTGGCATTCCTTGGGGGAGGCCTATGTTCAGCAGTGGCCTTATGAAAGGCTGTAATGATGATGATGATGATCCATTCATCCCTTACATGCTAAGAAATTCCACAACTGAACATAAGTCTCACCTATTGATTGCTACATAGGAGGGATTTTGACATTGTTACCAAGCTTAGCAGGCGGGTTGGCAACCACAGTTTTTATTATTTTGAGTTGTTGTCAGGAAGACGGTGGTTCTCGTAGATTTAAAACTATACAAATACGGGAATTTATTATCTTCCTTTTATTTTTTTGTCTTGAAATTTTTATAAGCTTAATTTCGTTCATAACATAATGGATACATACACTGTAAAAGCATTATTATCGAATTTTACACATATTTCAATTGTTTGAAGATATATTTGTTTTAGTTGAGAAACTAAAACAAATTCAAGTTGGCAAATTCAATTTTTCTTAAATAAGTGGACATTCTATCTCATTAAGACTTCTAACAATTCGGTCCCCAATTAATTTCACGCCATCTTAAGCAACGTTGATGAAAAAACTAAAAGGTACGCAGTCGTTTTGTTTTCCCATTTCACGCCATGCCAAGGTTAATTAATCTATAATGTTGATTTTAATTTTTTGAACTTCTTTTAATTTTCACAGCGCCATTTAGGTTTTTATTTAATTAAGCTACATAATTCTTTGAGGTAATAAAAAAAAACAAAGTTTTATGTCATTTTGAAACGGTTAAACTATTCTAAATTAATGTTTGCCTTTTTATTTTTATTTGTGCGTCGTCAGAATTGTCATTTATATTTTTAGAAGTTTTTAATTCATTTTATTCAATTAAATTTGTTAATATTTGTAGAAGTTGTAACATCAATTGCAGAATTGTACATCAGTCCTCATCAATGCGTGGTGTTTTCTTAATACTTTTGACTTGAAATAAACTATAGTATGGTTTTGATCCATATTATTCAACTGGGAATTGAATATTGTGATGTTGGAAACGAGTTATTTGTTAAATGTTCTCATTTTGACTCATTTTCATGTTGACATTATATAGTTTGTACTATGGACAGTGACTTGTCTATATTTAAAAACATTTCACATGGGTAAGAGAGTAGGACTACAACTCTAAAATTTTAAGATTGACTATTGTCATTTTCGTTTCATGGAAGATATTTAAGATTTTGCACAAATCAAATTCACTTTAAGAGAGTTTTTATGCAGTCAATAAAGTTCAAAACTTAAAACAAAGATATCTAAGGATAATTAATTTTCATTCTAAGCGATGTAATTATTCAAATACCTAATAGGAAAATATATTCTTTATAGAAAAAAAAAACACAAATCTACCGCTGTTATTCGGCTATTTTAATTTTGTTCTTAATACAGTAGTTTTAGGAACAAAAATTAGATAAATACAACTACAAACAAATCTTGTGAGAAACTTTTTGTTTGCTGTACAAGAGCTCGAAAGAACACTGATGAATCCGTGGCCGCTTTGAGAGACAATCTGTATCAGTATGAATCCGCTTCCACCAAGCAGCGATTCTTTGTTCATGTCGTCTATGCGCTCCGTTAGTTTCTGCGTGATATCTGGCTGGAACAAACTGATATTTGTCCCAGCAAACGCCATCCTAACGGTGTGCACAACTCTCGGCCTATTATTAACCGACCTTAAGCTTGTCAGTCTGCCGATAAAGGCCCTTGTCCTTGCAATGCGGTCCTCAATTCTTTTTCTCCAGGCTGGGATAGCACTACTTTGTCCGGTAGCGCGTACAGCCATTGAAAGATTAGTGCTAATGATACGGCAGACTGCCAGTGCGGTGCCAATAAGAATTGAAGCAATTTTTACAAAAATAACATAACTGTGTTACACATAATTATTCAGTATTATTGATACAAACTTAATTTATTTTTAAATACTAAATTTAGAGTCAATAAATATTTTATTCAATTATTTATTTCTGGTTATTTATTCATATTAAACTGATGTTTTATAGTTACATTACCTACAAGTCAAATAAAATAAAAAATAGGCTTTTCATTTATGTCTTTTGCCAAATATTGTTAGTTATGCGGTTTTTGTAATTAAATTTTTAGATTTCCCTGAAATTAAGTTGTTTTTGTAAAAAAAAGAACAAATGCTTAATAAATTGCATAAAAAAACTCATTTTAAAATCAGTAACCAGGTATTTATTAAAAAGTTAATACTTTTTAGGTATATAATCATAAAAAATGCTAATTATCTTCTGTGCCACTTCTATTATCTTCATTATCTACTTCATTAGCTAATGAGGTGGTAGCTTCAGATGTAGTAACTGAACCCAATAGATCTGCATAAAGTTTATGACTTACAGGGCTTGATAAATTTACATATATCATTATATTTATGAGGATTTAACGGCAATCTCGATTCATAAGTAGGTTGAAGTTGAAGTTCTTTGGACAGTTTTCTTTTATTGCGAATCTGTATCCAGTGCCATGGACCAGTAAAGTTACGCCTGACTTGAATATAAGGAACATCTTTATTTATTTTAAGCATCCTAACTTCTTTCACCTTATTGCAGCTTTTGGCTGACGTAAAAAAAAAGACTAACAGCTGCTTTTATGTTCATAAAATCAGTATGGTTTATTTATCTACAATAAAAGGCGATGGATTTTTTCTTACAGTTTCCATCAAGTTCAGTCATCTGGTACATCTGCTGTCATTTTTTTCTTTATATTCGTAATCAAGTTCAAATCCTAGTCATTTGGAAGATAAGTATGTCTTCTGATAGGAAATATATATTTAATACTTTTAAACAACATCAAGAACCAAGCAGTAGAGAAAGTACACCATTACATAATTCTTGTTCTGACCAGAGCATTCATTACTTATCAGTACTAATTTATCAGAAGAAATCCCGTGGGTACTAAAATATCTTAATAAAAGTGTTGTGACATCATTCTGGCCTTTTTTACCCTCTGTCTCTAAGTAGCTATTCAAAAACACTTGAATTGTTCCAACATTGTGTCTGAGGCTTTTTTTTACTAAAACTACACAACTGTAACAGTTATGTTGTATTTTACAAATATTGTTGCACATATGTAGTTTTTGTAAAATTACCAAACTTTTAACAAGGGATTTCTCGTAGTTGAGTAGTTTTTGTTAAAAATGGATCAATGCGCTGAAAAGCCTACTTGAAAATGAACAAAAAGTTGCCACTAACAAAAAAATAAGAAAAATGACAGTTATATTGTTTTTGTAACATGGCTGGCTTCGAAATAGGTCACCAGCATTGGGTTTAGAGCCCTCACGACAGCCCGATTCCTTAGGGGTATGCGGGGAAGTCGTGGTCGATTTTCAAGAGGCTTATTCCGCAATTCCGTAATCGCCTCTTCCAATGTACTCCTCATTTTCACTCATCCATGGGCGACTACTCCATCATCGTCTGAATCAACCACAACTGAAAGTGTGGTTGATTCAGACGATGGTGGAGTAGTAAAATTCACGGTGGCATCAAAGTATGCGGGTTGCTCTGCAACTTCTGACGCTGCATTGCCAGCCGTAGCATATTAATCCGATGAAGGAACAGCATCACGTCGTAGCCGTTCGAGTTCGGCGTCATCAAATATTTTTGAGCGCATGATATTCCGAACTCCGTCTGCCGGGTTTTGTTCAGTGACGGTAGTATATGGCTCTAGTTCAGCAAAAAAGCGGTGCATCCTAGCCCGGTACGCAAAACCTCCAGCTTCTTCCCCTTTCGCCCTGAAGTACGCCCGCAATACGTTCCTATTCATGTTGATTGTCCACAGTTTGCGGTGTACTCCACCAGTGGCGGGTGTTGATTGCTGGGTCTGAGGAGACCCTGCCTACACCAAGCCAGCTGGTGAGGATGATGGATGCAAGGGGCTGTTAGGTGATCGTGCAGCACCTCGTACTCGGCTGGCAGCTCGCATTTTGTCGCATTCAGCACCAGCTCCAGTCACGCCCTGCCAATCTTCAGGCAGCGGCCCTTTACGCATTCTTCTATTTTCCATAATCCATTTGAGGGGCATCAGTTAACGGGAGACGCCCAGACGCGGCGCCCTTAAATGGATAGGCCATGTGCACAAGCGGGCCTTTGCACCCTAGATTTTGCCAAGACACACCACTAACACCCCTTGGCAAGGCGCCGACTGACTTCGCCAACTTAGCAGTTATGTTACGTCAGCGGACGATGGAGTCATCTTATAATTATAATTTAAGTTCTGTAAGAAGTTACATCCTGTTTTTATTGTATAATTTCTTTAATTATTCCCAAGACTGAGGTTTTTTCCGAACCCGAAGTTAAAGTATAAAACTGACTTTCAATAAGAATTAGAATTGTATAGAACTAAATTTTTCTATAGAAGCTTCGCGTTTTTGAAATCGGTTAGGAGTAAAAACGTATTGTTTTATTACTTTTATTTTCTATAGTCTATACATTTCACATAAAATGAAATGAAACAAAAGGATAAAGATTAAAAATAGGATCGTATATATAGGAAAACTGTTTTGCCGATAGAAGAAGATACTCGAACGAACCGTTGATAATTTATTTTCTGTCGTCGTGAACAAAAATATAACTATGTAGAAAACCAATACGAAACGCAGGTTTCTATTAATGGAGAAATTAGATTTTCCTGTATCGCTTATTTAAACGAACGACTTCAATTAATTTATTTCTAACAAATAAATGGGGCGTTATGCTTAAAAATATTATATTTTAAGGGTTAATAAAGAAGGAGAAGATTACCTCTTTTGATAACTCAGTACAGTCAGAGGTCTCTATTATACGTACATCATCACATCGGGCTGCCTCTTTGGTCTAGTGGTCGTAAACTGATTATATTTTGATCCAGGGTTCGAATCCCAGGTCTTAGGTCGTCTCGGTATACCGCCTCATTGAACTATCAGTCTTAATAATTTAACAAAAATACAGTCATATTCTACCTTCCGGTGTGCAAACTACTTAAATACAAGATTTTTTTTATAATTAAAATGGAATTCTGATAATTACATTATCATAATATAACCCTATTTGTATATTTGCACTACTAACATATCAATAATTCACTAAATAATAATATAATAAATGGAATAATTAAAATTATAATATCAAAACTAGTGTAAATTATTATGTCTTAAAATTAATAACATATATAAAGTTGTATGTTTCATTCAATAAATTTGATAGTTAATATTTAAAAATTGACAAACAAATAATCGTCAATATTATAATACGCTTTTTTGGTTAAAATATGTTTAGCTGTTTCTTAAAAATCTTAGAATAAAACTCTTGCTTCCTCTTAAATCATAAAAAATATTTTTGTCAAATCTAGCAAAGTACTTATTAATCTAGAGGAGCATTGATACAACTCAGCTTTCAGTCACGTTATAATGACTAGCTATTTGTCCCCTGGACCTATTATCTGGACCATTTAGCCCTAATTAAGAAAATTAATGTTACTATTTTTCACTCTTGACTAACGAAACAAAACCGGTCGAAATTCAGTTATTTGCTGTAAAACGAGGTTTTATGTCTTTTTTCTAACCAAGTGATACTATCAATTTTACTCACTATTTCATCCACGTAGAACTTAAACAAAAAATTAATATCTACTCGTTTAAGAGTGGTTTCATGCAAATAGTTCAATATAAAAATTTACACAAAAAATCTCTTTTAGCTCAGTTTTTCTGCTTTAATCTCGAAAACTATATTATGATATTCTTAAAATAAAAATTAAATATCTATTATTTTAACTTAAAATGAATCTTATTACCTTACGCTTTAGTGTTCCGAAAATTAGCCCAAACAGACAGGCAGACTAAACAAAATTTTAAAAATGGTTATTATAACATGCAAATTTTTTTATAGGGTTAGGGTGACAAACGAGCACACAGTCCACCTGATGATAAGTGGTTACTGTGGCCCATAGACATCTACATCTATCCTCCATTACGAATTAAAATGCAGAAGCGTTGTCACCCGTGAGGACGAAGATGGAATGCCTCTTTCCAGTAAAAAGGGTCTCCGGTTCTCTACACTCACCATAGGAAACACAGCAGCGTTAAGCTGCTATTTTACGCTGGTATTATGTGAGAGCGTGGTCCTTCCCCGGTCGAGCCGACCCATTAGTGCTACAACTCATAACCATAACCCATGGGCTTATAACAATCCAGATATATTTTTAAAGTAGAAGGTGACAAACGACCAAACAGTCCATCTGATAGTAAGTGGATGCTGTGGCCCGTAGACATCTACATTTATCCAAAACTCAGATTTGTAGTCTCCCCTGAGGACCGGTTCTCTAAACTCACCGTTTTGAACACAGCAGCATTAAGCTGCTATTTTATACTGGTATTCTCTGGTAGCGTGGTCCTACTCCGGTCGAGCCGACCCATTAATGCTACTACCAGAATATAGCTGCAGCGTAGCAGCGTTATTTCAATATTACAGATAACATACATACATATAATCACGCCTCTTTCCCGTAGGGGTAGGCAGAGACCATTTCTTTCCACTTGCTACGATCCTTACATACTTGTTTCGCATCTTCCACCTTCATTATTCCCTTCATACATGCTCTACGGTTTAGGGTAATCTTGACCTGGCCTTTTTTCAAGACGTCCCTGATTTGGTCTAGAAATGTCCGCCTAGGTCTACCCCTTTCAACACTTTCATTCACACTCGCCTTATACACTTTTTTCGTCAATCGTACTTCATTCATTCTCTCGACATGGCCAAACCATCTCAGCATACCTTTCTCAATTTTTGTCACTACATCTTCTTTCAGACCACAACGTTTCCTTATCTCACTATTTCTTATCCTGTCACTCAGTTTAACTCCTATCATACTTCTTAATGCTCTCATCTCAACTGCATTTATTCTGCTTTCATGTTTCTTCTACCATACCCAAGTTTCACTTCCGTACATGAGTGTCGGAACCAAAACCCCCTCATGCACAGCCAAACGAGCCTTGTTAGACACCTTCCGACTGCTCATAAAGGAGTGCAAAGCTCCATTCACCATGTTTCCTTCATTCACTCTTCTTTCGATATCACTCTCACGCTTTCCATCTCTTGTAAACTTTGAACCCAGATACACAAACTCTTTCACCTGTTCAATTTGTTCATCTTCAATCACAATATTGCAGTCTGTGACTGCCTCATCTTTTTCAAACACCATCACTTTCGTCTTCCTTACATTCATCTTCATTCCCTTTCTAACAAAAGCTCCACTCATAGCAGTTACCATCTCCTGCAACTCCTCGGCCGAAGACGCAAGTAATACTTGGTCATCAGCATAGAGAAAACATTTGACGAGTAACTCATTCATTCTCAACCCACTTTCATTCTCTTTTAAATCTGTCAAACAATTGTCCATGAACAGATTAAACAGCCACGGTGACGCTACACATCCCTGTCTAACACCTTTTTCGATATTAAACCATTCAGTGTATGCCCCGTTTATCCTTACACAAGCACTAGAATCCCTATAAAGAGATTGCATTGCTCGTATGAGGATACTGCTCACACCTTTCACGGACAGTGCTGACCACAATTCATTCCTCACCACTCTATCATAGGCCTTTTCTAGATCTACGAACGCGCAGTAGACTTTCTTATTTTTAGCCAAATACTTTTCGGCTATGCACCGCAAGGAAAAGACCTGATCCGTACATCCCATTCCCTTTCTAAATCCCGCTTGTGCATCCCATACTTTCTCGTCTGTTTCATTCACAACCCTTTCCTATTACAGATAAACACTTCAATATTATTAATATGTAAAGACGATTTACATTATTAAGCCGTGGTACGTCCGCCCGGGGTTCGAACTCCTCGGGCAACCATGAAATTTTTAATTGAAATTTTAAGTGTTGATTTAGCACGTACTCAGCGGTGAATAAAAATACCTTAAGCAAGAATATTATGTACTAGATACTTCCAACGACTTTGTCCGACTAAAATATCATACGGACAAAAAACATAAATTCCATCACCCACTTTAGGGATTGTTTCCGTGATCGAGGTTATCCTATTTCTTTCCCCGGTTCAGCGGTTTAAGCGTAAATAGGTACATGTGCTCACGCGGCGGTGAGCGATGTTTTCCCCCACCCCGTCCGTTAGGCAGTACGCCCGACCGCCGTGCACGCGCTGGTACGAACAATTTTATATCGTTGTTACTTTTAAATTATTTGACCAAATTACGTAGTTTAAAAGACACAGTGTATCTGTTTTGAATTTCAGAAGTAATTAAAGTATTTATTTAGATAACATCAAAATGTTTCTGCAAAATGTACATTGGAAATAAAGTATAAATTTTGGTAATAATGGCTTACACATAAAAGGTAGATAATTATATAATGTCGCAGACTTTTTTGTAAAATTATTTAGGTTAAACAATTCCACCGTACATTATATTTGTGTAACTCTCACATTTTTTGCACCGCACGCCAAAATAGCTCGAAGATGACAGATTTTTCCCGACTTCTTGAACACTTATTTACGCAATATATTTAATAATTATTGCCTATGTGATGTTCTGATGTATGAGCTATATTATTGTAAGATTTCATTAAAATACATTTAGAAGTTTTTGCGTGAAAGAGTAACAAACATTCATACATATATACATCCTTACAAACGGTCACGTTTATAATGTTATTATAGTAGGATAAAGGAAATAATAACCTAATTCCATTGCTCTGTTATACCCCATTAATGTTAGGAGATAGGTTAACGCATCTCTTTTACGCTGCTGCGTCAGCGAATTAAGGTCATATAGGCCTTATTTCGCTGACACAGCAGATCCATTCATCATATCCCATTTTCCAACGCGAAGATCCACCAACCTCAGCACCTCGGCTAAGAGAAGTTGCATAATTTATAATACTCTGAAGTTTGGCTGATTCCCGATCCTCAGTTTTCTGCGGCGGGCTGTTGTACCCCATCGATGTTAGGAGATCAGATAACGCATCTATTTCACACTGCTGCGTCAGCAAAATAAGGCCTATATAACCGATCTCGCGACGGACGCCGAATAAATCTACAAACATCAATCTACTATCTACAGTCAGTCTCGTTCCAGTCTCAGTCTCATTCATACATCGTTACTGATGCGTTACTATGTCTTTACTAAATATTTACTTTATCGTTATTCTAAGTCCCAGTTATTACTATATCATAAGTTTATCAAATCTTTATTGTTATTTTATTTGAAATATATAGCTTTTTTCAAAAAGCTCTATTCTTGGTTCCTTATAATAGCTCCATAATCCGACCTATGCCACGCATTTAGACGAATATAGGCTGTGTCTTTACTTTTTTATGTATTAGCCATGTTGCTACTACAGCTTTTATAATTCATCATTACTGCCCATCACAAGTCTACTGCTGAACGTAGGTCTCAAGGAATGCCACAAACCATAGTTGTCAGCCACCTGCAACCAGGTTGTTGCTCCATCTAGCGAGAGGTCGCCTACTGTTTACTTACCGGTACGAGGCTATAATTTAGGTTTACGTAGAGGTAACTGATACATAATATTTTTATTTTATAAAGATTTGTTTTGTTATAAGGTTTGTTGAAGCCTCGTTTTTTATTATTTCAAATAATTGTGTTTTTCAATATCTATTCTCAAGGACTATATTTTTAAGCTACTTAGATCTAGATAACATTTTAGAAATTTTCAATATTTTTGTTTACCATTTTGGCCTATCAAAAGCAAACTACTGGACATTTTTTTTTATAGGAGATGGGGCAAACGAGCTTGCGGCTCACCTGATGGTAAGTGACTACTGGACATAGGCCTCCACTATTGATTGTATTTCATAAGAGGAATATTTGCCTTAGGTGCAACGCTTGTCAGGTGGAGTATCAACCACAGTTTATATTTGTTATTAGGGATACGCTGTTGCTCATCTCATGTTTTGTTTCCCTGTGTCGTCTCTTACGACAACCGCCATTCAACCGTGTGCTATGACCGATCGATTTTTGTTTAGCCTTATTTTTAAATTTTTGATTCTTTTAAAAAAACTACTAGTAATGCTATTGCCATTACGAATTAATACTCTAATAATTACTCGAGGTAAGCTCAAAATGCTTTTGTTAACAGTGGTTCACTACAATAACCGAATCCGATTTGATCCCACAATCTTTTTAGTTTACGGTCCGCAATGAACTATTAGGCTATTGTCGCAAAATACACAATTAGCCTTCGATACTTCACTACACTAGTTGGACAGCGAAATCTTCATCATTTTCATTAAATCCTATCAGAAGTCTACAGCTTAACATAATATGCATACCCCAAATAATACCACAAATCAGAGTCCTAACACTTATCATTTTTAAATTGAGCGAAATTTACGATCTTCATATTCACAGTTTGCACTCTCGAATAGGTTCTTGCTTACCATTTTTGCTCCTTTGTAAAATGTCAAATGAGCACACAGTCCACCTGAAGATTAGTGGCTATAATAAAAAGTCATCAGCTATCGAGAGTTGTCATTCCAGATAAAAAAGACGAAATTCCTAACATTCTGTAAGTATATTGGCTCTCTTACCATCCAAACTGGAATATAACCGTAGGTGTCGTGGCAGAAACTAGTAAGAAGTTTGTACCAGTTTTTGAATTGGTCTGCCAACTCCCAAATGGAAAAAAACCCAAACACTTTATCATCATTATCAGCCCTTCTGAAGTCCACTGCGAACCAAAGGCCAATAACGGCACGAAATGTTAAATGCCACACCATCACTTTATACACATTACTATTACGTTTGTTAATGATTAAGGAGCAATTATTTTAAAATAGTGGAGTTACCAATCACAGCACACAGTCAATAATACAATCAACTAACAACAACTATACAAAACAAAGTCACAGGTTCGAATTATTGGTAGTGAGTGTTCGTCAGGTTGTAGGTTTACATAAGTTGGTATATAAATTTATTGAATTAAGAATCATAACAAAGAGTTTTTTCCATTCCCTACGATAGAAATCTAAAAGTATCCTACTGAATAATTTTTAAATTGTAAGAGTGTGAAAAACGAGCACACAGTCCACCAACCACCAACACCTATCATGGTGCAGATGGGTTGTCTCCCCTAACATAAATGCCTCGTTAAGTAAAAAGAGTCTCTAGGGATAATGATGATGATGAAAAATGATGAATGTTAGATTGTAATATAAAGAAAATGCACACACAAAGACTATGTTATATTTAAAACGAGGAAACCAATATAACAATTGAAGGCGCAGTGGCTAGCAAAGAGTTGCAGCGCTAAAGGCCGAGGGGTTCAAATCCCACACGGCATGGAACAAGGGTAATTGTATTGCCTACAAATAATTATTCCGGGTTTGCATGTTTATCTATGAAAATATTAATATATTAATATACTTATGAAAATCTAATGTATGTACCTAAAAACATAAATAGCTTTGATAAGAACAAAGACACTTATACTTTAAACACTCGGAACAAACATAAGCTTTTTATACCAGTTACTGGACTCCACAGAATTAGCAATTCATTTATGGTGCAATGTATAACGCTTTTACGACAAAATTTCAGAAAATATCCAAAATTTGTCAATTAACAAGTTTAAATGTTTTATTAAAGATAACTTGTACAAAAGAGTTATTATGATATCAAAAATACATAAATGGAAAAAAACCCTGGGAATTACGTGATCGCCACCATGCTGGTTCTATTAAAAATCATTTAAAATTGTACAAACAAATTTAATTTAAAATGAAATATGTTAAAAAAAGTCTCACTGGGTTTCTTGCTGGTTCTTCCCAGGATAGAGGTATTTTTCGAACCAGTGATAAATAAAAAAAATTACTTGCAATAAGTATTATGTTATAATATATATTGAATAAAAATTATTCTATTCTATTCTTATCCTTGTGGTAATGCCACGATATGGTACGATACATGGAGAAAATTCTAGTTTAGAAATAACGTTTTTAAAAATACAAATTCAGTTATAAATATTTACTTAATACGATTTACATTTTTTATTCCCCATTCTTAATAAGAATTTATGTTCTCGAACATCAACGAGGTTATGTTAATCATAAATCACTCCGCTGTCTTACACAGCGCCTTTCGGTAAATTATGTTGCCCTTTATTCATAAAACCATTAAAATGTATGTATTGTAAATAGTAATATTATTCATAATTTTAACGCAGGACTTTAATAATGCTGATTCTTTAACCGATTTTGGACACAAACAGCATCCATCAATGAAGTTTGTGCAGGAAGAAGAAAATATTAAGGTTACTGCAAACATCACTCCTTAAATGTAATTTTTTTAAATTACCGTTATCCATTACAGTCTATAATAGTCTATTGCAGAACATAGATTGCTTCATGGAAGAGATATTACCATAGTTGCCACGCTTGATAGGTGGGTTGATAAGCGCTGACTTTTATTTTATAGTTGTTATCAGGAAGGCTCTGCTACCCATCTCCTGGTTTGTTTCCCTCTATTGCCTCTTACGACACCCACGGGACGGAATATTCTTTCGTCGCCACTACACGGCAAAATTACCCTCATTTCCCCTTTGGTAGTAGTAGCTAGTCTAGTAGTAGTAGAAACGTTTCACATACAAAAATTGAACATGGAGGAACATTCAGACTTGGAATAATGATTTTCGTTCCGTGTAGGATTTGAAACTCCAATCCACGATGTTGCAAGGTATTTCACGCCTGACATAAAAGATCTACCTGGCTTATCCAACAGTCATCTCTTACGAAACCCATGGGTCGAAATCATTCCAAACTACCTTTTAATAAAATACCATATTTGTAAATAAAGTTACTAATCATAGTACTCTCATTAAAGTGTTTTATCATGGTACAATTTATTAATTTAAAGTGTTTTAAGAGCTTCGTTATTCTCTTTGCTTTTTTTATATGCTTCGATCAAACGGGCAAGTGTGATAAAAAATAGTAAAATAGAATATAATGAAAGTTTACAATACCATGCATTAGCGAGGTGATAATCATAGTGTCAGCCGTGCATTTTAACACCGGAGCTATTCACCTTCCATGTCTCCCATGACGCTGGTCGTGTGCGCCATCTTGTTTTTATATTGATGAACTCTTATTAATTTTATATGGAATTTTTTTAGCAATATATCTTTGATAGATTTCATCCATTGCTCAGCACTTTTGAATACATATTTATAAAAATATCAAATCACTTTTGATAAATTTTAATTACAAACAAGATTTGATCTACGCCTACCATCAACTGCCCACCTGATCTATTTTATTTATTTATTTAATAACAATCATTTGACATTAGTTCATTGATGCTCTGGCTCCTGAGATAGTGTAACTGTGTTTCAGGAACCAGTTCCTCCCCTTAAAGTTAGCCTTGGCAAAAGGTCCATTTCTATAGTAGTAACAAACATATATAAGTTAGTTAAACAGGTACAAAACAGGTAACAAAATATAAAAAAAATGTTATTGTAAGCGCTCGCTTTGTGTGTGTGTGTGTGTGTGTGTGTTCGTATGTTGGTATAGGTGTAGCTGTGTGAGTGTGTGTGTGTGTATTCGTATGTTGGTGTAGGTGTAACTGTGTGAGTGGGTGAGTGTGTGTTGGAATATATGTGTGTAAGTATTGCGTGTGGTAAACCTACGACATAAGTGCTTCTGCGCTTTCATAATAGATATTCTCTAACCACACTTTGATCCTTGCCCTTATTTGGTGGTTATTGTAATTATTTAAGTTTAAAGTCCGTGTATAAGTTATTGTACAAATGCGGGGCAATGTAACTATAAGTAGTGTCTTTTCGCAAAAACACTTCTTGTTCTAAGGGTCGGTTATTTGAAGGTCCTTTTCTTTAGAATTTTGATATGTTGTGGAGTTATTCGATGGTACTTTCATATACATTGATAGATAAATGTTTTCTTACGCTTAGTACTCGGGCTTTTTCATACACTAATGTAGTTGGATAACGAAATAGAAGTAAAAGCATTACTTTTAAAATACATCGTCGGGCATGTTCAGCTTCGACAAGAATTGTCTTATAAGCCCCGCCCCATGAACAGATACCGTAACTTATTAAAGATTCACAGAGAGCTCTGTAAGTTTGCAACAATAATTTTGAACTTGCTACAAGCCTTAGTAACTTAAAAACATAGACAAGCTTTCTTATCTCTTTACTAAGTGATATTATTTGATATTTTTCCACTGAAAATTTTCATCAATTATAATTTTCAAATACGTTATTGCGTTAGTTTTAGTTATGTAAGGGCAGTTACAAGATATTGGAACATCATCAAATTTGGTACATGGACTTGTATGAATCCTTAATTTAAATTAGTTATTTGGTTGACCCGCTGGAGTTTTGCTGAAACAGATTAATTCTGTTTTCATTGTATTTAGTGAAAGTAGATTATTTTCTAGCCAACTAGAAATTTTGGCCAGTCCTGCCTCCGCAACTTGTTTCACACGCTCCCAGCTCTTTTCATGAAATATTATTACTGTTTCGTCAGCATACATAGTTGTATTGGCGGCGTTCAATTCAATTTTACTCATATCATGTACGTAAATTAAAAATAATGTCGACCCAACAGTATCGCCCTGTGGGATAGCGTATGTACATCGCATGTCATTACTGAAGTGTCCATCCACTCTAACGCATTGCTTTATGTCACATAAATAACTTTGAAACCATTGCAGTTTAGCCCCTCTTATACTCAAGTTCTTCAACCTCCGCAAAAGTCTCGATGTTGACACTGCATCAAAGGCCTTTTGAAAGTCAATAAAATCACATCTATCACTCTCATCAACATCAACAGTCTTTCGTTGACTTACCGGTTCTAAAGCCAAATTGATTGGGAGATAGTAACTCATTGGACTCTATATAACCAATAAACCTCTTGTTAACAATCTTTTCTACAATTTTGGACATGACACATATTAGCAAATATTAAATATTCTAAAAAATAGACGACACAGCAGCTTCCCTAAATATCTCAGGGAAAACTCCTGATGACAAACTAAGATTACATAGATGCGATATTGGTTCCGCTAGAATACTATGAAACATTTTTAACATTCTTTTAGTAATTTGATCATAACCTGCAGCACTGTTATTCTTAAGGTTCAATATCACGCATCTTACTTCTATTGGGTCAGTTACCAGTAGCACTGAGTTTTTAGGACTATTGTTATTAGTTGCTTCTCGTGTTAAATCTGCCTCGCTTTCATTTAACTTATTAAGAGTCTCGTCGGCAAGGATTTTACCAACCGATGTAAAATACTTATTGACTTCGTTAAGGGATTTTATTTAGTTCTTAATAGTTCCATTGATTTTGTTGAAGCGCCTGTCAAATTATATTAGCAGTTCTCATGCCAATATTAGTCCGTAAGCTGTGTAGGTATGTTTAAAAAATGTTGTACCGGTCGTCGTTGTAAAATTTAGAGATCAAGTAAAGGTCGATTGAGCAAATTACTGCATTTTATTATTAAAAAGAGATCAAATTCCTATTCATGGTCCTAAATCGAAGCCGGATTTGAAAAAAACGTAATTGGACAAGATATTATTTAGTGGAATACGCTTGGGAAGTCTTAAATATTCGTTGTGGAAATACCACCGAGGGAGTGAAGATATTTAACCAAGAAATCTGGAGTCTTAGCCCCTTAGATATTGGACTATTATTTAATTTATTTAACCCAGCACTCATTATCAGGTAGTATTTTGTGTAAATCGACTGCTAATTTATCAGGTTAGTACCAAATTACCTATAAAATAATTACGTATAACTTAAAGTATTTAATCGGCTAAAATTCATTTAATATTGTTTTATATAGTTTCTAATAACCGTCAAATCATGATTAAATCAAATTATAAAGCTTAGTTAAATTATATTGACGATATTATAATTTTTTTTTTCTCGTTATTGGTTTAAACTATTTTTTAAAAAATAAGTCAAGAGAGTGTATAATTGAAAAAATTGCATAATATTATTTATTACATACTAAGGCATACCTGTGAAGCTGTTTGATGGTCTGAATTGTATTTGTTACCCTTAATTGTTGTTAATTATAAAGTTAAATATCAAGGTAGTACATGTACCATTTTGAATAAAACTATTTTTACGGATTTTATCGCGTTTAATTAACTTGTTTTATGTTCCCGACGTTTCGGTTGCTTTCCAGCAACCGTGGTCACGGGGGACTGAGGTGATTGACGTCCCGATGTCAAAGTTAACCCGGAGTACCTTCAGCTTTTTAATTATTAATTTTGGTCCGATCTACGCAGAATGAACTAACTGTGTCTTGAAGTCTTGCAGTGGTATGCTTGGGTTTAGTTTTAATTTTATGAATTACAGGATCCCAAGCAGGTGGTAGTACCCAGCCTCCCTCTCTATTGAAATTAGGATGTTTTTTAATTTCAATAGCCTCACGTATCATCCTTGGCAGGAATCGATGTTCTTTCGCGAGGACTTGTGGTTTATCAAATCTAATGTAATGGCGGGGGCCGTCTAGGATATGATCACAAACTGCAGACTTCCCGGAACGTTGGTGCTTCACGTCAGCTATGTGTTCTTTTACGCGGGTTTTTATTGATCGTTTTGTTTGCCCTATATATGAGAGACCACACTCACAATCAAGCTTGTATACTCCTGCATCTTGTAGAGGAATATTGCACTTGACGGATGGTAAGAACTGACTAATCTTCTTCGGCGGCTTGAAGAATGTTCTAATAGAAGCTCGCTTCAAGATGTAGCCAATCTTGTCTGTGACACCTCTGACATATGGTAGTACAGCAGGCACACGCTCGACTGTGGCCGGCTTCACTCGGTCACTGTGACGTAGGCGCGGAACCCGAAGCTTGTTGTCGTGCAGAACCTGCTTGACGTGCTGAAGCTCGGCGGCCAGGTGTTTGCTGTCACAGATCCCTCGTGCTCTCTGCAACAAAGATTTGCCCACGGTAGCTAACTGTGAAGGGTGATGGTGGGATTCACCGTTTAAGTATCGGTTTGTATGGGTCTTTTTTCTATACACAGTGTGACCTACGGTGTTATTAGGATTTCGAATGACTAACACATCTAGGAAAGCTAAAGAATTATTTGCCTCTAACTCCATAGTAAATTGAATTTTAGAGTTTATGGAATTAAGATGTTCTAAAAATGCAGTTACTTTGTCTGATGGTAAAATTGTGAAAGTATCGTCTACGTACCGCTTGTAGAAACTTGGAGTTACTGGTGCAGTAAGCAGGGCTTTCTCCTCAAAGTCCTCCATGAAAATATCGGCGACAATGGGAGATACCGGTGAGCCCATCGCAACACCATCTACTTGCTTGTAAAACTGTTCCTTCCACAATAGGTAGCCAGATGTAAGGCAATGTCTGAGTAATACTGCATATTCTGCTGGCATGTTGTTTTCCTCTAGTTTCCTAGTTATAATTGAGATGCAGTCTTCAACAGGTAGGCATGTAAATAGAGACTGAACATCAAAGCTGACCATAGTTTCATTGTCAGTAAGACATAGGTCTTTTATCTCACTGACAAAATGGTATGAATCCTTAGTGTGTGCTCTTGTATGTCCTCTGAGTGGTGATAGTACTTTTGCTAAGTGTTGAGCCAATCTGTAAGTTGGCGAATCGATCTGACTCACTATTGGACGTAATGGAGCGTTCGGTTTGTGTATTTTTGGTAACCCATACAACTTCGGTGGTTTGGCACACGTAGGTATTATCGAATTTACGTCTAGATTCAGTTTCTCGGAGTATTTCTTTATTAGATCGCTAGTTGTTTTAAGCGTATTAGTTGTAGGGTCTGTTTTGACCTTTACGTACGTACTTTCATCCGATAAAAGTTGTTGTATTTTAAAATTGTAATCCGACGTATCCATTATAACCGTAGCATTACCTTTATCTGCGCGGAGAATCGTAAGATCTGGTCTGTTGCGTAAGTTTTTCAAAGCAGTAAATTCATCTTTGGGAAGATTTAATTTCGGCGCGGAGCTTCGACGTAACAAGGACGAAATGTCTTGACGTATAGCCTCTAAATCTTCATTACCAATATTATTTTTATATAGACAGTCCTCAACACTACAGATAATGTTTTCATACGGAATTTTTTGCGGTGTTATAGCGAAATTCATACCTTTGGCCAAAACATTTATTGTCGCGTCGTCCAGAGTTTGTTTTGACAGATTATAGACCGCACGTTGTTTATTACTCGCGTCTGTTGTCAATGATTGCGTTCCGTTATTACGTTGACATTGGCGTTGGACATTTGATTTGGTTGTTAGTTTTTGGTATTTAACTATATGTTTATTTTTGCATTCATTGTATTTCGTTGTTTCACGTTTGTCTAAAGTTTCCATGCAATTCTTATAATCAAATGTCGATAAAACTGTCTTTAGATCACTGGACGATTTGTCTATGGTTTTATTAATGAAACATAGATCGGTACGTTTTTGCTGAATCACCGTTATTAACAATTTTTTGCTTGCCTGATTTAAGATCTTAGCGCTTCCTCGAATGTCTTTTTTAGTAGATATCTTGACACACGTAGGAATGAGATTATGGTCTCTGCATCTCTTCAAGAAGTTTAAAGCTGTTATGTATCTTGCGCGCTTGGTTTTGAGATCTTCTAGTCGGCGTATTTTATTTGCTATTTCCAGTCCGTACTGGTTTACATAATGATTTCTTATATTTACGCGAACACTACACATTGAATAAAACTATTTTTACGGATTTTATCGCGTTTAATTAACTTGTTTTATGTTCCCGACGTTTCGGTTGCTTTCCAGCAACCGTGGTCACGGGGGACTGAGGTGATTGACGTCCCGATGTCAAAGTTAACCCGGAGTACCTTCAGCTTTGCTGGAAAGCAACCGAAACGTCGGGAACATAAAACAAGTTAATTAAACGCGATAAAATCCGTAAAAATAGTTTTATTCAATGTGTAGTGTTCGCGTAAATATAAGAAATCATTATGTACCATTTTGTTTAATTATTTAAGAGTTTGAAAAATAAGTAAGGGAATTAGTTTTCATTTCTTTACAACTGTAAGCAAAATTGTATAAAACTACTTATGAATTATATTTTATAAAATATAAACTTCTTGTTTGTATAAATTTCAGGCATTTGCACTAGTCTCCCAATACCAGCCAGCATGCCAGAAGATAAGGAGCAAATTAGGAAACGAGCTAGTTACAAGGGACAAATAACAGCTTTTTCAAATTATTTAAATTCACTGAAGGTATCTTCATTGGCTGCTACTGAGGTAAATGAGTTGCAATTACGTATTAGTAGGATTGAGTCAATGTATGAACGATATGATGAGGTACAATTATCCATCGAGTGTAATACTGATAATATAGACGCCCAGATATCAGAACGAACTGATTTTGAATCCCTGTATTTTAAATCGCTTTCTCTTGCAAAAAGGATCTTAGCAGATTGCATTAAGTCAGATGACGTAAGCAGTGACGGTGGCTCTCATTCCGGCAATCATAAATTTGTTAAACTGCCCACTATTCAACTACCTAAATTTAATGGTTCTTATGATAATTGGTTAGAGTTTCATGACACGTTCATGAGCCTCATACATTCAAATGACGAGATAGATGACATAAATAAGTTTCACTATCTGAGAGCGTCGTTGGAAGGGCCCGCTGCTGTGGTAATACAGTCAATCGAATTCTCGGCAGCTAATTACACCGTCGCATGGACTATATTATGTGATAGATATGATAATAAAAGACTACTAATTCAAAATCACGTGACAGCCTTATTTAATATAGCACCAATTAATAAAGAATTGTCTGTCAACTTAAAACGTCTTATTGACCAAGTAAATAAAAATTTACGTGCACTAGAATCTCTCGGTGAGCCAACTAAACAATGGGACACACTTCTCATTCATATTATTACTCAAAAATTAGATGCTAAGACATATCGTGAATGGGAAGAGTCTAAAGGTCGTTTGGAGAAAGATACACCTATTACGTTCGATATATTTTTGATGTTTTTAATAAATCGAGCCGATTTAATCGAAACACTAGAAATGTCTAATTCTGGTGCTACTAACCGTTTAAATTCTTCTATAAAATATGCTCCAAAAGTTAAGGCAATGGTTTCAGTGCGGGATACCGGTAATAAAAACGGTTCGGCCTTTTCCGCCAAACTGTGTCCTAAATGTAAGGGTGACCATAAGTTAAGCAGTTGTCCTCAGTTTCTTGGATTAAGTAACGATGTGCGTCTACAGTTACTGCCAGAGTATAAAGTATGTTTCAATTGTCTTAATTCAGGACATTATGCAAATCACTGCAAAAAGCCAGGATGCAAAATATGCCACCGAAAGCATAACACTCTCGTGCACGTCGCAGATTACCAGTCAAAACCAATTACAGATATTAATACATCTAACACGAGTAGTGGTAATAATAAGCCCGTTATCCAAGGTCATTTCGAACAAACAAACAGTTCGACAGGCTCACAGTTGTCATCCAATTCTAACGCACATCTGTCATTATCCGCAA
The DNA here is from genome assembly GCA_963668995.1 of Parnassius mnemosyne. Lineage (NCBI taxonomy): Eukaryota > Metazoa > Arthropoda > Insecta > Lepidoptera > Papilionidae > Parnassius > Parnassius mnemosyne. The sequence goes on from CAVLGL010000057.1 coordinate 10,035,413, forward strand.
AGGTAGGCACTGCATCGTGTAGTGAACAAGGCGACGTATTGTTATCGACGGCATTAATTAAAGTTATAGGTAAGAATGGTTGTCCATATATTGCTCGTGCTATTCTTGATAGTGGCAGTAACGCTTGTTTAATAACTGAAGAGTTATATCAAAGGCTAGGTTTGCCCGCTCAAAATGTAAATCAGTCGGTAGTCGGTATTAATAATGCTTCGGCACACATCAAGAAGATTTTTAAGGTATCGATAAAATCATTGAATGATAACTTCTCTAGTAATCTTCATTGTTTTGTCCTACCATCAATAACCCAAAATGTACCTACTAGATATGTTAATTTGTCAAACTTAAAAATTCCATCTAATATTTCTCTGGCAGATCCTAATTTTCACTCACCTGCTCCCGTTGACATGCTTATAGGTGCTGATGTCTTTTGGGACTTAATAGGAACGCAGAGATTGAAATTAGGGGACGGTCAGCCGATTCTTTGTGAAACTAGCTTAGGATGGTTAGTATCAGGTCCGATAGATTATAGATATGTAAAGAAAGGGGTTAACTTTATTAAATGTAATTTTACAAGAATATTTCAAGATGAGGCTAGTAAAGATTTAGATGAAGATATACAAAAACAATTAGTACGCTTCTGGCACCTCGAAGAGGTAAGCCCTGCGTCTCTTTATTCAAACGAAGAAAAATTATGCGAAGAACACTTTTTAAAAAACACCACGCGACTGGCAAATGGTCGATTTTGCGTGAGGATACCCTTAAAACATAATCCTGACGTATTAGGTGATTCTTGGCCACGAGCTAAAAAGTGTTTACTATCGCTAGAGCGCAGGTTAGCAGGTCAATCTCAGGTCTATGAAATGTATAAAGAATTTATGTCAGAGTATGAAAGTCTGGGTCATATGGAGAAATGTGAGAATGATAATTTACCACGTAAGATGCATTTTATACCACATCACGGTGTGCTTCGGGAAAGTAGTACTACTACTAAATTAAGAGTCGTTTTCAATGCTAGCAGTCCGACTTCTTCGGGTGTTTCCTTGAATAATATACAGATGGTAGGTCCCGTGGTACAGGACGACCTTTTGTCCATTCTTTTACGCTTTCGGCTACACAAATACGTTCTCACAGCTGATGTTGAGAAAATGTACCGGCAAATAGTCATTCATCCCGATGACCGCTATTTGCAACAAATTGTCTGGCGTGATAACCCTTCAGAACAGCTTCAAGCTTATCAACTTAACACCGTGACTTACGGCACCTCTAGTGCTCCCTTTTTGGCAACTAGGTGCCTCCAACAATTAGGCTTAGAGTGTACCGATGACAAGGTTGCTCAAGTGATCATTCACGATTTTTACGTTGATGACTTGCTAACGGGAGGGGATGATATTAACGAGGTTACAGATTTGCGCCGTAAAGTGACTTCCACACTTGCATCAGCTCATATGGTTTTGCGAAAGTGGAAGTCGAATGAATCTCAACTGGTTAGTGAAAATGATATTTCTCCGCTTGATTTGAATATTGGTTGGCAATCACATACTGACCAACTTTGTTTCCCTATAGGAGGGCTATTCTCAGGTAGAACAAAGCGTGATATGTTATCTGTGATTGCTCAGATTTTTGATCCACTAGGACTTCTATCTCCCTGTGTAATTAAGATGAAAATGCTTCTTCAACAGTTGTGGCTGCTCAAGCTGTCATGGGATGAGCAGTTGACGCCAGAAATCAGCAAGATGTGGGCTGAGATAATAGTCGATTTACCTAAATTAAATACTCTACGTATTCCACGTCGTGTTATTTGTGACTCGCCTAGTTTGTTTGAATTTCATATTTTCTCGGACGCTTCTGAGCGAGCATATGGCGCCTGTTTATATGTGCGTAGTGTTAATGATCAGGGTGAGGTTTTAATTCAATTATTGATGGCGAAAAGTCGTGTCGCGCCGCTTAAACCTATAACAATCCCAAGACTGGAACTTTGTGGTGCACTTGTTGGAGCTCGCCTTTACCAAAAGGTTGTAGCATCGCTGAGACAACAGGCTAAGCGCACTTTCTTTTGGACAGATTCGTCCATCGTGTTAGGATGGTTAAAGGTGTTACCTAGCAAGCTACAACCCTTTGTCAGAAATAGAGTTGCTGAAATATTAGAGAAGACTGGAAATTGCGAGTGGAGGCATGTCCCAACAGAGTGTAATCTGGCCGATCATATTTCTCGCGGTGTGAGTTGTAAGGATATTTCATCCATGAGTAAGTGGTGGTCAGGACCTGAATTTTTAAAGAAAGAGGTCTCTCACTGGCCTGCAAATTACTTAAGTATTAATCACGAGTTGCCTGAGATTAAATCGTCAAATGTTATCCTCCACGGAATACTTCATTCTAGCAACAATGAAGATTTAGGTGGGAATAAATTAATTGAATTTAAACGCTTTTCTAAATATACTAGATTAAATCGGACCGTTGCTTATGTGCTGCGTTTTATTAATAATTGTAGAAAGCAATCCGTTCACGGTCCTCTAAGCAATCAAGAGTTGCAAACCGCACTCAATGTTATTATAAGAATATCTCAGAGTGAATCATTTGAGGAATACACCATGTTAATTAAAAATAAAAGTTTACCCACTAAAAGTCCGTTGCATAAATTTAATGTATTTCTCGATGATAATAAAATAATGCGTGTTGGAGGGCGTCTTGAAAATTCCTATTACTGTTATGAGAAAAAACATCCCATACTTATACAGTCCACTCATTATTTTACCAAATTGCTCTTCAATTATGAGCACATAAGGTTAATGCACGCGGGACCACAGCTAATGTTGGCCACTATAAGAGAGATGTACTGGCCGATTAGAGGTCGTAATTTGGCCAGATCTTGTTATCGACAATATGTAAGATGTAATAAAATGAAAGGAAAAACCATCTCTCCAATAATGGGCAACCTACCACACCAACGCATCCTTTCTGGTTTTCCATTTCAAAATATTGGACTAGACTATGCGGGACCAATTCAATCTGTTTCTCGCCATGGCCGTGGTTGTAAAATTGTAAAGGTGTATATAGCTATTTTTATTTGCTTCGCGACTAAGTCAATTCATCTTGAATTAGTGGGTGATTTAACTAGCAATACCTTCATATTAGCTTTGCGCAGATTTATGTCTAGAAGAGGGAAACCTCTTAATATTTATTCGGATAATGGTACCTCCTTTGTAGGCGCATACAATGACATTTCAAAATTTATTAGGACGTATTGTAATTCTTTATCTGAGGTAATGGCAAATGAAGGAATTAATTTCCATTTCATACCGCCTTATTCTCCCCATTTTGCTGGGCTTGCGGAGGCTGGTGTCAAATGCATTAAATATCATTTAGTTAGAGTGCTGGGCAATTGTAATGTGACTTACGAGGAACTAAATACCACATTAATACAAATTGAGGCTATACTTAACTCCAGACCACTCACACCTTTGTCAACGAATCCTGAAGACTTGCTACCACTAACGCCCGGTCATTTTTTGATTGGACGCCCCTTGACTTCCTTGCCGACACCAGACTATAAAGATCATTCCGTAAGCTCTTTAACCCGATTTCAACGAGTAGAACAATTACGTCAACATTTTTGGGCTAGATGGAGCAAGGAATATATATCAGAGCTTCAACTGCGGATGAAATGGCGTTCCTGTAAAGGCTCTTTGAAGTTAAATTCACTGGTACTCCTAAAAGAGGAGAATTCACCGCCATTAAAGTGGAAGATGGGTCGCATCGTCGCAGTCCATCCAGGCTCGGACGGCGTATCAAGGGTGGCGGATATCAAAACATCGACTGGTATAGTTCGCCGATCATTTAGCAAAATTTGTCCGCTTCCTGAACCTGAAGAATCTGGTTGAAAGGTAGACTTTCAACGCCGGGGGGCATGTTGAAGCGCCTGTCAAATTATATTAGCAGTTCTCATGCCAATATTAGTCCGTAAGCTGTGTAGGTATGTTTAAAAAATGTTGTACCGGTCGTCGTTGTAAAATTTAGAGATCAAGTAAAGGTCGATTGAGCAAATTACTGCATTTTATTATTAAAAAGAGATCAAATTCCTATTCAGATTTCGAATTTGGTTTATTCAGATTACATAATTCTTTACTAGTTCTCCATGTTTCTTTGCTATTTCCTGCATGTTTTTCGATTTAAAATTGCTAATAATTGCATTTTAATGTTTTAATAATCTTGTTACAAATCTTTCTATACTGTATATAGTGGTTTTTAAGTTCTCCATCATTTATATTTTGTTTAAGTCTTTTATGAATTTGATCTCGCTTTCTTATATTGCCACCAGCGGTGATCCAAGGTTTTAATGGCCTATTTCTATTTTTTTTAGTTGCTGTGTTTATTGTAATAATTTTCAGCAACAATGTGATTAAGTGCTGAGTCACACCATTAGCTGATTGTAAATAATAAAACTCAGACCAGTTAATAGATTTAAGGCTCTCTACCATTTTGTCAAATTTCATAATAGTCTTAGTTAAACAAATGATTCTATCGCACTTCCCATTTGACGATGCTTCTAAACATAATAGTATTGGAGCACGGTCTGTAAAGTGATCGAATACAAGTGTTTGTGCTCGAAGACCTGTTTTAACTATAAAATGATGTAGGAAATCTAGAATAAGTGTTCAGACAAGAGATGGTACCTATCTCTTGTCTGAACACTTATTCCAGGACGTAAGCCATTGGAAGCCATGATGTTTAGATAGTCCGTGGTGTAGCGTGTTAGAATATTTGACATAATATCAAGGTTAGTATCACCTGTGAAAACAATATGCTTAGTTTTTATGTCACGCAATATGCAGTCGATGGATAGTGACTAACATTTTTAAAACTTGGTGGTCTATATAATATATATTTTCAATTAGACAATTACTTTCCTTTATACTTGGTTCAAAGACTTCAATATTCTGAAAACTACTCCTAACGTATATAATTACACTATCGTTTTGATTTAAAGTATGCTTAGTGCTGAAAGCTTCATAATTATTAATTATTGGTATTTTTGAGTCTTCATTAATCCAGCATTCCGTGAATACCAAAATATCTATCATTACATCTAAACGAGATAAAAACACTAGGAACCTATCTAAGTTACAATTTATACTGCGTATATTTACACATAAGATTGAAAATAGATTGCCTTTTTCAGTTAAATCCAAATAACTTTTACAATTGGTTTGATCATGAACGTAAGTACATTTGATATTACACGAAGTGTCTATATCCTCAAATAATAATATATTATCCATGTAGAATAAAAGCAGCTTCACGGCCAAAATGATATGTGTCTTCTAAAATATAAATCAAATAATATAGAATCTTAGACTGCAGTACCGATATACATCCCAGTTTTTGTTCAAAGTTCATTTTTGAATACAAGATATTATATAAAAATATAAAATAATTAATATTTTTGTAAATAATTATGCTATAATAAATAAAAATGATCATTGTGTAATTGTTTGTTTGTAGCTGTGAAAATATATAAGTGTTTTGGGTTTTACTGTAATAGTGAAGGTTACCATTTCAAATATAATATGTAGTGTTAGGTATTAGTGTAAGTGTACCTATCATTGTGTAAAAAATTTAATGTTTTTTGTGAAGTGTTGTGTAAGCAAATTTTGTATAGTGTATGTATAAAGCGCAATTTGTACTTACAATTAAAATAATATAGTAATAAAAATTTCAATTTAATGTAAAAATAGTACAATAAAATTGAAATAATTTTGTTAAAGACGTTTGTTTGACGCAATTCCAATATATCCAGCTTTGGAAGGTCTGTTTCGTCATTTGCTGAGCAGGAGATCCTTCTGCTTTTCTCAAATAAATAACTCCATTATTAACCCAATAATACTTGTAATATTTATTTTTTGCATAGTCTCAAAGCCAGATAGAATATGCGCTTGGCCTTACGTGTAAGATTCTTGGAAATGTAAATGGGCTCGTTGACGTGAGTTTAAGCTCTTCACTGTTAATGCACTCCTAATTTTTTGTATTTAATTATTTATGTCAAAATTCACTTTAAATAATTTAATTGAAAACTACGAGAAATTCGGTTTGAAACGTGTCTGTACTCCTCAGAGGGACGGGGGAAGGAGAAAATGAGGTGATGGATTCTCTTAAGCCACATTAGGAACCATTTATAGGATAATAATTTTCCTCTTCATCATCATTCCACCAAGTCCAATGATACACATGGGCCTCTCCCGTTGAAGATTTGACTATTGCAGTATCAGGCGTCTTGCATTGTTAACGCTATTCCGCCGCCGTTCTTTTTTTCTATAGGATAAGGGTGACAAACGAGCACACAGTCCACCTGATGGTAAGTGCTTGCTGCGGCCCATAGACATCTAAATCTATCCTCGTTTGCAAATCAAAATGCAGATGCGTTGTCACCCGTGAGGACTAAGATGGAATGCCTCATTTCTAGTAAAAAGGGCCTCCGGCCACCTGCACTCACCAAGCGAAACACAGAGGTAAACCACTACTTCACGCTGGTATTTTGTGAGGTCGTGGTACCACCCCCGTTCGAGCCGGCCCATCCGTGCGACAGCAAAAGCAGCCGCGTGGCTCTACCACTGTCAAAATGGTAGTGGTAATAGTTTCTGAGAAGGTTTTATACAATATTCTGTTTGAATATTATATGGGCAGATAATTCTTCCGACATTTAACATAGTTGCCGCTTACGAGACTCACAGGATGAAATAAAGGTTATGGATTATCTAACTCTGTCACCACACGGCAAACTGCTTATATAACTATTTTTGATGTGAAACATCTATAGCGGCGGGTCAGACTGACTGTTGGCATAGCGACGCGTCGCCACGGCATGCGTCTCCAAGCTATAGAAGTCAAGAAAAGAGTTGTCTTAATAAAAAAAAATTGCATCAAAGTTCCTTATTTGAATTAGATACATGGGGATTAGGCGAGAAAAAGTGTAAGATTTTTCCGTCACGACCCTCTTTATATAGTGCGAGCGGAATGAAATAATATCCATCTCCGTCGCACTTTTTCTTATCTTGCCATGAAAGAAATATTATTTTTAATGACGCTTTGTTTTAATAGACGCTAGTAATTCATTTATTTGTATTTGTTAACCAACCAATTTGGGTTTAGGACGGGCAAATCCGCTGAAGCTGCCATTCATAACGTAACCAATTTTGTTGTCACCAAGTTGGATGCTAGGAAAAAAGTACTGATCATTTTCCTTGATCTAGCCAAAGCGTTTGACACAGTCTCATTGCCCATACTGATAAAAAAACTAGAAAGCCTAGGCATCCGTGATTTCCAGCTAAAACTTTTCTGGGATTATTTGCAGAAAAGAACTCAGTGTGTCAAAGTGCAAGACTATGTGAGTAAAGAGTTGCCTGTTAGTTTTGGTGTACCACAAGGTAGTATACTAGGCCCTACGCTCTTTTTAACTTACATAAATGACTTATGCAATCTTAATCTTCCAAATGGACAAATAATTACCTTTGCTGATGACACGGCACTTCTCTTTGATGGTGATTCTTGGCCCCAGACATTTAGTAATGCTCAAAAAGGATTAAATATTGTTGTAAACTGGCTAAACAAGAACGTACTTACCTTAAATATTGAAAAAACTAAATTTTTAACTTTTTCCATCAGAGCACAAGATCAGCCTTCACTTGATCACCTCCATCTAAAAGTACACTCCTGTTTTGCCTGTAACTCTTACCTTATCAACTCTCAGACTACCTCAGACTCGATTATGCATTGTGCCTGTCCAACTATCGAGAAATCTGAGTACGTTAAATATCTTGGTGTTATAATAGATAACAACTTAACGTTTGAAAAACATATAGCTACACTGGCATCTAGATTGAGAAAGTTGATTTATGTTTTTAAAAACCTTAGAAATGCTTCGGATACAAAATTGATCAAAACTGTTTATTTTGCTTTTGTGCAATCTCTTTTGCTGTACGGTATAACTTCATGGGGTGGTGCAGCAAAAACCCGTCTTATAGGGTTGGAACGCACGCAAAGAGCCATTCTAAAAGTTGGGTTTTCATTGCCATTTTTATTTCCAACGGCTGAACTATACAAACGTTGCAGGGTACTTACTGTTAGGCAAATGTTTATTTTACAAACTATTTTAAAAAAACATTCTTCGCTACCATACAATAGCATGTCTTCTCCAATCTCAGGAAGAGGTAAGATAGTTTGTAAAAGTCAAAAATGTAATACAAATTTTTCTCGTAAATTCTTTTGTTATCTTGGTAGTCTTCTTTACAACAGGATAAATAAGGCTATTCCAATATATTGTATGAATAAATATTCCTTAAAAACAAGAGTAACGGAATGGCTTTTGGGCTTAAACTACAACGAAACAGAATCCCTAGTAACTCCCATTATTTAAAATATTATACAAACATACACACATACACACGCACACACACGCACGCACACACACACACACACACACACACACACACACACACACACACACACACACACACACACACACACACACACACACACACACACACACACACACACACACACACACACACACACACACACACACACACACACACCGCTCACGTGTAAATTAGTTTTTAGTTTTTAAAATTGTTTTTTTTTTTTATTCTTTCTCGTTTATTGTAACTTTAATTATTGTTAATAATATTTATAAAACAGAAATTGCAATTACAAATCATATTGTCGCACGAAGTGTACTAAAGTTAAAGGTATGTTGATAAATGTTACATTAAGGGACGAGAGTCTGGTGATTAGTCATACAGGTATTTCCTAGTACTAACACCAGGCTCTCACAAATTAAAATGGTTATACCTCCAATACCTATTATTAAAAGGCAATGTAAACTTGTGAGAGCAAATAAAGTAACATTATTATTATTATTATTATTAATTATACAATACGTTTATCAATAATAATATAATACTACTACGAAAGTAACTTCGTTCCAACCGAGTGTTCTACGAGTCCACAACACTCATGCATGTCTTTTTTCTATTTAATGAATATAAATGCTTATTAAAAAAAAGTTACTCTTTTTCTTGAAAAAAATCTTAATATTTTATTTTTTAGTATATCATATTTATTTTTTGTCGTAAACTATCATTTTATGCATATTACCTGTACAAAATAATTTTGATGTTTGCACGCATGGCAGCAATGTGATGCGAGGCGTCACGTGATGTACACATTTTTTTGTTACGAGTAATTAAAACTGTGGCTCTCAAATCGACTGCAAAGCGTAGCAACTAGAAATAGAAATACAAACTGTTTTTATCCAATATAGATCATATATAATACGTATTGAAAGTTATTCTTATGTATAATTTACCAATGATTTGGAAATACCTCTGTACACCTCTTATCCGGGAAGAACAAGAAAGAACCCCAGCGTGCCAATTAAAGAAAAAGAGAAAAATTAACACTCGTATGTGTTTTTCAGTTAATTTTAGTACAATTAACTGCACAAAATAAATTAGAAATAGCTTTATAGCGATTGGCTCACCTCACATTGTCATGTGTTATTAACATGCACAAATTCCTTAATCTATACAAATAAATAAAATTGGAGTGTGTATTTGTAATATCAAAATTTTTTCAAAACAGCTTTTTATTTAAAATATAGGCAAGTATATACGGTACTTATAACAAAAAAGACATTTTTAAAATTTTTGTCTGTCTGTCCGTTTGTTTCGGCTAATCTCCGAAACGGCTGGACTGATTTTGACGGGACTTTCACTGGTAGATTTCTGATGCTATAAGGAGTAACTTAGTCTACTTTTATTTCAGAAAAAAAAGGGTGCCGTGAAAATATATTAAAACCCTTGAAATTGTGAACAAAATCCAATTCAACGGTAATTTATAAAGGTAAGTATAATAATCTATACATATAATAAAACTGTAAATAGCAGATGTCTGTACATTTTATATTTTTGTAATAAAAGTGATTGAGGGGTACTAAAAATAAGTAATTAAATACATTTCTACCATTTTTAGAATTTTCTGTCTGTCTGTCTGTCTGTTTGTTTGTTAACGTATCACGTTTAAAGTACTAATTTATACCATAAGAATTGTTAAGGAAATTATAAAGTGTATCTTCGGGTTACATTTAGTCTTTATTTCATTAAAATCGGTTCATTCCATCAAAAGTTATGATAAATATTCTGAAGTATGGGTAGGGAATTTGCTCAACGGTGGCTTTGTTTGAGTCATCAAGTTGATGTTAGCAGCGCCATCTCTCTTCAATTAAATATATACATATAATAAAAATGATGATAACATGTTGTGTCTCTTTCTGTACATTGTATATTTATTTTGGTGACTAAAATCATTATGGGGAACTAAAAATAATTAAATAAGTACATTTTTATAATTTTTTGAATTGTCTGTCTGTCTGTTTGTCTGTTGTTATATGAATGCATCACGTCTAAAGTAAACATCTTTTTTTTTTTCAAAGAATTCGTTAAGAAAATCATAAAGCGTATCTTCAAGTTACATTTAATCTTTGTTTTATTAAAATTGGTTAATTCTATCGAAAGTAATGATTATTATTTTAAAATGTAGGTTCGAATTTGTTCAATGGCGCCATAAGAATCTCAGAAATAGTAATAAAAAGATTTGTGTGTAAAAAAAACGTTCCATAATAATTAATATATTTATACTTAAAACATAAAAAGAGATTTAAAAAAGGATGTTTTCTCACACAAAGGACGTAATAGATGGAGTTATACAAATTACAAACTTTTCTGATTTGCTGTGTTGAGATTTTTCGCCGATGAATCGTATTGAGACTTACTGAAGAAATTAGTATCTATCGAAGCCATACAACGGAACCCGAACAAAAATAACAAAATTGCAACGAAATGTCGTGACATTGTATTTATAATATACGCAAAATCAGTACTGCCATTTTAGCGCTTTGGGAACTAGATTTAGCGCTTTTTTGGAATGTATAGCGCGTATTTCGAAATTTTTGCACCTAGCACTTAATCCAGCGCTTTTTGGTGTATTTAGCACACATTTCAAAATTGTAGCGACTAGCGGGTTATTAACTCTTTTATAGCAGCACTGTTAGTCCACATTACCGATAATAATAATAATGACCTTTATTATTTTTTTCCACAAATAGTACATTGCAGTTTATCTTTTTCAAACATATTTTTTCCACAAAACAAAGAGCATGGGAGACGAGTCCAAACTAGGATACCCTGTGCTATGGATCTCCCGGCTTCCCCTTTAGGATGATCAACTTGATTTTTTTATCGACGACTATAAGCGGGGAAATCCCCTTCATTAAAGTTTTCGGTCATGGTTTTGGCAACGCATTTATTTTGCTTTATTCAGTTTTAGTCAGTTGTTTAGAGCACAGCTAAGTTAAAAGTTACTTAGAGTAGTACTAACTACTGTTGACAGCAATTGCCATAATTATAAGTCGATGTCCTGCGAAGTATTGATACATCAAAAAATATTGCCAGAAAAAAACTTAATGTTGTTTTCTTTATTATGATTATATTTTCTTGAATTATAAATTATAATAAAAAACACAAACTTTGTTTGTAGTTAATTTAGCGCGAAATCTAGGGCTTTTTTAAAGCGCTGTTTTCATGAAATCTAGCGCTTTTTGTGTTGTCCTAGCGCTGAATGAGTTTTTTTGATCTGGCAGCACTGCCAAAAAACCCTCTATTAAGAAGTAACTTCCCCTTCAGTTTTAAGCGCGTTCAGTTCCCAGTTACAGTCAGCGTGTGTTATGCAATGACCGTAAATAAAGTGCAAGGTCAAAATTTACGCGTTGTAAGAGTGGACCTCAGTACTGACTGTTTTGCACATGGCCAACTCTATGTTGCTTTTTACCGCGTTAGTAGCCCCCGTAACCTTTTTGTGTACACCCCGTCTAAGTCTACTTCTAACGTCGTTTACACCGAAGCTCTATCATAAACTACTTAGAACTTTGATGATAATGATATATTTGTTACCACTTATTGATACAGTAATGATATAAATCGTTTAATATTCTCTTACCTAAACGACAAATTCTTTATGTAAAATCTATATACGCGAGCTACGCCGCGGGCACAGCTAGTATATAATATACATTCAACATAATCGAATGTAAACACTAAGTATAATAATAATATAATAATAAGATATAATAATGCCCAGTAACCCGCGCGCCCCACGCGAACGTCGCCGCCATGGCCGCACCGAAGGACATTATTACAAAGGCTAACTGTCATGCGGGCTCAGAATGCGCGAGCGGGCTATTGCGGATGGTTGTGTCTCAACGCGCGCCCTACAAAATTATTTTCGAGTATTTTTTTCTGATGATAATGATGATGATGATTGCATCATCATCATTATCATCATTATTGGGGGGACTAAATTCCGTTCAACACAATAACTGCTCGGGGCAAACTGACAATAAGACCGAGGCGACCCCTGCAACGCTATCCGTGAATTTCTGCAACATCAGGGGACTTCACTCAAACCTAAACGCCGTCCACTACCATCTCGAGACGGCGAAGCCGGCCTTGCTCTTTCTGACCGAGACGCAGGTGTCCTCTCCGGCTGATACTTTGTATCTGTCCTACCCGGGGTATAAATTGGAGCACTCCTTTGTGCCTGAAATAGTCAAATGAAATAATCTATGAAGAGGAACATTTTCAGCAGTAGACTTTGATAAGCTGTAATTAATGAAAATGAATGATTAATTTTTTTTAAAACAAGGCAGCTAATATAATATAACATATGCTACTTATAAATTGCATGTACCTGGTCCCACTTCGCTGCTGCCTGAGAAGCGATAAAAATACAAAAATATGGACAGTACACTGTCGTGAAGCGACAATTAAAAAAAATTAAAAAATAGAACCTAACCTAAGTGCAACAAAACAACATAAGTAGAGCCAGAAAACAATATATTTAAATTTATAAAAGGTATTTACAATTTTATAAAAAAATGGAATGAGGATGATGATGAATGAAGTGATAAAATTAGATTATAAAAAAAATAAAGGTGAGAGAATAGGGGAATATAGCGTTGAAGTGGGGCCTAAAAGTCGAAGCGACACACGTTGCGTTTGTAGAAGTAGGTTTCTTAGCAGCGACGGCACGCAGCGCCTGAAGCCAGCACACGCCGTTTGCGCTTGTAGAAGTAGGTTTCGCAGCGCCTGGAGCCAGTTCACGCAGCGTCCGGAGCCGGCGCACGTAGCGCCGGGAGAAGGGGCGCGCAACGCTTAGAGCCAGCAGTTGCAGCGCCCAAAGGTAGCGCCGGCGGTACGTGCACTCGGCGCCTGGAGTAAGTAGTAGTAGTACCCGGAGTAATGTGGCCCCCGCGCTTGTAGTAGACTCGAAGCGACTTCCGAGGTAGATGGAGGCTTGTAGGATTCCGGAGTGGCGCGGCCCGAGTTTGAAGAAGGCTTCGCCGAAGACTTCACGTGTAAATGGAGGCTTGCAGGATCCCGGGGCAGTGCGGCCCCGGGATAAGGCCTTTAGGAGATACTTCCAATTTCGCGAACTGAAGCGAGACTGCCTTTCTTCACCGATTGTTCGGCTTTTATACCTTTCTAGAGAGAACGGAAAAATTATTTAAATTATACGCAAATTTTTTGTAAATGGTCAAGAGAAAAGAGGATTTATGTGGAATTATCGAAATAGGAATAATAGATCGGTAGCAAATTTGAATATAATTACCATGGAAACGATTTAAATAAGAAAGACAAAACATGTCAAATTTTTGTTTTAGGTTTATAATAAGAAAACTATAAGATTTAAGTGGAAAATGAGATATTATTGATATAGGAAAAAAGGTAGCGCAACTGCCCACACAAAGTCCAAGATTGTAGAGTTACGGAAAACTAGCTAAAAGATCGAAAAAAGGTAGACTCCATTGACACCAATTTAAAAGTGCTGATAATGTGAAAATACGAAGTAGAAATGATTTGTTATTGTGTTCTTATGGTTTAAAAACGTTACAGGATCCCATGGAAATAAAGGTGATGTAAAATATCCAGTTTTGAGGTGAATGCAGAAAATCGAAACAGAATGGAAAAAATGAATTTAAAATAATGTAAAATAATACGTAAGTAGTATAACACTACATTTTCCCCCCGACCCTGGAAAATTTTTGACTCAGCAAAAATTTTGATATATACATTCTAAAATAAACCATAAAAACACAGCTTTGCAGAAACAGACATCACCAGGCAAAATCAGATATACCATCTCTTACATTCATCATCTGCCATTCAGGTAAGGGTGGAGTTCACATTCAATGACTACCACTCTAAAAGTGTGTTTTCAAAACGACATTAAGGCTTATTTAAGGAGTAGTCATCCGCTCCTGCGTGGAAAAAAAAATAAATTAGTCGAAGAAACACCACTCTTAAAAGTGTGTTTTCGAAAGGACATTCAGGCTTATTTAAGGAGTTGTCATCCGCTCCTGCGTGAAGATAAAGATAAAGAAATCGATCTTAAGCAAGCTTTAGTCGCTATGACTTAAGTAAAGATGAAGAACGGCCAGAGCGGTAGGGCTCAAAACCAGAGATCAGCAACATCACTAGCGAGATGTGTCTGAAATAATAAGAAGTGAAGATTAACCTACCAAACAAACAAATTAAAAGAAATAAAAAATGATGGTGATATTTATACATATATACAAATTAAATGTGATATTTATACATATATACAAATTAGCAGTTAATAAATGTTTAGATATTTATACATATATACAAATTAACAGTTAGTAAATGCTTAGAAAAGTTATGAATCGTCTCGCTTCAGCTTTGAAAAACAATTTTATATAAAGTGTAAAGTTCAAAGTTAAGTTTAAGAAATAAAGATTTAATTGAAAAGTTATACCTCTTTAAGTGACCTAGAATAAAAATATTAGAGTGATGAATGTAAGTGAAGTGTTGAATGTAGGTCTAAATATAGTCTAGATAAGTTGAAACACTAGATGAAGTTTTGTTCTAGAATAAAAATATTAAAGTGATGAATGTAAGTGAAGTGTTAGATGTAGGTCTAAATATAATCCAGATAAGTTGAAACACTAGATGAAGTGTTGTTTTAGAATTTGGAAGGTATGAAAAGGATGAATAAATGAATGATGAATAATGAGTTAAGAACGAAAGGGAGAGCAATTAAATCAAAAGGGAATGGACAATGCGCAGTAAAGGTGAAGAATTAAGAGAGAAAGAGGACTTTTACGTTGGGCGCCAAATGTCGTGAAGCGACAATTAAAAAAAAAAATGAACCTAACCTAAGTACAACAAAACAACAAAAGTAGAGCCAGAAAACAATATATTTAAATTTATAAAAGGTATTTACAATTTTATAAAAAAATGGAATGAGGATGACGATGAATGAAGTGAGAGTACAATTAGATTATAAAAAAAAAAATAAAGGTGAGAGAATAGGGGAATATAGCGTTGTAGTGGGGTCTAAAAGTCGAAGCGACACACGTTGCGTTTGTAGAAGTAGGTTTCTTAGTAGCGACGGCACGCAGCGCCTGAAGCCAGCACACGCCGTTTGCGCTTGTAGAGGTAGGTTTTCTTAGCAGCGACAGCGCGCAGCGCCTGGAGCCAGTACACGCAGCGTCCGGAGCCGGCGCACGTAGCGCCTGGAGAAGGGGCGCGCAACGCTTAGAGCCAGCAGTTGCAGCGCCCAAAGGTAGCGCCGGCGGTAGGTGCACTCGGCGCCTGGAGTAAGTAGTAGTAGTGCCCGGAGTAGTGTGGCCCCCGCGCTTGTAGTAGACTCGAAGCGACTTCCGAGGTAGATGGAGGCTTGTAGGATTCCGGAGTGGCGCGGCCCGAGTTTGAAGAAGGCTTCGCCGAAGACTTCACGTGTAAATGGAGGCTTGCAGGATCCCGGGGCAGTGCGGCCCCGGGATAAGGCCTTTAGGAGATACTTCCAATTCGCGAACTGAAGCGAGACTGCCTTTCTTCACCGATTCTTCGGCTTTTATACCTTTCTAGAGAGAACGGAAAAATTATTTAAATTATACGCAAATTTTTTGTAAATGGTCATGAGAAAAGAGGATTTATGTGGAATTATCGAAATAGGAATAATAGATCGGTAGCAAATTTGAATATAATTACCATGGAAACGATTTAAATAAGAAAGACAAAACATGTCAAATTTTTGTTTTAGGTTTATAATAAGAAAACTATAAGATTTAAGTGGAAAATGAGATATTATTGATATAGGAAAAAAGGTAGCGCAACTGCCCACACAAAGTCCAAGATTGTAGAGTTACGGAAAACTAGCTAAAAGATCGAAAAAAGGTAGACTCCATTGACACCAATTTAAAAGTGCTGATAATGTGAAAATACGAAGTAGAAATGATTTGTTATTGTGTTCTTATGGTTTAAAAACGTTACAGGATCCCATGGAAATAAAGGTGATGTAAAATATCCAGTTTTGAGGTGAATGCAGAAAATCGAAACAGAATGGAAAAAATGAATTTAAAATAATGTAAAATAATACGTAAGTAGTATAACACTACAACACTTCTGTTGTTGTTTAAATTATGTACGCTGCATACGTTGTGTCTCGTACTTAAGATAATGGTACGATTGCCTGTAGACACATGCGACCCCTTAATAGAAGCTCTCCAATACCAACAATATACATCACATTATTATAATGACAGTTACATGAATTATAAATGAGACAATATAGTGATGTATATTGTCTCATTTATAATTCATGTAACTGTTTTGAGACAAATAAACATTTTAATTTTAATTTTTTTCATTTTCATTATTTCACTGTCGATGCATATTGTGTATGTGAGTTATTCAACTTATTTTTAACACATTTTTATTGCCTTCTCGTATATCTATTGATATATGTAACTGAATCTTATACTTGTAGAAGGCCAATTGACTAGATTTGCACACGTATCAAAGATCGATGTCAATACAATAATTTAATTACTTTATCCAAGTATTCTGATCAGGATCACCAGAAAAAAAATACGTCGAATATATAACACAGCAGCAGCATCTTTGTAATAACAGTTCATAATAATATAAAACCCGCCTGCCAAGCTTGGCAACTATGGCAAATATCCCCCCCTATGATGCAATATATGGTGAATGCCTATGATAAACAGTGAACTTTGATTAGCTGTAATAAATGAAAATAAATGAATGAATAATCATCTAGAGAACATAAGTCACGATTGAACTCATTTGCCATAATAGCAAAGCTTTTTAAACTAGATAGATATCTTACACATTTCACTGTCACATGCAGCTTGCGTCATGAGCTTACTTTTTCCATACCATATTATTACATACTATGTACTATATTAGATAATATATTAGATATGATAGACCACTAATTCTCGCTAAAGTAGACCGATTCCTGCCAAGGATGATTCGCGAGTCTATCAAAATCAAAAAAAATCCTAATTTCAATAGAGAAGATCCTATAATTAATAAAATTAAATCTCAACCCAAGCATACACCTGCAAGACTTAAAGATACTGTAAGTTCTGACTGCGTAGATCGGATCAAAAATTAATAATTTTAATTTGGAGGTAGCCGTGGTCAACTACGACATTGGGACGTCAAACACCTTAGTCCCCACCGTGAACATGGGTGCTGTAAAGTGCTCGAAACTTCAGGAATATAAAATAAGTTAATATACGTGATAAAATCCGTAAGCCTAGTTTTATTTAAATTTACTAGTCCTGCTTTTACACCAAATTAATTAAATTAAGATAGATTTTTTTCACAACATAAAATATTAAGTGTTACATCCTTAAAAACCTTTCTAAATTAACATTTTATCTCCCTAGAGAAAAGGAAGTTTGTATTGTGAGAGTAGTTAAGTGCTGAAGCACTAATTTAAATGTAAATTTATTTTACAGGGACCTCACTATTTAATTGACTATCTGGAACACGATACACTTTGTCTTTTGTTATTCACATAATATTTAAAAAAGTATATGCTTTAATTTTTCTTAAAATTTGTCAAATTGGAAAGCCGTGACACACAAATGAAACCAGGCTATTAAAATTAATAATGTTTTAGTGCTCATGGCTAAAAAAAAACATGTCGTACACAAGTGAGGCTAGTAAACTTTGAGTATTCTCATGTGCAAATTAATACAATGTTTTTGCGGCCATCGGCAAATATGCGATGTTATTTTCGAACCCATTACGTTTCCTTCTGCACTTCATTTTCACGAATACCTTAGTCTTATTGCGATTTTGTGAACCGT
Source organism: Parnassius mnemosyne (assembly GCA_963668995.1). Classification (NCBI taxonomy): domain Eukaryota; kingdom Metazoa; phylum Arthropoda; class Insecta; order Lepidoptera; family Papilionidae; genus Parnassius; species Parnassius mnemosyne. Next base: position 10,053,669 of record CAVLGL010000057.1, read on the forward strand.
GGATAGCAAAGATCATTTTATTAGTGTAGTTGAACTATTTTACCTATGTTTTGTAAAACGGGTCGCTGTCGCCAGCCGCTGAGAAAAAGGTATATTTAGATATAACTAGAGTGTACAAAGAAAGAAAAAGAAGGTAGGTAATTTACTTCATGTTACTTGCTTCTTTGAAAACACTTTAAGTTTACTGGTGACAGAGCTCCTTTTATGCCTAACAGTCTTTGAGGCATTCCATTTTAGTCCTCAGAGGTGACAGCGTATCTGTAGCTTTCTTTGTTTAAAGTTGGCTGCACATATTTATGGACTACAGTAGCCACTTACGAGACTTAAGTTCGTTTATTAATTTGGTCTTATAAAAAGATTAAATAAAAAATAAATCGTCATAAAGTAAATTTACAGACACGACTACCGAAACGTGCGTTATGTTTGAAATCATGTGCCCTACTAATGCGCAAATGTGTGGGCATTATAATTACCAATGCAAATAAAACTTAGCAAATTCATTTGCGAATGTCGTCCCATATTATTGGGTCGTGTGTTTATGCAAATGTGAGTAACCGGCTTAGGAGTAAATAAATAGCGTAGAGTGAGGGGTCAGTTCTGCTTGAAGGGTAAAGGATGACGATCGTACAGTTACGATTTTCATCGGACTGAAATTTATTATATCGTCTTAAAACTAACTTAACACAATATATTTTACACTTATGCTAGGCTTTGGCTCCTCTTATTACTGAAATGGATATGGAACAGTCGATTCCATGCGGTGGTACAGAGCGTGTTGACTTCACATTTTATTTATTTATCTTACTCTCCACACTTGCAGGTTTCCACACTATGTTTTCCTTCACCGAAGAGTACGTAGTAAATCGCAATTAACAATATCTTTAGTGTCGATGGGGATCGAAGCTGGGTTATTCGCTAATTGCGAAATTTTTCAGCGAGATTTTAGCTTAACTATCACGGTTCTATTCTTTAGTTTACCGGGCAAAATATAATTGTTTACGGGCGCTGTGTTATGACTGCGACACGCCTCTGCAACTGATTGCGATGACAATTCAATTGTGCTCTCTTTGTTATCTCTAGCACTTGAATGCAACTGAAATAAATTAATACTATTACGCTATATTAAGTATTATGTATAATAAATATATAATTTTAATTTAATTTAAGATTGTGATTGCAGAAAGTTCTTAACAAAAATATTTAATCTCTTATTCTACCAATGATTACGGTGTGCTAATTTTACATTTCTTTATTCCTTATTAAAACATGCACATAATACAGTTATAGAAGAAAGCATACGTTACATTAATTTAAATAAAATAAAATTCAAACAGTTACCATTAACATATGAACCACTTAGACAGAAACACATATGAGAGTAGTTATAATTTAACGTCAATACTAGCACTAGGTTATAGGTCTTCAAATTATAAATTATTTACAAATATTATTGTTATCATTATATTTCGTACAGTATTTTTAACTATTATTATAATATAGTACATATTATATTATGTCATTTGCTTGGGTTATATCTAACTATTACTTAGCATCGACTACAGAATGTTAAATTATTTAATTCTTTCTAGTAATTTGTAGTCGGCTTTTCATGTTTATTATAAGTTATTTTATTACCCTTTCGTGGACTAAAGAGTATTACAATTTAAATGATCCCTATTTTGCTATCCTTAACAGTGGAATTTTTCTCGCAAAGTTATATGAAACTACCCTTGACATATACCAATATACATACATAAAAGTTACATAGAGTTGAATTTTAAAGCACCTTTATGAAAGGATACTTTACGGATAAAAAATATTACATAATTATTATAGATCGGCTTTGGAGCACAGCAAGTAATACATATTTTAAATAGCGGTTTAAAAATATATTTTTCTAATATAAAGTGACAAACGAACTTACAGTTCACATGATGGTAAGTGACTGCTGCAGCCAATGGCCTGCCATCAATTTCAAACAAAGAAGGCTATAGATACGTTGTCACCTGTGGAAACTACGTGATGAAATTCCTCTCAGCTTATAAACTGGCTCTGTAGAGCCATGCTGCAGCTATGTTAATAGTATAGTTGTAGCACGAATGGGTCGACTCGACCGGGGAAGGACCACGCTCTAACAAAATACCAGCGTAAAATAGAAGCTTAATGCTGCTGTTTTTTGTATGGTGAGTGTAGAGAACCGGAGACCCTTTTTACTGGAAAAGAGGCATTCCATCTTAGTCCTCACGGTTGTTGACGCATCTGCATTTTGATTCTTTATTGAGGATAAATGTAGATATTTCTTTATTTAATTTTAAAAACTTGTAGAGGTGAGAGTTTGTCGTAGGCGTAGCAATAAAAAGAAAAAAAGTCAAACTAAAATTAATACACATTATATGTAACAACAGGTTATAATATAATATTAAAAGTAAATGTATATAAAATATACATAAATACAAAGTAAATACATACATACAAAAAATGATTAATTAACAATTTTGTAATTCTAATGATTATTCAGTAAATGCACGCGTACCTTCTTTTTAAAGGAGTATTAGTTATGTGCTTTTCTGATATCATCACGTAAGGAATTCCAAAAACGTGCAGCCTGTACAGTGAAGGAGTTACCATAGAACCAGGTGAGATGAGTAGGAATATAAATCTTGTTATTAGAGGAAGATCGAAGAACCCTATCCCGACATGAAGAAAGATATTGAAATCGTTCTTTGAGGTAAGAAGGTGAATATGGATCATTAAGAATTGAGAAAAGGACAAGTAATATTCTGGAGTTACGCCTTTGCTTTATGGTAAGCCACCTAAGCTGAGATCTATAATGAGAAATATGGTCATACTTACGCAGACCAAAAATAAATCTAATACAGTTGTTAAGCAGGCGCTTCAGTTTGTTAAGAACTTCTTGGGACAGGTCTGGGTAGCACACATCTGCATAATCAAAGATAGGTAAATAAGAGTTTGGACAAACATGAGCTTAGACTTAATAGGAAGGAAGTATTTGATACGATAAAGGGAACGTAAGGTGGCAATGACTTTCCGACTTAAATCGGTAACCTGCACTTTCCAGTTCAGAGAGCTATCAATATACAGGCCAAGGTTTTTAACAGACTCACTAAATGGAATAATGATATTATCATAACAAACAGGAGGTAAGTCTGCTTGATTAACCCTAGCCAGCATCTTTTTACTTCCCACTAAAATCGCTTGGCATTTTACTGGATTCACACAGACTCCGTAGCGCGAGGATCAATCTTTAATTGTATTTAAATTCTTGTTTAATTTGTGAATGCCATTATGTAGTTCTTCAACGCCAATGCACATATAGCTGCAGATCATCGGCGTACAGATGATATGAGCAATCAAGATTATGAGTGAACAAGTTTATAAAAACTGAGAAAATGCTAGGAGAGAGTATACCGCCTTGCGGTACGCCACATTCAACTTCAGCCCAAGCTGAGGTTATATGACCTACGTTAACTGACTGCTAACGACCGCGAAGATATGATGCAAACCAATCTAAGACAGTGGGCTTAAAATTAAGATGGGATAGGATGGAAAAAAGGATATCATGAACAACTGTGTTAAAAGAATTAGAAAAGTCTACTAGAACTAGCACTGCTATCTTTTTTTCGTCCATACCTTTTCTAATGTCTTCATTGACTTTTATTAAATCAGTGGTAGTACTGTGACGAACGAAACCCGGACTGAAATGGACTCAGTAGGTTATGTTTCAAGATGAACGTTTGCTTATGAACACAGGCTTCTAAAACTTTAGAGAGGAACGGCAGAATTGATATAGGACGAAAATGGCTGGGAAGGATAGGAGCAGGTTTTCAACAGTGGTAGAGCCACGCGGCAGCTTTTGCTGTCGCACGGATGGGCCGGCCCGAACCGGGGTGGTACCACGACCTCACAGAAAACCAGCGTGAAGTAGAGGTTTACCTCTGCGTTTCGCTTGGTGAGTGCAGGTGGCCGGAGGGCCTTTTTACTGAAAATGAGGCATTCCATCTTAGTCCTCACGGGTGACAACGCATCTACATTTTGATTTGTAATAGAGGATAGATGTAGATGTCTATGGGCAACAGCAACCACTTACCATCAGGTGGACTGCGTGCTCGTTTGTCACCCTTATCCTATAAAAAAAAAATATTCATTCACAAATGAGTCGATCCCGTTATAGGGATTTGATGGATTGAGGATCGCCATCCCGGCGCTTCGCAAATTTAACGCGGCTCCCTGTTACTGGTCTTGTTATTTTATATCTTAGTCCTCATGGCTGACAACGCATATGCATTTAAATTCGCAAACGAAGATAGATGTAGATGTCTATTAGCCACAGCAACCACTTACCATCAGGTGGACTGTGTACTCGTTTGTCACCCTTATTTTATAAAAATCCCTTTAGACTTTAATACAGCAGTACAAACACTGATGATTGGCGACAGAAATAGGTAAGGGTTATAAGAGAAGTTTGATTTGACAATATGTTAATACAAATTGAAGAAAAAAGAACACGTTATTACTCACTTAGTTAATTTATCTTATTAGTGATAAACACAAAACAGTCGACCAATACGTTCTGCCTGTACTCACACATGGTGCCAAAACGTGGACACTATAACGGTACGACCACTGCACAAACACAAAGTCACTCGTCGGGTGATGAAAAGAGCTTGCTCGGGGTTTCTCTGGTGGATACAATTCGTAACGAAGAAATCCGCTATAGAACCAAGGTCACCGACATAGGCATTTGCAGTGAATCCGAAAATTGGGAAAAATGTCGCGCCTTGGGTGAATTCTATGTACAGCAGTTGACTGCCGCGGGCTGATGATGATGATGATGACGAAAATTGTATAGTTTAACAAAAACGACAACAATTGAACATTTTAATAAAATATATTTCTTAATAAATACTATGTTAACAAGTCAATTATTTCACAATTAAAAACTAGTCATTGTTAAACTATTATGAGAAAAACATACATATTTATCAATAATTCCTGGCGCAGAATTGCGTCGAATGTTATTTAACATATATTTCTCATTTGATAAATAATTATTTCGTTATTTACCTAGAGTAATAACATACACATATATAGTTAATTACTTACGTTTTGGTTATTTTATTGCTTATTTGTGTTGGGGAAATAATTATTCATAATACTTATCAAATATGTCATCATCATCATCATTACAGCCCTTCACAAGTCCACTGCTGAACATAGGCCTCCCCCAAGGAATGCCACAAAGCACGGTCCTGAGCCACCTGCATCCATCGACTTCCTGCATATCTTACCAGGTCGTCACTCCATCTCGTAGGGGTCGCCCAACACTTCGCCTGCCGGCACGAGGCTGCCACTCGAGAACCTTTTTGTCCCATCGGTTGTCGGTTCTTCGAGCTATATGGACGGCCCATTGCCACTTCAGCTTACTAATCCGTTGGGCTATGTCGGTCACTCTGGTTCTACTGCGGATATCCTCATTTCTGAGTTTATCACGCAGAGAAACTCCGAGCATAGCCGGCTCCATAGCTCGCTGAGCGACATTGAGCTTCCTCATACGGCCAGCAGTGAAGGACGGTCATCACTGGCAACACGCACTGGTTGTACAATCTCGTTTTTAAGTTTTGAAATATACCTGACGAGAAGATGTGCCGTAATTTCCCGAACGCTGCCCAACCGAGTTGAATCCGTCGATTGACCTCTCGGTCGAAGTTGGACTTACCTAGGCGGACTATTTGTCCCAGGTAAATATACTCGTCAACAACTTCGAGCTTAGTGCTCCCAACAACTACCGGCATAGGTGTGACATGGACATTAAACATGATCTTTGTTTTGTCCATGTTCATCCTAAGACCTATCCGTTTGGAAACACTATTGAGGTCATTGAGCATAGTGCTTAAGTCCTCCAGCGATTCTGCCATAAGGACTATATCGTCGGCAAATCGAAGGTGAGTGATGTACTCGCCATTGATGTTGATACCGTATCCTTTCCAGTCCAGAAGCTTGAAAACATCTTCCAATGCAGCGGTAAAGAGTTTCGGGGATATGACACCCTGTCTTACACCTCTCTGCAATTGGATAGCTTTCGTACTCTGGTTCTGTACTCGGATAGCCATCGTAGGCCTACTGTACAAGCACTTCAACACTTCGATATACCGACAGTCAACTTGGCATCGCTGAAGGGACTGCAGCACCGCCCAAATTTCGACGGAATCAAAGGCTTTCTCATAGTCCACATACGCCAGACATATTAGCAAATTGTACTCCTCGGACTTCTGTTCAATTTGACGAAGGGTATGTATGTGGTCTATGGTGCTAAAGCCTTTTCGGAAACCGGCTTGTTCGGGAGGCTGGAATCTTGTCTAGTCTGCGCGCGAGACGATTTGTAATGACTCTCGAAAACAGTACATAGACGCGGCTCAGAAGGGAAAACGGTCTGTTGTTCTTCAAGAGAGCGTTTTTGCCTTTCTTGAAGAACAAGACCACCGCACTTCTGCTCCACGCCTCCGGTGTAATGCCGCCATGGAGGACGGAATTAAAGAGCTTCTGAAGAACTTGAAGTACCGGTTTTCCACCCGCTTTCAGAAGCTCCGCTGTAATTCCATCCTCGCCTGGGGCCTTGCCGTTTTTAAGGTGCTGGAGAGCCATTCTAATCTCGCTCAGACTGACGTCCGGGATATCATCGGAATAATATAGGATAAGACTCGCTCTTGAATCGTTACTCACACTTGCGTGCGGCTCCAACGATGACGTGTACAGCTGCCCAAAGAACCTCTTAATGTCACACAAAATCTCAGGCGCCCCGGAAACGATGCTACCACATTCGGTCTTCAGCTTTGACAGTTGGCTCTTTCTGGCAAACAGGTCTCTGGCAAAGACTTTGGAGCCTTGGTTTCGCTCGATCGCTTCTTCAATACAAGCTGTATTGAAGTTACGTAAGTCCCACCGCATGCACTTGGAGATCTGTCTGTTCAGTTGCCTGTATGCTGTCAAATCTGTTGAAGAATGTAGCTTCATCTCCTTTTTAACAGCCATGAGATTAAGAGTGTGATCGGAGAGTTTTTGTGATCTTCTGCGGCGGGTCTTGCAGAACTTAGCTCCGACCGCATGGAGAGTTTCCACGAGCTTGTCATTCATATCGTCCACTTCATTACAGTCTTCTAGGCACTTAAAACGGTTTTGTAACTCGAGCTGAAAGGTTTCGGGACTTTGGATTAGAGCACGAGGGGGACGGAGCGTTGACTTCATTAGACGAGACCTCTCCAACTTAACGTTTAGGTTCAATGTGCCTCTAACCATTCAGTGATCGCTGCCGGTTTTCACCCTCGCGATCACTGAGACATCACTGAACAGTTGTCGTCTGGTCGTCATAATGATGTCAATCTCATTTTTTGTCGAACCGTCGGGGCTCGACCAGGTCCACTTCCTGTGGGGCCGCTTCTGGAAGAAAGAGTTCATTATAAAGAATCCCTCTTTCTCCATGAAGTCGGCCAGCTGCTGGCCCCTTGGGTTCCGTTGCCCTATTCCAAATTTCCCCACTTTTTTTCTTTCCCCACTTTCCACAATTTCAGACTGGAGGCCGTCTCTTCGTAACTTTCATCATGGGGGGTATATTGCCATAGTTGCCACGCTTGGCGAGCGGGTTGGCAACCGCAGTTTTTTTATTGTATTTTTGCCGTTACCAGGAAGATGCTGCTGCCCATCTCCTGCCTGTTTCCCTTTGTCGCCTTTTACGACACCCACGGGAAGATATGAGGTAGTGGATATTCTTAACCGCCACTACACGGCACATATGTATAAAGAATAAATGAGGAAAGAGTGACAAAGCAAATGTTGCAGATGTGAACGGCTGTGTCAGTAAGGAACGCAAGATGGGCCGAATTAAAAATACTCTTAACCTGCGAGCAAGTATGCTTAGGTATAATTGTAAAGGTATGTATGTAAAGAAGGGGAGAAAGGTGTATCAGGATCGTGCTAAATGGAAGTTCGTATGATGTTCGTTCGTTCGCAAATGGTACCAATAAATTATTTAACTATGACGCGGGCGAAGCCGCCGGCCAACCTCTTGTATTTTTATAAGTCGATACTATACATTAAATAATAAAACATATGTTGTAATTGCTTAATTGATTATGTTTTTCTTTACAAAAAAAATTAGATTCTAACTTAACAGACAACTAAACACATAATTGAAAGCACTATATTAAAATATTATAATTTATGATTTAATCAACATGACAATTTTACAGTTTTTCCCCATTCTATCGGTAAAGACGCATTAGATGGTATCTTCCAGATACAAATGACACTAGTGTAAGTCATAGTTATTTATTCTGTCACCATAGCAACCGCTAAGCATGTGTGCGTGTCTCACGCACACATGCTGTGTCTCACGCACACACGCTTGTAAAAACTGGCCTGTTTTTGTTGCATCGCTCATTGTGTGACACGTTATCTAGAGAGTAAATAATCTAAGGTATTTTTTTAATAACATTCACCAATTATACAGAAACTTCACGAGCAGATAGATATCAATACGGCAATGGACCATGTAGGTATAGTCAACACACACTGGAGCAGCGCGGATGACTTTTAAGTAATGAGGGCATCCACGACTCTTTTTGTGACCAGGGCGGCGCCACTTCGGAATAAAGTAAACTATTTGATAAATTTCATGACGAGGGAATTATTTTATTAGTAAAATGTGAAGTTTAATGTTTTTTCCTTAATCTGGGGACACGGCAGTGCACCCGCCAAGTCGAGCAAAATAGCGGCACGGCCGTACCATCCTTTTCTCGAAGCTGTTGAGGCCATTTTCGACCCTCCTATAACTTCGTTGTGGATAAAAAAAGAATCCTGAATTTTAAGTTACCAAATAGTAATAAACACAGTTTATTTTAAATATTATTCAATGTGAATCAGCAACTAGTCAAAGTTGACTTGGTCATTACATGAAAACACAATGTATCTCACAATTAATACATATTATATTAAATTGGATTGTTTAGTGCGATTGCCAAGTCAATCTATGCTTTAAAACATATGAGATTTTTTATTATTGATATGGTCACTTTAAGATGTTTTTAGGTTAGCTAATTACGTAATAACTTAAAACTGAATGACCCTTAAGTAGTAACTGAATAAATAAACCGACTTGGTATTACATGGATCTCACAACTTTTTACGTTAGAAGAACTGAGTTGCGAGACTTGGTTTTTTTACAAGTTATGTTTTAGATGGCATTAGTTTCTCTTAATTAGATAAGAAATTAATAAACAAGCTACAAATATTCCTATAATTAGGTTTTAGATTTAACGTACTCTAGAAACTGATAAACTTTTACTTCTATCGCAACTTCTCAATTATAATGACAATGTGTAACAAATAATTTCACTTCACTCTAAACAACAACCTAAGTCGCAACATCTGGTACGCAGAAGATTATTAGCCCTAATAATTCTACTTACTAGCTATGCGCCGCGGGTTTACCTCCATATTTCAAGCGCCCAAGCCACGGGCTGTATTATTATTTATTATTATTTCGTAAAATAGATCGGTCTCACCACATACAGTGTTTGACAGATCTTATTTAGGACTAAGCATAGTATGGATATCCCCTGGGTGTTAGAATTTTTCAAGCGACTTCACAAAGAAGTAGGAGGTTCTCAATTTGACTGATTTTTTTCATGTTTGTTTTCCGATTTTACTTTTTTTATTGATATTTATCATTGAAAAAATATTATTCGCCCAATGGGATGAAATTAAAGTCATTTGTTATTTTTTTTGTTGAAGTACTACTACAGGTTTTTAATTTTTCATAATATTTTTGAAAAGTGATGTACAACCGTTTTTTAATTCCATAAAATTTTATCAACAACAAGAGGAGGACGATGAAGAGGTGCCGGTGGACACAGAGCACGCAGGGCCTCTGGTACACGTACGCGTGGTGGGCGGCCAGGTGGAGTTGGTGGCGGCTTACAAAGGCCATCTTTTGACTCGTTATAGCGGCTTTTTATTAACACAAAATCCTAAAACGCAAAAAAGTTATTACAAAATATTTCATACAACAAAAAAATAAAAAGTTCCATATTTTTCTAACCTCATTGTGACTAAAGTGAAGAAGTAAACATATTTCTTAAAATATTTCTAAGAAGCAAACTTATTTTCTATTTGAATTTGATGCTTTGTTCTATGTAAATCTTGGTAAATATAACACTCTTTTGATAGTATGTACCTAAAACCAAAGAAAAAAGTTTTAAATGAGCACTGTGTTTTGTGCCCATTTTAAGTACCATATTTGTGTAACTCTTACTAAAGTTGTATTTTTAGCTGATATGATCAACTTACTGAAAATATAAAATGTATGACCCTAACACAAAGAGTCTTTTTAAACCATTGAGTAATATGAAGGCCACTTGAGATACCAAACAGAGTGGTCGATGTTAGTGCTTTTTTATAAAAACAAGTGGTGTGTAAAAAAATCTATGATGAGATGTAATGTTTGTATTATTTTTTTGTTTTAAATATCTTATTCTGTGAATAAAATAACATATAAATTCTATTAATTGTTTTATTTTTACAATAAATAATAAAAACAATCAAATTTAGATAATCCTACATTATGGGCTATATTTAACCGTGCAATTTAATACTAATGATAAAGAAGTTGAATAAAATTTGTAGAATTGTTATCTTAGACTTATACTTTACTAATAAATATCCATAATTTTAATAAGAATTAGAGATATTCCAGTTGGAATGAAATAATTGCCCTCCACAAGCCCTGACTGTGTTGCAACCGGGAGCCGGTTGCACACACCTGACAAATGCGGCTTTTGACAGTACACAGTTGTAAGGTTAATCATCAGCTTTAGTTCAAAAGCATTCACTCACTCTTGCTTCGCTCAAGCTATGTGCCCACTGAAGATAGGGTTACCATATATCTGGATTTGTCCTTAGTTTCAGGATTTTTAGACTCTTCTCAGGATTGCGGCTGGATTTTGCAAATCTCATGAAATCTCAGGATTTTTCAATATAATACAGCTTACATTTTAAAGATCTCTTTAATAAAAAGTTATACAAACTAAAAATAATTTTCCTCTGGTAATAATTCCACAATTAAAATCAAAACTTATTTATCCAAGTAGGTACTTAAACAGTTTTATCATACTTAATATGTGATGATACCTTTTTAAGTAAGGTTTTCTTCTCAAACTGTAAAAAAATCTTAGGATTTTTAAATGGAAATAAGACCTCTACTCCGGACTTTTAATTTTTTCATCTGGTAACTCTAACTGAAGACCATAATTCTCTCAAGTATAGGTCCAATTTTTTTTAGTCTAACCAAATTAGTACCTACATGCTTGCAAGTTTCTATATTAAATCAATTTATTTAACCAATGGTGGGAGATCGCAAATGATCTAGCGGTCTGTACTACGAGTGAGCTACAAAGCCTGATGGCTGCGGTTCGATTCCCATCCAGTGTAAAAATGAAGGGTGTATGAACACATGAAAACATTCGTATATACTGTTGGAGACCTTTTTTTCTTCTTTTTTCTTTGTGTAACTAGCGAGCGTTAGCGTTTCAGGCATTCTATTATGATTGAGTAACAAACATAAAAAAAAACATACAACATACACTTTAATATTTATATTATTAATTAATAAGATAAGCATGTAGTTACTTTCATAGCGTAATGTCTTATGGAATCTTACTATGGGATAATGCGACTGACATTAAAGTCATATTTGTTTGCAAAAGATAGGCATACGGATGATTTATAACGTAAATTGTAAAGAGTCCCTTAGAGACAAATTTAAGGAAATAAATATATTAACTTAGCATCGAAATATATTTATGAAAATGTAATGTATGTAAATAAAAACATAAATAACTTTCATAAAAAAAAAATGTTCATTTTTTATTACTAGGAACAAACATAAGCTTGTAATACCAGTTTTTAGACTTTATAGAATTAGTAATTAATTTATGGGTAGCCAATATAATATACTCTTTTACAACAAACGCCTGTGAGTTATATATTGAGAGATATATTTATAAAGGATCTGAATTTAATAAGTATAAAATATGATGTCGGGAGGTGTTTAACCACAATTAGTTAATAATAATAATAATAATAATAATCTACACCAGGAGCTCGCTCTGAAATACGGTCTCGTGGATCGGAAACTGCCGTATTATAAGTACTTGCCGGAAGCCGTACTCGAAAATGACCGCGCCAGGCTCTACTGGGACCGGGCCATCATCACAGACAGGACTATTCTTGCGAATAATCCTGATATTGTGCTGATGGACCGGGCACAGTCAAGGATATTTTTGGTCGACATTACCATTCCTTATGACGAAAACCTCGTGAAAGCTGAAACAGATAAAGTGACAAAATATCTTGACCTGGCTCACGAGGTGACCGACATGTGGGGTGGTCTGCCGGCCGAAATTATTCCTGTGGTCGTTTCTGCGAACGGGTTAATCCCAGTCAGCCTCTCGAGTCACCTGAGGCGACTGGGACTCCGTGACGGATCGCTCCAAGCTCAAATGCAAAAGGCGGTGCTCCTCGATACCGCCCGCATCGTCCGCCGGTTTCTTTCCCTTTCCCCCTAACCCTCGGCCGTTTGGTCTCCCCTGCCGAGGGCTTCCATCTGGTTGGGTTTTTATATATTTATGTAATTTTTATGTATTTATTTTATTTTATTGATATTTATGTAAGTTCATCATTTTCATTTTCAATTATATATTTATACAGCCCAACCAGATGAGAAAACTAAACAAATACCCCAGATAATAATAAAAATTTTATTGACAAATAAAGCCTTAAACTTAATACAAAGTTATTGTAGATAAATTGTAACAAGATGGCTAGCATAAATAAGTTGATCCCATGACTTTTATGCTAGGGTAACCTGTGTTATGAAAGTCAGTGGTTCGGCTCTTTATAAGATATTCTTTAAAACAGCAAAGCGAGTTGATTTAATTGGTGATTACATTATGGTAAGAAGTTTAAGAACAGGCAGTTAAAGAAAAATAATAGTTAAGTGATAAATATGTACGGCATAAAGTGTGTGTGTGTGTGTGTGTGTGTGTGTGTGTGGGTGTGTGTGTGTGTGTGTGTGTGTGTGTGTGTGTGTGTGTGTGTGTGTGTGTGTGTGTTTGTGTGTGTATGTGTGAAAGTGATTGCGAGTCTGGTGTGCGTGTTAGTGGGTACAGTTTGTAGGTTTAGGATATTAAAGCTTCAGTGGCATTATAATTTAATTCATGAAGGTAAGAAATTACCTTTTTTTAACTTCATAGGCATTGAACTTATTTATCTGTAACTTTTTGTCGAGTTTATTGTATAACCGCGAGCTTGAGAAGGATAACTGCTTTTTAGCAAAAGAGGTCCTACATGTTTTGATAGGACATGCGGCTTTTTGACGCCTCCTTGGCGTGGAAGAACTGTTTGGAGGTACAGATGAATGTAGACGCAGAATGGTGCGAAGTATGTAAAGTTGCCTAACTGTAGGTACATTACAATCTATATAAAGTTGTGTGGTCAAGTATCTCCAAGGCCGCCTATGCATAACCTTTAGCAATGCCCTCTGTGCGCGCTCAATTTTAATGAAGGTAGTCTTGGAGGCACAACCCCATATCGGGATGCAGTATGTTATGATTGAATCACAAAGGGCGGTGTATACAGCTATGTAAGGTTTTAAAGATATAGATAAGATTGCGTAACCGACCTGCAACGGATTCTACTTGACTATACCAGTTCAAACAATTATCCACTTGAATACCCAAGTATTTAATGGCATGGGTTCTTTGCAATTTTGGGCAATTACATTGAGAAGTCCCACTGGAGCAATTGTGAGCACGCATATCAAAAAACTCGCTTGATGGTTGTGCAGAGGGTTTTATAGAGAAGGTTATTAATTTAGTCTCATCTATATTTAAGGTTAGAAGATTAAGACTTAGAAGAAGATTAAGCCACGTCATAATAATTCTAAAATTATTCTCTGCGATGTTAATTGTTTCGGACCAGTTGTTCCCAGAAACAACAAGGACCGTGTCATCAGCATAAGTAACAATGCGGCAATGAGATAGAGGTAAGTCACAAAGCTCGTTTACGTAGGACAGGAATAACGTGGGCCTTAAAATGCTACCCTGAGGGACACCAAATTCAAGAGATTCTTGTTTGCTGACGAAAGAACCTATCTTTGTGAACTGCGTCCGACCTGATAAGTAATCAGAAAATATTTCTAGGATACGACCCCTGACACCCAGCGATTCCAACTTATTTAACAGTAGTGGGACAGAAACAGTGACGAATGCCTTAGAAACGTCTAGGAAAATACCCAGACATTTCTTACCTTCGTAGAGTTCAGTGACTACATGTCCAACTAAGGAAGCAACAGCATCCTCGGTAGACCTACCCCTTCTAAAGCCAAATTGATTTTTGGAGATTAAGCTATTTGATTCGAGAAAGTGAACTAAATGGAGATTTAGGATACGCTCAAATACTTTAGACAGGGTTGGCAAGACAGAAATTGGGCGATAATTTGTGACACTGCCTCTGTCCCTACTTTTATAAATGGGATGTACAATTGTCTTTTTCAAGGCGATAGGAAATTTCCCAGTGGATATCGCCAAGTAAGATAGGTGGGTAATTATGGCTGTAAGAACTGGGCTTGATTTAAAAATTTGGGATGATATACCATCCCACCCGACAGCACAGTCATTTCGTAGGCTCATAATAGCATCATGTTCTTCGTCTTCATCTATTTCGAGGATAACCATAGAATATGATGGAGAGTTCAAGAAGTTAGATGGTAAGTCAGTTAATTTTAAATTTGATTTAATTTTATTTGCAAGTTCTTTCCCTATATTTGCGAAGAATTAATTTACGGCATCAACAAATTCTTCAGCATCATCGTGAAAATTTAAAAGTTCTAATGGTGGATTGGTTACTTTATTTTTATAAGTAACGTTTTTAATGTTATCCCGTGTTTTTTTATTACGTTTCTTAGCCTTAGCAAATTCAGATATCTCCTAGTCTCTCTTGAGATTTTTAACAAGATTAGTACAAAAATTTTTGTAACTTATATAAGTTTTTTCCAGTATCATGTTATTTGGATTGCGTTTGATGTTTTTATGCATGCAAGACTCCTGCAGTTATTCAGGGCTTTATAGTTCGCTGTCTGCATGGAATTGTGAAACAAATGGTATTTCTTTTCATTATAGAGATTAACGTGTCTAGGATCAGATAGGTCGCCTTATTGACATCGTCGAACGAAAAAATTTTAGAAAAGTCTGTGTTAGTAATATCATGTGCAACTTGAGAAAAATTAATTTTATTGCCAATTCGGTTTGTTCGACGGCTTACAGGATTTAGATTTAAATTTAAGAGGACTGGAAAATGGTCAGTTCAAATGTTAATTGTTTGGCCTAAACAAACCCCCGTCCCTGACATAAGGACTTATGTCAGGGACGAGGGGATTCATACGAAATATCGTATGAATCCTTATGATTCCAACCGAGAGAAATATAACAGGGCACGAAATCGCTGCAATATGGTGTGTAGAGATAGTCAACGACGCCATATCTATAAATCTGTTGTTGAGGAAGATAACTCAACTAAAGTTTGGAACTTTCTCAAATCTTTAGGGGTTGGAAAAGCGTAATGTAGAATCTCTTAATTTGAATTTAAATAAGCTTAATGCTCAATTCCACTCTAGCGCCACTATAGACAGTGCTACGAAGAAAAATACACTTGCTCAACTTTCTGCTATATCAACTCCTAATTTTACTCTTTTGTCTTTAGCCAAGTTACTGTCAGTGATATTAAGAAGAATATATTAGCCATTACTTCCGATGCAGTTGGTTCTGAGAGCATTAGTCGTAAGATGATTATCCCATTACTCGATCTTTTAGCTCCTATCCTTACACTTATTTTAAATCGTTCCCTTGACACCAGTGTTTTTCCTTCATCCTTGAAAGACGGCCTAGTAACTCCACTCCCTAAAAAATCTAATCCGACATATGAAGAAGACCGTCCTATATCCATCCTTTCCTTTCTCTCTAAAGCACTAGAGCGCCTAATATACCTACAGCTGAGCAAATTCCTGTCCAATCATAACCTTTTGAATTCATTCCAATCTGGTTTCCGTCCCGGTCATAGTACGACTACGGCTTTGGTTAGAAACACTGATGATATTCGCCTGGGCATGGATAATCAACAGGTTACAGTATTGACATTGCTTGACTTTAGTAATGCCTTCAATACTGTAGACTTTGATGTTATAGTCGCTGTCCTAAATTCTCTTAACATATCTCCTGAAGTAATTGGTTGGTTTCATAGTTACTTGCATGGGCGCCGGCAACGTGTACAAATTCAAGACACGTTTTCTGATTGGTCTGCTATCTAAGCTGGCGTCCCACAAGGTGGCGTGTTGTCTCCTCTATTGTTCTCTATTTTCATCAATTCGATCTGTTCCCACATAACTTCTCTTTACCACCTATATGCAGACGATTTACAAATTTACTCTCAATGTAAGATTGCGGATCTCCCCAATACAATTAGATTAATTAATGAAGATTTTATTCGTATTTCTCATTGGTGTAATTCATTTGGGCTTAAAGTTAATTCATTGAAGACTCAAGCCATTATTATTGGGAGTTCAAAATTAATCTCTCGGTTAACTTTGTCGCTGCTCCCGCCAGTCATATTCGAAGGGACACTTATCCCAAACAGTGACAAAGTTAAGAATTTAGGTATTATGTTCGATCAGACTTTGTCTTGGGGACCGCAAGTGAGTGAAATAAGTAGAAGAATATTTGCCGCAGTTGGTTTACTTCGAAGATTACGCAATGTTCTCCCCATTCCTACTAAAGTTGCGCTGGCTCAATCTCTTCTTTTACCGATCCTTGACTACGCGGACACTTGTTATCTTGATATAACAGTCGAGCAACTTAATAAACTTGAGCGGCTTCAAAATTATTGCATAAGGTTTATATTTGGGTTACGAAAGTATGACCACATATCCGAATTCCGCCATAAGCTCAAGTGGTTACCGATTCGCCTTCGCAGGAATACTCACATTCTTCATCTTTTTTACTGCATTCTGTTCAATCCGACCACTCGTTATTTGAAAGACCGATTTATATATTTAAGTAGTTTACACTCTCTACCTCTACATTTCTTTTTCATTCAGACATTCCTCTTCCTTCTATTCTAATTCTTTTACGGTTACCGCTATACGGCTATGGAATTCTCTCCCCTTACATATTGAAGAATCTAAATCTCTTCTTATATTTAAAAATAAATTAAAACTTTATTACCTTTCCCCTTAAGTTACTACCTGTCGTCATTCACTTTTTCTTTCTTCTTTCTTTATTTTTCTATATTATATTCTGTACACCCCTTCCGCTATCTTTTAAAAATAGTATCCTCTGCCCTAAGGTTGCCTGGAAGAGATCGCTGTTTTAGCGATAAGGCCGCCTGTTGTACCAATGTCCCTTTAAATTTATGAATACTGTAATATGTTCCTTGGTTGTACACCAAGGAACATATTACAGTATTTATAAATTTAAGGTATATTTTACTTTACTTTATGTCCGCGAGCAAACCGGCAAGTGAGACAGGGTCGCGACGGCACGTTGCAAAATCGAATCTACAACCAAAACCTAGGCCACCTTAGGCACCCCATCAGATCTTGCAACCTTAACCATCGCCTCAAAAATACCGCCCTAATGTGGGCAAGCCGGAGGGTCGAAGCTCCACTGGATGCCCTTCCTGGACATTGCAGCACCCAAATAAGTCTTGTTCTGGACAGAAGTCCAACGACCTCTTTCAAACACCTATCTGTGGCCCTATGATTCGTTCCGCAATCCGACCGGATCAGGTCTGCAAACAGCGACGCGATACGAAGCGGCCCAGCATGGCCACAAGGCTTTAGTGCTAAGGGCACTTACAAGTGCGGTGGGGGGGGGGGGGGGGGGGGGGGGGGGGTTGACTTCTGTGGCGATGGTGATATGGGCGGTGACTTGTGCGCCCTGACTGCTTCTCTCCTGATTGGGACTCTTTCATCCTCCGACTCTGCTGAAGATGATGCTGATGACGACTCTCTTGTTGTTAGGGGTGATCCGATGCACTGCCTTTTTCAAAAAGCGATGCCTCGGTTTCCGGCGGTGTATGCCTTCTTGCCGTTTTACGGGTCCGTTGTGGTAGAGGCGTCGGTTCCAGCCCACTCGTGCTCTCAGACACGGTGGGCGTGAGCACGGCGCTCGTCGTGAAGCTGGCTTCTTCCTGGGAATCTGACTATAGGAGCTGACGATCCTTGACTTCTCCGGGTTCGACAGGTCCTTAATACATAGTGGTCGATTGAGCACACCGGGACGGTCCGGGGATTTCATAACGCGCGGGGGGGGGGGCTCTCCCCTCTCCCCTTGCATGACATTACTACAGATGTTACTACTGTTTTAGTTGGTTGTGATTGTGTAGTGCCTATCTATTTCCGTTCCTAACGTGGCAGAGCGACGCAAGCGACGCGCGACGTTCGAAACGGACGGGAGCGAGTAGGGTGGCTGCAACACTTGGGGCACTGCCTACCCCTTTCGTTACGAAAGGGTTGGGGGAAGTGCTTGAGAGCACTCACGTACGTGACTGGCACACAAGGCACGAAACGCACTTGAGTGCCAAGAATCTGCCTAAGGGCCGGTGACCTCGACACCTCACGGAGTATGCGGACTCGACGATCGGTGGAGTATGTCGTACCGGCGGCTGCTTGGGACCACTGCTAATCCTCAAACAGGACACACTTAGGAGATCCTTAGGTGATATGACGTTGCAACGAACTGCCCTTATATCCGTTTGCTAACTTACTGTAGCTACTCGAAATAGACCCGCGCACCGCGTGCAGTTTTGCAATATCTTAACACCGATTTTCATCATTGCCCTCTTATATTTTTCCCCATATCTTTATTCATACACAACGTATGGTCACACAATTTTTTACATAAGATGCATACAAAAAGTCTTAATGTTATGACACACATTATATTATTATTACATAAAAACGTATTAAGTAATTTGACAAAATATGTCAATTTTACAACACATTTCAAAGTTAGAAATCTCAAATATCTTACACACGGTTAAAACGACAGTCAAAAGCATGAATAACTTAACTAATACGATATTTTAATTCACAATTTTACAAGTATTTTCACTATTAAACGACTTTAATATTTCTTATATAAATCTATCATTATTTCACTATAAAAAAAAACACTTTTAACACAGAAATATTCTTTTTAACTTGCACAATGTCGTGGCATGCTTAGAGCATTCACAAACTCCCTTCCTCGCTTTCCAGAAAGTAGCGCTTTTCAAATGCTTCTGGGCGCAAAAAAGGAGGCTAGTGCCTTCCTTGTCTAAATTACATCTATCTCTGATCATTATGAAACACTATGCCTTACATATTTTTTCCTTATCAGTCATAATGTTTCTTATCTGTTTATCACAAGAGCAAAATAATCAATAGTGCCAAATATTAGTATCTATTTTAATATAATACTTTTATTCGTATTGAACATTTGATTACCGCGCAATATATGACTCTAAATTAATCCGAAAACAAACTTACCAATGCCATCAATGACACCAATACGAATCTTGCTACAATATTTGATTGGAGCAGGTCATTCGGGCTTAATTTGAATCCCAAAAAGACCCAAGCAATTATTGTTGGAAACAGCACTCTAATCTCGAGAATTTGTTGGTATAACCTTCCACCTATTGTTGTTGATGGTGTTGTGATACCTTTTTGTAAATCTGTAAAAGACCTAGGATTATATATCAATCAGTATCTTTCCTGGTCCCTGCATATTAAGGAGTCCGCAGAAAGATGTTTGCGGCAGCATCTTATTTACGAACACGATATTATTTACTTTTCGAAAGGAACTAAATAATAAATTATTTTTTAAGCCCGTCGCCAACAATACCGTTACTCTTACACACTAGCCTCGATACTACTAGATACTACTACTAGCCTACGATTTATTTAATTTTTTTATAGGAGAGAGGGCAAACGACCATGCGGCTCACCTGATGGTAAGTGACTACCGCCGCCCATGAACAGCTGCAACACCAGGCAGGGAATCGCAGATGCGTTGCCGGCCTTTTAAAAAGGAGTACGCTATTTTCTTGAAGGTTCCTGAGTCCTGATGTTCCTGATGATAATCAATTCCACAAGAAAGTCGTGCGAGGAAGAAAACATCTTCTAAATTGCACAGTGGTGGACCGCCAATCATCCATATGGTGTGGATGGTATCGGGAGTTCTGCCGCGATGTGCGTTCGTGAAATTTGGCGGCTGGGATTAATCCGAACAATTCCTCAGAGCACTACCCGTGGTAGATGCGAAAGAAAATGCAAAGGAATGCAACATCTCTTCGCAGTGCCAATGAATCGAGCCGATCGGAAAGGACTCGGTCGTCGACGATTCGAGCCGCTCTGCGCTAGATGCGGTCATGTGGACGGAGCTGGCACTGGGGAGCCTCTGCCCAGAGATGGGAACAGTATTCCATGTGTGGCCAAACCTGCGCCTTGTAAAGTTGCAGGCGTTGTGCCGGCATGAAATACTGTCCCGCTCTGCTGAGTGACCACGAAACTGCACGTCACTCGATATGTCGACTCCGAGGATTCTGATACTGGCTGAGGCAAGAAGGGGAGTGCCTTGAAACTGGGGAGATACGACAAAGGGGTTATAGCGGTAATCGCGCAAACTTGTGTCTTCTGAGGATTAAACAGGACTAGATTTAGTCGCCCCCAATCCGAGACTTTGTCCAGCAAAGACTCGACCTCAGACACAAGTTTGTTCCGGTACTCGGCGACGTTTTCCTGAGAAATATTAGCACGGCTGGTTTATAGAGCATCACCAGTGCTGTCATCCGCATAGCAATGAATGTTACCAGTTAGCAACATATCATTGATATGCAGAAGAAACAGCGTTGGTGATAGCACACAGCCTTGTGCAACACTAGCGTTAATAGGCTTGTAATCGGAGCATGCACCGTCTACGACCTATTGATGCTCCGATCTGCAAGGAAGCTGGTGATCCAATCGCACAATTTCTCGGGAAGCCCATAGGACGGGAGCTTCGAAAGAAGCGCGTTGTGCCAAACCCGATCGAAGGCCTTCGCAATGTCCAAACTAACGGCCAACGCCTCCCCCTTGGACTCTCTACGATATTAGATAGTCGATATTTTTACACCACCACCGTACATTTGAAATGTATACATACATTAAAATAATTATAATCGTAATCATAAATACTCACGCCTATCACCAAAAGGGGTAGGCAGATACTACTGACTTCTATTTGGTACGGTTTTGACACACCTTTCTCGCCTCTTTTACATCCATGTACCTACGCATACACGCTCTTCGGTTAAAGGTACTTTTAATCTGGCTCATTTTCACTACATTGCCAATTTCGTCGATAAACTTTCGTTTAGGACGTCACTTTTCATTAAAATATAAAAGACATAAATGAATATATTATATACAATAAAATATAAAGTTAAGTAAAGTTGCAGCCTATTTACGTCCCACTGCTGGGCACAGGCCTCCTCTCATTTATGAGAGGGTTTTAGGGCAAGGAAATGTCCGCCGCGCTGCACCAATGCGTGTTGGCGAACTTCACATGTCTTCGAAATATTTTTTTTCTTATTTCTCAAACATGCAGGTTTCATCACGATGTTTTCCTTCACCGCCGAGCACGTGGTAAATCAGCACTTAAAATTGCAATTTCCAATTTCATTGGTGCCGGCGGGGATCGATTCCGGGTTGCTCGAGTACTGTGAAGCTTACAGCGAGCGCTAACCATCTGATCTACCACGGCTTAAATATAAAAGGAAGAAATTGTCGACAACCATAGCCAGAAAATATTGCGGTACTTACCCACAAAATAGTAAATTGCTTTTAAAGTCTTTGTCCTGAAACGGACAATTTTCATTATACTGCTTTTTTAATTTTTCTTTAATTTTACTTTTAAATAATTTAAATGCAAACACACTTTTGCCACCAGCTAAACAGCCATCAAACGATGTATATAAATCACAGCGCTGCGTTCAGAGAACCGTGACGGGTGCAGGAAACGTTTTACCGTATAATTCTATAAATTATAATTCTACGTTACTTACTCAACCAGACTGTACCACTAAAGCTAAATTAACATTTTATCGTCAAAGTATTTAAATATAACTAATAATTAAGTATTAAACATTAATATAATATAAATAAACCTGTAATTACTCTACGAATTTGCTGTAATCGTTATTGTTGTTGGTTGATAGTTCTTTACTTTAATCTCATAAAAATATAATATAATATTAAAAATCAAATGCTGAAAATAGACCTCACCAAACGATATCTTATTATAAAGGAGATAATTGCAATAGTTTTCATTCTTGGCAGGCAGGTAGGCAACCGCAGTTTTAATTTTTATTTTTAGTGGTTATTAGGGTTTTCCTGGTGATTTGCTTGCACTGTAATTAAATCCTTTACAAGTAAAATAATACTGACATGGGCTACCATGTTACAGAATTAACTTTAAAAATATCGCGGTGTACCTTTTAGGAATGGTAAATAATCAATTATTTTTTGATTTTTATAGATATTTTTCATACTCTTATAACTTTGTAATTGATTTGGTACTTTTCCAGACACGGTATTCAATTTTCTGAGTACAATAAAACGAGAAATCGCAGGTTACGTAATCGCCATTTATGTGTATTTACTTACTGACCATAAACAATATTTATTTTAAATATACTCTGGGTCGAGGGATGTAATAAGAAAGATGATTATGTTTATTTCACAATGTGTGAAATAAACATAATCATAATGATTTCTTATATTTACGCGAACACTACACATTGAATAAAACTATTTTTACGGATTTTATCGCGTTTAATTTACTTATTTTATATTCTTCTATCTATAATTAAGATGTTCTAAAAATGCAGTTACTTTGTCTGATGGTAAAATTGTGAAAGTATCGTCTACGTACCGCTTGTAGAAACTTGGAGTTACTGGTGCAGTAAGCAGGGCTTTCTCCTCAAAGTCCTCCATGAAAATATCGGCGACAATGGGAGATACCGGTGAGCCCATCGCAACACCATCTACTTGCTTGTAAAACTGTTCCTTCCACAATAGGTAGCCAGATGTAAGGCAATGTCTGAGTAATACTGCATATTCTGCTGGCATGTTGTTTTCCTCTAGTTTCCTAGTTATAATTGAGATGCAGTCTTCAACAGGTAGGCATGTAAATAGAGACTGAACATCAAAACTGACCATAGTTTCATTGTCAGTAAGACATAGGTCTTTTATCTCACTGACAAAATGTGTGCTCTTGTATGTCCTCTGAGTGGTGATAGTACTTTTGCTAAGTGTTGAGCCAATCTGTAAGTTGGCGAATCGATCTGACTCACTATTGGACGTAATGGAGCGTTCGGTTTGTGTATTTTTGGTAACCCATACAACTTCGGCGGTTTGGCACACGTAGGTATTATCGAATTTACGTCTAGATTCAGTTTCTCGGAGTATTTCTTTATTAGATCGCTAGTTGTTTTAAGCGTATTAGTTGTAGGATCTTTTTTTACCTTTACGTACGTACTTTCATCCGATAAAAGTTGTTGTATTTTAAAATTGTAATCCGACGTATCCATTATAACCGTAGCATTACCTTTATCTGCGCGGAGAATCGTAAGATCTGGTCTGTTGCGTAAGTTTTTCAATGCAGTAAATTCATCTTTGGGAAGATTTAATTTTGGTGCTGAGCTTCGACGTAACAAGGACGAAATGTCTTGACGTATAGCCTCTAAATCTTCTTTACCAATATTATTTTTATACAGACAGTCCTCAACACTACAGATAATGTTTTCATACGGAATTTTTCGCGGTGTTATAGCGAAATTCATACCTTTGGCCAAAACTTTTATCGTCGCGTCGTCTAGAGATTGTTTTGACAGGTTATAGACCGCACGTTGTTTATTACTCGCGTCTGTTGTCAATGATTGCGTTCCGTTATTACGTTGACATTGGCGTTGGACATTTGATTTGGTTGTTAGTTTTTGGTATTTATCTATATGTTTATTTTTGCATTCATTGTATTTAGTTGTTTCACGTTTGTCTAAAGTTTCCATGCAATTCTTATAATCAAATGTCGATAAAACTGTCTTTAGATCACTGGACGATTTGTCTATGGTTTTATTAATGAAACATAGATCGGTACGTTTTTGCTGAATCACCTTTATTAACAATTTTTTGCTTGCCTGATTTAAGATCTTAGCGCTTCCTCGAATGTCTTTTTTAGTAGATATCTTGACACACGTAGGAATGAGATTATGGTCTCTGCATCTCTTCAAGAAGTTTAAAGCTGTTATGTATCTTGCGCGCTTGGTTTTGAGATCTTCTAGTTGGCGTATTTTATTTGCTATTTCCAGTCCGTACTGGTTTACATAATGATTTCTTATATTTACGCGAACACTACACATTGAATAAAACTATTTTTACGGATTTTATCGCGTTTAATTTACTTATTTTATATTCCCGACGTTTCGGTTGCTTTCCAGCAACCGTGGTCACGGGGGACTGAGGTGATTGACGTCCCGATGTCAAAGTTAACCCGGAGTACCTTCAGCTTTTTAATTATTAATTTTGGTCCGATCTACGCAGAATGAACTAACTGTGTCTTGAAGTCTTACAGTGGTATGCTTGGGTTTAGTTTTAATTTTATGAATTACAGGATCCCAAGCAGGTGGTAGTACCCAGCCTCCCTCTCTATTGAAATTAGGATGTTTTTTAATTTCAATAGCCTCACGTATCATCCTTGGCAGGAATCGATGTTCTTTCGCGAGGACTTGTGGTTTATCAAATCTAATGTAATGACGGGGGCCGTCTAGGATATGATCACAAACTGCAGACTTCCCGGAACGTTGGTGCTTCACGTCAGCTATGTGTTCTTTTACGCGGGTTTTTATTGATCGTTTTGTTTGCCCTATATATGAGAGACCACACTCACAATCAAGCTTGTATACTCCTGCATCTTGTAGAGGAATATTGCACTTGACGGATGGTAAGAACTGACTAATCTTCTTCGGCGGCTTGAAGAATGTTCTAATAGAAGCTCGCTTCAAGATGTAGCCAATCTTGTCTGTGACACCTCTGACATATGGTAGTACAGCAGGCACACGCTCGACTGTGGCCGGCTTCACTCGGTCACTGTGACGTAGGCGCGGAACCCGAAGCTTGTTGTCGTGCAGAACCTGCTTGACGTGCTGAAGCTCGGCGGCCAGGTGTTTGCTGTCACAGATCCCTCGTGCTCTCTGCAACAAAGATTTGCCCACGGTAGCTAACTGTGAAGGGTGATGGTGGGATTCACCGTTTAAGTATCGGTTTGTATGGGTCTTTTTTCTATACACAGTGTGACCTACGGTGTTATTAGGATTTCGAATGACTAACACATCTAGGAAAGCTAAAGAATTATTTGCCTCTAACTCCATAGTAAATTGAATTTTAGAGTTTATGGAATTAAGATGTTCTAAAAATGCAGTTACTTTGTCTGATGGTAAAATTGTGAAAGTATCGTCTACGTACCGCTTGTAGAAACTTGGAGTTACTGGTGCAGTAAGCAGGGCTTTCTCCTCAAAGTCCTCCATGAAAATATCGGCGACAATGGGAGATACCGGTGAGCCCATCGCAACACCATCTACTTGCTTGTAAAACTGTTCCTTCCACAATAGGTAGCCAGATGTAAGGCAATGTCTGAGTAATACTGCATATTCTGCTGGCATGTTGTTTTCCTCTAGTTTCCTAGTTATAATTGAGATGCAGTCTTCAACAGGTAGGCATGTAAATAGAGACTGAACATCAAAACTGACCATAGTTTCATTGTCAGTAAGACATAGGTCTTTTATCTCACTGACAAAATGGTATGAATCCTTAGTGTGTGCTCTTGTATGTCCTCTGAGTGGTGATAGTACTTTTGCTAAGTGTTGAGCCAATCTGTAAGTTGGCGAATCGATCTGACTCACTATTGGACGTAATGGAGCGTTCCGTTTGTGTATTTTTGGTAACCCATACAACTTCGGCGGTTTGGCACACGTAGGTATTATCGAATTTACGTCTAGATTCAGTTTCTCGGAGTATTTCTTTATTAGATCGCTAGTTGTTTTAAGCGTATTAGTTGTAGGATCTGTTTTTACCTTTACGTACGTACTTTCATCCGATAAAAGTTGTTGTATTTTAAAATTGTAATCCGACGTATCCATTATAACCGTAGCATTACCTTTATCTGCGCGGAGAATCGTAAGATCTGGTCTGTTGCGTAAGTTTTTCAATGCAGTAAATTCATCTTTGGGAAGATTTAATTTTGGCGCTGAGCTTCGACGTAACAAGGACGAAATGTCTTGACGTATAGCCTCTAAATCTTCTTTACCAATATTATTTTTATACAGACAGTCCTCAACACTACAGATAATGTTTTCATACGGAATTTTTCGCGGTGTTATAGCGAAATTCATACCTTTGGCCAAAACTTTTATCGTCGCGTCGTCTAGAGATTGTTTTGACAGGTTATAGACCGCACGTTGTTTATTACTCGCGTCTGTTGTCAATGATTGCGTTCCGTTATTACGTTGACATTGGCGTTGGACATTTGATTTGGTTGTTAGTTTTTGGTATTTATCTATATGTTTATTTTTGCATTCATTGTATTTAGTTGTTTCACGTTTGTCTAAAGTTTCCATGCAATTCTTATAATCAAATGTCGATAAAACTGTCTTTAGATCACTGGACGATTTGTCTATGGTTTTATTAATGAAACATAGATCGGTACGTTTTTGCTGAATCACCGTTATTAACAATTTTTTGCTTGCCTGATTTAAGATCTTAGCGCTTCCTCGAATGTCTTTTTTAGTAGATATCTTGACACACGTAGGAATGAGATTATGGTCTCTGCATCTCTTCAAGAAGTTTAAAGCTGTTATGTATCTTGCGCGCTTGGTTTTGAGATCTTCTAGTCGGCGTATTTTATTTGCTATTTCCAGTCCGTACTGGTTTACATAATGATTTCTTATATTTACGCGAACACTACACATTGAATAAAACTATTTTTACGGATTTTATCGCGTTTAATTTACTTATTTTATATTCCCGACGTTTCGGTTGCTTTCCAGCAACCGTGGTCACGGGGGACTGAGGTGATTGACGTCCCGATGTCAAAGTTAACCCGGAGTACCTTCAGCTTTTTAATTATTAATTTTGGTCCGATCTACGCAGAATGAACTAACTGTGTCTTGAAGTCTTACAGTGGTATGCTTGGGTTTAGTTTTAATTTTATGAATTACAGGATCCCAAGCAGGTGGTAGTACCCAGCCTCCCTCTCTATTGAAATTAGGATGTTTTTTAATTTCAATAGCCTCACGTATCATCCTTGGCAGGAATCGATGTTCTTTCGCGAGGACTTGTGGTTTATCAAATCTAATGTAATGACGGGGGCCGTCTAGGATATGATCACAAACTGCAGACTTCCCGGAACGTTGGTGCTTCACGTCAGCTATGTGTTCTTTTACGCGGGTTTTTATTGATCGTTTTGTTTGCCCTATATATGAGAGACCACACTCACAATCAAGCTTGTATACTCCTGCATCTTGTAGAGGAATATTGCACTTGACGGATGGTAAGAACTGACTAATCTTCTTCGGCGGCTTGAAGAATGTTCTAATAGAAGCTCGCTTCAAGATGTAGCCAATCTTGTCTGTGACACCTCTGACATATGGTAGTACAGCAGGCACACGCTCGACTGTGGCCGGCTTCACTCGGTCACTGTGACGTAGGCGCGGAACCCGAAGCTTGTTGTCGTGCAGAACCTGCTTGACGTGCTGAAGCTCGGCGGCCAGGTGTTTGCTGTCACAGATCCCTCGTGCTCTCTGCAACAAAGATTTGCCCACGGTAGCTAACTGTGAAGGGTGATGGTGGGATTCACCGTTTAAGTATCGGTTTGTATGGGTCTTTTTTCTATACACAGCGTGACCTACGGTGTTATTAAGATTTCGAATGACTAACACATCTAGGAAAGCTAAAGAATTATTTGCCTCTAACTCCATAGTAAATTGAATTTTAGAGTTTATGGAATTAAGATGTTCTAAAAATGCAGTTACTTTGTCTGATGGTAAAATTGTGAAAGTATCGTCTACGTACCGCTTGTAGAAACTTGGAGTTACTGGTGCAGTAAGCAGGGCTTTCTCCTCAAAGTCCTCCATGAAAATATCGGCGACAATGGGAGATACCGGTGAGCCCATCGCAACACCTCTACTTGCTTGTAAAACTGTTCCTTCCACAATAGGTAGCCAGATGTAAGGCAATGTCTGAGTAATACTGCATATTCTGCTGGCATGTTGTTTTCCTCTAGTTTCCTAGTTATAATTGAGATGCAGTCTTCAACAGGTAGGCATGTAAATAGAGACTGAACATCAAAACTGACCATAGTTTCATTGTCAGTAAGACATAGGTCTTTTATCTCACTGACAAAATGGTATGAATCCTTAGTGTGTGCTCTTGTATGTCCTCTGAGTGGTGATAGTACTTTTGCTAAGTGTTGAGCCAATCTGTAAGTTGGCGAATCGATCTGACTCACTATTGGACGTAATGGAGCGTTCGGTTTGTGTATTTTTGGTAACCCATACAACTTCGGCGGTTTGGCACACGTAGGTATTATCGAATTTACGTCTAGATTCAGTTTCTCGGAGTATTTCTTTATTAGATCGCTAGTTGTTTTAAGCGTATTAGTTGTAGGATCTGTTTTTACCTTTACGTACGTACTTTCATCCGATAAAAGTTGTTGTATTTTAAAATTGTAATCCGACGTATCCATTATAACCGTAGCATTACCTTTATCTGCGCGGAGAATCGTAAGATCTGGTCTGTTGCGTAAGTTTTTCAATGCAGTAAATTCATCTTTGGGAAGATTTAATTTTGGCGCTGAGCTTCGACGTAACAAGGACGAAATGTCTTGACGTATAGCCTCTAAATCTTCTTTACCAATATTATTTTTATACAGACAGTCCTCAACACTACAGATAATGTTTTCATACGGAATTTTTCGCGGTGTTATAGCGAAATTCATACCTTTGGCCAAAACTTTTATCGTCGCGTCGTCTAGAGATTGTTTTGACAGGTTATAGACCGCACGTTGTTTATTACTCGCGTCTGTTGTCAATGATTGCGTTCCGTTATTACGTTGACATTGGCGTTGGACATTTGATTTGGTTGTTAGTTTTTGGTATTTATCTATATGTTTATTTTTGCATACATTGTATTTAGTTGTTTCACGTTTGTCTAAAGTTTCCATGCAATTCTTATAATCAAATGTCGATAAAACTGTCTTTAGATCACTGGACGATTTGTCTATGGTTTTATTAATGAAACATAGATCGGTACGTTTTTGCTGAATCACCGTTATTAACAATTTTTTTGCTTGCCTGATTTAAGATCTTAGCGCTTCCTCGAATGTCTTTTTTAGTAGATATCTTGACACACGTAGGAATGAGATTATGGTCTCTGCATCTCTTCAAGAAGTTTAAAGCTGTTATGTATCTTGCGCGCTTGGTTTTGAGATCTTCTAGTCGGCGTATTTTATTTGCTATTTCCAGTCCGTACTGGTTTACATAATGATTTCTTATATTTACGCGAACACTACACATTGAATAAAACTATTTTTACGGATTTTATCGCGTTTAATTTACTTATTTTATATTCCCGACGTTTCGGTTGCTTTCCAGCAACCGTGGTCACGGGGGACTGAGGTGATTGACGTCCCGATGTCAAAGTTAACCCGGAGTACCTTCAGCTTTTTAATTATTAATTTTGGTCCGATCTACGCAGAATGAACTAACTGTGTCTTGAAGTCTTACAGTGGTATGCTTGGGTTTAGTTTTAATTTTATGAATTACAGGATCCCAAGCAGGTGGTAGTACCCAGCCTCCCTCTCTATTGAAATTAGGATGTTTTTTAATTTCAATAGCCTCACGTATCATCCTTGGCAGGAATCGATGTTCTTTCGCGAGGACTTGTGGTTTATCAAATCTAATGTAATGACGGGGGCCGTCTAGGATATGATCACAAACTGCAGACTTCCCGGAACGTTGGTGCTTCACGTCAGCTATGTGTTCTTTTACGCGGGTTTTTATTGATCGTTTTGTTTGCCCTATATATGAGAGACCACACTCACAATCAAGCTTGTATACTCCTGCATCTTGTAGAGGAATATTGCACTTGACGGATGGTAAGAACTGACTAATCTTCTTCGGCGGCTTGAAGAATGTTCTAATAGAAGCTCGCTTCAAGATGTAGCCAATCTTGTCTGTGACACCTCTGACATATGGTAGTACAGCAGGCACACGCTCGACTGTGGCCGGCTTCACTCGGTCACTGTGACGTAGGCGCGGAACCCGAAGCTTGTTGTCGTGCAGAACCTGCTTGACGTGCTGAAGCTCGGCGGCCAGGTGTTTGCTGTCACAGATCCCTCGTGCTCTCTGCAACAAAGATTTGCCCACGGTAGCTAACTGTGAAGGGTGATGGTGGGATTCACCGTTTAAGTATCGGTTTGTATGGGTCTTTTTTCTATACACAGTGTGACCTACGGTGTTATTAGGATTTAGAATGACTAACACATCTAGGAAAGCTAAAGAATTATTTGCCTCTAACTCCATAGTAAATTGAATTTTAGAGTTTATGGAATTAAGATGTTCTAAAAATGCAGTTACTTTGTCTGATGGTAAAATTGTGAAAGTATCGTCTACTTACCGCTTGTAGAAACTTGGAGTTACTAGTGCAGTAAGCAGGGCTTTCTCCTCAAAGTCCTCCATGAAAATATCGGCGACAATGAGAGATACCGGTCTAAAATTCAATTTACTATGGAGTTAGAGGCAAATAATTCTTTAGCTTTCCTAGATGTGTTAGTCATTCGAAATCCTAATAACACCGTAGGTCACACTGTGTATAGAAAAAAGACCCATACAAACCGATACTTAAACGGTGAATCCCACCATCACCCTTCACAGTTAGCTACCGTGGGCAAATCTTTGTTGCAGAGAGCACGAGGGATCTGTGACAGCAAACACCTGGCCGCCGAGCTTCAGCACGTCAAGCAGGTTCTGCACGACAACAAGCTTCGGGTTCCGCGCCTACGTCACAGTGACCGAGTGAAGCCGGCCACAGTCGAGCGTGTGCCTGCTGTACTAACATATGTCAGAGGTGTCACAGACAAGATTGGCTACATCTTGAAGCGAGCTTCTATTAGAACATTCTTCAAGCCGCCGAAGAAGATTAGTCAGTTCTTACCATCCGTCAAGTGCAATATTCCTCTACAAGATGCAGGAGTATACAAGCTTGATTGTGAGTGTGGTCTCTCATATATAGGGCAAACAAAACGATCAATAAAAACCCGCGTAAAAGAACACATAGCTGACGTGAAGCACCAACGTTCCGGGAAGTCTGCAGTTTGTGATCATATCCTAGACAGCCCCCGTCATTACATTAGATTTGATAAACCACAAGTCCTCGCGAAAGAACATCGATTCCTGCCAAGGATGATACGTGAGGCTATTGAAATTAAAAAACATCCTAATTTCAATAGAGAGGGAGGCTGGGTACTACCACCTGCTTGGGATCCTGTAATTCATAAAATTAAAACTAAACCCAAGCATACCACTGTAAGACTTCAAGACACAGTTAGTTCATTCTGCGTAGATCGGACCAAAATTAATAATTAAAAAGCTGAAGGTACTCCGGGTTAACTTTGACATCGGGACGTCAATCACCTCAGTCCCCCGTGACCACGGTTGCTGGAAAGCAACCGAAACGTCGGGAATATAAAATAAGTAAATTAAACGCGATAAAATCCGTAAAAATAGTTTTATTCAATGTGTAGTGTTCGCGTAAATATAAGAAATCATTATGTAAACCAGTACGGACTGGAAATAGCAAATAAAATACGCCGACTAGAAGATCTCAAAACCAAGCGCGCAAGATACATAACAGCTTTAAGCTTCTTGAAGAGATGCAGAGACCATAATCTCATTCCTACGTGTGTCAAGATATCTACTAAAAAAGACATTCGAGGAAGCGCTAAGATCTTAAATCAGGCAAGCAAAAAATTGTTAATAACGGTGATTCAGCAAAAACGTACCGATCTATGTTTCATTAATAAAACCATAGACAAATCGTCCAGTGATCTAAAGACAGTTTTATCGACATTTGATTATAAGAATTGCATGGAAACTTTAGACAAACGTGAAACAACTAAATACAATGAATGCAAAAATAAACATATAGATAAATACCAAAAACTAACAACCAAATCAAATGTCCAACGCCAATGTCAACGTAATAACGGAACGCAATCATTGACAACAGACGCGAGTAATAAACAACGTGCGGTCTATAACCTGTCAAAACAATCTCTAGACGACGCGACGATAAAAGTTTTGGCCAAAGGTATGAATTTCGCTATAACACCGCGAAAAATTCCGTATGAAAACATTATCTGTAGTGTTGAGGACTGTCTGTATAAAAATAATATTGGTAAAGAAGATTTAGAGGCTATACGTCAAGACATTTCGTCCTTGTTACGTCGAAGCTCAGCGCCAAAATTAAATCTTCCCAAAGATGAATTTACTGCATTGAAAAACTTACGCAACAGACCAGATCTTACGATTCTCCGCGCAGATAAAGGTAATGCTACGGTTATAATGGATACGTCGGATTACAATTTTAAAATACAACAACTTTTATCGGATGAAAGTACGTACGTAAAGGTAAAAACAGATCCTACAACTAATACGCTTAAAACAACTAGCGATCTAATAAAGAAATACTCCGAGAAACTGAATCTAGACGTAAATTCGATAATACCTACGTGTGCCAAACCGCCGAAGTTGTATGGGTTACCAAAAATACACAAACCGAACGCTCCATTACGTCCAATAGTGAGTCAGATCGATTCGCCAACTTACAGATTGGCTCAACACTTAGCAAAAGTACTATCACCACTCAGAGGACATACAAGAGCACACACTAAGGATTCATACCATTTTGTCAGTGAGATAAAAGACCTATGTCTTACTGACAATGAAACTATGGTCAGTTTTGATGTTCAGTCTCTATTTACATGCCTACCTGTTGAAGACTGCATCTCAATTATAACTAGGAAACTAGAGGAAAACAACATGCCAGCAGAATATGCAGTATTACTCAGACATTGCCTTACATCTGGCTACCTATTGTGGAAGGAACAGTTTTACAAGCAAGTAGATGGTCTTGCGATGGGCTCACCGGTATCTCCCATTGTCGCCGATATTTTCATGGAGGACTTTGAGGAGAAAGCCCTGCTTACTGCACCAGTAACTCCAAGTTTCTACAAGCGGTACGTAGACGATACTTTCACAATTTTACCATCAGACAAAGTAACTGCATTTTTAGAACATCTTAATTCCATAAACTCTAAAATTCAATTTACTATGGAGTTAGAGGCAAATAATTCTTTAGCTTTCCTAGATGTGTTAGTCATTCTAAATCCTAATAACACCGTAGGTCACACTGTGTATAGAAAAAAGACCCATACAAACCGATACTTAAACGGTGAATCCCACCATCACCCTTCACAGTTAGCTACCGTGGGCAAATCTTTGTTGCAGAGAGCACGAGGGATCTGTGACAGCAAACACCTGGCCGCCGAGCTTCAGCACGTCAAGCAGGTTCTGCACGACAACAAGCTTCGGGTTCCGCGCCTACGTCACAGTGACCGAGTGAAGCCGGCCACAGTCGAGCGTGTGCCTGCTGTACTACCATATGTCAGAGGTGTCACAGACAAGATTGGCTACATCTTGAAGCGAGCTTCTATTAGAACATTCTTCAAGCCGCCGAAGAAGATTAGTCAGTTCTTACCATCCGTCAAGTGCAATATTCCTCTACAAGATGCAGGAGTATACAAGCTTGATTGTGAGTGTGGTCTCTCATATATAGGGCAAACAAAACGATCAATAAAAACCCGCGTAAAAGAACACATAGCTGACGTGAAGCACCAACGTTCCGGGAAGTCTGCAGTTTGTGATCATATCCTAGACGGCCCCCGTCATTACATTAGATTTGATAAACCACAAGTCCTCGCGAAAGAACATCGATTCCTGCCAAGGATGATACGTGAGGCTATTGAAATTAAAAAACATCCTAATTTCAATAGAGAGGGAGGCTGGGTACTACCACCTGCTTGGGATCCTGTAATTCATAAAATTAAAACTAAACCCAAGCATACCACTGTAAGACTTCAAGACACAGTTAGTTCATTCTGCGTAGATCGGACCAAAATTAATAATTAAAAAGCTGAAGGTACTCCGGGTTAACTTTGACATCGGGACGTCAATCACCTCAGTCCCCCGTGACCACGGTTGCTGGAAAGCAACCGAAACGTCGGGAATATAAAATAAGTAAATTAAACGCGATAAAATCCGTAAAAATAGTTTTATTCAATGTGTAGTGTTCGCGTAAATATAAGAAATCATTATGTAAACCAGTACGGACTGGAAATAGCAAATAAAATACGCCGACTAGAAGATCTCAAAACCAAGCGCGCAAGATACATAACAGCTTTAAACTTCTTGAAGAGATGCAGAGACCATAATCTCATTCCTACGTGTGTCAAGATATCTACTAAAAAAGACATTCGAGGAAGCGCTAAGATCTTAAATCAGGCAAGCAAAAAAATTGTTAATAACGGTGATTCAGCAAAAACGTACCGATCTATGTTTCATTAATAAAACCATAGACAAATCGTCCAGTGATCTAAAGACAGTTTTATCGACATTTGATTATAAGAATTGCATGGAAACTTTAGACAAACGTGAAACAACTAAATACAATGTATGCAAAAATAAACATATAGATAAATACCAAAAACTAACAACCAAATCAAATGTCCAACGCCAATGTCAACGTAATAACGGAACGCAATCATTGACAACAGACGCGAGTAATAAACAACGTGCGGTCTATAACCTGTCAAAACAATCTCTAGACGACGCGACGATAAAAGTTTTGGCCAAAGGTATGAATTTCGCTATAACACCGCGAAAAATTCCGTATGAAAACATTATCTGTAGTGTTGAGGACTGTCTGTATAAAAATAATATTGGTAAAGAAGATTTAGAGGCTATACGTCAAGACATTTCGTCCTTGTTACGTCGAAGCTCAGCGCCAAAATTAAATCTTCCCAAAGATGAATTTACTGCATTGAAAAACTTACGCAACAGACCAGATCTTACGATTCTCCGCGCAGATAAAGGTAATGCTACGGTTATAATGGATACGTCGGATTACAATTTTAAAATACAACAACTTTTATCGGATGAAAGTACGTACGTAAAGGTAAAAACAGATCCTACAACTAATACGCTTAAAACAACTAGCGATCTAATAAAGAAATACTCCGAGAAACTGAATCTAGACGTAAATTCGATAATACCTACGTGTGCCAAACCGCCGAAGTTGTATGGGTTACCAAAAATACACAAACCGAACGCTCCATTACGTCCAATAGTGAGTCAGATCGATTCGCCAACTTACAGATTGGCTCAACACTTAGCAAAAGTACTATCACCACTCAGAGGACATACAAGAGCACACACTAAGGATTCATACTATTTTGTCAGTGAGATAAAAGACCTATGTCTTACTGACAATGAAACTATGGTCAGTTTTGATGTTCAGTCTCTATTTACATGCCTACCTGTTGAAGACTGCATCTCAATTATAACTAGGAAACTAGAGGAAAACAACATGCCAGCAGAATATGCAGTATTACTCAGACATTGCCTTACATCTGGCTACCTATTGTGGAAGGAACAGTTTTACAAGCAAGTAGATGGTCTTGCGATGGGCTCACCGGTATCTCCCATTGTCGCCGATATTTTCATGGAGGACTTTGAGGAGAACTACCGATGGGGAAGAAAGGTTCTCGAGTGGCAGCCTCGTACCGGTAGGCGAAGTGTAGGGCGACTCCCCACGAGATGGAGTGACGACCTAGTAAGGCATGCAGGAAGTCGACGGATGTAGGTGGCTCAGGACCGTGAGTTGTGGCATTCCTTGGGGGAGGCCTATGTTCAGCAGTGGACTTATGAAAGGATGTAATGATGATGATGATGACTATTTACGCATAAAACACGGAGAAGATATCATGTGCACCCAATAATTGTAGACCGTTTTATTGAAGGAGAATTTTGTTCATTGTATTCAAAATTGCGGGAACAATGTTCATGTATCAATGTTTATTTTTGTTCGCGATAATGCGTACGCGGGTACGGTCGGTCGCTCTGTCAGCGTCGCACTGAACGCGTGCACGTGCATGTGCAACCGCCATAGCGCGTCGATCAACCGACGTACTTTGGACCGATGAGCTCAACCGACGGTCCTCGTACGCACGACGTAGCCGTACGCGCGTAGTACTTCATCAGCGCTGCACTGTAGCCATTAATAGGGTTTCATTGATACAGCTACGCTCATACGATATCAGCGCTCACCGGCGGTCGAACACCAAATCCAGCCTTATTAAACTAAGTTTATATAAAAAGGGTTATTATAATGTTAAGGAATTTATAGATGACCCCCTGGGAATGTGGTGATCACTACCAAGCTATTTCAAATTCATTGTGTTTTTGATTGTGAACATGGGGTTGTTATAAACTGATTTGCTTAATTTGGCGTAAAGAAAGAAATTTATGTGTCCTGCCCAGTTTTAAGGGGACCTCCCTCCCTCTCTCAATCGCGCGCACTATACTCGTCGCCGTCAATCCCAGCACTACAATCCCCAGCACCACCACACTAGGCACGACACACCACTCTCGAAAATACGATACATGTTTCGCCTCTACACGAGGTATCCTCAACTGAGGACTTTATAACAACCCCATTATAATGGATTTCCGCAAAGTAACGCCTGATTCTATTAATTTTAACATGACTGTAAGCTATTATTTTAAAAAAAAGTTCCGATGGGTTCCTTGCTGGTTCTTCCCAGGACGTAGGTTTTTTTCGAACCAGTGGTAATTAAACAAAAGAGTGACTTTAATTAAATATTATTTATAATCTATATTGAATAAAAAAGTTTCTGTTTCTATTTTTGTTTCTGTTTCTATCGAATGTCCACATGATACTTCTCTACTTGGATACTGTAAAAAAATATTTAATTGTTACTAGAGTTTTATTCAAAGCTACATTGAAATTCAAAGTTAAAGTTTTTTTTTTTTTTTTTTGACTTTTTTTTGATTTGACTGTAAAATGAATGTAGACTTTTTTTATAACAAAAAATCACTAATCAATGTTGCTCCTGCAAAAATCGCTATGTAAATTTTATGGTTTTTTGTATTTAATACCAATTTAATCCTTATTTCAATACATACAATCTGTAAAAACAGATTTGTGATTAGTTTGATTTTTTTTTATAGGGGAGGGGGCAAACGAGCATGCGGCTCACCTGATGGTAAGTGACTACCGCCGCCCATGAACAACCGCAACATCAGGGGAATCGCAGATGCGTTGCCGGCCTTTTAAAAAGGAGTGGGCTCTTTTCTTGAAGGTCCCTAAGTCGTATCGGTCCGGAAAAATCGCTGGTGGTAATCGATTCCACAAGGAAGTTGTGCGAGGAAGAAAACTTCTTCTAAATCGCACAGTGGTGGACCGCCAATCATCCAGATGGTGTGGATGGTATCGGGAGTTCTGCCGCGATGTGCGTTCGTGAAATTTGGCGGCTGGGATTAATCCGAACAATTCCTCAGAGCACTCCCCATGGTAAATGCGAAAGAAAATGCTAAGAGATGCAACATCTCTTCGCAGTGCCAATGAGTCGAGCCGATCGGAAAGGACTCGGTCGTCGACGATTCGAGCCGCTCTGCGCTGGATGCGGTCAAGTGGAAGAAGCTGGCACTGTGGAGCCCCAGCCCAGAGATGGGAACAGTATTCCATGTGAGGCCGAACCTGCGCCTTGTAAAATTGCAGGCGTTGAGCCGGCATGAAATACTGTCCCGCTCTGCTGAGCACGCCAAGCTTTTTAGAGGCCAATTTGGCCTTCTCGTCCAAGTGACCACGAAACTGCACGCTACTCGATATGTCGACGCCGAGGATTCCGATACTGGCTGAGGCAACAAGGGGAGTACCTTGAAACTGAGGAGATACGACAAAGGGGTTCTTTTTAGCGGTAAACGCGCAAACTTGTGTCTTCTGAGGATTAAACTGGACTAGATTTAGTCGCCCCCAATCCGAAACTTTGTCCAGCAAAGACTCGACTTCAGACACAAGTTTGTTCCGGTACTCGGTGACGTTTTCCCGAGAAATATTGGCACGGCCGATGTATAGAGCATCACCAGTGCTGTCATCCGCATAACAATGAATGCTACCGGCTTGCAACATATCATTGATATGCAGAAGAAACAGCGTTGGTGATAGCACGCAGCCTTGTGGAATACCAGCGTTAATAGGCTTGTAGTCGGAGCATGCACCGTCTACAACAACCTTGATGCTCCGATCTACAAGAAAGCTGGTGATCCAATTGCATAATTTCTTGGGAAGCCCATAGGAAGGGAGCTTCGAAAGAAGCGCTTTGTGCGAAACCCGATCGAAGGCCTTCGCAATGTCCAAACTAACGGCCAATGCCTCCCCCTTGGACTCTACTGCCAACGCCCATCTATGAGTTAAGTAGACCAGAAGATCACCAGCTGATCGACCCCGACGAAAACCGTACTGGCGGTCACTAATCAGCTGGTGATCCTCAAGGTACCGCATGAGGTGGCAGTTTACAACGGATTCCATTTTTTTGGAGAACAAGGGGGTGATGGCGATAGGCCTGTAGTTGGACGGGTCTAAGCGGTCGCCTTTTTTAGGGATCGGGTGGACAAAAGCAGTCTTCCATGATTTCGGGACTACGCCTAGGGAGTAGGAGTACCGGAAAAGACGCGTTAGAACCGGTGCCAACTCCGGAGCACACGTCCTCAGCACAATTGGGGGGATTCCGTCAGGCCCACTCGACTTGTCGATGTCAAGGGAGAGGAGTGCTCTGCGAACCGAGCGCTGTGAGAACCGCACATCCGGCATGGAGCACTCACACCGCGGGATGGTCGGCGGTGTGTTCCCCCCGTCATCAACAGTCGAGTTGGACGCAAAAAGGGAGCCTAAAAGGTCGGCCTTCTCTTTTGCGTCGTGGGCCAGTGAGTAGTCCTCCCTGTGCTGAGATGGTAGTGATGGCTTACAGAAATTCCCTTGGACAGCCTTGGCGAGAGACCAGAATGCACGGGTTCCCGAAGGAAGGCGAACTAGTTTCTCGCCAATTCTGCCTATGTGCTCTGACTTTGCCCTGGCAATAAATCTTTTGAAGGACCTGGAGGCGAAGTTATACTTATTTTTAAGTGTGCTGGTGTTTACATCCCGAGTCACCGAAGCCGCAGCCCAGGCTTGATAACACTCCTGCTTACTGCGCAATGCAGTCTTACAGGAGCGACCAAACCAAGGCTGAGATCTGCCTCCGATGGGTACCACAGATGATGGAATAAATAGTTCCATTCCCTGTAGCACCACATCAGTGACAGAGTCAGCAACAGCGCTGGGATCATCCGGCGAGAAGCAAACCCGCCCTCATGGGATCACGATCTCTGCGGATGGGACCTGTTGTAGCAAGGAATCTGTAGCCATTTGGACGTGGTCGATGAGTCGGTCTGTTTCGGCATTACCGCTATGTGACCTATAGAGGCACACGTAGACGCGCGGATGGTCGTCGCTGTCTACGCGTAGCCAAAGGATGGACAGGTCCGAACCTTCAAGACTGCCGAGGCGTCGAGAATAGATGTCCTCTCTGACATACACGCAAACTCCAGCCCGAGGCACAAAGGAGTGCTCCAATTTGTACCCCGGGCAGGAGAGATACGAAGTATCAGCCGGAGAGGACACCTGCGTCTCGGTCAGAAAGAGCAAGGCCGGCTTCGCCGTGTCAAGATGGTAGTGGACGGCGTTTAGGTTCGAATGAAGTCCCCTGATGTTGCAGAAATTCACGGATAGCGTGGCAGGGGTCGCCTTGGTCTTGTTGCTCAGTTTGCCCCGAGCAGTTATTGTGTTGAGCGGAATTTTGCCCCCCCCCCCCCCCCCCAGAATACGCGGGGCAGCCTGAGCACCTACGCTCGGGAGTGGAATAGCATGGTCGTGGATGCTCAGCGAGGGATTCTCCAGGGGTACTGGTACCCTCCTGGGGTAGTTTATGACGTACTTCCGCTACCATGTTGATGGGGGGGGGGGGGGGGGAATTGGGC
Organism: Parnassius mnemosyne; assembly: GCA_963668995.1. Taxonomy (NCBI): domain Eukaryota; kingdom Metazoa; phylum Arthropoda; class Insecta; order Lepidoptera; family Papilionidae; genus Parnassius; species Parnassius mnemosyne. Next base: position 10,094,085 of record CAVLGL010000057.1, read on the forward strand.
CTCCGGTCACCTGCACTCACCAGACGAAACGCGGAAGCAGAGCTTCCACTTCACGCCGGTATTCTGTGAGGTCGTGGTACTAACCCGGCTCGAGCCGGCCCATACGTGCAACAACAAAAGCTGCTGCGTGGCTCTACCACCGTTTGATATTCACGGAGTTACAAAATGTAGTCATGTAACGTTCATAAATCGCATAGCTATAAAAGATCACTATAGATGAAACTCATCAATTTCGCCTGCTATGTATTTTACGTCACATAACGACATTTTGTGTGCGAAACCAGTATAATGTAAGTATTTTGAATGTTGTACCTCTATGTACTAAATCCATTTTGTATATTTTATATAATGAATTATTTTATACAATGGTGGTGGACAGTAATGGGTGTTAGTTATAGTTTGTTAAGAACTGTGATACGTTTCTGTAAACTATACACAACTAACTTGTTATATCAGGTAATGCTTTGAGCTAATGCTTTATATTTTGCTACCCTTTTCAGATATCATTTGTCATGTCAAGATTTTGGAGAAGCAAACAACTCGTATCATTATACACGGAAGATCAACAGCTCTCGATAAGTCGATTTGCTACAGATCTTGAAGAAGAATCTTCTTTTCTATTTCCTTCGGCTACGGCTTCACAACCGGCCAGTGAATACTAATAGACAGAAATCGCCATGGATACCATTGCGGAAATTACGAGGAACATCACCACATCTAGTGAGAAAATAACTACGATTATCACATCAACATTAACTTATACAACAGCTGTATTGGTTCTGACTCTTGCTTAGAAAGATAATACAATTCCGTGCCAATATATAATAGACTTTAACAGCTGTGTTGGTTCTGACTCTTGCTTAGAAAGACAATACAATTCTGTGCCAATATATAATGCCATCTTAGATCACTACCCGATGCTACAATTAAACGAGCAAACTAGCTTGTAATTTTTGAAAAGGAAAATATTTCAATATTAATTTCTGAGGAAAACGAAGTTGGTATAAGTAAAACCAAAAAAAAAAGAAAGAAAGAAATCAGAATTTGAGACTGTTAGGAAAGAACTATACAGGGCATAAGATTATTAAAGTTGACGAGAGTTTTAAATTAGAAGAAGTTATGAAAACAAGTAGAAAAATGAGGAATAAGCGTTGTAATCACCGAGCAGCTAAAAAGTCAGATAGAAACTATTCATGTGCTGATATAAATGATGAAATGCGTGAAGATATTTTTCGATATTTTTAGCAGTTACCAACGTGGCATGCAAAGAAGTCGTACATCAATAGATTGACTCAGGTACGAAATATATTATGACGACGAAAAACTTCTGTAGATTTACACAGAAAATCTTTTGGGTTTGATTGTTATTTGCCAGGCATGTATGGTGTAAGAATTCGTGTTTGTAGGGAAATGTTTTTTGCCACATTTTATTTACAAAAAGACACGTTACAGCTATGGATTTGGTCTAACGTTTGTCTAACAGATAGTCAAGATGTCAACACAGCACGAAGAATCGACAGAGTCCCTATTCATTCTGGTACTACAACCAAAATTCTTAAAGTCTGATTCAGTCAACAAGTGGCTGGATTGTATACCAAAAGTACTTAGCCACTACTGTCGAGTAAACAGTTCCAGGATTTATGTCGAAAAACCTTTTGAGTCCTTTACCCACAAGCATTCTGTGTATAATGCTTGGTGCCAGACAAATAATATATATGCAGTGAAGAGGGAAAAGTTTCAAGAAATATTACATGCCACGCAAAGATCATGTGCTGGTTACAAGCAAGGAAACGTTCCAGAAAATTTGTATCAGCTGCACATCATAAAAAAGATGAGGCTCGGATAGCAAAATCTAAGGCTATTTTTTATGACTTTTTGAAACTTCCAAACCAAATTCCTGATGATATAGTTGTAGTATCAATCGATATGCAAAGCGTTATACTATGTCCTAAACTTCTCGTTTCGGAGCAGTATTACAAAATGAAATTAAGACTTCACAATTATTCTTTCAAAAACACCAAAGATGTATATTTATATATTTGGTACGAAGGCGATGGAGGTGTAACAGCGAATTATATAACTAGTTGCATCATTTATTTTATAAAAAAATATTGTAATGGCAAAAAAGTCGTTTTAATATCCGATGCTTGTACATACCAAAACAAAAATAAAATATTATGTAGTTCCTTAGCTAATCTTAGCCCTACAAACGGAATTGTTATTGGAAAAATCATGCTTGAAAAAGGACATACTATGATGGAGGTAGACACCGTCCATTCGACGCTGGAAAAAAAAGTTTAAGCCCCCATTTATTCTCAGATTATGTTTCTCGAATAAGACAAGCGAGACCTTCGCAACAATATAATGTACATTACTTAGACTTTACATTCTTTAAAAATTACGAGTGTGTGTTAAATAATTTTTCTAGTATAAGACCAGGCAGAAAATCTGTATCGCAGAACCAACGAACCTGTATAATGGGCAGTTAAAAATTGACACAACTAAATACAGCCATTTACAAAGTCTGAAATCCTACATGCAACGTGATTACCTCTTATTTTATGATAATTTAAACCATTGATTAGATCTTATTATCATAGTATGGTACCTACTTATTTTATTTATATATTTACAATTTAATTTTTAACTGAAATTAGAATTTTAGCTCCTATTATTAGTCCATATATCAATACTGTAAGACTAAGTTATTATATCGCGTACCTGCCTACTTTTTTTGGTTTAGTCAAAACAATAACTTTTATTTAAGTTTTCATATTTTTTTACTGTGACTGTAAAGCCTGTGTGCGGGTAGGTCACTGTCACCCATGTTTAATGTCCAAACGGGCGTAAAACAGGGTTGTGTCATGTCTTCCTGGCTGTTCATACTGTATCTCGACAGCTGTTTACAGAAGCTAAAAGATAGCTGTTTGGGTGTGAAATTGGGTGACATAAAAGTAAATTGTCTGCTGTATGCTGATGATGCAGTGCTTATTGCACCATCAGAGGCAGAACTGCAGGCATTAAACACGTGTATGAAAGAGGAATGTGAAATTAAAGGTCTCCGTTTGAATGCTAATAAAACTAAGGTTCTGGTATTTGAAAGGGACGAAGAGAGAACGAAGTGTGAAATATGGGTAAATCAGGAATGTCTAGAACAGGTAAATGAAATTGTATACTTGTTTAGTGCTTTTAGCCGGGATGGAAGATGTGATTTAAATGTGGACAGGCGTGTCGCTGCCGGGAACAAAGTCAATGGTGCCCTGACTGCGTTAGTCAATAGGCAAGGCGTAGTGAAGAGTGCATGCCTTGCAATACATAACGCAGTGTTGGTACCGACATTGTTATATGGCAGCGAAACCTGGGTATGCCAGAAGAAGCAGAAAAGTAAGTTGAATGCAGTGGAGATGCGATCTCTTCGTAAAATTTGCGGCGTTAATATGGCCGACCGAAAGCGAAACGAAGAGATTCGCAATATGGCAGGTTTGAAAGATGACCTTATCACAAAAATTGATAAGGGCGTGCTTCGGTGGTTTGGGCACGTTGAGCGAATGAGTGAAGACCGAATGGTGAAGAAAATATATAGCGCGAAAGTTAATATTAAAAGGTGTCGAGGTAGACCGAGACTAACTTTCGAAGACCATGTGAGCAAATTGCTCGAAGAGGGTAGGGTCAAGAGTACTCGGATACCTAGACGTGCATGCATGAAGAAGATAATGAATCTGAAAGAAGCGAAAGAGATTTGTAAGGATCGTGACACTTGGCGATCTGTTCTCTCTGGCTACCCCGTCAGGGATTGTGCGTGAAGATAAGTATAAGTATAAGTATATTTTTTTCAGTTTAAGTTAATTAGTCGTAGGGATATTTTTATGTGAATAAAGTTGATTTTTATAAATAAACTTGTTTTAATTAATAGCTATGTGGTGTTAACAATTGTGATTTTTATAAAATCTGTGACAATACAAAATCGCTATGTGCACTTGAGGCCCATAACGAATATTTAATACTCTGAAAATTAACCCTATGTGTAATATTCAAGCAAAGTATTTTTTTGTAGGCTCATTTTTCATCTTAACTTTCTTCTTCTTAAATGTAAGTAACATTATCATAAAAAATAGTTCTTTATGCTATGAACACATTCTATGAAAACTAATTTTTTGAGTTTCCTATAAAATGGGTCCAAAACACATGGCCATTTTTGTAAGCTTAGCGATGTATTGTTAAGAAATAAAATACTTATTTAATATATGTATTTCTTAAATAAAATAATAAATAAAAGCCGGTCTCGATGCGTCAAATTTTTCTACAGCTATCGTGACCACGTAAAAATAATCTATGATTGTACATGCTCTTAGTTGCCCCAACAAAAGTCGACTGGACCAGGGCCCATGAGTGGTCGCCTCGACGAGCAACCAAGGGTGGAACCCAAATGGCCTATGGATAATGGTTCCTAAAATGGCTGACAAATAAGCAAGCACCACTTACCGATTTCCGGAGGTAGGGTTGACCACAGGGTACCTGTCAGGTGATAAGTGATGTGCATGTAAGTAGTGTGTAGTAGTGTGTACAAGGTGTAACCTGACATCCCCGCCGATCCAGGACTGCAGATCCACAGGCGTTGCTTCTCTCCAAAACATGAGATCCATCCAGGGGGACGTTCACCAATTGAAAACTTCTGCTTTTATTTTAACTATATTAGTTTATCAACTTTATTGTACATTTAATTAACTTCAAAGTAAATTTAATCGACATTAAAACAAATGACACGCTTTACAACTTAAGGACGGTCGGGCAAGGTTCAATGTCCCAGGTTTACTTAGCAACAAATTATAATAGTATATAAACGCGACCTTCTCTCGAGTCACAAAGTTTAGTATTCCTTCGTACGATATTAAAATGCCACACAAACAAAATAAATATTGCCAAATGCACTTTAACATGCAATCACTATACAAATTGACGTAATTTAACGGCAACGAAGTTAAGTTAACCACTCAAACTCAATAAACGCCTCGTCGTTACGTAAACGTACTAACAAAACGACACAAAATAGAGGCTTTTTTGCACTCGACCTCGCAACGGTCGCAAACAATACTCAAAACGGTTACAGCAATAATTATATGAAATTGGCCTCGTTATCACGAAAAACAAATTAAGATAACACCTTAGGGGGGGCGCGACGGTCCGGCGCGCAACAATTTATACTCAATTATATGATATTGGCCTCGTTATCACGAAATACAAATTAAGATAACACCGTAGGAGGCGCGCGACGGACCGACGCGCAACAATTTATACTCAATTATATGATATTGGCCTCGTTATCACGAAAAACAAATTAAGATAACACCGTAGGAGGCGCACGACGGACCGACGCGCAACAAAGTTTATTCCATCCTAGTAGACAGAGCCGCGGCGTTCCAGACACTGACTCCTCAGTCCACACGGCCGAGATAACGGGAAGCGGCACACGGCCACCCCCTTCGACGGCACACCTCGATACCATCGGATGAACGCGCCGAGCGCGCTTATTGGAAGTAAATTTCAAATGCCCATTTTTGGCCTAAGCAATGATGTTTAGGGTTAATTATTATTACATATTTTTACATATATTTCTAAGAGAATTAATTCTCTTAGAAATATATGCAATAATAAGAATAAGTTCGATATTCGTCAAAAGTAGGGTGTTTACAAACTTGTTTGTGTCGAATTCCACGCCGTGGGTCAGACTAATCGCACCTTCGAAACACGTTATAAAGAGCATTTAGCCGCGTACAGATAAATCCCATTTTGCTAAACATCTTTTCGACACTGGACACAACCTAGCCAACGACCACTCCTTTAAAGTCTTACATACGTGTAATAAAGGGCTGCGACTGTGTGTGCTGGAACAGTTAGAGATATTAAAAAGTAATAACAGTAACGTTGCACTGCTGAATGAACAAACAAATGTTTCTAACTCACCTCGCCTAAATATTTTTAAGCCTGCTCTCTAATAGCAGACAGCCTCGCAATATGATCGTTTGTCACCCTAACGGTGATCGGCGATTGGTTGCGTGGTTTGTTTTTAATTTAACAAACGGCTGCGTAAGTCCGGCGGTGATTGGTCCCATGACGCGGTCGCTCGCTCCTTAAGCAGGGAGCAGTTGCGTCAGCGGTCTGTATAAAAGGCAGTTGTTTTGGCTCACCGCTCACTTAACGGTCAGCCACCGTAGAGTCTACATCACCTGAGGATGGCTCGTGTATAGGCAAAACACGTGTCGTATGGTGTAGTGGTGTTGGGAGTAGCGGTGCTGGGATTTGTGGTGACGGGGATAGTGCACGCAATTGAGGGAAGGCGGGAGGTGCTCTTCATACTAGGTAAGACACATCATTTTATTTTTGCGAAGTAATTTTTTAAAAGCTTTTATATAATGGATTTCTGCAAAGTAACGCCCGATTCTATTAATTATACCTGACTTTTAGTTGTTAATATATAGACGATGCTGCCTATCTCCTGGTTTGTTTCCCTCTGTCGCCTCCTACGACACCGAAAGAAATAGGGTAGAAGATTCTTAATCCGCAATTACACTTATATAATTACACTGACTAATTTTATATAAGTAAAATTATAGCGCCACAAGTTGATATACCGAAGTACTATTTTGTGAATATTTACTCAAATTAACTTACCGGAAACGATGTTACATAATAAAACAAGAGATAAACAGAAAAAAGATTTCTGCCCTGAACGGATTGCCGCCTTGTCATGGAGGGGGACTTATTAGCTGTGCCTTGGTCACCCGCAGACCCTGATGGCTAGCCCGAGGTGAAGGGCTGATCCGAGGTGACCACTTCGAGTGGGCTTGGCAAGCCCAATTCAGATGAGAGTTGGTGGAATGCGGCTAGAGGGGTATCCTCTGCCCCTACCACCGCAGCCGGATTGAGTCACGGGGGAAAAGGAGAGCTGGTATGGCGATGCGCTACTTAGCCTATCATCCGCGACTCTGGCAGGGCCGCACTGCTGATTGGGTGATGATGTGATTGCGGGAGGAGAGTAGTGGTTCTATTGCGAAGTGCCGTTCCCTCTACCTTCTACAGCCGAAACTTAGTTGGCGGCGGAGCCATTGACCAGATTGGTCGCTGGGGTCGGAAAAGCGAGGCATTCCGAGTGCTCGTTTTTACTCGCAGGAAGCAACAGGGGAGGAGTAATCCTTCCCTGAGGAGGTGCTGCTATGGGCTGGCCGATACTGCTGGGGCCGCGGATGCTTTCTTAAGCGTTCCCATGGCCCTGCCAATATGCGCCGAAGGTGGAATACCATGGGGTTTTAGTCGGTGCGATTCCGACATAACCCGACCTTGCCCCCGCGAGGCGGGTATGCGTAGGTTAGGTTAGGTTAGGTTAGGTTCCCCCCCGAACCCCCCCGAACGGGTTCCCGCCTTGTTGTGGCGTGGAGGGCTTAGTAGTCGTGGCTTGGTCACCCACGGTGAACAAAGAGGAACCCCTTGGCTAGCCCGTGGTGTAGGGCCGGCCCGAGGTGGCCACTCCGAGTGAGCTTGGCGAGCCCACTTCGGATGTGTATCGGTGGGCTGCTGCGAGAGGGGTATCCTCCCCACCCCTACTTCTGCAGCCGAGGTGGAGTCGCGGAGGAAGAGGAGTGTTGGTATGGCGATGCGCCACTCGCCCTATCCTCCGCGACTCTGACGTGGCCGCACCGTTAATGATGCGGTGGTGGTGGGGCTGCGGGGGGAGAGGAGTGTCGGTATTGCGAAGCGCCGCTCTCCCTACCCTCCGCAGCCGAATCTCAGTTGGCGGCGGAGCCATAGACCAGATCCGCCGCTGGGGCCAGGAAGGCCGGTGCTTCTGAGTGCTAGTTTTTCCTGGCCCCATGGCCTTCGCGCAACGGACACGGGGGCGTCTGTTGCGCATTGGAAATTGGAGGCCGAGGAGGAGGGCGCACCATGTGTTCTGGTGCGCCTTACCTGAGAAGGAGATGGGGGAGGAGTGTTCCTCTCCCGAGGAGGGGCCGCCATGGTGCGGCCAGCGCAGGTGGGGCCGCGGAAGTGTGCGAAAGCGTTCCCGTGGCCCTGCCAATATGCGACGAGTATGGAACACCATGGGGTTTTAGTCGGTGCGAGTCCGACATAACCCGTCCTTGCCCCCGCGAGGTGGGTATGCGTAGGCATTTCCCCATGTAAAAAAAAAAAAGGTTAGGTTAGGTAAAGCTAGAACTGTTCGAATTTATGTTACAAATGTAAATCCTATAAATTACTACCATGCTGAGCAGTATTTACATTCCCATGGCCCTGCCAATATGCACCGCAGGTGGAATACCATGGGGTTTTAGTCGGTGCGATTCCGACATAACCCGACCTTGCCCCCGCGAGGCGGGTATGCGTAGGTTAGGTTAGGTTAGGTTAGGTTCCCCCCCGAACCCCCCCGAACGGGTTCCCGCCTTGTCGTGGCGGGGCGGCTTAGTAGCCGTGGGTTGGTCACCCACGGTGAACAAAGAGGAACCCCTTGGCTGGCTCGTGGTGTAGGGCCGGCCCGAGGTGGCCACTCCGAGTGGGCTTGGCGAGCCCACTTCGGATGTGTGTCGGGGGGCTGCGGTTAGAGGGGAGTCCGCACCCTCTACCACTGCAGCCGAGGTGGAGTGGCGGAGGAAGAGGAGTGTTGGTATGGCGATGCGCCACTCGCCCTATCCTCCGCGACTCAGGCGGGGCCGCACCGTCGATTGATGCGGTGGTGGTGGGGCTGCGGTGGGAGAGGAGTGTCGGTATTGCGAGGCGCCGCTCTCCCTACCCTCCGCAGCCGAATCTTGGTTGGCGGCGGAGCCATAGACCAGATCCGCCGCTGGGGCCAGGAAGGCCGGTGCTTCTGAATGCTAGTGTTTCCTGGCCCCATGGCCTTCGCGCATCGGACACGGGGGCGTCCGTTGCGCATGTTAAGTTGGAGGCCGAGGAGGAGGGCGCGCCATGTGTTCTGGTGCGCCTTACCTAAGAGGGAGATGGGGGAGGAGTAGTCCTCTCCCGAGGAGGGGCCGCCATGGGGCGGCCAGCGCAGGTGGGGCCGCGGATGTGTGCGAAAGCGATCCCGTGGCCCTGCCATTATGCGACGAGGGTGGAACACCATGGGGTTTTAGTCGGTGCGAGTCCGACATAACCCGTCCTTGCCCCCGCGAGGCGGGTATGCGTAGGCATTTCCCCATGTAAAAAAAAAAGTAAGGCTAGTACTGTTCGAATTTATGTTACAAATATAAATCCTATAAATTACTACCATGCTGAGCAGTATTTACATTAGGAAAATGATTACCTGGATCGAAAGTTTAGTACAAAAAAATATTTATTTTGGATTGTATGTATTTATTGTAATAAATTAAGTTTCTTCTTAATATATATAAATGCAGTTTTTTTTAAATGGCTTGTTATTTTTCTAATTCTATAATAAAATTATTTTTAATTGCACACGGTGCACATCCATATGAGTAAATAAACGGAACAGAGGCAAAGCGTCCTAAGAACTTGCAAAATTGTTACCTATTTTGGTAGGGTTGTCACAAACTAAACAAATCTTTCATATTATTGCATTTTCACTGAAGTACGGTATACAAAATTTCAACTCAATCAGACATCGGGAAGTGGTTCAAATCTTATTTGCAATATGTGAACTTAACCCACATACCATACCAAATCACCCACATATTACAAATGTTTAGAAAAAGCTTGTTATAACAATAAAAAGGTAAAAACACATCGTGTAGCTCTTTTTATTAAAAGAAGGATCATAAAATAAAATAAAGGTACTTACTTAAAAAGTAATAATCAAATATTTACTTACCTAGTACTCCTTGAGATAGTAAAAGTATGATATATTTTTTTTCTAGTATTATTCATACACACAGTACAATAAACAACCATTATTAATAACTCCACATTTTTAAATTAAAATATTCAAACTTGCAACTAACAAAACAAAGAACGTGCGTCGCACTGACCCTGAGATTGTTGTCCACTGTGCCAGCGTAACCGGTTTTTTCCAGTCTCGCCAAGTACGCGACAAGCGGCCAGTGGTTACGCACACATTCCCCGCGTGCTTGTAGTAGTGCAACCGTTGTTTAAAGCTTTATCTCTGTTCCGTTTATTTACTCATGTGGCACATCCTTGTTGAGCAGAGTCCGGGCCGACCTCAGTAGCATCCTGAAAGCATTTGCTGACAGGTTCGATTGTATGTACGTACTTAAAGCACTGTTATATGGTTCATGTGATCTCAAATTCTTCCTTTTTTAGGTTAAATAGTAATTACTAACAAATAGGCAAATAGGCTAAGGTCTTTGTATTACTAACACATATGCTCCATGATAGTCGAAATAAAATATTTATATTTATTATTAATTTTTATTTCTTTATTTACTAATATATATTACTTCGATATCTAAATTTTACTCTGATATTATAATAAATCTTTCAGCCGCGCCCACTGTAGCCAACAATAAAAAAAAATGTTTGTGTTACAATACATATTTTTATATAATCGCAGAAATAAATATGCTACCACACTGTGTTAAAAATGCTTGTTTTACGGAAAAAAGAAACGTTGCCTCATAAAAGAGTCGAGGGCCTGTCCACATAATTCACCTCCCATTACGCAACGGATCCAGCACGTGACTGGAATGCAAAATATTTGTTTGCATGCTTTAAGCAAAAAACAGTGAGCGAATATAAATACGATATACTGAAACCAACAAATACATTTGAAAAATCATAAGAAAATAACTTATTTGGTTTTATTTCAGAAATAGAAGAGTGACAGGTAAGTAACTGATAATTATTAATAAATATATGTTCAGCTTTATAGCTTGCTTGTTTATACACTAGATATAAGGATTGTGCTTATTTAAACTTAAAATATGGCATCCTCGTCCTAAACATTATTCTTGACCCTAATTTTGAGAATTAGTCTCAATCACAACACGTCATAGTTATTAGTTATTGCACTAGTAAGCCCATACCTGAATAGCTTTTGTTCTGAATAACTTTAACGACGACGATAACTTTCGAATATTATTTTAATTATGTTATTTGCCATCGTTGCCATGCTCAGCAAGCGAGTTGGTAACCGCAGTTTTTTTTATTTTCTAGTTGTTATTGAGAAAACACCCTTTTGTTTTATTTCCCTTTGTCACCTCTTACGACACCCACGGGACGAAATGGGATAGTAGATGTTCTATCGTCGCCACAACACGGTCCAAAATCTATAATATGTTTTTTTTTGTTGTTAAGAAATTCTCAGTAGCAGAATTCAGAGTCAAGAAATAGGCGATGTTTGAACCCCTTGAAATCACACCGAAATACGAAATCACGAACAGCACGAATCCGGTCAGATTGACGTTCCATTCAACTATAAGAGTGAATAAAACTAGAATTCATCTGTCCTACAGTATACACTTGTCTCATCTTATTCTTCGCATATGCTCATTCTCCTTTGAGACTGGGCGCCCTAGCAGAAATTTGGTTTGAAGGACATAATCAGAAATATTGTGTTAAACTATTAATAATAGAGTCATTTAAAATACACAATTGCAGTATATTTGATTACCAATGTGAGGCCAAAAATAATTAATAATAAAATGTAGTAATGTACATTTAAACAAAAACTAACTTTTAACAAAAAGTATAAGAAACTAAAAGAATAATATAATTTCACGTTCAGAAGTTCGTGCTAAGGCTTAGTTTATAGAAATATTAAAGGGCAATACTTCTATAAACCAAGTGAAATTAGTTAACTTTTTAAATTGTTTGAAGTCTGTCTTTCCATTTTACTTAGAAATATTTTTTACCATTTTGAGTGGACTAAGAAATATTACAATCTCAATTTTGTCTAAATAGTTCCAATAAAAACTTCATAACATCTTCCTTGAGATTCTAATCAGCATGTTTGCAGCTTTATAGTTCGCGTACTACTGCCAAACTTTACCACTTAGTCTTATAGTGCTAAAATCACCGAATTAACTAATGCGAACAGCACAGAAGACGGTTCACAAGTTCTCCAATTCGCTAATAGTTCAAATTGAGTAACTGCACGAGTTGCATCAAAACTTTTTGCTGTGATTTAATACTTGTGCCGCATTCTCACGAAGCCAATTCGTAGATCAATTTTTAATTAAATGCGTAAAATGAAACGCGGATTAAGTCTCTACATTAAGGAAAGCATGGAAAATGGAAAAGAAAATTACAGAATTCTTTTTGATTTCAGAATGTTGTTCTCACGTTCGAAAAGTTTCTATTCGAACAAATAACATTATATAATTTAACTAGTTGTCTAAAGTTGACTGGAACTCAACTCTATATCGTTCAATAAAAGTGGGTCAACTTTTTGAATAGAGTCGAAATACGTCTCAATTGAAACCCCGACAAAATTGTGTTATAAATTTAAGGATTTTCCTAAATCGTCACGCTTGTTACGCTATTTATTTACACACAAAGATCGTAGCTATTAGTTTTTTCGTTTTTAATTAAAAACGTGTGACACTAAGCTTTTCCGGACCCAATTAAAAAGTATAGTAGCAATTAAAAAGGTGGTTAAGATAGAAAAATAAAGTATCTAAGAGTCCCCTGATACAAATCCATCTCACCAATTTTTGTTGTTACCTTATATATGTACATATATCATCTTTGTCTATAATATTATACATTTTTTATACAATAAGGGAGACAAACAAGCACACACTTCACCTGATGGAAAGTGGATGCTAAGTCCCATAGACTGCTGCGTTTTCACAAACCTGAAGACTGAGAAGGAGTGCCTCGTTTCCAGTAAAATGAGTATCCGGTTCTCTCAAATACAGTATTATTAAACTGCTATTTTATCCTTCTATTCTTTGAGGGCGTGGTCGAGCTGATCCATTTGTGCTACAAGCATAGCTCTACCACATATATAGCTACTGCAGAGTAATATAATATTTCAATTACGAGTAACATCTACGATTGATCTAATAGTCTAATAAAAGTGGTATAGCTAAGAGAAACAAAAAACCTTATCTTTTATAACTAAAATTTTGATACGTCAATCCATACAAATAAATAAAATCAGTGTCTGATTGTATTGTCAAAATAATAGCTGTTTACTTAATGCTTACGAAAGTAATGCTTACGAAAGTGTATATGATATTTATAACAAAAATTTTTTGCCGGTCTGTCTATTTGGTCTGGTTATTTCCGATATGACTGGACCGATTTTGACGGGACTTTCACTGGTAGATATAGCTGATATTATAAGGAATAACTTAAGATACTTTTGTTTTAGAGAAAGAATGAGGTTTCCGCGCATAAAAATTAAAACCCACGAAATTCAATCGTATTAAATTCCACGAGGATGAAGTCGCGGGGAAAATCTAGTTATAAATAAAATATATTTTCTAACATAAAATAGTCTTACAGATACAATACTACTTCTATTTTCCTACGTGTACTATTCTTGAAAATGCAACATCGTCATAAGCTTTACATAACTAAATATTTACCTATATGCAAAGTTATCCTGGGTATTAGGTCACAGATCATTAGGGTCCCGAAAGTGCACGATGCAACTCGTTACGCAACAACATAGCTCAGTTGCGTTTAAATGTAGTTTCCGCTATGCTACATCCAAAAGACGGAATTCGTTCCTCTGCCGTTAGGGAGCTGCAATATATTTGCGGTTTTAAAAGTAAATTCAAATATATATATATATAAGCTTTTAAGAGCTACAGTCGTATCCACACCAGTTCATCCAGACATTTCCTCGCTGTCCAAAGAGTGCACCGATTTCACATCCTTTGTTTGTCAATCGCTATTATTGATCAGAAAACAATTGGACTTAGTTACACACAGAAATATGAAACTGCAATGAGAATATAAATTCTGCTAATCCAAGGCTGAAGGTTATACAGGTTTACGCACCAACGCAAATTCGGAATAGGGCAGCTGGCCGACTTCATGGAGAAAGAGGGACTCGTTATGATGAACTCTTTCTTCCAGATGCGGCCTCATAGGAAGTGGATCTGGTCGAGCCCCGACGGTTCGGCAAAAAATGAGATTGACTTCATTATGACAACCATACGACAACTTTTCAGTGATGTCTCAGTGATCGCGAGGGTGAAAACCGCCAGCAATCACCGAATGGTTAGAGGTACACTGAACCTAAACATTAAGTTGGAGAGGTCTCGTCTAATGAAGTCAACGCTCCGTCCCCCTCGTGCTCTAATCCAAAGTCTCAAAACCTTTCAGCTCGAGTTACAAAACCGTTTTCAGTGCCTAAAAGACTGCAATGAAGTGGACGATATGAATGACAAGATCGTGGAAACTGTCCATGCGGTCGGAGCTAAGTTCTGCAAGACCCGCCGCAGAAGAACACAAAAACTCTCCGATCACACTCTTAATCTCATAGCTGTTAGACGGGAGATGAAGCTACATTCTTCAACCGATTTGGCAGCATACAGGCAACTGAACAGACAGATCTCCAAATGCATGCGGCGGGACTTACGCAACTTCACTACAGCTCGTATTGAAGAAGCGATCGAGCGGAACCAAGGCTCCAAAGTCTTTGCCAGAGATCTGTCTGCCAGAAAGAGCCAACTGTCAAAGCTGAAGACAGAATTGACGGCTCCATGGCGCAGTGGTTTAGCAATGTGTTGTTGCGCTGGAGGTCGCGGGTTCGAATCCCGCACGGAACAAGTATTTGTATGGCTTACACATAATTGTTCCGGGTCTGGATGTTTGTCCTCGTGCAATTTATGTTTGTAAACTGCCTCCATGATACAGGAGAAAATCCTAGTGTGGGGGAAACGTTTTTTAAAACGAAAAAAAAAACAGAATATGGCAGCATTGTTTCCGGAGCACCTGAGATTTTAAGTGAGATTGAGAGGTTCCATGGGCAGTTGTACACGTCATCGTTGGAGCCACACGCGAGCGTGAGTAACGATACAAGAGCAAGTCTTATCCGACATTATTCCGATGATATCCCGGACGTCAGTCTGAGCGAGATTAGAATGGCTCTCCAGCACCTTAAAAATTGCAAAGCCCCAGGCGAGGATGGAAGTAATTCCGGAGCTTCTGAAAGCGGGTGGAAAACCGGTACTTGAGTCCTTCAGAAGCTCTTTAATTCCGTCCTCCATGGTGGCATTACACCGGAGGCGTGGAGCAGAAGTGTGGTAGTCTTGTTCTTCAAGAAAGGCGACAACGCTATCTTGAAAAACTACAGACCGATTTCCCTTCTGAGCCGCGTCTACGTGCTGTTTTCGAGAGTCATTACGAATCGTCTCGCGCGCAGACTTGACGACTTCCAGCCTCCCAAACAAGCCGGTTTCCGAAAGAGCTTTAGCACCATAGACCACGTACATACCCTTCGACAAATTGTACAGAAGTCAAAGGGGTACAATTTGCCACTACGTCTGGCGTATGTGGACTATGAGAAAGCCTTTGTTTCTGTCGAAATTTGGGCGGTGCTGCAGTCCCTTCAGCGGTGCCAAGTGGACTGTCGGTATATCGAAGTGCTGAAGTGCTTGTACAATAGGGCTACGATGGCTATCCGAGTACAGAACCAGAGAACGAAACCTATCCAATTGCAGAGAGGTGTAAGACAGGGTGACGTCCTATCCCCGAAACTCTTCACCGCTGCATTGGAAGACGTTTTCAAGCTTCTGAATCGGAAAGGATACGGTATTAACATCAATGGCGAGTACATCACTCACCTTCGATTTGCCGAAGATATAGTACTTATGGCAGAATCGCTGGAGGACCTAAGCACTATGCTCAATGACCTCAATAGTGTTTCCCAACGGATAGGTCTTAAGATGAACATGGACAAAACAAAGATCATGTTTAATGTCCATGTCACACCTATGCCGGTAGTTGTTGGGAGCACTAAGCTCGAAGTTGTTGACGAGTATATTTACCTGGGACAAATAGTCCGCCTAGGTAAGTCCAACTTCGACCGAGAGGTCAATCGACGGATTCAACTCGGTTGGGCAGCGTTCGGGAAATTACGGCACATCTTCTCGTCAGGTATATCTCAAAACTTAAAAACGAGACTGTACAACCAGTGCGTGTTGCCAGTGATGACATACGGAAATGAGACGTGGTCCTTCACTGCTGGCCGTATGAGGAAGCTCAATGTCGCTCAGCGAGCTATGGAGCCGGCTATGCTCGGAGTTTCTCTGCGTGATAAACTCAGAAATGAGGATATCCGCAGTAGAACCAGAGTGACCGACATAGCCCAACGGATTAGTAAGCTGAAGTGGCAATGGGCCGTCCATATAGCTCGAAGAACCGACAACCGATGGGACAAAAAGGTTCTCGAGTGGCAGCCTCGTGCCGGCAGGCGAAGTGTTGGGCGTCCCCCTACGAGATGGAGTGACGACCTGGTAAGATATGCAGGAAGTCGATGGATGCAGGTGGCTCAGGACCGTGCTTTGTGGCATTCCTTGGGGGAGGCCTATGTTCAGCAGTGGACTTGTGAAGGGCTGTAATGATGATTATGATGATGTATCCAAGGCTTTTCTGAAGGGCAGAATGAAAATTTGCATGAGTTGGTATATAAACTGTTTTCCGATCAAATTTAGGTGACTGATTTGATTCGAGGTTATGCAAGTATGCCATCGTCTAGGATCTTCTCAAGCCTCAACACGTCCAATGCTTGTTAACTTCTGAAGAGTCGTCGTCTTATCTGGGATAACAAAACTTCACTAAAAGGTTCAGGTATCACAATATCTGAGTTTCTTACAAAGACAAGGCACAAAGTTTTTATGACAGCTCGTAAACATTTCGGGATTAAGAGCTGCTGGTCGGTAGAAAGTAAAATATTTATTATTTTACCAAATATATAAATGCTAGAAAGAACTACGAGATAATACTACTAATACTACTCGTACTATGCTAACCAGCCATGTAGTTTGCTAAATTGTTTATGTAAAATATCCTAGAATTTTTATTATAGGTCTATGCATGTGCATTTTTTGAAGGTATTATTTGGAGTAAGCTTTGGAGTCGTTACAGCTCAAGGGCAGAGCGCTCGCTGTAAGTTTCACGCAACGCCAGCAAACCGGTTTTGATACCAATGAAATTGTTAATTTAAATTTTAATATTTTTGCTGATTTACCACGTGTGATAAAGAATTATATCAAGAGGAACTATACTCTTTTAATAAAAAAACATATTTCTGAAATAAGCTTTACTTTTGATTGTATAACCATTATGTGACATTATTTAAGGACTAATCTGTAACTGTAACACTCACACGTCCGGGCGACCATAGTCACCTAAATCTTTTTCCGGTTGAAAGTTAGAGCGACTAGAGCGGCCTCGCTGACTTTTACACTTTAAACGACTTTTTGTCTATGGAGAGTTACAAAAATCTTCATGAATGTTACACTAAACGACTCTATATTAAAAAACGCGTCTTTTATGCTAAGTATAAGATACCATTGAAAAAAACAAAAAAAAACAAGCGTTGTGCCAAGTTTTGGCGGTAGTACTGTGACTACTGCATTTAAAATGTAAGTAATATTGTGTTAATTATAGTTTTGTGCTGGTATTATATATGAAAATAGTCCCTAAGATGCTTTCTCTTTGTATATTTACAAGTTTTATAAATCCAAAGTATGTAATGATGTTTTTATATGTGATTTATTCGATACGCGAAAATTTCGCCTTTGTGTGTCGGTTTTTCGTTAAGTTTTTGTATTATATATTATTTATTTTTATGAAATATAATTACCTAACATAATTAAATTCTGCATTTCATTAGATTTCTGTGAAAGATTTTTATTCTGATATAGGTAAAGAACTTTCTCTGTGGTAACGGTTTTGGTCGACCTGGTCGCGATAGGACCGTATAAAATTCGCGATGAGCGTCGCCGGGACGTTCAAGGCTATTGTCGCCGCGTCGTACGGACGTTTGAGTGGTTAATCTTTGCAGTCTTAGTTTAGCTTTAATTTAGTTGTAACCTCACTTTAATAAATCTTTGGAGTCTTTGCACTTATTCCGAATAATTACGAAAGAATAATTTTAGACTCTACAATATTTGTTTGTGTATACGGCTGTAATGGTAATGGCTGTATATGCGGACCTGTATATATATATATATATATATATATATATATATATATTAGATTTATTAAAGTGAGGTTACAACTAAATTAAAGCTAAACTAAGACTGCAAAGATTAACCACTCAAACGTCCGTACGACGCGGCGACAATAGCCTTGAACGTCCCGGCGACGCTCATCGCGAATTTTATACGGTCCTATCGCGACCAGGTCGCTCGTAAATTCTGCATTTCATTAGCTTTCTGTGAAAGATTTTTATTCTGATATAGGTAAAGAACTTTCTCTGTGGTAACGGTTTTGGTCGACCTGGTCGCGATAGGACCGTATAAAATTCGCGATGAGCGTCGCCGGGACGTTCAAGGCTATTGTCGCCGCGTCGTACGGACGTTTGAGTGGTTAATCTTTGCAGTCTTAGTTTAGCTTTAATTTAGTTGTAACCTCACTTTAATAAATCTTTGGAGTCTTTGCACTTATTCCGAATAATTACGAAAGAATAATTTTAGACTCTACAATATTTGTTTGTGTATACGGCTGTAATGGTAATGGCTGTATATGCGGACCTGTATATGTATATATATATATATATATATATATATATGTATATCAATATCACTTGCGGAAGTAATAAATAAATAAAATTGTCGTCAGTCATTACAATAATGGGTCAATAAATACAGCGTGTAAGGTTCCTGTGGGATACATTGTAATAAATACGATCTGTGTTCCGGTGCGAATGATAGCCACGTGATGCGTATAAAAATGGATATTTTACTGGGGTGCATGGTGCGTTTTCCAACTTATCGTATCTATAATTGTATTTTATCTATTATCCATAATAGTATTTTAAAATGTATAATAGGTATATTTAATAATTTTTTACACAATATATTTGGGAGTGTGCGCAAGAACCGCATGATTTGATTCTTCCCTTTCACTTTTTTTATATAAAAAAGTATTATCCATGGATAACGCATAACATAAGATGTATGATGAGGACACGCAACGAGGCTCAAGTGAGAGCCCGGAAAACAAAACTTGCTCCACATAAGGATTATTATAGGGAACTAAAATCAATAGTTAATAAAGCGATAGTTTCAGAAAAGATTGCCTACTTCAAATTTTATATTAATTCAAAACTAAATCAACCTAAAATAATGTGGAAGCACATTAAACACCAAGTTCAAATAAAAAGTAAGGATACTTCTTTGCCATCCCATTTCAGTGACCCTGATGCTTTAAACAATCATTTTCTTAATATTCCTTGTAAAAATGACGTCTCATTGTCTCTTCTCACTTTCTTTGAATTTAATGGCACTAATGATAACTCTTTTTATTTCAAAGAAGCCTCGGAGGATGAGGTTGTTAAAGTTATAAACTCTTTGCAGTCTAATGCAGTGGGGTGCGATGGCATTTCTCTTGATATGTTAAAGTTATTACCTAAAGATGTTATTACAGAAATAACATATATCTATACATATAATAAAACTGTAAATAGCAGATGTCTGTACATTTTATATTTTTGTAATAAAAGTGATTGAGGGGTACTAAAAATAAGTAATTAAATACATTTCTACCATTTTTAGAATTTTCTGTCTGTCTGTCTGTCTGTCTGTCTGTCTGTTTGTTTGTTAACGTATCACGTATAAAGTACTAATTTATATCATAAGAATTGTTAAGGAAATTATAAAGTGTATCTTCGGGTTACATTTAGTCTTTATTTCATTAAAATCAGTTCATTCCATCAAAAGTTATGATAAATATTCTGAAGTATGGGTAGGGAAGTATAGGTACGAATTTGCTCAACGGTGGCTTTGTTTGAGTCATCAAGTGCATTTTAAACTAATATCATATCATAAATCATAGTTAAATTATGTAAAATAATGATATAATTATGTATATCTAAAACGCAGTAAACAAAAGTATTAAAGAACGTATTAAATATATTATACAAAAATATATTAACCTTATTAACTAAATCTGAAGCACAATAGTTAACCCATTTCTTCGATAGATGGTGGTGTGGCATAAATGTGATACAAAAAGGCAGGTTAAAATTTATTCCTGTAGTTGAGTTTCATATTTGCTTCTAACCTTTATATTAATGACACGTTGCCCTACTGCGTGTTGACAATCTCATTTATTTTTTATTTTTTTACTGCCGAGTACTCTATGTGGTAAATCAAATTTTAAGAGCTATTAACAATTTCGTTTTTCGGCGAGGATCAAACTTTCTTTTTTGCTTACTATGCAGGCACTGATTTATAAGTTCTTTTATGTTTTTTATTGTATCAATCGTGTGAATTAATCTCTTATTTTTAGAATTGATGTTAACAGCGCCATCTCTCTTAAGTCTATACATATAATAAAAATGGTAATAACATGTTATGTCTGTTTCTGAATATTGTATAGTATATTAATTTGCGACTAAAATCATTATTGGGACTGTCAATCATTAAATAAGTACATTTTTATAATTTTTAGAATTGTACTATCTGACGGTCTGTCTGTTTGTTTATGGACGCATGACGTTTTGAGTAAACATCTTTTTTTTTTCAATGAAATCCTTAAGAAAATCATAAAGCGTATTATCAAGTTCATTTAATCTTTGTTTTATTGAAATTGGTTAATTCTATCGAAAGTCATGATTATTATTTTGAAATGTAGGTTCGAATTTGTTTAATGGCGCCACAAAATCTCAGAAATAGTAATAAAAAGATTCGTGTGTAAAAAAAACGTTCTATTATAATATATTTCGTATCGTTCTATTATAGTACTTAAAACACAGTAAAAATATGTTTTCCTTAAATTAAAAAAAGGATGTTTTCTCACAAAGAACGTAATAGATGGCGTTGTACAAATTACAACCTTTTCTGAATTGCGGTGTTAAGATTTTTCGCAGGTGAATCGTATTGAGACTCACTGTAATAATTTATGTCCATGAGCCTGACGAAGCCGCAAGCCTGTAAGGTATATATACAGAGGCATTGAAATATTTAATTATTCAACAAAACTCGACTAAAACTAAAAGTAGCAAATTGCAATAAATGTCGTGATGGTGATATTGTTTTATAGCCAGAATCACTCTAATACCAAATAACTTTTTTTTCACTTTTAAGTAAAGTAAAGTTGCAGCCTATTTACGTCCCACTGCTGGGCACAGGCCTCCTCTCATTTCTGAGAGAGTTTTAGGGCAAGGAAATGTCCACCGCGCTGCCCCAATACGTGTTGGCGAACTTCACATGTCATCGAAATATTATTTTTTATTTCTCAAACATGCAGGTTTCCTCACGATTTTTTCCTTCACCGCCGAGCACGTGGTAAATCAGCACTTAAAATTGCAATTGACAATTTCATTGGTGCCGGCGGGGATCGAACCCGGGTTGCTCGAGTACTGTGAAGCTTACAGCAAGCGCTAACCATCTGAGCTACCACGGCTCAGGCTTCAGTTTTAAGATAGGGATAATAACATCGATGTTGGCATCGCTAGCTCAACATCGATGTTCGATGTTTAGGCCACTCAAAACATCGATGTTGACCATTATCGATGGTTTTTGTATATGTGTAGATAGTTACACATTGTTTTAAAATTATGTGGGTATACACAGCAAGGAAAAAGTAACAATTAACTTGAATATCAATTTACGTAGAATAGTTATTATGCGACAACCGACAACGACACTACAAAATAAAGCGAATCAGTGACCATTGTGACATTACAGGAGACACTTGACAATTAAGTTTGACTCACCATACTGACATTTTTTTAGATTAACGATGCGTTCAGAAATTCTGAATTATTCAAAATTTTTAATCTTCAGAGCAGATGCAAGATTTAGTTGATATTGATTTCGCGAGTTCGCATTGTTTGCAAGTTCCCAATTATCGATTATGGGTTCATTGACGTCGATGTTTCGATGTTTGACATATATCAACATCGATGTTAAAACATCGAAGTTTTAATTTTTAACATCGATGATCATCTAACATCCCTATTTTAAGTGTGTTTCCCACTCAGCGTGTGTTATGCGACGATCGTAAATAAAGCGCAAGGTCAAACTTTACGCGTCAGTACTGATTGTTTTGCACATGGCCAGCTCTATATTGCTTTTTCTCGCGTTAGTAGTCCCCGTAACCTTTTTCTGTACGCCCCGGCTAAGTCTACTTCTATCGTCGTTTACACAGAAGCTCTATCATAAACGACTTAGAACTTTGAGAATATCGATTTATTTTGTTACCACTTATTCATAGAGTAATGATATAAATCGGTTAATATTCTCTTACCCTAAACGTCAAATTCTTTAAGTAAAACCTATATTCGCGAGCTACGCCGCGGGCACAGCTAGTAATTAATAAATCTTTTGCGACAAATACCTATCCGGATCTCTGGCAAAAAGCCATCGTTAAACCTATACCAAAAACTAGTAACCCTGTTTCTATGTCGAATCTCAGGCCAATTAGTATTCTACCATGCCTTTCTAAAATAATAGAAAAGCTTGCATGTAATCAGCTAACAAAGTACCTTGAAGCAAATAACATCCTTCCTGAGCTGCAGTCTGGCTTTAGAAAGAAGCACAGCACTACCACAGCGCTTATAGAGGTCGTGGATGATATACTGACTGCACAAGCCAGTGGTGAGGGTACTATTTTAACATTACTTGATTTCTCGCGCGCCTTTGAAACCCTCAATATCCCATTACTTCTTTCAAAATTATATTTTTATGGTTTAAGCAGAAACGCAACCCAATGGTTTGCCAGTTACTTTAAAAATAGGTCACAGCAAGTTGAAATACAATTAAATGGAGAAGGTAAAGCTATTTCTGGGGAGCGACCTGTGAACCGAGGAGTACCGCAAGGATCCATTTTAGGTCCCTTACTTTTTATAATATATAGTGCAGACATTATTAAAAATATAGAGTATTGTAAGTACCACATGTACGCTGACGACTTACAGATATATATATCGTTTAAGCCTTGTGATGTTCAAGTAGCAGTGACAAAATTGAACTTGGATTTGGGTCGGATATCTTTGTGGTCAGAGCGTAACGCATTGGTTCTCAATCCAAAAAAGTCGCAGTACCTTATTCTAGGATCGCCAAATCAAATAAAAAAGATCACACTAAGCCACCCTGCCATTATTGTAAACAACGAACCTATTGTGAGAGTCTCTGAAGTCAGAAATTTGGGGGTAATAATGGACGACAAACTTCCTTTTGAGAAACATGTAATGGATATTGCACGTAACTGCTTTTATAGGTTGAAAGTACTTTATCGTATTCGTGAGTATCTAAGTGTCACCTTACGTATACATCTCTGCGAGTCTATCGTGCTTTCAAAATTCAATTACGCGGATTCCCTCATAGGCCCACGACTATTATCTCGAACACGGCAAATAATACAGCGGGTACAGAATGCCTGTGCACGCTTTTGTTTCAATATACCACCACGTGCACATGTAACCCCTTTCATTAACGCTAATATTTTAAAAATGGACTGTCGCAGGCGACTACACTTTGCATCACTTTTGTTTGGAATTATTAAAAATAAAGAACCTTTATATTTATATAATAAGTTGATTTGGTCTAAAGATCAAAATAAGCAGTATAATACCAGATCATCCAATTACAAGTTAGTATATCCTTTCTACCGGTCGGCCGCCTTCAGAGGTAGTTTTAAATATAATGCCACTAAATGTTGGAATAACCTCCCGCCTCCACTGCGTGACCTGAAAACAATTAGTGGGTTTAAAATCAAATACAGGTTACACTTACTTTCGGAACAAAAAAATACCGATCTATAAAAAAACTGGTAGGAGGTTAAGTTCTTTCAACACGCCAGTAATCTCAGTCCCATAAATTATGTAGATATTTTAATTTTCACTTTATATAATATATAAAACTATTTTATTTAAATATTTGTATAATAATTTTTTTTTCTGACAATCATTTTCTTACCTTTATTCTTTAGCCAACGTTTATTCAATAATAAATTATTTAAATAAAATTGATATATTTAGAAGGAAAACGTTAATTCTATTGTGTACTTACCTTCATGAGACTAATGATATCCACTATTCATGTGAATAAAAATTTAAAAACACATATTTTTTTTTATATATTCCGCGTCGCATTATAGCATGTGCACTGAGGCAGCCGTCCGAGTTACCTCGGAGTGCGGGCCGGACTGAAAACCAGTGTCGGGATCAGAGCAATTCGTGTTTCTGTATCTCGATTTTTACTGAGTCCTGTCCATTTCACGGTCTTATGCTGCTACACAGACTCATTTTATATTATTTTTACATTTTTGTTAACTGAGGGAAATATTGTTTTACTTTCTGTTTAATTCCATTTTTTTGCTTTGTTTTGTATCTATTGTGATTAGACCGTGAATAAATGTTTTTTCTTTCTTTCTTTCTTTCTTCTTCAACTCACTCCGTTTAACTCCTTGATAACATCAGTTTTTTACGTAGTGGTGGTCTGGAAGAAATGACTTCCAGAATCATAAGATTTCTTGTGTACTTATCTTTATGTGCTCCTTTATTTAAACCGTAATTGGTGTACTTGGTAATTGGTGAATATCAAAAACATAATTTTCCCATAATAGCTTCTGGAGTCGGTGCTAAGAAATAATGTATCGGAAAATTAAATCCCGACTTGAGAAAGTATGTGGAAATTATTTTATTGTTTGAGATTTTAAGGTTGTTTTATACTTTTTGTCAAAAGTTTAATTTTTGACCCTTTTAAGTGAACTAAGGAACATCTCTTGCTGTTGGTAACAACTAGAATATCGCCTAAATAGTTTTCTTCAAAACAAATTAGGACCACAATTGATGTATAGCCTATCTAATAAAAGAATATTATTATGAGGCTGTACTTATCGCGGAAATATGGTGGGCGTGACTTTTCAAGCGCACTTACCATACATAACCGCGAAGTGTTCAGCCTCCGTAATTACTGTTTATATATTTAAACAGCACAACGAGATGAGAAAACTTTATAGATATCCATAATAATAATATACGAAATGAATAAGGGTAACAAACGAGCACACAGTCCACCTGATGATAAGTGGATTCTATTGCCCATATCTTCTTATTATATTAACTATCATAATGCAAATGCATTGTCTCCCTTTAGGGCTAAGATAGAATGTCTTGTTTCCAGTAAAAAGGGTATACGGTAATCTACACTCAACATACGAAAGACAGCGGCATTAATCTGGCTTTCTGTAAAAACGTGGTACTACCCCGGTCGAGCCAACCCTTTCGTGCTACAAACATAATGTAGCTGCAGCTATATTATGGTTGTACCATGTACGTTAAAATTGGTTGAGCCGTTTTCGAGGAATCGTTGAACGTACGTAAAAACATACACATTGAACAGAACATCTTCGATTTTCAAAGTCGGATAAAAAGGGATTTCTTGTTGGTATTATAAATAAAATAATACTTGTTCATTATATTTGACTATTATGGAGAATCTATCGTCACGTTCACTGCAGTGTTTAAATTTAAATCCCTGCAGCTAGAATAATCCATCATAGTGTACTCGTATTTCAGGACAAATAATAGGATCATGTTTATGCACGCTCTGTTCTTCCTTACTCGTTATCACGATATTATGCAACTTGTCGTTAATAATTTAAATATCAGAGAATGGTAATACTTAAATTATGAATATTTTATACACGGTTCTATGGCTCATGGCTTCAGCGTATTATGGTCGTAAACACGAATGGGTCAGCTCGGCCAGGAAGGGATCACACTCGTTCAGAGTGAAATAGCACCACTCCTGTTTTTCTAGAAATAAAAGAGATTATTATTATTATAATTTTATTACAGACTTGTTCCGCCTTTCATTAAGGACTGGAATTGTGCCAACGAAAGGCAAAAAGGCAGCCGTACTGACCTTGCTAATTATTGGCCAATCTCAGTTACCTCCATATTTTGCAAGACTATGGAGCGTATATTGAACGTTGCTGAATGAAACACCTAGAACAGAATGACCTAGTGCCCGGCAATACGGGTTTCACCGAAATCAGTCAGCTCTCAGAACTCAAAAACAGTGGAGAACTACTTACTGTTTCCCTTGATGTCTCGAAGAGTTTGGCATGCTAACCTTTTGGGTAATCTTCCAGCGTACGGATTATCCCCTGGTCTGATTGACTGGGTAAAGAACTTTCTGAGTTAGTTCCTTAGGGGTCCGTTCTCTCCGATACTCCTTTCATGCTGCAATTTAATGATCTGCTTTTGCCCGATATCTATGATGAATCTCACACTACAGGCAGTCTTCGAATGGGACCACGCAAATCTTGGAAAATTCAATGCCTCCAAATCACAAGCGTGTCGTCTCTTTACTGCAAAAAGGAGCCAGCTCAGCTTAGCTCCTGGTTTCCGAAATGTATCATTGGAATACACAGACCACCTTCACTTGCTGGGGGTTGAGATATCCGCAAATATGGACTTCGGGCAATTCATTGAGTCTAAGATCAAAGCAGTTGCAGTTTTACTGCTGTGATTCGTATGGTGAGTGTAGAGAACCGGAGACCCTTTTTACTGGAAAAGAGGCATTCCATCTTAGTCCTCACGGATGACTTCGCATCTGCATTTTGATTTGTAATCGAGGATAGTTGTAGATGTCTATAAGCCATAGTAACCACTTGCCATCAGGTGGTCTGTATGCTCGTTTGTCACGCTTATCCTATGAAAACAAAACGTAAACAATTTTAGTTAGATTCGCATCCCTCCGTTACAAATATGAATCGTGCTCTGCGTGGAGATATCGTGATACTTGCTGTAGCTGTTGGCGGACAGTTAAGTGACCATCCCCAATGTTGCGAGAATGTTGTGTACCAACAAAATCCTTAGTCACTGGGGTACTGAGGTGTTTCACGTTTTCATATAAATCCATGCTAACATTAGGTATTAAACTGTTAGTTTTAAAAATGTTATTATTATTTGTTGGATATGGATATTTTTATCTCATTTTTTTTCTTTTTTTTTATAGAATCAGGGAGACAAACGAGCACACAATCCACCTGATGGTAAGTGAATACTGTGGCTCATAGGGATCTATGATTCTCATGATCAATTAAGAATAATAAATAACTAAGGTGAAATGCCTTGTTTCTAGTGTGAAAGGGTGTCCGGTTCTCTACACTCACCATACGAAATAC
The DNA here is from genome assembly GCA_963668995.1 of Parnassius mnemosyne. Classification (NCBI taxonomy): domain Eukaryota; kingdom Metazoa; phylum Arthropoda; class Insecta; order Lepidoptera; family Papilionidae; genus Parnassius; species Parnassius mnemosyne. The sequence goes on from CAVLGL010000057.1 coordinate 10,121,316, forward strand.
AGCACCATTAAACTGCTATTTCACGCTGGTGTTAACCATAATGTAGCTGCAGCATAACTCTACCACTATACTGTTCTAGAATTTCCAGAGAGTGGTACTTAAGGAGTCGTCGTGAATTAAATAAGCGAGCAGCCTGAGTTCTATCCCCGCCGACACCAATAAAATTGTTAATTGTTGCAATTTGGCGACAACGCGGTATACAATTTAAAAAAAAAACTTCCTTACCCCAAAAACGCCTCTCTAAATGGAGAGGCGGGCTGTGCCTAGCTGTGAGATGCATATACACTGTAACTTTAATATTAAGTACCTTATTCAAATAAAAAAATAAGCTAACAAGCAACGCACGTAATAAATTTCATCGAATAACTTTGGCTATCCATTTCCATATTTTCGTACGTATAGCGGTTTTCGAAACCCGTCGGGAACGCGTTCCTCGCGCAAATCAACTTGTGAGTGTTGCAGTAATAAATTCACAAATTTAAACCGCGAAGCGCAGCTGCCATACTTAATAAATAAAAAAAGTACCAGCGGAAATTTTGTTTATCGGGTTTTGCCATAATTTAATAAAATTATTTTAACGGACTTTATAACGTTTAATTTACTTATTTATAATTCTCGATATTTATGGCATATTTTTGAAAACTGGCGTTTAAAAGTACTTGCTTTTATGTATTATCATCATTTTAGTCATCATTACAGCCTATCACAGTCCGCTGAACTTAAACATAAGCTATAAAATTGTGAAGTCGGTTATTACGTTTTCTAAGTATGATTATTTGAATTTTTTGAGAGGATTAGCAACATCAACTAACCTCAGGGTGATAGCTAGAATAACAGTTTAAATGTCATATTTATCATATTTCATCTCACAGTCTTTCACTATCAGGAGTGCAATTATTACATTTTATTTTAAAGGGACAATCCTTGAGGTAGCCCATTTAATTAAAGTAGCCTTCCTCATTGATTTTTGAATTGGCATTACAATTTGCAAAATTAGTGGTGAATTTAGAATTTAAATCATAGTTTTCCTAACCAAATGATCCAGTCGACTTAAGAATGGGCATCAAAACAGTTAAACACCGCAGCAAGCTTACGTAAAATTTGCCATAAACAGAAAAAAATTTAGTATGCTAGCCATGTGTAGGCTAATTTCTTTCAGACGACTAGATGCCTCCTTAAATTTTTAAATCTGTTTACTGATAGAGCATTGAAAGGATTCACTTAGAACAGGATCACTTAGAAGGCAAAGCAATTTGCTGTTAATTATCTTTATATTAGGGGCAAGATCATTAAATTCGCAAACAATTTGATCTTTTTCCAAGGTGGGTAAATTTTAATTATTGACCAACAGTATAGTAAAATATTTGAATAATTCTAGTTTCAATAAAATTATATATTTTTTTCATATTGTATGAAAAAAATTCTTTTGTAAAGATCTTATAAAAAAAGTTTATATATTTTGTATAAATTGCCCTTAAATCATTTAACAAAACTGTGCTATGTACATCGTAAGATATTAAATTTTCTATTTTAGATCGAATTCTATTGGTACTTAGCTGTTCTTATCATAAAATAATTACTTATATAGTTCCTATGAGCTGTGCTTATGTAAAGAAGTTTGCGTTTCCTCATATTTGCTATTGGAACATTTAAAGTAACATCCGATAATAATAATTCAGTTTTTTATGTGTGTAATATTAGATTGTAACTAATAAATCAAAAAGAAATAGCTTAATCACATTTAGATAAGACAGAATGTGTACATTACGGATGTAATACAAAAATAGTTATACATTTTTTTTTAAATCTATGTTAACTATAAATTAAGAGGGGCAATTCACAATGTATCAATTCACAGCAGTAAAGTACGTCCTCTTAATACAAGCAAAAAGCAATAATTGTGTGGAAATTGATTACATAATCTCGACAATGTTGGTGTAGCCTTAGGCGGAAAAAAAAACCATCTCATTAATAGCAGGCGAAAAATATCAACTGCTTTAATATTTTATGCATTCTAGTGCGACGGTGACCTCACTCATTGTTTGGCTTATAATGTAAAAATGAGCTATGTTATGGTATTTGAGACCGGGAGTAAACGACATGACAAGTATCACCTATTTCACTGAATTATAATATTTTACAAAAAGTGTTCATGTTTAAATATCTTGGTCACATTCTGATTTCCCATTAAGGGGTGATGATGAGAGAATAAAGAGATAACGGTGGGCGTTGTCAGTAAGAGCGAACATGATGACTCGCAGATTTGCACGTATTATATTGTAATATAATGTTTAGGTGATTTAATAACTGCTTTGTAAGTTAGTTGCTATATTTTATATTACTACTTACCCACAAAACAAGACTGTTAGTACTTGCGATTTAAATTAAGTTTGTATCATGTAGCTTATCGAATATTTAAGTTAGACTTATTACTTAAATAATTACTGTCATTACCTTTATTTATAAGATAATTTAATAATAATAAATAAGTGACTATTAAATAATAACTGCGAACCTAACATTAATATTATAAAATGTGTATAATCGATTATTATCAGTAATTTTTTTTTTGCTGAAATATTGATTAACAATTATTTAATGATTTAGAATGCAAAATTTATGTTATTTCGAATAATAATGGTCAATATTGGGTTAATATTTAATATTATAAAAGTTCACTGTGAAAAATAGATCAGTCAGTTGTCTTATTACCGCCAACAAGTGAACAAGTGAGAAGGGGTAACTCTGCTGTAAGGAGCCGAAAGGCTCATAAGCTAATTAACCTATTTAATTGGACCAGAATACTAAAGCTAAGTAACTTATGAATTTTGCTGTTATACTATATATCTTGTTATTCTATTATGTATTGTTGGTTTGTTCATAATAATTGTATAACAAAACATATTGAAAATTAACTTATCTTGTTCGTACCAGGATAGAGGTTTTATCCGAATCAGTGGTAGAAGTACTACATTGAATAAAAATGATTCAATTCTATTTTAAAGGGATTTCCTGTAATCTTTCATTTAATATTAAAACAATAACTTATAAATTATATTTCAGGGATATTCGTGGAAGCACGCGTGGACTGCTTTTACGCTACTATGCGTAAGAGGTGCGCGTCTCTAGCGCGCAGGGTGCACGGGAGCAACAATAGCATCCTGAAAATGATCGCGATCAAACTGGACTGCCTTGCATGTACCATTTTAGTTCCCATATAAATTAAATTTTCTGCAAAATATTGTTATAAATAATATATAAACTAACTAAATATGGGTCTTAGTAAATAAATGAACTCTTATTCTTCTTTATTAAACAATTTAAGACAACGTCTCTTTTTATATTAAGCCTTGTAAATTAAAATTACATTATGACATAATAAATTTGTCAACCCAAAAATAAAATTTATTCCTATCATAAGTGAGCTGCCGTCAAATGCTGTAAGGTAGGAACGATAAACAACTGTAGCGGAAGTGTTGAGTTTTCGCACGTATGTATTAAAACGTCACGTCAGCTTTACATTGCCATCCTGTGTTGAGCTTGAAGTACTTGCAATTTCTTTTTAATGTTGAAAAATTACACATATTTTTAGCCGACTTCTTATTCTTAATACGACTGTATTTTCATGAATGCCATGCGATATAATGGATAGCCTTATACCTCAAGAATGGTACCATTACAAGTTTAATGAAAAAATCTAACTTTTAATATTGATAATATAGGATGAAATTTCAATGTAACATTTATAGAGACAAGAGCCCTTCGGATGACATCGTTCAAAGAACTGTGTCGTGAAAACCTAAATTATCATTTATTTTGTTTTTAATTTTTCAGAATCAAGTTAATATAATAAAGTTTTAGTATAAAATATAGCCTAGATCTCTCCTGGAATTGCTCTCTTTCTGATCACAAAATTATTTTAAAAAAATTTTAGAATTGTTATTCGTGTCTTAATAACATGCAAATAACCACTGCTGCTAAATACAAGACAGTTTTTTCAATATTATGACAGACAGATTATAGAACAATCACAATAACAAACAAACATCGCAACTTATAAGAAACTAGCTGACCAGGCAGACGTTGTTCTGCACTCTCCGATGACCATTTGCTTGCCTAAAAAAAAAACTTCTGAGATTAGCAATAAAAATATTGAGGGTCACTTATCGGGATAAAAGCTATTCTATCTCTCAAGTTGTACCAAACTGAACACAGTTTAAAAAAAAAAAAAACATTAATATCAGTTCAGTAGTTTAGGAGAATATCGCGGACAAACAACGTGACGCGTAATTTTTATATATAAAGATTATTAGACGCATTTTAAATGTTCTTAAATTAAATTAATTTTACTAATTTAACAATATAGTGTTAAATAATTTAGGGGTCGAATTTCCCGAAATCCATTATTATTAGCTACGTTATTTGAAGTACTCCATCGCAAAATTTAATATATCTTCAAGGCAATAATTAACAGGATTTTGTTAAGCTAGATCAGGCACTTTACTATCACATCTTACTATCAGGCGGGATCAAATCTAGACTTAGCGATTTCGTCTTTATATTGATACGCCAGGTAACCAATTACGTTGCTATTATCTTAAATCAAATTAATTTTTTTGTTCAAATTTCTTAACTCTCAATTTTAGGGGAACTCTTTAAATTCATATCCATTACCCTTATTCGGAACATCAAAAGAATTGTCTGAATAGATCTGTAAGAAATAATATCTGAATATTATGTTCAAATTTAATACTGAATACTGTTATAAAGTTTTACTAACGAGATCAATTGTTGTGATTGCAATAATTTTGATGTGTGTCGTTCTCTTATTTTATTTTACTAAAAAAACCTCAAGTTTTTCCTAATTATACGAACGCGATCTTTTGTGACCAATCTATTAAGGTTATTTATTTATTTAATCATTATTGTGTTACACTTTAATCTAAGCATTACAATGGGCGGACTTAATGCCTTATATCATTGTCTACCAGTGAGTGTTGACTGAGAGAATTAAACGAGTAAAAGTTGGTTATATTATCTATTATTGCACCTTGCATGTGACCGTTTTTTTATTTCCTCTAAAAATGGTGACAATAATATCAAAAATAATCTACAATTTTCCAACGATATATTTTTAATAAATCCTAATGATGTCGAAATAAGAAAAAGTTGTGGAACGTCAGCTTACACAGAGCTTTGCCTTAAGCTTTTGCACCGTACTGTGATAAAAGCTCAAAGCAGAAATGAAAGCATTTACACCCGTACCCTTTGACGTAACTCATTATTCTGAATTTCTGTATAAGGAGCTAGCATGCTTTATATTATACAATTTAGTCTTGTGTTTAATAAATACAAGAAGTATCATTTAATATATCTGTTGGCGACTATTTTTTTTTATTCAATGAAACACGGTGGAAAAGACCCATACAAACCATCATCTATCACAATTAGCTACCGTTGGAAAATCTTTGTTTCAGAGAACACGAGGGATCTGTGACAGAAAATTTCTGGCCACCGAGCTTCAGCCCGTCGAGCAAGTATTGCAAGACAACAAGCTTCGGGTCCCGCCCCTACGTCACAGTGACCGAGTGAAGCCGGCCACAGTCGAGCGTGTGCCTGCTGTACTAACCTATGTCAGAAGAGTCACAGACAAGGTTGGCTACATCTTGAAGCGAGCTTCCATTAAAACATACTTCAAGCCACCGAAGAAGTTTAGTCAATTTTTACCATCGTCAAGGATCATATCCCTCTAGAAGATGCAGCAGTGTACAAGCTGGTTTGTGAATGTGGTATCTCTTACACAGGATAAACAAAAAGATCTATAAAAACCCGCGTGAAAGAACATATAGCTGCCTTGATGTACCGACGTTCCGGGAAGTCTGAAGTGTCTGCATGTTCAAGATCGTCCCCACCATTACATTAGATTTAATAGACCACAAACCCTTGCAAAAAAACACCGATTCCTACCAAGGATGATTCGCGAGGCTATTGATATTTTTTTTTATAGGAGAGGGGGCAAACGAGTATGCGGCTCATCTAATGGTAAGTGACTACCGCCGGCCATGAACAACCCCAACACCAGGTGAATTGCAGATGCGTTGCCGGCTTTGTAGAAAGGTGTAAGCTCTTTTCTTGAAGGTTCCTAAGTCGTATCGGTCCGGAAAAATCGCTGGTGGTAATTGATTCCACAAGGAAGTTGTGCGAGGGAGAAAACTTCTTCTAAATCGCACAGTGGTGGACCGCCAATCATCCAGATGGTATGGATGATAACGCGAGTTTTGTCGCGCTGTGCGATGGTGAAATTGAGTGGCTGGAATTAGTCCGAACAATTCTTCAGAGCACTCCCCGTGATAGATGCGGTAAAATACGCAGAGAGATGCAACATCTCTACGCAGTGCCAGTGTATCGAGCCGATCAGAAAGAACTCGGTCGTCGACGATTCGAACCACTCTGCGCTGGATGCGGTCAAGTGGAAGGAGCTGGCTGGCACTGGGGTGCCCCGGCCCAGAGATGAGAACAGTATTCCATGTGGGGCCGAACTTGCGCTTTGTAAAGTTGCAAGCGATGTACCGGCATGAAATACTGTCTCGCTCTGCTGAGCACGCCAAGCTTTTTAGAGGCCAATTTGGCCTTCCCTTCCAAGTGACCACGAAACTGCACGTCAATCGATATCTCGACGCCGAGGATTCTGATACTGACTTAGGCAACAAGGGGATTGCCTTGAAACTGAGGAGATACGACAAAGGGGTTCTTTTTAGCGGTAAACGCGAAAACTTCTGTCTTCTGTGGATTGAACAGGACTAGATTTAGTCGGCCCCAATCCGAGATTTTGTTAAGCAAAGACTCGACTTCAGACACAAATTTGTCCCGGTACTCAGCGACGTTTTCCCGAGAAATATTGGCACGGCCGGTATAAAAGGCATCCCCAGTGCTGTCGTCTGCATAGCAATGAACATATCACTGATATGCAGGAGAAACAGCGTTGGTGATAGCACGCAGCCTTGTGGAACACCAGCGTTAATAGGCTTGAAATCAGAGCATGCACCATCTATTACGACCTTGATGCTCCGATCAGCAAGGAAACTGGTGATCCATTTGCAGAATTTCTCGGGAAGCCCATACGAAGGAAGCTTCGAAAGAAGCGCATTGTGCCAGACCCGATCGAAGGCCTTCGCTATGTCCAAACTAACAGCCAATGCCCCCCCCCCCCTTGGACTCTACTGCCTCCGCCCATCTATGAGTCAGATAGACTAGAAGATCACCAGCTGATCGACCTCGGCGAAAACCGTACTGGCGGTCATTAATCAGCTGGTAATCCTCAAGGTACCTCAAGAGCTGGCAGTTTATAATGGATTCCAATATTTTGGAGAACAAGGAGGTGATGGCAATAGGCCTGTAGTTGGACGGGTCTGAGCGGTCGCCTTTTTTAGGGATCGGGTGGACCAAAGCTGACTTCCATGAATTCGGGACTACGCCTTGGGAGTAGGAGTATCAGAAAAGACGCGTTAAAACCGGTGCCAACTCCGGAGCACACGACTTCAGCACAATGGGAGGGACTCCATCAGGCCCACTCGACTTGCTGACGTCCAGGGAGAAGAGTGCTTTGCGAACCGAGCGCTGTGTAAACCGCACATCCGGCATGGAGCACTCACATCGCTGGATGGTCGGCGGTGTGTTCTCCCCGTCATCTAGAGTCGAGTTGGACGCAATAAGAGAGCTCAACAGATCGGCTTTCTCCTTTGCGGCATGGGCCAGTGAGTCGTCCTCCCTGTGCAGAGATGGAAGAGATGGCTGAGAGAAGTTCCCTTAGACAGCCTTGGCGAGAGACCAGAATGCACGGGTTCCCGAAGGAAGGCGAACTTGTTTCTCGCCAATTATAGCGATGTGCTCAGACGTTGCCTTGGCAATGACGCTTTTGAAGGACCTGGAGGCGGAATTATACTTCTTTTTAAGTGCGCTGGTGTTTACATCCCGAGACGTTGATGCATCAGCCAAGGCCCGGTAGCACTCCTGCTTATAGCGTGATGCTCTTTTACAGAAGCGACCAAACCATGGCTGGGATCTGCCTCCAATGGGCACCACAGAGGATGGAATAAAAAGTTTCATACCCTGAAGTACCACATCAGCAACAGAATCGGCAACAACGCTGGGATCTTCAGGCGAGAAGCAAACCCGCCCCCAAGGGTACGATGCAAAAAAAGACCGCATCCCGTCCCAATCAGCTAACCTATAGTGCCAAACACGGCGGCAAGCTGCAGATCGCAACTGCGATTGGAGCGTGAGTGGCACCGTACTCCGGATCAGACAATGGTCCGATGAGCCCAGAGGGGCATCGACGGAGACCTGATATCCGTCCGGATGAGAGGTCAGCAGAAGTTCCAACAGGGAAGGTACATGGTCTTCCACATCTGGGATCCGCGTAGGCGAAGTAACCAGTTGTGTTAGACCATATGCCAAAGCAAAGTCATAGACAGATCTACCCGCATGATCGGTTAAACGAGAACCAAGCCATTCAGCGTGGTGGGCGTTAAAATCACCGAGTATAACGATCTCTGCGGATGGGACCTGTTGTAGCACGGAGTCTGCAGCTATTTGGACGTGGTCGATGAGTCGGTCTGTGTCGGCATTACCGCTATGGGACCTATAGAGGCACCCGTAGACGCGGGGATGGTCGTCGCTGTCTACGCGCAGCCATAAGATGGACAGGTCCGTACCTTTAAAACTGCCGAGGCGTCGAAAACAGATGTCCTCTCTGACGTATACGCAAACTCCAGCCCGGGGCACAAAGGAGTGTTCCAATTTGTACCCCGGGTAGGAGAGATATGAAGTATCAGCCGGAGAGGACACCTGAGTCTAGGTTAATAAGAGCAAGGCCGGCTTCGCTGTCTCTAGATGGTAATGGACAGCGTTAAGGTTGGAATGAAGTCCCCTGATGTTGCAAAAATTCACGGATAGCGTGACAGGGGTCGCCTTGGTTGTATTGCTCCGCTTGCCCCGAGCAGCATTAGTCGCGAGCGGAATTTTGCCCCTCCTGAGCACCAACGCTCAGGAGTGAAGTAGTTTGATCGTGGATGCTCAGCGAGGGATTCTCCATGGGTGCTGGTACCCTCCTGGGGTAATCTTTTATTTAATTCCACTACCATGTTGATGGGGGGGGGGGGGGGGGGAATTGGGCCTCCGGTCACCTGCACTCACCAAGCGCAACGCAGAGGTAAACCTCTACTTCACGCTGGTATTCTGTGAGGTCGTGGTACCACCCCGGTTCAAGCTGGCCCATCCGTGCGACAGCAAAAGCTACCGCTTAGCTCTACCACTGTTAAAAGGTGATCCAATGGCACGATTTCTTGGGAAGCCCATGGGAAGAGAGCTTCGAAAGAAGCGCTTTGTGCCAAACCCGATCGAAGGCCTTCGCAATGTTCAAACTAACGGCCAACGCCTCCCCCTTGGACTCTACTGCCTCCGCCCATCTATGGGTCAGGTAGACCAGAAGATCACCAGCTGATCGACCTCGACGAAAACCGTATTGGCGGTCACTAATCAACTGGTGATCCTCAAGGTAGCACATGAGCTGGCAGTTAATAATGGATTCCATTATTTTGGAGAACAAGGAGGTGATCGCGATAGGCCTATAGTTGGACGGATCTGAGCGGTCACCTTTTTTAGGGATCGGGTGGAAAAAAGCTGTCTTCCATGAATTCGGGACTACGCCTTGGGAGTAGGAGTACCGGAAAAGACGCATTAAGACCGGTGCCATCTCCGGAGCACACATCCTCAGCACAATTGGGGGGGTTGCGTCAGGCCCACTCGACTTCCGGATGTCCAGGGAGAAAAGGGCTTTGCGAACCGAGCGCTGTGAGAACAGCACATCCGGTATGGAGCACTCACACCGCGGGATGGTCGGCGGTGTTTTCCCCCCGTTATCAAGAGTCGGGTTGAATGAAAAAGGGAGCCTAAAAGGTCGGCTTTGTCTTTTGCGGCTTGGGCCAGTGAGTCGTCCTCCCTGTGCAGAGATGGTAGTGATGGCTTACAGAATAGAAGATAATATAAAAAAATAGAAGATATTAAAAACATCCTAATTTCAATAGAGAAAATCGATGGGTGCTGCCATCTGCTTGAGATCCTATAATTAATAAAATTATACCAAACTTAAGCATACCACTGCAAGACTTCAAGATTCTATAAGCTCATTCGGCGTAGATCGGAACAAAAATTAATATTCGAAAACTGAAGGACTAACTATGACATCGAGACGTCAAACACATTATTACCCCCGTGACCATGGGTGCTGTAAAGCACCCGAAACGTCGGGAATTAAAAAAGTTAAATTAAACGCGATAAACTCCGTAAAAATTTGCTTTATTTAATGTGTAATCTTCGCGTAAATATAAGAAATCATCATTTGAAACACTGTGGGTTGAATGACTTATTAAATCGTTAAAAACGACTCAAATCATCATTGTTACAGTTCATCACAGTTCAACTGCCGAAAATAGGACTACAGCACTTCATCCATCGACTTTCTGCGTGTCTTATCAGGTCGTCACTCTGTCTGGTGGGGAGCCCCCCTACACTTCGCCCACTGGTACAAGGTTGAGAGCCTTTCTAGTATTTAATAGTTAGGTTTAAAGACATTTATTCTCATAAAGACATTATATACGCCACTTACATGAGAACATAAATAAAAGTAAATCTAAATAACAAAATTTGTTGTCGTACCTATGTTGTTGAGAAATCAACATCAAAAACAGCTATCGACGGGAAAATCTATAAAAATAAGGAAAAATTATAAAATGACAACAGTCACTCACAAATTCTGGGATTCACTATCATATTAGCACCATAGCACAAACATGACCAGGAAAATATAATAATAATATAATAATAAATAATAGTTATAAACTTCATTCTAAAAGCGCGAGTGGTAATAATTTATTTAATAATATCTTTTCTTGATCTTGAGATATTTTTTGAATGTAGCCAAAGTCTAACAATTAGTTAACACTTACATGAGAAATTTAAATAATACCAAATTCCAAACATTTATTGGACGTATCGTACAATTAAAAACAAGTTAATAAATACAAACTAAACTTTCACACATGTTAGAGCTATGCTGCTACTATATTATGAATGCTGCACGGGGGTTTTTCCCCGGCCGAGCCGATCCCACGCGCCTAACGTAAAATAGGGACTTAATTAAAAGTGTAAACATTCACCATATGAAACACAGCAGCATTATGTCTAGATCAGTTGATCCTTTTATCTGGAAACGAGGCATTCCATCTTTGTACTTAGTGACAATTCTCTACATTTTCATTCTTAATGGAGGATAGATGTAGATGTCTATGGGCCACGGTATCCACTTACCATTAGCTGTGTTCATTGTGCTCACGTGTGATCATTTGTCACCTTTATTCTATATAAAAGAGATAATAATACGCAGCAAATTATTTTGTTTTTTTTTTGTCTAGGATAGACAGTAGTAGGAGGACAGTAGGATAGATAGTAGGAGGATTTCGTCAACTACTACTAAGCTTTTCTGTTCCGAATTGGCTGTCACACAGCCGTATGTACATATAAAAAAAATATAACTGTAAAAATTTCATATCTCTAAATTAATATTACCTATACTTATTGAGAGAAATTTATATCAAATTCCATCAAAATCACCTGAAACTATAACTCACATATTGAACAACAAAACGAAATAATACGAATTCATTGAGAGTAGCACCATATACTCTTATTATAGAAATAATATAGAAGGCCAATATTCAGAAATGGGCTTGGGAAGAGCTGTAATAATGATGCTGATGAGCATCTAACAACCAAATCTATTAGAATTCTGCAAAGAATTTGTAGGCTAACAAATAAGTGTTTTTATTACCTACAAATATTGTTTTAGGTCTGGATTTTTGTTCATGTGCAATTTGTATTTAACGCCCCCACGATACAAGAGAAAACAATTATATAAATGTTACTATTACCGTTACAACCTATTAAAGTCAACTGCTTAATATAGGCTGATGCAGATATTCCCATTTACAGTTATTATTTTTTATTTTTAGTAGTTATTAGAAAAACCCTGCCGCCCATCTCCTGATTAGTTTGTCTCAGTTGCTTTTTACTACACCCGCGGGATGATATGGGGTAGTGAATATTGATTCGGTCAGTGTAAATGTATTTTTATTTAATTATAAAGTAGGAATAATTTCTTATAATGTTCGATACACTCTGAAGTTTAATTACAAAAAAGGGTAAAATGCGACTCAAGTCGCTAACAAAATTTGTGACGTTTTTGGACATAATGCAATGTCAGTAAGAGTAGCATAAAGTTGGTTCAAGTGTTTTCAGCCCGGGAATTTTGATGTCAAAGATGCAGCTCGTTTTGGTTGCCCTCGCTTGGATAGAGTCGATGCCATTTTTGAAACAGCAGAGTAAGATCGGCATATTAGTAGTAACGACATAGCCGAAAACTAAGGGATTGATCACAAAATAGTTTTGACTGATTAAAACGTTTGGCTATAAAAGCTTGATGTTTAGGTACCACACGAGCTCACTGAAAAAATCTAATGAATCGTGTACTCATTTCCGATTGTCTATTGAAACTTAATGAAATCGAAGCATTTTTGAAAAGATTGATCACGGGTGATTAAAAGCTGATGATCTACGACAAGAACGCGTGAAAAAGATCATAGTCAAAGGGTAGGCAAGTTCAACAGACTGTAGCGAAACCCGAATTAAAACGCAATAAGATGATGCTGTGTGTATCGTAGGATTGATAGGGTATCGTTTATTATGACGTTTTACCACCGGGATAAACCATTGACTCAAATCTCTACTGCCAATAACTACTGAGATTTTTTTCACCCCGATGTCATAGTTAACCCGGCTAACTTCAGTTTTTGAATATTAATTTTTGGTTCGATCTACGCAGGATGAGCTTACAGTATCTTGAATTCTTGCAGTGGTATGCTTGGGTTTGTATTTAATTTTGTTAATTATAGGATCCCAAGCAGATGACAGCACCCATCCATCTTCTCTATTGAAATAAAGGTGTTTTGTAATTTAATTAGTCTTGCGAATCATTTTTGGTAGGACTTGGTGTTCTTTTGCAAGGATTTGTGGTCTATCAAATCTGATGTAATGGTGGGGACGATTTTGAACATGTTCACAGACTGTAGACTTACCAGGTTGTCAGTGCCTCACGTTAGCTATATTTTCTTTTACGCGGGTTTTAATAGATCTTTTTGTTAGTCCTATATAAGAGAGACCACTTTCACAATCCCGCTTGTCCTGCCTGTCCTGCATCTTATAGAGGGATATGACACTTGACGGATGGTAAAAATTGACTAACCTTTTTCGGCGGTTTGAAGTATGTTTTAGTGGAAGCTCACTTTAAGATGTAGCCAACCTTGTTTGTGACTGTAGTACAGCAGGCACATGCTCGACTGTAGCCGGCTTCACTCGATCACTGTGACATAGGCGCGGGACCCAAAGCTTGTTTTCTTGCAATACTTGCTCCTTCTGCTGAAGCTTTGTGGCCAGATGTTTTCTGTCACTGATTCCTCGTGATCTCTGATACAAATAATTTCCCAGGGTCTGATTTATGATTATTAGATTCACCATTTAAATATCGGTTGGTATGTTTTTTTTTCTATACACAGTCTGACTAGAAGTGTTATCAGGATTTCATATAACTAGAACATCTAGGAAAACCTATGGTGTTTAACTCTTACTCCATTATGAATTGTATTTTAGAGTTTATGGATTTAAGGTGGTCTAAGAATTCAGTTAATTTGTCAGATGGTAAAATTGTAAAAGTGTCTTCTATGTATCACTTTTATTCAAATTATAAATAATATATTATAAAGTATTAAGTAGGAATATTTACGTTGCTACCTGTTTCTCGGAACCCTTTTAGAAATGAAAGGAGACCTAGATGTATACAGGCTGTAACTTTGGCCTATTTCTGCTGCCAAGTAGCAACAACCACTACTATGTTCCATTTTTAAATGTAAGAGAGCCAGTGCAATTGAAATCTTAGTCAGGTATTTTATCTTAGTCCTCAGGAGTATGCTCAACGCTTCCATAGCCCTTGTTGATTGAAGATGTTTCACGGTGTCCATTGGCTGAAGTGGCACCTAACATCAAGTAAACTTTTAGGTCATCCGTTGTTTTTTTTACGTGGGAATATACTTATGGTTACAAGACTGTTCTAGAAAAAGTAGGTGGATTATATCTGACTTTTACCGACTTAAACCACCGCTCGTCAACACCGAAATATCCATACCAAAAGCTATCGTAGCCACTCCACTGAAAGACTCTAAGTCTATCCCGAGTCCTGCAGGGCATTTTCCCACAAGAAAAATTAAGTATCTCTATGTTTCTGTGTTTCCGCGAATTGAAATGCTAACGATGATACCGTTACCTATCAAACGTCCACTGCTGAATATGGACCTCTCCCACAGTCAGAGTCATATGTGAGACGTTGCCATGATTGCCACGCTTGGAAGACCGATTGGTGTGAAGTATAATATATAGAACAATAAAGTAGAGCAGCTTCAATTCTGCGACACCTCTGGTATTGAGATCGCCAATCCGCCGGCCTCTTTATTTCAAGATTCAATATATATTGCTTTTCACGAAGAAAAGCCACAGAGTAGCTTTTGCTGTTGCACGAATAGGCGACTCGACTGGGGTACCACGGTCTCACAGAATACCAGCATGAAGTAGGTGTGTTTATGCTTCTGCGTTTCGCCTGGTGAGTGAAAGTATTCGGTAGCCCATCACCCCCCCCCCCCACGCTCCCAAAACAAAGTGGAATGAAAGAAACAAAAATCTTCCTCAGGAGGGTACCAGCACCGATGATACTGGAGGAGCCCATACTGAGTATCCACGTCCAAACTATCTACCTCGTGGACGTGGACTACACACAGTCCACCTGATGTTAAATGGTTGCTGTGGCCAATAGACATCTACATCTATCCTCGATTGTGAATCAAAATGCAGATGCGTTGTCACTCGTTAGGACTAAGATGGAATGCCTCATATCCAGTAAAATGGGTCTCCGGTTCTCTGCACCCACCATACGAAACACAGCAGCGTTAAGCTGCTAATTTACGCTGGTACTCTATGAGAGCGTGGTCCTTCCCCGGTTGAACCGACCCATTCGTGCTTCAACTATACATAAGCATAACTTAGCTGCAGCATGGCTCTACCACGTAATGGATTTCTGCAATATATGGTGTCTTCATTTACAACATACAGCCTTATACCACCATCTCGACATGGCTATATGGCCGGCCTTACTCTTTCTCATCGAAACGCAGTTGTCCTCTCTGGCTGATACAACATCTTACTTATTTTACCTAGGTCACAAATTGGAACACTGCTTTGAGCCTTTGTCAGGAGTTTTATGTGTAAGTTAGAGAGGATTAAATAAAAAAAATCGATGCCCAGCAGTTTACCATTTTGTAGGTGATGATAAGGAATAAGAATTTTATTTTTTGTAATTGACAGTGAACTAGTAAAAACTACCCTAACAACTTTTCGTATTAATGAGATCAACGAAATTAATATTATCATTGACTTTTGAGATGAGGTAATATATCCACGCTTCTTGGTTGAGCCACGCTACAGCTTTGCTAGCTTTACATAGCTGCAACAAGGAATGAGTCGCCTCGACCGGGGTAGTACAATGTTCTAACAGAATACCAGCATGTAACAACAAATTAATTACCGACTATTTTTTATATTTTTTTACCTAATTCAAAAAGGAGCCGGTACTAAATTCGATTGTATATTTTTTTTTATTTGTGTTACCTCTAAATTTTTTACTGGGTGAACCGATGTCGATGATTTTCTTATTATTTGAAAGCTGGTATTTTTGGTAATTTTTATAATTTATATTAAAGTCGGTTGTACAAAATTTTTAATTTTAAATTATTACTGGTACACAGATACTTCAACTCATCTTGGCACTATATATGTGCGTAAAGCTTATATACACATGTGAATACGTGTGCGTGAGCAAGAACAATAGATAAGAATAGAATAGAATAGAATGATTTTATTCAATATTAATTATTACATAATAATTATTAAAAGTCATTTTTTTATTTACCACTGGTTCGGAAAATATCTCTGTACCTCTGTAGGAGGAACCAGCAAGAAACCCAGCGGGACTTTTTTTTAAACATAATTTTACTTAACAATAATTTCGTTTATACAATTTTAAATGAATTTTCATAGAACCAGCATGGTGGCGATCACCTTATTCCCAGGGGTTATTTTCATTCATGTATTCCTTGATATTATAATAGCCCTTTTTGTACAGTTTTTCTTTAATAAAACTTTTAAACTTGTTTATTGACAAACTTTGAACATGTTCTGGGATTTTGTTGTAAAAGCGTATACATTGCCCCATAAATGAATTACTAATTCTGTGGAGTCTAGTAAGTGGCATTACAAGCTTATGTTTGTTCCTAGTGTTTGAGGTATGAACATCCTTATTCTTATTAAAGCTATTAATGTTTTTATGTACATGCATTACATTTTCATAAATATATTGTGATGCCAAAGTTAATATGTTTATTTTTTAAATTTTTCTCAGAAGGACTTTTTAAAATTTTGATTATAAATCACGCGTACGGCTCTATTTTGCAAAACAAATATAGCTTCAATATCAGTCGCATTACCCCATAGCAAAATTCCATAAGACATTACGCTATGAAAGTAACTAAAATACTCTAACCTAGCTGTCTCAACATCTGCGGGACTTCTAATCTTTCTTACAGCATATGCTGTAGAACTAAATCTGCTTGCTAATTTAGATATATGGGGGCCCCATTGAAGTTTCGTGTCAATGGTAATACCAAAAAAATTAGTGGTATCCACAAGACTCAACTCATCCCCATTTAGGAGCACATTGGTTTTCGAAAGTTTTACATTAGGTATTATAAATTTAATACATTTTGCCATTTAAGAGCAAATTATTGGCGCCAATGTACTAATTTTGATAGAGCATTATTTACATCGTCATAATTAATTGACTGCCGTTTGAGTTTGAAAATTAAAGAGATATCGTCAGCAAATAATACTATATCGTGATTGTTCCCTACAAGATAAGGCAAGTCATTTATACAGATTAAGAACACAATCGAAAGCCTTGGAAAGGTCACAGGAAGTACCTAGGGCATCTTGTGAATTATCCCAAGCATTAAAAATATATTTCATAAGCTCAAAACCGGCGTCAGACGTCGAGCGACCCCTCGTAAAACCAAATTGGTTTTTATGAAGTAATTTATTAATATTAAAAAAAATTAACAATTGATCCAGAATTATTTTTTCAAAAATTTTACTGAGAGTTGGTAGTACAGATATAATAATAATAAGCCGACACTATCGCATTATGGCGCGGCCTGTGGTCGGAGCCCGTAAACCACAGCGAGGGCCTTTGGACGGAAGTTGTGGCGAGTCAGTGTGCGATTGTTACGCCCATGGACCCCGTCATCATAACGCCGGATGACGTAGCTGAGGCGGTCCGTAGGGCCCCGAACTGGAAAAGTCCGGGACTCGACGGACTGCATCACTTTTGGCTGAAGGGTTTCGTGGTGTGTCACGCTGTGCTCGCCCGACAGTTTCAAGAGGCTCTCGACCAAAATTCGCTCCCTAGCCTCTTCACTACTGGGATCACTCATTTGGTTCCTAAAGACCGGGATTCCACAGACCTGAGCATATACCGCCCAATAACGTGTATACCTACCATATACAAGACACTCACATCCATTTTGAGCGCGAGAATCACTCGTCACCTGAACTCAAATCAGGTGATGTCGCGGGCTCAGAATGCATGTCGAGGCGGTGGTCGTGGAACCAAGGAACCACTCCTCATTGACGCGGTCATTGACAAGGTGGTTAAACGCAACCGTCGAAACCTCTTCGCTGCCTGGGTAGACTACAAAAAGGCATTCGACTCGGTGCCTCATACATGGCTAAAGAGGGTCCTCGAGCAGTATAAGGTTAAATGTACAGTTCGAGACTTCCTCGGGCAGTGTATTATATCAAGGTACAAAGATGTTTTACGTTTTCGTCGCCTCTACATGATATTTTTATCAGCATAAGGTACCCTTCTGTATCTGAAACGAATATGAATATTGCTACAAAGTAAATTAATAGGCTATACAAGTCCCTCTACTGGGCACAGGACTCTTTTTATTTATTTTTAATATATATTTTTTATTATATATTAGTCTATTAATCTTTGCACTTTTATAAGTAATACAGAACGTAGTTGCTAGACGGTGTTGACGTCGGCTAAAATCTTTGCCATCGCCGTTTCGTCAAGGTCATTCAGGCTAGTTAAAGCCTTAATATCAATCAAATGAAATGTATCATTATAATTCTTAAAATTAAATGTCAAATTTAAGTTATTGTTACATGTCAAGTTATGCATCATTAAATTTAAATTATGTCTTAGTTTATTTTCCTGAGGCCACCCCTCTATATAAGGCAATGTAAACAAGATAACTTTAACCACATTTATGTTATTGAGATACTCAATGTATTTTAATAATTGATTCTTGTTCATATTGCCTCTTCTCCCAACAAATATTATTATTATACTTTAAGGGTTAAATTTACTAGTTAATTTTTTATTCATAATATCACTGAATGATGCTCCAGGCATGCAGTACCTACTTATATGTTGCCTTTTTAAACAGTTATTCAATGATATAACCAAGTTTTTGCCTATGTCATCACTATACACCATTACATTTTTTTTCCTTATATAATTTACTTTTTAAATTAATTTGCTTTGTTATGGTACTGTCATAGAGTGTAGCTAAACAGAAACAGAAACAGAAACAGAAACAGAAACTTTTTTATTCAATATAGATTATAAATAATACTTATTGAAAGTCACTCTTTTGTTTGATTACCACTGGTTCGGAAAAAACCTCTGTCCTGGGAAGAACCAGCAAGAAACCCAGCGGGACTTTTTTTTTAAAAAACAGCTTACAATCATGATGTTACACAAATTAACAACACAACAAATTAGAAATAGCTTGGTAGCGATCACCTCATTTCCAGGGGTTATTATCATCCATAAATTCCTTAATATTATAATAACCCTTTTTATACAAACTTAGTTCAATAAAGTTTTTGAACTTTGAACAGGTCAAACTTTGTATATTTTCTGGAATTTTGTTGTAAAAGCGTATACATCGCCCCAAGAATGAATTACTGACTCGATGGAGTCGAGTAACTGGTACTACTAGCTTGTGTCTGTTCCTAGTATTTACAGAATGAATATCACTTATTTTTGTAAAACTACTTTTATTTTTGTGTACGTACATTACATTTTCATAAATGTATTGAGAGGCCAAAGTTAATATATTAATTTCCTTAAATTTTTGTCGCAGCGTCTCTTTAGGCTTTAAATCATAAATTGCTCTTATGGCCCTCTTCTGCAAAACAAATATAATTTCAGTGTCAGCTGCGTGTCCCCATAGCAAATTACCATACGACATTATGCTATGGAAGTAGCTGAAGTAAACTAGTCTAGCTGTTTCAACACTGGTTAAACTTCTAATCTTTTTTACAGCATATGCTGCAGAACTAAGTCTGCTTGCTAGTTTTGATATATGGGGGCTCCATTGAAGCTTCGCGTCTAGTGTGATTCCAAGAAAAATGGTGGTATCTACAAGACTCAGTTTCTCCCCATTTAAAATTACATTAGTATTTAATTGTTTGACATTTGGAGTCACGAATTTCATACATTTTGTTTTAGTGCCATTTAAATGCAAATTATTAACATCGAACCAATTTACTAATTTAGAGATAGCATTATTTACTTCGTCATATTTTAGTAACTGTCGACTTAATTTGAAAATTAAAGAAGTGTCATCTGCAAATAATACTATATCATGGTTATCCCCTACTATGTAAGGTAAGTCATTAATATATACAAGAAACAGAAAGGGGCCGAGAATTGAGCCTTGAGGCACGCCCATTTGTACCATCGATCCGGAAGAGCTCATATTGTTAATGACAACTTTTTGCGTTCTCTTACTTAAATATGAAATAATTAATTTAAGGGCATCACTTCTTACACCGTAGTGTTGAAGTTTCCTGATTAATGTTTCATGGTGAACACAATCGAAGGCCTTGGATAGGTCACAAAATATACCCAAAGCATCCTGTGAATTCTCCCGTGCATTAAAGATATATTTAATCAGCTCAACACCGGCATCAGTTGTCGAGCGACCCCTTGTGAAACCAAATTGATTTTTATGAAGTAAATTATTTATATTAAAAAAATTTAACATTTGAACAAGAACAATTTTTTCAAAAATCTTACTAAGTGTTGGTAGTACAGGAATAGGTCTAAAATTGGCGGGGTCTAATGTACTACCAGATTTAAATAAAGGTATTACTTTACTATGCTTCAATAAATCAGGAAACACACCAGATTCGATACTAGTATTAAAAATAATAGCTAAATGAGGCGCGATTGTATCTATTATAGACGCAATAATCTTAACGGAAATCCCCCACAGATCCGCAGTTTTCTTAACATCAATAGTTTTAAAATATTTTACAATATCTTTTGATGACACTTTATGAAATGTAAAATTCTTTGTACACACATTTACATTTTGTTTAAGTAATGATTCGGCGACGGCAGGAGAAGAATTCAGTGACTTAGTGGTCAAGATCGGAATATCAGTAAAATATTTTTCAAAAACCATTGCTACGTCCTGATCTGATACAGTTAATTTGTTGTTAACACTTAACTGGTAATTTGAATTGCGAGAGTTGATCTTACCAGTTTCGCTATTAATTATACTCCATGTCATTTTAATTTTATTGGAAGCCGTCTTAATTTTGTTGCTCAAATGCAAAGACTTGGCTATGGAGCACACTCTTTTAAATATTTTTGAATATTTTTTTACATATTCCCTAAATTCGACGCTATGATTATATGACCTTTCATGGTAAAGATCATATAACCTATGCCTGCTCTTATGGACTCCTACTGTCGCCCATTCATTGAATGACTTCCGACTGTTCAAGGAGAATGTTTTAGAAGTAAAAGTATTATTAAATTCATTGCAAATAAGCTTAAATAATGTTCCATACATTAAATTAGGATCATTTTGGTATGAAAGTGATGGAAGTTTTTTCACTATGTTACTTCTAAATTTCTCCAAGCGACGTGCATTTACTAGAACAGACACAACTTTCTCATCTACTTGCTTTTTGTGAACATAAGGTAACGAAACTACTTGTCCACAGTGATCAGAACTTAATTTTTGAATTATACATTTATGCAACGGCTTCACATTTGTAAAAATGTTATCTATACATGTTGCACTAGATTGAGAAATACGCGTTGGCTCTATAAATAAATTAAAAAGACCATATGATTTAAACAATGATCTAAATTTAATATTGATGGAGGAAGCTTCTAGGAGATTGATATTAAAGTCTCCACATATTACAACAGATTTATTCTGTTTATTAAGCTTAGCAAAAACTTCCTCCATAATGTTTTCAAAAGTATCATATGTACAACTTGGGGGTCTGTAGACGCTCACAAAAATGAGGTGCTCAAACTCAACACATGCCATTTCTACAGTTCGCTCAACAGAGAGGCTCACAATGTTTTTACGTTCTTTACATGATAATAATTTACTAGCTAATATTAAGGAGCCACCTCTTAAAACCGTATCTCTATTGAAAGAACTGACCACCTGGTGATTACTGAAGTTAAACATTAAATTATAAGCTTTTAACCAATGTTCAGTAATACATAAGATATGAATATTGTTGCTATTTAAGAACAACTCAATTTCTAGCTCTTTGCCTATCATGCCTTGTATATTTTGATGCACCAGGTGTAAACAATTTTCATTATTACTCTGTGGAGTCATACAATTAAAGATTTGTAAGCTACATTCTAAATTATTTAAGTTATTATAACTGCTAGAGATTACCTCTATTGTCTCATTTTCTAATTTAAATTACTTGGAACTGATTCCAAATGGCATAATAAGTCATTACACTGCTCAAAAGAAGCAGATGTCTAAGTAGCCAAGTCCTTGGCTGAGTTAATATATAAATAATAAGATAGCACATTTGCTATCTGTCTTAAATTATATTTTGATAGGTAATACCTATCTCTAGTCAAAAATTTCTTAATTAAATTATTTATATCTATTAAATTAATTCTATCATTATAATTGTAACAATTAAATGTCAAGTTTAAATTATTATTACATGAAAAGTTATTCATTAATAAATTTAAATCATATGTAAGGCAATGTAAACAAGATAATTTTATGTACATTTAAAGTATTTAAATTATCAATATATTTTAATAATTGATTTTTGTTTACATTGCCTCTTCTCCCAACAAGAATTATTAATGTGCTATTAGGACAAAATTTACTAGTTAAAACTTTATTCATTATATGACTAAAGGATGCTCCAGGCATGCAATAATTAGTGATCATATGTCCTTTTAAACAGTTATTTAACATCATGCCCAAATTTTTGCCTATGTCATCACAATACATAATAACTTTATTATTTTTAATATTTACATTGCTTTTTAAGTTTATATCCTTTGTCATGGCACTGTCATAGAGTGTAGGTGAAAATAATGAGGTCTTACTGTTAACTTTGTTATTTACACATATTGTCCCCGATGAACCTGGTATGGAGCGCTGATACTCACTCTGATTTTTTATTAAGGAGTCAAAGCGCTCCTCATTATATTCACATGATTTTACCAGATCATTCATGGCCAATATGTGTTCTTTTATCTCATCTTGAGCCGATGCATATTTATTTGATACAATTTCTAGAGAGCTTTTAAGTGATAAAATTGTTGAATTTAGACACTCTATATCAGTCTCATAACAGTGATTCATATTTTTCACCTCAATTGAATATATTTTAAGTTTATTAATTAGTTCTTGCTTTTCTTTGCATACATTTATAAAATTTTTAACATTAATTTTAGTTTTAATTAATTTTTGTAGTTTTCTAATATATTTATTAATTTTTATATATTTCTTTAATTTTCTTCTACTGCAGGTAGTCCTTGCTGCTGTTCTTGATATGACATAATCATCACCAGTCAAATCGATTGTTGTGGAGGGTTGCAATGCTTTAGATTTAGTAGATTCACACTCTATGAGCTCGTTGAACAGACTTTGAGTTTGGGACGATTTTATGTTATCTATGTAATGTTTTAATTGTACAATCTGCTCATTAGCCTCACTTAACTGTAACTGCAATGCAGCAATTAATTTGAGGGATTCCTCATATTCCTTGCTGCATTGGTCAAACTCATCGACTGTTCTCTGAAGTTGATCCCTTTCTTTTGTAACAAATGTATATTCTTTATGCAACTTAACCATGTCACTTTTTAGTTTAGTATTTTTAGCAATTATATTTATTATTTCCTTTTCATTGTCATCCCTTTCTTTAATTAACAGCTCACACTGCTCCTTTGACGCCTTAAGTTCTTGAAGCGCCATTTGAAGTTGGTTCTCCAATTGGCGCGTTTTGGCGTTGCGTGTATTCATTTTACTATTAAATGTAAATAGCAAAAGAAAACAAAGAAAGAAAACCAAAGAAGCAGAGTAAGCAAATATCGAGATGTATGGGCTTATTTACAGATCTCAAATTAAATTATCATGTAAATAATTCAAAATGAAATCCACAACAACACTTAATAGGTAAATCTTAAAATGTTAAAGGGATAACAAGAATTACACTTACAATAGGTTTAAACGATGTTCGTTACAGCTGTTACTTTTGGTTGGAACAGTAAACACAATCTATGTAATTAAAATAGGTACTTCTGACTTTTACTTATATCACAAACACAAATTAGTCGAATTTAACAACTGTAACTCAAAATTGAGGTGAATATTATTATTTTACAATATTTAATTTTTAAAAATAGTTGGGAGCAATTATTTTACAACTTGTCACCGGGGTTGCCACAGAGAAAAAAAAAGAAAATGAAGTATTACTGCTTGTCATATTATTAACACACACTGTCCCTAAAGAACCTGGAGTTGAGCGCTGATATTCATTTTGATATTTTAATGAGGATTTTATTATTTTATGTGTTCTTTTATCTCATTCCCTGCAGATTTATATTTACTTGACATAATTTGTAATGAGGTTTGAAGTGATAAAATTTCCGAATTAAGACACTATTTCAGTCTCATAACAATTTTTCATGTTTTCCACCTCAATTGAATATAATTTAAATTTACTAATTAACTCTTGCTTTTCCTTACATACATTTGTATAACTTTTAATATTAATTTTAGTTTTAACAAATTTTTGCACTTTCCTAATATACTTATTGATTATTATATATTTTCTTAATTTTCTTCTACTGCTTGTAATCCTTTCTGCTGTTCTTGATGTGGTAGAATCATCAATCACATCTATTGTTGTAGAGGGTTGAAACGTTTTATGAAATTTACATTCTACGAGCTCCTCGAACAGACTCTGAGATTGAAGTGCTTGCAAGTTATCAATGTATTGTTTAAATTTTGAAATCTGCTCATTAGCTTCAGTTAATTGTAATTTCATTGCAGCAATTAATCTGAGGGCTTCCTCATATTCTTTGCTGCATCGGTCAAACTCATCGACTGTCCCCTGGAACTGATCCACTTCCTTTAAAATATCTGTATAGTCTCTATTATCTTAACCATATTACTTTTGAACTGTGTATTTTTCGAAATTATACTTATTATTTGGCACGTTCCATCTGGCACGTTTTGGTGTTGCGAGTATTCATTTTCCTATATATATTTAAAAAAAAGATGAGAATAAGAAAACAAAGATGGAAAATCAAGGGAACAGAGTAAGCAAATATCCTCTAGTAGGACTCTAATAACGGATCTCAAATTAAATTATCAAGAAAACAATTCAAAATGAAATCCGAAAACAGCAAAACTTAAGAGATATATCGTAAATATTAAAAGGGACAACAAGAATTACAGTAACTTTTAAACAATGTTCGTTACCTGCTGTCACATTAAGTTGAGAGGCACTAAAAATTTATTTATTTAGATATATACCACTTTTATTTATTACTTAATACAATTTGTTTTTTTTTTATAGGAGAGGGGGCAAACGAGCATGCGGCTCACCTGATGGTAAGTGACTACCGCCGCCCATGAACAACTGCAACACCAGGGAGGGAATTGCAGATGCGTTGCCGGCCTTTTAAAAAGGAGTACGCTCTTTTCTTGAAGGTCCCTAAGTCGTATCGGTCCGGAAAAATCGCTGATGGTAATCGATTCCACAAGGAAGTCGTGCGAGGAAGAAAACATCTTCTAAATCGCACAGTGGTGGACCGCCAATCATCCAGATGGTGTGGATGGTATCGGGAGTTCTGCCGCGATGTGCGTTCGTGAAATTTGGCGGCTGGGATTAATCTGAACAATTCCTCAGAGCACTCGCCATGGTAGATGCGAAAGAAAATGCAAAGGGATGCAACATCTCTTCGCAGTGCCAATGAATCGAGCCGATCGGAAAGGGCTCGGTCGTCGACGATTCGAGCCGCTCTGCGCTGGAAGCGGTCAAGTGGAAGGAGCTGGCACTGGGGAGCCCCTGCCCAGAGTTGGGAACAGTATTCCATGTGAGGCCGAATCTGCACCTTGTAAAGTTGCAGGCGGCGTGCCGGCATGAAATACTGTCCCGCTCTGCTGAGCACGCCAAGCTCGTAATTAACAACTATAACCTAAATTTGAGGTGCAAATTATCAATTACAATATTTATTTTTATGAAATTATTTGGAAGCCCAATTATTTAACTATTTGTCACCGGGGTTGCCACAGCAAAAAAGTATTTGATGAACACGTGGTGCATCAAAGACGACTCCCGCGTCACTGCCACTCAAATTAAAGCTGCTTTACAAGCACATGCACACAGCAATATCAGTTTTTTTTTTATATAGAATAGGGGGCAAACGAGCATGCGGCTCACCTGATGGTAAGTGACTACCGCCGCCCATGAACAACCGCAACCCCAGGGGAATTGCAGATGCGTTGCCGGCCTTTTAGAAAGGTGTAAGCTCTTTTCTTGAAGGTTCCTAAGTCGTATCGGTTCGGAAAATTCACTGGTGGTAATTGATTCCACAAAGAAGTTGTGCGAGGGAGAAAACTTCTTCTAAATCGCAGAGTTACAGATTGAAGTATCTGTAACGAGGTATTCCATTTTAGGCCTCAAGACTAAAAATGCGTTAGCATTTTGATTCTCAATGAATGATTGAAATAAATGCTTATGGACCACAGTATCCATTTACCATCAGGTTAATGTGTTTGTTTGTCTTATGATGAAAATACAACATACGCGAAAAATTTTGTTGTGTTAATAAAATGTTTGAATTGATTGACTTTTATATTCAATCAGATTATAAATTATTCGATGGATTACTTTTACATGACAGAGGGAAAATTCAATTTAGTCTATAAAAAATTCAATAAAATAGTTTAAAATATTATTTTTATTTTTTGTTTATTTAACAAAACTTCCTATTTTAGTGATAGCGGTTCCATAAATACTCTTTATTTATTCACAGACCGTATTTACCCAATGTTTTTATTTCGAACATGTATGAATTGCATTTCATGGACACTGTGAATAAGTTCTCAATATTTCTACAACATGAAAAATTGTTATCAAATACAAACTTAAGCTGTACAATACATAAATATTATGATTATTATACATGGTAGAGTCATGCATTAAATGTATTTAGCATGAACCGATGGACTAGACCAGGGAAGGATCATACTCTTACGAATACCAGCGTAAAATATTAGCTTGTTGCTGCTGCGATTCATATTGTAAGTATTGAGAATCAGAGACCCTTTTTACTGGTAACAAGGCAGACAAACTGCCACTTATATAAGTGGTAGAGCCTTGTAGCACGTTGTAGCACGAATGAGGTGGCTCGACCGGGGAAGAACCACGCTCTCACAGAATACCAGCGTAAAATAGAATTTTAATGCTGCTGTGTTTCGTATGGTGAGTGTAGAGAACCGGAGACCCTTTTTTACTGAAGAAGAGGCATTCCATCTTAGTCTTCACGGCTGACAACGCATCTGCATTTTAATTCGCAAACGAAGATAGATGTAGATGTCTATGGGCCACAGCAACCACTTACCATCAGGTGGACTGTGTGCTCGTTTGTCACCCTTATTCTATAAAAAAAGTGACAAATACACATACTTCACCTTATGTTAAGTGAATGCTGTAAGCAATCGACACCTACAGTTATCCTCTTTTAAGAATAAAAATGCAGATGCAACCCCTTAGGACTAAGATAGAATGCCTCGTCAGCAGTAAAAACTCTCCCCGATTCTCTAGACTCACCATGCAGCATTTCAGCTGGTGTTTATATATATGTGAAAGCGTGGTCTTTCCCAGGTTTAGCCGATTCATTCGTGCTCCAACCGTAATGTACCTGCAGTAGGATTGGATTAAATATCACTACGGCACGGCACTAGTCCAGCACCTCATCGTCGCCCCACTAGCGGCCACATATTAAAATTAATAACTACTAATTTTTCAAATAAAATAGTGTATATAATAATATAATTTATTTACAAAATTATTAGGTGGGTCAGGACTCTCGTATCTTTTACAGGTGAGCATGAATTAAAAAATGTGATGAGTGAGAGTGACAGCGATGTAGAAGTAGTCAATAGATAGTATGATTTTTTATAATGTTATCATAATGATAGTATGATTTTTTATAATGTAAATTAGTGGGTACTTAATTTTATTTTCGTTTTAAAATTTCCGCGTGCACCCTTAGACACGTGCCTTGTTTTCCTTAGTAATATCCATCTCTGAGCAGCAGCATGGCTCTACCACGTACATACAATCATAAATAACTTAATATTTTATTTACGCAATATCTTATTGCTTTATAATACGATACATGTGGAACTTTATCCATAATATATGTTAAACTGACGCTTCAAATTCTGCTCACGTTCCGTGTGCATCACGTGGACTCTGTGAACAAATCCTCGACTTTCCTACGAAATATTTTTTTTATCTATGTTTTATATATTTTTATATTTTACTATCACAGTAAAATGGAAAATGGAAATTTTTCTAGAAATTTTGTTTTTACTTTATTACCTAGGTATTTTTATATAATAAAGGTGTCAATCGATAAACGTTATTTTCCTTAATTTATTAACCCTAGTTTAAAAAAGAGAAATTCTATATTCGACGTGGGTGTGCGTGTGTTTTATGTAAGTTCATCGATATCTCTGGAACGCCTAAACCAAGATATATTTTTTTTTTAATAAAAGGACTATTTTTTAAATCTAGTTGATTATAACTATAAAGAAATAAATCATGTCCAAGTTTACAAAAATAGGGATGGAGATTTTAATTTAACGATTTGAACGACATTATAGTTATAACCACTTGGAGTCGGTGTTTTAAAATAATGAAAAAATCTCTTCTATATTCAACAAGTGTGTTTATCTATGTTCGACGATTCCTCGGAAACGGCTGCATTTTTAGCTTAAGTTTTTTTTTATTCAACAGTTATCAGAAATTCAGCCGGTTCAGCTTCCCTCTCTGGCTTCTTACGACACCCACGGGATGATATAGGGTAGTAGATATTCTTATACCGCCACTAAATGGTTATAATCTCTTACAATACAACTAAAATATTATGTGTACTATATTTTTAAAGGATCAGTTATGTATTTTGTTAAAAAAGTTACAACTTATATATGACGGCACGTGCACCATTGCACCTGCGACGGCGTCTGTGTAGCTAGTATTCCTAAGTACAAAATCAGTCTCTGTACTATACCCACTATACTGCCTACATATACGTACCACCGCTGGGCACAGGCCTACTGTCATTTCTGTGAGGGTTTTAGGGCAAGGAACTATCCGCCGCGCTGCCTCAACGCATGTCTTCGAAATATTTTTTTCTTATTTCTCAGACATGCAGGTTTCTTCACGATGTTTTACTTCACCACCAAGCACGTGGTAAATCAGAACTTAAATTTGCTATTAACAATTCCGGGATCGAACCCGGTTTGCTGGCATACTGTGAAATATACGGCGTGCGCTAACCAGCCGAACTACCATGGCTCGATGCTAATAATGCTAATAAAATATAGACAGATTTGAAACAATCATTTCGTTTCCCAAAGCAAAACATTAAAAGTGTTGAAATCCTAGCATATTGTAATTGTAGAAAATTGCTCTAACTTTTTCTCTTGATTTAAGAAAATTCAAATTGTTCACAAACTAAGTCCACGAAAATTTACCCGAGAATTAAAGGTTGAGAACATCAAATCAAATTTGCAATTCAATGCTTTAAATTTGATTTATCTTTTCATGTAACACGAAACAATTTTCCTATAAAATCTAAAAATATTTGTAGCTACGAAGAAGACATTTCTTTTTCTTAGGTTTTAGACCTAATTAAAAATATAGGCTTTAGTAAAAAATATTCCAAAAAAAGTTTGAACGGGAAATCATTCGTGTGCAAAAATAATAAGTAATTATGAAAGAAAATTGTATACGAAAATAAACTTAAAGTAAAATCTACTTTCAAACACTAAAAGGAATGTTTTATTTTTAGGTTTACGTATTACCAAAGGGTACCGAACGGAACCCTATTACTAAGCCTCCGCTGTCTGTCCGCCCGTCCGTCCATCCGTCTGTCTTAAGGCGGGCTGTATCTCATGAT
The DNA here is from genome assembly GCA_963668995.1 of Parnassius mnemosyne. NCBI lineage: Eukaryota > Metazoa > Arthropoda > Insecta > Lepidoptera > Papilionidae > Parnassius > Parnassius mnemosyne. The sequence goes on from CAVLGL010000057.1 coordinate 10,151,098, forward strand.
GTGTAATGAATGTAGTTGAAATTTTCACAGAAAGTGTATTTCTGTTGCCACTATAACAACAAATAATAAAAATTAAAATAAAAGAAATATCTTTAAAATGGGCTCCCCTACTGGAAACGTGTATTACGACGGTACAGAAACCTTCATGCGCGAGTCCGACTCGCACTTGGCCGGTTATTTTTATTTTTAGTTTGGAAGCCGATTTTTTTCTTTTTTAAACCATTTTTTTACTCTTTTGAGTGGATAAAACTACTTTTACGGATTTTATCGCGTTTAATTTACTTATTTTATATTCCCGACGTTTCGGTTGCTTTCCAGGAACCATGGTCACGGGGAACTGAGGTGATTGACGTCCCGATGTTAGAGTTAACCCGGAGTACCTTCAGCTTTTTTAATTATTAATTTTGGTCCGATCTACGCAGAATGAACTTACTGTGTTTTGAAGTCTTGCAGTGGTATGCTTGGGTTTAGTTTTAATTTTATGAATTACAGGATCCCAACCAGGTGGTAGTACCCAGCCTCCCTCTCTATTGAAATTAGGATGTTTTTTTTTATTTCAATAGCCTCACGTATTATCCTTGGTAGGAATCGATGTTCTTTCGCGAGAATTTGTGGTTCATCAAATCTAATGTAATGGCGGGGGCCGTCTAGGATATGATCACAATCTGCAGACTTCCCGGAACGTTGGTGCTTCACGTCAGCTATGTGTTCTTTTACGCGGGTTTTTATTGATCGTTTTGTTTGCGCTATATATGAGAGACCACACTCACAATTAAGTTTGTGCACGCCTGCATCTGTAACACGAGGGATCTGTGAAAGCAAACACCTGGCCGCGGAACTTCAGCACGTCAAGCAGGTACTGCACGACAACAAGCTTCGGGTCCCGCGCCTACGTCACAGTGACCGAGTGAAGCCGGCCACAGTCGAGCGTGTGCCTGCTGTACTACCATATGTCAGAGGTGTCACAGACAAGATTGACTACATCTTGAAGCGAGCTTCTATTAGAACATTCTTCAAGCCGCCGAAGAAGATTAGTCGGTTCTTACCATCCGTCAAGTGCAATATTCCTTCTACAAGATGCAGGGGTGTACAAGCTTGATTGTGACTGTGGTCTCTCATATATAGGGCAAACAAAACGATCAATAAAAACACGCGTCGGGAATATAAAATAAGTAAATTAAAAGCGATAAAATCCGTTAAAGTAGTTTTATTCAATGTGTAGTGTTCGCGTAAATATAAGAAATCTTTTGAGTGGATTAAAAATATCACAAATTCAAGGTAACAATTAGAATATCATATAAATAGTTGCGCTAAAATTATTATCATATTTCCTATTTTCCTCCCATACAGATGCATTTTTTTTAAATTGATATGGGATCACTCCTGAAGACCTATTTAATAAAATCAAATATACATACAAATACACAGAAATAATAAAACTTAATTAAGAAATATTAAAATAATTAAAATCAAAACTAAATTCCGTTCATTAACAGAAGTTATGCCCGAACACACATTAAGAAAATATACAGCTGAATACATAACCTCCCACTTTTTTTAAATTCTCTTCAAAATACTACATTTACTCTTGACTTAAAATCTGATGAATGTAGACATTTCATCGAATTGAAAAAGATTGAACTGAATACTACTGTTTGTCTGCAAAATGGTGCCGCTTATTCACAATACAGCACATTTCAATAAGACCAGGGGAACATCATCGGGTAGCAAATGAATTTAGATATATTCAGGGAATACGGTACGTACGTGTTTAAAGACATGATATCGTGAAATTAGAAAATTATGTAAGAGGTTTTTCTTGTAGTACGTTCTCTATTAAGGTTTCGATTTTTTTTTGTTTTGTACACCATTAAAGGTGACAAACAACTACAAAGTCCACGTTGGCTTAAGTAAATACTGCAGTTAATAGTCCAACATCTGTTCTCGATGAATTCAAAACGCAGACGAGTCTTCAGTCGATATAATTGAGGGCTAAGATGAATAGAAGAGAATTGTTGTTAAGGCCCAAAAAGACTTAACGAATCGTCCGATGGTGTTAGGTGTCACGCGCGCCGCGGGGAGGGGGCATGGGTGTGCAGCTTCCCAGCGTTTTGGCGTTCGTGGGCGAAGACCGTAGTTGGAGAGCAGCGGTGCGGGCAATTCGCGTATTTGGAGACTGCTGCATATATTTCGCGCGAACAGTTTTTGAGTTTATGGTCTAGATTTAGTATTTGTGCGCGTTATTTCGCTACTGAATTGTGATGTCGTGAAGACCGCCTCGGTTTTAGTTTGTCTAAGTTGTACGGTCGTGACAAAAGGCTTGTATGGAATTTGACTGACTAAAGTCATTTCGTTTGAAAGTAATTGCGCCAATTATATAGTGATTGCGTGTTAAAGTGCATTTTGCAATATTTAACTTGCTTGTGTGACAAGGAATCTTGGGCGCGCGCCGAGTACCGGTTGATTGTTTTTGGGAAGTCATTGTTTAATTGTACCGTCGCGTTAAGAGCCTTTGTGTGTTGACTCTGTAGTTCGTTTGCGTGTCAGCTAGGTTGATTTTGAATTCTTATTGCGGCGTAGTATTTAATATCGAACGAAGGAATTTAGTGTTTTTTGTAACGCTGAACTTTGTGACTCGTGAAGAAATCTCATTAGTTCTCTATGTGTAATTTTGTGATAAATGAATCCGGAAGTAGGAGGCGATCTGTCGCTGCCGGCCTTAGTGCAGAAGATGGTCGGTAGCGCAGAGTCGTGGGATGCAGTGGTGTCCTTCTGCGAGGACGTGATGTCGCAGAAGGAAACTGCGGAACGGGAAAGGGAGATCTCGACTCCCTTCCCTGGCCGCAGAAGGCGCACCGGGCGCAGGAGAAGGGCGGACAACGCCCTTTTCATGGGCGTGGGTCCAGGGGCGAGGGACTTGGGGAAGCCCCCCCCACCCCTACTCGATGGACCCGAGGCGGAGGCGCGCGCGGGTGTCGGCGCGCGCCCCTGATGCGATACACGGGGTAGTTTAATACCTCACTACCCCGTGCAGGAGACGAGGCCTGGACGGACCAGGCCAGCACTAGTGTGGGGCTGCGGAAGAATTTGGATTCCCGCGGCCCCACGCGCACGTGTGAGGAGACACCGGGGTGGTTTTAGCCGGTAAGAGTCCGGCACGCCCCTCCGCCTTTCCCCAGGCGGAGGTAGTCCATGAGGATTTCCCCCCGTAAAAAAAAAAAAAAAAGGGTATCGCGTGTTTGATTTTACGATGAACGTTGAGTTAACGTGAGAACGTTAGTTGAGTTGAAGTTAGTTAAATGTACAATAAGATTGATAGACTGAAATAGTGACATGAAGAAAAAAGTTGTCCCTTGGTGACGCCTACTGGAGTGATGCAGCATTGTAGGGCAGCCGCTGCCCGGTCACCTCAGCTGGCTCACATAAATAAACACTACCAACACACCACTTTACATGCACTATACACTTACCTACGGCCTGACCGAGCCTTGGTGCGGTCTTAGCTTCGGATCCAGGTACGTACTATTTATTTACCTAGCCTTCTCCCTATTGTGTAGTATGATAGGTCAATTGTCCATATGGCCATTTGGGCCCGAACCCTCGGCTGCCCGTCGAAAAGGCTACTATGGGCCCTAGCCAAGGCGACATTTGCAGTGGCAGCTGCGGGCCGTAACAATTGTAAATATATTATTTTAAGATATAAATGTATTAGAATATTATCATTCATTATAGATTGCAATTAACTCTTATTGAAAGTCATTTTTGACTTTACCACTGACATAATGTATCGTTACCATTAAAATGATCTCAAGTTCTCGTCACTATCAATACGTAACACAGTAGCGTTACTTTGCAATTATTATTTATTTTTCAATAACGTAATTTTACTGTAGTCGAGCAGAACTGTTCGTACTGGAGCCGTAATAGAATTGCATCGTAGTTATTGTCTTCTGAATTGGACCGAAGCTTTTAATTTTAGATGTTGTCAGAAAGATGCTGGTAAATAGCAGATGACCATCATCTGTGTAAGTTTTCCTTTGTCGCCTAATATGACACTTATGAGATAATAAAGGGTAGTGGATTCTTTAACATCGCCAATACACGGTGACTAGCACAGCCTATTAACCTATTAATTTTATATTTGCAAATTGTTTCATTATGGATATAAATAGCTGTGCGCAAATGTAAATAATTTTCAAAAGGAATAATAAATAATTTAATACACGGTTTTTATTTTGAAAAATATTTGCATTCTTAGAAATTTTAGTAATAGATTTTTTTTATTTTTAACGGCTCCGTGGTGCAGTGACTTAACAATGATTGACAGCTCTGAGGGCCGCGAGCTCGAATCCCGCAAGGAACAATTAATTGTATGGCCTACAAATTAATAATCCTTCGTAATCGTCCTTGTGCAATTTATGTATGTACACTTTCCGTACGACATAGAAAAAAATCTTAGTCTGGAGTAACATGTTTAAACGAATTAAAAAAAAATGTGGTTTCTAACGACTCCTGATATATTTCAAAATAGTGAAATGCTTAGGTCAGCGTATATATAACCCCTTAAAAGATGATCTGGAATGATGCCAGTACATGTAGGAAAATTGTTGCACATCTGGAACATTTTGACATGTGTGCTGAATTTAACACTGCCTTCAATTGTAAATATGTGCTATGCATAATTCAAATTGTTGATGCTGACATCATGAACGTGCAAATTTTCACCTTGTGTGAATGTTTGGCATAGAGAAATTCTGTATCTAGTAAATACATGTGTATTTTAGTTGGCTAAAATGGTATATTACAGTTTACAGATATATTTCTTTGATATTATATTTTCTTCTTTGATATTTATTTATTGCAAAAAATAACAAAAACACTCACGTCTGTCACCCAGAGACGTAGGCAGAGATTACGGACATCCATTTGGCACGATCCTGATACATCTCTCTCACTTCTTTTATGTCCATTTACAAGTACCTAAGCACTTATGCTCGTCGGGTAAGGGTACTTTTAATTTGACCCATCTTCAATATATCGCCACTTTCGTCGGTAAACTTCCGCTTGAAGTGTCTCTTTCCGATTTTATCACTCACTTCTTAAAGGTAAATTTGCTTTGTCACTCTTTTTTCAAAGTCGCTCTGCGAGCGACGGAAAAAGCTATGCCCGGGATTTCCGTCCATATTTGTCAACTAAAGTTTTTTTTTTTTTTTTTTTTTTATAGGATGAGGGTGACAAACGAGCACACAGTCCACCTGATGGTAAGTGGTTGCTGCGGCCCATAGACATCTACATCTATCCTCTGTTACAAATCAAAATGTAGATGCGTTGTCACCCGTGAGGACTAAGATGGAATGCCTCATTTCCAGTAAAAAGGGCCTCCGGCCACCTGCACTCACCAAGCGAAACGCAGAGGTAAACCTCTACTTCACGCTGGTTTTCTGTGAGGTCGTGGTACTACCCCGGTTCGAGCCGGCCCATCCGTGCGACAGCAAAAGCTGCCGCGTGGCTAAAAAAAGTGGCAATGTGCTGGTTACATCTATCTCAGAAGTTCAAGCGATGGAAAAGACGTGTAATGCAATATGAGCCAGGATGCGCGCGTACTCTACTGTTCATATGTTGGGCGCTAGCAGAATAACTGTGTTGTGGGCAACATTTATGCTGAACTAGAGCCCATGCGTTACTACAATAAGTAATTCTTGTTATTTCTGTGTGTGTCATTTTAATTTTATTGGTGGTAATGAATAAATGTTTATTATTATTATTATTATTATTATGGAGTGGAAACCGCGTCTAGACAAACATATTGTGGGACGTCCTTTGAGTAGACTGAGTGTTGATCTGTGCAATTAGGCTGGTACGAACTGGTAGAGTGTAGCCGAAAACCGGGCTAAGTGGCGCACCTTGTGAGAAGCCAATGTTCAGGAGTGGACTGCCGCAGTCTGATGATGATACTCTTTCCTTATTCATTTTTTCTACATGACAAACTCACCTAAGCGCAAGGAGTGCTTAATCCTGGTCACACATCTTGCAAAACATACTTTTTTCTTATTGTGAAACTGAACGAAATTTAAATGTCTAATGATAAAATAAAAATAAGTAAATATCTTAAATACCACGTTACATATTTTGTATTATCATTTATATAGTGTTAAAAATGTTTTTTTACTTATCTTACGTATTCTGTTTTGAGTCAAATCCTCTATAAAGGATGAAAACTCAAAGCAAAATCAAATTCCGTAAGACTATTTGCTTTGTGATACTCTATATATTTATTTCCATGCAAATAAAAGAATAAAGATCAAAAGATAACTCAGAACATGATATTTTTACTGTACGCAATATCAATGATTTTAATATGACAGAATAGAATAGCATAAAATGACTTTTTTATTCAATATTGATGATTACATAATACTTATTGAAAGTAATTTTTTATTTACCAGTTTCGGAAAATAAAAAAACCTGGTAAAAATCAGCAAGAAACCCAGCGGGACTTTTTTTTAAAACATATTTTAAAATAACCCTCCTCACAAAGCAGGCCCAAAGCGGATATGTGTACCTATCTGCCAGGGCTTGGAGAATACTATTGGGACTGCCACGCGCCTTAAATACTAGCGATGTGGTTTTTTTGCGAATAATGGCTGCAAAGCCGTCAACTTGGCATTCTGCATACATTGCTGATGCACTACAGAAAAGAGGCAATCCCACCAACATACTGAAAACATTATGGTAGAGCCTTGCTGCAGCTATATTAATAGTATAGTTGTGGAGCGATTGGGTCGGCTCGACCGGGGGAGAACCACGCACTCACAGAATACCAGTGAGGAGAACCGGAGACCCTTTTTACTTGAAATGAGGCATTCCATCTTAGTCCTCACGGGTGACAACGCATCTGCATTTTTATTGGCAAACGAGGATAGATGTAGATGTCTATGGGCCACAGCAACCACTTATCATCAGGTGGACTGTGTTCTCGTTTGTCACCCTTATCCTATAAAAATAAATATTATATTGGACTAGTAGGGTGTTCAGCGACTTAATCCAGCGATAGAATCTGCGAGCCAACATATTACCTCTTACTGAGACAGCCCTACTTTTCCTTTCTATATCAACATCGTCTTTAAGGTCGTCAGTAATTATATGTCCCAGATATTTAAATTTGGATACACGTTGAATGTTTACGCCGTTCAGGGTTATGTTATTGACTTTATCGGGACATTAACCAACGGCCTTAATAACCATGCATTCTATTTTTTTTAAATTGTATATGAACCCGTGCTCAGCAGCATATTTCTCACAAACCCTTATCATCTCGTTAAGACCCCCCGCAGTTGGACAGAGCAGTACACCGTGATCAGCGTAATTTATATTGTTGGTGCTTACTTCGTCAATACGGCATACGGCACGCATACTACTCAACCTGATAATGAGACCATTAATAATTATGTGGAAGAGTGTGGGGGACGTCAAGCCTCCCTGTCTTACCCCACTCTCCAACACGTATTCTTCTGAGACGGAGTGTCGGCCAATTTTACACAATTAGTCTGGTTGGCATACCAGAATTTAATATATCTAACAATTCAACCCGTAGTACCCTGTTCTCTAGCTTTGCCCATAACACACCTGTGTCCCGCGATCAGTATAGTATTGAACAGTGTCTGTGGTCTGTGCAGACCGAAATCCAAACTGTACATCATGTAGATAAGCTATTGTTTTAAGGTAAAAATTAAACACGCCGTCCATACCTTAGCAGTCGTCTTTGCCAATGAGATTGGACGATAATTTTTCTTGTCCGACACGTCACCAGTTCTATTCTTCACAATGGGCACGACAATTGTTTTTAACATTTCTTATGGTAAATAAGAATGTCTGATACACATTGTGAAAAACATAGCCAAAACCCTCGGAAGATGAACACCTGTGTGCTTAAGATGATCAACGCTAATAACATCATGTCCAGGAGACTTGCGACCAGTCATATTTTTAGTGCATTTCGCACTTATTCTGCTTGATTTTCCAAGCTTTTTTCAAATTGAAATTTTACATATAATTATCGGAAAATTTGAAGTCTAGTAATAATTATAAGGTTTTTAGTGAAAACTTGTGTGTAATTAAACTACTTTAAAAATTTATGTAAAATCATGTAATACGTAATTATTTTAATGCGTTTAAGGCATGCACTATTAGATTTACCAATATTTTTAATAGTTTTTTATATATGCGACCCCCAACTGGGTGTGTCGGCTGGATATGATCTACTAATACGGCGTTATTTTGATTTACAATTAAAAGAGAGTCAAACACCATTTATTTTATCAATTAATTGTTTTCTTTAATCTTCAAGCTCTTTGGGTATCCGAATTCCGTCCTGGCAGATAGACTTTTTTTTTAACATAACATACATACATAAACACTCACGCCTGTCACCCAGAGGGGTAGGCAGAAACTACGGACTTCTATTTGGCGCGATCCTAACACACCTCTCTCGCCTCTTTTACATCCATATATCTACGCATACACGCTCGTCGGTTAAGGGTACTCCTAATTTGGCCCATTTTTAATGTATCGCCGATTTGGTCGATAAACCTTCGTCTAGGGCGTCCCTTCCCGACCCTGCCGTTCACTTCTGCAACATAAATTTGCTTTGTCACTCTTTCCTCGTTCATTCTTTCTACATGAGCAAACCACCGAAGCATTCCTTTCTTAATCCTTGTCACAACGTCATCTTGCAAACCACACTTTTCTCTTATCACACTATTTCTCACCCTGTCATTCAGATTCAGCCCTAGCATACACCTTAAGCAACGCATTTCTACAGCATTTATTCTACTCTCATGCTTCTTCTGCTAGACCCAACTTTCACTACCATACATTAAAGTAGGGACTAACACAGCATTATGAATTGCCATACGTGCCTTAGTTGACACATTCTGACTCCTCATAATAGCGTGTAGAGCCCCATTCACTCTATTTCCTGCGTTCACTCGTCGTTCTATATCCTTATCATATATACCATCCCTGCTAAATAAACATCCCAAATATACAAACTCATCCACTTGCTCAATCAACTCCCCAACTTTTTTTTAAATCGTTATTTATTTCTTAATAGCATATAAACATGATGCAAAGATGATGAGCGAAATAGAAGCTACCTACTTATTTCAGTGTTACAGAGAGACACTAATTTTAATAAAATTATTTTATGCACTGTTTTAAACCCAGAATCCACCACAATGAATAAATAATACTTATGTTATTGCGACTAAACACTAACCAAGACTTGGAAACTGAGCGGTTAGGGTTGTCATTAATAACGTGAGGTTATCTTGTCTAGCAACTACTTCAATTACACACCTTCTCCACTTACCAACTAATATAACTCACTGTTGCGTAAGTTATAGCCTTAATTAAGTAAAATTTTTTGATAAACAATGTAAAATTAGACTTTTAATTAAATATTATAGAATTATTTTTAAATAATAAGATTGACAAACGAGGACATAATCCACCTGATGGAAGTGGATGCTGTGGAACATAGACATCCACATCTGTCTTCGATTAAGAATCAAAATGCAAATGCGCTGTCACTTCTGAGGGCTAAGATGCAGTGCCTAATTTCCAGTAGAAAGGATCTCCGGTCCACAACACTCATCATACGAAGCACAGCAACATTTACAAAACAAATTCGATCCCCATCGAAACCAAAATTAATATTTTGAGAAAATTTGAAAAGGGCAACGCGGCAGATTAATTTCTCCATAAGCCTTTCAGATGTGAGAGGTGGCCTGTGTCCAGCCGTTGTAGAACTGCCTACTGCAGACATACGTCCTATTATATATATATATAATTAAATTAGCTATTTTGTTCGATAACTTGTTGCCATCTTGTAGGTAGTGACATAATCCCTTTGCTGTTATATCGTTATAGTTTTCTGTGGTGTACAATAAAGTATAAATAATAATAATAATAATATGAGAACAACCAGAGTAAGCTGCATCTTCGACATCAAAAATTAAACGTCACAATTTTTTTCGCAGCTTGAGTCGCGTATTACCCATTTTGTATAAAACTTTAGAATGTATCGAATTTCTTCGTTCGATTCACTCATTTTAGCGGACAGAAAAACAATTGAAAAATAGCGGAAAAGTGTTTTTTACTTTTTTTTCTTAATATTCTAAATGCATTGATATTAAAACCGGCTAGATAAAACAGTACAAACAAAGAGATTTTTCTTCAATTTTATACAAACAAAATACGAGGAAACTTTTTCCCCGACCTATTATATAAACTAATAATATAACATTACATATATAATTTTAAACGTGCTATAGGCACGCTGCAGTTTTATTATGATACCAGCGTAAAATATCAGCATGATGCTGCTGTGTTCCGTATGGTGAGTGTAGAGTACCGGAGGCCCTTCTTGCTGAAAACGCAGCATTACATCTTAGTCCCCGGGTAGTGACAACGTATCAGCATTTTGATTGTTAATCGAGGAAACATGTATGGGCCACAGCATCCACTTACCATTAGATGGACTGTGTGGTTGTTTGTCACCATTATTCTATTAAAAAATATTTTAAATATCCGACGGGGTAAATGAGGTTAACAGTATTTTTGTCTCTCTTCCTGAATAATATCATAAAAGAGTACATATCGGTTACCGTATGTGTGTGATATAGATCACTAACTACGTTAGCAAGTCTTCCCGTAATTAACGTCGAACCCACGCTCATTCTTGTTTACAAGTCATTAGGCGAGATATTATCACATCCTATGCTTTATTATTTTGCTAAAATAAATATTTATTAAATATATATTATCCATACAAATATTTCATTATTTGATTTGATTTAATTAGCTAATTTTGACGTCTGGATGATTTAGCATAAAATTCTAACATAATACATATATAATACATAAACACTCACGCCTGTCACCCAGAGGGGTAGGCAGAGATTATGGACTTCCATTTGGCACGATCCTGACACACCTCTCTCGCTTCCTCCACATCCATATACCTACGCATACACGCTCGTCGGTTAAAGGTACTCTTGATTTGGCCCATTTTTAATATATCGCCAATTTGGTCGATAAACTTTCGCCTAGGGCGACCCTAAAATTCTAACGTTATAAATAACGGTTTCTTATATTTACGCGAACACTACACATTGAATAAAACTATTTCTACGGATGCATTTAATTTACTTATTTTAATGCCCGACGTTTCGAGTGCTTTATCCATGGTCACGGGGGGACTGAGATGTTTGACGTCCCAATGTCACAGTTATTCCGGCTACCTTAATATAAAAAAATGTAATATTCAAAAACTGTAGGTTAACTGTAACAGAGGATGATATTTTAATGCAACAATTTAGAGGTCATTGAAATTGTGATATTCCTCAGACCACAAAAATAAAAAAAAATAAACATTAACTTTTTGTAAAATGCTAACAGCCAACTTCAAAGAATAAAATAATTTTACACTGTGAACTAAGATGTTTTTAAAGTATAGATACGTCATACTCGCTCTAAAATGGCAATACGAAAGTCAGGTAATTGCCCGACTCGCATTCAGTCGGGCTCGCTCTCGCGTCGCGGCTATACTTTCGCTACAACGCGTAAATCTTCTAATTATTAGTGGTAAAAATGCCTTCCTGTGTTTTAGGTGGTGCACACATTACACGGCAACTGTAGGAGATAAGAAAAATGTCTCATTAATATTTTGTATATAGATGTTTTGTTCATAATTGGTTTTATTATTTCAACACTGCCATATCTGTATGTCACGCGCTCGCGCCAATGAGCGCTCAGCATCAATCAATACGCAACTAATGATGTATATTCATCTTTTTCTAACGATAGGTATACCGTATCATTTGTCTCTTTTTGATGGCGCAACGTGTCATAATAAATAACTGTACGTAGATATAGTACTACCTGCGCCACTTTAAAATACAATAATATTAGTGAGTAACCTGTTTATCTTTTTTAATACGTCTTTGACTGTGAAGTCGGCGCTTTAATTTTTCTATAAACTATGTCTTAGCACCGACTTCAGAATGTTAAGTTATTTTATTACGTTTTAGTTCTTCGAAGATGGCTCTTACTTCTTTTTTTTGTGTGTGTTTTTATTAGGAAGATACTACTGTCCATCTCCGGTTTTAGTCATTTCAGTGTTATTTTACTAGTACAGGCTACAGGTAAACTTAATTTATCAATTAAGGTACTTAAGATTGTTCAACTGCAGCTCACGTTTATTACAATGTGTGAAATATGATTCTTAGTTTCGGTTAATGACTTGTAAACAGAGCGAGGGTAGGCGCGTCATTAATAACGTGCGGCTGTCTCGCGCAGTTCCTTCTGAAATTACGCGCCTCCCCTAACCATACCGCGTAACTATCTAGTAACTAATGCGTTCAAAGGGCAATCCTTACTGAAGTTTGTTTTCTATAAGCGTATTAAAAAGTACATTTACAGCCTACATACAGCGTCCCACGGCTGGTCGCAGGCCTCTTCGCATTTCACGCTGCTCTTGTACGTATTTCTTTTTCTCAGTACCCTTTACAGGTTTCCTCGCAATGTTTTGATTCACTGCAGAACACGCGCTCAATCATTCATTTGAACTTAATTCATTCATTACAGTCTATCAAAGTCCATTGCTCAACATAGGCCTCCCACATAGAATGCCTCATACGGGGAATATTTGCCATAGTTGCCACGCTTGGCAGGAAAGTAGACAACTGCAGTTTTTTTTTTGTTAATAGGAAGACGCTGCTGCTCAACTGATTTGATTCCCTCTGTCACCTCTTACGATGCCCACGATATAGCTAGTGGATATTCTTACACTGCCAATACACGGTTAAGTGATATAAATTGCAGTAAACAATTTCGTTGGTGGCTGCGGAGGTCCGACCCAGGTTACACACGTACTGTGAAACTCGCGACAACCGATTATCCCCTGAGCTACCATGGCAAGAATATTAATCGAAGAAAATTCATATTTAACGCATAATGAAAAGTAAAGATTAGAGAAGAGATGTCTTCAAGAGACTGTGAGTCTTTATCGAAGAGTCTGAAAGTTTCTGAGCACATTTAGAAGAATAGATAAGAGGAAACGGTTGTAAAACCAAAAAGTCGAAATACCAAAAAGTCTTATAGCTGCCGGCAGCTGGCATTATAACCATCTTATTAATGGCGTTAAATTACTAAAACGGTAAGGGCTGCCGCGTTGGAGGTGCAAGATGTTTATCACTGGATTCGCTAATCCAAGTTTTAATCCTCTCAAATATGAGAAAGAAAGAAAGAAAGAAAGAACGTGTTAATTCATTGTTGCAACTACTTTTACAAAAAAAATTGTAACAAAGTTACCGCAGCGCTAATAATCTCCTGGAGCCCCGTAAGTCCAGAAGTGTAGGTAAAGGCTCATCCAGAAGTGGGTAGTTCAATGAATGGTGAAGTCGTGGAGGAGGTTGATAAGTCGCATGATGTTTGCTTTTTATTCATTCTTTAAGGATATTTTTTATTTTATTCTTTAAGGATAATTTGACGATGCCTTTACAAACGACTTTGTTATCCGACACCCTTACAGGTTACAGTTACGACCATTACCGAGACATTTTGTGACTTGCGTTCCAAATCAATCGTTAAAACTTCAACGTGCGATTTTATGTAACTCCGTATTTTGCCTATAAACGTTACGTCGGAATTTATAAGGCTTTTGCTATGATTAATAAAAAACGTGTAATAACAGTGTAAGAATATCCACTACCCCTTATCATCCCGTGGCTGTCGTAAGTGTCGACAGAGGGAAACAAATCAGGAGATGGGCGTCAGCGTCTTCCTAATAACGACTAAAATAAAAAATAAAGCTGCGGTAGCTAACCCGCCTGCCAAGCGTAGCAACTATGGTAAATATGCCCCCTATGAGGCAATCTATGGTGGAGGCCTATGTTTAGCAGTGGATTATAATAAGCTGTAACAGTGACGGTAATAAAAATAATGAAACAAAAAGACTATACCTTTTTGTGTTAAAAATATTCCATTTTACGGGAGTTTTGTACAACTAGATTTTACCAATGACTACTAGTAAATGTTGATTTTGACAAAAATTTTTGAAGGACTACATTGACGCGTCAGAATTACTTACAAAAATAATTTAAAAATTTATACGTCAATTCGCCTACCAAGCGGGTGACCAAATCCCTCCTTTAATAAAATTTCTCAATAAACAAGATTGTACAAAAACAGTTGTTATAACATCAAATAATACATAAATGAAAATAACCCCTGGGAATGAGTTAATCGCTACCATGCTGGTTCTACTAAAATTCGCTTAAATTTTGAAAATAAAAATTATTGTAAAGTGAAATATGTTCAAAAAAATTCCTGATAAGTTTCTTGCTGGTTCTTCCCAGGACAGAGGTTGAATAGGAATTTGATCTCTTTTTAATAATAAAATGCAGTAATTTGCTCAATCGACCTTTACTTGATCTCTAAATTTTACAACGACGACCGGTACAACATTTTTTAAACATACCTACACAGCTTACGGACTAATATTGCCATGAGAACTGCTAATATAATTTGACAGGCGCTTCAATATGCCCCCCGGCGTTGAAAGTCTACCTTTCAACCAGATTCTTCAGGTTCAGGAAGCGGACAAATTTTGCTAAATGATCGGCGAACTATACCAGTCGATGTTTTGATATCCGCCACCCTTGATACGCCGTCCGAGCCTGGATGGACTGCGACGATGCGACCCATCTTCCACTTTAATGGCGGTGAATTCTCCTCTTTTAGGAGTACCAGTGAATTTAACTTCAAAGAGCCTTTACAGGAACGCCATTTCATCCGCAGTTGAAGCTCTGATATATATTCCTTGCTCCATCTAGCCCAAAAATGTTGACGTAATTGTTCTATTCGTTGAAATCGGGTTAAAGAGCTTACGGAATGATCTTTATAGTCTGGTGTCGGCAAGGAAGTCAAGGGGCGTCCAATCAAAAAATGACCGGGCGTTAGTGGTAGCAAGTCTTCAGGATTCGTTGACAAAGGTGTGAGTGGTCTGGAGTTAAGTATAGCCTCAATTTGTATTAATGTGGTATTTAGTTCCTCGTAAGTCACATTACAATTGCCCAG
Organism: Parnassius mnemosyne; assembly: GCA_963668995.1. Classification (NCBI taxonomy): domain Eukaryota; kingdom Metazoa; phylum Arthropoda; class Insecta; order Lepidoptera; family Papilionidae; genus Parnassius; species Parnassius mnemosyne. Next base: position 10,166,239 of record CAVLGL010000057.1, read on the forward strand.
CACTCTAACTAAATGATATTTAATGCATTTGACACCAGCCTCCGCAAGCCCAGCAAAATGGGGAGAATAAGGCGGTATGAAATGGAAATTAATTCCTTCATTTGCCATTACCTCAGATAAAGAATTACAATACGTCCTAATAAATTTTGAAATGTCATTGTATGCGCCTACAAAGGAGGTACCATTATCCGAATAAATATTAAGAGGTTTCCCTCTTCTAGACATAAATCTGCGCAAAGCTAATATGAAGGTATTGCTAGTTAAATCACCCACTAATTCAAGATGAATTGACTTAGTCGCGAAGCAAATAAAAATAGCTATATACACCTTTACAATTTTACAACCACGGCCATGGCGAGAAACAGATTGAATTGGTCCCGCATAGTCTAGTCCAATATTTTGAAATGGAAAACCAGAAAGGATGCGTTGGTGTGGTAGGTTGCCCATTATTGGAGAGATGGTTTTTCCTTTCATTCTATTACATCTTACACATTGTCGATAACAAGATCTGGCCAAATTACGACCTCTAATCGGCCAGTACATCTCTCTTATAGTGGCCAACATTAGCTGTGGTCCCGCGTGCATTAACCTTATGTGCTCATAATTGAAGAGCAATTTGGTAAAATAATGAGTGGACTGTATAAGTATGGGATGTTTTTTCTCATAACAGTAATCGGAATTTTCAAGACGCCCTCCAACACGCATTATTTTATTATCATCGAGAAATACATTAAATTTATGCAACGGACTTTTAGTGGGTAAACTTTTATTTTTAATTAACATGGTGTATTCCTCAAATGATTCACTCTGAGATATTCTTATAATAACATTGAGTGCGGTTTGCAACTCTTGATTGCTTAGAGGACCGTGAACGGATTGCTTTCTACAATTATTAATAAAACGCAGCACATAAGCAACGGTCCGATTTAATCTAGTATATTTAGAAAAGCGTTTAAATTCAATTAATTTATTCCCACCTAAATCTTCATTGTTGCTAGAATGAAGTATTCCGTGGAGGATAACATTTGACGATTTAATCTCAGGCAACTCGTGATTAATACTTAAGTAATTTGCAGGCCAGTGAGAGACCTCTTTCTTTAAAAATTCAGGTCCTGACCACCACTTACTCATGAATGAAATATCCTTACAACTCACACCGCGAGAAATATGATCGGCCGGATTACACTCTGTTGGGACATGCCTCCACTCGCAATTTCCAGTCTTCTCTAATATTTCAGCAACTCTATTTCTGACAAAGGGTTGTAGCTTGCTAGGTAACACCTTTAACCATCCTAACACGATGGACGAATCTGTCCAAAAGAAAGTGCGCTTAGCCTGTTGTCTCAGCGATGCTACAACCTTTTGGTAAAGGCGAGCTCCAACAAGTGCACCACAAAGTTCCAGTCTTGGGATTGTTATAGGTTTAAGCGGCGCGACACGACTTTTCGCCATCAATAATTGAATTAAAACCTCACCCTGATCATTAACACTACGCACATATAAACAGGCGCCATATGCTCGCTCAGAAGCGTCCGAGAAAATATGAAATTCAAACAAACTAGGCGAGTCACAAATAACACGACGTGGAATACGTAGAGTATTTAATTTAGGTAAACCGACTATTATCTCAGCCCACATCTTGCTGATTTCTGGCGTCAACTGCTCATCCCATGACAGCTTGAGCAGCCACAACTGTTGAAGAAGCATTTTCATCTTAATTACACAGGGAGATAGAAGTCCTAGTGGATCAAAAATCTGAGAAATTACAGATAACATATCACGCTTTGTTCTACCTGAGAATAGCCCTCCTATAGGGAAACAAAGTTGGTCAGTATGTGATTGCCAACCAAGGCCTAAAGTTTTAGTCGGTTCAAAGCCACCAATATTCAAATCAAGCGGAGAAATATCATTTTCACTAACCAGTTGAGATTCATTCGACTTCCACTTTCGCAAAACCATATGAGCTGATGCAAGTGTGGAAGTCACTTTACAAATCTGTAACCTCGTTAATATCATCCCCTCCCGTTAGCAAGTCATCAACGTAAAAATCGTGAATGATCACTTGAGCAACCTTGTCATCGGTACACTCTAAGCCTAATTGTTGGAGGCACCTAGTTGCCAAAAAGGGAGCACTAGAGGTGCCGTAAGTCACGGTGTTAAGTTGATAAGCTTGAAGCTGTTCTGAAGGGTTATCACGCCAGACAATTTGTTGCAAATAGCGGTCATCGGGATGAATGACTATTTGCCGGTACATTTTCTCAACATCAGCTGTGAGAACGTATTTGTGTAGCCGAAAGCGTAAAAGAATGGACAAAAGGTCGTCCTGTACCACGGGACCTACCATCTGTATATTATTCAAGGAAACACCCGAAGAAGTCGGACTGCTAGCATTGAAAACGACTCTTAATTTAGTAGTAGTACTACTTTCCCGAAGCACACCGTGATGTGGTATAAAATGCATCTTACGTGGTAAATTATCATTCTCACATTTCTCCATATGACCCAGACTTTCATACTCTGACATAAATTCTTTATACATTTCATAGACCTGAGATTGACCTGCTAACCTGCGCTCTAGCGATAGTAAACACTTTTTAGCTCGTGGCCAAGAATCACCTAATACGTCAGGATTATGTTTTAAGGGTATCCTCACGCAAAATCGACCATTTGCCAGTCGCGTGGTGTTTTTTAAAAAGTGTTCTTCGCATAATTTTTCTTCGTTTGAATAAAGAGACGCAGGGCTTACCTCTTCGAGGTGCCAGAAGCGTACTAATTGTTTTTGTATATCTTCATCTAAATCTTTACTAGCCTCATCTTGAAATATTCTTGTAAAATTACATTTAATAAAGTTAACCCCTTTCTTTACATATCTATAATCTATCGGACCTGATACTAACCATCCTAAGCTAGTTTCACAAAGAATCGGCTGACCGTCCCCTAATTTTAATCTCTGCGTTCCTATTAAGTCCCAAAAGACATCAGCACCTATAAGCATGTCAACGGGAGCAGGTGAGTGAAAATTAGGATCTGCCAGAGAAATATTAGATGGAATTTTTAAGTTTGACAAATTAACATATCTAGTAGGTACATTTTGGGTTATTGATGGTAGGACAAAACAATGAAGATTACTAGAGAAGTTATCATTCAATGATTTTATCGATACCTTACAAATCTTCTTGATTTGTGCCGAAGCATTATTAATACCGACTACCGACTGATTTACATTTTGAGCGGGCAAACCTAGCCTTTGATATAACTCTTCAGTTATTAAACAAGCGTTACTGCCACTATCAAGAATAGCACGAGCAATATATGGACAACCATTCTTACCTATAACTTTAATTAATGCCGTCGATAACAATACGTCGCCTTGTTCACTACACGATGCAGTGCCTACCTTTGCGGATAATGACAGATGTGCGTTAGAATTGGATGACAACTGTGAGCCTGTCGAACTGTTTGTTTGTTCGAAATGACCTTGCATAACGGGCTTATTATTACCACTACTCGTGTTAGATGTATTAATATCTGTAATTGGTTTTGACTGGTAATCTGCGACGTGCACGAGAGTGTTATGCTTTCGGTGGCATATTTTGCATCCTGGCTTTTTGCAGTGATTTGCATAATGTCCTGAATTAAGACAATTGAAACATACTTTATACTCTGGCAGTAACTGTAGACGCACATCGTTACTTAATCCAAGAAACTGAGGACAACTGCTTAACTTATGATCACCCTTACATTTAGGACACAGTTTGGCGGAAAAGGCCGAACCGTTTTTATTACCGGTATCCCGCACTGAAACCATTGCCTTAACTTTTGGAGCATATTTTATAGAAGAATTTAAACGGTTAGTAGCACCAGAATTAGACATTTCTAGTGTTTCGATTAAATCGGCTCGATTTTTTAAAAACATCAAAAATATATCGAACGTAATAGGTGTATCTTTCTCCAAACGACCTTTAGACTCTTCCCATTCACGATATGTCTTAGCATCTAATTTTTGAGTAATAATATGAATGAGAAGTGTGTCCCATTGTTTAGTTGGCTCACCGAGAGATTCTAGTGCACGTAAATTTTTATTTATTTGGTCAATAAGACGTTTTAAGTTGACAGACACTTCTTTATTAATTGGTGCTATATTAAATAAGGCTGTCACGTGATTTTGAATTAGTAGTCTTTTATTATCATATCTATCACATAATATAGTCCATGCGACGGTGTAATTAGCTGCCGAGAATTCGATTGACTGTATTACCACAGCAGCGGGCCCTTCCAACGACGCTCTCAGATAGTGAAACTTATTTATGTCATCTATCTCGTCATTTGAATGTATGAGGCTCATGAACGTGTCATGAAACTCTAACCAATTATCATATGAACCATTAAATTTAGGTAGTTGAATAGTGGGCAGTTTAACAAATTTATGATTGCCGGAATGAGAGCCACCGTCACTGCTTACGTCATCTGACTTAATGCAATCTGCTAAGATCCTTTTTGCAAGAGAAAGCGATTTAAAATACAGGGATTCAAACTCAGTTCGTTCTGATATCTGGGCGTCTATATTATCAGTATTACACTCGATGGATAATTGTACCTCATCATATCGTTCATACATTGACTCAATCCTACTAATACGTAATTGCAACTCATTTACCTCAGTAGCAGCCAATGAAGATACCTTCAGTGAATTTAAATAATTTGAAAAAGCTGTTATTTGTCCCTTGTAACTAGCTCGTTTCCTAATTTGCTCCTTATCTTCTGGCATGCTGGCTGGTATTGGGAGACTAGTGCAAATGCCTGAAATTTATACAAACAAGAAGTTTATATTTTATAAAATATAATTCATAAGTAGTTTTATACAATTTTGCTTACAGTTGTAAAGAAATGAAAACTAATTCCCTTACTTATTTTTCAAACTCTTAAATAATTAAACAAAATGGTACATGTACTACCTTGATATTTAACTTTATAATTAACAACAATTAAGGGTAACAAATACAATTCAGACCATCAAACAGCTTCACAGGTATGCCTTAGTATGGGGTGGGAAGTCAGAAGTCCTCCACGTGTGCCTGGTAGTTGCGGGTCCCTCTCGATACGTCTGGAGGGAAGAGCAGATACTGGGCCGGTGCACCCTGGGCGTGGCAGTAATCTTCCTCGAGAAATGAGAAGAAATTCTTACTCCTTGGGGAATGGTACTGCCGCGGCTAATTATTCTGACATGGGGGGGGGGTCCGTTCCGGACCAACGGTGCGTTCCACTGCGTGACCCTCTGATCAGCAGAGGGCATAGCAGAGGAGTGAGGGCGGGCTCGGTGTGCACTTACCCTGCCTCCGGGCAGACAGTGAAGGATTCATCCTTTGCTGTCACCGCCGGTCTCGTAATCCCAGTATCGAAGTGTCGTGGATCACGTCTCGCGGCTTTGATAGGGACCGAGGGTCTTGGCTTAACCGCCCGGACCGCGAGGGAGAAAACCTCTATAAAAAGTTACCCCGAATCTCAAGCGGCGACGCACCGCGAGGGGATGGATGGCTGACGGGGTTCTATGAACAAATCAGTCGTGAGTGCGCTCCTCGCCAGGGTACCTGCAGACCCTCTGGCGAGTAATAAATCCTTTAAATCTGCTTGCCTTGGTAAGGGGTCTCTGCCAAGGTGGACTTTTAATTCCCCCATACTCGTGGGTATAAAAATGGAAAAAAAAGACAAACAAAAAACAAAAACCGCCGGCAACGGCAACGTAGAGGAGAGGAGAAACGATGCGGGGACAGATTCCGACGCCGCATCGAACAGCGAGGGAGGCTCAGAGAGCTCCCGACAAGTGGAGCCTGGGACCGCGGAGACCAGCAAGTTCTTCCGCAAGCGGTCCAGGCGGGATGGCGACCAGGGGTCGGCATCCGGGGAAGAGGAGGTTTCGGCCCGGAAAATCCCCACCAACAGGCGGGGCGGGCTGAGAGGCAAGGGGAGGGAGCTCTCTACAAATCAGAGGGCCGAACAAGAGGCAAAGCTTGCCGAGGAGGGGCGCCACCCGGACGATACGGCTCGGGAATCAGGCGAAGAAACAGATGCGACTGGCGGCTCCGAGGTGGAGCGTAAGGCCAGATTCGTAAAGGAGGTGGAGGCCGCGATCAAGGTCGTGGCCATTAAGCAAAAGTCCTCCTCGAAATTCAAGGCCATTCCCGCGGCCTCCGCCTCCATCATGGCGGCTGCGGAGGCCAACTTTGCTGGGGCTGGGCCTAATGCGGACGAGGTGGCGAAGCTGCGGGCGGACGTGGCCCGCCTGACGTCCGCCATGGAGACTCTCCAGAAGGAGAATGAGAAGCTCCGCGCAGACCTGGCCAGCCTATATGAGCCTGCCTCTCGCGCGGCGCCCCAGACGCAGCGCCCAAGCCAGCCCGTGCCGGTGGAGAACCAGGTTCTGAACCTGGTCCGGCAGGAGCTGGCTGCCTTCCAGCACCGGTTCTCCGTGCTGGAGGGCATCGTCCTGCGCCCCCCCCCCCCCTAGGGGCAAACAAGACGGCGGCGAGGCCGGCAACGGCTTCTTACGCGACGGCCACGGCTGCCGCATCCAGGCCGGGGCCGTCCAGCCAGCCCTCGGGTGGGGCTGCAGTTGCCCCTCCCCCCCCTGAAAAGCCAGCTCCGGCAAAACCGATACCGGCTGAACCGGTTCCGGCTAAGCCGGCGACGGGAAAGAGAGGCAAGGCGAAGGCGAAAAAGGGCAAGGCGGCAGCACAGGTGATGGCTGCGCCAGCCCCAGTGCCTGCGGCGAATGGGCCAGCGCCAGCGGCAAGCCAGCTGCCGCCGCCGCCACCGCCCCCCCAGCTCCCTACACCTCCCACGGCAGAAGCCGGTTGGCAGGTGGTCGGGGACAAAAAGAAGGGGAAGAAGGCAGCCAAAAAGGCCAAAGAGCAGGAGCGGCAGCACCAGTTCAGGGCGCGCAAAATCGCGGCTAGGCTCCGCGCCCCGAAGACCGCAGCTGTAGTGATTACACTACAGCCGGACGCGGAAAAGAAGGGCGTTACCTACCGCGATCTGCTCGCGAAGGCGAAAGAGGCGGTGGATCTCGGGGAGCTCGGGATCACTGGGGGCCTCCGGCTCAAAGTCACCCAGACGGGGGCCCGTATGCTGGAGATCCCCGGGGAATCCAGTGGCGCGACTGCAGACGCTCTGGCTGCGAAGCTCAGAGCGTCCCTGAACGCGGACGAGGCCCGAGTGTCCAGGCCCGTCAGATGCGCAGACCTGCGCATCATGGGTCTGGACGACTCGGTATCGGAGGAGGAGTTGGTGGCCGCCGTCGCCAGGTCCGGGGGGTGCACTACTGACCAGATCAGGTCAGGCGCCATACGCCCGGATCAACGGGGTATGCATGCCGCCACGGTGTGCTGCCCTGTTACGGCGGCCAAAACCATAGTGGAGGGCCGAAGGCTTCTGGTGGGCTGGGTCTCAGCGCAGGTTAAGCTGCTGGAGCCCAGACCTCTGAGGTGCTACCGCTGTCTCGTGGGGCATCACGTATCAGTGAAATGCGCCTCGGAGGTTGACCGCAGTGGCCTCTGCTTCCGCTGCTGTCAGCCCGGACACATATCGGCGACCTGCTGCGCCACGCCGCACTGTGATGCATGTGCGGCGACCGGCAAGCCAGCCGATCACTGGGCCGGAAGCAGGGCCTGCGTGTCACCCGCCAAGGCCAAGGCCGCGGGTAGGGGAAGGCCCTCCTCCGCCGCCACCGCCTCTATGGCCACCGCCGCATCTGCAACTGCCGCCGCCGCCGCTGTCACTGTCGCCGCCACCGCCGCCGCGACACCGACGCCTGCAGAGGGGCGCTCCGTGGAGGAAGCTGAAATGGAATGCCTATAACGGCCCCATTAAGCTTCCTCCAGGCGAATATCAACCACTGCGCCTGCGCTCAGGATCTGTTGCTCCAGAGCATGGCGCAGTGGTCGATTAACATCGCTGTGGTCGCTGAGCCGTATTTTGTCTGGCCTAGGAAGGACTGGGTGGCGGACCTTAACGGCTCAGTGGCCATCATTTCTTCGGCCGCCGCCGGTACCCCGACCCTTGAAGGTGTCAGGAGGGGTCAGGGGTGCGTAGCAGCACGGTTCGGGGAGTTCGTCGTTGTGGGGGTGTACTTCTCCCCGAACCGATCTCTCGCCGAGCTCCACAACTCTCTTGCAGAGCTGAGAGCAGTCGTCGTCGGAAGCTATCCCCTCCGCGTGCTTGTCCTCGGGGACTTCAATGCCAAGAACTTGGCTTGGGGTTCTCGTCGTACAGATGTGCGGGGTAGGATGGTGGAAGACTGGGCTCTGGAGACAGGCCTGGTCGTCCTAAATCGGGGTTCTGTCCCCACGTGTGTGCGGATGCGGGGCGAGTCGGTGGTGGACATTTCGTTCGCTAGCCACACTCTGTCGCCGCGTGCCATTGACTGGCGAGTCATAGAGGGGGTGGAGACCTACTCCGACCACCGGTACATCCGGTTTGACGTCTCCACCCAGCCCTCGAGCGCGCCAGTCCAACAGGCCCCGAGTGGTCCGCGTTGGGCGCTGAAGCAGCTGGACCGGGAGCTCCTCCTGGAAGCCTCGATCGTGCAGGCCTGGGTGTCATCACCGGATAGGCCTGCCGACGTCAATGATGAGGCAGGGTGGTTCCAGGAGGCCATGTCCGAGATATGTGACGTGGCAATGCCCCGCGTCCGGCCAGGAAGCGCCCGGCGTCAGGTGTATTGGTGGTCGCGTGAGCTGACGTCTCTGCGCGAGGCGTGTGTCGCCGCGCGACACCTGTACGCCAGGCATCGCAGGCTCCGCATTCGTCCACCGAATGCGGCATCCATTGAGGCGGAGCTGTACGAGGGATACAGAGCGGCGAAGACCGCCCTCCGGGAGGCTGTCATGCGGGCCCGGGATCGGGCCCGTGAGGAGATGCTGGAGACTCTCGACAGAGATCCTTGGGGGCGCCCTTACAAGATGGTGCGGGATAAACTCCGCACCTGGGCCCCCCCGCTGACGCAGAGTCTCCGGCCTCAGCTCGTGGAGGACGTGGTGAGCGCTCTGTTTCCTGCGCGAGGGGAACATCCGCCCCCGCCTATGGCTCCGCCACCTGCGGTGCCGGAAGCGGACCACCAGGACGACGACGACGGCATCCCGGAAGGAACCGGGATAGACCTGAGAGTGGCGGTACGTAGGCTCAAGGCCAGGAATACCGCCCCAGGACCCGATGGCTTGCCTGGCAAAGCCTGGGTCCTGGCCTCGGAGGCTCTCGGGCCCCGACTGGAGGGGCTCCTAAGCGCATGCTTGGAGAGAGGCCAATTCCCGCTTCGTTGGAAGACGGGGAAGCTGGTCCTCATTCGGAAGCCGGGGCGCCCTGCGGACTCTCCGTCCGCATACCGGCCCGTGGTGCTGCTCGACGAGGTGGGCAAGCTCTTTGAAAGAGTCATTGCAAACCGCCTCGCCGAGCACCTTGCGAGGACGGGGCCGGATCTTGCGGAACACCAGTTTGGTTTCCGCAAGAGGCGCTCTACGGTGGACGCCATCATGCGCGTGAGAGCCCTCACGACGGGGGATGCAGTGGCCAGGGGGGGGGGGGGTTGTTTTGGCGGTGTCTCTCGACATCGCCAACGCCTTCAACTCCATGCCCTGGAGCTGCATTAGGGAGGCACTCCGGTATCACCGGGTGCCGACCTATCTCCGTCGTATAGTCGGGGACTATCTGACGGATAGGGCCGTCATCTACCCCGGTCGCAACGGTGAGTGGAACCGGCGAGAGATGTCGTGCGGTGTCCCACAAGGTTCGGTTCTGGGGCCGCCCCTGTGGAACATCGGTTACGACTGGGTGCTGCGCGCCGACCTCCCTACCGGCGTCAGCGTAGTTTGCTACGCTGACGACACGCTGGTACTGGCACAGGGGGGGTCGTACGAGGCGGCGGCGGAAAACATGACACGCGGGGTTGCGATAGTCGTTGAGAGGATCCGGCAGCTGGGTCTTGAGGTGGCTCTGCACAAGTCCGAGGCCATGCACTTCCATGGTCCTCGGAACAGGCCACCACCGGGATCCTCAGCGATGGTAGGAGGGGTATCCATCGGCGTCGAGTCGACGTTGAAGTACCTAGGACTCGTCCTCGACGGCCGATGGAACTTCGTTGAGCACTTCCGACGTTTGGCTCCCAAACTGGAACGGACCGGGGCTGCCTTCAGGCGGCTCCTGCCGAACCTGGGGGGGCCAAACGCCTCCTGCCGGAGGCTCTACGCGGGGATTGTGCGGTCCATGGCCCTTTACGGGGCCCCGGTGTGGGCGCGTGGTTTGGCGCGGCTTGCCGTCCACCACCTGAACGCGCCCCAAAAGGTGGTTGCCGTAAGGATGGTTCGCGGCTACCGCACGATCTCCCGCGAGGCAGCGTGCCTCCTTGCCGGATTGCCGCCATGGGATCTGGAGGCGATAGTCCTCGCGCGCCTGCACGAATGGCGCACGGAGGCACTATGCCGGGGGGAAACCCCGCTGCCGCGGCAAGTTGTCGTGCAGCGGACAGACTTCCGGCACGATCTCATGGCGACATGGAGAGAGCGACTGTCGTAACCCCGTGCTGGGCACGCCACTATAGCGGCGATAAGACCCCTCTTTGAGGAGTGGCGAGAGAGACGCCACGGCGTCCTCACCTTCCGCCTGACGCAGGTCCTCACCGGACACGGTGTGTTCGGGAGGTTCCTGCACCGAATCGGGCGGGAGGAAACGCCCGGGTGCTCCCACTGCGAGGATCGACCGGAGGACACGGTGGAGCACACCGTGGAGGTGTGCCCTGCCTGGGCGGAGCAACGCCGTATCCTCGTAGCGGCGATAGGCGGCGGCGACCTCTCGCGTCCGGCCCTGGTCGAATCCATGGTCCGGAGCGAGACGGAATGGGATGCCGTCACCACCTTCTGCGAAGCAGTGATGCTAGCGAAGGAGGTGGCGGAGCGGGAGAAGGAGAGAGCAACAGCTTTCCTTCCCGGCCGCCGCGGAGACGCCCCGGGCGTCGGGGGCTACGTCGTGGCCCCCGGCCACCGTAGGCGCGGGCCTGTGGACGGCGAGCAATGGGTAGCTCGCCGTCCGTCCGTCTAACGACGACAGGCCGTGTCGACGGCGCGTTTTGTTCCACGCGCGCCTCAAAGAGCTGTCAGCAGCGTGAAGGGGCCCGCAAGGGCCGACGCCTGCCGGGGCTGCGGGCTGTTCGAAAGAGATACCGCGGCTCCGGAACGTAAGGGCACTGAAGGAACACGGATGGTTTTTAGTCAGTAAAAGTCTGACACTCCCTTCCGCTCCACCCAGAGCTAAAGGCGTCATTTGATGATTTTCCATCCGCAAAAAAAAAAAAAAAAGGTATGCCTTAGTATGTAATAAATAATATTATGCAATTTTTTCAATTATACACTCTCTTGACTTATTTTTTAAAAAACAGTTTAAACCAATAACGAGAAAAAAAAAATTATAATATCGTCAATATAATTTAACTAAGCTTTATAATTTGATTTAATCATGATTTGACGGTTATTAGAAACTATATAAAACAATATTAAATGAATTTTAGCCGATTAAATACCTTAAGTTATACGTAATTATTTTATAGGTAATTTGGTACTAACCTGATAAATTAGCAGTCGATTTACACAAAATACTACCTGATAATGAGTGCTGGGTTAAATAAATTAAATAATAGTCCAATATCTAAGGGGCTAAGACTCCAGATTTCTTGGTTAAATATCTTCACTCCCTCGGTGGTATTTCCACAACGAATATTTAAGACTTCCCAAGCGTATTCCACTAAATAATATCTTGTCCAATTACGTTTTTTCAAATCCGGCTCGAAGGACCATGAATAGGAATTTGATCTCTTTTTAATAATAAAATGCAGTAATTTGCTCAATCGACCTTTACTTGATCTCTAAATTTTACAACGACGACCGGTATAACATTTTTTAAACATACCTACACAGCTTACGGACTAATATTGGCATGAGAACTGCTAATATAATTTGACAGGCGCTTCAACAGAGGTATTTTCCGAACTAGTGGTAAATAAAAAATGACTTTCAATAAGTAATAATAATAATAATAATAAATATTTATTTCATTTCGGATTACACATGTTGACATACAGGAAACAAAATGATTACAATTAATAAAGTAACAATAAGTCTAACAAAAATATCATGCTATGATAAAATTAAAACTATGTGTAGCTTAATAATGTAGAATCTACAAAAGAAGATAGAAAATTCATATTTATAATATTAGCTACCTGCCTGAACTAGGTTGAGTACCTGTGTTTCAGACATCACTTATATAATCGGTTTAATAATGTAGGACACTAGATATTTAAATAATTAAACTAAATTGTATAATAAATAAAATAACTAAATAACAATTATTTATTGCCTACAATTAATACAAACTATTTTAGTATATCTAACAACTTCTCTGTGTCTTCGTAATTTAATTTATTTAGAAATTCCCTTACACTTATATTACAGTCCTTATAACTTAGACTATATACCTTTAGTGACTTGTTGAGCTTGTTATATAGAAAGGGTCCTAAAAATATGTAAAATTTGTTCACAAATGCGTGTTTGGTTTTTGGGTTTACACAAACTAAGTCCATTCTTCTCCTGTCTATGGATTTTAGTTAAATGGAAGTTCGGTATGCTGTTTAAATATGATTTTCAGGATAAACAACTGACGTACAGTTAGTACACTTTAATTTTATCTACAATATTAAAAACTATGATAATAAAAAAAAACTAAAACTAGAAACTTAATTATCATATAGTCCTACTCCCCGCGGTATCGTGCCAAGAACGCTGGCTGCGTTTCCCCGCTGAATGGCTATACTTAGCCTTTGAGCGAGGAAAGAACCAGCCTTCTTATCACCAGCAGCAACGACCAGCCGCGGATGGAGTTCCTTTAGGAACTTCACTGCACGTGGACCCCACGGACCGATAGTCTCTACAGCAAATGGCACAAATATGTAGTCATCTCTCAGAGACTCATATTTGCGCCACTTACTCAGTTTAGCTGCCTCTGATGCCGCCCCGGCTTTAAACGAGGTACCCCTGAGATGAGAGGCCGCCAGAGTGTCTACGCAAGTAGCATCCCACACTAGGGCTTTACCTCTCTCCCAAGGGACCAATGTCATACCGTCGGGTCTCTTGCCGTCGTCTCTAAATATTCCACAAGGCTCTAAAACCGAGGGAACATTTATAGAGGCAAGAGCCCTTCGGATGACATCGTTCAAAGAGCTGTGTCATGAAAATCTACCAGCGTTTTTCTTACATGAAAGTCCGTGAAGCCCAAACTTGTCGACGCTGCTACCACAGGGGCACTGATGGGGTTGACAAATCGCTGCTCCTAGCCGGATTCCTACGGCAATACGCAAGGTTTCCCTATCAAGTAATGTGCCGAGATTACTTGATGGTAAAGCGTGTAACCAGTGACTAGATTCCTTAGTCGAAACAGCTAGAAGGCGTGCCTTATCTTGGTCACTATGGAAATTATGAAACAAATCCTTCTGTACGCTCTGTACCAACGGAATATCCCACTGTTTTTGTTGGTTAACTTCCAGTGGAATATTTTCACCAGGACAGAGCGTTTGCCATGTCTGCCCTGCCTCCGTAGCAAAGCATAGGTCTACTTTATTATTTAAAATTATGTTACATAAGTCACCGACACTATGCACGGAAGCAAGGAAAGCAGGCAATGCAACGCTAGAAAGATTTCTCACACCAATGCCACCAAATTTTATAGGTAAAGTAGCTTGAGTCCAGGCTGTTGTATTTAAGGTTAAATTTAGAATTTTTTCTATAGCAATTTTAAGATTATTATCAATATCTTGTAAAATATCCGAACATTCCCAGACTGGACTCGAGCGGAGTAAGTATGTAAATCTAGGTACAAGAAGACAATATTTTAAAATAGTAAGAGCTATGTGGGGGTTTAATTTATACAATTTATCAACGTGGTTTAAAAACTGATCAAATTTTGTTTTTAAAACAGGTTTAATACTATCGAAAAACAACGGGGCACCTAGCAGGTATGTATTCCGTATTGACAGTTTTTATTCCTGGACAAATATGATTAAAATTTTGAATTAAAGTGTCTCTATGAGAAGTAGATAAATTATTGGAAAAAAATATTTCACATTTATTGCTATTTGGTTCAAGGCCAATATTTTTAAAATTTCGAAAAATATGAGTAAGATCGCTGAGGACGTCATCTGCTCTACCTCCCAGTGTACCGTCGTCTAGGTACCAGACATTCAGCTTGGATTTCAAATTTGAAATAATGGATTGAATTCCCAAACTGAAAAGTGCTGGACCCAGAGGGTCACCCTGCTGAACACCAACAGCAGAATCGATAACATGGTTTTCGTAAAACAAGTTAGTATTTTGACTATAACATTGCCAAACGTAATGATAAATTTCGGGGGTATTGTTAGCCACTTCTTTCAGCAAGGTTACCCTATCGATAGAGTTAAAAGCATTCCTTAGGTCAACCTTTACAAGAACATCTGCATCAGAGTTTGTTAAAAATGTACGCACTGAATGTACCGCCGCCTCACAGCCACCTCTAGTGCCAAAACCTAGTTGAGTAGGCTGAAATTTGGTCTTAAGGTTAGAGATTATGTACCTGCAAGCTAATTTTGAAGTTAAGCGTCGAAATGTGGAACCAACAGCAATAGGACGGCTACCGTTATCCTTTTTTTTTTGAAGGCACATAATCTTGCCCCATATAAGAATGGAATGAAATTTGGATTAACATTACCAGAAAGCATAAAGTTACATAATTTTGTAATGTCTTTAAGAAGTACTCCGCCGGCGTCACCGGCAGAAGCGCTTACAAGATCTTTAAGATGTTGAGGCGTAATTCCGTCAATGCCGCCAGCAGAGCCACTCGAAAATGACATAATTGCTTTTAAAGTGTCTTTTTCCGAAATTTGTAAAAGTTGCATAGAAGTCTTGGGAGGCAGCAGTAAACCCTGAGACGGTTTGACCGAAGGATGCTTTTGACGAAGGCTTTCTAGAGTTTCAACATTATGAGGAGCCAGGATGTCGTCTGAGAATAAAATACGGGATGCATTTTTTAAGTCGCCATCCATTACTTTCGACTCAACTACTTTTTTTAAATCAAATTTAGGACGTGGTCGAGATAAATGAGTATTAATTGGGTAATCTAAATTTTGAAAAGATGTCTCTTTTATTTGAGACGTAATTGATTTATTTATTGTTTTATCAAAATGAAAATGGGAATACGCGAAAGTAAATAATTTTTGCCAACTATTTTCACTATTAGTGAAACAATTTTGAATAGTGCATGACAATGCTTTAGCAAGCTGCATCCTCGCACCTCTAGGAATTCTTTTAACCACTGGTACATTACGATAATAATTGTATATTTGCTCCGAAAAAAGGGAAACGTGTCAATAGAGGAATTGCTAAAAAAGTTATGAATTTCTACGGCAGGCTGTGAAGCCGAAATACTTTTACTATGGCATCGTTTAATATGTATATTTAATCCCCTTTTACCTTTAAACAGCCTACCGTCAGCACAATTTTGACACTGTAGGAAATCCGGCTGTGAATGTAGAGGAGCAGAGATATTCATTAAAAAATCTAAACAGATCTCTACAACACTCAAAAGTCTTTATATTACATATTCATATTAACTTGAGATGTGCTGTACCCCGCATCTTTTCCTGAAACAACCATTTACGGCCTGGATTTATTCCATATTGATAAACATTGTATATATAGTCGTTACGCTTTGACAGTTGTCAACGGCGCAGCAGAAATATTTTTCTTTATTATTTAGTATTATGTCTGAAATCTAAAAATAATTATTATAACAACTCTCTTATATATTTTCTGATCTTTTTGTTGAAATTTGTAAACCAGAATTGGCCTCCAAATAACAAAATAAAATAATATAATTATACGTAGCTTTTGACAGCGAAAAATTTTGACATGTTTTTTCATGCCAAGTACACTACATGCCAAGTACAGTTGATGTGTAGGAAACATGAATGGACGGAAAGTGGCTACCTTTAGAACTGCTCTCTGAGCACGTTCTCGTGGGAACAATATTGTTTTAGAAGCACCACCCCAGGAAGTAATGCCATAAGTGAGTATGGATTGACACAAAGCTAAATAGACCTGTCTTATCAATTTGAAGTCAGCGACGTTACGAAGATATTTAAAATAAGTATTATGTAATAATTTATACTGAATAAAAGATATTCTATTCTATTCTACCTCTAAGGGAGTGGGGGGGGGCTTAAAACCATAGACTTAGAACATACTAGCGTAAGTATATTCGAAGTCTATGCTTAAAACATAGCGTCCGTCATTATTTCTTTTGTGAAGATAACTTTAAAAAATGTTTCTACATGGTGTTATCAAAAATAACTAACTTAAATATAAAAAAATTAAAATATAAAAAAATATAAATAAAATTGCAGCCTAATTACGTCCCACTGCTGGGCACACGCCTCCTCTCATTTCGGAGAGGGTTTTAGGGTAAGGAAATGTCCGGCGCGCTGCCCCAATGCGTGTTAGCGAACTTCATATTTCTTCGAAATATTTTTTTTCTTATTTCTCAGACATGCAGGTTTCCTTACGATGTTTTCCTTCACCGCCGAGCACGTGGGAAATCAGCACTTAAAATTTCAATTAACAATTTCATTGGTGCCGGAGGGGATCGAACCCGGGTTGCTCGAGTACTGTGAAACATACAGCCAGCGCTAACCATCTGAGCTACCATCTGATTTATCAAATGAAAACTAAATTCAAATTTAATCTTATAGAAGACTGAAATTAATAGATGATATTGAATTATGTCATCATCATCATTCATCATTACAGCCTTTCATAAGTCCACTGCTGAACATAGGCCTCCTCCAAGGAATACCACAAAGCACGGTCCTGAGCAACCTGCATCCATCGACTTCCTGCATGTCTTACCAGGTCGTCACTCCATCTCGTGGGGGGTCGCCCTACACTTCGCCTACCGGTACGAGGCTGCCAATCAAGAACCTTTCTTCCCCATCGGTTGTCGGTTCTTCGAGCTATATGGCCGGCCTACTGCCACTTCAGCTTACTAATCCGTTGGGCTATGTCGGTTACTCTGGTTCTACTGCGGATATCCTCATTCCTAAGTTTATCACGCAGAGAAACTCCGAGCATAGCCCCCTCCATAGCTCGCTGAGCGACATTGAGCTTCCTCATACGGCCAGCAGTGAAGGACCACGTCTCAGTTCCATAAGTCATCACTGGCAACACGCACTGTTTGTACAATTTCGTTTTAAGGTTTTGAGGTATGTCTGATGAGAAGATGTGTCGTAGCTTCCCGAACGCTGCGCAGCCGAGTTGAATCCGTCGATTGACCTCTCGGTCGAAGTTGGACTTACCTAGTCGGACTATTTGTCCCAGGTAAACATACTCGTCAACAACTTCAAGCTTAGTGCTCTCAACAACTACCGGCATAGGTGTGACATGGACATTAAACATAATCTTTGTTTTGTCCATCTTCATCTTTAGACCAATCCGTTTGGAGACACTATTGAGGTCATTAAGCATAGTGCTTAGGTCTTCCAGCGATTCTGCTATAAGGACTATATCGTCGGCAAATCGAAGGTGAGTGATGTACTCGCCATTGATGTTAATACCGTATCTTTTCCAGTCCAGAAGCTTGAAAACGTCTTCCAATGCAGTGGTGAAGAGTTTCCGAGATATAACATCAGCCTGTCTTACACCTCTCTGCAATTAGATAGGTTTCGTACTCTGGTTCTGTACTCGGATAGCCATCGTAACTCTACTGTACAAACACTTCAGTCCTTCGATATACCGACAGTCAACTTGGCAACGCTGAAGGGACTGCAACACGGGCCAAATTTCAACGGAATCAAAGGCTTTCTCATAGTCTTTATACGCCAGACATAGTGGTAAATTGTACTCTTCGGACGTCTGTACAATTTGCCGAATGGTATGTATGTGGTCTATAGTGCTAAAGCCCTTTCGGAAACCGGCTTATTCTGGAGGCTGGAAGTCGTCAAGTCTGCGCGCGAGACGATTTGTAATGACTCTCGAAAACAGCACGTAGACGCGGCTCAGAAGGGAAATCAGTCTGGAGTTCTTCAAGAGAGCGTTGTCACCTTTTTTGAAGAACAAGACCACCGCACTTCTGCTCCACGCCTCCGGTGTAATGCCACCATGGAGGACGGAATTAAAGAGCTTCTGAAGGACTTCAAGTACCGGTCTTCCACCCGCTTTCAGAAGCTCCGCTGTAATTCCATCCTCGCCTTGGGCCTTGCCGATTTTAAGGTGCTGGAGAGCCATTCTAATCTCGCTCAGACTGACGTCCGGGATATCTTCGGAATAGTGTCGGATGAGACTCGCTTTGGATCGTTACTCACACTTGCTGCCCATAGAACCTCTCAATCACACCACATTCGGTCTTCAGCTTTGACAGTTAGCTCTTTCTGGCAGACAGATCTCTGCAAAGACGTTGGAGTCTTGGTTCCGCTCGATCGCTTCTTCAATACGAGCTGTATTGAAGTTGCGTAAGTCCCGCCGCATGCATTTGGAGATCTGTCTGTTCAGTTGCCTGTATGCTGTCAAATCTGTTGAAGAATGTAACTTCATCTCCCGTCTAACAGCCATGATATTAAGAGTATAATCGGAGAGTTTTTGTGTTCTTCTGCGGCTGGTCTTGCAAAACTTAGCTCCGACCGCATGGACAGTTTTCACGAGCTTGTCATTCATATCTTTCATTTCATTGCAGTCTTCTAGGCACTGAAAACGGTTTTGTAACTCGAGCTGAAAGGTTTCGGGACTTTGGAACAGAGCACGAGGGGGACGGAGCGTTGAGTTAATTAGACGAGATCTCTTCAACTTAACGTTTAGGTTCAGTGTGCCTCTAACCAATCGGTGATCACTGCCGGTTTTCAGACATCACTGAACAGTTGTCGTCTGGTCGTCATAATGAAGTCAATCTCATTTTTTGTCGAACCGTCGGGGCTCGACCAGGTCCACTTCCTGTGGGGCCGCTTCTGGAAGAAAGAGTTCATCATAAAGAGTCCCTCTCTCTCTCCATGAAGTCGGCCAGCTGCTGGCCCCTTGGGTTCCGTTGGCCTATTCCATATTTCCCTAATTTTAGCTCACCGTTCTCTCTTGTGCCTAGTTTTGCATTGAAGTCTCCCATTAACACCGTATATTGGGTTTTGGAGGAATGCATGGCTCTAGAGATATCCTCATACATTTCCTCCACCTCCTCATCGGGGTGTGCCGAGTTTGGTGCGTAAACCTGTATGACCTTCAGCGAATACCGTTTGGTGATTCTGAGTATAAGATACGCAACCCTCGTCGACACACTCCCGATCTTTACAACGTTGTTAACGAGAGACTTGTGGACGATAAATCCGACACCTCCTTGGGACAGATGGTCGCCCTCCCGGTAATAGAGCAAGTTGCCGGATTCGAGGATTACCGTGTCCTCCCCATCTCTTCGGACTTCGGATAATCCTATAATATGCCGGCGCAACTTGTCTATCTCTTCTTCCAGCTCCACGATCTTCTGGTCAGTCCTCAGGATTCGTGCGTTGTACGTTGCCAGGTCGAGTCGTCTAAGGTGGCAACCGAACCTCCACCGGAGATTACTTAAAAACTTAAATTATCATACAGTCTACTCCCCGTGGGACTGTGCCAAGGCTCTAAATATTAAACTTTGGTGACATGTTTCAAATATTATCGAAAACAATCAACCACACAGGACATGATTGTTATAGCGCCACAAGTGCAAACCGAGAGCCAAGGTAACACGGGAGCCTAGCGCTCGTCGTAAGTTTCACAGGCAAGCGACCCAGGTTCGAATCAACTTAATAACATTTTCTACACACTACAAGTTACTAACAATTGCATTGGAAGTGTATTTTAAAGAAAGCACCGTGAGGAAACCTGCATACCAATAAAATATTTTGAGAAAATTTGAAGTTCGCCAACACACGTTGAAGCAGCGCGGACTCATTGATCCTATCAAAGATGTGAGGAGGCCTGTGCCCAACAGTCAGATTTGCTCACATATTATTATCATAACATTTCAATACAGAAATTCTAATGCAAAAACAACTCAAAAAAAGTTTATGGAACGTTTAGATACTCGCCGAGGACATACGAATAGGTACGAGTACGAACATGTATACGACTTGTTAGGACGTGCTCGTTACCTGGCCCTAGTATTCGCCTGTTTTCCACTCGATGACGATTTTTTAGCACGAGTCAAAGGATTGTTAATGTGTTATCGTATCAGTGTTTATTAAGTCATCATGATGTTGAACCGTGAACTACTCGTATCATTATAATTTACTCGGCGAATCTACCGTTATAATTTTTTCTAATATATTTCTTTGACAAAATATAAGTATGATTTCAGTTCAGCTGAAATAAAATTTTTGACAAGTGCGAAACTACTTTTATTAATTCTACTTAATACTAACTATTTCTACTACTGTTGTTTTTTCTTCATTTTTCATTTAAAATATTAGTTCGTGTGTAAAATTTAAGTATGTCGAAGCAACGAGACATATGTATGTACGTCATTCATGTTTTAAAAATCTACCTGGAACGAATACAGACGAATATGAAGGTATGCTCGTTGTACTCTTCTACGAATAACTCGGCGAGTTATTCGGCGAGTTGTTCATTCGATAATTATCTAAACGTACCATTAAATAAAGAATGTCATTAAATTTCTAATACCTAAAAGTAAATATTCCTTTAAAATTTAAAAAAAATTTTTTCTGACATCGCTGAAATGCGGGTTGCCCCTAGCAGCGTCGCAGTTCGTCCAGTGTTCGCATGTTTCCTATTCCTCGTTCTACGTGAATGACGTCAATGAACAGGTCCACACATACATATTTCTGACGGGTTGTACCTGTATCCCTTTTTTAGATTTAATTAACATTTTCTCACTACAAGAACACAAAGAGTACCCAAAAACACTCCTATTCATTATATTGTTAGAATTATAAACACGTTTGTATTATCCGTGAATATTTTACTTTATGAGGTACTTGTTGAGTTTCGTCACATTTGTTTCTGTAATATTGCCAGTACGTTTTAACTACAACTCTTGATGGTTCGCTTTTTAGGTATTTGTAATTTAGCTGAAAGTAACAAGGTGTACAGTTATGAGGTCGTGTCAGTAACTTATTTTAATTACGCTATAAAAAGAGAAATAGATACAAATATTGTTGAAGCTTGTTTCACGAACGTGTGAAAATTGGAAGGAGTCTTTTAACACCTATATCTCGCTTCCATTAAAAGTATTTCTCTAGACGGTATTGCCCTTTTTATTGTACTTTTTTTCACTC
The DNA here is from genome assembly GCA_963668995.1 of Parnassius mnemosyne. Lineage (NCBI taxonomy): Eukaryota > Metazoa > Arthropoda > Insecta > Lepidoptera > Papilionidae > Parnassius > Parnassius mnemosyne. Next base: position 10,187,621 of record CAVLGL010000057.1, read on the forward strand.
CGTCGAAATTTAATAAACATCCACGTTATATTATTTGTCGGAATGTTTAATCACCATTAAGAATAGGATTCAGTAAGCTACAGTAACAATTGCTCGGTCATATAGCTCAAAAAACGACAATTGGTGGGAAAAAAAGGTACTCGAATAGCAGCTTCCTATCGTAAGAGAAGCTAAGGGTGGCCTGCCACTAGATGGAATGACGAAGTGAACGGTAAACGATACAGGAAGACGCTGGATGCAGGTGGCTCAGGCCCGTGGTTTGTGGAATCCCACGCTGAGCAAGTGTTTTTATACCCATCAATCAGAAGCCATAAGTTTCTGGCCGTTTCTAAAGTCGTCATTTACAACACCCGTACAATATTCATTTATATATAAGTTATACCTTTTATATTATGTACGTCCGATTGCAGCACAGGCCTCTTGTGAATGATTTTTCTTCTCATTCTCGTTATACATTTATGTCACGTCCTTGAAATATTGTACTATTTCAGATATGCAGGTTTTCTGACAAAGCTGTTTATCGCTGCCGAGGACGTGGTAAACAAGCCTTTAAAATTGCAATTAATAATTTCGGCATATTCGGTCCAATTTTCGACTAGTGCTTAGCGCCTTAACTACCGCGACACCTTTATATATGGATTTGAAAATTTTGATAACAGACAAATGTGTTGTAACAGCAAATAAACTTTTTTTCTACAATAGTCTAATGTTTATCTCATGTCAATCAATATCACGGGTTCGAATCCGCATTCCGTTAACTATCATTAATCACTCCTAACACAAGCATTAAAGCTTGAGTCAATGGAACCAGTAAAAATAATTATATTGTTACTGCTATTTTTTTATATAAAAAATCATGTAAATGTTACAGTTATAAACTGTAAAGATAGTATTGCTCAATGGCGTTGCTACTATAGGTGCCGCCCAGTGCAGATATTGTGGTGTCACCACAAGAATGAAACTTTTAAAAATAATAAAAATCATATAAATCCGACAGATCAGCAAAATAAATGTCCCCAAAAAATAGTAGTTTATTTTAAAAAGCTGTTTTTATAGAACGTATTACGATCAAAGACTAATAAAGACTTGTGTTAATCCACCTCGCACTTACCTTTTACAACATTTTATAAAAGCTTCTATAAATCTTGATTTTGTAAGCAAAGAGCATTAAACATCAATACAGATCACGCTAAGTAATAATTTAATATCGCTAAAGTACTTGAGAATTTCTTAGCGACGGACATTGCTAATGTAACATGTAATTAAAAGCGGTTAGTGTAATAATGTCGTGTGGTATCTACGTTAGATAAAATTAACAAATGTTCTTACAGTCCACCTGATGGTAAGTGGCTACAGCAGTCCTTGTACACCTGCAACCAACTTCAAAAAAAGAAGGCTACTGATGCGTTGTCATCTCTGAGGACTAAGATGGAATGCCTCATTTCCAGTAAACCGGTTCTCTACACTCATTATACGAAACAGCGTTAAGCTGCTATTTTACGCTGGTATTCTGTGAGAGTGTGGTCATTCCCCGGTCGAGCCGACCTATTTGTGCTACAACTGTTCTACTAATATAGCTGCAGCATGGCTCTACCAAGTAAAATAAATGACTTAATGTAGATATGTAAGCTCATTAATGAAATCAATATGGTAAGAACCAATTTTCACAGTTTCTAGCACAATTGTAAGGTAGTCCGCAATTAAATATTTATGCTCAATTTTTTTTTGTACCACGTACCATCAGGTAGACTGTGTGCTAGTTTGTCAACCTTAATCTATGAAAAAGTTTACTTTTAAAAAAGTTTTTCATAGGTTTTCGGTCATCTGTTCATATCAACCACCTTGTTATGCTAACCGTCGACGATATCTACAATCCTTAGATAGCTTATTACAAAAATACTCTAGCAGGAACGTCATATTTACAGGTGATATAAACATTAATACGATGTCTTTTGACACTCACAATAATCAATTACACGAATATCTGTGCATATTAGCTACTCATGGCTTAGACCCAGACCATGTGGTGTTACAGACCCAACGAGGCTTAACAACTGTCTCGATCACTTTATGATAAAGACGACGGTTTTTCCACCATTACTAGATCACAGTCCTATCCTATCACATATAAAAAATACTCGATTATTGAAGACAAAAAACACACAGACCAAACAGGTATTAGACTACGCCCGGGCGTTAAATAATCTAAGTGTCACAGACTGCTCAAACTATTTTATGTTGCGTGATGTAAATAAAACTGCGGAACATCTTGTCAAAATTGTTACAAATATCATTAACGGGTGCACAAGCACAAGGTACATATCCAAAAAGAAAGCACCTCTTAAGCTATGGATTACGATAGGCATTGTGAGATCAATTCGCAAATGACATAAGTTGCATAAAAAGGCCAAACTACGACCGAATGATGACACAATTAACATATATTTAAAATATAGGAACACTTGCAATAAAATAATAAAATCTTTGAAGCAGCAATATTATCAAAAGGAACTAATAAAAAGTGAGAAAAATATTAAAAAGACCTGGAATGTGATAAAGGACATATGCAATATGGAAACGAAAAACAAAGTACCCCCAGAGTTGCTTAAAATTGGGAGCACTACAAAAGACTCACTAAACGAAATTAATACCTACTTTACAACTATTTGTAAAAGTGTGGCGGATATTATCCTACAGAAACTCAGAAAAAACGGAGCTTGAATTAGCAAGGCAAGCATCTGTGAAATCAAACTCTCAGCTTCACTCTATGTCTTTCGCACCCACAGACCTTTATGAAATTAATAAAATAATAAATAAACTAAAATCTGATAGTGCACCAGGTTATGACGGCATTCCCACTAGTTTTGTTAAACAAACAAAGAAGCACCTTCTTTATCCAATAACACCTTTGTAACCTTAGTTTAGAACAAGGAATATTTCCTGATTTATTTAAAACGGCTATCGTGTCTCCAATTTTAAAATGGAGGACAAACAAGATGTCTCTAACTATAGACTGATTTCTATGCTGTCTACCATGTCAAAATTGTGGAAGGATTGGTCAACAGTAGGCTGATTAGCTATTTAGAAAGAAACAAACTGTAACTACATTAACTGATTTTCAGTATGGGTTTCGCAAAGAAAGATCGACTGATGACGCCTTATTGAAGTTGACATCTTTAATTCACAAATATGTTGATAGAGGATAGAAAGTCATTGGCGTTTTTCTTGACCTGAAAAAAGCTTTTGAAACAGTATCAATTCCGATACTATTGTCAAAACTAGAGGGCTTGGGTGTGAGCAGCAATACGTCAGAGTAAATAAAGAACTGAGTGATGCCTCAACCTGTGGATTTGGTATTCCACAGGGCAGTACATTAGGCCCGACTCTTTTCTTGGCGTATATTAATAGTCTTCCAAACGCATTAACATCCAATACGGATGTACTAATATTCGTTGATGACACAGTGTTACTACATGGTTAGAGTTGGAAACAAGCACAAACCTTTGCAGAAACCTGTTTGGAAAATGTCTCAGCCTGGTTAGAGAAGAACTTGCTCACATTAATTACTACTATTAAAATACTCAAATACACATAGACAAACATAGACACACACACTCACACACATATACACACGCACACACACACACACACACACACACACACACACACACACACACACACACACACACACACACACGCATTAAACATTAAATAGCAGTAACCGCCATAAAATAATATTATTTAAGAAATAATAAATCATCTTAGTACTTACCGAATATGGACTTAGCACTAAGAATTAGGGAAGGCACTGTTTCCTGAGATACAGGTGATAACCTAGTTCAGGAGACAGAGCTCCTTTGTATCTGGAAAAATGTGGTTGCTAAAAAACGTTATTTTATTTATTTATTTTTTATATATCCTACTATTGCACATTTACTTACAGTACCTGTATACTACACACATTTTAATAGAAATGAATACCTATAAAGTGTTAAAAAAATAAAGTTTTAAATTATAGGTCTTAGCAGCTCACCTTGAGATACTCCTGTATTACTATCACGCACCGGGTATATTTTATCGAACTACGTGCTTAGGAAATGCATTTAGTGTGCAAGAAAAATGTGAAAGTTACCGAACCAGCTTTAGTTGCTGCTTAAGTAAAGTAACATAGCAAAAGTAAAAGAAATTACTGCACTTTAAAAAATTATAACGTGATCTTATTTTAACCGAATTCAAAATATGTAGAGTATAGAATCGATGATATATTCTTTATTAAAGTACCTAAATATCTTGATATCTACGAGGTTTGTAGATCGAAAATTCCACATAATGATTTTTCACCTGTGGGCAACTCTCTTAGATATAAATTTGCTATTTGGTTTCTCAGAATCGGCTCTAAAGAGTTGGATGAAATTTTGTATTAAGATAATATTGTACATTCCAAGTTTATCTAGATTTTTTCCTAAAGCCGAGCAAATAGTTATTCTCGACACAGTAAAAATTTGATTTTTTTTAATAGAATAAGAGTGGCAAACGAGCCTACAGTCAACTTGATAGTAAGTGGATACTGTGCCTATAGACATCTACCTCTGTATTAGATTAAAAATCCTAAAATAGAATGCCTCGTTTCAAGTAATAAGGGTATCGGGATCTCGACACTCATCATACGGTTTTTCCCCAGGCGAGCCGACCCATTTGTTCTACAATAATAATGTAGCTGTCATAATTTAATGTGTATGTATACATATGTACACGTATGACGTATCATACTTTTCTTAGAAATCAGCTTAAATTTTCTAATTACGTATTAAAATTTTACGTTTGCTTTTTTATACTTTTGTAATAATATGTTCATGTAACTATCCATATGCGTATGTTGAGTATATTTTAATAAATCTTGCTCTGACGTGTACTGAAAATTACCTTACCTAGTATATTCCGCTATGTGGTTTCCATAACTTTTGTGGCAAACGCCATTTTAGTTCCTGAATAGCTTTGTGTGTTTTGTTAGTTTATATTTATTTTAAGAATAAAAAAAAATAATAACAGTTATTCAACAAGATCCAATAATTACTAATTTATTGTTTAAACTTTTTACTATATTTAAGGGTATGTATATAGGCGTATACCAGTCTACTTTAGAGTAGCACAGATAGAAAGATAGGTAGGTGTAAAAAAGTAAAAAAATTATTCTTTTGGTATTTCTACAAACTTTAATAAAAGAAAAAAATAAATAAAGTACACGTGCATATAAAAATACTAACAAACACGAAGTTTTTATAAACACATATGGATAAAATAATAAAGATAATATAAAATTAATAAATATACATGCATATACAGATAATTTACACATAGTCATAAATAAAAACGAGTACAGTCGGAGTACTCGTTTAAATAGATACTTATATCAAAACATTCATACCCTATTTTCCAATTATAGGAATGGGTTTTTTCTTTGCGTGATATATCTTCTCTGAAAATTTACTTATAGAACAAAAAATAAGACTAGAATCGGTCCAGCCGTTTTCACGAATTCGGTCAATATACATGAAAAATGAACCCACGCACCGAATATAGAAACTTCTCTTTTTTGCTCGGATAATCAATTACGTATAGGGACTTATATTTTTTTTGAATTGCGAAGCTGGCATAAAGAAAAATAATAAAATTAGTAAACATAGATACACATACGTTAGTGTATAGTACGTTCTTACTATTTATTTTACGCCTCTAGTACATACGCATTAATAAAAAAATGCAGCAACGATTGAAATTTAGTTGTAAATAATAGAACTGTTTTCGAAGACCGTTTTCATTTAAGGCGAATTCAAAAAAAAAGAATTATTAATTTGACTGATTTTATTGATTTATTTATAAATAAGATTATTCTTCAGTTGTGGCTTCATATAAATTTTGGAAAAATTCTACCACTGAGGCGGGTAAAATAGGAAATAAATTTTTTAAAACAAAAATAAATTTATATGTAACAAGTTTTATTTGTCCCGGTTAAAAACAGATATCCTGGATTTAATACTTCGTGATCGTTTATTCTTTTTCGAGTATAAGCCGTACAATTAGTAGCACGTAACGATACTATACTGTAAACTAACTGACTCATGGCAGATAGTATGTATTACGCAATCGTTTTAATAATACCTGGAAACTGGTTGAGTATTTGCTACTTAGATTTTACGTAGTAAGAACTAAGGATAGAATATAAGGTTGTGACATAGTAGTGGTTGCTTAATTATATATTTTATTAACTGCGTATTAGCGTTGTATGAATATCCAATATCCATATCGTCCCGTAGGTGTCGCAACAAGCGACAGAAGAAAATAAATCAGGAGATGAATAGCGTCTTCCCATGATGACTAAAAATAAAAAATAAAACCAAACCGCCTGCTAAGCGTGGCAACTATGGCAAATATCTCCTCCCGCTTAAGTAGCAATCTATGGGAAAACTTTTGATAGGCTGTAATGAATGAATGAATGAATAGGTTGGCTTGATTGACCACATTGAAAGAAAAACTTAACTGTGCAGTGGAAAGAACTGTTGTCCCATCGAAATGCATCACAATGAATGCTCCAACAACAAACGTAAATTTATAATTGCAAAAAAATCGTAAATGTGATGTATCTATAAATAAAAAATAAAAATTTTCCTTTACTTCTTGACTTTTATTCGAATATCGGTCACCGTCTGGAGTACTTTATAGGTTTTGACGAGTAGATTTGCAAGTATTAATCTACGTGGCCTACTCAGTTAAGTTAAAATAAAACTATAAAAAAGTACTACCACTATAAAATTTAACCCTAGAATTTTAATTTTTACATCATGTATATCTCTCTTCATCAGCATATGTACAGAGTTGTCAGACACCTAAGACGGTCAGCATGTACACTGCTAGCACACCTTCCAGCGTCCATGAAAACTTTATCCCTTTTAGCTAATTTCTTATTTAAGGGAATAAAAGAAGTCACATAGCACCAAATGAGGATTGCAAGGAGGTTTACTCCTGGTGTGGTGTCCAGGAACTCCCTCGATTTGAACGCTTATAAAAAAACCCTACACATTTCTAAAAAGTCAGCATCTGACTTTCATATCCTTTGTTGCTGCAGATGTTTATAAGCGTCCGTGATTACTTACCATTATGTGAGCTTTATGCTCATTTGTCTTCTATGAAAAGAACCATTTACACCAGTAAAGCAAAGAAAATGTTATAAAATAGATCATTTTTAAGATAAAAAAGTAACGTGTTACGTTTTAAGTAACATCATAGCGTCATGGTGCATAGTGAAATTTTATTCAAAAATAATGCTTATCTCAAGATTAGGGTTCCGCTCACGTACAATAAGTAGAGATGCATCTCGCGGACGCTGCTAACAAATCCTCGACATTCTTGCGATACCGCACTCTTTATGTTTGTTATATTATATTTAAGTTCTAAGCGCTTACCGAATATTTTATTAAATTTACGTTTTTTTTAAAGAAATTTGACAAATGAGCACACAGTCGACCCGATGACAAGTGGACGCTTTATATAATGTAAGCAGCTGTCTCGGCGTAAAGTATCGCCGCAACTTTGCAATGACTCCTAGCTTCCTTGCAACTTTTTTTTATAGCATAGGGTGACAAACGAGCATACAGTCCACCTGATGGTAAGTGGTTACTATGGCCCATAGACATCTACAACAATCCTCAATTAAGAATCAAAATTCAGATGCGTTGTCACCGCTGAGGACTAAACTGGAATGCCTAATTTCCAGAAAAAAGGTCTCCGGTTCTCTACATTCACCATAATATGATTTTCGATTTTGTTTGCCTATTTTAACTGGTGTATAAATAAATTTTGACTTTTGGGAGAAGTAGTTTACTTGTGAGTTTCTTGCTACTTTTTCTCACAAAGTATTCTCAGTAGGGACTTATTGAGGTGATGGAGTAACTTTCTTGACTTGAAAAGCGCATTGAAAATATTTATTTGTAAAAAAATTGTTTTAACTTTAAAAAACTATGAGTTATTTTATACCAGTCCTCAGATATGACAACGCATCTCTGGCCAACAAAGGCCACAAAACGTTAGTTGCTAAAACGTCGTATTTACTGTAGTTGTATACTATTTGTTGTTATAATATAACTATTAATTTTTTTTTACATAATAAAAATATCTTCATGAAAAAACTAAAACTAAAACCTTAAATTATCATAAAGTAGGACTGTATGATAGTTTAAGTTCTCTTCGCAGAACACTAGCTGCGTGTCCTCACTGAATAACTGTACTCCGCCTTAGTCGAATTAAAGGTATACGATAAAACTTTATATCTGTATGATTCTACCCAAAATGTCTAAAACACACTATAAGCAATATAACTATGATTGATTTACCGCAAATATTTCTAACAAATTTTGAAAGATCGGTGAAATTAGCGGAAAGTGTACGACTAATAAAACTCTGCTTAGTACTATTTAAACTTTATTTCTTAGAGTTGCTTACTTACAACCAGGTAGACTACTTTTCTACATAGGAGACTGTCTTCGTGGTAACACTCTCATTATCGGCCTCCAAGCAGCATTGCTTGTACCGTTGTGTTCCGGTCTGCAGGATATAGCGAGCCAGTATAATTAAATGCTCTGAGGTATTCCATCTTAGTCCTCAGAGGTAACAACGAGTCTGTAGCCTTCTTTGTTTGTAGTTAATCACAGGTGCCCATGGACTGCAATAGCCACTTACCATCATCGTACTGTTAGCTCGCTTGTCACTTAGTTTTATAAAATAAATCTAAATACAATTCATAATATATAGTTACTAGAAGACATTGAGCTATTATGTACTACTTACTAGAGGCGACACTGCATTATGTTACGCTTTTCCCTTCAACTGCGGTGATATTGCTGCACTTTACTCAGTCGCTCGCTAGGCGCTAGTGAGTTGACACATGCTGTGTTGATTATATAAAAAAAATCTTGATAAAATACGACATGGTGTGTTTTAGAAATTGCACAAATAATTCAAGAAATGTTAGCAAATAGCAAGGAATAACTTTTCATCGGTGAGTAAAATACTTAATAAAAAAGTATTATAGATTAATAATTAATCAAACAAATTATTCAAAAGACTCTCGGGTCATGAAATATAGATTATGAAATTAATTTGTTCAGATGCGACGTTTCTGTAGATACTTAAGTCTGAGACTAATTATGCATAATATAATATGTTGCTTTTTTGTAGAAACAAACGGAAGTATTCATAATTAGGCTAAATTTCTGATATTTAAATTTGCTGATTATTCTTTTATTTTATTTTTAGGATTCCACGTCCAAGCCATGAAAACAGGGAAAAATTGACTAAATTCATCAATTTTTAACTCTTGCGTGCCCAGCATTTATGAATGACTCTTATTTTAATCTAAATAAATATATTTGTAAATTATATTTTATATCAAAAAGTTTTGTTACAAATACATTAAGTATGTTTTTTTTTATTTTACATAGTTTTACCTTACCTTACTTACCTTTTAAAATATTCAAATAAAAATATCATTTAAATGTAATTCAGAAATCAGCAGTAACGTGCGATAAATTAATTATAATATTATAATATAACATTGCTGGGATTTTAGTTTTGTTTTCTGATTAGACGACCAACGAATTTTTTGTAATGTTCAGTATATTTACGAGAGATGGAACCCTCGGCGCGTGAGTCACTCTAGTCTATGGCGGTTTTTTAATACTGTAACGCTAGAAGTTTTACAGGTTTCCCAAATAATTAGTATCTTTTTTTTTCATCCAACAAAATGTGGTTAACAGGAAGTATCAGAACCGTTGTCTGAATCAATAAGTTGTTCAAATTCAATTTTTGATAGTCCGAGCACAATTGTACTTACAAATAAATTACGCAAGTGATGTCTCCTAAGCCTAATTTGAGTGATGTATATGAAGCCTAAGTTTTTAAATATAGTTCTATCTTAGTAACGGAATCAATAATTCTAGGTCATTATAAAAATAATAAAATATCTGCAGCTAGAAAGGATATTACTGAGAAATTTAAGAAAATGCAAAGCCAAAACATTTATCTAAAGAAAAAATGTGCTTCTTATAAATCAATTGGACAAAATTTTAAACATAAATTCGGTCTCAAACTAAATGCTGGGATTGATTTAATGGCTAAAGCAGAAGTTGTGGAGTTACATAAATTTTTAATGAAAAAGAATAAACAGAGCACGCATTATTAATTAATACACTGCATGCACCTTAACGTAAATTCGCATTAATTTTACAATATTATTCACCAGCTGCGTATAAATACGTTAGATGATTCCAGAATAGTAATAATAATGAACTTTGAAAATAAATTCATGTTTTTTTTTTATATTTTACATATTTACCATTTAAAGTATTAAATAAAATATCATTAAAATGTAATTCTGTCATAATGTTATGTTATATTATATTAAATTAACACATAAATGCAAAATAAATAACAAAAAAATTGTACTCGATATAATTTACAATACAATCTAAATAAACAATTACTTATTACATACTAATCATTCTACCTACGTATAATCTATGATGACAAATACCGCGCACGCGCGACTCTACTATTTACCGCGCATGCGCGAAGAAATAGAGTAGCGCACATTTTTTGTTTGGAATAACTTCTCTAGTACGTAGTACGTTATAACTCAATGCTAGAAGATATAAGATAGGATTTCTCTTCTGCCCAGATATCAATCTAGGTAGGAATTTAAGAATGTTTACCTTCTGACAGCTGTAAGCTTTTCATAAAATTATTCATTGATTAGGCTTATATTTACTGTTAAATCATTTTATCCATATTTACATGACCCCGCCGCAAGTTACTGTCTACACTTCTACATCTACACTACTATTATAAAGAGGAAAGATTTGTTTGTTTGAATTGAATAGGCTCCGAAACTACTGGATCGATTTAAAAATTTCTTTCACCATTAGAATGCTACATTATCCCTGATGAACTTAGGCTATATAATATTTTCAAAAAAGTTAGGAATCCGTATGAAAAATTCGTTAATATAACCCAAGGTGTGAAAAAAATACCAAAAAGAATCCTTATATCGCGTACGCTGCGGAAACTATTGATAATAGAGCAAAGTAATGTACTTCAGTTTTATAGATGGTATCAATATCTACAAAAAAGTCTGCGATACCGTATGTTTAACTATTACAGTTATGTGACAATAACTACTTTTTCATGTTAAAATGTGAAATAATAACGACGGTACAAACTAGGCCACATTATTCGTACCACAGCACAGTACCTGTATCATGCATAACCACCAATTACGTTAACCATGTAATTTTAGTAACATATTTCACTTTTTAAATCTTTGTTAATTCAGCAACCGTCCGTCGTGATGTCTCTCTCGAAGTTCGCATGTCGCAAGGCGCAGACGCGTGATATACGCGGGTGAAACCGCGGGGCGCAGCTAGTGTCTTTATAAGATTATGAAATGCAAATAGAGGGTTATTCGTTGGTTAGACGCTAAGCCAATCAGCTGTATAATATATTATTATATAAATAATAAATTGTTTTGTTGCGAGATGAACAGAGTGCGTTAGTTCAATACTCACTTTATAACTAGGTGAACCGATTTTGATGATTCTTTTTTATTTGAAAACTGATGCTTCTCATCATCATTCATCATTACAGCCCTTTACAAGTCCACTGTTGAACATAGGTCTTCCCCAAGTAATGCCACAGCACGGTCCCGAGCCACCTGCATCCATTGACTTCCTGCATGTCTTTCCAGGTCGTCACTCCATATAGTGGGGGTGGCGACTACACTTCGCCTGCCGGTACAAGGCTGCCATTTGAGGACCTTTTATCCACATCGGTTGTCGGTTCTTCGAGCTATATGGCAGGCCCATTGCCACTGTAACTTAATAATTCTTTGGGTTATGTCGGTTACTCTGGTTCTACCGTGGATATCCTTGTTTTTAAGTCTATCACGCAGAGCAACGCCGAGCATAGCCCTCTCTATAGCTCGCTGAGCGACTTTGAGCTTCCTCGTGCGGCCAGTAGTGAAAGACCACGTCTCAGATCCATAGGTCATCACTGACAACACGCACTGGTTGTACAATCTAGCTTTGAGGTTTTGAGGTATGTCTGACGAGAAGATGTGTCGTAGCTTCCCGAACTCTGCCCAGCCGAGTTGAATCCGTCGACTAACCTCTCGGTCTGAGATTTTTTATATTCTACTAAGCCAGCGCTTATCTACGATCCCACCTGCCTCTTGCCTTGAAGACACCCACACTGTAAACGGATGAAAAGACAGATGCTGGCAACTTATTCCACTCCTTTGCTGTACGCATGATGAATGACGTAGCGAACCGTTTGGTTCGAACGCGTGGCAAGTGAAGAACGTAAGGGCGGAGACTGGCCGAACGCATGGTTGTTCGATGATGGAAGGGATAGGGAGGAATTAAATTATGCAATTCCTGCTCACACTCTCCGAAATGTATCCTGTAGAAAACCTAAAGGTTAATTAATAGAATCAGGCGTTACTTTGCGGAAATCCATTATATTAAAGCTGTTAAAAATCTACTGCTGACCTGACCGCCAAGTCTTCTTGACGGTCAGCCACCGCAGAGTCTACATCACCTGAGAATGCCTCGTGTAGAGGCGAAACACGTGTCGTATTGTCGTCAGTGGTGTGTCTTTCCTAGTGTAGTGGTGTTGGGAGAAGTGGTGCTGGGATAAGTGGTGACAGGGTAGTGCACGCAATTGAGAGCGGGCGGGAGGTGCTCTTTATACTAGGTAAGAGACATCATTTTATTTTATAGAGCGGATTTTTGCGAAGTAAGTTATTAAAAGCTTTAACCTAAAGGCTGGCTACTTTGTGTTTATGTTAGAGGCTGGTAAGATTGGTTTTAACCAAACTCGGGTCACCAATAAGCCCCTCAGCACGCCTTTCCATTAAATCCAAAGCAGCTAGGTGGTATTTTGCAGCACCAGCCCATATGGCAGCAATACTCCATGCATGACCGGACCCAAGCTTTATATAAATTAAGCAGCTGTCCCGGGATGAAGTATCGCCGCACTTTTGCAAGGACTTACAGCTTCCTTGCAGCTGCTTTGTGCTTGTACTCAATGAACCGCCAGAAGTTCAGATTTGAGGATATCTCAAACCCTAATAACTGAAGTCGGTCGGTATATTCCAGTGATACATTTCGAAAAGATTGAGCCAAGATGAGCTGGCTCCTTTTTGCAGTTAAGATGCACACAGTTTGACTTAGGTAGTCGCACTATTTATCCCAGGTAAACTTATTCGTCAACAACTTCGAGCTTAGTGCTCCTAACAACTACCGGCGTAGTTCTGACATGGACGTTAAACATGATTTTATTTTGTCCATGTTCATCTTAAGACCTATCCGTTGTGAGACACAATTGAGGTCATTGATCATAGTGCTTAGGTCCTCCAGAGATTCTGTCATAAGCACTATATCGCCCGCTAATCGAAGTTGAGTCATGGCGCTAGAGCCTTTTCGGGAACTAGCTAGTTCGTGAGGCTGGAAGTCGTCGAGCCTGCACGCGATGCGATTCGTAACGACTCTCGAAAACAGCACGTAGACGGAGCTCAAAAGGAAAGTCAGTCTGTAGTTCTTCAAGAGAGCTTTGTTGCTTTTCCTGAAAAACAAGACCACCGTACTTCTGCTCCACGCCTCCTGAGTAGTGCCAACATGGACGATGGAATTAAAGAGCTTCTAAAGGTCTATAAGTACCGATTTTCCACTCGCTTTCAGAAGCTCTGCTGTAATTTCATCCTCGCCCGGGGACTTGCCGTTTTTATGATGCTGAAGAGCCATTCAAACCTCGCTCAGATTGTCGCCCGGGATATCATCGGAATAGTGTCGGATAAGACTTGCTCTTGGATCGTTACTCACTTGCGTGTGGCTCCAACGATGACGTTGATTCTATGCACTAAAAACGGTTTTGTAACTCGAGCTGAAAGGCTGCGATACTTTGGATTGAGCACGAGAGGGACGGAGCGTTGATATCATTAGACGAAACTCTCGAACTTTACGAGTAGGTTCAGTGTGACTCTAACCGTTCGGTGTTCGCTACTAGTTTTCACCCTCGCGATCGCTGAGACATCATTGAACAGTTGCCGTCTAGTAGTCATAATGAACTCAATTCCATTTTTTGTCGAATCGTTGGGTCTCGATCAGGTCCACTTCCTGTGGGCCGCTTCTGGAAGAAATAACTCATCATAAAGAGTCCCTCTTTCTTCATAAAGTCAGCCAGCTGCTGGCCCCTTGGGTTCCGTTGCCCTATTCTAAATTTTTCTGCTTTTAGCTCACCGTTCTCTCTTTTGCCTAGTTTTGCGTTGAAGTTCCCCATTAGCAGCGTATAGTTTGTTTTGTAGGAATGCATGTCTCTAGAGATAACTGCATACATTTCCTCCACCTCCTCATTGGGATGTGGTGAGGTTGACCTTCGTGACCTTCAGCGAATACCGTTTGGTGATACTGAGTATAAGGTACGCAACCATAGTCAATACACTCCCAATCTTTACAACGTTGTTATCGAGAGACTTGTGAACGATAAATCCGACACCTCCTTGGGACAGATGATTGCCCTCCAGGTGATAGAATAAGTTGCCGGATTCAAGGATTACTATGTCCACCATACGAAACACAGCAGCGTTAAGCTGCTATTTTACACTGGTATTCTGTGGGAGCGTGGTCCTTCCCCGGTTGAGCCGACCCATTCGTGCCACAACTATGCTACTAATATAGCTGCAGCATGGCTGTACCACGTATAAAACGGCTGTAACGGTAACGATATTTTTATATTTTTTATAGTACATCACATTATTTAGTTCGTTCTGCATAACAATAATAATCTACATTTCAACTAAATTGTAGTTTCTGTTAGACTTATAATAACTGAGTTGATGTCAAGAGTCATATGGTTGGTATAATGAAAATGTGAAGCCGCAATGTGAAATTTCCGTACGTATGTATTAAAACGCGTACGAAACATCATTTTATATTTTCGCCCTCTGTTGAGCGTGAAATATATTGCAATGTTGTTTTCATGTTGAAAAATCCCAAGGTCTTTTTATAATATTGGACGATTATCCGTCTTGACAATGGGATGTTTGTTGCCCCTGCTTTTACGGCTACGGTAAAAAAGTCTTTTAATATAGACCAAATTGCGAACAACGTAAGCAGATTAACAAATTACGTTTTAAAACTTAAGACTTTTTAATCGACTTCAAAAAAAGGAAGAGGTGCTAAATTCACTTGTATTTTTTATGAATGTTACTTCATAGTATAATTTTTCTTACGTGGTAGAGCCATGCTGCTATATTACTGGTATAGTTGTACCATGAATGTATTCATTCGATCGGGGAAGGACCACGTTCTCACAGATTACCAGCGTAAAATAGCAGCTTAACGCTGCTGTGTTTCGTATGGTGAGTGTAGAGAACCAGAGACCCCTTGTACTAAAAATGCAGCATTCCATCTTAGTCCTCACGGTTGACAACGCATTTGCATTTTGATTCGTCATAGAGGATAGATGTAGATATCTATGGGCCACAGCAAACACTTACCATCAGATAGACTGTGCTCGTTTGTCACCATTATCCTATTAAAAAAGAAGAAGTTTTTTTCTAGGTAAAACAATTTTGATGTTTTTTTTTATTTGACAGCCGATGTTTTTTTTGTGATCCTTTATAAATTTGATCAAGATCAGGCAAACAGTTTATATTTAGTCGTTATTAGGAAGACGCTGCTGCCCATCTCTTGATTTGTTTTAATCTGTCGCCTCTTCCTGTACCTACGGGATGATATTTGGTAGTGCAAATTTTACCCCGTCATTAAATGGTACTACTGAAGCACTACATGATGAGACTGAAGCAGTGCGACGGCAAATTACTCTACGACCCTCTTAGTAAGAGTATGACTGAGCCCAATAGTAGGACAAAAGAATACACAGTAAACTGTGTCATTTATGTGAGGTGGATACCAAAGTAAAGCAGGCTTTATGTAAAATTGTTTTCAAAAAAACAGCGGTAAGTTGATTAATGCATGCACGTGCCCTCATTGCGATTCCAAATGCAAATTATTAAATCACACGCTCTGAAAGGAGGCAAATATATAAATGTTGAATTTCATTGTAATTTTCAGCTACCTGATAAAGTTGTGTTTGCATTATTAAAACAGACAATTATCGTTACTAAATTAATAGTGGTTCTTAGTGCCATTGTTAGGTTATTTTAATGGTTTGTTAATCATACAAGAAACTTAAAATATATTTTTTCTTAAAACTGAAATGACAATCGGACTTACAGTTCACCTGATGGTAAACAGCCACTATAGTCCATGGACACCTTTGTTTTTGTTTTACATGAGAAAATGCTTACGCATACCCACCTCGCGGGGGCAAGGACGGGTCACGTCGGACTCGCACCGACGTGACCCGTCCTTGGTGTTCCACCTTTGTCGCATATTGGCACAGCCACGGGAATGCTTTTGCACACATTCGCGGCTCCACCTGCGCTGGTCGCGAGGAATAGTCTTCCCCCTCCCCCTCCACCTGCGCTGGTGCGCGGGACAGGACTACTCCTCCCCCATCTCCTTCTCAGATAAGACGTACCAGAACACATGGCGTGCCTTCCTCCGCAACTTTCAACTTCACCTGCGCAATGGACGTCCCCGTATCCGATGCGAGAAGACCACGAGACTAGGAAATACAAGCACTCAGAAGCACTAGCCTTCCTGACCCCAGCGGCGGATCTGGTCTATGGCTCCGCTGCAACCAAGATTCGTCTGCGGAAGGTAAGGTAAGCGGTGCCTCACAATACCGACACTCCTCTCACCCCGCAGTCCCACCACCACCGCATCAACGGTGCGGCCCCGTCAGTGTCGCGCAGGATATGGCGAGTGGCGCAGCGCCATACCAATACTCCTCTTCCCCCACGACTTCACCTCGGCTGCAGCGGTAGAGGGAGAGGATATCCCTCTCACTGCAGCCCATCAGCACACATCCGAACTGGGCTCGCCAAGTGCACTCGGAGTGGCTACCTAGGTGGAGCCATGTTCTAACTTTACCGCGGGTGACCAAGCCACGACTAATAAGCCTCCCCGCTACGACAAGGCGGAAACCCGATCAGGGGGAATCAAGGGACACCTACAGGCAACTCAAACAAAGAAGGTTACAAAGAGGATTTAGATGGAAAGCCTTACAGCCTGATATTATACTGGCCCTTTATACATTCCCTCTTTCTCTTGCCAACTCAGCAAAAGCATTTGTTGCCGTACTTCCTTAAATCCACTATCATATACTCATTAATTACAACCTAAAAGTCCACTATTGAAGAAAAGAAAAAAGCCTACTCCTTTTTAAAAGGCCGGCAACACATCTACTATTCCCCTGGTGTTGCAGTTGTTCATGGGCGGCGGTAGTCACTTACCATCAGGTGAGCCGCATGCTCGTTTGCCTCCTCTCCTATAAAAAAAATATTAAAATATTACAGATAATCATTTCAATTTTATTAATATATATGTATAGTACACATATCCATTAAAAATCTACGAGATTTTAATTTTATTTCAGCCCCGAACATTTAAATAAAGACAAACGATACTAAGAATAATTAAAACAATTTATTACGAAATATTCACCACTGAACGTCTTAAATGGAAAGTTAATTTGACGTCGTGGCACGGAACACTTATTGTTAGCCTATTTAGCTTTCCTAAACAACAAACACGATTTTACCATTACTAACTAATTGTGGCCGTAGAGTTTTTAATAAGTACTGACTATCTAATATAATAGAGCACTTTATTCTATTGTGGGTAGTCAAAAAGCACCAAAAAGATGCACATGTGGCAATTCACAATATTGTGTTAGTCCCTACTGTGTAGTGGTGAAAGTTGGGGTGATAAACATGCGAATGGAATATTAATAAAAAAGCAAAATAAAAAAATTATTAAAGTCAAATTTCACGAATATCCTCAACACCAGATGTTTCTGTAGCACTTGTTAGGCAAACTATAAGGTCTGAGCGAAACTGTTTATATTCTTTTGGAAAGTAGTCAAAAAGCTTTCTGACATTATTTTTTCATTACACTTTTTGCGTTGAGAAACATCACATGCTCATGCCAGGTCTTACATACACATGAATGAATGAATGAATGAACATACTTTATTGTACACCACAACAAATAAACTAATTACATAACAAAAAATATTAAATGTACAATTTGGCGGCCTTATAAGGGTGTAAAGGAATAAACAATGAATACAAGGTCGGTGTTGCAATATAATTATACAAAATATAATATCAATACATGCGATATATAGACAATAAATGCAATAATGAGACAATAAATGATATATAAATAACTAATACATGAAATGATATAAATTACTAATACATAATAAAAGATAAAGTAAAGCATATAATATATACATATACATACATATATAAGAGTATATAAACAAACTTACATATTTAACCAAAATACATAAATAAATTACAAAATTCCTCAAACAATAATATAAAGCCGATAAATACATTAAATACATAATCACATTATTTATCCTAACGGTCTCCGAACGATTGAGACAAGTAATGCTCTTTAAGTAATCGCTTAAAGATTACAATAGATTGTGCTTCACGTATACACGCTTCACATGCAAGATGAAACAGCGCATTTCGGTGTACAGAATTTAAACTGGTATTATTTTATAATGCAAATAAAGTATTTGTTATATAATATGAATTTCATCAATTAATCATTCACCAATTCATATAAACTTTGAATAAAACTAATTTTACGGATTTCATCGTGTTTAATTTTAACTTTGAACGCGTGTGGGTGTCGTAAGAGACGATACAGGAAAACAAACTAAAGATGAACAACAGCCTCTTTATTATAACTATAAAATAGAAAAACTGCGGTTGCCAATCAACATGCCCTACGTGGCAACTATGGCAAATACTATGGCAGTAGTGGACTTTCGATAGATTATAACAGTAACGGTAATTTTAACTTATATTACTATCCCGACATTTCAAGTACTTTACGGCCCCCTTGACCATGTAAGGAACTAGGAGCCTTGATGTCATGGTTACCTACAGCTTAAAAATATTATTTTTAACCCAATCTACCAACTAATAGCTAACAGTATCTTTAAGTACAATATTCAACGGAGAACGGCGCGAATCGTGGACGACTAAGATCTTCCCGATCGCCTTGATCTAACTGGCCTTGCGAAGAGACGTTGCATCTCTTTGCATCTTCTGTCGCTTATACCACAGGAAGTGCCCAGAATTGTTCGGATAAATTCAAACTGTTAAATTCTATAATCGTACACTACGACAAAACTCGAAATTCCATCTTCATCATCTCGATGGCTGGCAGTCCACTAACGTGTGACTGATGCGGAATATTCTACTGCGCGCACGACCACTCTGTGAATTTTCTTTTACCAGCGTTTGTTCCGAACCAATAATGTTAAGAGGCTTTTCTAAAAGGTCAACAATGCACCTGCGCTTTCCCTGATGTTGCAGATGTTCATGGACAACGGTGATCACTTACCATCCGGTGAAGTGTATGCTAGTTTGCGTATTCTTTCATAAATACAGTCTTGCAGTGCTATACTTGTATGATTTAATTATAGCATTCCAAGCAGATCGTGTGCTGCACATGGTAGCACCTAGTAATTAAATGAATTAAGGATGTTTTATTTTTATTTTAATAGCCTCATAAACAAGCTTATAAGCTAAGTTTCCATGCGTCAAGTTCCGTAAAATTACTTTTATGAAATATGTAGTGTTCGTGTTTTTTAAAATTTATTTATTCATACAATTATAATACTAAATGAATATGCAATAAAAATCACTATGAATACGATATAAAATAAATGAATCAGTTGAACTTCTGTCCAACGTAATTGAATGAAGTTCGGAATGTTTACTTTGAGCTGAATGAAAGTTGCGGCGTCCAATTTTATTTTTTGCTTCCAGTTCACAAATGAACTATAAAGAGAAATATATGACATATTTTATTTTAATAAAGTAGCATTATTTATTTAAGCTGTGGTAAAGTGGATAATTCACCTCCAACCAACCACCAACCTTTTCTCAAAGAAACCCTTCTGCACGGTTCTTGATCGACTCGGAGAGAGTATCAAAGACAGTGGAACCAACGAAACACACACAGATCAGTAAACTATATTTCAGTAAACGATATTTAATAAAAATGTTGAATTCTAGCCTGCAGCATGGTAACTGGTACTCTCACCGTTAAATCACATTATCATAAAAAATATTATATATATCATATAAAATATTATACTACAGTATAATATTTTCTTTAATAATGTCCTCCCGATCGAATTTCGGTCATGGTGGATAATCTCAACTGGGGCTAGCTACCTAGAATAGGATTTAAGTCACAAGTGTGTGTGGAAGCACAGGTACAGTTACCTTACACTCTGAGTCCGATAGGACGGCAAAACAACGAACGGAGAGAGATCATGGCGCAATACCAACGACTTTACGTGCTTACCGAGGCAAAGGAGCGAAACATCACCATTTTCCTCACTCCGATATCGATAATTTCTTACCCGAGTAGAAGAAACCTACTAATAGATTTGGACCCTATCTGGGATTCGGACCCGAGACCTTGTGGTCAGCAGTCACACTTCCAATCACTAGAACAACTAGACAGTAACTAAATGAAATAGATATAATATTGATGTTCCTCAAGGCAATGCCTACGTCAACTGAAACATCGTTCCTTTACTTCACATTTATTTTTACTCGTGTTTCAAAATGTAAATTGTTCACTAACTTACTCAGATCAGAAGTTGATAAGAAATCAGAGACTCGGGGTAAGTTAATATCATTAGGGCAATTTGCAATTCGGAAGTTTCGATTCGGATCCCTTTTATATTAATTTAATATTTATTTCGATCAATTATGGCAGTGCATTTTTTGAAATTGACTAAATGCTATGCTCAGTTAGTTAATTTTAAGTTTGGAATATCTTTAGATATAAAAATTGCCTGTCACATTGTCTGTCTGCGATTAACTCCTAAACTACTGAACTGATTTCAATGAAATTTTGCACACTGTGGTGCAGTTTGGTTCAACTTGAGTCATTTTTTGATATTTATCACCATAAGTGATCTTTGATATTTTTATTACGAATTTAAGATTTTTTTATAGGGCAAAGGGTAGACGGAGAGAGCAAAACAACGTCTGCCTGGCCAGCCAGTAATCAATATTTAATACTGTTGGTAGAACTTCTTTTTACCTTCTAATCCATCTGAGTAGGTATCACCCTCTTATCAATTTCAGTCGCCAAATAGTAGTAGTTGTATTGCTGTGTTACGGTCTAGAAGGATATAGAGAGCCATTATTACAAGTAATGCATTCTATTTTAGTCGCGACAGAAGTGACCACGCAGCTTTTGGCTTTTTTGTTTGAATTTGGTTTGTGTTCATAGGCTGCAGTAGCCACTTACCATCAGATGGATTGTAAATCCATTTGTGCCTTCCATTTTATGTAAAATAATCTCGAGCAGCATTAATTATTATAATAAATTGATTTTAATGGTTTTAATTCTAGTACCGAAACGACTTTTACTAAATTGTTATTAATCTGAAATCACGGCATAGAGGCTAGGCTTTTTGATTATTTAATAGTGGTAGAGCCACGTGGCAGCTTTTGCTGTCGCATGTATGGGCCGGCTCGAACTGGGGTGGTACCACGACGTCACAGAATACCAGCGTGAAGTAAAGGTTTACCTCTGCGTTCCGCTTGGTGAGTGCAGGTGGCCGGAGGCCCAATCTCCCCCCCCCCTCCCCATGAACACGGTAGCGGAATTAAATAAAAGACTACCCCAGGAGGGTACCAGCATCCCTGGAGAATCCCTCGCTGAGCATCCACGACCAAACTACTACACTCCTGGGCGTGCGTGCTCAGGCTGCCCCTCGTATTCTGGGGAGGGGGGAAACTCCACTCGTGACTAATACTCCTCGGGCCAAGCGGATCAATAAGACCAAGGCGACGCCTTTCACGCTATCCGTGAATTTTTGCAACATCAGTGGACTTCATTCCAACCTTAACGCTGTCCATTACCATCTAAAGACGGCGAAGCCAGTATTGCTCTTTTTAACCGAGACTCAGGTGTCCTCTCCGGCTGATACTTCATATCTCTCTTACCCGGGGTACAAATTTGAACACTCCTTTGTGCCCCGGGCTGGAGTTTGCATAAACGTCAGAGGGGACATCTGTTTTCGACGCCTCGGCAGTCTTGAAGGTACGGATCTGTCCATCCTATGGCTGCGCGTAAACAGCGACGACCATCCCCGTATCTACGGGTGCCTCTATAGGTCCTATCGTGGTAATTCCGATGCATACCGACTCACCGACCACGTCCAAATAGCTGCAGACTCCGTGCTACAACAGGTCCCATCCGCAAAGATCGTGATACTCGGTGATTTTAACGTCCACCACGCTGAATGGCTTGGTTCCCGTTTAACCGATCATGCGGGTAGATCTGTGTATGACTTTGCCTTGGCACATGGTCTAACTCAACTGGTTACTACGCCTACGCGTATCCCAAATGTGGAGGATAATGTACCTTCCCTGTTGGATCTTCTGCTGACCTCTCATCCGGACGGATATCAGCTCTCCGTCGATGCCCCTCTGGGCTCTTCGGACCATTGTTTGATCCGGAGTACAGTGCCACTCACGCTCCCATTGCAGATGCGATCTGCAGCTTGCCGCCGCGTTTGGCACTATAAGTCGTCCGATTGGGACGGGATGCGGTCTTTTTTTGCATCCTACTCTTGGGGGCGGATTTTGTTGCTGATGTGATTCAGGGTATTGAACTTTTTATTCAATCCTCTGTGGTGGCCATCAGAGGCAGATCCCAGCCATGGTTTGGCCGCTCCTGTAAAATAGCATCACGCTATAAGCAGGAGTGCTACCGGGCCTGGACTGACGCATCAACGTCTCGGGATGTAAACACCAGCGTTCTTAAAAAGAAGTATAATTCCGCCTCCAGGTCCTTCAAAAGTGTCATTGCCAAGACAAAGGCAGAACACATGGGCAGAATTGGCGAGAAAATAGTTCGCCTCCCTTCGGGAACACGTGCATTCTGGTATCTCGCCAAGGCTGTCCAAGGGAACTTCTGTCAGCCATCTCTGCCATTTCTGCACAGGGTGGACGACTCAATGGCTCATGATGCAAAGGAGAAAGCCGATATGCTAGGCTCTCTTTTTGCTTTCAACTCGACTCTAGATGACGGGGGGAACACACCGCCGACCATCCTGCGGTGTGAGTGCTCCATGAGGGAAGTGCTGTTTACACAGCGCTCGGTGCAAGAATCACTCCTCTCTCTGTACGTCAACAAGTCGAGTGGGCCTGATTGAGTTCCACCTATTGTGCTGAAGACGTGTGTTCCGGAGTTGGCGTCGGATTTAACGCATCCTTTTCAGTACTCTTACTCCCTAGGCGTAGTCTCGAACTTATGTAAGACAGCTTTAGTGCACCCGATGCCTAAAAAAGGCGACCGCTCTGATCCGTTCAATTACAGGCCTATCGCTTTCATCTCCTTGTTTTCCAAATTAATGAAAACCATTATTAACAGCCAGCTCATTCTGTACCTTGAGAATCACCAGCTGATTAGTAACCGCCAGTACGGTTTCCGTCGAGGCCGCTCAACTGGTGATCTTCTAGGTTACCTATCTCGTAGATGGACGAAGATAGTGGAGTCCAAGAGGGAGGCGTTAGCCGTTAGTTTGGACATAGCGAAAGCTTTCAATTGGGTTTGGCACAAAGCCCTTCTTTCAAAGCTGCCTTTCTATGCGCTTCCTGAGAAATTGCGCATTTGGATTACCAGTTTTCTTGCAGATCGGAGCATCAAGGTCGTAGTAGGCGGTGCGTGCTCCGATTACAAGCCCATTATCGCTGGTGTTCCACAAAGCTGCGTGCTATCACCAACGCTGTTTCTTCTGCATATCAATGATATGTTGCGAACCAGTAACATTCATTGCTATGCAGACGACAGCACTGGTGATGCTTTATACACCGGCCGTGCCAATATTTTTCTGCGAAAACGTCGCCGATTACCGGAACAACTTGTGTCTGAAGTCGAGAATTTGTTGAACAAAGTCTCAGACTGGGGGCGACTAAATCTGGTCTAGTTCAATCCCCAGCTAAAAATAACTACTTTATCGTATCTCCACAGTTTCAAGGCACTCTCCTTGTTGCCTCAGCTAGTATCGGTATCCTCGGTGTTGACATATGGGGTGACGTGCAGTTTCGTGGTCACTTGGAAGAGTAGGCCAAATTGGCCTCTAAAAAGCTTGGCGTGCTTAGCATAGCGGGACAGTATTTCATGCAGGTCACCGCTTGCAACTATACAAGGCGCAGGTTTGGTCTCACATGGAATACTGTTCACATCTATGGGCAGGGCTCCTCAGTGCCAGCTCCTTCCACTTGACCGCATCTAACGCAGACCGGTTTGAATCGTCGACGACCGAGTTCTTTACGATCGGCTTGACTCTCTGGCACTGCGTGGAGATGCTGCATTTCTTTGCTTTTTTTATCGCATCTATCATAGGGAGTACTCTGAGGAATTGTTCGGACTAATTTCAGTCGCTCAATTTCACAATCTCACATAGCGACAAAACTCCAGGTCGTCACTCCATCTCGTGGGGGGTCGCCCTACACTTCGCCTATTGGTACGAGGCTGCCACTCAAGAACCATTCTTTCCCATCGGTTGTCGATTCTTCGAGCTATATGGCGGGCCCACTGCCACTTCAGCTTACTTATCCGTTGGGCTATGTCGGTTACTGTGGTTCTACTGCGGATATACTCATTTCTAAGTTTATCACGCAGAAAAACTCTGAGCATAGCCCTATTCATAGCTCGCTGAGCGACCTTGAGCTTCCTCATACGGTCAGCAGTGAAGGACCACGTCTCAGATCCGTAAGTCATCACTGGCAACACGCACTGGTTGTAAAATTTCGTTTTAAATTTTTGAGGTATGTCTGACCAGAAGCTGTGTCGTAGTTTCCCGAACGCTGCCCAGCCGAGTTGAATCCGTCGATAGACCTCTCGTTCGAAGTTGGACTTACCTAGTCGGACTATTTGTCCCAGGTAAATATACTCGTCAACAACTTCGAGCTTAGTGCTCCCAACAACTACCGGCATAGGTGTGACGTGGACAATAAACATGATCTTTGTTTTTTCCATGTTCATCCTAAGACCCATTCGTTGGGAGACACTATTGGGGTCATTGAGCATGGTGCTTAGGTCCTCCAGCGATTCTGCCATAAGGACTATACCTTCGGCAAATCAAAGGTGAGTGATGTACTCGCCATTGATGTTAATTCCGTATCCTTTCCAGTCCAGAAGCTTGAAAACGTCTTCCAATGCAGCGGTGAAGAATTTCTAGATTATAACGTCACCCTGTGTTTCACCTCTCTGCAATTTTACGTGGTAGAGCCATGCTGCAGCTATATTAGTAGTATAGTTGTAGTACGACTGGGTCGGCTCAACCGGGGTAGGACCACGCTCTCAGAGAATACCAGCGTAAAATAGCAGCTTAAAACTGCTGTGTTTCGTATGGTGAGTGTAGAGAACCGGAGACCCTTTTTACTGAAAAAGAGGCATTCCATCTTAGTCCTCACGGGTGACAACGCATCTGCATTTTGATTCGCAAACGAGGATAGATGTAGATGTCTATGAGCCGCAGCAACCACTTACCATCAGGTAGACTGTGTGCTCGTTTGTCACCCTATTCTATAAAAAAAAATTGGATAGGTTTCGTACTCTGGTTCTGTACTCGGATAACCATCGTAGCTCTACTGTACAAACACATCAGCACTTAGCACTTCGATATACCAACCGTCAACTTGGCACTGCTGAAGGGACTGCAGCACCGTCCAAATTTCGACGGTATCAAAGGCTTTCTCAAAGTCCATATACGCCAGACATAGTGGCAAATTGTACTCTTCGGACTTCTGTACAATTTGTCGAAGAGTATGTACGTGGTCTATGGTGCTAAAGCCCTTTCGGAAATTGGCTTGTTCGGGAGGCTTGAAGTCGTCAAGTCTGCGCACGAGACGATTCGTAATGACTCTCAAAAACAGCACGTAGATGCGGCTCAGAAGGGAAATCGGTCTGTAGTTCTTCAAGAGAGCGTTGGCACCTTTCTTGAAGAACTAGACCACCGCACTTCTGCTCCACGCCTCCGGTGTAATGCCACCATGGAGGACGGAATTAAAGAGCTTCTGAATGACTTCAAGTACTGATCTTCCACCCGCTTTCAGAAGCTCCGCTGTAATTCCATCCTCGCCTTGGGCCTTGCCATTTGTAAGGTGCTGGAGAGCCATTCTAATCTCGCTCAGACTGACTTCCGGTATATCTTCGGAATAGTGTCGGATAAGACTCGCTTTTGGATCGTTACTAACACTTGCGTGTGGCTCCAACGATGACGTGTAAAGCTGCCTATAGAACCTCTCAATCTCACTCAAAATCTTAGGTGCCCCGGATACGATGCTGCTACACTCGATCTTCAGCTTCGACAGTTGGATCTTTTTGGCAGACAGATATCTGGCAAAGACTTTGGAGCCTTGGTTCCGCTCGATCGCTTCTTAAATACGAGCTGTATAGAAGTTGCGTAAGTCCCGCCGCAAGCATTTGGAGATCTGTCTGTTCAGTCACTTGTATGCTGTTTTTTAAATAAATTGTTATAGTACCCGTCTATGTTATATTTTTCTTTTGTTTTCTTATCAATAAACAATTTTATTAACCTAACTTGTAGCTTAAGAATTTTATCTGTATATGTTTCAAAAGTACGTCCATATGCAATTAGTCTATAACTCAGGGCTGAATCGGCTAGTGAATAATAAAGCATTTTTAAGATTGACCTGCTAACTATATGTTATAAGTTATTAAGCCTAGATAATATGGATCTTAATCTATCACAGACAATGTTAATATGCAGTTTCCAACTAAAATTACAGTCTTTTGTTATCCCTAAGTACTAGTAACTATTCACAAATTCTATGGTTGTACATTTGCAATGTTCCAATTTATTATGAAAGCACTCGTACGAATGACCAAAGATGTTAATTTCTTCAGTAGGTTTTCTCATATATGGAGAGTGGAGAAGCATACACTTTATCTTGGACACGTTAAGTATAATGCCGTTGTCATGTGCCCATTTTAGTATATTAATGAAATCATCCTGCACCCTCTCTTCTATAACTTTAACGTCCTTGTCGGCGTACATTAGGCACCTGTCATCGGCGTACATATATGTGGAACAATGTTTTTACAGCGTTATTAATGCTGTTCACATGCATGATGTACCCGACATGTCCAAATACGGAGCCGGTTGGCACACCCAGTGTTACATCAGCTTCTTCCCCAATCGTACCATTGATCATAGTGCGTAGTTTTCGGTTATTCAAGTAATTCATGAACCATTTGTTCATTATACCTCGAATACCACACACACTCTTGCATTGCTTCAAGAAGCATTTCGTGATGCAACGTATAGAATGCTTTTTTTAATCAATTAACAATACAATGACATAATTTTTACTGTTTAGTTCATTGTTAACATCATCGGTAAATCGTGCCAGTGCTGTAGATATACTGTACGTTTTTCTAAATCCATGCTGTGCTTTAGATATTATATGATTTTTTTCCAGAAACATACTAATTTGCTTAACTATTATTTTTTCAACTACTTTATTTATGACTGACAACTTAGCAATGGGTCTGTAATTGGAATATTCCAAATTATTACCTTGTTTAAATATTGGACGAATAATTGCATTTTTAAGTAATTTTGGACATACACCGTTTTGTACACACATATTCATAAATTTTGCAAGGCTGATCTCTTTCTTTACATACTGTAAATCTTTTACTCTTATTTCATCCACACGCGGTGATTTATTTTGGCCTAATTTATTTATAATTTTTTCAATTTCGTTCGATGATACTTCTTGGAAACGGAAAATTGTCTCAACGGGGATATATAGTTGTCACACATGGCAGACGGATTTGCAACCGCAGTTTTTTAATAGTTTTGTGTTGTTATTAGAAAGATGCTGCCCATATGCCTGCTCCAGTTTCCTTCTGTTGCCTGTTGCGACACCCACAGGATTATAACATATGGTAGTAGATGTTAATTGCACCGCAACTATGCTGTTATTATTATATTGTCTGCTACTATTTACACCCAGTATATAACAACATTTATAAATTTGTATTCAGTAATCACAATAAATTTTGTTTTAATACGAGTATTAACATTTTATTTCATTAGCTTTTAATTGTGCAGAAATTTTGCAACCATGGTGTCGAAGCAATGCATTTTATCACGTATAATATACTTGTAAAATGTTTGCTCATACCAGTATATTTAGACACATGTGCCTGAATATTTTCCTGTGGGATTAGCAGCGTGAGCACGTGCCCTGCTTTATGCTCTCGTATTTTACATTATGCTTGCGCAGATTTAAAAATAGAAATACTTTTTAATGTTGGATATAAAAAGTATATAAAAAAAGTAAAGTAGATAGAAGAAAAAGTTGTCAATTCTGCTGCAGTTTTATATAAATGTTACATGATATCTTTGCCGACACCTTTACATTAATTCGGGTGGGAACAGTAAAGAATGACGTTTTTATGTAACTACTACCAGTCGCCCAAGACTTCGTCCGCGTGCAATTTCTGATTTCGTTTGAAATTATGAAATTTTGTCGCTGCAAAAGGCCTACCTATATGTAGGCTATATAAAGCTTATGCAAGTATTTATTACAAGTTGATGATGCAGTAATGTTATGTTATCCCGTCGAGTTTTAAATATTCTTAAACAGTATTCAGTATTCGGTATTCGGTCCGGGCTTGTGGTGAAACATCAAAAATAGATAATAATAATAATATGTATTTTTTATGTATTTATTTTATTGATACTTATGTATGTTTACCATTTTCATTTAAAATTATATATTTATACGGCCCAACCAGATGAGAAAACTTTATAGATACACCATAATAATATCATTTATTCGCTAAACATGGTATATTAATGCCTTGCGATAGTGCGTTTTTCTTCTTTTTCAGAGACTATTATCTCATTAACTATGGGAAAAAAACTAAATCTAAAAGCACATTATTTTTTCGATATCCTATCATAACATTCCACGTTCTAATTTATTTTTATGTGTTATAAATAAATTTAAAATCTAATTTTAAAAAATGACTAAAATTATTGATAACATGCATCTGTTGCTAAAGGCAACGCTCTAATCATTTGAGGATTACACTAATGGATAGATAATTTAAAAATCTGTATTATTTAAGTTTTAGTACGCTTTTCTATTTTAATCAAAATAATTCCAAAAATTGTGTGAATTCTATGATAAATAGGCGTACGCAGAGTGCTGGCGGCAATATACTGCATGCTCTAGGTAATTTGGTCAGGGAAACGCCTTAAGGATGACACGTAGTTGTACATAGTTCACATGTTTACCACATTTGGCATGTGAAAATTATTTAACATAATATATTAAATCATTATTTTCATAAGTAAGGAAGTCAATAAATTTATGTACTTATTAAGGAACTAAATTAAATAAAATTTAAAATTTGTCTGTGGATAGAGAGCAACGCCAAGAGTGATTTCAACAAATAAACTTTTAATCAAAATAAAAAGTAGTATTAAGTGCTAAGAATCGCTATCGAAAAATAAAGCCCAACTGGAGGAGCTATTATGTGAAGTTTTTTTTTATAAGATAAGCGTGACAAACGAGCAAACAGTCCACCTGATGGAAAGTGGAATATAATAGAATAGAATAATTTTTATTCAATATACGTCACATGTGTAATTCTTATTGAAAGTCATTTTTTACTTTACCACTGGTTCGAAAAAAAATCCTCTGTTCTGGGAAGAACCAGCAAGAACCGGCGGGACATTTTTTAAATAAAATTTACGATATAAATGATTACGAACTATTTACAAAATTTAATTTAGAAACTGCTTGGAAGCGACCACCTCATTCCCAGGGGTTATTATCTATATATGTATTACTATAATAACCCTTTTTATACAGTTTCAGCTTAATAAAATATTTAAACTTGATAATAGAGAGAACCTGTACACTTTCCGGACCTTGTTGTAATAGCACATATATTGCCCCAAGACTTAATTACTGACTCTGAGAGGCCAAAGTTAATATACTTATTTCTTTAAATTTATCTCTAAGTGGTTGCTGTGGCCCATAAACTTCTAAATCTATCCTCGATTACGAATCAAAATGCAGATGCGTTATTATATTATAGTTATTTTATTCTTTTTTATTAAGTATTATAAAACAGTGATTGGCTTCTCTCCTACATTATAGTAAGTGGTGATGCAGCCGAAGATGGTTAAGAAACTGATTTAGCTTAACAAAAGTCTATTCTCTTGCTTTTACGTTATAATCAGGTGGAAATTCAAATGCTGGCAGATTAATTCCACTCTTTTGCTGTAAAAGTTATGATCGACAAAGCAAACTGTGTAGCTGGAATGCGTGTTATGTCGACAATAAAGGTAGGAGTCCTGCCAAAACCGGGAAGTCCGATGATGTACTGGAGAGGGAGGAATTAAGTTTTTTTTTACTTTTATCAAATATATTTTTTTCTCTTGCAATTTATTTTTGATATTTATAGATACTTGATCAAAAGAGCTTGGCATGGAATATTTAAAGTAATTTTTATTTCAAACAAAACACTTCATAAAACTTTTTTCAGGCATTCTGCGCAGTCCGTGCAAAATTGTGTGAACGTCGATGGCAAATTTGTTTTATCGAAAGGCCACGAAGATGATCAGATTATTTCTCATTATAGCAAAGTATAATATACTTGAGTTACAACAAAGTGACACATTATTGACTTTTTAGTGACATCATTAATTATTTACAAAAGATCTATGTTGTAATTAAACTCTAAAGTTGCGAAAGTATGCTTGGGACTGAGTGTGATTAAATTTTCATTTTATTTTGAATTTCTTAAGGAATATGTGTTCTGAGTTAATCACAGTACCTATATTACTTGGAAATTAATTAAGAACTTAACCCCTTAATTTCGATACAAGTATTACAGGAGTCGGAGGAAAGGTAATAATTCGCTTGATTACTTGTTGTTTGCTTTACTAGTTCACAACACGAATAGTCCTTCAATAATTATTGCAATAGTTTTTATAATATCGCACAATAGTGGCAGCTTATCCCTACTACCTATCAATACTGAACTTAGCAACAGTTTGAATGTGTAAGAATTATACAATCCAAATACTTTTATAATATGAAAATAAGTAAAACACTGTTATAACTATTACTGATGAGTACTATACTAATTACGAATGTTTAGAAGATGAAATTACTTTTATAACATTCTTAGTAAATATCTCAAATTCTAAATTATAAATAGACAGACAAAAATCAATGATAATTATTATGACAATACAGTGACTTTAAATCTAATTTATATTTGATAATTAAAAAAAAATATTATAAAAAAAAACTATTATTATACAATTATTATTTGTAGCGATTCATTATAGAAATATGTAAAAATCACTGATAACACAAGATATAAATTAAATTAAGTTTTAAGTTTTCAAGCTACCGTTAGTTTTATTACAATATATTTTATAAACAACATCCCGTCCAATAATTCCTTAGCAGTTCGTCATTGAAAATACAGGTTAAGAAAAAAAATAAAAATATTAACGCAGAGCCGCACTCTGATATCACTGAAGTTATTCCGACGCAAGAAGTCTGGGAATAACTTCAGCGATATTAATGTTAATACTAACCTTCTGGCTACTTAACATCGGTTACTACAACACAATTGATGCAATCAAGTCCTAATATTGGACTTATAATGATACACCACGAAGCAGTTATTGAGACTGCACAGTTATCAAAAAGAACACGAAAACTCGCACAAGAACTTCTCAAAAATGTCAGTAAAATGCAAAAACAAAGCCAACACAACCCAACAAGAAACCCTATCTTTGATAAGATTTTCGAGTGTCTCAGCCAACCCATATTGACTAATGAGATGAATTAATCGAAAATATAATCGAAAACGTAAACGACATCAATATGGATGGTACAATTATTAATGCGATGATTTCGCGATTCATCACACATGTATCTTACAACTTCCATGTGTCATATTAAGTTACCACAAACTAATTGTGTCGGTACTTAATGATGCCGATACCATTCCTGGAATCAACAATGCGTAAGATGACGTCAATATCGAAAACAAATCAATCATGCTAAAAATATTATTGTATAAATTTATGTTTTCATGATGATGTAATGTATTTTAATGAATATAATTAATGTATAAAATTATTATAAATAAAAGTATCATGCATGCTTTCATAAACTCCAGTCGTGTGTTAGAGCTGACACATAATTCTTTTTTGTTGAAAGCCTTCGTTCTTACCAGCATGTGAATAGTCCCCACAACTAGACATGGGCCATTGCCTTGCCTAAGAAGGATTTATCGGTATGGCTTAGCAGATGGATCAGCGATCTCAGCATCAGATATTTTGAACCTTTGACGCTGCTTCAGTAGGGTAATATTGGGGCTGCTGCATCACTCACGTCCGCTCGCAATACATTTCCAGACACGATGCGCGATGGCGTAGGATTCAATAATCTGATTCTCGCTGAGATAGCTGGTTATTCTAAAACACGTATGGACGCAGCGCTCATGTTATTGTATTTGATCTCAATCGATTGGCCACTGTGTAATTGTTTGAACTGTTTTCAAGTTGTGATTGTATTCATATTATCATTTCGAGTTGACCAGTTCACATTACATTTCACTTGGAACTACTAGTTACTTCAAAATTATATTTCTGATCTACATATCGGTTGCAACATATTATTAAAGACTGCACCACATATTTTTGCAATTGTCATGCATGTTTGATTGATGAGTTTTTAGTAGACTAATACTTTAATAGGTAGACTAACATAACGATGTTGGATTTTTTCATATGATTCATGGAGACTTTACCATGGTAGATCAGTTGACACTCCAGCCCTAGGGCTCGCTTGCGCAGATATACAAACATACCTAGCAAATAACATATTTTTCCCATATGAAAACAGCATTGTGTTCAGTCTTCATGATTTTTGAATTAATTATGAATGAATAAGAACCTTTCCGAGGGTTTTTTAAAGCAAGTATTTATGCATGCTATTAATTAAGATATTAAAGAACATAATTATTTTTCAAACATACCTTATCAATATAGGGTAACTATTATAGTATTTAGTGTGCTAGCATTTAGGTATTACATATTATTAATTATAGGACGATAGGGAGATTTCTTTTATATTGGTCAATTGGTTGTATAGAAGCGATCTCTACTTGGAGCCACTTTTAATATCCTATCTATTCTTGGACTTGCGTACTAGAGATGGATATTTGACACATTTTATATATCTAAGCTTAACTTATGTCAAATATTTTATTTCTTGCAGACAAATCCAGCGATATAAAAGTTTTTTTGATAGGTACAATTATACAATACTTTCTCTTGCAATAAAGTGGTTCACAATAAAGGAATTTTGCAATGTAGGTAGGTAGGTACCTAAATATAAGTATATTATTACATATCAACTAGACTGAAAGGCATAAAATACTTATGTAACTTATTTAAACACTAAATGCATTTAAAAAAATATTTTACCTTAATCAAGCATCGATGAGCATAGAAAAGTTTTCATTACAAACTTTCAGAAAGTAAAAAAATGGATTTTAAGTTAACCTGTAGGAGCCTGTTGTATACTAGATAGCTCAAATGTATTTGGTTACTAAGTTCAAACTACTAATACCATCATAAATTGAGCCGTTATGTTTTTATTTTTTTCAAAATTAAACTTTTTAATGAATAACGTTTTATCTGGTTATCTAATCAGAATAAAAGTAATACTTGTAGTAGCTAAAAAATGTAAATACACCTTAAAAGAAAATCAGAAATTAGATAGGTCAAAGTAAATTGGTTTTTAGAACACAAAAACAAAAACACCAATATAATAAGAACCCTCTTATGAATGCTGCTTCCTTAAACAAATTTCATCACAAGTATCCGCGACAAAGTGGCGTCTGCTGTGTAAACTGTATCATATTATTAGGTTAAGGTGTAGACACATTGATAAATTTTTAGTCAATGGATTTTAGAATTTATACAGAGCATTCATAGGAATGGTAAATAAATGTGACTTAACAAAAAATAATTAGTTTTGGCTAAAGTATTATTGTGTAGTGGGCTTTAGAATTCTGCAATATATAAGGAGAGCTAGAATGCGCTGCAAGTCATTCCTAATTTTCTTTTTTAATTGAAGTGACGCGAGCGCGTTCATCAAACCTGTAAGTATGTATGTGTCTTTTTATTATTTATATTATTTTTTTATTGAGTTCATACTATATAATCCAATATATAAAGTTCTCGTGTCACAGTGTTAGTGAGTAAATTTCAGCTGAAGAAACAAACGTGCTCTTTATGGAAAGTACTGTAGCGAAATGACGTGATCGCGTGTTGTAAGATGAAAATCGTATAATTTACAGAATAAGCATAATATACTCAGGATTGGTAAGATCAGAATAGCATTATTTTGCAAAGTAAGCATAGATCTACTAAGAAATTTGTAACACAAGAATAGGAGAATATTTAGCAGAACAGACATGATGTGACATGCATTTCTCTCTAATATTGTTCATGCAAAATTTAAATATATAACTAGGTTTGTAGGTTAGTAACTCATTCAATAAGCACGATGAAGTTGATCAAACAACCCATATCGCTAAGCGTTAGCAATATTAATATTGATCGCTCACAAGATCAGACATAGCATTCTCTTACCAAATACCATTCTATAAAAGCTTTTACAAAAATTTACTTCGCAAATATCCGCGTTATAAAATAAAATGATGTGTCTTACCTAGTATGAAAAAGCACCTCCCGCCCTCCCTCAATTGCGTGCACTATCCCCGTCACCACTAATCCCAGCACCGCTACTCCCAACACCACTACACTAGGCAAGACACACCACTGACGATAATACGACACACGTTTCGCCTCTACACGAGGCATCCTCAGGTGATATAGACTCTACGGTGGCTAACTGCTAAGTGAGCGGCGAGCCAAAACAAGTGCCTTTTATACAAATCGATGATGCAACCGCTCTCTACCTAAGGAGCGAGCGACTGCGTCATGCGATAAAACATGCGACCAATCACCACTGGACTTACGCAGCCGTTTGTAAATTTAAAAACAAACCGCCGCGCAACGCCCACATTATTAGAGAGCAGGCTTGAAGATATTTAAGAGAGGTGAGTTAGTAACATTTGTTTGTTCATTCAGCAATGCAACGGTATTATTATTACTTTTTAATATCTCTAACTGTTCCAGCACACACAGCCGCAGCCCTTTATTACACGTATGTAAGACTTTAAAGGAGTGGTCGTTGGCTAGGTTGTGTCCAGTGTCCAAAAGATGTTTGGCAAAATGGGATTTATCGGGATTGCAATTTCTGTACGCGGCTAAATGCTCTTTATAACGTGTCTCGAAATTGCAACCAGTCTGACCCACGTAAACGGCGTGGCATTCGTCACAAACAAGTTTGTAAACACCTGACTTTTGACGAATTAAATTTTTGTAAAAGCTTTTATATAATGGATTTCCGCAAATAGACCATAATTTATCGATGCAATCATGCGCAAATTCTGCTAGATCATTTGAATCGGAATTTCAGAACTACTACGATGCTGACTTTAGTTCTACAGAATCCCCAAAAAATGAAATTAAAGACTATTAAGAAGCTTCATCATCATCATCATCATTACAGCCCTTCACAAGTCCACTGCTGAACATAGGCCTCCCCCAAAGAATGCCACAAAGCACGGTCCTGAGCCACCTGCATCCATCGACTTCCTGCATATCTTACCAGGTCGTCACTCCATCTAGTGGGGGGACGCCCTACACTTCGCCTGCCGGTACGAGGCTGCCACTCGAGAACCTTTCTTCCCCATCGGTTGTCGGTTCTTCGAGCTATATGGCCGGCCCATTGCCACTTCAGCTTACTAATCCGTTGGGCTATGTCGGTCACTCTAGTTCTACTGCGGATATCCTCATTTCTGAGTTTATCACGCAGTGAAACTCCGAGCATAGCCCTCTCCATAGCTCGCTGAGCGACCTTGAGCTTCCTCATCCGGCCAGCAGTGAAGGACCACGTCTCAGTTCCGTATGTCATCACTGGCAACACGCACTGGGTGTACAGTCTCGTTTTCAAGTTTTGAGGTACACCTGACGAGAAGATGTGCCGTTATTTCCCGAACGCTGCCCAACCGAGTTGAATTCGTCGATTGACCTCTCGGTCGAAGTTGGACTTACCTAGTCGGACTATTTGTCCCAGGTAAACATACTCGTCAACAACTTCGAGCTTAGTGTTCCCAACAACTACCGGCATAGGTGTGACATGGACATTAAACATGATCTTTGTTTTGTCCATGTTCATCTTAAGACCTATCCGTTGGGAAACACTATTGAGGTCATTGAGCATAGTGCTTAGGTCCTCCAGCGATTCTGCCATAAGGACTATATCGTCGGCAAATCGAAGGTGAGTGATGTACTCGCCATTGATGTTTATACCGTATCCTTTCCAGTCCAGAAGCTTGAAAACATCTTCCAATGCAGCGGTAAAGAGTTTCGGGGATATGACGTCACCCTGTCTTACACCTCTCTGCAATTGGATAGGTTTCGTACTCTGGTTCTGTACTCGGATAGCCATCGTAGCCCTACTGTACAAGCACTTCAACACTTCGATATACCGACAGTCAACTTGGCATCGCTGAAGGGACTGCAGCACCGCCCAAATTTCGACGGAATCAAAGGCTTTCTCATAGTCCACATACGCCAGACATAGTGGCAAATTGTACTCCTCGGACTTCTGTACAATTTGCCGAAGGGTATGTATGTGGTCTATGGTGCTAAAGCCTTTTCGGAAACCGGCTTGTTCGGGAGGCTGGAAGTCGTCAAGTCTGCGCGCGAGACGATTCGTAATGACTCTCGAAAACAGCACGTAGACGCGGCTCAGAAGGGAAATCGGTCTATAGTTCTTCAAGAGAGCGTTGTCGCCTTTCTTGAAGAACAAGACCACCGCACTTCTACTCCACGCCTCCGGTGTAATGCCACCATGGAGGACGGAATTAAAGAGCTTCTGAAGGACTTCAAGTACCGGTTTTCCACCCGCTTTCAGAAGCTCCGCTGTAATTCCATCCTCGCCTGGGGCCTTGCCGTTTTTTAGGTGCTGGAGAGCCATTCTAATCTCGCTCAGACTGACGTCCGGGATAGCATCGGAATAATGTCGGATAAGACTCGCTCTTGGATCGTTACTCACACTTGCGTGCGGCTCCAACGATGACGTGTACAGCTGCCCATAGAACCTCTCAATCTCACTCAAAATCTCAGGTGCCCCGGAACTGCCACACTCTGTCTTCAGCTTTGACAGTTGGCGCTTTCTGGCAGACAAATCTCTGGCAAAGACTTTGGAGCCTTGGTTCCGCTCGATCGCTTCTTCAATACGAGCTGTATTGAAGTTGCGTAAGTCCCGCCGCATGCATTTGGAGATCTGTCTGTTCAGTTGCCTGTATGCTGTCAAATCTGTAGAAGAATGTAGCTTCATCTCCCGTCTAACAGCCATGAGATTAAGAGTGTGATCGGAGAGTTTTTGTGTTCTTCTTCGGCGGGTCTTGCAGAACTTAGCTCCGACCGCATGGACAGTTTCCACGAGCTTGTCATTCAAATCGTCCACTTCATTGCAGTCTTCTAGGCACTGAAAACGGTTTTGTAACTCGAGCTGAAAGGTTTCGGGACTTTGGATTAGAGCACGAGGGGGACGAAGCGTTGACTTCATTAGACGAGACCTCTCCAACTTAACGTTTAGGTTCAGTGTGCCTCTAACCATTCGGTGATCGCTGCCGGTTTTCACCCTCGCGATCACTGAGACATCACTGAACAGTTGTCGTCTGGTCGTCATAATGAAGTCAATCTCATTTTTTGTCGAACCGTCGGGGCTCGACCAGGTCCACTTCCTGTGGGGCCGCTTCTGGAAGAAAGAGTTCATCATAAAGAGTCCCTCTTTCTCCATGAAGTCAGCCAACTGCTGGCCCCTTGGGTTCCGTTGCCCTATTCCAAATTTCCCTACTTTCAGCTCACCGTTCTCTCTTGTGCCTAGTTTTGCATTGAAGTCTCCCATTAACACCGTATATTGGGTTTTGGAGGAATGCATGGCTCTAGAGATATCCTCATACATTTCCTCCACCTCCTGATCGGGGTGTGCCGAGGTTGGTGCGTAAACCTGTATGACCTTCAGCGAATACCGTTTGGTGATTCTGAGTATAAGGTACGCAACCCTCGTCGACACACTCTCAATCTTTACAACGTTGTTAACGAGAGACTTGTGGACGATAAATCCGACACCTCCTTGGGACAGATGGTCGCCCTCCCGGTAATAGAGCAAGTTGCCGGATTCGAGGATTACCGTGTCCTCCCCCTCTCTTCGGACTTCGGATAGTCCTATAATATGCCAGCGTAACTTGTCTATCTCTTCTTCCAGCTCTACAATCTTCTCGTCAGTCCTCAGGGTGCGTGCGTTGTATGTTGCCAGGTCGAGTCGTCGTAGGTGGCAACCGAACCTCCACCGGAGATTCTTAGCACCCCCTGCCCCGCCGTTACCATGGTCGCCACCGTAGCCAGGAATAGCGGGGCCGCCGGGGACTGGGGGCCGTTTATTATTGTCATTGCTCATGGGGGGTATATTGCCATAGTTGCCACGCTTGGCGAGCGGGTTGGCAACCGCAGTTTTTATTGTTATTTTGGCTGTTATCAGGAAGATGCTGCTGCCCATCTCCTGCCTGTTTCCCTTTGTCGCCTTTTACGACACCCACGGGAGGATATGGGGTAGTGGATATTCTTAACCGCCACTACACGGCCAAGCAGCAAGAAGCTTCATTAGATCGGAATTATATCTATGATATTTACGATGATAATTTAAATATACCATTTGGGATAAGAAAAGAAAAGAAAACTTACATGATGAGAAATTCAGAAGTTACATTTTCTAAAATTGACAGTTGGGATAACGAAACTGTATTTTTAGTAAAAATTGGAGACAAATCTTACAATTTAACTATCGGGTTAAGAGAACTTCTACTTAGAAAAAAACCTGATTTGAATTTAGTATCAAGCGCTGATAAACTCGTGTACAAAGATATTCTACACCATACTAACGCTCATAAGAGAGATTTTAACCCTAGAGGTCAAATAAGAGGTGATAAGGGAATTAAATATCGAAAAATAATTAAATCATTATTTTCCGAGACCTTAATGAAATATAAATATCGAAGAAAAGTTTGGAGGTAATTTACCTAAGCTTAAGAAATATAAAATCAACACTGATATTGTATATTGGGACGATCCAAATGAATTAGTTGATAGATTAAAACTTTTAATAGCTTCAAGAGATGCGGACAATACAAATTTAAATTAGACAACATTACACACATACACATTACAACATTACAATAAGACAAATTTCAATTTAAATAAGAAAACTACAAAAATTAATCAAAACTAAAATTAATGTTAAAAATTATATAAAGGTATGCAAAGAAAAGCAAGAACTAATTAATAAACTTAAAATATATTCAATTGAGGTGGAAAATATGAATCACTGTTATGAGACTGATATAGAGTGTCTACATTCAACAATTTTATCACTTAAAAGCTCTCTAGAAATTGTATCAAATAAATATGCATCGGCTCAAGATGAGATAAAAGAACACATATTGGCCATGAATGATCTGGTAAAATCATATAAATATAATGAGGAGCGCTTTGACTCCTTAATAAAAAATCAGAGTGAGTATCAGCGCTCCATACCAGGTTCATCGGGGACAAAATGTGTAAATAACAAAGTTAACAGTAAGACCTCATTATTTTCACCTACACTCTATGACAGTGCAATGACAAAGGATATAAACTTAAAAAGCAATGTAAATATTTAAAAAAAAATAAAGTTATTATGTATTGTGATGACATAGGCAAAAATTTGGGCATGATGTTAAATAACTGTTTAAAAGGACATATGATCACTAATTATTGCATGCCTGGAGCATCCTTTAGTCATATAATGAATAAAGTTTTAGCTAGTAAATTTTGTCCTAATAGCACATTAATTATTCTTGTTGGGAGAAGAGGCAATGTAAACAAAAATCAATTATTAAAATATATTGATAATCTAAATACTTTAAATGTACATAAAATTATCTTGTTTACATTGCCTTACATACAGGGTTGGCCGCAGGAAAATAAAATAAGATATGATTTAAATTTATTAATGAATAACTTTTCATATAATAATAATTTAAACTTGACATTTAATTGTTACAATTATAATGATAGAATTAATTTAATAGATAAAAATAATTTAATTAAGAAATTTTTGACTAGAGATAGGTATTACCTATCAAAATATTATTTAAGACAGATAGCAAATGTGCTATCTTATTATTTATATATTAACTCAGCCAAGGACTTGGCTACACAGACATCTGCTTCTTTTGAGCAGTGTAATGACTTAATATGCAATTTGGAATCAGTTCCAAGTAATTTAAATTAGAAAATGAGACAATAGAGGTAATCTCTAGCAGTTATAATAACTTAAATAATTTAGAATGTGGCTTACAAATCTTTAATTATATGACTCCACAGAAAGATAATGAAAATTGTTTACACCTGGTTCATCAAAATATACAAGGCATGATAGGCAAAGAGCTAGAAATTGAGTTGTTCTTAAATAGCAACAATATTCATATCTTATGTATTACTGAACATTGGTTAAAAGCTTATAATTTAATGTTTAACTTCAGTAATCACCAGGTGGTCAGTTCTTTCAATAGAGATACGGTTTTAAGAGGTGGCTCCTTAATATTAGCTAGTAAATTATTATCATGTAAAGAACGTAAAGACATTCTGAGCCTCTCTGTTGAGCGAACTGTAGAAATGGCATGTGTTGAGTTTGAGCACCTCATTGTTGTGAGCGTCTACAGACCCCCGTGTTGTACATATGATACTTTTGAAAACATTATGGAGGAAGTTTTTGCTAAGCTTAATAAACAGAATAAATCTGTTGTAATATGTGGAGATTTTAATATCAATCTCCTAGAAGCTTCCTCTATCAATATTAAATTTAGATCATTTCTTAAATCACATGATCTTTTTATTTTATTTTTAGCATCAACGCGTATCGCTCAATCTAGTGCAACATGTATAGATAACATTTTTACAAATGTGAAGCCGTTGCATAAATGTATCGTTCAAAAATTAAGTTCTGATCACTGTGGACAAGTAGTTTCGTTACCTTATGTTCACAAAAAGCAAGTAGATGAGAAAGTTGTGTCTGTTCCAGTAAATGCACGTCGCTTGGAGAAATTTAGAAGTAACATAGTGAAAAAACTTCCATCACTTTCATAACAAAATGATCCAAATTTTTTGTATGGAACATTATTTAAGCTTATTTGCAATGAATTTAATAATACTTTTACTCCTGAAACATTCTCCTTGAACAGTCGCAAGTCATTCAATGAATGGGCGACAGTAGGAGTCCATAAGAGCAGGCATAGGTTATATGATCTTTACCATGAAAGGTCATATAATCATAGCGTCGAATTTAGGGAATATGTAAAAAAATATTCATAAATATTTAAAAGAGTGTGCTCCATAGCCAAGTCTTTGCATTTGAGCAACAAAATTAAGACGGCTTCCAATAAAATTAAAATGACATGGAGTATAATTAATAGCGAAACTGTTAAGATCAACTCTAGCAATTCAAATTACCAGTTAAGTGTTAACAACAAATTAACTGTATCAGATCAGGACGTAGCAATGGTTTTTGAGAAATATTTTACTGATATTCCGATCTTGACCACTAAGTCACTGAATTCTTCTCCTGCCGTCGCCGAATCATTACTTAAACAAAATGTAAATGTGTGTACAAAGAATTTTACATTTCATAAAGTGTCATCAAAAGATATTGTAAAATATTTTAAAACTATTGATGTTAAGAACACTGCGGATCTGTGGGAGATTTCCGTTAAAGTTATGCGTCTATAATAGATACAATCGCACCTCATTTAGCTATTATTTTTAATACTAGTATCGAATCTGGTGTGTTTCCTGATTTAATGAAGCATAGTAAAGTAATACCTTTATTTAAATCTGGTAGTACATGAGACCCCGCCAATTTTAGACCTATTGCTGTACTACCAACACTTAGCAAGATTATTGAAAAAATTGTTCTTGATCAAATGTTAAATTTTTTTAATATAAATAATTTACTTCATAAAAATCAATTTGGTTTCACAAGGGGTCACTTGACAACTAATGCCGGTGTTGAGCTGATTAAATATATCTTTAATGCATGGGAGAATTCACAGGATGCTTTGGGTATATTTTGTGACCTATCCATGGCCTTCGATTGTGTTCACCATGAAACATTAATCAGGAAACTTCAACACTACGGTGTAAGAAGTGATGCCCTTAAATTAATTATTTCATATTTAAGTAAGAGAACGCAAAAAGTTGTCATTAACAATATGAGCTCTTCCGGATCGATGGTACAAATGGACGTGCCTCAAGGCTCAATTCTCGGCCCCTTTCTGTTTCTTGTATACATTAATGACTTACCTTACATAGTAGGGGATAACCACGATATAGTATTATTTGCAGATGACACTTCTTTAATTTTCAAATTAAGTCGACAGTTACTAAAATATGACGAAGTAAATAATGCTATATCTAAATTAGTAAATTGGTTCGATGTTAATAATTTGCATTTTAATGGCACTAAAACAAAATGTATGAAATTCGTGACTCCAAATGTCAAACAATTAAATACTAATGTAATTTTAAATGGGGAGAAACTGAGTCTTGTAGATACCACCATTTTTCTTGGAATCACACTAGACGCGAAGCTTCAATGGAGCCCCCATATATCAAAACTAGCAAGCAGACTTAGTTCTGCAGCATATGCTGTAAAAAAGATTAGAAGTCTAACCAGTGTTGAAACAGCTAGACTAGTTTACTTCAGCTACTTCCATAGCATAATGTCGTATGGTATTCTGCTATGGGGACACGCAGCTGACAATGAAATTATATTTGTTTTGCAGAAGAGGGCCATAAGAACAATTTATGATTTAAAGCCTAAAGAGTCGCTGCGACAAAAATTTAAGGAAATTAATATATTAACTTTGGCCTCTCAATACATTTATGAAAATGTAATGTACGTACATAAAAAAGTAATTTTATAAAAATAAGTGATATTCATTCTGTAAATACTAGGAACAGACACAAGCTAGTAGTACCAGTTACTCGACTCCATCGAGTCAGTAATTCATTCTTGGGGCGATGAATACGCTTTTACAACAAAATTCCAGAAAATATACAAAGTTTGACCTGTTCAAAGTTCAAAAACTTTATTAAACTAAGTTTGTATAAAAAGGGTTATTATAATATTAAGGAATTTATGGATGATAATAACCCCTGGAAATAAGGTGATCGCTACCAAGCTATTTCTAATTTGTTGTGTTGTTAATTTGTGTAACATCATGATTGTAAGCTGTTATTTAAAAAAAAGTCCCGCTGGGTTTCTTGCTGGTTCTTCCCAGGACAGAGGTTTTTTCCGAACCAGTGGTAATCAAACAAAAGAGTGACTTTCAATAAGTATTATTTATAATCTATATTGAATAAAAAGTTTCTGTTTCTGTTTCTGTTTCAATCATAAAAATAAAATTTTATCGATCGTTTAAGAATTAAAAGAAGCTAACATTATAAAGGAATAAAATACTAATTATTACTAGCTTTTACTCAGTATTGGTGAAGTTGCTCATGTTGCAAATTCATGTTAAAAAATTATCTGTATTTATTTAAGTAACAAGCAGCATAAACGAATTATTTTAATAACTACCAACATAAGAATAAAATAAAATACATTATTTTTTTAACGTGAGTAAAGCCGATGTAGTAAATGAAATTCATAGAAATGCTAGGGTGAATTTCCCACGTAGAAATGTTATTACGAAATATATAGATGATTTATGGCAAGCAGACTTAATTGATATGCAATCAGTTTCTAAGAAAAACAAAAACTTCAGATTTATTCTTACCGTTATTGATACATTTTCGAAATACGCTTGGACTTTTCCAATTAACACTTAAAGTAAAGAGGACGTATGCTATAATTTTATGAAGCTCCTAAAAACACGTGTACCCAAAAATTTGCAAACCGACAATGGAACAGAATTTTATAACGATAAGTTTAAAAAAATTATGAATTCATATCATATTAATCATTACTCAACCTTTTTCAACAAA
Source organism: Parnassius mnemosyne (assembly GCA_963668995.1). Lineage (NCBI taxonomy): Eukaryota > Metazoa > Arthropoda > Insecta > Lepidoptera > Papilionidae > Parnassius > Parnassius mnemosyne. The sequence continues at coordinate 10,232,171 of CAVLGL010000057.1, forward strand.
GAAGGCTTCCATAGTTGAACGATTTATTCGAACTTTGAAATCTAAATTGTATGAAGCATTTAGTTTACAGGGTAGTTATAACTGGATAGGCGATACTCTTAATAATGTTGAACTTTGAAATCTAAATTGTATGAAGCATTTAGTTTACAGGGTAGTTATAACTGGATAGGCGATACTATTAATAATGTTATTTACGAATACAATCACACTTATTTTCGAACTATTGGTGAAATTCCAGCCAATGTCAATAACAAAAGTAAAAAACATATACTACAGAGATACCTTAGATTGGTAAAGAATGATAATGTAAAACTAAAGTTTAAAGTAGGTGATTATGTGCGTATAAGCAAATACAAAGGTACATTCGAAAAAGGATATACTCCAAATTGGTTGACAGAAATATTTAAAATTCGAAAATTACAGAACACAATTCCAACCACTTACTTAATTGAAGATACAATTAGAGGTCAACCAATTTTAGGAGGATTTTATGCGCAAGAGCTACAAAAGACCAAACATATATTTAGTCGAAAAAGTTTTAAGAAGGAAATGAAATAAAGTTTTATTACAATGGCTAGGTTTGTCTTCTACTGAAAGCAGTTGGATCGATAAGTCAAATATATTGCAATAAACTTACTGACCACTGTGTTTAACATTAAGAACAAATAAGAAAAAATGGTATATATAATAAATATCCCAAGAGCGCTTAAACAGTCTTATGATGTCCGTTGTTGAGAGTAGTCTTCTCAATTGTTTGATTAATAATTTTAAATGGGGAGAAACTGAGTCTTGTAGATACCACCATTTTTCTTGGAATCACACTAGACGCGAAGCTTCAATGGAGCCCCCATATATCAAAACTAGCAAGCAGACTTAGTTCTGCAGCATATGCTGTAAAAAAGATTAGAAGTCTAACCAGTGTTGAAACAGCTAGACTAGTTTACTTCAGCTACTTCCATAGCATAATGTCGTATGGTATTCTGCTATGGGGACACGCAGCTGACAATGAAATTATATTTGTTTTGCAGAAGAGGGCCATAAGAACAATTTATGATTTAAAGCCTAAAGAGTCGCTGCGACAAAAATTGAAATCTAAATTGTATGAAGCATTTAGTTTACAGGGTAGTTATAACTGGATAGGCGATACTATTAATAATGTTATTTACGAATACAATCACACTTATTTTCGAACTATTGGTGAAATTCCAACCAATGTCAATAACAAAAGTAAAAAACATATACTACAGAGATACCTTAGATTGGTAAAGAATGATAATGTAAAACTAAAGTTTAAAGTAGGTGATTATGTGCGTATAAGCAAATACAAAGGTACATTCGAAAAAGGATATACTCCAAATTGGTTGACAGAAATATTTAAAATTCGAAAATTACAGAACACAATTCCAACCACTTACTTAATTGAAGATACAATTAGAGGTCAACCAATTTTAGGAGGATTTTATGCGCAAGAGCTACAAAAGACCAAACATATATTTAGTCGAAAAAGTTTTAAGAAGGAAATGAAATAAAGTTTTATTACAATGGCTAGGTTTGTCTTCTACTGAAAGCAGTTGGATCGATAAGTCAAATATATTGCAATAAACTTACTGACCACTGTGTTTAACATTAAGAACAAATAAGAAAAAATGGTATATATAATAAATATCCCAAGAGCGCTTAAACAGTCTTATGATGTCCGTTGTTGAGAGTAGTCTTCTCAATTGTTTGATTAATAATTTACCATTTGAATTACAATTTACCGGGACACAATTATTGTGATCCTGGTACAAATTTAATCAAAAAACTATCACGTGGAGTCAAAGGTATAAACAAATTAGACAAATATTGTAAAGAACACGACATTGCGTATCACAAATATTCACACTTAAAGGATCGACATAAGGCGGATTTAGTTTTGTTAAAAATGGCAAAAATACCCGATATTTTTGTATCTATTATATACTATCTTTGCTGCTAACTTTTCTCCCGAAATTTGGGAGAAAAGTTAGCAGCAAAGATAGTAAGCAAAGCTTTGCGATAAAAATTAAAACTGGGGCTGGCCTAAATAATGGCAATAGTAATAAAATGTCTCCGAGAAAGTTGGGCAATGAATTTTAAAATAAGTTTAAGAATACCTATACCAAAAACTGGTGGGTTACTACCTTTGATTCCGATTTTTGTCGGATTATCGGCTAAGGGAGCCTTAGCAGGTGGCGCAGCTGGTATACTTAAAACAATAAATGAAATCAAAATGGCTAAAAAACAATTTGCTGAATTGAAGAGACACAATGAAAAAATGGAAGCTCTTTGTATCGGAAATGGGTTACAGTTTAAGCCTCATAAAAATGGATTTGGCATTTTTGTATCTAAAGAAATAAAAAACTAGAATATAGGCTACCCAAACGCGCCTTAACTAACGTTGACATTTTAAAGTATGGAAAAAATATTCCCTATTTTCGAGGTGTCTTTATAAGAGATGAGCTCCCAACACACCCTTTTAAAAAAGAATGTGGAGTTATAAATTTAGATATTTCCTCAAATCCGGGATCTCATTGGGTAGCCTATGTACAATTTAATAATTATGTTGAATATTTCGACAGTTATGGAAATCTTAAACCTCCAATGGAATTGATAAAATATTTAGGTCTTAAAGTCCACTATAATTATGATATCATACAGCGTGATCATCCTTTTAATTGTGGACATCTTTGTTTGATTTTTTGGAGAATTTTTGGCGCAATCAAGACATAAAATAAACAAGAACTTCATAAATTGCTCAGTATACAAGCATGTCTATAACAGTTACTATCTCAGGAAATAAATCAGAATTGGATTCCTACTTTCAACCGCCTATGAGTTTATCAGGTCAATACGAGTGTGGTATATTATATTTTTCAGTAATAAACTCAACAACAAAATATTCTTATGTTGATGGCAAGGTTCAATCTGTGATCAGAATCGAATGTGATCTCATATACGGCTCATATTGCAACGGGTTACCTACTCATATTATTCACGAATTTGTATCTAAAACTGCTGCAGATAATCAATACATAGAAACACCTCAGGTTATTATTTACTTCTCAGTGAATAAAAATAACATTACATCTATAACTATTAAAGTTTTAGATCAATTTGGCTACAGAATTAATCTCAAAGAACAATATATTGAAATTCGCCTCCATTTGAGGAAAGTAAAATGATATTGCACTATAAAAACCGTACAGTCTACTTAAAGCGCCCTATTACTTCTACACTCACTAAGCTGCGAAGACGTGAGTAAAAATTTAAGACCTTGAGTAAAAATAATAAAGATTTTCTAAAGTCCTTAGTATATCAAGTATGAATATACTACAGATTAATGACTTACCAAACTTCGATACTTCTATTGAAAGTTATGAAGTCCATTCTTGTAATCCATATAATAATAGCGTTATTGAAAACGATGAAATAAGAATTCCCTTACATCAGCAAGACATATACGTATTACCATCAGCCAGTTCAATTTACATCGAACGTCATGCAAAACTCCTCAGCAAAGATGGAAACCAGATTATTTTTAATATTTTACGTTCAGTAATAATCTTATTATGTTCTTGTTTCAAGACATAAAGTATGAGATAAATGGAATCGAAATAGATCATATTAAAAATGCAGAAATAAAGTAAAAGCAGAAAATAAAGTAGCAGCTTTGTGGGGTCGGGATATAGAATTTAAAAGTGAAAACGGTGATTTTTAGTGCTACTGTACCTTTAAATAAGATTTTAGCGTTTGCAGAAGATTATGCTAAAATTGTAATAAATTGTAAACATGAACTTATACTGAACAAAAGTAATTCTAACATAAATAGTATTATAGGAACTGAAGATGTTGCACATTTTCAAATAGACATACAAAGAATACAATGGCGAGTGCCACATGTGAAAGTATCAGATCATGAACAACTGAAACTTCTTAAACATTTAGAAAGAGATAAACCTATACAGATGGCATTTAGAAAATGGGATTTATATGAATACCCTTTACTTCCTACAGCAACTAAGCATTCCTCGTCTATTTAGACTGCGTCACAATTAGAGAAACCTCGATATGTAATTTTTTGTTTACAAACAAACAGAAAAAATCAAAAAATGAAAGGCTGTTCAGTATTTCATCACTGTGGAGTGAGAAATGTGACATTGTTTTTGAATTCACAATATTACCCATACGAGCCCTTAAGTTTAAAAATTTCCGAAAACAAATTTAATATATTATACGAAATATATGTGAAATTTCGCCAGTCGCACTACAACTGTCCCGCAGACCCATTGCTTGATTTAAGTAGCTTTAAGGAAAAGGCTCCGCTATTTGTGATAGATTGTTCAAAACAAAACGACAGTCTGAAAACAGAACCCGTAGGTGTTCTTTTGGAGACTGAATGTACAACTGCAATACCAGAAAAGACAAATGGATATTGTTTAATCATTAACGATCAACTTGTGGAATATAAGCCTTTAAGTAACATAGTGCGCAAGTTGACATGACTGCTATCGTAGATGTCCAAGGTTTCAAAACAGAAAGAAATGAATTCATAGTGAAAGAAATAGCAATATTATGTAATGATAAAATACAACGACTTTTAATAAAACCACCATTTCCTTTTTACAAATTGACTGTAAAAGAAAGGAAACATGTAAATTGGATTCAACGTAATAGAAAGATATATTGGTGTGAGGGAGTAACACCTTACTTAAATTATCAGAATTTAAGGAAGGTGTTCCTCGATACTCTATAACAGATAATATGAAGGATAATTATATATACGTCAAAGGTTTAGAAAAAGTTTTATGGTTAAAATCGATCCTACAAAATGATAATATAATTAATTTAGAAGATAAAAGATGTTCTAGTTTGTTAAATCTGTATGATAGATATAAAGATTGTAAAGATTTGTACAGTTGTATTAATCATGACTCATTATGTGTTTTGAAAAATGTTTTTTGTTTAAAAAAATGGTGCTCTGATAATAACATATGAAATATCTTTCATTTTATTTCATAAAAAACCCTCCACCAGCAACTTTTTAAAAATGTTTATAAGGAATCAGCGCAGCTTTACAGCTTCATTATACTCTTGCAATCAGCAAGATCAAACTTCAACAAAGCATGAGGCACATGTCTCAAAATGAATACAGACCCCTATATAGTTTAAATGATTCATATAAGACACGCTTATTTTCATTTAGCCATTATTGGGCAACGATTGATTTAAGAGAAGCAGTGGTGAATGAAATGGCTGATGCGGGATTCTTTTATTTTGGCAATAGAATAAATGATATAGCTGTTTGTTTTTCCTGTGGAGGAGTTATTGGAGATAGGGAGATTTACGATGATCCATGGATGCAACACATATTACATTATCCTCAATGTTTTTATCTGAACGTCGTGAAAGGGTCATCTTATATAAATAAATGTTTGAAAGAATATGGTAAATCGCTGTGAGTTAAAAAGAGTGACACAGAATTGAGAAGACATCTGCTTAGTTATAAAAACAAATGAAAAATTAGAAAATCGCTGTGAGTTAAAAAGTGATACAGAATTGAAAAGACATCTGCTTGGTTAAAAAATGGAAATGTAGAGCTGTTTAATGTAATATTGGGGCGAACTGCATCGCGGACGGATGTGAGTGATGCATCAGCCCAAATATTACCCTACTTGTTTCCCGGCTCCATTTAGATTTATTCACGCCTTTATTATTTCTCGTCTCCATCTACAACAACTTGTAAAAGTCTATTAACAAAAACATAAAATTTATTAAATTCCCGTAATAGTATATATTCCCGCACCCAAATTATAAAGTCATTGATGTTCCACTAGCTTGGATGACGTATAAATTCTAAAACTCGCTGACATACATTAAGAGCTGCTATGCCGCTAACAGTATGATGGTAGTATTCACCGTTTAAATATCGGTTCGTATGGGTCTTTTTCCTATACACAGTGTGACCTATGGTGTTATTAGGATTTCGAATGACTAACACATCTAAGATAGCTAAAGAATTATTTGCCTCTAACTCCATAGTAAATTGAATTTTAGAGTTTATGGAATTAAGATATTCTAATGGTAAAATTGTGAAAGTATTGTCTACGTACGTCTTGTAGAACCTTGGAGTTACGGATGCAGTAAGCAGGGCTTTCTCCTCAACGTCCTTCATTAACATATCGGTGACAATGAAAGATAGCGATGAGCCAATCACAACTCCATCTACTTGCTTGTAAAATTCTTCTTTTCACAATAGATAGCTAGATGTAAGGCAATGTCTGAGTAATACTGCATATTCTGCAGGCGTGTTGTTTTCCTCTATATTCCTAGTTACAATTGGGATGCAGTTTTCAACAGGTAGGCATGTAAATATAGACTGAACATTAAAACTGACTGTTCGCGCCAAATGCTAATTTCAGGAACTAACGCGAGAGGGCGCGCGGCTCGTTGCCATACCGGTTTTGACGTCGGTCGAGCGGTTGGGTTGAGAACGCGTAAAGGCGAAAGTTAGTCGTCTGCCAGCTGTGCTAATGCTAGCACACTGTCATTTTTGTTCGGGAACCGCGGAATAGTTTAGGCATCTAGTAAACATCCTGTCTAGGATTTATAACGCGCATTCCTTGTTGGATAGCCTTTCCCGGGACTTATTGGGTCCGACTCAGAATCTGTATAAGTGCATTCGATAATATTAGCTAGTGCGGCCTTTGATATTCTAGAAATAACTGTTGCTACGCGAAACGGTAGTGACCTTTGATCCGGACACTCCGTGTTCGTTTTGAGCGTTAACCTTATAACAAACGAGAGTTAGTGGCTTCTGTAAGTTAGTTAATCGTATGATAGAGTTAATGGACTGTCATCGTGACGAACGAGGAAAGTGACTGTGGACAACGCCGCGGAAGATTACCTCATTTTGGAGCAGCCTGGAACTCGGCCGCTGCTGGTCGCCTATGCTTGCCAAGGCCCAACACATTCACACCTCACTATACACTACTCGCCATCCACTATTACACACACTCACGGCCTGTCCAAGCCTTGGTGCGAAGTTAGCTCCGGATAATGGTAAGTACTATGTGTTTCTAGCTTTCTCCCATATTGTTTATTGTAATTAGGAAATTCCACGTGGCCATATTCTGGCCCCGTCCCTCTACTGCTCGTCGATGGGATTACTCATGGGCCCTAATCCCGTAACCTTAGTTGGGGCAGCTAGGAGCGTGTACACTGACCATGGTTTCATTGTCAATAAAACATAAAGGTCTTTTATCTCACTGACAAAATGGCATGAATCCGTAGTGTGTGCTCTTGTGTGTACTCTGAGTGATAGTATTTTTGCTAAGTGTTGAGCCAATCTGTGAATTTGCGAATCGATCTGACACACTGTTGGACTTAATGGAGCGTTCAGTTTGTGTATTTTTGTAACCCATACAACTTCGGTGGTTCGATACACGCAGATATTATCGAACTAACTTTCTCGGAATATTTCTTAATAAGATCGCAAGTTGTTTTAAGCGTATTAGTTATAGGGTCTATTTTGACCTTTACGTGCGTATTTACATCCGCTAAACCTTGTTGTATTTTAAAATTGTAATCCGATATATCTATTATAACCGCAGCATTAACTTTATTTACGCGAAAAATTGTGAGATCTGGTCTATTGCGTAAGTTTTTCAATGCATTAAATTTATCTTTGGGAAGATTTAATTTCAACGCTGAGCTTCGACGTAACATAGACGAAATGTCTTGACGTATGGCCCCTAAACATTCATTATCAATATTATTCTTATACAGACAGTCCTCAACACTACAGATAATGTCTTCATATGGGATTTTCACGGTATTATTGCGAAATTCATACCTCTGGCCAAAACTTTTATTGTTGCGTCGTCCAGAGATTGTTTTGACAAGTTATAGACTGCGCGTTGTTTATTACTCGCATCTATTGTTAATGGTTGCGTTCCGTTTTTACGTTGACATTGATGTTGGACATTTGATATGGTTGTTAGTTTTTGCTATTTATCTTATATTATATAAACTATATCACACTGTGTATAGAAAAAAGACCCATACGAACCAATATTTAAACGGTAAATCCCACCATCATCCTTCACAGTTATCTACCGTGGGAAAGTCTTTATTATGATTGTTACGGGGCATCTGTGGTGTCAAGCAGGTTCTGCACGACAACAAGTTTCAACATGTCATAGTGACGGAGTGAATTCGGCCACAGTCAGCGTGTGCCTGCTGTACTACCATATGTCAGAGATCAATATGTATATATAATAATCAGATGTAACCTAAACCTCTCAACCTCCAGACGTTTTTCTAAAGATATTAAGTCTCAAAGCTCTTTTTACATTTTATAAGTATATTATATATATATATATATATATAATTTATATTAAATAAGAACTAATCTAAGCCAGCATTAAAGCTTAGATTTACCTTTGTACTTTCGTTTTTAAACTTTATATTGAACTGAATATTGTTCCATTATCATATTGAAGAAAATGCTTTTATATTATTAAAATTCACTACCCGATTACTGTCTAACATGTAAGAGGTGACAAATATAGTAAGGCGAAACGACTTAGATTAACAAATGCCTATTTTTCTTGCTTCGCAAACACACATAACTCATTGTAGATTATTATAATTTAATTTATTTACGGCATTTTTTTAATTTTTATAAATATTAGAGTATCTTTAACTTACTACAATTCAGACTAAAAGGTGTATATCGTAAACTACAGTAAGCTTTCTTAAAAATTGCAAAATGTTCAAAGTAGTATTAAGTTATTAAATTATATCTGTGTTGAATTCGTCTCATGAGGAGATTTTGCCATAGTCACCACGCTTGGCAAGCGGATTGGCAACCGCAGTTTATTATTATTTTAAATTGTTATTGTGAAGATGCTGCTTCCTATCTTCTGTTTCGTTTTCACTCTGTCACCTTATAGATATAGATATTCTTTCACCGTCATTCCACGGTTAGTTGATTTTTGTCTATCGTTTTTATTTGAACGCCTAGTGACCGAAAATCCCTGTTGAAATTCTTAATTGACAGTACTGTACACTTAAAATATGAGGCGGTATAATTGGAGGTGTCAATATTTTAACAAGAAATTGCAAATCGCCCTACCAATTTTTTTATTTTTAGTGCTCCTTTTTTAGGCAATATTTTAAAAAAGAAATAAAGAAACTTTACTCACCGTTACAAAGCAACAATGGTAATGTGTAAAAAATGGTACTGGTAATTAATAAAAAAAAACAATACTTGTTAATTACTTACAATGTAGCGTACATTTCATTAGCAATATGATACAACGCCTACAACTTTACAAGGCGCAGTTTCGGCCTAACAAGAAGTTTTATTATTCCCCTTCTGGTCCGAGGCTCCCCGGTGACAGCTTGTTCTATTGGATGGCATCCAGCGCAAAACGGTTCGAATCGTCGGCGACCAAGCTCTTTCTGATTGGCGTGACTCAGTGACACTGCCAAGAGATGTCGCATCTCTTTGTTTATTTTATCGCATCTACCACGGGAATGCTCTGAGAAAATGTTCGGAACTATTCCAGCCGCTCAATTTTAACATTGCATATCGTAACAAAACTTCGCGATTCCATCCAAACCATCTGGATGATTGGTGGTCTACCACTGTGCGATTTACAAGAAGTTTGTTCCCCGCGAAACTTCTTTTTGGAATCGATTACCACCAGCGATTTTTTCGGACCGATACGACTTATTTACCTTCAAGAAAACAGCCTACTCTTTTTTACATGGCCGGCAATGCACCTGCGATTCCTCTAATCTTGCAGTTTATGGACAGCAGTCGAGATTTACAATCAGGTGAGCCGCATGCTCATATGCCCCCGTTCTATAACAAAACAAAACTGCAGGCGTTTACTTACTTCTGAAATTAACTTTTTCGGCTTTCACGAGGTTCTCGTCATACGGAATTGCAATGTCGACTCTCGTCATACGGAATGGTAATGTCGACTCTCGTCATAAGGAATGGTAATGTCGACTTATTATTATTATTATTATTGTTTGGTGATCGTCCATTTCCCCTTGCAGCAGGACATACCCATTCCTACCAGTGGACTTATATGGGCTAATTAAGGAAGAGGAGAATATATTATGCTGTTAGTTTGATAGCTCGTATAATTATTCTTCACCTTAGTAATTATACTATAAAATTACGTCAGTTTTGTCTGCTGCGGGGAGTGTAACGAGACCTAAAAATTTACTTTAATGCTCTGATGTAAATGAGTTTCATCAGTTAACTGCGCCGATGTCTAGTCTCCGTTGAGGCTGGCCGTTGTGACAGAAATTGGAACTGGAGGACATTATTGAATCAAGTTCTTTATCGGACGGTACGGATTTTACGGTTGGGGCTAGACGAGAAAAAGTTTTTTTCCGTCAGGAGTCCATCTGACGTATGTAGACAGCCTTGGCGGCTATAAGGTAGCGAGATGGAATAATATTTAACTCCCTCGCACTTTTTCTTATCTTGTCATGAAAGAAATATTATTTTATTTTAAATGATGCTTCATTTTAATAGATGCTAGTAATTCATTTATTTGTATTTGTTAATCAATAATTATAAAACGTTTATCAATAATAATATACTGCGAAAGTAACTTCGTTCCAACCAAGTGTTGCACGACACACACATGTTTTTATTATTAATTATAGGCACACAATTATTTTTTTGTCGCGTTTGTTGCCTAATCAACGAACTGGTTATTAAATAAAAATCTGACTGAATTTGAGAAATGGTCTCAGTTATATTGACGTTAAGAGCATCGGTAGATTGAAGCTTATTGGCCTGTGATTGCAGAAAACTCAAAAAAAAATAAAAGAAGAAAAAGTACGGTGGGGTCAAATCGCACGATTTTGGTGGCCATTCACGTCACCATGCATACATAGTACAGGCATGCTGCAGCTATATTATGGTTGTAGCACGAATGGGTCGGCTTGACCGGGGAAGGACCACGCTCTCACAGAATAACAATGTAAAATAGCAGCTAAACGGTGCGTATTTTACTGGAAAAGAAGCATTTCATCTTAGTCCTCACGGGTGACAACGCATATGTAAGCATTTTGATTAGTAATCGAAGATAGATGTAGATATCTATGGACTACATAAATCACTTACCATCAGGTGGACTGTGTGCTCGTTTGTCACCCTTATCCAAAATAAAACGTCTGCTAGAGATAACCCTCCTCTCAAACCATTGATTTAGAATTTTCCTTGTGGCGTCCGCTATACGGCAAATAGCTTCGTCCTCCTGGAACCACATATTGTTAATGTTCATATTGTTCATAATAAGGGCAAAAAATAAATTAATTATTATCGATTTGCAGTACCCGCCGTTAACAGTGATGACGTTGCCAACAGTGGCGAACCTAGGGCTCCAAACTAGGGCAAGCCCAAGATATGGTTTTGTTGTTTTTAGCAGTTTTATCACAATACACCAATCTTAATCTGTCTCCACTCTTCAGTTTCATATTCAGTGCTATCGAGGACATGTTTAACAAACCCACCCAACCAGAAGGCATACTACTGCTAGATAGATTGTATGACATATCAGCAATTGCATACCTTTGGTGGCTTTGAAAAAAGCTGTTTGGGTTTGCTTAAGCAAAAAAAAAAAGATATTTACATACAATATAATACATGAACAAAAGAAAAACATGAAGAAAGTACAAACAAACTATGTACAAAATTAAAAAAAATATATTTATATTCTTAATCGAATCGTCTCTCTTTCTTAAGGAAAGATTTGATTACGGCCGTGTAAAATGTTGGTGAACGTTTTAATTGTGTCAATAACTGTTTTTCAATTGTGATAATTGATAAGTCTGAAAGACGCTCTTGACCTTGTGTATTTCTCAAATAAATATAGATGCGCTTCAGAGATGAGAAAGCACGTTCCGCGGAGGAACGTGTGGCTGGAATAGTTACGACAAGATAAGCTTACTTTAACTTAAAGCGGGGGAAAGGCCTCTTCAAGACTATTTTCGTTTATAAAGTTAATGAGTTTGAAAACATTGCGGTCTTTCATAAATGTGATCGAAATCTGACTGAATTTCCGTACGTAACCATGTCTTAAACTCTTTTATTTTATTACTGCAATTACCGATATCAACTTGTGATGTTTGTAAAATATTGTAGAAGCAATCGATTTTTTCAAATTCCCGGTAGAATATTGAAAGGGAAAAATTGAAATTAAATGAACGCAATGTGTTTACAAAATTCTCGGCGGCCAAAATGGTGTCGCCGTCCCAGTTCTGCGGATTGTCGCACATATCGGAAAACAAATTAATCAGATTATCTTTTTGTTCGAATACTGTATTCACAATTCGTGACGTACTTCCTATGGGTTACGGGGGCATTAGGTAATTTTTTTCTGCAATGTGCATCATAAAAAGACGACCGTTTTGTGTTGTTATTAAAAAAAATTAAATAAAGCCTGAAGGGCTGAAAAAAAGTGCTGACTTCCCCAATCTTGTTAAAAGATTTAGATAAAACTAATGCCAAAATATGTCCATTACACCAAATAAACATGGCTTGGGGTCAAACATCTTTAACTTTTTATTGCACCCCATTTCTGACACCGGACATGACACGCATCGTCATAGCTTTGCGCAACTTGTTTTGTGGGGCAGTCATGTTTGTTTAATAATTCCAATATGATATTACAAAGTGTGTTGCTGTGCGCCTTTCAGATACATCTGCATACCCCAAAAATGGTCATGAATATCGTTTCCATAATAATATTGGAGAATCTAACACAATTACTCTCTGTGACTAGCATTGGGAGTTTCGTCAATAATAATTGAAACAAATTTTGACAGTTTTACTCCGAACTCGATGTGAGTTTTCATTACATCAGCGACAGAATTAATAATGTCATTTTGGATTGTACTAGATAAATAACACGGCCCTTAATCATATGCATATTATGCAGCATCAACAAAGCGATAAACCTAACACGAGATCATACTTGAAAGAAGCGGTACAAGTTCTAAAAAATTGCCTCTATTTAATAAAGTTTTCGACTCATCGTGACCTCTGAAAGGAAGTTCTTGTTGTGCTAAATAGCAAACAATATCGACTAATCTTTGAAAAACACTACGGTTGTGATCAACACGTATGTTGTGTTTTGTAATTTCATCGGATGACTAAATATTAATAATAATAATAAATATTTATTTAATTTCTAATTACACACATGTTTACATACAGGAATAAATACGATTAGAATTAATTAAAGTAACAATAAGTCTAACAAAAATAACATGCTATAATAAAATTAAAACTATGTGTAGCTTAATAATGAAGAATTTACAAAAGAAAAATAGAAAGTCAAGTATATAATATTAGCTACCTGCCTGAACTAGGTTGAGTACCTGTTTCAGACATCAATTTCACAACGTGTTTAATAATGTAGGACACTAGACATTTAAATAATTAAACTATATTAAATAATAAATAAAATAACTAAATAACAATTATTTGTTACCTACAATTAATACAAAATATTTTAGAATTTCTAACAACTTCTCTGTGTCTTCGTAATTTAATTTATTTAGAAATTCCCTTACACTTATATTACAATTCTTATAACTTACACTTTATACCTTTAGTGACTTGCTGATTTTGTTATATAGAAATGGTCCTAAAAATATGTAAAATCTGTTCACAAATGCGTGTTTGGTTTGGTGGACCAGAAGATCACCAGATGATCGACCCCGACAAAAACCGTACTGGAAGTCACTAATCAGCTGGTGATCCTCAAGGTACCGCATGAGCTGGCAGTTAATAATGGATTCCATTATTTTGGAGAAGAAGGAGGTGATGGCGATAGGCCTATAGTTGGACGGGTCTGAGCGGTCGCCTTTTTTAGGGATCGGGTGGACAAAAGCTGTCTTCCATGAATTCGGGACAACGCCTTGGGAGTAGGAGTACCGAAAAAGACGCGTTAGGACCGGTGCCAACTCCGGATCACAAGTCCTCAGCACAATTGGGTGGATTCCGTCAGGCCCACTCGACTTCTGGATGTCCAGGGAGAGGAGTGCTTTGCGAACCGAGCGCTGTGAGAAGAGCACATCCTGCATGGAGCACTCACACCGCGGGATGGTCAGTAGTGTTTTCCCCCCGTCATCAACAGTCGAGTTGGACGCAAAAAGGGAGCCTAAAAGGTCGGCTTTGTCTTTTGCGACTTGGGCCAGTGAGTCGTCCTCCCTGTGCAGAGGTAGTAGTGATGGCTTACAGAAATTCCTTTGGACAGCCTTGGCGAGAGACCAGAATGCACGGGTTCCCGAAGGAAGGCGATCTAGTTTCCCGCCAATTCTGCCTATGTGCTCTGTTTTGCCTTGGCAATAACTCTTTTAAAGAACCTTGAGGCGAAGTTATACTTCTTTTTAAGTGTGCTGGTGTTTACATCCCGAGTCGCCGAAGCCGCAGCCCAGGCTTGATAACACTCCTGCTCACTGCGTAATGCTGTCTTACAGGAGCGACCAAACCAAGGCTGAGATCTGCCTTCGATGGGTACTACAGATGATGGAATAATTAGTTCCATTCCCTGTAGCACCACATCAGTGATAAAGTCAGCAACAGCGCTGGGATTATCTGGCGAGAAGCAAACCCGCCCCCATGGGTAGGATGCAAAGAAACACAGCATTCCGTCCCAATCCGCCGACCTGTAATGCAAACACGGCGGCAGCCTGCAGAACGCATCCGCGAGGGGAGCGTGAGTGGCACCATACTCCGGATCAGACAATGGTCCGAAGAGCTGAGAGGGGCATCGACGGAAACCTGATATCCATCCGGATGAGAGGTCAGCAGAAGGTCCAACAGGGCAGGTGTATGATCTTAAACATGGAATCCGCGTAGGCGAAGTAACCAGTTGTGTCAGACCATATGCCAAGGCAAAGTCATAAACAGATCTCCCCGCATGATCGGTTAAACGTGAACCGAGCCATTTGGCGTGGTGGGCGTTAAAATCGCCAAGGATCACGATCTCTGCGGATGGGACCTGTTGTAGCAAGGAATCTGTAGCCATTTGGGCATAGTCGATGAGTCGGTCTGTTTCGACATTACCGCTATAGGACCTATAGAGGCACCCGTAGACGCGCGGATGGTCGTCGTTGTCTACGCGTAGCCAAAAGATGGACAGGTCCGAACCTTCAAGACTGCCGAGGCGTCGAGAACAGATGTCCTCTCTGACATACACGCAAACTCCAGCCCGAGGCACAAAGGAGTACTCCAATTTGTACCCCGGGCAGGGGAGATACGAAGTATCAGCCGGAGAGGACACCTGCGTCTCGGTCAGAAAGAGCAAGGCCGGCTTCGCCGTCTCGAGATGGTAGTGGACGGCGTTTAGGTTCGAGTGAAGTCCCCTGATGTTGCAACAATTCACGGATAGCGTGGGAGGGGTCGCCTTGGTCTTGTTGCTCAGTTTACCCCAAGCAGATATTGTGTTGAGAGGAATTTTGCCCCCCCCCCCCCAGAATACGTTGGGCAGCATGAGCATCCACGCTCAGGAGTGGAATAGCATGGTCGTGGATTCTCAGCAAGGGATTCTCCAGGGGTGCTGGTACCCTCTTGGGGTAGTCTATCGTGTAATGCCGCTACCATGTTGATGGGGGGGGGGGGGGGGGTGAGGAATATTTTTATCATATTGTATTTTGAGGTTTTTTAATAGTTTATTGCAAAAAATCCTATATATTTTATAAGTAGTAGAAAGTATTAATATATCAGGAGAAAGTTTAGAATTTAAATGAAGTTTGTCTCTATTTTTTAAACAGCGGATGAGACCAGGTTTAATATTATAATACTTACGTGACAGTTTTATTGCTGATGTATTATTCTTTATTGCGTATTGTAAAGAATTTATAAAGTAACTCAAGGACGTATTTGCACCGTTAGAGCAATAAACAAAGTCAAAATTAATACTAAGAATGTCATTTTCAAGGTTCGTTATATGAACTTTAGTGTAGTTGCGTATGCAGTTTTTTCTAGGTAAGGCTAATTGTAATGTTAGTAAAATTGCTTGATGATCAGTAAGCGAAGACTTAGTAACTAATGTTAAAGAAGTTTTATTTGATTTAATCACAAAATGGTCTAAACAAGGGCTGCTTTGATGTGTAGTGGTAATGTGTTGGTAATAGTCCATGAAAAGAGCAGCTATTTAGGTAGTTATGTGCGTGGTTATCTGTTTTCCCGGGGGTAATGTTAATTAAGCAATTACTATCCTGGAATGTAGGTTCTGTGTTACCTTTAAATTATTTTTAACATAGATTACTAAACCTTTATTTAACAAAGTTGTTTTAATCCGATTTTTTTTCATAATTACTAAACCAAATTACCGCAATCATGTGTTTTTGAGAATTCATATGCCTTTTAATAGCTTCAGGTAAGTTATAAAAATCATTATTCCAAGCTATTTTGTAGTTGGAAAAAAATATGCAGCACCAACAGTACAACTTATTGGTATATGAGCAGTCAACAATCCAATTAGTTTGTAAACATATCTATTTAATTTCCGTTTGCTGGTTTTACTCGTCTAAGAAATACAAAGATCGTTGGTTTCGGCGTGCATATGAGCTGTAGTTTCTCAACAAAGTTTAAATATTTTACCTTTTCCTCGCTGATTAGCACTTTAACACACTTGAACTCATCCCAAAAATTACAATTATCCTCCATTTTCACATAAAATCTTTAAAAAAGCATACATTTTCAACTCGCAATATTCATTCGCTCAATTAAACACACAGAGTAAACATTGAAATGTGAAGTGAACTTGCAACGTATCGCCCGCGCCTCCCCGCGCTCAACTAACTTCACATCGAAAGCCCAGCTTATTGCTTCATACTAATTGCTATATAAACAATCGTAGTTATATTTCATTATTTCTCTTTTCTTCTCCTTCAGTTTTGATAAAGATGACGATTGTTTGCTGATGATTGATGACTCATTTGGTAACATCGGTTTAATGGGCCGCTACGGTGAAACATCGATACAAACATACATACATCGAATGATAAGTACAGAACACTTTGTTTAATATAGTTGTAATCAATTAAAAATATAGGTTGAAAGTGATAACCGTTTGTTGTAGCACAACATGGCAAAGTAACCGTTACATCGTAGCATCACTAGTATGGTAACTTTGCCAAGTTAGTTTAATAAATAAATGTTAAGACCAACATGTTAAAAATGATGTATAACATTTGATAACCATTAATATTACTTTCTACAAAGATATAGATACCTACATTCAGTATTTCAAACAAAATCAACAAAAGTTCTGGAAAACAGAACAAAGAGGTTATTTCGCTGGTACAATTCCGCGTTCAAATAAAATGCCAAAATTTACTCTCATGTTCCCATATCGGAAGCAATGCTGTCAATTAGTTATTGTATTTTCATACAAAAAATGGAAAATCACGAAAAACTTTACGTCTTCCGTGGTGGTCGTAATTTTGTTCCAGTACAGTACTGATAGCAAAATTAACTTCCATTGGTAAAGATGCCAGACTTGACTGTATTTATAATAAATAGTAAAATGAATACACGCAACGCCAAGATGCGCCGAACGGAGAACCAACTCCAGCTTTCGCTCCAAGAATGGCGTCCAAGGAGCAGTGTGAACTGTTGCTTAAGAAAAGGGATGACAATTAAAAATAAATAGTTACACACAGATAACACAAGTGTTATAAAAGAAAGAGATCAGCTACAGGGAACGGTTAATGAGTTTGACCAATACAGCAAAGAATATGAGGAATCTCTCAGGTTTATTGCTGCATTGAATATATAGTTGAATGAGACTAATGAGAAAATAACACAATTTAAAACATACATAGAAAACCTAAACGTCTCCCAGACTCAAAGCCTGTTCTCAAAGCTTGTACAATACTTCAAGAATTTTGCGCCAATCTGCCACAGGAGATTTGACTGGTGACGACTCTTCCACATCAGGAAACACAGTAAGGATTAATTGTAGTAAAACCAAATTGAAGAAGTATATAAAAGTTAATTAAAACATAAGGAAAGTAACAACATTAATAAAAAAATATCAGTACCAAATATAATGTAATGTATGTAAAGAAAAGCAAGCATTGATATATAAACATAAGTTGTATTCAATTGAGGTGGATAACATAAATAAATGTTATGAGGCGGACGTAGAGTGCCTTAAATCAGAAATTATATCACTTACTAATTCTCTTAAAACTGTGTCCAATAAATATAAATCAGTCCAAAACAAAATATAATAACACATACTGGCTACTGATTATCTGGTAAAGACGTATAAATATAATGAGGAGCGTTTTGACACCTAAGTAAAATACAATGTAAGTGATAATATTATACCACCACACAAACTCTATAACAGTGCCATAGCAGAGGAGATTTAAAAAAAATATAAATGAAATATTAACAAAAATAATATAATTGTGTATAGCCATGATATGGGAAAAGATCTAGGCATAACTTTAAATAACTTTTTAAAGGCACAAAAAGTACAAATTGCTGCATGCCTGGAGCATCTTATCGTCACACCCTAAATAAAATAATTATAGTAACTAAATTTTGTCCATATAGTAAAATTATAAATTTTGTTGGTAAAAGAGGCAATATAGACAACAAACAGTTATTAGTATATATTGAACAACTTAATAACTTAAAGGTACACAAAATTGTCTAGTTCCCACTGCCTTATATACAGGGCTTGCCACAGGAAAATAATCTAAGACATCATTTAAATTTACAAAAAAATATTAAATATGTAATAATAAATTATATTTGACATATGATTGTGATAATAATAATGACAAATTTCATTTAATTGACATAAATATTCTTACATTATCGATTTATTATTTTATATAAATACATTCATCGATAGGTGCTCTATAGAGTAACACATACCTAAGTAATCTATTATTATTTTTTTTCTACTTACCCACAAATATGGGCAATATGGAGGCGTGTTGCCAGCAGTGGGACGTATATAGGCTGTAACTTTAACTTTTTAACTTTTAATCATTAATTACATCCTATCTATAGTCCACTGTTGAACACTGGAATATTTTCCATAGTTACATTATTTAGCAGGTGATTTGGCAACCTCGCCTGCCAAATGTGGCAAATAAAATTGTTTAAAAAACGTAAATCGGGTTAGTAAACTTTTGAATCTCTCTTTTGAGACCTCAATTGCAAATCACTAAAAATAAAATTACAACGTCATTAACTTCAAGTCTTTTAGCTCGTGGCGTCGTTTTGAAAGGAAACGACTTGAAAAGCTGCTGTCCACATTCTTTTGAAATACTATTACTTATAAAAGAATATGCAGGGTTATTTCTCGAAGAGTAGCCAAATGTTAAACTTAAATTCAAATATATAAATAATGATATAATGTTATTGCAGTTTTTGAAAATACGAGTAAGAAAGGCTTCTATTTTTATTTGAAATTATCCCAAATTGAATGCGCTTTATGGGCAAGAACGCTTTTGCCTACCGATCGACCCTTACGAATGTGTGCATGCTCTGTAAAATAAGTAAAAATAATGCATTACTACGCAATTTGAACTTAAAAGATAAAAAGGACATAATGTTTGAAATAGAGTTAAAGGGGCTTTACACGCTATTATGAACAGTCAGAATGTGTCAAAGAAGGCACGTATGGCAATTCATAATGCTGTGTTAGTCTCTACTTTAATGTATGCTAGTGAAAGTTGGGTATGGCAGAAGAAGCATGAGAGTAGAATAAAGACTGTAGAAATGCAGTCATTACGGAGTATGCGAGGGCTGAATCTGAATGACAGGGTGAGAAATAGTGTGATAAGAGAAAAGTGTGGTTTGCAAGATGACGTTGTGACTAGGATTAAAAAGGAATGCTTCGGTGGTTTGGTCACGTAGAAAGAATGAGCGAGGAAAGAGTGACAAAGCAAATTTATGTTTCAGAAGTGAACGGCAAAGTCGGGAAGGGACGCCCTAGACGAAGATTTATCGACCAAATCGGCGATACATTGAAAATGGGCCAGATTAGGAGTACCCTTAACCCACGAGCGTGTATGCGTAAATATATGGATGTAAAGGAGGCGAGAGAGATGTGTCAGGATCGCGCCAAATGGAAGTCCGTAGTCTCTGCCTACCCCTCTGGGTAACAGGCGTGAGTGTTCGTGTTTTTGTTTAGTGTTTGAAATTTTTTTAATTTAATTTTTCTTCAACATTTGCGGTCTATATTGCTTATTCTGAAATTTCTCTGTGAATTTGTGCGGTTATTGAAAAATAACCCTGTATAGCAGCCATTTTAGAAATATTCAGTTGGAGCCAAATATTTGATGTAATATATTTAGTTAAACCTATCATTTATTAGGTATTTCCCGTTTTTCTACCAAATAATTTCACTAGTAAGACGACACGAAATTTTCTTTTGAATTTTCAGTATACGAATAGTGTTATTCAATATATATTTTTATCGGAACCAAGTTTAAAGTTTATTTGCCATATTTTTTTTTTAGTTTTGTATTTTGGCGCAATAGCTTGACCAATAAAGAAAATATCAGGTGAATAGAAGACCATATAAGTAGTATCAGTGTACAAAATGAACAAACGTTCAAAATGTTAATGATAAATATCTCTCTTCACCTTTCATGATGCTTGCCTAGAGCTGTTCCTACCAATCAACTTGCTGCTATATATTGCACCAGACAAAAATTATCTATAGGCAAATTATATGTTTATGTATGCATATTGATAGAAAAAATTACGACAAATAAACCAAGGTTGTAATAAGAAACAATACTGTCTATACTTTAGAGTAGGATAATTGAAAGGTTTCTTCCTTAGTGGTTAATTCCCTGTTTCCAGACCATAGTATAGTTAGTATTTGCCACAATGATGAATTTGACATTATTGAATATCATCATCATCATCATTACAGCCTTTCACAAGTCTACTACTGAACATAGGCCTCCCCCAAGGAATACCAGAAACTACGGTCCTGAGCCACCTGCATCCATCGACTTTCTGCACGTCTTAATAGAATCAGGCGATACTTTGCGGAAATCCATTATATAAAAGCTTTTAAAAAAAATTACTTCGCAAATATCCGCGTTATTAAATAAAATGGGGCACCTCCCGGCCTCCGTCAATTGCGTGCACTATCGCCGTCACCACTTATCTCAGCACCGCTACTCCCAACACCACTACACTAGGCAAGACACACCACTGACGGCAATACGACACGTGTTTCGCCTCTACACGCATCCTCAGGTGATACACGTGTTCACGTTACACATGTGTAATTTTTATTGAAATTAATTTTTTACTTTACCACTGTTGGTTTAATAAATTTAAAAAAAAACAACCCTTAACACCTCGGAGTAATCTTAGTCTGCAATTAGTGAGGTTTAGTCTTGTACAAGCTATTTCAATTTCGCTTTTCAATTGTTATGGAATTTATGAGTATAACTCACGATAAACTTAAAAATAAATAAATAAAGTTTTTTATATGTCGCCGCTTGCCTACAGTTACATGCCAAGTGGTGGTGCGGTCGAAGTATACAGCTCACTAACTAAGCTTAACAGAAATCTATTTATTCTCTTACCTTGAAGACATTTACATTGAAATCGAGGATCGAAAGATATATTGATAAGTGATATCACTTCTTGCACGAACTGGCAAATTATTTCACGATAATTAATAGAATCAGGCGTTAGTTTGCGGAAGTCCATTATATTAAATTTGCCAAACAATTACTTTGCGTACATCTGCTAGATAAAATAAAATGATGCACGCAAAGTAATAATTGTTTGGCAAATTTAAATTATTTCACTTCTTTGTTGTACGCATTACGACTGTAAGCAAACCGTTTGGTCCGATTGCTATATCGTCAATAATTGGAGACTGGCTGAGCGCCTTGTATTTTGACGATGGATGAAAGGACAGAACATCAAAAATATAATACAGAAATCATAGTTATATATCATCGGCCAAATCATTAAACAACGATGTATTATGAAATGTCCAGGCACATCACAATCTGCCCAAATATAAGACGGACGATGACATACCAGGCACTTTTCAATTTTCCTTTGGCTTC
Organism: Parnassius mnemosyne; assembly: GCA_963668995.1. Lineage (NCBI taxonomy): Eukaryota > Metazoa > Arthropoda > Insecta > Lepidoptera > Papilionidae > Parnassius > Parnassius mnemosyne. The sequence goes on from CAVLGL010000057.1 coordinate 10,254,311, forward strand.
AAAAGCCAACGGGTATTTGCGAACAGACGTCACTGTTTGTATAGCCACCGGCACATATATTATTTCTACAGTAATTGTTATGCCCGATTAAAAAAAAATATAATGAATTATATTTCAAACATGAAGTAACAAGCAGCTTGTTTTTACTCAATTTGCGCTTAGAGCAAAGTTCGGAAACCTCCTTAAGGAATCAAACTTTTCGACGAAAATTTCTCATTATTTATTCCTGAATTCATGTTCCTATGTAGTTAAATAATATTGCTTGTAGTCATTGTAGCATCTGTGCCAACAAAATAATGAATTTTTAAAAATAATTTATTATTTTACTTGGTGATAAAACTCCTTTTCTGCCTTGAAGTCTGTCTGGATAGATAATACCCGCTTAGGCTTAGGTTAAGGCTTCTTAAAAAAAATTACAGTACTTGCTGTATTCCGGTCGGTAGCGTATAGAGAACCAGTTTATATACAGGTGGCATAAATAATCCTTCCGGAATGTAAATAGTTGGATAACTCAGTTATTTGACTATAAAAATTGAGTTTATTACCGTTTTAAAATATGCTCGAAGAAGGCATGTATTTGAAGCTATTGGCCACTCTAGTCACCATAAGATTTTTTATACCACAGGTGCTTAAACTTCATCATTGTAAAATCTAAAATTCAAATTTTATATTTTTAAGTATTAAAAAAACAGTTACAGCTAGAAATATTTTGTAATGCGCGATGTAAGGCCAAACAGGCACGGTTATTTCCAAGGAAAATCAATTGTTTATTTATAAATTTGTACCCGTAGTACTCAAAAATATGAACGGAGGTATCAAATTTCTTAGTTTAAAAAATATTTTTTTCGGACTGCTGTAAATATAATTTTACTTTATTTTTTTCTAAGTGGCCGAATGGTCCTCCATCATTACCTGCGTGGTTACCTATTACTTACCGGACATTCTGTATACAGTTATTAAATAAAAAAATATTAGGCCATTCAATGGTAAAATTTATGGTAGAACTCCCGTATGGATAGCAGTTTGTCTGGGTAGGAACCACTCTCTCACTTATGTGTTTCTAGAAAACAGCATTGCGTACACTGCTTGCTTTATAATTACAAAATGTGAGACATTACATCTTCCTCAGACACAATGCATTTGTAACATTCTTGGCTGCAGGTGTCCATTGGCTGCAGTAGCTACTTACCATTATGTGGACTGTAGGTTTGTTTATCAATTCGGTTTTATAAACATATTCACGATAGAAAGCACAGCATTGTGGAAAAACAGTGATTTGGGTTTAATATAGAGTTTGTTTGAATTTAGAATTCTAAGTCAAAAATAACTTTTGCGATAATAAGTATAAACTAGACTGTACTTAAAATAGAAATTTTATAGATAATATTCAAATCTTCTACAAATAACCTTAATATTTTATATTTTATGCATAAGCAATAGGAAAGTTTCACTCATACTGAATTATTTTATGCATTATTTCTTTTAACTTATTTTAAGCCAGTGAAGGACTACAACCTGACCTGATGATTAATTGTGATGAAGTGCTAGATAGTAAATTTAGTGTAATAAATCCAATTCAGTCTTGTCTTACATTCACTGAGATTGTAATTGGACGGAAAGACAGAAACCGGTATATCATTCCACTCCTTTGCCGTAGGCATTATGAAAATAAAATTGAATGTTATGTAACATAATATGTTATCATATTTGATAAGCAAAGTGAATACTATTCATGTAACCAGGGCCTGATATGTGATGAATAAATTCTAAAACAAATTGAGCTACGGTTCCTGATGAATATGATCAGAAACTATTTGTAAATTGTGAGGTGCTAAACCAACTGTAGTAATTCAATAAATATCAATATGAAAATTTAAATAATGTCTGCACCACAATTAATTACGAACTGGTAATTAATATTTTCATAGAACATAGTGGCTGTGTAAGAATACCCACTAATTACCCCATATCATCAAGTGGGTGCCGTAAGAGGCGACAGAGCGAAACAAACCAGGAAATAGGCAGCAGCATCTTTCCAATAACAATTGGTAAATAAAAAACCGCAGTTGCCTACAACTACATACATCCTTATGAGGCAATCTATAGGAAAACATTGGACTTTGACAGGCTTTAATACTCCGTAAGTGTCCACGAATGCAGCGTAGAGAGTCCATCACTCCATTTCGTACTTTGAATGTCGTAAGAGGTATCTATGGGAAATGCCAACAAGGTTTTTCGCTTTCGCTAGATTTTTTTTTATATGGGATAAGGGTGACAAACGAGCACACAGTCCACCTGATGGTAAGTGGTTGCTGCGGCCCATAGACATCTACATATATCCTCGTTTGCGAATCAAAATGCAGATGCGTTGCCACCCGTGAGGACTAAGATGGAATGCCTCATTTCCAGTGAAAAGGGCCTCCGGCCACCTGCACTCACCAAGCGAAACGCAGAGATAAACCTCTACTTCACGCTGGTATTCTGTGAGGTCGTGGTACCACCCCGGTTCGAGCCGGCCCATCCATGCGACAGCAAAAGCTGCCGCGTGGCTCTACCACTCGTTTCTACCACAGATGACGGCATAACCATCTCGTTTACATAGACGTAAAATACTCAAACCAGCGACGTCAGCAACGTAAAACATTTGAGACGCCCGGTAGTGCAATCGTGAATCCATCTGCTAAGAGTGAAAATTAAGATAAATGCTTCCTTTTTTAAATACTCCCTTATTTACAAACGGGAGAGGCCCAAACCCAGCAGTGATATATGACGTTGTGGCTCAGGGGTGAAGAGTTTGCCGTTAATTCCACTGTGAGGAATTAATAGATGGATAGGGAACTATTACCATTTTTGAACGGAATTGGGAAGTTAATGATTTGATGTAAATAGTATTATTTTCAAAATCCAAAAATGTTATTAGTCTTTTTGTAACTAAAAAGTTTTATTTTTGAATACCACTCCCTATCAGTCAAATAAGTTTTTCAGATACCATCGTCCACTTTTATTTATTATAGCGATTAAATCACGAACTAAATGTGCTCATAGTATCAAGAAGGTCCTTACTAAGTTTATGTTTTCTGCCTGGCCCAACATGCACTTCGCCGGTTTTATTAACTTAGCAGAGATGCAGATTCTCAGCACTTCAAATTATAATTAACAATTTCATCGGTGCCGGCAGGGATCTAACCCAATCAAACTCGATCACAATCGCTGTCGTACTGTGAAATTCACAGCGAGCGTGAAGCCTGCGCTACCAGGGTTCTAGAGAGCGAGTACGTAAACATGTGGGTAGTTACATATTTAAGTAACTTAACGTAATTATGTAGTTAAAAATAAAAATAAAACTTGTTAAATCCTTGTATTTTTATATTAAAAATTTAAAATAAATAAGAGAGATAACTATAGTAAGTTTCTCTTAAAATATATAAACTTGTGATTTAAAAATGTTTCTTCCTAAGAGCGGCAATGTTTCATTGTAGAATCGTGGTCCGGAGTAATCTTCCTTAAAAGGTTACAGCTCTTTTCTCTTATTTCGCTTAATCTCCCTTAAATATCATTGAATATCATATATCAGGTAGGGCGGAATTTATGCATAATTTCCTGATATATATAAAATCACATAGATTATTTTCAATATAAGATTTAATATCAGTTACTAATAATGAAGAATGGAACATGGCTGTGTAGAACGTGGCGGCGAAAAAGAATTCATCACTGCATTCTATCCAACAGGTGTCGTTGAAGGCGACTATGGCATAAAACAGAAAATCTACTGAATACATCTTTGGTTAGATTGCATATAATACGCTTTCCGCTAGATGGAAGTATAATCATTAATCATCTCATGTACGTAAAATTACCGACAGTAAATAGCTTTAAAGGTGCGACACAACTGATCGTGAAAACAAGTTCTCTAGAGGTACTCGTACTACCGGTATGAGGCTGCCACTCGAGAACTTTTTAAGCGAAGTTGTCGTGAAGCGACAATTAAAAACAAAAAAAGAACCTAACCTAGTAACAGCAAAACAACAAAAATAGGGCAAAACAAATAATCTATTTAAAATATAAAAAAAGATGTTTACAGATTTATATAAAAAAAAAATGATGTATGAGGGTGAAGATGGGTGACGTGATTTACATTTATTTATAAAAAAAATAATAATAATAAAAAGGATTAGTGTTGAAGTTGAGCCCGAAGATCCAAGGTGTACAGTAAGTGCTCTCAGCGCCTGGAACGAGCACGCGCAGCGTAGGTGAATGTGTGGGCGTCTCTAGGCGACGACCTCGGGTGAATGCGGAGGTTTGCAAGATCCGGCGACTTCAGGCAAGACAGGGGCTTGCAGGATCTTCAGCGACTTCAAGCAGGAGAGAGGCCTGCAGGGTCCGGCGACTTCAGGCGGGACAGAGGCTTGCAGGATCCGGCGACTTCAGGCAGGGCAGAGGCTTGCAGGATCCGGCGGCTTCAGGCAGAGCAGGGGCGTGCAGGATTCGGCGACTTCAGGCAGAGCAGAGGCTTGTAGGATCCAGCGGCTTCAGGCAGGACAGAGGCTTGCAGGATCCCGGGGCAGTGCGGCCCCGGGATAAGGCCTTTAGGAGATGCTTCGAATTTGAGAACTGAAGCGAGACTAACTTTCTTGACCGATTGTTCGGCTTTTATACCTTTTTAGAGAGAACGGAAAAATTAATTAAATTAAACGCAATTTTTTTGTAAATGGCCAAGAGGAAAGAGTATTTATGTGGAATTATCGAAGTAGAAACAACAGACCGGTAGCGAATTTGAATATAATTGTCATGACAACCAGATAAACAACGATGTCAAAACATGTCAAATTTTGGTTTTAGGCTCGTAATAGAAAAACGGCAAGATTTAAGTGAAAAATGAGATATTATTGATATAGGAAAAAAGGTAGCGCACCTATGCGCACAAAGCCCGAAATTGCAGAGTTACGGAAAACTAAATAAAAGATCGAAAAGGTAGACTCCATTGACACCAATTTAAAAGTGCTGATAGTGTGAAAATACGAAGTAAAAATGATTTGTTATTGTGTTCTTATGGTTTGAAATCGTTACAGGATCCTATGGAAATAAAGGTGATGTAAAATATCCAGTTTTGAGGTGAATGCAGAAAATCGAAACAGAATGGAAAAATGAATTTAAAATAATGTAAAATGATATGTAAGTAACATAACACTACAAAGTGAACAGCGATCTCCCACTGAACTGAATGACGCCCTTGTAAGAGATGCAGGACGTTGATAGATGCATGCTTTGTGGCATTCATTAGGGGAGGCCTATGTTTAGCAGTAATCATGTAATGGGCTATAGTCATGGTGATGATGATGAAAGATAAATTTGACTCTTGACTAAAACGGTTGTCAAGCTTTTATTTTAATTTTATTTAATGAATTAAATCAACTCTTCTATTAGTAAGTTTTCTTAGCCTTGTCCAAAAAGCAAGCATCATGCAGACGAAGTTAACATTTGACAAAAATATTTTTGCTTTATAATAAATTTCGTCTCCATTTATCCTCATACTTGCGTATTGTTACGTGTCCATCCATTCATCTATAACAACCTATAAAAATCTACTGCTAAACATAGGCCTCCACCATAGCAGGCCTCACATTAGGTATTTTGCAGTAGTAGGCAGACGAGTTGGAAAATATTGTTTTTTTATTTTCAGCTGTTATTAGGATGACGTTGCTGCCTATCTTCAGGTTTATTTCCCTCTGTCACCTTTTACGATACCCACGGAACGATATGGGGCAGTAAATATTCTTAAACCGCCACTACACGGTAACGTAAAAAACAATTTAAAAATCAAAGACGAGAACGAAAAATGTGCGGTTACACGTTCGTAAAACTGACCTGTAAAGCAACATGCATATTTAAATTTTATTCACACAATTCACAGGCACGTCGTTCCAAAAATGTGATTGTCCACGTGCAAACCTGAAATATTTACGCGTGGCTTGTATCACAGGCAGGACCACGGATTGTACAGAATGTTGTTGCGTATATACGCGTTAACGATCTAGAGATTCCAGCTGGAAGGGACATGCATTGAAAAATGAGCGCACTTTTTGTAAAACTTGTATGGTATGTATGTACGAGTATAGTTTATATTATTAATATTAATATATTTTTGTAAGTAAATTGTTAACTTTATAATCGCCGGCCGTTTAGTGGCGGCTTAAGAACAACTACTGCTACAAATGTGCTGTTGTGAGAGTCAATAGAGGTAAACAATAAGGGAATGTGGGCAGCAACATGTTCCTGATAATAACAATAATAAAAAACTGCGGTTTCTATCCGCCTGCCAAACGTTCAACCATGAAAAATAATCCCCTTTAGAGACAATCTGTAGAAGTTTATGTTCAGCAGTTTAATGAGCTGCAATGGTTGAATGAAAATTGTTTACCGCTGTGTTAATTAATCTAAATCTTTAGACAAAGTAATAGTTATTATTATTCATATAATATATAATTGACACATACCTTAATGTATGGTAGTGAAACTTGAGTGAGGTAGAAGAAGCACGAGAATCAATGCTGTAAAAATAACATAAACATAACATAATATAAACGCTCACGCCTGTCACCAAGAGGGGTAGGCAGAGACTACGGACTTCCATTTGGCGCGATCCCGACACACCTCTCTCGCCTCTTTTACATCCATATATCTACGCATACACGCTCGTCGGTTAAGGGTACTCCTAATCTGGCCCATTTTTAATGTATTGCCGATTTGGTCGATAAACCTTCGTCTAGGGCGTCCCTTCCCGACCCTGCCGTTCACTTCTGCAACATAAATTTGCTTTGTCATTCTTTCCTCGTTCATTCTTTCTACATGACCAAACCACCGAAGCATTCCTTTCTTAATCCTTGTCACAACGTCATCTTGCAAACCACACTTTTGTCTTATCACACTATTTCTCACCCTGTCATTCAGATTCAGCCCTAGCATACTCCTTAAAGACTGCATTTCTACAGCATTTATTCTACTCTCATGCTTCTTCTGCCAGACCCAACTTTCACTACCATACATTAAAGTAGGGACTAACACAGCATTATGAATTGCCATACGTGCCTTAGTTGACACATTCTGACTCCTCATAATAGCGTGTAGAACCCCATTCACTCTATTACCTGCGTTCACTCGTCGTTCTATATCCTTGTCATATCTACTATCCCTGCTAAATAAACATCCCAAATATACAAACTCATCCACTTGCTCAATCAACTCCCCTTCTATTCTTATTTTACATAAAGTTTTAATTTCTTCTCTTTCAAAAACCATCACTTTCATCTTACTTGCGTTCACTTTCATACCCCTTTCTTTCAATGACCAATTCATTAAAGTAACCATCATTTGCAACTCGGCCGCCGACGATGCAAATATGACTTGATCATCGGCGTACAAAAGGCATTTGACGGTTGACTCACCCATTCTCAACCCACATTCTTCAACTTTCAAAGTTTGCAAACAACTGTCCATAAATAGGTTAAACAGCCACGGGGAAGCCACACATCCCTGTCTGACACCTTTATGAATACTAAACCAGTCCAAGTAGACCCCGTTGATCCTGACACAAGCACTAGAGTCCCTATAAAGAGACCTCAATGCCTATATCAAGTCAGCGCTCAACCCAAATGAGTTCAGTGTTTGCCATAACACATTCCTGTCCACTCTGTCACAAGCCTTTTCCAAGTCCATGAACGCACAAATAACTTTCTGGTTTTTGGCCAAAAACTTCTCCGCTATCATGCGCATGGAAAAGATTTCCGTACACCCCATCCCCTTTCTAAATCCAGCTTGCACATCCCAAATTTTTCCATCAGTTTCTTCCATAACTCTTTCAATTAACACCTTAGCATACAGTTTACCCACAATGCTAAGCAAGCTGATACCACGGTAGTTTTTACAGTCCTGCTGCGACCCCTTTCCCTTATATATTGGGACTATTACGGCTTTGCACCAGTCTTCCGGTACCCGCTTCAGTTCCCAACACAAATTAAATAAGGTGTACAGCAGACCTGCAACCACACCCTCACCAGCCCTTAGCATTTCGAGTGATACTCTATCATATCCGGCTGCCTTACCTGCTTTCATGCTTTTCATTGCTTTCATTATTTCATCTACACTTATCTGCCTACCTCTCTCCACTTCTTCCGGAATTTCTATTTCACTTATTTCAGACGACTCTTCACTCTTAAACACGCTTTCAAAGTATTCCTTCCATCTTTTTAAATTCGAAACTTCATCATTCAACATGCAGCCATTCTCGTCTCGTATAGCATTCATTCTAGGCTGTTTTGAATTTCCCCTGGCAGTTCTTACGAGCTTCTAGAACATTTTAATATTTTCCTGGAAGTTATCAGATATCCTTCTATCATTTTTATCTATCCTTTCTTGCTTTTTCCTTTCAACAACTTCTTTTACTCTCTTATTTATATGTCTAAAGTCTGCCTTTTTTCTTTCAATCTCATCATTCATACCGCCAGAATTACCAGCTTTAGTTGCTAGTAAATCTAGCCATGCTCTCTTCTTTGCTTCAACTTCCATCCGTACCTCATCATCCCACCACAACGTATTACTTTTCCTTTCATTCGTTCTCTTACTTACACCACATACTTCGGTGGCTGCATCCACCAAAACTTTCTTAATATTATTCCATACATTCTTCAATTCTAAATCATTCATACATAACTCATTCAACCCACCTATATTTTCCCTCAGTCTGCATTTATACTTCTCTTTCACACCTTCATCTTGTAACCTCTCTATTCTTATACGCTGTAACGCAGTGGGGGACACAGATGTCTGATCCCGCCAACGTTTGAATAGACCATTAATGCGGCATAATACCAAGTAATGATCCGTCCCTACGTTGGACTCCCGGTAAACCCTTGTATCCACCACTGCGCTCCTCATTCTTTCATCCACAATTATAAAATCTATCATGCTTCTATCATCCCCTCTTTCCCATGTATACATGTGAATCCTCTTATGCCGAAAGAAAGTGTTCGCCACAAAAAGATTATTTTCCACACATACGGTGAGGAGGTCTTCATTATTCTCATTTATTCTTTCATCGCCAAACGTTCCTAATATCCTTTCATAACCAGACCTCTACACCCCAACCCTTCCATTAAAATCTCCTAACATAATAATATTTTCATTTTCCTTACATTTCATCAACACCAGCCTTACCATGTCCAAAAACTGCTCTCGGATATAAGTGGGCTTAGACATATCTGGGGCGTACACCCCTAGCACAAACAACTTCTTTAAGCCCACTTTCATTCGTATCCACAGCAGCCTTGGGCTAACACATTCATACTCTTTCACACATTGACTCATTCTTTCTGAAAGGATGACACCGACTCCCTGGCATGCCCGCTCGGTCTCGTCTACTCCAGACCAGTAAGCGGTATACATGCCATGTGCAGTGACATCTCTTCCCTTTCGTTTCGTCTCGTTTACACATAACACATCTATTCCTCTATCATCATTGCTCCACATACATTCAGCGTAGCCAGACGGGCCTCCGCAATCCACTTTTCGCCCCCCCCCCCCCCCCCCCCCGGGAGACAGGACGTGACGGGTGGCGAACCTCGTCGCCGGTTTTTCTCCCGGGGATTCTTCGCACCCCTGCCCCATTAAAGGGGCGCCGGGAACTCGGGGCCATTTCTTTTTCTATTTGGCTCATGGTGCGAACTAAGGGGTGGTAGATTTTACGCCGCTACCATACGGCGAGAAGCCGAGTCTGTCGTTTCGGCTTTGTCGCTCGTTTAGCACCACCCGGGGGACACGTGTAGGGTGGGCCTAGGATTAGGTGGTCGAAGCCTACGGACGCAAGCGACTCATCCCATCATGCTGTAAAAATGCGGTCATTAAAGAGTAGATTCTATCAGACAGGAAGCGGTCACGCGTTCAAGCGTTCCGCGTTCATCTTCTGCGTTCAAGCGTTCAGTTACTCACTGATCCCAGTATTGCACGGTCTACGTAATGCCACTACAGTAACTATTTGACTATAGTTCTTTATCGCAAGACGAATTCTTGATATTGTGGACATTAGCAGTATCAAAACGGAAACATTGGACATATTTAAAAATTGTAAAATTTTAAAACACAAAAACACGCTGGGTTTCTTGCTGGTTCTTCCCATTATCAGAGGTTTTCTTTCGAACCAGTGGTAATTAAACAAAAGAGTGGCTTTCAATAAGTATGATTTGTAATCTATATTGAATAAAAAGTTTCTGTTTCTGTTACTGGCACATGACATAAACAGGGCCTGTAGTAGCGGTGTAAGAATAACCTAGTGGTTATTCTTGGGGTAGTCCCCGTATCATCCCGTTGGTCTTGTAAGAGGCGACAGAGGGAAACAAATCAGTAGATGGGCAAAAGCGTCTTCTCAATAACGACTTAAAAAAAAGTAGCCGCCCCGCTTGCCAAGCGTTGCAACTATGGCAAATGTTCAGTAGTGAACTTTAATAGTCAGTAACGGTAACGGTTAAGTTAAGACATGAAAAATATTTTTATACTTTGTGTCTGTTTGTCCGTCCGGATTAATCTACGGAATAGCTAAACCGATTATAATGAAACGTGACAAACAGATAGAGGCAATTTTTATCTTCAAAACTTGGAGATATTTTAGGAGAAATAAAAAATGGAAAAAGTAAATGGTTGTGATGATTACCTTAAATTTAAACAACAATACTTTAATAGCTCCTATCCAGACAAAGATGGGGCGGGTCAATAGTTGTAAAATAAATAACATTGTTTAGGCAAAATATTAACCATTTGAAATTGTATTATTAACGCACGCTAATAGCCTAGCATCGTATCGAGGTCACATCCCCCTTCCCCGCACTGACATTCCATTCGAGCGGTGTCGACGGGACATGTCGAGGCGATTCATTATAAAAAATCGGTTGATCGTAGCGAACGTTTTTGTTTTTTCTGTTTAATTTTCCGCGTCGCGAACGGAGGTGAACTTTGTCCCACTCTCGTCGGACGCGCCACGTGTTGGTTCTTGACTGTGATCAACGGATTTAGTTCCTTTTTTGTGAAGCTAGTTGAATGTGAATAGACTTACCTAGTGCCTTGAAGAGGGAAATTGCCATCGGGGACGCCGCAGGAGAATACCGCCTCCGGGGAAGCATCGTGCCATCTGGTTCAGGCCACCTACACATAGACAATCACATACCACTCACATGCACTATACCTTCAGCCTGACAGATCCAGGTCACCAGTCTCCGCTCCCGCAGCAGGTAAGTACCGTATTAGTTAAATACTCTCTATTCGGCTAGCCTTCACTTTAAAGCTTAGTAGGATAGAACATTCCACCAGGCCATTCGGCTCGTCCTTAATTGTTCAACGAGCCTACAGCTCTGGGCCCCTGTGGGATCGTACTTTGTCGGGACAGTTAGGGGCGTGTACAAACATCTTATGGGTTTCTAGTCAAAAGTTACCATTAAATACACCAACAAGTGTTTATAACTCCGTGTTCACATGCCACAGGATGGCAAAATGCCAGCGGATTAACTCTCCAGTATCTCACGTGAGGTGGTTCAACGATAACATAGGCATAAATGAACCGAATTATCCTACATTACTACCAAAATACAAAACCTACCTGCAAAATATTATGTACGTAGCGTACATAATATTTTACATCACACATTATATCAATTTATAAGAAAATATCTGTATATTATATCTCGTGTCGCGGTGTTTCTTACCAAACTCCTCTGAAACGTCTGCCGATTTGTATGAAATTTTGTTTGCATATCGAGTAGATCTGAGAATCGGCCAAAGTCTATTTTTCAAACCCCTAAATGATAAGGGTGACCCACCCCTACATATTTTTTTTTATTATTTTGACAATTTTTTTTTATTATGATTTAGCATTGAAAAATACATAAAACTTCATATTTTCACACTTCTACGATCAACCCCTGTTTTTTAATCACCATTTTTAGAACTAAAAAATATTTCCTAGAAATAATGTATATGGCATAACAACATTTGCCGGGATAGCTAGTTTATATATATATATATATATATAGTTCTTCTGTCTATGTCTATGTGACTGAACTCGTCCTAAGCGGCTGGACCGATTTTAATAAAATACCTATATATGTGTGATTAAGATAATTCGAGGATGCCTTATATTCACAATTAGACCCGGTAGATATGGAGAACTATAAATCACCCGTGCGTAGTCGGGGCGGATCTCTAGTGCATATACAATCGTTGGTGCATCTGTCAGCGATTGTTTAACTTCTGAGCGACTTAACCGCTCCGGGTCACATCATCATCATCATTACAGCCCTTCCTAAGTCCACTGCTGAACATAGGCCTCCCCCAAGGAATGCCACAAAACATGGTTCTGAGCCATCTGCATCCATCGACTTCCTGCATGTCTCACCAGATCGTGACTCCATCTAATGGGGGGCGCCTTACACTTCGTCCGCCGGCACGAGGCTGCCACTCGAGAATCTTTTTTCAACATTTTAATACCCTCTAGTTTATATTTAGATAATTTGGAAAAAAAATCAGACCACCACTCTAATCTCTTTAATAAAAATAGAATAATCAATATCGGTTCACAATTCGTTTAACTTAATTATTTTTAAAAAAAACATACAGTCGGATTGAGAACCTCCTTTTTTAAATTCGACTAAAATTAGGTCGAATGGGGAAAACGAAACCTTTTGTATATTATAAGGAATCCAATAGATTAATTTATTTTATTTTAATAAAATTGAGGGGTCTGTTTGAAATATCGAAAAAATTATTTCAGCACATTGAATTATTTGAATGATAATAATACACATTAGCATGCAAATCCCTATCCATATTTGCATCTCTGTTTGCGAGAGATTCTCGTCTAGACGCTAGCTCTAAACAACCACCAACTCTACCTCGCTGTAATTCTTCGATGCCGAAGGTCACGAAATAGGTACGTAGAGTTTTGCAAATCTAAGACGTGAACAAGCCAGTAGATCTGATGGTATCCCTGCAAGGGTACTAAAGCATTGTTCGCCTGAGTTGTCTCCTGTTCTGAAGCGCCTGTACCGACTCTCTCTTAAAACTCGAACGGTGCGTAAATCTTGGAAGTTTGCTAATGTGCAACAAGTACTCAAGAAGGTAGTCGTACCAATCTCTGTAATTATCAACCAATCGGCATCACCTCCATACACTGTAAAGTTATGGAAATGGTTTTGAACAGTAAGTTGCTGTTATACTTTGAAACAAATAACCTGCTCAGTGACAACCAATATGGCTTCCGCCGGTGACGGTCCACCGGGGATCTTCTTGTGTATTTCACGCATTTCTAGCGCGAATCTATTGAGAAGAACGGTGAAGCTTTAGCAGTATCACTCGGCATCTCGAAGGCTTTTGACAGGGTTTGCTATACAAGTCTGCTGAGTAAGCTTTCTGCTTATGGCGTCCCTGCCGAATTTGTAACTGGATATCTGACTTTCTGAGTAAGCGGTCAATCAGGGATGAGCTGAGAAATCAGAGATGGCTGCTGTTGTGACCTAATGCATATTAATGCCGGAAGTCTTCAGGGGTCTGTTCTCTCTGCTAGTCTTTTCCTGCTGTACATCAATAACCTACTTCTACCAGGTATTTTTGGGTATGCAGATATTTTTTTCTTTTTCATTCTTTTTTTTTTAATGTTACCCCCCACTAGGATATTCTCCTGTATCGTGGAGGCAGTTTATAACACAAATTGCACAAGGACAAACATCCAGACCCGGAACAATTATTTGTAGGTGATACAAATACTTTTTCCGTGCGGGATTCGAACCCGCGACCCACAGCGCAGCAACACATTGCTAAGCCACTGCGCCACGGAGCCGTGACTGAGCCGAATGACAGCGCAGTTACACAGATATTCATATCCAGTGCAAAAGACGGAGGGGCAGTAATACATTCACTTTGAGAGGCTATGTTGGAGGGGATAAATGGGACCTTAAGTCTCGTCTCCCAATGGGGTGCTGACAATCTGGTCACTTTGCACGCCATCAAAATGCAGGTCTGTCTGTTCTTCACAAGACAGAGTCCTTTCAATCTGACTCCTAATTTTAGAGGTATATCTGTAGAGGTAACTGATCATCTCGAGCTTCTCGGCATACAGTTGATTGCTAATCTTAACTTTGGCGACAACATTGAGTCGAAAGCACAAACTGCGGCCAAAAAACTGGGTATTTTAAACAAGGTGAAGCAATAATTCACGCCTCGACAGCTTTTAATTTTATACAAAGCTCATATCCGAACATGCATGAAGTATTGTAGTCACTTTTGGGATGGCTCAGCAAATTATCAACTTGTCATACTCAACTCAGTGCAACGCAGACCCAAGAGAATTATTGGCGACAAAAAGCTGGTGGAAAATAAGCTCCATAGCTTGTTTGATATCATCAAAACTTGGTTGATATTCCGAATATCCACTAAGCGCTATAAGTCATATTTCATAATGCGCACAGCCAAGGAGTGGAAAGCCCTACCGGCGTCTGTTTTTCCGAGTCCATATTACCTGAATCTCTTCAAGGTGTGTGTTAACAGGCTTCTCGTGGGCAAACTCGCTCCACCGTAGACCTCATATTTGCCTTCAGGTCAGATAGAGATCAAGAGTGAGCCTAGTTTAATAATAATAAAAAAAGTCATCTGGAAAGGACATATTTGAAGATGTGAGCTGGAATCACATTAAATAATTCCTCCCTCTTCCTTAGATAATCGGTAACCAGATGCTTGGCTAGGCTCCACTCCTTTGTTGTTGACATGCCACACATTAGAATCAAGCGGTATTCTTTGTCGCTCAAAACACAATTACAGTGTGGGTTTTTTCAAGGTAAGAGTCAATATACTTTTATAAGTCATCACACTATACCATCTTCGGCTACATCACTACTTACCTTCAGATGAGATGTAGTCAAGCATTCGCTTATTATAGTTAAAAAAATATAAGTTTGGTTATTTTATTAAGTCAGTGCACTTTACCATTTTTGGCTGAATCACCACTTACCATCAGGTGCAGTAGTCAAGCGCTAGCTAAGATGGTAAATAAAAAATTAAATAAATACATGTGAGATGCTGCTGCAATACTGCTTCTAGCGGTTTTAGAAGCAGTAAAGACGTGAAATTCACACATTTTCACTAGTTTCATCATCGTTACAGTCCTTTACACTTCTACTGTTGTACGTAGGCTATCTGCATTTATCTACCTCCTACTTGCCTTAGTATTTAGTCACTCTATCTAGTGGGGGTCGCTCTTTTCTTTGCGAGGTTGAGGTTGTCACTTGAGAACCTTTCTTCCCCAACGGTTATCGGTTTATCGAGCTATATGACCGGCCCATTGTCATTGATGGGCTATATCGCTTACTCTGGTTCTACTGTGAATATCCTCAATTATTTTTCAATACTTATTATAAAAAAGAAATGTCCGCATTTATGGTGTTCTCAAACATTATAAATACAAGCTCGGATTAAATAAAACATTTCTCATAGCATGCTATAATTTATTTATATTATGAGAAAACGTGGAAATTAATCCGATTTTTATTCACAAGTACTAAAATAATTAAGACATTTGTGTTAATCATCTACGTCTGTATTTAAATTCATCGCTTTATCCTTGTGATTATAACTGAACGTCACTCGAGCTTTTCAAACTTTTACACGTTTTTAATTAGGACATTAATGAGGGACCTCAGTGAAAGTTCATTGCCATCACAAAGTCGATTTCATTTCACTGAAAATTGTTCTCTTTTTATTCGCCTCGTTAATTAAATTCGTAGGTTTCAATTATTTCGGACATGAAACATCTCTACATACGAGTATAAATAAAATTGGATGGTGCGCAATTTTGAACCGAGTTTCAGTAATGATAAGGTTCTATATTCAACGCTTATGTATTTAAGGTATGCTCACCGATTTTTTGAAAACGACTGAACCAATTCTAATACTTACCTATAAATTTAAAGAAAGAATTTCACCCATAATGGTGAAAAAATAGGGAATGAAATTTTTATTGTTGTTATTAAGACAAAGTGCTAGTTGTCACAAGTATAAAGACATTTCTCCGAGACTTATCTGCTTAGTGGTCTTGAGGTAAGAGACGATTTATTACATTTTTTGCATTGAGGAAATCATATGGGTTTACACTATTACTTCGTGACAATGTATGGGAAATTCTTAGGTCAATGAGGTTTGTGTTCAGTGGGGGGATCGTATAGAGGCTATAATTTTTACATTACTATAGGAAACTATACTGAATGCATCTTCTTTATACCTGACGCTAACCATTAGATGAAAATAAAATAAAGTGAAGTAAAAGAGTGGAACTTAGGTAGTATCAATTCCATTAAGATATGTTGTATCGGGCATTAGATTAAGGAAACTGTCTTTAACACAATACAAATTAAAGCTAAATCGTCAATTATTTCTATTCCTTGTTACTTTGTTCTTGTGATATTCCTTAGTCCAATAAAAAGGGTAAAATAATTTAACTAAAGAAAAATATAACTGACTTCAAAAACAAAAAGACTAAAATAATAATTTCCAAATAATAGCTTCTGAAGTGGAGACTAATTCTTCGATACACTATGTTTTAGCATCTCAAAACCTATTATATGGAAATTATTTTAATCTTTTTATTTTTAAGTCGGTTATATTTTATTAAAGTTTAATAAAAAACATCCCGCTGATTCCCTTACTGGTTCTTCCCAGGACAGAGGTATTTTCCGAACCAGTGGTAATTAAAAATAAGATCATTCTATTATATTCTATTATAAAAAAAAAATGATATGCGGCGAATGAATGATCATAGGACTTTTACTTACAGTCCGTTTATATTAACTGCTACCATGTGATCACAGTGTAACGGATCCGAGCATCTCATTTCTTGACGTGGGTGTGGTAAAAGGCGATTTTGGAAACGCAAAAAAGATATTAACGCTTTCAACAGGGGGCAATATTGGTATTTACCTTAAAAGTGCAGGATGTCCTGGTATATTAACCGTCAATGTGAGAATTTCTATCCCCCCTACAATAGGAGATGCCTTTGTTCAGCAGTGAATTTTAACAGATTGATGAAAAAGAATGCTGAGGGCACTGAATCATTAAATGAATATGTGATCGAATAATTGTTCATTTGATTGATTCTTTCGCCTTGTAGAACATTTTCAACAAAGCAAAAAGAAGAACTTAACGTGTCAGGACTGTGTTGTGTTTACGTGTTTATAATGTTTCGAAGCAATAGGCTTTTTAACAATTATGAAAGTTTGATTGAAGTTAATTGATAAATGCAGTAATAAAATCAAAAACATTAGTCCAGTCAATAGTCAAATTTACTACTTTGTAGAACTGTCTGCGAGTATTAGTAGATCTGGGGACAGCCCTCTCACTTATGTATTTCTGCCGCTTAACACTAGGGCGTATACTTACAGACATGAGGAATTACGTCCTTCTTATTCCTTAGAAGTGACAGCGCATCCGTAGCTTCCTTTGCTTGAAGTTGATTGAAGGTGTCATGGAGTTACAGTAGGCATTTGCCGTTAATTGGACTGCAAGTTCGTTCGTTACTCCAATTTTATAAAGACATCTTTTATCATTACTAATTAGTAATGGTTATTCAGTATTGAAATGTGTGTATTATTATTAAGCAATTCAATTATTGGTGTAAGTTGAAATTAGGATTAATAAGAAATTAACTTTAATGTTAAAATAAGTAATTCAAAGCCCAAATATTCGAACATTACATACATGCAAACAAAGTTACGTTCACACATAGAGGTCAGGCTTTTAAAATCGTGTCAGAAACAATTGATACCTAAATATGATTGTGTCAATAAAAGGAAATATGTATAGCAATACCTAAGATTTTTGCTTGCTCCCAGATTTGTATCTCGCCAGTGACTGCATAACCAATTTGTCTGTATTTAATAAATGATAGGTGGCCTAATTTTCTGTCTATAAGTACTTTTGGGTCGGTATCACCCTCTTACCTATTTTTGCCGCCAAATAGCAGTGCTTGCTCTGGTGTGTTTTGGTCTGAATGATATAATAGGTCTAGTATAATAACAACCTGTGATGCCTCGCACCACAAGTGCTGCATTCCATCTTAGTCGACAGAGTTGACGACGCATCTATATAGCCTTCGTCGTTTGAAGTTTTTTATAATAATAATAATAATAAAAATTCTTTATTTTCTCCACAATCTAAAAACTAATATAGTTATGAACTGGGGTTAACACCAAGGAACAAAATTATTTAGATTGTGAAAGACTGGCGTCTGAGATAGGCTGAAAGCCTGTGTTTCAGAGCACCAGGTCTCTCCTCACAGGATGTAGGTCATATTGGTGCAGAATATGATGAAACTAGTAACAAAAAAAAAGAAAAAAAAGAAAAGAAGGAAATGTTTTGTGTGTGTGTGTGTGTGTGTGTGTGTGTGTGTGTGTGTGTGTGTGTGTGTGTGTGTGTAAGAGGGTGCGTGTGCGCGTGAATGGCGTATGTGTGTGGGTGGGTGTGTGGTTGGGTGTGTGTGTGTGTGTGTGTGTGTGTTTGTGTCGGAGTGGGTGTGTTGGGTATGAATATATTATAGTATATTTTATTTATAGTATATTTCCTACCTGATAGGATGAAGGAGAGATTCGGTCTCCTCATAGTTCATAGTCTGCAAATAATTAGAGACTTTAGATTTGCATAACAGTTTTGTAAGAGGAAAGATGTTGAGCTCACGTTGTAGTCTATTGTAAAGGAAGGGGCCCAAGAAACAGAAAAATCGTTGTGAGGTCACGGTTTTGAACGAGGTTGAACGTACTACCAGGTGATTTCTCTGGGAAGACAGTAAAGAGGGATCATAGCTGCAACTACTATGTTGTTTGAGGACAATTAATAAAATAAAGAGTTGGCGCACGAAAAGAACCTCACAATACTGGTAAAGATCGAAGGTTGGTGATAACAGGGGCTTAAACGTACAGACTTTGAGGACCGCTCTTTGGGCTCTTTCCAACTTGATTAGTATTGACTTACTCGCGCCACCCCAGGTTGTTAAACAGTAAACTATAAGTGACTGACAAAGTGCTAAGTAGACTGATCTGACCAGACACGGATCTGCGACTTGGCGAAGATTTTTAAAAACAAACATGAGTTTTCGGAGTCTACAAGCGGTGAGGTTGATGTGGGGCTGGAAGGTCAGTTTACTGTCTATAATAATACCTAAATATTTTGTGGAATCCGAAGAGGTAAGAGGTAGACAGTTACATGAGAAGGAGGGGAGGTCAGAATGGGAATGAGCAATTAAGCGAAAATTGTCAAATGCATTGAGTGGAATGCTGTGAAGGGAAAAGGTGATATACTGAGTTTTTTTGGAATTGAGAGTGAGTAGATTTGTAAGGAGCCAGAGGGAGACTAAGTCTAAACCGGATTGGGCAAGTTGGAAGGTATCTTTCCAGGAGCAGGCTGAGAAAGTTAGCGCGGTATCGTCTGCAAAGGAGATAATCTTACAGCCAGGGATTTTGAGAGAGCAGAGGTCATTGATGTAGACCAAGAAAAGCGTAGGGCCAAGAATGCTTCCCTGGGGGACACCGTAATTCATGGATAGTTCAGAACTCACTTTTCCATTGATAATGACAGCCTGGTTACGGTTTGAAAAATAGCTTCGGAAGAGAGATAGTTGGGTACCTCTGACACCCATTGCCTCCAGCTTGGTCAGGAGAATGGGAATGGAAACCGTGTCAAACGCCTTGGCCAAGTCGAGGAAGACCGATAGGCATTTATTACCCTTGTCTAAGTTTCTGATCACATGATCAGTAAGAGAGTGAACCGCATCTGCTGTGGATCTGCCAGATCTAAAACCAAATTGTCCAGGGGACAATAAGTTCATTTTCTCTAGGAAATCGATTAACTGGTTATTGATCAGTCTCTCCAGTATCTTAGACAAGGCGGGTAAGACAGAAATGGGGCGGTAATTGTTGGGCTGGCTTCGATCCCCATTCTTGTGAATGGGGTGAACTAGGGCTTTCTTGAGGGCATCAGGGAAGCAACCTGATGAAAAACTCAGGTTGCATATATGACATATAGCAGGAACAAGTAAATCCTTTCCGTATTTAAGGATAGATGAGGGAATATTATCCCACCCGACCGCACAGTTTTCCTTGAGCGATGAGATGAGGGAGTCGACTTCGGATGGAGTGGTATTGAGGAGGACAAAGGTCTCATTTGAGCAAGATATTGGGAATTTTTGGGGGGAGGGAGTGGAGGCAAGAAGTATATCCTCAGCGAGAGATTTACCAATAATGGCAAAAAAAGCATTTGTACTATCTAGCGATTGGGAGGTAGTGGACGTAGAAGTGAGGAGGTCGTTGCAGTCGGAGCGCTGTTTGTTCATGTTCGTAACATCTCTGATAGCGTTCCATAATTTTTTGTTATTATTTCCAGCCTTATTTATCCGTTCTCTATTATATGCTATCCTAATCTTCCTAAGAAGGGAATTGCAGAAGTTACGGTAGCGACAGTAAGTTTTTCGAAGTATGTCATTTTGAGGGTCTTTTTTAAGTTTCTTATGCTTGCCGTCTCTATTTCGAATACATCTTAATAACCCAGGAGTCATCCAAGGTTTGAGAAACCTTCGTCGGCTGGGCAAGAGCTTGGACTTGGAGTGTTGATTTATCGCAGCCTGAAGTTTACTAATAAACAGGTTAGTTGCTAGGTTTGGATCAGTGAGCTGGAGTACATCGGAGAAGTTTACTTTTTTTAAGGTGTGCATAAGGTTGGGGATGTCAATCTTTTTTGAGACTTTGGAAGATGCATGTGATATATTCTTCATATAGATGACGAGTAAGATAGCGTCGTGGTCCGTAACTGAGGATTGGATCACAAAACATTGGGCTGGAAAGGTGGTTTTTAAAAAGACATGGTCGAGACAGGCCAATTTACGAGTGGGAAGAGTATGGGCTGGCAAAAAGCCATTGTAGGCAAGCATATTCAAATACGATTCAGTGTTTTGATCGGGATTGGAGTTAGGTATAATATTAATATTGATATCTCCTGCGATAATAATGTTTTTAAATTTATTTAAAGAAGCTAGGGTCTGATAAAGGGAATTTATAAAGTTGAGGGGATTTCGAAATGCACATGGTCGATATATAGCTAAAATTACAGTTTGTTGTTGTATTTGAATAAGGAGTGAGCTGGCATCAACAATATTCGGGTTGGAAATAGAAACATTAGTGATTGAGTTATTGTAGTAGACGACGACGCCATCGTTCTGATTCACTGGGTTAGGTGAAGAGTGGGATATAAAACCAGGGAGAATGGGAATAGAAGGCTCGATGCCGAGCCAACATTCTGTCAATATTAAAACATCGAGATCAGTGTTGATATTATGTAACAGGGTAGAGAAATTATGTATGTTGGCCGATATACTGCAAATATTTTGGGCGAGGATTTTTAATGCTTTAGTACCCAGGTTATTTGCAGTGAGAGCGTTTCGAACTTCATGTGGATCACAAGAGGATGCACTACAAATAGTCACATTATCTATATTTTCAATTAGGTCGATATCGGATGTGAATTTTGGTATTAGGGGTAAAAAGTACCGGATTCAAAAATGGTGGCCACAATAGGTGTAGCCTCCAAGTGCAGGGTATATGGGAGAGGAGGAGGAACTGTGCGGCGATATTTTAGGGGGATGTCGGCCGAGACGATGGGACAACCAAAAAGAGATGTTAGGTTATTATGTGAAAAATAAAGTGTAAAGCTATATAACAAAACGGGCAGGAATAATACAACGGGGTAATTATGATGAGTTAATCGAGGGAGTTCAGAGTTAGCAGTAGTAAATTTAACAAAAGTAAATATTGGTAGGTATTTTTGTATTGTGTTTGTGTGGAGAAATATTTTTACGTAAAAGGTATTTATGTTAGTGTGTGAAATTTGATGTGGGTGTGTGTGAAAGAAATTAAGTATGTACTTCGATTTTGAAATATGTAGACATATGTAGAAATATATCGTGTGTATATTTAAAATTATTTTGCGTTTTTGTATATGTGTGATGTTATTCATGACAACAGTAATTACTATGTTAATACATGCTTTATACTTAGATATTTTATAAGAAAAGTAGTGACAAAGAAAATCAACCTTATTACCAAAAACAAAAAAACAAAAAACAAAAAATAGACAAAAAGGATGCGAATTAACTAAGTTATTTACATAATATAGTCATTCCTTTTGCATAAGATTATTAACTTGGGATTCATTTTTAATAACTATAATGGGCGAGTTTTCTTTTTTTCTTATATATATTTTACCGTAGGCTGTCCAACAGAACTTGTAGTTCTTAGACTTGGCAAGATCGCGGGCTAGAAAATATAAGCGTGCTCCTCTTGCTGTCAGTTGTTCTGATACGTAAATGGGTTCATATTCATTTTTTGTAAAGCCTAAGTGTTTTGCGCACAGTTTTTCTTTGTGTCTTATATTATAGTTTTTAGCTAGCTTTAAAAACTCTGTTTTTTGCATAGTCGATGACATCTCCGTTATAACTTGACTTTTATTCTGGTCAGTTTTCCTATTTACTCTGTAAATGTCTTTAATATTGTATAAAATTATATAATTGGTTGTAGGTGTCCGCTAACTGCAGTAGTCCCCTACCATGAGTTCATCTCATGGTAGGGGGACTATTACTATGCGTCCGTTCGTCACTTCAATTGTGTAAAAATACGTCTATACAAATATTAAAGAAATGAGCGTAAATATATTGTAGGAGCGTCTACTTTAAGATTAAACGGACTCTGGTAGCACAAGGAACAAGCATTTAATTAAATTATAAACTGTAAACAAAGAACAACAAACATAAACTTCCTGCAACATACGGCCCTTGCTACTTAGGCTTAAAGTTTATCCACAAAAGTTGTGCTTAGCGTCTAAGCCTTTACTAACTAAGCAATTATTTTGTATAGTTTCAATAAACTATGGATGCATTTACAAATTATATTACCATTCGTGTTATGTTATTCACGGGTGCTTATTTATTGTAACTACGTTGCGTTCACAGCTGGACGTTGTTATAAGTAGAGATTAGCCATTATGGTCTATGGTCATATAATCGTCTGTGTTACATTGTATCTATACTTTATGTATTATATATATAGCTTGCTTAATTAACGTAATATGTCTTCCGTAGAAGTTTGTCTTGTCGTTTTAATAACTAATTAATACTCTTTATCTTTTAAACGCCCATATAATTGTGCAGACATATGAAGAAGTTTCAAAATGTCAAAGTTATCTGCGAGATGATCCTAAAAATATTAAATTATTAGCTTAAGAATCAGATAAACTGTTCGAACCAAATAAATGAATCAACGGCTCCATGGCGCAGAGCAGTGGCTTAGCATTGAATCGCGGCGCTGAGCGCAGAGGGTTCGAAACCTGCACGGAATAAGTATCTGTGTAGCCTACAAATAATTGTTCTGGGCCTCGATATTTGTTCCTATGCAATCTATGCAAACTGCCTCCTCGATACAGAAAAAATATCTAAGTGTGGAAGAAACCTACATCGCTGGGTGATAATTGGAGGTAACGTTTAAAAAAAAAGAGAAAAAAAGAAATTATTATAGCCCAATGAATCAGTAAGATGAAGTGTCAATGTGCCGGCCATATAGCTCGAAGAATCGAAACCTACGGGAAGAAAGCTCTGTAGTGACCGCAAGCATAAAAACATAAGAATGATTTTCAATATGTAATATTTATAATCTTTATTGGATTAAAAAATCTATTTCTTATTATATTTATGCCACGCTATATACTCTTCTATGCTCTTACACATTTTAACATAGGAATAAAAGACAGTTGAAGATTTACAATGAGACTTGTGGCTATTTCATCGAAGATTTTATGATTCTTCATTAAACCTAGGACATCGCTCAATTTCAAACGCACGCTGGTTTGTAAAATGCCGTAGGCAAATAGAAGTATGTCATAGTCCATTTGTGGCATTTGCCCAATGCCCTGAACTGCCGGACTTTTCATTTGTTTGATCGATAATTTATCTTCCATATCACATTACATCCAATTTATATATTAGCCTATAACCTATTGCCGTTGATATGACTATATATTAAAATATTGGTAAATCCAATTGGGCATACTTTAAGCGCATTAAAAAAATTACGTATAACATGATTATACGGAATTTTTAAAGTAGTTTAAATACATTTCGACACCACTATCGGCTTCAACACCCTCAAAAACCATGAAAATGACACCCATGATGAAAAAATTGATATCTATTGCAGCCGCCATCTTGGAATTACTTTCCAACCACCCTATCGGCTTCAACACCCGCGAAAACCATGAGAATGACACCCATGATGCAAACATTGGTACCTACTTCAGCCGCCATCTTGGATTTACATTTCGACAGCACTATCGGCTTCAACGCCCTCGAAAACCATGGAAATGACACCCACGATGAAAACATTGGTATCTACTTCAGCTGCCATCTTGGATTTACATTTCGACAGCACTATCGGCTTCAACACCCTCGAAACCTATGAAAATGACACCCATGATGAAAAACTTGATACCCATTGCAGCCGCCCTCCAGGATTTACATTTCGACAGCACTATCGGCTTCGACACTCTCCAAAACCATGAAAATGACACCCATGATGAAAAATTGGTACCTACTTCAGCCGCCATCTTGGATTTACATTTCGACAGCACTATCGGCTTCAACACCCTCGAAAACCATGAAAATGACACCCATGATGAAAAAATTGGTACCTACTTCAGCCGCCATCTTGGATTTACATTTCGACAGCACTATCGGCTTCAACACCCTCGAAAACCATGAAAATGACACCAATGATGAAAATATGGTACGTAATTCAGCCGCCATCCTGGATTTACATTTCTACAGCACTATCGGCTTCAACATCCTCGAAAACCATGAAAATGACACCCATGATGAACAAATTTATACCCATTGCAGCCGCCACCTTGGATTTCCATTTCGACAACACTATCGGCTTCAGCACCCTTGAAAACCATGAAAATGACACCCATGATGAAAAAATTCATACCTATTACGGCCGCCATCTTGGATTTACATTTCGACAACCCTATCGGTTTCAACACCCTCGAAAACCACGAAAAAGTCACCCATGACAAAAAAATTTATACTACTTACTTTTAGTCGTACTACTAGTATTTATTCTGTGCTTTTAAAATATTGCAATAAAAAAATCTCTTATTATTATTATAATCAAGTATTTAAGAAATTTGGTTATTCGAATATTGTGTATTTGTACAGCGATCTTTTTGAGCCGCTGCAAACAACCAAAACAATATCCACTTACGGCGGCGACTGAAGCCGAACTGAGCATAGATAAGAGTGGAACTGAGTGAGTGATTAAACTACTCTATGGCTGTAGCTCCCCATTTACAGAAATAATTTACATAAAAGGCTACCAAATCAACGAAAATTTCGCCATTTTCGAGCCGAAAAAAATTAATTATAGCTAAACAAAACAAAATTACACTGCCATTTACATTCAGTGGCTTTCCACGTGATAGATGAAGAGATTAAAAAATAGATTGAGTTAAACAATTGATATTTTCAAAAGTTATCGTGTTTACAAGCCTTTGGGACATGAAAAATCCACACCATAAGCCATTAAACCCCTTTTTTATTTAAAAATAGCAATTAATCGATTTAAAAAATATTAATAAGTTCAACAATCATTTATCTTTCTAACAATGTGGTTTTTGTATCATTTATATGTATAATATGATTGCTAGATACGATTTTATTCGATAAAGCGTTGAAATCTTAATTTTTAGGCGATAGTAGAACATGCCTTGCGCTTTCGCTTAAGGTAGCAATAGTTGCCTTCGTATTTTGACAATGTTAACTTTAGTTGTTTTTCTAAATTATCGAATAAATCATGAAATTGCATCGTATCATTAAATACTCAGGCAGATTTATACTTGGTAGAGCCATGCTGCAGCTATATTATACTTGTAGCACGAATGGGTCGGCTCGACCGGGGAAGGACCACGCTCTCACAGAATACCAGCGTGAAATATCAGCTTAACGCTGCTGAGTTTCGTATGGTGAGTGTAGAGAACCGGAGACCCGTTTTACTGGAAACGAGGCATTCCATCTTAGTCCTAACGGATGACAACGCATCTGCATTTTGATTCTTAATCGAAGATAGATGTAGATGTCTATGAGCCACAGCAACCACTTACCATCAGGTAGACTGTGTGCTTGTTTGTCACCCTTATCCTATAAAAAAAGATCATGATCCACCTAATTCTACAATTGACTTAATATGTCTGCTCTTGATATCAGCGCTGCGGTAACTCGTTACGGGAGCATGATGAGTCGGTGGCCTTTTTGTTGCTGCAGTCCATTTTTTTATATTTAGTTAACTGTTTTTTTTTGTAAATTGATGTTCTTTAATGTTGCAGCTATAAATAAATATGTTCGTTCTTTCTTTAATTTTTTTTACGAATGGACTACGCCTTCTTCTTTACGAACAGGTTTTAGAATTTGTCTATGATACCTTTACCGTTGATAGAAATATTTTTGTTTACCCATATAATTTGCCTCTAGAACAAAACAGTCTATATCGTAGTTATGATTGCAAATAGTATTTAGATACTAAATAACTGATTTTTTTATTATATTACAAAGTGGTATGCGCAGTTACTTAAAAA
The DNA here is from genome assembly GCA_963668995.1 of Parnassius mnemosyne. Classification (NCBI taxonomy): domain Eukaryota; kingdom Metazoa; phylum Arthropoda; class Insecta; order Lepidoptera; family Papilionidae; genus Parnassius; species Parnassius mnemosyne. The sequence continues at coordinate 10,281,056 of CAVLGL010000057.1, forward strand.
TAATACATTCTATACTCAAGGGAATAATTCAGATATTTTAGAAATTCTCAGATTAATATTTTAATGGCAAAGTTTTCTTAACAAGAATAAGAATTAATGAAGTGCTTTAAGAGAGCGCGACAGTAATAATTAATGTAAGAAGATGCTCAGTTTTGATTTCAGTATTTTTGTCACTTGGCTAAAATGGGAAAAGACGATTTTGAGCAGTGGGGCTAGTGATGCTAAGACAACGTTTGTTAATTTTTTTCAATTACAAAAAATAATTATCTAAGATCCGCTTGTAAAGAAAAATGATGTTCCTCACCTTGGTAGAGCCCAACCAAGCACCTCCCTCATACGATTGTGTGTACTATCCCAGCCAATCATACAACACCCAATAATTTATATTAGATAATAATATACCCTATACTATGACAGGCATAACACCGTCGATAGTACAAGACGCTTTTTGCCTCTAAACGAGGTATAATTGGAAAAAATAAACTGCGATAGCTAACCGAGTCTTCAACTAAGTTAGGCATACCATTTTATTATTCACGGTAGTCTCAGCAAATTAATTTCCACATATTTAATATCATGAACTTTCGCAGTATAATGTTGACTTCTATTCAGAATTTGTTTATTTATTTATTTATATAATAGAGGGCATTCTGCTTGGTATGCCATACTAATAATAAATTTTGCCCGTATATATCCCGACCTGGAACAATTATTATTTATAACAGGATTCGAACCAGCAGCCTGCAGTTCTGCAGCTCAACATGTAGCACCGCCACAGATCCGTAAATATTTTATTTTCAATTTAGCGACTTTTGCAACTGAGTTATTAATCTTTCTGTTGAATAAATTAGTTAATTATATTGTGATTTTCAAAAAAACATTTCTTCTTGTCGTACTTACATTGGCTTTAATCCAATTAAGGAAAGAACGGGATTAATTTTACGGTCACCAACCATTTTAACAGTAAAACATAAAGAGAATACTTTATACCCCTTTTTAAGTATATTTTGCGCATGGACGATGGGATTGTTGGAATTTGGCATAGTTAAAGAATATGTGGAGGAGTAATGTAGAAAGCTAAAATTTGTACTCTTATATAATATGTGTTACATTTACATTAAAAATTTAATGCCAATGTAAGCCACAGACTTCCATATACTTGTCAACCACGTAATTTTCTGTAGTAAAACAGTCGCACAGAGTAAAGAGTATATTATAATTAAAATATTTTAACACAGTTTTTTTTTTAATATAGAAGGGAGGGGGCAAACGAATATGCGGCAGCAGGCAGCATGAACAACTGCAATATAAGGGGAATTGCGGGTACATTGCTGGTTTTTTTTCGCCGCTGGTAAACAATCCCACATAGAAGTCGTGCGAGGAAGAAAACTCCGAGTAAAATAAATCGAAAAGTAATAGTAGTGGACCGTCAAGCATCTAGATGATGTAGATGGTAACGTAAGTTTGTCGCGGTGTGCGTTGGTGAGATTTGACGGCAGGAATTAATCCGAACAATTCTTCAGGGCACCCCTCGAGGTAAATGTGATAGAAAATGCAAAGAGATGCAATATCTCTTACAATACGATCGATACGCTATGCACTGAATACGCAAAGTAAGAAACAAGGTAGAGATTGTCGCCAAAGAATTTTAAAATGTTGCCAACAAATAATTACTGCTAGACTACCTGAATGAGCTGTGAATTTTGTAAATGTAAATTTTTTAATAATTTGTGTATGTCAAGGCAAATGAAAACATTTATTTTATATTTTACATGTTCGTTAACTTTATATTTGATGTGCATTCGAAAGTGAAATACAGCTTGCTTAATATACAAACTTAAAAACTTATAATGAACTAGGACATTCAAATACTTGTTCCGAGCAGGATTCGAACCTTTAGCCACGCAGCGCTGGAACCAAACTTTTAGCCATTTAACTAATGAGCCTTTACTTTAATAATGAATGTTTCTTTGATTGTCCAATATACTTTTCTATACCATTCAAACTTTGAAGAGATATTGTGTGCGCGAATGCCACCACTTCTAAAAACATGCATTGTTACGCATTCCGAGCAGCCAGTTTTATAAGAGTCTCGCATGTTTGCAAATCTTAGCTTTTCCACGCGTTTTAAGTAATCTACAGATTGGTTATTTGGACAATATCATCAACGCTAAGTTATTTGCAAAGCAAGCAGCATATAACAAATGCAGCACCAATGGGTCGGCTTGATAGGGAAGGACCACTCACACAGAGTAAAACCGTGAAATAGCAGCATCTTACTGATATATTTTGAAAGGTGGGTAACGAGAACCCAAGTCCCTTGTCCTAGTCCCCATTTTAATATTTATGTAATATTCCATCTAAGTGCTCAGAGGTGACATTGCTTCTCCATTTTATGCATGTATTGTGAATGATATACATATGGATACGTGTATGTAAGTATGAATGTATGTATGTATGTGTGTGTATGCATGTATGTATGTACCTATATATGTATGTATTTATGTATGCATGTATAATGTACGTCAACTATTTATTTCCTCTCCATGATACGTTTTATCCAACAGTTGTAACTTGTGTGACAGACGTGACCAGCCCATTGCCATTTCAATTTATAAAACTGGACAGGCTATGTCAGTATTTATGATCCTGCTGCGGATTTCTTCGTTTCAAATTTCAAGTACCAGAGAAACCTTAGATCATTCTTTCCATAGCTTGCCGACTGACTTTAAGCTTGTACAGTAGTCGGGTGATCTGTGTCCACGTTTCGGCACCATAAGTGAGTGTACCTACAGCTCTGTGTCTACAGGATGAATGCATTGATGCACTCTTAGAACACTTATGTTTATACTTTGTGGTATAGACGATGATTGCGAAAACCTGACGGAGCTACTAAAATACAGTTCAGCCTAACTGTATCCTATAATCGGCTTTTTTCTTTTTTTATTCATCATTAATTATAGCCTATCAACGTCCACTGCTAAACATAGGCCTCTCCACCTATAGCACATCTCTTCCGGCGGATATTTGCAAGTTATTTCAGTATCGTTGGCAGGTTTTTTTTTTTTTTTTTTTTTTATAGGATAGGGTGACAAACGAGCACACAGTCCACCTGATGGTAAGTGGTTACTGTGACCCATAGACATCTACATCTATCATCAATAAAGACTCAAGATGCAAATGCGTTGTCACCCGTGAGGACTAAGATGGAATGCCTCTTTGCCAGTAAAAAAGGGTCTCCGGTTCTCTACACTCACCATACGAAACACAGCAGCGTTAAGCTGCTATTTTACGCTGGTTTTCTGTGAGAGCGTGGTCCTTCCCCGGTCGAGCCGACCCATTCGTGCTACAACTATACTACTAATATAGCTGCGGCATGGCTCTACCACGTTTCGAAAAAAGAATGTGAATTGGTAAGGCATTTTTTTTTATATTTGCTATTAGAAGCTGCTGCCAATCTTCTGGTTTGTTTCTCTTTGTAACCCTTTACGATACCCATGGGACGATACGGGGTAGTGGATATTCTTACACCGCCACCACACGGCTTTTTCTTTAATCAGTTACTATTAATATGTATTTTCTTTTAATATTCGAACTTTTATTACTAGAACAACCGTTCCACGGCCAACACAAATTCGATCATTCAATAAATAACGATGGCGTATGTTATCCGATATAGCTATATGATAATAAAAAATTAGATTTGGAGCTCAGCAATAATAAATGGAATGTTACTTTTGCAATTTTACGCATCGATAGTGATAGATAATATTATAACAATAAATTTACTATCCGTAGCTTAGTGGTAACAAGATTCTGTAAAAGTTATGGCAAAAGTTGACATGTCGAAATATATCTGTAATGTTTGGGAATGAATAAGATACAACGTAATGTCCAATTGCAACTGATTCATTTCTAGACTCTTCTAGGCCCGGCTCTAGCCGTGATAGAATTATATATATACCCACATACATACATATTTATTATACACTTACACTTCTCCCTTCTTATTCACTTATATATTGTAAGTTCTAGATACAATTTATTAAAATTATGATTAGATTGAATTGAGTTAAATTACAAATACAACTATTTAATTATAAAAACTACATCATCATCATCATTATTACAGCCCTTCACAAATCCACTGCTGGACATAGGCCTGCCCCAAGGAATTCCACAAATCACGTTTCGGTCGCCGTATATAAAAACTTAGGATATACTTATTCTGTATTTCTATGTACTAGGATTATTCTTAAGTCTACACTGTCGAATATCTCTCCAGCTGTGTCGACTTGCAGTCACATTAGCCTTGCATTATCACACTATGTTAATGCAAGAATAATCACACTATGATAATTCAAAATTAAAAAATTAAGCAATGCGCACAAATACGTGCACTATCATTCTGTCCTGCGCAGATGGTTAGCCTGAGGGACATTGTAATTGAGTGAAAATAAACAACAGTATTTTTATATTTTAAAAATGCACAGAATATAAATCAAACGCAAAATTTTCTAAAAATGTGAAATGTAAAAATTTCATCTCCCAGTGCATAAAATATCTCTTGGTCTATGTAAGTACTGAAGAGCTTACATAACTTAAGTGAGAAGAAAAATCTGTACGAATTAGTGAGTGAATAAATTTAAATTTAAAAAAAGTATGCATAGCGTTACGTTTCATAAGTTGTTTTTTTTTTACAGACAAAATGAACACGGCTTATATTTTAATTAATAACAACGCTATATAATATGTAAGATAAACGATATGACAACCTGAAGTCTGTAAATATGGTATAGTATGTCGCTGTCTTAGAATACACAATTTCATATGAAACACATTTGAAAAATATATTAAACGTGACCGCACATTTGTTATCGTGTTAAATTATTACTTAACAGTGTGAACAGTGTATTAGTAGTTTATAAGTTACATCATAAACGGATTTTTTTAAAATGTTGATAAAATATTATTTTTATGATATCAATCACACATTTAGACATGAATCAAAAATACTTTGTCAAAAACCAAATCCAAAAACCAATCAAAGCGCAAACCTGAAAGTGTGATAGTTTCTCAGTAAAGTGTACCACAAAAATGCATATATTTTTTGTTAATATGAAATGATTATTTCCCCGTATCAGATATTATTTGTTAATTACAAAATAGCATAACACACGTCTTTCGGAGATTATCTGTCCTATACGTACTTATTGTTACTTCTCTGAAACTTTCATTACTCCAATGCTAAGGCCTAATCTGTTTCAATGTTCCAGATGTAACTAAAAGGTCGATTTTCTTAAACGCAATAATTTAATATTTTTTTAATAACTTTTAATTTACATACTTTTTTAGTTTAGTAACTTTTGTTTAAAAACTACTTAATTAAAATATGACATGAATATATACCAAAGCAATCATAATCTCAAACCATTCTCAAACTTTTACAGTGGTAGAGCCACGCGGCAGCTTTTGCTGTCGCACGGATGGGCCGGCTCGAACCGGGGTGGTACCACGACCTCACAGAAAACCAGCGTGAAGTAGAGGTTTACCTCTGCGTTTCGCTTGGTGATTGCAGGTGGCCGGAGGCCCTTTTTACTGGAAATGAGGCATTCCATCTTAGTCCTCACGGGTGACAACGCATCTACACTTTGATTTGTAATAGAGGATAGATGTAGCTGTCTATGGGCCGCAGCAATCACTTACCATCAGGTGGACTGTGTGCTCGTTTGTCACCCTTATCGTATAAAAAAAAACTTACAATAATGCAACGATTACATAAATTGTTATGCTCGTACCAAATTATTACTAATATAAACTTCGTACCAATTAATGGAATTATTGTTGCCTTACTTTGTTTTCGTTTCATAAATCTTCGTTCATTAGAGAAGGAAAGTTTCAATAATTGAATTACTAGATTATGCTTTTCTATTAAGGTTTAGAAATTAAATACCGATATTCAATTATTAATAAATGTTATTGTATTTATATGGCCAAAAAAGTGAACTCAGCGTAAAATTGCGGCTTATTGCTGCTGTGTTTCGTATGGTGAGTGTTCGCAGATTCCTTTTACTGAAAACGAGGCATTCCATCTTAGTATCCAGGGGTAGTAATGCATCTACATTTTGATTGTTTTATCTATCTTTGAATAAGAAGATGTTAACTGCATATTCTTCATGTGAACAAAGGAGATGGATATAACACCACCAGTAGAAGCCATACTACCTCTTTTGAAATCTCGTAGACGCCTTTTACAACACTATTAGCACAGTCCGTCTGCTTTTTCATACACAAAATTCCACTGCTCGACATGAGTTGATCCCGTTATAGGGATTTGACGGATTGCTAGTCTATTGAGCAAGCTTTCAGCGTACTGCTTATACCCTGGCCTGATTGTCTTGGTGAAGGACTTTATGAGTGAACGGTCTCTCCGGGTCGTCGTTATTAGCCGATCATCCGATACTGTGGCGACTAACGTCGGTTTTCTCAGGGGTCTGTTCTCTCCCCAACTATCTTCCTGCTGCATTTAATTATCTACTCATTTCCGGTATCTATATTTGATCCCGACTGGCCCGGGCAACAACAGCATAACAGTTGGTATCTCTCTACAACAGCACTGTTGTAGAGAGATACCAACTGTTATGCTGTTGTTGCCCGGGTATTGCCCGGGCCAGTCGGGATCAAATCCAGTCAGAAAGAGAGGCTATGGTTGAACGTGTGAATCTCACACTATAGGCCCCGGCAGTATGGGGCGATGCCAATCTAGTGAGATTTGACGCCTTCAAAACATAAGTGTGTCTTTTCACCGCTAAAAGGAGCCCGTTCACTTTGGCTCCTACTTACCGGAATGTATCCTTGAAGTACACTGACTGCCTTCAGTTGTTAGGGGTTGAATTTTCCCCGAACCTCGACTATGGTTTGAGTCCAGAGCCAAAGCAGCCGCCAGGAAACTTGGTGTATTTGCAAGGGCGCAGCGGTATTTCACGATGGGGCAGTTTCTTACCTTATATAAAGCGCAAGTCCGGTCGTGCATGGAGTACTGCTATTACATATGGGCTGGTGCTGCAAACGCTTCCTGGCAGCGTTATACACAGTGGAGAGACGTGCTGAGAGGCTTATTGGTGACCTTGATTTAGTTGAAACCAATCTTGTCAGCCTCGAGCACAGGGGCAGAGTAGCCAGTCACTCGATAATCTATAGGATGCATTTCGGTGAGTGTGCGCAGGAATTACACGCTTTAACTCCTCCCTCTCCTTTCTAATATCGGACAACCAGGCGGTCGGCGGATCTTCATCCCTTTGTTGTCGATATTCCACGCATTAGAAACAAAAGGTTTGCTTCGTCTTTTGTAAAGCGTACAGCGAATTTATTTATTTATTTATTTTTATTTATCTTCACGCACAATCCCTGACGGGGTAGCCAGAGAGAACAGATCGCCAAGTGTCACGATCCTTACAAACCTCTTTCGCTTCTTTCAGGTTCATTATCTTCTTCATGCATTGTTTTGGCGGAGCGTACAGCGAAGGAGAGGAATAATTTGCCGGCGTCTATCTTTCCGTCCGAATATAATCCGGGCGTCTTCAAGACAAGAGTGAGTAAGCTTTTGTTACGCCTAGATAGTGCGATTTACCATCTAAGGTTGCATCACCACGTACCAGCAGGTGGAATTGTGGTCAAGCACTGGCTTATAATGAGTAAAAAAAATTGAGGATCGCAATCCCAGCGCCTCGCAAATTCAACGTTGCTCCCTGTTACCGGTCTTGGTATTTTATATCTGACATATGTTGACGGTTAGACCGACATCTAGCGGAGGCTGTAAGGTTTTTGGCATCTCGAATAATTGTCACTTACGTAACCGACGGAGCAAATGAGGCAACGGATACTCTTGTGCTGCTACCACAGGCAAGCTTAGTTCTACATATTTATTTTATTACTAGTTGATTCCTCTTTCTCTTATCTAAGTCGATATACCCAATTTATAATTGGTAGTTCAACGGTTATTGCAAGTTCCTCCTTCTAATACTGCTACAAAACCTGGTGTTTCGGCTCCTGTATCCATCGACTACCTGCACGCAGATTGTCACGCCATCTTAGGCCATCATCACACATTAATATATATATTTCTATCTACAAAATTAGTTATAAAAACATATTTAAATAATATTTCCTTTTGATACAAAGTAAATATGAAAAATTACACTCCAGACGACTTCACGGTGAAACGGACTGACAGTGCACATGCGTCGTTCGTACGCTTTGAAAGTAAGCTGTTGTAATCTTCAAAATTGTAACTTTATTTACATTCCGTTGAGGTATCATATGCCATCTATGTACACAGATGCTGTATGCCATATTAACGTATTTTAACACGCCTTTAATAGATCAAGATTTCTTTCTTCAAACTGAAGGAGCAAATAAACTAACAGTCCACCTGATGGTAAGTGGCTGCTCCATGGCAGCTGCAGCCAACTTCAAAGAAGGGCTATAGATGCGTTGTCAGCTCAGAGGTCTAAGATGAAATTCCTCACAGTCTGTATGAATTCAATGGATATAGATATAATTCAGTTTTGAACTATTTCCAGTTGTCCGAATAATCTTTAATTTTTCGAGATTTATGAGATGTTTATTAAGTATAGCTTAGACAGAACAATAATTTCATTTCATTTATTATTCTCACTAGGTACTTAATATCTCTTACCGTGTAGTGGCGGTCAAGAATATCCACTACCCCATATCCTCCCATGGGTGTCGTAAAAGGCGACAAAGGGAAACAGGCAGGAGATGGGCAGCAGCATCTTCCTGATAATAGCCAAATTACAATAAAAAAAAAAAACTGCGGTTGCCAACCCGCTCGCCAAGCGTGGCAACTATGGCAAATACCCCCCTATGAATGACAGTAACAAAAAAATGGCCCCCAGTCCCCGGCGGCCCCGCTATTCCTGGCTACGGTGGCGACCATGGTAACGGCGGGGCAGGGGGTGCTAAGAATCTCCGGTGGAGGTTCGGTTGCCACCTTAGACGATTCGACCTGGCAACGTACAACGCACGCACCCTGAGGACTGACGAGAAGATCGTGGAGCTGGAAGAAGAGATAGACAAGTTGCGCTGGCATATTATAGGATTATCCGAAGTCCGAAGAGAGGGGGAGGACACGGTAATCCTCGAATCCGGCAACTTGCTCTATCACCGGGAGGGCGACCATCTGTCCCAAGGAGGTGTCGGATTTATCGTCCACAAGTCTCTCGTTAGCAACGTTGTAAAGATCGGGAGTGTGTCGACGAGGGTTGCGTACCTTATACTCAGAATCACCAAACGGTATTCGCTGAAGGTCATACAGGTTTACGCACCAACCTCGGCACACCCCGATGAGGAGGTGGAGGAAATGTATGAGGATATCTCTAGAGCCATGCATTCCTCCAAAACCCAATATACGGTGTTAATGGGAGACTTCAATGCAAAACTAGGCACAAGAGAGAACGGTGAGCTGAAAGTAGGGAAATTTGGAATAGGGCAACGGAACCCAAGGGGCCAGCAGCTGGCCGACTTCATGGAGAAAGAGGGACTCTTTATGATGAACCCTTTCTTCCAGAAGCGGCCCCACAGGAAGTGGACCTGGTCGAGCCCCGACGGTTCCACAAAAAATGAGATTGACTTCATTATGACGACCAGACGACAACTGTTCAGTGATGTCTCCGTGATCGCGAGAGTGAAAACTGGTAGCGATCACCGAATGGTTAGAGGTACACTGAACCTAAACGTTAAGTTGGAGAGGACTCGTCTAATGAAGTCAACGCTCCGTCCCCCTCGTGCTCTGTTCCAAAGTCCCGAAACCTTTCAGCTCGAGTTACAAAACCGTTTTCAGTGCCTGGAAGACTGCAATGAAGTGGACGATATGAATGACAAGCTCGTGGAAACTGTCCATGCGGTCGGAGCTAAGTTCTGCAAGATCCGCCGCAGTAGAACACAAAAACTCTCCGATCACACTCTTAATCTCATGGCTGTTAGACGGTAGATGAAGCTACATTCTTCAACAGACTTGACAGCATACAGGCATCTGAACAGACAGATCTCCAAATGCATGCGGCGGGACTTACGCAACTTCAATACAGCTCGTATTGAAGAAGCGATCGAGCGGAACCAAGGCTCCAAAGTCTTTGCCAGAGATCTGTCTGCCAGAAAGAGCCAACTGTCAAAGCTGAAGACAGAATGTGGCAGCATCGTTTCCGGGACACCTGAGATTTTGAGTGAGATTGAGAGGTTCTATGGGCAGCTGTACACATCATCGTTGGAGCCACACGCAAGTGTGAGTAACGATCCAAGAGCGAGTCTCATCCGACACTATTCCGAAGATATCCCGGATGTCAGTCTGAGCGAGATTAGGATGGCTCTCCAGCACCTTAAAAACGGTAAGGCCCCAGGCGAGGATGGAATTACAGCGGAGCTTCTGAAAGCGGGTGGAAGACCGGTACTTGAAGTCCTTCAGAAGCTCTTTAATTCCGTCCTCCATGGTGGCATTACACCGGAGGCGTGGAGCAGAAGTGCGGTGGTCTTGTTCTTCAAGAAAGGTGACAACGCTCTCTTGAAGAACTACAGACCGATTTCCCTTCTGAGCCGCGTCTACGTGCTGTTTTCGAGAGTCATTACGAATCGTCTCGCGCACAGACTTGACGACTTCCAGCCTCCCGAACAAGCCGGTTTCCGAAAGGGCTTTAGCACCATAGACCACATACATACCCTTCGGCAATTTGTACAGAAGTCCGAAGAGTACAATTTGCCACTATGTCTGGCGTATGTGGACTATGAGAAAGCCTTTGATTCCGTCGAAATTTGGGCGGTGCTGCAGTCCCTTCAGCGGTGCCAAGTTGACTGTCGGTATATCGAAGTGTTGAAGTGCTTGTACAGTAGGGCTACGATGGCTATCCGAGTACAGAACCAGAGTACGAAACCTATCCAATTGCAGAGAGGTGTAAGACAGGGTGACGTCATATCCCCGAAACTCTTCACCGCTGCATTGGAAGACGTTTTCAAGCTTCTGGACTGGAAAGGATACAGTATCAACATCAATGGCGAGTACATCACTCACCTTCGATTTGCCGACGATATAGTCCTTATGGCAGAATCGCTGGAGGACCTAAGCACTATGCTCAATGACCTCAATAGTGTTTCCCAACGGATAGGTCTTAAGATGAACATGGACAAAACAAAGATCATGTTCAATGTCCATGTCACACCTATGCCGGTAGTTGTTGGGAGCACTAAGCTCGAAGTTGTTGACGAGTATGTTTACCTGGGACAAATAGTCCGACTGGGTAAGTCCAACTTCGACCGAGAGGTCAATCGGCGGATTCAACTCGGCTGGGCAGCGTTCGGGAAGCTACGACACATCTTCTCGTCAGACATACCTCAAAACCTTAAAACGAAATTGTACAACCAGTGCGTGTTGCCAGTGATGACTTACGGAACTGAGACGTGGTCCTTCCCTGCTGGCCGTATGAGGAAGCTCAAGGTCGCTCAGCGAGCTATGGAGAGGGCTATGCTCGGAGTTTCTCTGCGTGATAAACTTAAGAATGAGGATATCCGCAGTAGAACCAGAGTGACCGACATAGCCCAACGGATTAGTAAGCTGAAGTGGCAGTGGGCCGGCCATATAGCTCGAAGAACCGACAACCGATGGGGAAGAAAGGTTCTCGAGTGGCAGCCTCGTACCGGTAGGCGAAGTGTAGGGCGTCCCCCCACGAGATGGAGTGACGACCTGGTAAGACATGCAGGAAGTCGATGGATGCAGGTGGCTCAGGACCGTGTTTTGTGGCATTCTTTGGGGGAGGCCTATGTTCAGCAGTGGACTTGTGAAGGGCTGTAATGATGATGATGATGACTTAATATCTCATGCTTAATCTATGCGTGCTATTTTAGTTTAATAATTATATTTTATTAAAGATGTTAAAAACTAATTATTTAACTTTATATGCGATTAGTGGTGACTGGTTACGATTATAGTGCACGTAATTAAATAAGGACAGGGAAAAGACATATCATTTTATTTTATCACGCTGGTTAATTTTAAACATTTTTTAATAATGGATTTTCACAATTTAACTAATGATTCTATTAATTATCTCTACTTTATTATTATTTAAATTCATACGCGTCTTTTATCTTTATTTATCAGTAATGAAGATATTCGCAAAAGAATAAGCAAACCTGACAAAGCCCAAATAATCAGTAAGCTGAAGCGGCAATATGACGAAGATATAGTAGAAGAAACGACGACTAATGGACAGGAAATGTTCTCGAGTGGCAACCTCGTACCCATAAAGAAAGTGAGAAAGTCTCTTATTATGCCGTGGTTGTCGTAAGAGGTGACAAGGGGAACTTGCCTTCTCAACCCCTCTGCCCAGTTTGGCAACTATGGTGAATGACCATTATATAAGGCAGTTGATTGGAGAGGCCTATATTCAGCAGTGGACGGTATTTTACCGTCTCTCTTACCTGAGGCGTACATCCAGACGTGGAGCATTGTAATGAAAAGTCTGGTACGGTGATCACTGATCACCTATCTGCATCCCACGCCACGCGATTATGGCAATTTTCTTATATAACGCAGGAAGCTAATATCCAGCAGTGAATTTCTACGAGTCATAAAGAATGAAGAAATTAAAAAAAAGATATACCGAACAAAATATCTTTCCTTCTTAGATCAAGTTCGTTATTCTCTGAATACTTTATGCAATTAATTTGGTACCTTTTTAACTTATGTAGTTCCTACAATTAGAACGTTAAATATTTGATATAAAAATTTATGTAACAACTTGGAAACAAGTTAAACACTGCCCAGGAGGAATATTTCAGAAGATCAGAGCTGAGTAAACTGAAAGTAAATGTTTTGCAAAAATTTCCTTTTTTTTCGAAAGTTATCGAAAGAAAATGTTAAAACTTAAATCTGTTTAAGAAGTTGATCGTGTAGTGGCAGTGTAAGAATATCCACTATATAATATACCCCATATCATCGCCTGGGTGTCGTGATAGGGGAAAGAAGAAAATAAGCCAGGAGGTTGGCAGCAGCATCTCCCTAATAAAAACAAGAAAAAAAACTGCATTTACAAACCTGCCTAATAAGGGTGGCAACTACGTTAAATATTCCCCTAATTAGACAAACTAATTGGTTGCCTATGTTTAGCAGTGGACTTTAGTAGGCTGTAACAGTAACGGCAAAGATAAAATTCATTTCTTAGTTACAGTTAATACACATTAAGTTTGTGATTAGAACATCACCAACTAATTAAACTGTTAGTTTTAGGGATCTAAAAGCAACCTCCTGAGATATCTATAGATAGATATCTGATATAGCTTAAGGAGGAATTTCTAAACGTTTCCTAAAAGCATAAAAACGATTGAAGGTCTGGAGTTAGCGGCGGAGACGGTACCGTAGGTATCCGTGAAGCCTTCGAAGACAGTTGTCCCGTCAAAACCAAGACCTCAATACGAAAATTTGCTTGGTGGAACTGCTTTAGCTTAATACTAAAGCAGCTTAAGGAAAAGACCAGGTATTCAATAGGGCTAAAATAACAAAGGATGGGATATTTATAGTGTAGCCCTAACCGATTATAATAAAGAAATTAGGAAAGCTAAGAGAGCATCGTGGAGGAAGCTATGCGAGGAACTTGAGTCTTTGACTCGCAGTGCAGGACCACACAAAATGCTATCGAAAGCTAAACCTAATCAGCGTTAACCCATTTCCTAGGGTCACATATGACTCTGGCCTCGAACTCTTTCAGTGCCCTACGAAGACCTTGTAATAAGGACTTGTATAGGGCTACAAAGCTAATAAGGCTAAACCTGGTGCAGTGTGTTGTTGACTCTTTTAAACCATATAAGACAAGTGGGGAGTATGGAATAATACGCATCCATCTACAGAGGGGTATCGATATCCTTCGTCCTTATCTGGTGAAAATCTTCAAAGCAAGTTTTGCATAGGGATACATTTCAGAACGATGAACAATTTTCAAAGCTCTATTTATACCTAAGGCTGGTAGATAGCACTACGTTTTATCAAAGTCCTTTAGAACTATAATCATATATTCCTTTCTTGTTAATACATTGGAAAAGGTTTTAGATAGACATATATGGGATGCAGCTCTAGCTAAGAGACCTATACACTATAACCAGCTTGCACCAATGTACGGCAGAGGCAAATCTACGGGAACAACCCTGATCAGTGTTATTGACAGGGTCGAAATAGCACTGGAGGTTAAGTTAAAGTTAAAGCTCTTTGTGCCTTTCTAGACATTGAGGGCGCCTTCGACAATAACCCTACATCATTGCTGGTTGGGGACCTGACAACTAAAAATATTGACTCCACAACTATCAGGTGGGTGAAGTCGATGCTCTCAAATACAAAAGCCAAAAATGGAGCTGTTTCAAACTTCGATTGAGATTGCAACTACAAGAGACTGTCCATGGTGATGTTTTGTCACCCTTCCTCTGGACTCTTGCGGTTGACCAATTATTGCATAAGATGGCAGACCTCCGCATTGACACACTGGGTAATGCTGATGACCCAGTGATCATTGCGAGGAGCTTTTGCCAAAGTACTTTATCATTAATCATACAACGTAGCCCTAAACACCATAAACAACTGGTGCAAGGATAACAGTTTATAAGTTAATGCTGATAAAACTGTTATAATACCCTTTACCAAAAAGAGACGGTTGGACAAATTAGTCACACCAAAACCTAATAGTAAAGAAGTACCATTCTCCACTGAAATTAAGTACTTAACATTCGACTAAAAACTAACGTGGAACTCTCACCTTAGCAATGTATGTTATAAGGCTAAAATTCCTTTAGGTACGTCGCATGGTCAGGAACAACTGGAGCTTGCGTCCCAGTATGATCCTATGGCTGTACAGTAGTATAGTTAGGCCGATTCTTACCTACGCCTCCACTGTCTGTTGTAATAAGGCCAACCATAAAGACGACTGCGGACAGACTAAATAGTCTACTCTACTGCCTGCTTAATGGCAACTGGAGCGATGCGATTATCGGTTTCTATTTATTTTTAATAAAGTGTGTTTCATTAATTAGGTAAAATTAATTCATTTAATAACAATAATAATAATTTATAGATTTAAAATAAGTAATAATAGTAATATGGTAAATTACAAAATCAACAAATTATTTTTTTATAAAACTAAAGTGATAAAATAGCTTACAGTCCATGTGATGGTAATTGGCTACTGCAACTGAACAAATAAGTCAACAGATACGTTATGTTGACTAAGATGGAACTTCATTGCACACACCGCTATTTGGCGGCTGAAAAAAGTGAGGGTGGTATCTACCCAGACGGACTCCTCGACAGAAGGGGATTTCTACTGCCTTGCTAAAAATTGCAGTTTTATAAATAAAAAATTTAATTGTTTTACTGTTTTACTCGTACTGACGGCTCCGTGGCGCAGTGGCTTAGCAGTACTGAAGCGCTAAGGGCCGCGGGTTCGAATCTCACATGGAACAAGTATTTGCTTGGCCTACAAATAATTATTATGAGCCCGCCTTGTGAAATTTATGTATGTAAACTGCTCCCACGTTACAGGAGGAAATCCTGTGAGTGTGGAGGTAAAAAAGAAAGAAAGATATACAGTCAGATTATAATTAAATTAATGCATAACATGTCTGATGATTGTGTGAAAAATAGCACTAATAAGATACTTTTGTAACCCATTAAATAAATTTAAAATTAATTGCAGTATTCAAATTCATTAAACAAGTACTACTGGTTCTAGTATTTAAACAAATGCGTTCTTAAGGCTTCTTATAACAATTTCTTATAACAATTTTAAATCCAGAACGACAAACTGCTATCGACTGCGGCCTTGAGATAACTGAGGTCTTGTATGAAACATTATAATGCAGTACAGATTAAAGAAACTTCTTTGCGAAAGTCGATAAATGTTATAAGTTGTAAAAGTAGTTTAACATGGGTCCGTAAAATCCGTATAATCAGTTTTATTTCAGTGTTTAGTATTCAAGGTAACACAAGAAATTGCTGTTACCAGACTAGGAAAAATCCTGGAAAATATGTCATCATCATTACAACCCTTCACAAGTTCACCGTTGAACATTTACCACCCAAACGCCAACGCAAGAAATGCCATCTGTACCATGCTATGCCATGCAAGTACATGCGGAACGTAGCGTGAAATGGAACTCTTCATTCTATTGTGAAAAGTCAGAATGTGTCAAAGAAGGCACGAACGGTAATGCACAATGCTATGTTAGTCTCTAATGTGCGGTAGTGAATTAGGGTCATTTTTTAAACAAAAAAAATGCCGTCATTTTGGATTATGTTCAATTGAATTAAAAATAGTTTATTTCATTAACATTAGTTACTTACAGTATATTGTCAGTGCTGACTCTGTATGACAGGATGACAAATTATGTGATAGAATAAACGTTCAGTTTGCAAGAAGATGTTGTGACCAGGTAAGAAAGAAATGCTTCGGTGGTTTGAAAACATGGAAAGAATGAAAGAGAAAAGACTGAAAAAACAAATTTAAGTTATAAAAGCGAATTGCAAAGTCAGCAAGGGACGTAATAAATAGAAGTTTTTTCGACCAAATTGGTGATATATTGAAGATGGGCCAAATAAATTGTATCGTATGGTTAGTTTAGTATCAGTAAAACCAGTTATACACTTGGTACAGCTATGTTGCAGCTATATATCTGGTATGTTGTAGTAAAATTGGGTCGGCTCGACAGGAGAAGGACCACGCTCTCGCATAATAACAGCGTAAAATAGCAGCTTAACGCTGCTGTGTTTCGTATGGTGAGTGTAGAGAACCAGACAACCTATTTACTGGTAACGAGGCATTCCATCTTACTCCTCACGGGTGACAACACATCTGCGTTTTGATTCAAAATCGAGGATAGAAGTAGATGTCTATGGGCTACAGCAAACACCATCAGGTGGACTGTGTTCTTTTTTGTGCGTGTTGTTTGGTAAAGATCCGCGAGCTGTACAGTCCGCAAATCTTCGTGAATGTGACATGTCTGTCTTAAAACATTTTAAAATTCATATTTAAAGTGGCCGCTTTGCTTCTACAGTATCGACATGTTCAAATTACAACAGAAATACACATTCTATTCATCTGTGTCTCTAATACCTGAGCTTAGCGGTGCTGGGATTAGTGGTGACGGGGATAGTGCACGCAATTGAGGGAGGGCGGGAGGTGCTTCTTCATACTAGGTAAGACACATCATTTTATTTTATAACGCGGATATTGGCGAAGTAAATTTTTGTAAAAGCTTTTATATAATGGATTTAACTAATGGATTTGGACTAAACAAATAAAAATTATAATTAATAACTTTATAGATTCTAACTAAATTCCTAATATTTATAAACATTATTTAATCATTATTACTGGTCCTCTTAATTACAGACTGACTCAAGCATACTCTAAACTTCTATTTATATAGTACGTTCTTATTATATACATAAATTAATTTAAACTTTTCTAAAAGTTAAATATGTATCTGTAACATTTACAGTACTTTTACTCCAAAGCTCTGTCTGCCTGTTTGATTCATTTTAAACCCTTATAAATTTAATTCTTTGTAAACATAATACTCGTAAGAACCGTTGTAGCTCAGATGGTTAGCGCTCGCTGTAAGTCTCACAGTACGCGAGCAACCCTTGTTCGATCGTTGACGGCACCAATGAAATTGTTAATTGCAATTTTAAGCGCTGACTTACCACGTGCTCGGCGGTGAAGGAAAACATCGTAAGGAAACCTGCATGTCTGAGAAATAAGAAAAAAAAATATTTCGAAGACTTTTAAAGTTCGCTAAAACGCATTGGGGCAGCACGGCGGACATTTCCTTGCCCTAAAACCCTGTCAGAAACGAGAGGAGGCATGTGCCCAGCAGTGTGACGTATATAGGCTGTAACATTAACTTTTTTTAACATAATTTATAATAAAACGTACAAAATTGACTTCGAAACAAAATAAATTAAAATAATAGGCTAATAGTTTACCGAAGAAATAAGTCCCGACTCCTGTTTTTGTAGTATACGTAGCACTTAGCACTTTAACAGTGGTAGAGCCACGCGGCAGCTTTTGCTGTCGCACGGATGGGCCGGCTCGAACCGGGGTAGTACCACGACCTCACAGAAAACCAGCGTGAAGTAGAGGTTTACCTTTGCGTTTCGCTTGGTGAGTGCAGGTGGCCGGAGGCCTTTTTTACTGGAAATGAGGCATTCCATCTTAGTCCTCACGGGTGACAACGCATCTACATTTTGATTTGTAACAGAGGATAGATGTAGATGTCTATGGGCCGCAGCAACCACTTACCATCAGGTGAACTGTGTGCTCGTTTGTCACCCTTATCCTGTAAAAAAAAATTAGGAAAGCACAATTTTTTTATTAAAATTGATTGCGTAAGCTCAGGTATTAGCGGTGCTGGGATTAGTGGTGACGGGGATAGTGCACGCAATTGAGAGAGGGCGGGAGGTGCTTCTTCATACTAGGTAAGACACATCATTTTATTTTATAACGCGGATATTTGCGAAGTAAATTTTTGTAAAAGCTTTTATATAATGGATTTCCGCAAAGTAACGCCTGATTCTATTAATTATATAATTTCAACTGTCTACCTATTACAGACGGACGGAGAGCGAAGGCAGAGCCCAAGCTCAGAATCTGAGTGTGGTGCACTGAACCTGCTCCGCTGCTCTGTAATCACCAGCAAGCTCAGTCGCAGTCCATTTTAGGCAGGACATCGTCGAGGGTGGACCGCGCGTCGATGTTGGAGTAATTTCGTTCAAATACATTTTAGTGTTTGATGAGTTTTTACTCATTTGTAAATATTTACATGAATAGAAATACTTAGTTCAGTTAATATATGTACAGAAGTAACCGCAAATATTGTTTTCTAAATAAATTCATTTTTAAAATGTCCTACGAAGATATTTTCGCGTCGACTTTAGTAAAATTGAAAAATGCCTTTTTATACAATTTAAATGTGAAAATACCAACATGCTCTCATTACTTAGATATTGATAGTTTTAATACCTATGTAATTTTATTGTTGCATATTTTTATTATGTAGGTGATGCTGAATTTTATAATTATTTAATGCAATAAAACGCTGTTTTTATTACTATATCAATAAATTTATATTAATTTTATCTATAAATTTAATATAAAATTATTGGCGAGGGAAAATTAGATACAGATACTTATATTTAGGTACACTATTATACATATAATTAAAGCAAACAATTTTAATAAAAAAATTGTACTTCCCTAATTTCATTTTATAGGATAAGGGTGACAAACGAGCACACAGTTCACCTGATGGTAAGTGGTTGCTGCGGGCCATAGACATCTACATCTATCCTCTGTTACAAATCAAAATGTAGATGCGTTGTCACCCGTGAGGACTAAGATGGAATGCCTCATTTCCAGTAAAAAAGGCCTCCGGCCACCTGCACTCACCAAGCGAAACGCAGAGGTAAACCTCTACTTCACGCTGGTTTTCTGTGAGGTCGTGGTACTACCCCGGTTCGAGCCGGCCCATCCGTGCGACAGCAAAAGCTGCCGCGTGGCTCTACCACTGTTAAAGTGCTAAGTGCTACGTATACTACAAAAACAGGAGTCGGGACTTATTTCTTCGGTAAACTATTAGCCTATTATTTTAATTTATTTTGTTTCGAAGTCAATTTTGTACTTTTTTATTATAAAGTATGTTAAAAAAAAGTTAATGTTACAGCCTATATACGTCACACTGCTGGCGAGCGCTAACCATCTGAGCTACAACGGTTCTTACGAGTATTATGTTTACAAATAATTAAACTTATAAGGGTTTAAAATGAATCAAACAGACGTGCTTTGGAGTAAAAGTACTGTAAATGTTACAGATACATATTTAACTTTTAGAAAAGTTTAAATTAATTTATGTATATAATAAGAACGAGCTACATAAATAGAAGTTTAAAGTATGCTTGAGTCAGTCTGTAATTAAGAGTACCAGTAATAATGATTAAATACTGTTTATAAATATTAGGAATTTAGTTATAATCTATAAAGTTATTAATTATAATTTTTATTTGTTTAGCAGTGACTTAAATAATTGTGCTTAAATTTGAATATTTATTACAGCCGTAGTAGTTTAATTGCTAAGCGCTTACCGTAAATTTCACAATAGACGAGTAACCCGGATTTGTTGCCCGCCAGCACCAATGAAATTGTTAATTTTATTTAACTGCCTCGTTAGTTTAGAGACTACTGATCCCTTAGTCACGGTTTCGCATCCCATGTCGGGCTTAAGTTAGTTATTGGGTTTATCAGTCACGTAGTTCTGAGTAGGATACTGGATTCAGGAAATTGGCGGTGTAACAACCCCGTGTTTCGGAAAGCACGAGCAAGAAAACACTATCTTCGACCATGACTATGAGAATAAGGAAAAAGGGAGTACACGACAAGTGCTTGCACATACACTTGTGAACTATAATCCTGTCCCGCACAAATCGCTTATCTCTGTTTACTGGCCATCGTAATGCAAATTGATCTGGACGATATAATTATTTTTATATTGCTATTTCCTCACGATGTAGAAATACATCCTGAGAAAACTGCACGACTGAGAAAGAAAAAATATCTTTATATATATAATATCCGGAAGTGCGGTTTACACTGCTCCATAACCCTCTTGAAGACAAGAGGAGGCGTATGCCCAGCGATGGGACATATGTATGGTGTAATTTTACTTAATTAATGCTTTTGGATATTAATTTGCTTAAAAACGACAAACCACAATGACACCACATGACAGTCTGGTGACAAGAGGCAGCATTACTACCCATTTTAGCATATGATCATACATGGTTATATTCAAATTAATTTAATGAAGCAATGCGCACATTCATGAAAATGTCTTGACTCAGCATAACTTTCTTCTTCTTATGTAAAAAAAAACGTAATCTCCATACTAGGGTTTTCTCTTGTATCGTGAGGGCAGTTTACATACATACATTTTACACGGACAAACATCCAGACGTGGAATAATTATTTGTATGCCATAGAAATATTTGCTCGGTGTGTGATTCAGACCTTAGCGCTAATACATAGTTGAAGTACGTGATAAATTTATGCTGCAGTGAAGGCTGTAGCAAGAATGGGCCAGCTTGACCAGGGAAAGATTACGCTTGCACAGAATATTAGCTTAAAATTGCAGCAACACTCTCCTGTGTTTCGTATTGTAAGTAAACGGAAAACCTATTTCACTGGTTGAGGCATGTTTAGTCCTCTGAGATGACATTGCAAGAAGACGAAAATACAAATTAGAGGATTATACCACCAACATTTTTTTATAGGATAAGGGTGACAAATACAATCCACCTCATGGTAAGTGGTTGTTGTGGCCCATAGACATCTGGACTGGATGGGATAGAACAAGCAATGAACACTCTTATATTGTCACTCTATGGTAAAAACACTTTAGTTCCATAACTTGCTTTAAGCATCTATTCAACTGTATCTACAGTATTTAAAAATATTTATAAAATAAGGAATAATATTTTATCCTATGAGAAATATTAAAATCATTCCACGAAATGGTGCAATCTATTTGAGGACAAAGGATAAAGGTATTTATTACGTAGATAAAGGTTGGCTTTGACAGGTTATTTATACTTAAAATACCAAAACTACATTTATTGTTAACTCGTAATTTATTAATTGATTTTACTTTCATGTGTAATAATAATAATAGGCATAATCGTATGATTAATATAATATAATATATAAATAAATAGTATGATTTAAAAACCCCAGAATTGGAAATGTCTTTTAAAATTATATTAAAAAACAAGCAATCCACCCCGGCTTGTTTAATGATTTCTGTATCTCGAAAAGAGCACCATTAACCAAGTCAAACAATAGTTAAAAACCACCTAGGTGACCCCAAAAAACAACCCTTAACATTTCTGAAATATTTGTCAAGACATACTTACTTACTTATCTTCACGCACAATCCCTGACGAGGTAGCCAGATAGAACAGATCGCCAAGTGTCACGATCCTGACATACCTCTTTCGCTTCTTTCAGATTCATTATCTTCTTCATACATGCACGTCTAGGTATCCCAGTTCTCTTGACCCTCCCATCTTCGAGCAATTTGCACACATGGTCTTCGAAAGTTAGTCTCTGTCTACCTCGACACCTTTTAATATTTATTTTCGCTATATATTTTCTTCACCATTCGGTCTTCACTCATTCGCTCAACGTGCCTAAACCATCGAAGCATGCCCTTATCAATTTTTGTGATAAGGTCATCTTTCAAACCTGCCATATTGCGAATCTCTTCGTTTCGCTTTCGGTCGGACATGAAAAATTGCAAAATTTGTCAAGACGATATCCCGATCGTCGGAAAGAACTACGACTATACGTGCCCCCGAAATGTTATATATAAAGGTTACTAGTTGTTGAAATATGTATAACATGAGAATAAGAATGTCGTAAAAGGTAACAGAGAGAATTAAAACCTGATCTTAGCAGCATCTCTTGATAAAGTCGCGAAATAAAAAAAAAATACGGTTTTCAACCTCCTTGTTAAGCAAAGAGACTACGGCAGATATCCTCCGTATGAGGCAATTTATGGGGAGGCTTATGTTCAGCAGTGGAATTTTGATAGGCACTAATGGTATAGTAATGGTTTAACACTATGACTAACCATTTAATACATTATTTTTTGCAATAGACGTTGTAGAGACATGTTGCAGCTATATTAAGATTGTAGCACAAATGGGACGGCTTGGCCGGGGAAGGCCCACGCTCTCACAGAATATCAGCTTAAAATGGTAGCTTAATGCTGCTATGTTTTGTATGGTGAGTGTAAAGAACCGGATACTCTTTTAACAGGAAACGGGGCATTCCATCTTAGTCCTTAGGTGTGACAAGGCTACTGCATTTTGATTCCTAATCCAGGACGCGTAAGGTGCGGTAGGGCTAGCACCTTGCTCAGCCACCCCGGCGACTGAGGCGGGTTTGGTGGCAATTTGAGGTAGAGATGGGCACCGTGGTCAGTGTGGGTTTGGGGGCAGGCAGCAGAGAACGGGACACGCGTTGCCTTGATCCGCGGGTCCGGGACGGCATCTTACTCTCCGCTGCTTCCTTTGCGGTGCTTTGGCACACCCTCTTCGCGGCAATTGACGCAGTTCGGTGGTTCAACCGTCTCGGGTGTGCAGTGGCAGTCAGTGGTGCCGTGGTCACCTAGGCACTTGACGCACCTAGGCCTGGCATAACAATTTTTCGCCGAGTGGCCGTACAATTAGCAGCAGTGGCACTGGCCAAAGATATTTTGGGGGACTTCAATTGCAATCCCCGTTAAGATTGCAGATGCGCCGAACGTTAATAATCTCCTTGCCTTCCGGAGACAAGTCTAGGATGAAAAGGCACAGATATAAGAAATGCTTTTTGTCAGTCTGGTGGTGCATTCTGGTGCACTCTGTGCACCTCACGGACCGGGAGATTTTGACCTTTGAGTTCTTTAAGGTTATGTTCCGTTTCGAGCTCCTTGGGAAGCCCGCGGATGATTACGCGAATGTTGCGCTCCTCTGGGAGGGCGTACGCATGCTAAGATTATTTTCTGGGTGCGCAGGTGGTTTGTAACGCCGCAGAATTCATCAGTCGAATTGAAGAACATTCTGATGCCCTGAGCATCGTGTTGTGCCTTAGGGCAATAGATTTTTTTGGAGTCCAACAAGTATGATAGGTTGCTTCATTTAGATTTATCTTGGATGATTATGGGTGGCGGCGGATTTTCCCTACGTTTAGCAGGGTACCCTTTCGCTGCAAGCTTGGCCGCAGGCTTAGGGTGTTGAGAGCACGTCGTGGAGGTCGGCTTTTTTGCCGGAGTGGCGGTAAGGTACGGGGGCGCTGAGGCTCGGCTGCCTTTTTAGAGGCTGAGCGTTTGCGTTATTTGCCCTGGACGAGGGTGAAGCCTTCGTCTTCTGACTTGAGCGAGATGTGCGTTTCGGTCTCCACATCAGAGCCTGATTCGGCATCCGAGAAGACCGGAGACGGGCCGCGGGTGGACATCGCGGAAGGCGCGAGGGACGTGGCGTCGTATACTGTGTCTATGTCCTCACGGTCGGACGGTCAGCAGGGAGCCAGACATGCTGGGTAGAGGGGCCGAATAGAGTCGCAGGCTCGAACGCGGGCTAAGGCACGGGACGCGAATTGCGCTGTACAATTAACACAGTCCAAATATCGGGGCAGGCTCGACTAAAGCGTTCGCATCACTTCAAAACAACACAGTGAGTCCGCTGTCTCCCGGGACAGCGTGTTTTGCACACCGCAGTGACAACACCAAGGCAGTTACCAAACACAGAGCACCAACCGGTATGGTGTATTTCGGTGAACACAAGGTTAAGACAATTCATGCGCAGGAGCAATGAGAGTGGAGTGACGGGAGTAAACTCGACCGACACGTCCGGAGTCTACGAAGCCCAAGCGCAGAATGTATTTGACTGAGAGCGTATAAATTATACAATATGCATTTAGTATGTAGCATTTTTACGACAATTTTTTGGTATTCAATACATCATGATTACATAAATGGTTATAAACTAATAATAATCAGCCTTTTGTATTCATTTGTTTCACGAATAAGTTACAACTTTGGATTGTTGCTTAAAATTAAAAATAAAGATTTGCATGCAACATAGTTGTTAAATTCTTTACAACGAACTAAATCCTTAAATCCCACGAAAGCTAGATACCAAATTGGATGTTGAAGAGTTGTCCAATTTGTGCACGCCCCTACATCGCTCTACCTGTTACAGTATCCAAATGCATAATCTGCTGTAATAATTCTACCAAAAATTTTAATAAATTTAATTTACTTTATCATTATTATTGCTTTAAATTTTTTACTCTAAATCATTTTAATTATGTACATGCCGATACCTGAACTCTGCCGTAGGCTTCCTTTTTACTGTGATCTGAAACATCTATTTTATTTTCTATTTTGAAATAAATTTCAGTAAACAAAATTAACTCGACATAACAGATTATGGCAGTACTACTTGACTTCAGTGGGAATATCATATTATTTTTTTATAACTTCATCTGCTTACAAATACATAATGTGAAGTTTTTTTTACTTATTATGTAGAATTTATGTTGTTATTTACTGGGTTACGTTCTAGTTTCCGTCGTTTTTCGCACATTACAAAACATACATTTTAACCTAATGAATATGACCGTGATCGAACGCCATAAACGATACAATTTTATATAATTTATTAACTCTCGTTAAATCTATTACCTATATTGTATTTCTAAACAATATTTATTACAACTAGTGCATACTATCAAGTGGTCCTATATACACTAATTACTATATAATATATATAAAATATTTCAACAGTACATTATATATATTGTTATAATTTATATGTAAGAATTAATAATTATCAGTAACTTCACTGCCGTCTAACAGAAACAGAAACTTTTTTATTCAATATAGATTATAAATAATACTTATTGAAAGTCACTCTTTTGTTTGATTACCACTGGTTCGGAAAAAAAACCTCTGTCCTGTGATGAACCAGCAAGAAACCCAGCGGGACTTTTTTTTTAAATAACAGCTTACAATCACAAATGATGTTACACAAATTAACACAACAAATTAGAAATAGCTTGGTAGCGATCACCTCATTTCCAGGGATTATTATCATCCATAAATTCCTTAATATTATAATAACCCTTTTTATACAAACTTAGTTTAATAAAGTTTTTGAACTTTGAGCAGGTCAAACTTTGTATATTTTCTAGAATTTTGTTGTAAAAGCGTATACATCGCCCCAAGAATGAATTACTGACTCGATGGAGTCGAGTAACTGGTACTACTAGCTTGTGTCTATTCCTAGTATTTACAGAATGAATATCACTTATTTTTGTAAAACTACTTTTATTTTTGTGTACGTACATTACATTTTCATAAATGCATTGAGAGGCCAAAGTTAATATATTAATTTCCTTAAATTTTTATCGCAGCGACTCTTCAGGCTTTAAATCATAAATTGCTCTTATGGCCCTCTTCTGTAAAACAAATATAATTTCAGTGTCAGCTGCGTGTCCCCATAGCAAAATACCATACGACATTATGCTATGGAAATAGCTAAAGTAAACTAGTCTAGCTGTTTCAACACTGGTTAGACTTCTAATCTTTTTAACAGCATATGCTGCAGAACTAAGTCTGCTTGCTAGTTTTGATATACGGGGGCTCCATTGAAGCTTCGCGTCCAGTGTGATTCCAAGAAAAATGGTGGTATCTACAAGACTCAGTTTCTCCCCATTTAAAATTACATTAGTATTTAATTGTTTCACGTTTAGAGTCATGAATTTCATACATTTCGTTTTAGTGCCATTTAAATGCAAATTATTAACATTGAACCAATTTACTAATTTAGATATAGCAGCTAATGGAAATAAATAATCTATCAGTAATTTAAAAAAAAATTAAGTTCTTTTGCGCCAAAAAGAAAGTTCTCTTGCACGTGGTTCCTTAAATGTCAAACCTCTCACCATATAATGGTGCCAGATTAGAACTGTGCGCGAGATAGATCAAGAGCTACACCTTGTCAGAAGCCAAAAATGGTTTTGACTTGATCGCGATGTGCACCGCAACAATGTCTGTATATAACTTTACCTTTAATGAAGACGCTTGGCAAGCAAATGATGTCTCAGACAGACCACTCTGCATTAACTGTCTTTTAATCATCAAATGGGATCGTGCAGACAAGACCGAGAGAAAAAATGAGTTCATGATGAATCCAGTGGCAACAAAGTATTATTAATTTAAATTTAAATGTATTTTTTTTTATTTGACTCACATCAATACTCGGATTTCCTCAAACTTCTCCATGGGTGATGCACCGATTGGCTTAATTACTCGCCTGAAAGTATCCACATTTTGCTCAGTGATTTCATTTAAGGGTCAACCTTCACCAATTTAATCATGGCCATCAATTTAAACAAGGCCACGATCGAATTTTGCATACCAACTCTGTATGATGCCATCTCAAATGAAGTGCTTTCCTCCCAAAAGCATTGCGAAGATAACAAATGTAATCTTTTGGAGAGCCTTCTTTTGATTTCTTTTGATTTGAGACTTCCCGCCAAAAATTATTTCGTTACTTAAACATAATATGAATTTATGATTTAAAAAATATGTAAATATGACTGTCCTAATCCCCGCGATATAGTGCCAAGAGCAATTGATGTGTTTTTCCTCGTTAAATGGCTATTGTTATTAGACATTGACAAAATAAGGATCTGTCTTCTTGTCTCTAGCGGCGGTGACCAATCGCGGATACAGTTTATTTAGGTACTTAACCGCGCGTGGACCCTACACACCGATAGCCTCTACAGCAAATGGCACTGATACAAAGCTATCTCTCAGTGACAGTCAGCCGTCTCTGATAAATAATATAATGTTAAGGAATAAATGTTAATTAGCCAAAATAAAGGTAAAAAAATTATAAAGGTAGGGATGAAATTATTATTTTAAATGATGAAAATACACTTATTTATGTTGATACAAAGAAAAGGTTCATTATAGCACATTGTAATCAAGTAGTAATTGTAAAAAAGAACAAGCAAATTAATATGCACAGAACATAAAGGAATCAAAAATTTGAAGGTTTTATACGGAAAAAAGTTTTCTTTTTCCATATTAAACCTTCAAGAATCATTCATCTCTACGAAGAGGTAATAGAATCACGTATAGGCTTAAAGTGTCAACTTCCTTAGATATAGATAATTTTTGGCATTGGAATATCGAGATATTATAACATCTTGAAGTATATCTTAGCTTTTTAACCTCGTTCGGTTGGAATAATAATAAAACTAGCAAACTAGCAAACCCGGCTTCGCATGGGTAGGGTAATGTTGAGTTGTTTATTTTTAAAGATAATTAATTGAAGAACATTTTATAAAAGCTTTTACAAAAATTTACTTCGCAAATATCCGCGTTATAAAATAAAATGATGTGTCTTACCTAGTACGAAGAGCACCTCTACTCCCAACACCACTACCCTAGACAAGACACACCACTGACGATAATACGACACGTGTTTCGCCTCTACACGAGGCATTCTCAGGTGATATAGACTCTACGGTGGCTAACCGCTAAGTGAGCGGAGAGCCAAAACAAGTGCCTTTCACTTAGCGGTTAGCCACCGTAGAGTCTATATCACCTGAGGATGCCTCGTGTAGAGGCGAAACACGTGTTGTATTATCGTCAGTGGTGTGTCTTGCCTAGTGTAGTGGTGTTGGGAGTAGCGGTGCTGGGATTAGTGGTGACTGGGATAGTGCACGCAATTGAGGGAGGGCGGGAGGTGCTCTTCGTACTAGGTAAGACACATCATTTTATTTTATAACGCGGATATTTGCGAAGTAAATCTTTGTAAAAGCTTTTATATAATGGATTTCCGCAAAGTAACGCCTGTTTCTATTAATGAAGAACATTTGTTTTATCAATTTTTCGTTTTTTTAATGTCCTAGTTTTTAAGATAAAACAGCCTAGACAGTTCCTGTTATTGCTCTCTATCTGCTCGTGAAGTTTTACTACAATCGATCGATATATTACGAAGATTCACGTCTTAATGGCATGCAAATAACACCATTAGCTCAACAAAAGGCACTTATTTCGATATTAGAGACAGACACTTTAATTGTTTTTATGAGTATAAATTATTTAATAAACTGATAAAAAGGTATAGTAGGATAACATATTAGTAATAATTATTTACTAAATTTACGCACTGGGGTGGGTCTATCACCCATATCGCCCGTAAGAGATAACAGTATCACCGTCTCGTTTACACCAGACGTATTATACTTGCACAGGCAACAGGCAGCAGCAGCAGGGTTTTTTTTATAGAATAATGGTGACAAACGTGTACACAGTCCACGTGACGGTAAGTGGATGCTGTGGTTCATAGACATCTAAATTTATCCTCGATAAACAATCGATATGCAGATGCTTTGTCACGCCTGTGGGCTAAGATGAAATGCCTCGTTTCTAGTAAAAATGGTCTCTGGTTCTTTACACTCACCATACGAAACACATCAGCACTGCTGCTATTTTACGCTGGTATTCATAGTGCGAGAAATTTGGCACTACGGTCATCAATCCGCTTAAACTAAATTTGTTTAATTAAAGTATTTAGATAAACAGAAGTAAGGGTGACAAACGAGCACACAGTCCTACCGATGGTATGTGAATGCTGTGTCTCATAATCACGTACATGTATCCTCGATTTAAAATCAAAATGCAAAAGCGTAGTCACCATTGCGAAAAAAAGGTAGACGTCTCGTCACTAGTGAAAAGGGTCTTGCAATAAGGTGCCAGCAAAAGTAAGTGTGGCAAATAAATCATTTCAACCCATACAGAGAGATCTCATGCACGGATAAACTATTTCAATTTTGAAATAGTTTATCCAAACAGCAATGTGACTCTATAGTGACGAATTTTCAAGCCTTTAGTATATTTTGAAGTTTACAAGACTTTGTTGTAGACATAAGTCTAATAGAATGTCTTTTCCTTTTTCTATTGCAATAAATAAAAATCCTAAAATTTTCTTTTAGATTTTTATACACGACTATTTTATACCGTGTAGTCCAGTGAAGGAATATCAACTACCCCATATCATCTCGTGGATGTCTTAAGAGGCAACAGAGGGAAACAAACCAGCAGATGGACAGGAGCGTCTTCATAATAATAACTAAAAATAACAAATCTGCGATTGTTAACCCACCTGCCAAGCTTAGTAACTGTGGGGAATTATCCCCCCTATAAGGCGATACATGGGTGAGGCCTATATTCAGCAGTGGACGTTTAATAGGCCGTAACCGTTACAATAACGCCGATTTTTAATAGAAGCTAATTCATATTCAAGTTGATGATTTATTATAAAGAACTAAAACATTAAAATATCTTTACAAAATACTATATTAAACCGCATATCATAACGGCATCAGCGGAATTATTATTTCTATCATTGTTGATTAGCCGAAATATATTAAGTTAAAACAATTTAAAAGTTATTGTTTATTTCATCTACTATAATTAAATTACATGTTGCCTCACGACTAGGCTTAAAGTAATTATAATACACTGTAGTTTTGTTGATGAACTATTAGATATTTAAAAAAAACCTCAACTAGTATTTGCTTCTTTAGTTAACTTTGCATTCATTTAGTTCAACACAAAGAGAAGTTGCACATAACAATGCGTATAAACGCCACACAAAATTCGACAAAATCCAGCCACAGTGAATAACCTCAAACCGTGTTATCTACGCGATATGGTCACATGTTAAATAATAGATACAGTGGCGAAATAAGATTCCTCCGAAAACGCCACCACTTGCCAGGTTGCTTCCTCTGTAGACATTACACGCGGGCTTGAAACCCGCACGGAACAACTTTTTGTATGGCCTACAAATAATTGTTCTGGGTCTGGATGTTTGTCCTTGTGAAATCTATGAACGTAATCTGCTCCCGTGATACAGGAGTAAATCTTAGTAGAGGTAGCGTTGCAAAAAGAATATGTATTTTGCACTCAGACGTGATTTGAGTATGCTTGTGGCATAAAAAGTACCACTTATCATATTTCCCTAATTTATACATATAAATAAATTTGAAGTGTCTGTTGTGCTGAGGGAGTTATTTGCTTGTCATTACCGCGGTTAACCGCGGTCTCGATCCCGATAAGGAGCGATGCTCAGCCTAGTTGAATCGATTGACCTCTCGGTCGAAGTTGGACTTATTATTCGTCGACAACTTCGAGCGTTGTGCTCCCAATAATTACATCAACTACAACTGAACATTACAAAATGACCTATGTTTTGTTTAGATTCAAGGATTACCATATCTCCCCCTCTCTTCGGCCCTAAGATAATCCTATAATTTCCCAGCGTAACTTGTCTACACTTACCTTGTCTGTCTATGTTCTCAGGGTACGTGTGTATGTTGCGAGTGGATGTAGCAAGTGCGAGTCATCTAAGGTGCCACCTGAGATTCGTAGCACCCCCTGTCCCACCGTTCCCATGTTCATCATCGGAGCCAGGAATAGCAGCCGAGGACAAGGGTCCGTTTCTTTTTACCTTTCGCCATGAAGGATATATTTACATAGTTGCCAAGCTTTTCAAGCGGGTTCCCATTCGCAATTTGTATCATAATTTCGCTTGTATCTGAAAGATGCTGCCCATCTCATGGTTTGATTCCCCACTGATGCCTCCTACGATACCCACGGGACGATATGGGGCAGTGGATATTCTTACACTGTTACATAAAAAAGCACATAAAAGATAATACTGTTACTTATTTTTACATAATGAGCCTTATTATCTGAGCGAAAATATTTGTATTTTTATTCTAAGAAAGTAAACCAATTTTCTCATCATCATAATGATCGCATAAATTGGTTTTCTTAAAAGGAAACAAATAGAATGCTTTTATAGGATAATGGTGGCAAGCGAGCACACAGTCCACCTGATGGTAAGTGTTTGCTGTGGCCCATAGACATCTACATCTACCCTCGCTTGTGCTGGTGTTTACATCCCGAGTCGCCGCAGCCGCAGGCCATGCTTGATAACACTCCTGCTTACTGCGTAATGCAGTCTTACAGGAGCGACCAAACCAAGGCTGAGATCTGCCTCCTATAGGTACCACAGATGATGGAATAAATAGTTCCATTCCCTGTAGCACCACATCAGTGACAGAGTCAGCAACAGCGCTGGGATCATCCAGCGAGAAGCAAACCCACCACAAAACCCATGGGTAGGAAGCAAATAAAGACCGCATTCCGTCCTAATTCGCCGACCTGTAATGCCAAACACAGCGGCAACCTGCAGAACGCAACCGCGAGCGGAGCGTGAGTGGCACCACACTCCGGATCAGACAACGGTCCGAAGAGCTAAGAGGGGCATCGACGGAAACCTGATATCCGTCCGGATGAGAGGTCAGCAGAAGTCCCAACAGGGAAGGTGTACCATACAAGGCAAAGTCATAAACAGATCTCCCCGCATGATCGGTTAAACGTGAACCGAGCCATTCGGCGTGGTGGGCGTTAAAATCGCCAAGGATCACGATCTCTGCGGATGGGACCTGTTGTAGCAAGGAATCTGTAGCCATTTGGGCGTGGTCGATGAGTCGGTCTGTTTCGGCATTACCGCTATGGGACCTATAGAGGCACCCGTAGACGCGCGGCTGGTCGTCGCTGTCTACGCGTAGCCAAAGGATGGACAGGTCCGAAACTTCAAGACTGCCGACGCGTCGAGAACAGATGTCCTCTCTGACGTATACGCAAACTCCAGCCCAAGGCACAAAGGAGTGCTCCAATTTGTACCACGGGTAGTAGAGATACAAAATATCAGCCGGAGAGGACACCTGCGTCTCGGTCAAAAAGAGCAAGGCCGGCTTTGCCGTCTCGAGATGGTAGTGGACGGCGTTTAGGTGTGAGTGAAGTCCCCTGATGTTGCAGAAATTTACGGATAGCGTGGCAGGGGTCGCCTTGGTCTTGTTGCTCAGTTTACCCCGAGCAGATATTGTGTTGAGAGGAATTTTGCCCCCCCCCCCCCCCCCCCCCCCGAATACGCGGGGCAGCTTGAGGACCCACGCTCAGGAGTGGAATAGCATGGTTGTGGATTCTCAGCAAGAGATTCTACCATGTTGATGGGGGGGGGGGGGCATTGGGCCTCCGGTAACCTGCACTCACCAGACGAAACGCGGAAGCAGAGCTTCAATTTCACGCCGGTATTCTGTGAGGTCGGTCGTGGTACTAACCCGGCTCGAGCCGGCCCATACGTGCAACAGCATAAGCTGCTTTTGCTGCGTGGCTTTATTAATTCGATTACAACGAATTAATAATCAGAGTTATTAATTCGTTAATAATTTATAAAATTAATAACTTTGATTATTAATTCGATAAATACTCGAATTAATAATCAGAGTTAATTATTAATTCGAGTATTATATTTTCTTCAATATCGCACATCACTTGGAAAGAGACGTACATTTGTAAGGTCACGGACTGAAAATATAGAGTACGAATTAGTTTATATACTCATATATTGGTAGAATTAACTGTATTTTAAGGTGTAGGTTAAAAACTTAGCTTTTGTTATGAATGAAAAATTATAAAAAATAATATTTTTAGAATTATAAGTTTATTAAAACAACTGAAAATTAATAACAATGCACATTTTCCGTACATGAATCATATGTCTATGTCCATAATAACTTCTTTAAGTAATGGAATATATAGATAAACTATTGGTAAATACAATTGTGTATGTCTTAAGCAAACAGAGAACAGTTTAATTACAGTCACTTTAATATCCCATGCACTTTGTTAAACGAAACTAGCGTAAACACGTTCTTTAAAGTTAATAAATTGCGATTAAGAGATACATGTATATGAACTGAAAATTAAACGTTTAATTTTTATTTTTATAGTAAATGCATGCATGCAGCAAAGCAAGCTTTTAAGGTCTTTATTCCATATATAATATACAATACACGAGTAGGTTATTATGAAATTTAACTATAACAAATAACGAATCTCGCACTCTTCTGTACGCGCATTACGGTCACGTGGATATTTCACTATTGAGATTTATAATAGTTTAATTAATTTATATTATTTTTAATTTATATTGATTTATAAAATTTTAAATAGTTTAATATTTTAATCCGTACATATCGATTCACCAGTGTGATGTAAAAATTCTCCACAACTGATCAAAAACTAAGCAAATATTCATTCATACAGTCCACTGTTGCTCATAGTCTGTATCCATAGATTGCTTTATAGGGATATGTACTATAGTTGCCACGCTTGGCAGGCGAGTTGGCAACCACAGGTCAGGTTATTGTCATTTGTTATCAGGTTAGCTCTTGCGACACCCGAAAGAAAATATGTACTACGTACTAGACTGAGCTTTCGAAACGAATAGAATCCGTCGATTGACCTAATTGACGTATTAAACTCGCTTGAGAAACTTTCAGGAGATTACAACACATCTATTTGTAACGCATTCCTCAAAAGATATGTGTAATATAGAACTAGTGCATGTTGCTAGTGATGACATGATATGAATTAGGACGTGATTCGCCGTTGTCCGTATAAGGAAGCATAAGTTCACTCGGCGAGCTATGGAAAAGTTTATGCTCCGTGTTTCTCTGCGCGTTAGATAAGTAGTCTGAAGTGGCAGTGTACTGGTCATGAAATATTTTTGAACTGTATAAGTTTGTTTGAAGAAAACTTAGTTTACCTTAATAATCCTATAAACGTATTCACATACATTAGCGTATCAATAAAATTCGTTAAGTACAAATAGCATCGATAAATGCCTGAAAGTGAACATAAGTGCAGTCCATCAATATCTTTTTCAATGGATTTTACTGGACAAGAGCTATTTTTGATTGAATTTTTGATTGATTTAGCGATTAATTAGAATGCAATATTGAAATCAATGAAAATTATTTTAAGATTTGGTTTTGCTTATTTATATGCCAACAGTCGAAGAAAACGTGTTTAGAAGAGTAGATTGATCCTCCGATTAATTTTATTAAAGAATACACTTTTGATAAAAAATAAATGGCGACTATAAAGAGCTAAGGATAAACTAAAAATAAAACAATTATCATATAAAAGCTTCTATAGTAAGAAAGAAATATTCTTTACGAATTCTTCTATATACTTAGAAATTTATTCTTTGGAAATTCTTCCTTACACTGTTATTTAGCACTGACGTCAGAATAATATATATATAATAATTAAATTTTTTTTTCTCTTTTATTAAAAGTTGAATTATTGACATTTTTAAGACTAGGAAATGTTACGAGTTCAAGGTAACATTCAGAATGTAAATAGTAAATAGTTATTACATCAAAAACTTCATCCCATATTTATTATATGTTAATTTTTTATTATTTTGTTTATTAATTTACCAAATTAATACAGAACAAATACTAATAATTTAAAAAAATAATAATTATTATAATTGGTTTAATATTGATGAATATATCACGTAACATACGTAAAAAAAATACGATCGAATTGAAAAATTCCTCTACTATTTAAGTCAGCTAAAATACCAAAAAAATAAATACAAAAATAAATCATGCAATTTGATCAAACATTCCGTATATACATAAGTGTGTTTCAGCATAAAGGTATATTATACCGGGACTTTAGCTAAAAGCACTCCCTTTTATGAATTCTTTTTTATCTTCAACGATTTCAAGTTTTTAAAATTGTTTTTATGCGGTATACTCAAAAGTTGAGCAGGGGACGATGATAAAATACGCGTAAATACTTAATACAATTGTGTTACATTTTTGTATTTCCATTTGCTTACTATATTGCGTATTTTATACTGAATTTAATATCGAGTTAATTAATTGGTAATGTATTCGACAGTGATGACGTAATAATATCTAATAATAATAATATCATTTATTCGCTTAAACATGGTACATCAGAGGTGACACATAGTTGCATATTGTACATAGTCCACATGTTTACCACATCTGTCATGCGAAAATTATTATTTAAATAAAAATAATTAATAAAATAAATAATAAAAAATAAATATAAATTAAAAAAGTTAAAATTACAATAATAATTTCAAGCAAAGAAGTTAAGTAATATGTATTATTCAATTAAATTAAATTAAAATTACAATCATCATGTCAATCATTATAAATATTAAAAATTAAAATGTCAAAAGAGTATACAAATTATTACACAAAAATAAAGTCTAAAATAATATAGTAAAGTCAAATTTAGGCAACAAGATTTTTAGTCGTAGCTAAGCTCATGTTTTTTTTTAATAAAAATTGATAAACACAGTGTATCTGATGGTAAGTGAATGCTGTGACCCACAGGCACAGCCTACGTCTGTATGCATATACAGCTTACCCCTAAAGACAGACTGAGCCCACACATTGTAGTACAACGCTGTAACTACAAAGCTGAACAAATATATCACAATCGTATTAATTATTTATGCGTACTGGAGTGCCTTTCTTTTTCTAAAACTTAGTCGGTTCTAAGCTTTAAATTTTAAAGACACAGGGACGATTTCGAAATCGTTACTGTGTCCCCTTTTTTAAATTGACGTGACAAACGAACTTACAGTGAAGCTGATGGTAATTGGTTACTGCAGTTCATGAGCTATCAACTTCAAATAAAGTTGACTAAGCCGTTGCAAGAAATAATACCTTGATAAACCTTCTACTTGCTCTACATTTAAGTTATAAGGATGTGCGTCACTTTATGCCTATAGTGATTTTTATGTTAGCATGTAATAATACTACAGCTTACAGCGAGATGGTTAGCGCTCGCTGTAAGCTTCACAGTACTCGAGCAACCCGGGTTCGATCCCCGCCGGCACCAATGAAATTGTTAATTGCAATTTTAAGTGCTGATTTACTACGTGCGCGGTGGTGAAGGACAACATTGAGAGGACCTGCATGTCTGAGAAATAAGAAAAAAAAATATTTCGAAGACATGTGAAGTTCGCCAACACGCATTGGGGCAGCGCGGCGGACATTTCCTTGCCCTAAAACCCTCTCAGAAATGAGCCTGTGCCCAGCAGTGGGACGTAAATAGGCTGCAACTTTACTTTTGCTTTTATAATATAGCAACCCGCGATAGTTCGATAACTAGGTTATCGTACATAAAGAGATAGTATAATATATCATGGTTTGATTTCATGTACTCGTACTATTCTATAGTATCGCAATGGATCATAACACTATATTTCACACGCGTGTGACAGCTGAAAGGTGAGAGATTTTCTTTTAAAACTTGAAAAGAAGATTATACAAGCAGTGTGTGTTGCCAGTGATGTCATATCGATTTCATATGTAGTCTTTCATTCTTGGCCGTATGATAAAACTCAAGGTCGCTCAGCGTGCTATGGGCAGGGCTATTCTTGGAGTTTCCCTACGTTATAGAATAATAAGTTATAATATGAAGTAAAACCAGAGTAACCCACAAAGCCCAAAAGATCATTAAGCTGATGTGGTAATAGTTTAGCCATTTAAAATGTGTAGGAACTCCCATAGTGTAGGGCGGCTCCTATTAAGAATAAAACATAGTTAAAGATGCAGGCAGTCGATGGACACAGGTGGCTCGGGACCATGTTTGTTATATTTCTTCGAGGCGGCCTATATCTAGCAGTAGACTTGTGATAGTCTGTAATTATGATGATGATTATGGATGAATAAATGGGTTAGGCGAACATCTGAATATAAAATATTCCATAACTCATAAAAAGTTAAATTTTTAAAAGATTTGGGTATATCAAAGATAAACATAGAAAATAATTTCTACCAACTGTTTCTTTAACACAACACAACCGTTAGATGATTTATAAATCCTATAACTTTGAGTTTAATCGTAGTTAATTCAACACAAGTTCGAGACATTTGAACAGTATGTCATCGACTTGTTAACATTGAATTAAAATTAACTCTATCATCTACAACGACTTGGAATTTCTATATTGCGTTATATACAACTTCTAATACAACTTCCGCATACTATTGCAAATGATAAGAAGTAAACTGTGCAGAATCGATTGTTTTATTTTATAGAATAAGGTTGGTAAACGCGCACATGATGGTAAGTAGATGCTATAACCATAGAAATCTTCATATATCATCGATTAAGTAATAAAATGTAAATGCGTTGTTACGCCTATGGACTAAGATGAAATGCCTCGTTAACAGGAAAAAGGGTCTCCGGTTGTCTGCACTCACCATACAAAACAAGTAGCATTATTCTACTATTTCACGCTTTTATACTGTGAGAGCGTGATTCTACCACGGTCGAGCTATTCGTGCATCAGTTATACAAAGTTGGGTCGAGTGGGTCATAGTCCTTTGGTCGAAGCAGGCATATGCGTACACAGCCGAACGTACCGATGCACCATACGCCCCGCCGACGTAAATACGTACGCACGTTCGCCATTATTGTCTCGGGCTAAAGCTTTAGTTTAGGAGCACATACGAAGCCGTCATCTTGACGGATCAAATATGACTAATTATCAACACTGATTGAAACAAATGCATCTACATTTGAGTCCAATTGATATGAATGACCTTTTTTTGCGGAAGAAAATAAATTTATGCACCAAAATTATTTTAATTGAATATCTTGTAAATCATGACAAATATTAAAGTTGGTAAAAAATTACTTCGCGTACGTCCGCTCGATAAATTATCGATAAGTAACTTCAATGACTTCCGCAAAGTAACGCCTGAATCTATTAATTATCTTTTAATAATCATGACAAATTTTAAAATGTCCTCATTGATAGAACATAATCATTTGTTAGTGATTATATCCAATTTTTGTCTCGAAAATCCGCACCTTATTGATACTTAAGTAGCTGAAAACTAAGGACCATTGTGTTTTTCGTTCTATCGAGAAAATATTATTATCTAATGTATTTGAAAAATGACAGCACTTATTTACTAAAGTAAAAGTAAAGTTCTATACTACTTTGTATGACTTTCCTTTGTAGGTACAGCCTATAGAACGCTAAAAGCTACACCCTGCTGCACGTACGTCGCTCAGTTTCTACTCTAACATTGATTTCAATTACAGTCGTTCTTTATTGAACTACCGCAAAAATAAAAGTAGTTTTATAGTGCTGCTTAAAATTGAAAAATTGCAACATTAATTTTCTTAATTCGAGCGGAGTGTCGCGGTCAAACTGACTAATAGTATGTTATTATCAGGTGGCTACAAGCTGGCGCGGTCCTGTTTGTGCAGAATTGCAGCAAATGTTCGCGGGACTTAAAATAAATGATCGGTTGTTGAATTTAACCTTATGATAACGGTTTAAACGACAAATATCTCTTTATTTACATACAACTTGTCAACCTGTCTGCCAAATGTAGCACCTATGACAAAAAGGCAAATATACGGGGGAAAGCCATGCTGAAGCTGTATAATTGAAGCAACACGAGTGGGTCAGCTCGCCCGGAGAAAAACCATGCTGAGAATACCAATGTGAAATAGCAGCATAATGCTGGCTATGCTCTTTATTTTTTACTTGTAACGGGGTATTCCATTTTAGTCCGCAGGTGTGACAAAGCACCCTCCGAATGGGTTTCCGCCTTGTGATAGCGAGGGGCATAGTAGCCGTGGCTTGGTCACCCGCGGTAAACAAAGAGGAAACCACTTGGCTGGCCTGAGGTGGTTGCTCCAAGTTGACTTGCCTAGCCCACCCCGGATGCGCGTTGGTTGGCGGGAGGGGTGTCCCTTCCCCTTCCCGTCGCAGTTGAAGTGGAGTAGAAAGAGAGTGTTGATGCGTGGCGATGGAAGGGAGTGGCGATGCGTCACTCGTTCTATCCTTTAAGATTTTTGCGGGGCTGTACCGTTGATACGGTGGTGGAGGGGCCGCGGCAGGAGTGGAGTGACGAAGTACTACTCTCCGTACCCTCCTCGGGCGTAATTTGGTGGGCAGCGGAGCCGGAGACCAGATCCACCGCTGGGGCCGGG
The DNA here is from genome assembly GCA_963668995.1 of Parnassius mnemosyne. NCBI lineage: Eukaryota > Metazoa > Arthropoda > Insecta > Lepidoptera > Papilionidae > Parnassius > Parnassius mnemosyne. The sequence continues at coordinate 10,320,656 of CAVLGL010000057.1, forward strand.
AAGACTGATGCTTACGAGTACTCGACTTTCCTGACCTCATGGCCTCTGTGTTTCGAACTCTGGGATCCCACTTCGCGCCTCGTGTTTCGGTGCGCCTTACCTGAGAAGGAGAAGGGGGGAATTGTCCACTATGGAGTTTTAGTCGGTGCGAGTCCGACATATCACGTCTCCGCCCCCGCGAGACAGATATACATGGGAATTTCCCCGCCTTAAAAAAATGAATTGATAACGCATTTGCATTTTAATTCTTAATAAATGACATAGATATCTATTTTCCACAGACTTTCAGTGTCTGTTACTGTATAGGTGGTATGTGTGCTAGCTGGTCGCCATACTTCTATTAAAAATAATTATCTTACTTCTTAAGTTAAGGTAATTTCAAAAACCCGACTGTGTAAAAAGGTTTACTAAAAAAAGGAAAAAAATTATACTCTATTTCATTCCCACAATTAAACTAATTTAACGACACCTAATATGTTAAAATCCATCAATCTGTTTACGCTACAGAGCATGCCAAAGAAATAGACATACATAAACACTCTCAAAAAATATGACCCTCCTCGGGCTATCGGGTAAAAATTCATCAAACATACTTGAACAGAAAGTAAGAAATGATATTTTTAAATCTAAACTTCATTAATTAATAGAATCACGCGTTACTTTGCGGAAATCCATTATAATGGGTTTGTTATAAACTAATTTCCTTAATTCCGCGTAAAGAAAGAAAATGATGTGCCACATCATTTCACTGTCTCTCCAATGGGGATGGTAGTGCTGGGATTGACGGCAACCTGTATAGTGCGCGCGATTGAGGGAAGGTGGGAGGTCTCCTTAAAACTGGGCAGGACATATCATTTTCTTTCTTTACGTAGAATTTAGCAAATTAGTATATAACAACCCTTTTAATCTGAACTTCCGCAAATTGGGCACAACTGAATTTATGTATGTAGGTACGTGATATTCGTATAGTGCTCTCAACGTAACAAGGAATGAGTTGTTGGTAGTGTAGGGCTGTTTTCCTCAAGTCAACGCCTAAGCGCATACTTTGCCTGTGGGCAGGAATAATGTAATTATTCGAGCCATGAGAACTCCCTGAAGAAGTTCAACAGTCATTTGATGTTGCGAGCAACTTCGGGGAGTGATCCCGGCGTGCCGAGATGTTTAGCCCTGTAGCAGCGATCTCCGGGCCTGTAAGCAACACGTGGTCCGCCGCTTTTTCCCCCCTCATACATGATCTGCACAGGGGACTATCTGTAACACCTATGGTAAATAAATGTTTGTTAAAGGTGCCGGATTCTGTGATAGCACTTGTTACTATCCTGATCTGCGGCTTGTTCAGTCTTATTAGAACCTTGGTTAAACGACTGTTTATTTCAGGTAGGGTCTCCCTAGCTTGTCTACAATCTATTAGATTTTTCCAAAGCTGAGCGTGTTAATTATTAAACGAACCAGTGAACGACCGTTACCAAAGGGGATTAGTATGATTGGTTCCGGCCCTATAGTGGCCAGAGCCGATCTTCTTCTGGCCAGTTCGTCTGCTGCATCATTGCCTCTGGATCCACTGTGTCCCTTTATCCATTGCAGAGTTACACAGTTGTGTTTAGATAGCTCATTTAATCGTTGATGGCATTCATATATTAGTCCCGAGTTCACCACATTGCAACTTATAGCTTGTAGTACCGCCCTACTGCCGGTCATTATTCTGATGGGAAAGTCATTAACCTTCCTAGCATCTATTGCTAAGGTCGCTTGAACAATACGAATACATTCCGTCTGTAAGACTGGGTACCTACCCAGTGGTGTGCATATCTAGATATCTGCATGTCTTCAGAGAAAGTTCCAGATCCTACACCTTCATTTGTTTTAGAACTGTCGGTGAAAACTCTACTGGATACTACTCTCTTGGACTTAATCCTTCCGGCTGACTGGTTTATTTAATTGTATCTTGTACTTATTATCAAATACAAATTCTTTGGGGAGGTTATCGTACTTGGCTTGTAAGACAGGAATTCTTGAGTGAATTCTACACACGTTTGGCTCGAATCGGGGTAGTACCACGACCTCACAGAAAACCAGCGTGAAGTAGAGGTTTACCTCTGCGTTTCGCTTGGTGAGTGCATGTAGCCGGAGTCTTTTTTACTGGAAATGAGGCATTCCATCTTAGTCCTCACGGGTGACAACGCATCTACATTTTGATTTGTAACAGAAGATAGATGTAGATGTCTATGGGCCGCAGCAACCACTTACCATCAGGTGGACTGTATGCTCGTTTGTCACCCTTATCCTATAAAAAAACACACAACAGACAGATTAGAGTAGATAAAAATATATGCTTTCTCAACAAATTTTACATGATAACAGAAACAGAAACAGAAACTTTTTTATTCAATATAGATTATAAATAATACTTATTGAAAGTCACTCTTTTGTTTGATTAATACTGGTTCGGAAAAAACCTCTGTCCTGGAAAGAACCAGCAAGAAACCCAGCGGGACTTTTTTTTTTTAAATAACAACTTACAATCATGATGTTACACAAATTAACAACACAAGAAATTAGAAATAGCTTGGTAGCGATCACCTCATTTCCAGGGGTTATTATCATCTATAAATTCATTAATATTATAATAACCCTTTTTATACAAACTTAGTTTAATAAAGTTTTTGAACTTTGAGCAGGTCAAATTTTGTATATTTTCTGGAATTTTGTTTTAAAAGCGTGTACATCGCCCCGAGAATGAATTACTGACTCAATTCAGTCGAGTAACTAGTTTATGACTGTTCCTAGTATTTACAGAATGAATATCACTTATTTTTGTAAAATTACTTTTATTTTTGTGTACGTACATTACATTTTCATAAATGTATTGAGAGGCCAAATTTAATATATTAATTTCCTTAAATTTTTGTCGCAGCGACTCTTTAGGCTTTAAATCATAAATCGCTCTTATGGCCCTCTTCTGTAAAACAAATATAATTTCAGTGTCAGCTACGTGTCCCCATAGCAAAATACCATACGACATTATGCCATGGAAATAGCTAAAGTAAACTAGTCTAGCTGTTTCAACACTGGTTAGACTTCTAATCTTTTTTGCAGCATATGCTGCAGAACTAAGGCTGCTTGCTAGTGTTGATATATGGGGGCTCCATTGAAGTTTCGCGTCTAGTGTGATTCCAAAAAAAATGGTGGTATCTACAAGACTCAGTTTCTTCAAATTTTCAAATTATTAACATTAAACCAATTTACTAATTTAGATATAGCATTATTTACTTCGTCATATTTTAGTAATTGTCGATTTAATTTGAAAATTAAAGAAGTGTCATCTGCAAATAATATTATATCATGGTTATCCCCTACTATGTAAGGTAAGTCATTAATGTGTACAAGAAACAGAAAGGGGCCGAGAATTGAGCCTTGAGGCACGCCCATTTGTACCATCGATCCGGAAGAGCTTATATTGTTAATGACAACTTTTTGCGTTCTCTTACTTAAATATGAAATAATTTAAGAGCATCGCTTCTTACACCGTAGTTTGAAGTTTCCTGATTAATGTTTCATGGTGAACACAATCGAAGGCCTTGGATAGGTCACAAAATATACCCAAAGCATCCTGTGAATTCTCCCATGCATTAAAGATATATTTAATCAGCTCAACACCGGCATCAGTTGTCGAGCGACCCCTTGTGAAACCAAATTGATTTTTATGAAGTAAATTATTTATATTAAAAAAATTTAACATTTATCAAGAGCAATTTTTTCAAAAATCTTACTAAGTGTTGGTAGTACAGAAATAGGTCTAAAATTGGCGGGGTCTAATGTAATACAAGATTTAAATAAAGGTATTACTTTACTATGCTTCATTAAATCAGGAAACACACCAGATTCGATACTAGTATTAAAAATAATAGCTAAATGAGGCGCAACTGTATCTATTATAGACGCAATAACTTTAACGGAAATCCCCCACAGATCCGCAGTTTTCTTAACATCAATAGTTTTAAAATATTTTACAATATCTTTTGATGACACTATGAAATGTAAAATTCTTTGTACACGCATTTACATTTTGTTTAAGTAATGATTCGGCGACGGCAGGAGAAGAATTCAGTGACTTAGTGGTCAAGATCGGAATACCAGTAAAATATTTCTCAAAAACCATTGCTAAGTCCTGATCTGATACAGTTAATTTGTTGTTAACACTTAACTGGTAATTTGCATTGCAAGAGCTTACCAGTTTCGCTTTTAAATATACTCCATGTCATTTTAATTTTATTGGAAGCCGTCTTAATTTTGTTGCTCAAATACAAAGACTTGTCTATGGAGCACACTCTTTTAAAATATTAGATACACAAAGGATTTACAATATTAAAAATATTGTTGTGTGTGTGTGTGTGTGTGTGTGTGTGTGTGTGTGTATGCGTGTGTGTGTGTGTGTGTGTGTGTGTGTGTGTGTGTGTGTGTGTGTGTGTGTGTGTGTGTGTGTGTGTGTGTGTGTTTGTGTGTGTACTTGTTTGTATATAATTAAGTTGAGGTGAGTTTTATCATTCCTATTTCATTAAATACAATATTATGTTTTAATATTGTAATTAATAAAATAGGAATGATAAAACTCACCTCAACTTAATTAATATTGCAAGGTTTTGCTGTGTGTAAAATATAATCCAGGAATGTGTTAGTTTTGGTTCAGCGAGAAAGACTCAATTTTATCATAAGTCATTTTGCAATTGTACTTAATCATAGGGTAAATATTTAAAACTTTATTAACTTTATTATATAAATAAGCAGATCGCGTCGTAATCTGCCTCCTAGCATAACTTGAATCGACTGTAGCAATGGGAGCTACATTATGCTTTCGTCTTCTAGATATTTTGGAAGGATTATATGGAAGCGTTTTGTGATGTCTTAGAATTATATTTAATGTATACAATTGTCTAACTGTGAACATCACTTATTTTGTATAGGTTTTCAGTGGGATTACAATAGGGTTTAAAGCATTACTTTTAGCAGTACTCTTTGTGCTCTTTCTAAATCAAGAAACTTCTTCTTATTTGCACCACCACATACTGGAATACAGTAGGCCAATAGTGACTGAAACCAATGAAACATAAATTAGTTTTAATAGTTTCTGATCAGTGACATGTCTCAGCTTTTTAAATACCCATATGAGTTTTCTGACTGGTCCCATCATTCGTTCTAGATGGGTGTGCCAGGATACCCTCTGGTTAACTACAACTCCCAAACAATTTGTGCTGTTAACTTTGGTAATTCTTTTGCAAGAGCAATTTATTTGAAGGTTGCTACAGTCATGAATTTGAATTTTGAAATTATGTTCAGGTTGCATTGAATTATACTTTGTGAATGCTATGTAGTTTGTTTTGTCCGTATTCAATGTTAAAAGGTTGGATTTTAACCAGTTAGCCACCCTGACTATGCCTGTATTGCCACGAGGATGTCATCAGCTACTTCCTTCGTTAAGTGACCTGAACGCTTACACGTTAGGGCCACACCCAAATCTGCTTTAGCAGCGTAATCGTAGCTGGTACTTGCAGCCTTTGGTTGCCGTTTGAGTCGCACTTTTTTGTGCTCGCCTGTCGTCGAGTTAGACGCTTGGCCGCTCGCTGCTTCCTGGTGGATATCAGAGCTCGTCCTCGCGGCTGTGACTTACACTTGGGCTGGATTTTTATCCTTCCCAGTTCAGCTCGGCTACTGCTTTCAGCCCCAAGCACCTTAGCGCCTGCCCAGCCTCCTTGTTATTGGTTTTAGAAGCAGCCCGCGCGGCTCTTTCTCTTCAGCCGCATTTTTGCCGCTGCTTCTTATTCTCCTTCTTGGCCTTTACACTTTTGCCTGCAGAGATAGAGCCTCCTGGTGGTCCGTCAGGTCACCATTTTGGGTGCCTTGCCCTTCCCCTTACGGCTCACCACTTGCCAGGCAGCAAAGAATTAGAACTCGTTTTGGGAACATCCAGCGCGTAAGTGTTCCCTTCGCTGGATGGGACAGTCCATGATACCGTCGGTTTAGTGGCGGTCCTTATTTGTTCATTGGTCTCTCTGGTAAGCAGCTCTGACATCTCTCCCTCTTTCCTACTGGGCCTTAACTAGTCCATATTCTTTAATGTGCTTATAATTTCACTCCCCGGCTTCCTACCTTCCATGAAACCCGCAACTTTGTGAACTCCCTACTTTAAAAAAAACTTCAGGCGTTAGGATTACCGGGGAAATATAGGGACAAGCAACTATATATCCCAGTGACAATCGCTCCAACCCTTCAGGAGTTATTGGTCCTCACGTACGACGCAAGACTGCGCAGGTCCTAGCGCAGGTGGGTGTATTAGTCCATCGGGTACACCCACTCTATCTGGCGGAACCACCTCTCCTTTTTTTTTTTTTTTTTTTTTTTTTTTTTTTTTTTTTTTTATACGAGAGGGGGCAAACGAGCATGCGGCTCACCTGATGGTAAGTGACTACCGCCGCCCATGAACAACCGCAACACCAGGGGAATTGCAGATGCGTTGCCGGCCTTTTAAAAAGGAGTAGGCTCTTTTCTTGAAGGTCCCTAAGTCGTATCGGTCCGGAAAAATCCCTGGTGGTAAACTATTCCACAAGGAAGTTGTGCGAGGAAGAAAACATCTTCTAAATCGCACAGTGGTGGACCGCCAATCATCCAGATGGTGTGGATGGTATCGGGAGTTCTGCCGCGATGTGCGTTCGTGAAATTTGGCGGCTGGGATTAATCCGAACAATTCCTCAGAGCACTCCCCATGGTAGATGCGAAAGAAAATGCAAAGAGATGCAACATCTCTTCGCAGTGCCAATGAATCGAGCCGATCGGAAAGGGCTCGGTCGTCGACGATTCGAGCCGCTCTGCGCTGGATGCGGTCAAGTGGAAGGAGCTGGCACTGGGGAGCCCCTGCCCAGAGATGGGAACAGTATTCCATGTGAGGCCGAACCTGCGCCTTGTAAAGTTGCAGGCGGTGTGCCGGCATGAAATACTGTCCCGCTCTGCTGAGCACGCCAAGCTTTTTAGAGGCCAATTTGGCCTTCTCTTCCAAGTGACCACGAAACTGCACGTCACTCGATATGTCGACTCCGAGGATACCGATACTGGCTGAGGCAAGAAGGGGAGTGCCTTGAAACTGAGGAGATACGACAAAGGGGTTCTTTTTAGCGGTAAACGCGCAAACTTGTGTCTTCTGAGGATTAAACTGGACTAGATTTAGTCGCCCCCAATCCGAGACTTTGTCCAGCAAAGACTCGACTTCAGACACAAGTTTGTTCCGGTACTCGGCGACGTTTTCCCGAGAAATATTGGCCCGGCCGGTGTATAGAGCATCACCAGTGCTGTCATCCGCATAGCAATGAATGTTACCAGTTAGCAACATATCATTGATATGCAGAAGAAACAGCGTTGGTGATAGCACACAGCCTTGTGGAACACCAGCGTTAATAGGCTTGTAGTCAGAACATGCACCGTATACAACGACCTTGATGCTCCGATCTGCAAGAAAGCTGGTGATCCAATTGCACAATTTCTCGGGAAGCCCATAGGAAGGCAGCTTCGAAAGAAGCGCTTTGTGCCAAACCCGATCAAAGGCCTTCGCAATGTCCAGACTAACGGCTCCTCTTATCTCACCCAGGCCTTGGACCGGCAATGGCAGAGTTATTGGTAGTAGAGTTGTTGGTAATGTTCGGGTCTCAAAAAGCAGCCTCAAATTGTAAAATAAACCTCTTTTGAGAGATTATCAGTCCGTGATAAACTGAAAACTAGAAATGTTTTGAAAATAAAGGTGAATTTTACAACGTACTGACATTCAGTTAATCTTTTACCTTACTAAAATTATTCACTGACTGTGTTCACTTTCCTTGTGATGTCAACGTTTTAAACTGTTTTCTCATATAAAATAACACTGTTATGTGGGAGACTTTATTTATTCATCTATCCATCCATTACAGCTTATAAAAGTCAACTGCTGAACATCGGTCTCACCTCATTGCTTCATAGGAAGAATTTTACCACTTCTGCTAAGATTGGCAAGCGGATTAACAACCGCAGATTTTTTATTATTTGAGTTGTTATAAGGCATACGCTGCTGCCCACTTCCTCTTTCAGTTTCCCTCTGTTACCTCTTACGATACCCACAGGACGGTATGGTGTAGTGAATATTCCTTCACCTCCTCTACACGAAATACAAAATGCGTTATGTTTTGTTTTATTATAAGCTTAATTACGTTTATTTCAGTTATTATGGGTATACAACTGTGAGATGTATTATTTTCAAGTTATACACATTTTTAACCGTTTGAAGATATCTTGTAGTTGTAAAATTAAAACAAATTCAAGTTGGCAAATTTAATTTTTCTTTAATAATTGGGCATTTTATCTCATTAAGACTGCTAACGATTCGATCCCCAATTAATTTCATGGCATCTTAAGCAATGTTGATGAAAAAACTAAAAGGTACGCAGTCGTTTTGTTTTCGCATTTCACGCCATGCCAAGGTTAATTACTATATAATGCTGATTTTCATTTTTCAAAGTTCCTTTCATTTTCACAGCGCCATTTAAATCCAACATTTAATAAGCCACGTAGTTCTATGAGCTAATTTAAAAAAAAAACTATTTATTATTGTCATTTCGAGATTGGAAAATTATTTTAAATGCATGTCTGTCTTTTTATTCTTATTTTTTCTTATCTTTTATATTTGTTTTGGGCTAGTTGTAGGATATTAGTATAGATAGGATACTATATATAGACTACTATGTATAGAGAGGATACTAGTAGTAGATACAATATTGTGCCATAAATTCGTTAAAAAATTTATCTATTATTAACACGCTAAATACAGGTGTTAAATGCTGCTGTCCATCGCTTATCTAGCGGAGTTGCTTTCGGCATGTCATAGTTTGTCTCAGATTGAGGGCGAATAAATTTAGTTCAGTTCAATCCACAGAAGGCACAAGCTTGCGTGTTTACCGCTAAAAAGAACCCCTTTGTTGTATATCCACAATATCAGAGCATTCCCCATGTTACCTCAGCCCGTATCGAAATCCTAGGCATCGACATATCGAATGACGTGCAGTTTCGTAGTCAGTTGCAAATGAATTCCAATTTGGCCTCTAAAAAGCTTGGCGTGCACAGTAGGGCGGGGCAGTATTTCATACCGGTACAACATTTGCAACTTTATAAGACGCAGGTTAGGCCTCACATCGAATACAGTTCTGATCTCTGGGTGGGGACTCTCTAGTGCCAGCTCCTTCCACTTCACCCCATCCAGCACAGAGCGGGTTGAATCGTCGACAACCGAGTTGCATCTCTTTGCATTTTCTATTGCATTTACCGCGGTGAGTTCTCAGAGGAATGGTCCGGATAAATTTCAGCTGCCAAATTTCACTAAAGAACATCGCAACAAAACTCCCGGTACCATACACATCATCCGGATGCTTGGCGGTCCACTAATCTGCGATTAACTAGGAGTTTTTTTCGTCGCACGACTTCTTTGTAGAATCATTTATCAGCGGCGATTTTTTTGGACCGATACGACGTAGGGATCTTTAATTAACGAGCTTAATCCTATATAAAAGCCCGGCAACGCACCTGCAATTCCCCTGGTGTTGCAGTTATTCGTGGGCCGCGGTCGACACTTACGAGTACCATCAGGTGAGCCGCATGTTACTTATGTTACTTGGCCCTATCTTCTATAAAAAAAATATATCTGGTGGTCTCCAGATCATCATATATTAGCTGGATGTACGGTGTCAGGTTGATATTTGTAGAAATTGTAACATCAATAGATTTATATATATATATATATATATATATATATATATATATATATATATAGATTCATCAATCTTCTTTAATGCTTACAACTTGGAATAAATTTTATTCTAGACTGCTTCATGTTATACAACTGAGAATTAAAAATGATAATGTTGACATTAACCTAAGCATGATCAGCAAATTGTCTGTAGTTAAAAACATTTTTTCAGGGCAAAGGACTAAGATGTTAATATTGACAATTTTAATTTTATTGTTTTTAGAAGATATTTAAGATTACGCGCAAGTTTCTTTGCGTGATAAACTTAAAAGTGATGATAGCCGCAGTTGAATCAATGTGACCGACATAGCTGACATCAGACTACATCAGTCTGCGCTGGCCTGAGCACAAACCAATGGTCTAGGCTAACACGTTACTGAAGCAAATCCGCCATTATTTTTGAACAATTGAATAAAACTACTTATTTCCATGCAATATGTCTCCGAGCTACAAGCGAGGGTAAAATGGCAGAAGGTACAGAAGCACTTGCAAAAGAACACTCTTGTCTTTATTAAAGATGAAAACCAGCCTCCATTTAAGTGGAGTCTGAGGCGCATCGTTGATGTTTTGAAGGAAAATTTGGTTTCCCCAGGGTTGCCAGCATTCAAACAGTGAAGAGCATCTTCAGCCGAGCGTGCCCTAGAATTTGTTCGCTCAAACTACGCGACGTCTGACTGGGTCGGTTAAACAGCTACATCGATTGGAAGCACCGACTACTTCCTAGGCGGGAAGGAAGTTAGCCCATTATATAAATATTATAAAATTAATAATTTCAATAAATGTAAACTATGTAACTTATATAATGAAAGCCTAAATTTATCACTACTTAATAGACCACTGACTATATTGTATCACATGAGCATTAGCCAATTGCGTACCTAGCAAGTTACCTGTTGTAATTTGAAATTAGGTATTATTGTTAAATTTTGTATTGTTATACGCACAGATCGTGTGCCGAATATACAATATATACGATGTATACAATGAAATTTTATAAAAGTAATCCAAATCCCTATAAATTAGGTACATTCAATTTAAAATTTAAAGACACGTTCCTCCATCTCAATCGGACTCTCAACTCAAACTACTGCATGCATTTGCTTCGGCTTGTTTCTACAATCACTGAATGCTGATTAGCAATCAGTCACAATCGCTCCGTCGAGACGGGTGCTTTGTACGCGCTCTTGAGAATTTAATTTAATTTTGCCTTAGACATTATTAATTAAACAAAGTTTTAATTTCATCTTAAATTTTATGTGGGTCAAAGTTAAAAAATTGTCAATATTATATTGTCACAGAATACCAGCGTAAAATAGCAGATTAATGCTGTTGTGTTTCGTACGGTGAGTGTAGAGAACGGGAGACACTTTTTACAGGAAACGAGGCATTTCATCTTAGCCCTAACAACTGACAAGGCATCTGCATTGTGATTCGCAAATGAGGATAGATGAAGATGTCTATGGGTCAAAGCAACCACTTACTGTCAGGTGGACTGTGTGCTAATGTGTCATCCTATCCTATAAAAAATTGAAATTTTCTATAAAATACCTTAATTAATATTCCTGTTATTAAGACATTTTGAAAAGAAAAACAACTTGTATTTATATTTAAATATTTATCTATATTATATCATCTTTGTACATAGATTACAATCTAGTACCAACTATCGACTAGGGAAAATTTTAGAAAGATCTTATGGTAGCATCTCGTTTACGCCATAAGTGAAATCCCTGGTACAACACTCTACAATTACTACACTGTGTTTCGTTTTATTAGAAATATATAGAATTGATCGTCGATTTTTTATGTTTTTGTAATAAATATAAGGAATATTTAGTAAATTATCTTATTTTCAGAATAAGACTGATTATGACTATAATTTCATTGGGGTTTTGTAGAAGCGTGCTCGTCGCGACCCCTGCCAGCCCTTTTCAGGGCTGCAATTCTACTCAGCTGCGCACCCATGCCAACGAGGGTTAAGGCGTCCCCCCAAGGCCACGCACACCAGCTCGTCCCTGTTGGTGTGGAATGCAGCGCGCAAAGCGGCGATGGGGACCGCCACCCATCACGCACAGCCCGACACGGCGGAAGGTGGAGGACAGAGTGCAGAGTTCACACGTGGAATGTTAGAGGAGGCATGAGAGATAAGACGAATGACTTGATCGAAATAATGAAAGAAAGAGAATTAGATGTCGTGTGTATGTCGGAGACCAAACGGAAGGGCAGTGGTACTGTAGAGCTCTCTGGCGGGGCGTTAGCTCTATGGTCCGGATTCCCGGAGAGCGAGAACGCCTGCCAGGGAGTGGGGGTGCTGCTGTCTTCTCGGTTGGTCGATGTTATTACTAAATATGAGGTTGTGAACTCAAGACTTCTCTGGGTTCGCTTTAAATTGGGACTGACGAAGTTATTCTTTTTGGCTGTTTATGCGCCGGTAGCTTTGTCGTCCAGGGCTAAGCTGGAGGAGTTTTGGGAGAATGTAAGAGAAGTTCTAGATTTGGTTAAGGGAAACGAAAGAATTGTTGTATGTGGTGATTTGAATGGATGGGTTGGTACCGCTCGACCAGGGTACGAGTCGGTGCTTAGAAAGTTTGGCGATAAAAGGGTTAATGATGCTGGCAAGCTTATACTGGCTGTATGCAAGTAAAAGGGTCTTCTTGTGACAAACACTATGTTTAATCACAAGAAAATCCATATGTATACTAGAGAAAGAAAGAATGAGAGAAGTATGATAGATTTGTTCCTAGTGGATGACCGACTGCGAAAACAGGTGATGGACAAGCGAGTGTTCAGGGGTGCTGACCTGGGAACGGATCACTATCTAGTAATTACTAGATTTAGGGGTCTGTTCGCGGGTTGGCGCTACCGGACGGCAGTAACAGAACCACAGTCGGTCTGTCGCATCCGAAGCTGGAAGCTTCAGGAAGCGGATACTAGGGACAAATATCATGCGAGGGTAGCCGAAATGCTTGACAGCATCGATGGCAGAAAAGAATGTGTAGAAAGAACATGGCAGAACCTTAGGGATGGAATGATAAGTGCAGCGGGAGAAGCGTGTGGAACAATAAAAAGAGGCAGTAGTAAAAGAAGAGATGCATGGTGGAATGATGAAGTGAAAGAAGCTGTAAAGAAGAAGAAAAAAGCATGGTTAGAATACTTGGCCTCTAGTAATGATAAGGATATGAGAGAGAAGATGAAAGAAAGATATAGGCTGCAGAAAGTTTACACGAAAGCATTGATTGAGGAAGTGCGTGAAAGGTGTAGAATGGAAGCGGACGAAAGGTTGTCGCACAACTTTAAGGAGAACTCCAAACTCTTCTGGAAAGAGATTGGAATGACCCGAAGTGGTGCGACGGCCTTAAGAATGAACAAAGTACTTTCAAGAACTAATGACGTCCTCTCAGAAAAATCGGACGTCATGCAGCGATGGAGCGAATTTTATAGAGAAATGTATGCGTGTGATGATCTTAGTGAGGGATCCGGGGATGACGCCGTGACTGGTACGCCAGACCCGGACCTCAATGACACTGAGGTCATCAGTATGAAAGAGATTGAACGTGTGATTCGAGGTTTGAAATGTGGTAAGGCTGCGGGACTACACAGAGTTATTGCTGAAATGGTCAAGTATGGTAGGGCTCGCGTCTGGGACAGCTTTCATCTGCTGTGCAATTTGTGCTGGCGGACGGGGGGTGTCCCGGATGATTGGCGATCCGCAGTCATTGTGCCTTTATATAAAGGTAAAGGTTCACATTTTGACTACGGGTGCTATCGGGCGATCAGCTTGACCATTTTAGCAAGTAAAGTAGTAAACTTTACTTGCTAAACTGGTTCTCTTGCATCCTACGTGTCGAAGGTTTTGACACGTAGGATGCAAGAGAAATCGGAAAGATTTCTATGGGAGGCACAATGCGGATTTAGACCTGGAAGAGGATGCACGGATCAAATGTTTTCTCTCCGCATGATCACGGAAAAGCTTCTGGCTGCTAACCAGAAGATTTTCTGTGCTTTTGTGGATCTTGAGAAAGCATTTGATAAGGTTGTAAGGAAGAAAATGTGGGAACTGTTGCCGGGGTATGGTGTGGATGGTCGATTGCTAAGGGCTGTGCAGTCTCTTTACTGTGATTGAAAAGCCTTTGTGCGGGTAGGGCATGACCTGTCACCCATGTTTAGCATCCAAACGGGCGTAAAACAGGGTTGTGTCATGTCTTCCTGGCTGTTCATACTGTATCTCGACAGCTGTTTACAGAAGCTGAAAGCTGTTTGGGTGTGAAATTGGGTGACATAAAAGTAAATTGTCTGCTGTATGCTGATGATGCAGTGCTTATTGCACCATCAGAGGCAGAACTGCAGGCATTAGTCACGTGTATGAAAGAGGAATGTGAAATTAATGGTCTCCGTTTGAATGCTAATAAAACTAAGGTTCTGGTATTTGAAAGGGACAAACAATGAACGAAGTGTGAAATATGGGTAAATCAGGAATGTCTAAAACAGGTAAATGAAATTGTATACTTGGGGAGTGCTTTTAGCCGGGATGGAAGATGTGATTTAGATGTGGACAGGCATGTCGCTGCCGGGAACAAAGTCAATGGTGCCCTGACTGCGTTAGTCAAAAGGCAAGGCGTAGTGAAGAGTGCACGCCTTGCAATACATAACGCTGTGTTAGTACCGACTTTGTTATATGGCAGCGAAACCTGGGTATGCCAGAAGAAGCATAAAAGCAAGTTGAATGCAGTGGAGATGCGATCTCTTCGTAAAATGTGCGGCGTTACTATGGCCGACCGAAAGCAAAACGAAGAGATTCGCAATATGGCAGGTTTGAAAGATGACCTTATCACAAAAATTGATAAGGGCGTGCTTCGGTGGTTTGCGCACGTTGAGCGAATGAGTGAAGACCGAATTGTGAAGAAAATATATAGCGCGAAAGTTAATATTAAAAGGTGTCTAGGTAGACCGAGACTAACTTTCGAAGACCATGTGAGCAAATTACTCGAAGAGGGTAGGGTCAAGAGTACTCGGATACCTAGACGTGCATGTATGAAGAAGATAATGAATCTGAAAGAAGCGAAAGAGATATGTAAGGATCGTGACACTTGGCGATCTGTTCTCTCTGGCTACCCCGTCAGGTATTGTGCGTAAAGATAAGTAATTAAGTATGACTATAATTTATTTTTATTTAAATTTGTGCCCGATAACCTAATAGGCTACCCGAAGGTCTTAGTGCAGTGTGTGCAGTCCTTAGAAACTTGCAATCAACTTTTAATATAAACAGCTGTAGATGCGTTGTCACCTCTGAAGACTAAGATGGAATGCCTTGTTTTGTAACGATTCTTTTCAGAACAAACTTTTCTTTAAATGAGGAAATTTCTTAAAATTTTAACAGTGGTAGAGCCACGTGGCAGCTTTAGCTGTCGCACGGATGGGCCGGCTCGAACCGGGGTGGTACCACGACCTCACAGAAAACCAGCGTGAAGTAAAGGTTTACCTCTGCGTTTCGCTTGGTGAGTGCAGGTGGCCGGAGGCCCTTTTTACTGGAAATGAGGCATTCCCTCTTAGTCCTCACGTGTGGCAACGCATTTACATTTTGATTTGTAATAGAGGATAGATGTAGATGTCTATGGGCCGCAGCAACCACTTACCATCAGGTGGACAGTGTGCTCGTTTGTCACCCTTATCCTATAAAAAAAATGAGGAACAGGTCTATTAAATCCACTGTTTTTCTTGGTATCACTTTCGACACAAAGCTTCAATGGGGACCACGTGTATCCAAACTAGCAAGAAGATTGAGCTCTGCAGCTTATGCTGTAAATAAGATCTCACTAGCGTCGAGACAGTTAGATTACTTTATTTCAGTTATTTCTATAGCATTATGTCTTATGGGATTTCGCTATAAGGAAATGCGGCTGATTTAGAATCTATTTTTGTATTGCACCGCATTTGCTTTTAGAAGAGACAGTCAGAGAAAAATGTTAGGAAATAAATATATTAACTTTGGCCTTTCAGTATAATATTAGCGAAAATTAAATGTATGTTCACAGATACAAAATTACCTAGTTTAAATAAAAAAGTGATGTACACTTTGTAAACACTAGAAACAAACGCAAGCTAGTGAAACCAGTTTTTCGGCTTTAAAAAGTCAGTAATTCTTTCATGGAGCAATGTATACGCTATTACAACAAAGTCCCAGAAAATATACAAGATCTCTCTATTACCAAGTTTAGATATTTTATTAAGCGAAAACTGTATAAAAAAAGGTTCTTATAATATAAATGAATACATGGTTGACAATAACCACTAGGAATGAGCGGCAGGGCCGATCTAGGGAGCAAGGAAGGTCTTGGGCTCCTGCCGCCCTGCCGCAGGGCCGACTTAAAAAATTGCCCATGCTTGCCTACACACATCACAATTAAGGAGGCAATTAAGGGTCATCCCTACACCCTAGATTCATTCACTCCTACACCCTAGATTGATTATGGATATTATGAAGTAAAACCAAATAGTGCCTAAATTAGAACAAGTTATGGTACGTCAGCTTACACAGACCTTGCCTCAAGCTTTTGCGCGGTACTGTAATAAAAAGCTCAAAGAATAAAAGAAGCGTTTACACCCGTTCCCTTTGATGTTACTCATTATTCTCTATTTCTGTATAAGGAGCTTCCGCGCTTTATATTCCATAATTTAGTCTTGTATTTTATAAATACTTTTTAGGATAAGGGTGACAAGCGTGCACACAGTCTACCTGATGGTAAGTGGTTGCTGTGGCACATAGACATCTACATCTATCCTCGTTTGGGAATCTAAAAGCAGATGTGTTATCAGCCGTGAGGACTTAGATGGATTGCCTCTTTTCCAGTAAAAGAGGCCTCTGGTTCTCTACACTCACCCAGCAGCAATAAGCTGCTATTTTATTTATTTTACTCACTTATTTTTTGGTATAGATTTTAATTTTTTTTTATTTAATAAACTTTTAATGATTTCTTATATTTACGCGAACACTACACATTTAAATAAAACTAATTTTACGGATTTTATCGCGTATATTAACTTATTTTACTTTCCCGACGTTTCAAGCACTTTACAGCACCCATGGTCACGGGGGGGACTGAGGTGTATGACGTCCCAATGTCATAGTTAACCACGGCTACCTCCAGATTAAAAATTATTAATTTTTGTTCCGATCTACGCAGTATGAACTAACAGTATCATGAAGTCTTGCAGTTGTATGCTTGGGTTGGGATTTAATTTTATTAATTATGGGATCCCAAGCAGATGGTAGCACCCAGCCATCTTCTCTATTGAAATTAGGATGTTTTTTGATTTCAATAGCCTCGCGAATCATCCTTGGAAGGAATCGGTGTTCTTTAGCGAGGATTTGTGGTCTATCAAATCTAATGTAGTGACGGGGGCGATCCTGTACGTGTTCACAGACTGCAGACTTCCCGGAGCGTCTATTCTTCACATCAGCTATGTGTTCTTTAACGCGGGTTTTTATGGATCTTTTAGTTTGTCCTATATAAGAGAGACCACATTCACAATCCAGCTTGTACACTCCTGCATCTTGCAGAGGAATATTACACTTGACTGATGGTAAAAACTGACTAATCTTCTTCGGCGGCTTGAAATATGTTTTAATGGAAGCACGCTTCAAGATGTAGCCAATCTTGTCAGTGACACCTCTGACATATGGCAGTACAGCAGGCACTCGCTCGACTGTGGCCGGCTTCACTCGTTCACTGTGACGTAGGCGCGGGACCCGAAGCTTATTGTCGTGCAAAACTTGCTTGACGTGTTGGAGCTCGGCGGCCAGGTGTTTACTGTCACAGATCCCTCGTGCTCTCTGAAACAAAGATTTACCCACGGTAGCTAACTGTGAAGGATGGTGGTGAGAATCACCGTTTAAATATCTATCTGTATGGGTCTTTTTTCTATACACAGTGTGGCTCAAGGTGTTATCAGGATTCCGAATTACTAACACATCTAGAAAAGCTAAAGAATTGTTTGCCTCTAACTCCATTGTGAACTGAATTTTAGAATTTAAGGAGTTAAGATGGTCTAAAAATGCAGTTACTTTATCTAAAGGTAGAATTGTGAAAGTGTCGTCTACGTACCGCTTGTAGAATCTTGGCTTTATGGGAGAAGTAAGCAGGGCTTTCTCCTCAAAGTCCTCCATGAATATATCGGCAACAATGGGAGATACAGGTGAGCCCATCGCCACACCATCTACTTGCTTGTAGAACTCCTCCTTCCACAATAGGTAGCCAGATGTAAGGCAGTGTCTGAGTAATACTGCATATTCTACGGGCATGTTATTTTCCTCTAGCCTTCTAGTAACAATTGAGATACGTCAAGACATTTCGTCTATGTTACGTCGAAGTTCAGCGCCAAAACCGAATCTACCTAAAGACGAATTCAAAGCGTTGACTAACCTACGCAATAAACCAGAACTCACGATTCTCCGCGCAGATAAGGGAAATGCCACGGTAGTTATGGATACGTCAGATTATAATTCTAAAATACAAGAACTTTTGTCGGATGCAAGTACGTATAAAAAGGTTAAAAATGACCCAACAAATAACACACTTAAAACAACTAGTGATCTCATAAAGAAACACTCCGAAAAATTAAATCTAGACGTAAAATCGATAATACCTACGTGTGCTAAACCACTGAAGTTGTATGGGTTACCAAAAATACACAAGCCCAATGCTCCACTACGTCCTATAGTGAGCCAAATCGATTCACCAACTTACAGATTGGCTCAACACTTAGCGAATATACTCTCACCGCTCAAGGGACATACAAGAGCACACACAAAGGATTCCTACCAATTTGTCAGCGAGATTAAAGACCTACATCTGGCAGACAATGAAACTATGGTGAGTTTTGATGTGCAGTCTCTGTTCACATGCCTACCTGTTGAAGACTGCATCTCAATTGTTACTAGAAGGCTAGAGGAAAATAACATGCCCGTAGAATATGCAGTATTACTCAGACACTGCCTTACATCTGGCTACCTATTGTGGAAGGAGGAGTTCTACAAGCAAGTAGATGGTGTGGCGATGGGCTCACCTGTATCTCCCATTGTTGCCGATATATTCATGGAGGACTTTGAGGAGAAAGCCCTGCTTACTTCTCCCATAAAGCCAAGATTCTACAAGCGGTACGTAGACGACACTTTCACAATTCTACCTTTAGATAAAGTAACTGCATTTTTAGACCATCTTAACTCCTTAAATTCTAAAATTCAGTTCACAATGGAGTTAGAGGCAAACAATTCTTTAGCTTTTCTAGATGTGTTAGTAATTCGGAATCCTGATAACACCTTGAGCCACACTGTGTATAGAAAAAAGACCCATACAGATAGATATTTAAACGGTGATTCTCACCACCATCCTTCACAGTTAGCTACCGTGGGTAAATCTTTGTTTCAGAGAGCACGAGGGATCTGTGACAGTAAACACCTGGCCGCCGAGCTCCAACACGTCAAGCAAGTTTTGCACGACAATAAGCTTCGGGTCCCGCGCCTACGTCACAGTGAACGAGTGAAGCCGGCCACAGTCGAGCGAGTGCCTGCTGTACTGCCATATGTCAGAGGTGTCACTGACAAGATTGGCTACATCTTGAAGCGTGCTTCCATTAAAACATATTTCAAGCCGCCGAAGAAGATTAGTCAGTTTTTACCATCAGTCAAGTGTAATATTCCTCTGCAAGATGCAGGAGTGTACAAGCTGGATTGTGAATGTGGTCTCTCTTATATAGGACAAACTAAAAGATCCATAAAAACCCGCGTTAAAGAACACATAGCTGATGTGAAGAATAGACGCTCCGGGAAGTCTGCAGTCTGTGAACACGTACAGGATCGCCCCCGTCACTACATTAGATTTGATAGACCACAAATCCTCGCTAAAGAACACCGATTCCTTCCAAGGATGATTCGCGAGGCTATTGAAATCAAAAAACATCCTAATTTCAATAGAGAAGATGGCTGGGTGCTACCATCTGCTTGGGATCCCATAATTAATAAAATTAAATCCCAACCCAAGCATACAACTGCAAGACTTCATGATACTGTTAGTTCATACTGCGTAGATCGGAACAAAAATTAATAATTTTTAATCTGGAGGTAGCCGTGGTTAACTATGACATTGGGACGTCATACACCTCAGTCCCCCCCGTGACCATGGGTGCTGTAAAGTGCTTGAAACGTCGGGAAAGTAAAATAAGTTAATATACGCGATAAAATCCGTAAAATTAGTTTTATTTAATAAACTTTTGTTGATTATTAGTTAAAAAATAACTGGAATCATCATTTATTATAAATTTATTACAGCCCGTCACATGTCAACTGTTGAACATAGGCCTCCTCCAAGGAAGGACTTCCTGCGCGTCTTACCAGGTTGTCGCAGTGGGGTTACTTTTCGCTTAGGTTGTGGGTTCTTCGAGCTAGTATATGGATGGGCGATTGCTACTTATGAGCCGGCAATTCAACCTACCTTGTAGAAGCCGAACTTAACTTCAGTAATAGATAGTAAAAGGATAAGCCGTGTAGTGGCGCCTTAAGAGTATCCAGTTACCCATATCATCCCGTGGCTGACGTAAGAAGTGACAGAGTGAAATGAAACAGGACATGAGCAGCAGCATCTTTAACAAATTAATAAAAAAACTGCGGCTGCCAGTCCGCCTGCCAAGTGTGCCAACTATAGCAGATATCAGATATGCAGTAATTCACGAGGAGGCCGATGTTCGGTTTTGGACTTTTAGATAGGCTGTAATGAATGAATGATAATGAAGAAATTAGTATGAAAGTCTCGCTGCTGGGGTACCCGATAAAAAAAAAAAAACATAATATGCAATTCAAGTCAGAATAGGACTGCCTTGGCGCCATATTATGATGTCACAGCTGTCAATTCAAACCAATTACGTAAAGTTAGCAAAACAGATATTTTTTAAATATTATTTATTTACACATATAAATAAAAGAACCACGAAAGAAACAGTTTTAATCGGATTCATGCACTTCAATTCCGCTCATCTTTGCATCACGTTTTTTTTTCTTTTTGTTCTTTTTCAAAAAATACTAGTAACGCTGTTAAACATTACTAATATTTCCTTTAACCACTTCTGGTAAGCTTAAAATGATTGTGTTAGAAGTGGTTCACGACAGTAGTCGAATGGTGGATTCGAACCCACGACCTTTCGAGTTTGCGGTCCGCGGCCTGCCATTAGGCTACTGACGCTTTAAATCACTGTCTGAGTAGTCATCGTCATCATCATCATCACCACTGCTCAAATAAATAGAACATGTATTTATGTAGGTATGTTTTTAAAATATTCTACTGTCAGTTACTTAAAAGAAAGTACTCGTGTTTCTGATAAAACATTGCCGGTATTAATCTTTGATTTGTTTGACGTGGTTTCTTTCTACACTCGTCACTTTAATTAAATCAATTGCTTCTAGTCTAATGCTCTAATTTGGCTTTCTAACTGTTGAACATTTTTGTCTTATGCTCAATCAAGTGCCAGATATATTTACTTGGATTGAAATCGCAATAGTAGAGGAGCAGCCTCAAAACTTCGAAACTATGGGACTTAAAAATATTCTCTATGACATTGTTTTTTTGGCAGTTTGTGGCCTTTTTATCAAAACGTAGAGTTCCGCTTTTGTAAAATGTACCTAATATTCAATATTCTTTTCTCTCAACGTTGACTGAATTTCTGCTGTTTTCGAGTTCATATTTAGGGGCTTAGAGACTTCTATGTTATGGTGGATTCATGTCCTCTTTGATTTTTGACGAAATATTGCCAATAATGAAAATATAAAAAAATAGTTTTAAATCATTTTTAAAACTAATTATGACTTCAATAGATTTGGTAATGTTAAGACTGATCCCATTCTCTGTCGCTGTACTCAAACGAGTACAGTTGTTTAAAAATGAATTGACTAAATATGTGAGGGTATGTTATTTATTATTTTAATAAATTAAATAGAGGGTAGACTCATTTTTTTTTTGAGTCGTGCAAATTGAAGGTATTTCTAAAATATGTGTCATTTGGAGCAACTGGATTTCATGTTATTGGACTAGCGTGCAAGTGAGTAGTATTTTTATTATATTTTATTATTATTATTAGTGTAAATGTTGTTTTTTGTAATAATTGTGATAAGATATAGAGTAATCTATAATGTGAGTTACAAAATTAGAAACAATTATTGTTTATTACTAACTTTAGATGAAGATTTTTACTGATGTACTCAGTTGAGTACACTGGTCACTTCAATAGATAAAAGTTACAACTTTGTTTCAGTTTACCAACAATGAGTCGCAAGATGTTTTACGGTTCAAATAGCTTTATAGGACTTGAGGAAGCAATTGAAGCAGTCACAGCAGATAGTGATGATGACCGTGCATATGATTTGGCGATAATACCACCTGATCCCAGTGTAGTGACTGACGAAGAGGAAGGGTCTGATGAAGAGGAAGGGTCTGATGAAGATATGGTGACATATACGTTGCCACGAGATGTGCCCGGAAATATTGAGGTTTTGGTGCACGATGAAGATACTTTGTTGAGTGACTATGATTCCAGTGACGAAGAACCATTGGCTTCAAAACGAGTTCGTCGACAGCCTAACATTGAGCAGCGGCAGCAAACTCCAGCCTGGAGAAAATGTTTACCATCATATACTTTTGGCCATCAGCATACGTCTGAGGTGCAAGATAAACAGAATGCTATAAAGGAACAGCTAAAAGACCAAAATCCTGTACAGATTTTTGAAAAAATACTGGATGAAGAAGTATTACAGCTCATATTATGTAATAGTATTTTATACGCTAATCAAAACAATATACACTCTTTTCAACTTGATTTACCAGACCTAAAAAAGTTCATTGGTATTTTCATTTTGTCGGGATATCACAAATTGCCTCGGGAAGCATTATATTGGTCTCTGGATGAGGACGTCGGAGTTGCGCTAGTTTCAAGAGCAATGTCGAGGAATAAATTTCGTGAAATAAAAAGATATCTTCATCTTGTGAATAACGATGAAGCATCAAATTCCAGAGATAAAATGTTCAAAATTAGATCCCTAGCAGACATACTGATGACCAAATTCAATCAATGGGGTGTATTTCATGAAAATATTTCAATTGATGAGTCGATGGTCAAATATTATGGACACCACCCCAGTAAGCAATTTATACGAGGCAAGCCAGTGCGTTTTGGATATAAGAACTGGGTTGCTGCAAGTTTCACTGGGTACTGCTACAAATTTGATTTTTACTGTGGAAAATCACTTTATTCTTCTGACGAACCTTTGGGTACCAGAGTTGTGAAGTCTCTGTTGTCAAAATTGGATACCGACCCAAAAAATCACAAAGTATTTTTTGACAACTTTTTCACTAGCTGTAATCTTTTGTTTGATTTAAGAAATCTGGGATACTGCGCTGGAACAGTTCGTGAGAATCGCACTAAAAAGTGCCCATTGGCAGCCATTAAGGAGATGAAGAAGAAAGAGAGAGCGGCTTTTGATTACAGTTTCGATATAAATAATGAACTGTTGTTGGTCAGATGGAAAGACAATAGTGTCTGCACGATAGCTACTAACTATGATTACTTTGAACCAATGGGCACGGTCAAAAGATGGTGCCCAGAAATGAGACAGAAAACCGATGTAAGGATTCCGCTTTTATTTGAAAACTACAATAAAGGTATGGGTGGAGTCGATGAGCTTGATCAGTCCATATCATTATACAGGATCGGGAATCATGGCAAAAAGAGGTGGTGGGTTTTATTTACATACTTGTTGGACATGGCCGTTTCAAACTCTTGGCGTTTACATGTTATGAGCAAGGATGACCCTATGGATCAACTCTTGTTTCGACGTAGTCTTGCCAGATACTATTTGCGACAAGAAACTCTAAAAAGAGCTAGACCATCTTCTTCTTTGATCGAAGGATTGCCTCAAGATGGTTCAAGCCACTACCCAAGGAAGCTTGAAAAGCAATTACGGTGCGTCATTTGCCATGCAAGGGTCCGATGGGAATGCAAGAAGTGTTTGAAAACACTCTGCGTTGAAAAGTCATGCTTCGAAAAATTTCACACATAAGTGGCCGCTGTACTCAAACAAGTACACCCCTGAAAAAGTATAAAAAAATAATAAAAAATTTTTTTTGTTTAATTTTATGTTTGCTAGTCCTGCCTAGATTAACAAAATAAATATTTTTTTAATCTAGGATCGTGACACTTGGCGATCTGTTCTCTCTGGCTACCCCGTCAGGTATTGTGCGTAAAGATAAGTAATTAAGTATGACTATAATTTATTTTTATTTAAATTTGTGCCCGATAACCTAATAGGCTACCCGAAGGTCTTAGTGCAGTGTGTGCAGTCCTTAGAAACTTGCAATCAACTTTTAATATAAACAGCTGTAGATGCGTTGTCACCTCTGAAGACTAAGATGGAATGCCTTGTTTTGTAACGATTCTTTTCAGAACAAACTTTTCTTTAAATGAGGAAATTTCTTAAAATTTTAACAGTGGTAGAGCCACGTGGCAGCTTTAGCTGTCGCACGGATGGGCCGGCTCGAACCGGGGTGGTACCACGACCTCACAGAAAACCAGCGTGAAGTAAAGGTTTACCTCTGCGTTTCGCTTGGTGAGTGCAGGTGGCCGGAGGCCCTTTTTACTGGAAATGAGGCATTCCCTCTTAGTCCTCACGTGTGGCAACGCATTTACATTTTGATTTGTAATAGAGGATAGATGTAGATGTCTATGGGCCGCAGCAACCACTTACCATCAGGTGGACAGTGTGCTCGTTTGTCACCCTTATCCTATAAAAAAAATGAGGAACTGAGGTCTATTAAATCCACTGTTTTTCTTGGTATCACTTTCGACACAAAGCCTCAATGGGGACCACGTGTATCCAAACTAGCAAGAAGATTGAGCTCTGCAGCTTATGCTGTAAATAAGATCTCACTAGCGTCGAGACAGTTAGATTACTTTATTTCAGTTATTTCTATAGCATTATGTCTTATGGGATTTCGCTATAAGGAAATGCGGCTGATTTAGAATCTATTTTTGTATTGCACCGCATTTGCTTTTAGAAGAGACAGTCAGAGAAAAATGTTAGGAAATAAATATATTAACTTTGGCCTTTCAGTATAATATTAGCGAAAATTAAATGTATGTTCACAGATACAAAATTACCTAGTTTAAATAAAAAAGTGATGTACACTTTGTAAACACTAGCAACAAACGCAAGCTAGTGAAACCAGTTTTTCGGCTTTAAAAAGTCAGTAATTCTTTCATGGAGCAATGTATACGCTATTACAACAAAGTCCCAGAAAATATACAAGATCTCTCTATTACCAAGTTTAGATATTTTATTAAGCGAAAACTGTATAAAAAAAGGTTCTTATAATATAAATGAATACATGGTTGACAATAACCACTAGGAATGAGCGGCAGGGCCGATCTAGGGAGCAAGGAAGGTCTTGGGCTCCTGCCGCCCTGCCGCAGGGCCGACTTAAAAAATTGCCCATGCTTGCCTACACACATCACAATTAAGGAGGCAATTAAGGGTCATCCCTACACCCTAGATTCATTCACTCCTACACCCTAGATTGATTATGGATATTATGAAGTAAAACCAAATAGTGCCTAAATTAGAACAAGTTATGGTACGTCAGCTTACACAGACCTTGCCTCAAGCTTTTGCGCGGTACTGTAATAAAAAGCTCAAAGAATAAAAGAAGCGTTTACACCCGTTCCCTTTGATGTTACTCATTATTCTCTATTTCTGTATAAGGAGCTTCCGCGCTTTATATTCCATAATTTAGTCTTGTATTTTATAAATACTTTTTAGGATAAGGGTGACAAGCGTGCACACAGTCTACCTGATGGTAAGTGGTTGCTGTGGCACATAGACATCTACATCTATCCTCGTTTGGGAATCTAAAAGCAGATGTGTTATCAGCCGTGAGGACTTAGATGGATTGCCTCTTTTCCAGTAAAAGAGGCCTCTGGTTCTCTACACTCACCCAGCAGCAATAAGCTGCTATTTTATTTAATTTACTCACTTATTTTTTGGTATAGATTTTAATTTTTTTTTATTTAATAAACTTTTAATGATTTCTTATATTTACGCGAACACTACACATTTAAATAAAACTAATTTTACGGATTTTATCGCGTATATTAACTTATTTTACTTTCCCGACGTTTCAAGCACTTTACAGCACCCATGGTCACGGGGGGGACTGAGGTGTATGACGTCCCAATGTCATAGTTAACCACGGCTACCTCCAGATTAAAAATTATTAATTTTTGTTCCGATCTACGCAGTATGAACTAACAGTATCATGAAGTCTTGCAGTTGTATGCTTGGGTTGGGATTTAATTTTATTAATTATGGGATCCCAAGCAGATGGTAGCACCCAGCCATCATCTCTATTGAAATTAGGATGTTTTTTGATTTCAATAGCCTCGCGAATCATCCTTGGAAGGAATCGGTGTTCTTTAGCGAGGATTTGTGGTCTATCAAATCTAATGTAGTGACGGGGGCGATCCTGTACGTGTTCACAGACTGCAGACTTCCCGGAGCGTCTATTCTTCACATCAGCTATGTGTTCTTTAACGCGGGTTTTTATGGATCTTTTAGTTTGTCCTATATAAGAGAGACCACATTCACAATCCAGCTTGTACACTCCTGCATCTTGCAGAGGAATATTACACTTGACTGATGGTAAAAACTGACTAATCTTCTTCGGCGGCTTGAAATATGTTTTAATGGAAGCACGCTTCAAGATGTAGCCAATCTTGTCAGTGACACCTCTGACATATGGCAGTACAGCAGGCACTCGCTCGACTGTGGCCGGCTTCACTCGTTCACTGTGACGTAGGCGCGGGACCCGAAGCTTATTGTCGTGCAAAACTTGCTTGACGTGTTGGAGCTCGGCGGCCAGGTGTTTACTGTCACAGATCCCTCGTGCTCTCTGAAACAAAGATTTACCCACGGTAGCTAACTGTGAAGGATGGTGGTGAGAATCACCGTTTAAATATCTATCTGTATGGGTCTTTTTTCTATACACAGTGTGGCTCAAGGTGTTATCAGGATTCCGAATTACTAACACATCTAGAAAAGCTAAAGAATTGTTTGCCTCTAACTCCATTGTGAACTGAATTTTAGAATTTAAGGAGTTAAGATGGTCTAAAAATGCAGTTACTTTATCTAAAGGTAGAATTGTGAAAGTGTCGTCTACGTACCGCTTGTAGAATCTTGGCTTTATGGGAGAAGTAAGCAGGGCTTTCTCCTCAAAGTCCTCCATGAATATATCGGCAACAATGGGAGATACAGGTGAGCCCATCGCCACACCATCTACTTGCTTGTAGAACTCCTCCTTCCACAATAGGTAGCCAGATGTAAGGCAGTGTCTGAGTAATACTGCATATTCTACGGGCATGTTATTTTCCTCTAGCCTTCTAGTAACAATTGAGATACGTCAAGACATTTCGTCTATGTTACGTCGAAGTTCAGCGCCAAAACCGAATCTACCTAAAGACGAATTCAAAGCGTTGACTAACCTACGCAATAAACCAGAACTCACGATTCTCCGCGCAGATAAGGGAAATGCCACGGTAGTTATGGATACGTCAGATTATAATTCTAAAATACAAGAACTTTTGTCGGATGCAAGTACGTATAAAAAGGTTAAAAATGACCCAACAAATAACACACTTAAAACAACTAGTGATCTCATAAAGAAACACTCCGAAAAATTAAATATAGACGTAAAATCGATAATACCTACGTGTGCTAAACCACTGAAGTTGTATGGGTTACCAAAAATACACAAGCCCAATGCTCCACTACGTCCTATAGTGAGCCAAATCGATTCACCAACTTACAGATTGGCTCAACACTTAGCGAATATACTCTCACCGCTCAAGGGACATACAAGAGCACACACAAAGGATTCCTACCAATTTGTCAGCGAGATTAAAGACCTACATCTGGCAGACAATGAAACTATGGTGAGTTTTGATGTGCAGTCTCTGTTCACATGCCTACCTGTTGAAGACTGCATCTCAATTGTTACTAGAAGGCTAGAGGAAAATAACATGCCCGTAGAATATGCAGTATTACTCAGACACTGCCTTACATCTGGCTACCTATTGTGGAAGGAGGAGTTCTACAAGCAAGTAGATGGTGTGGCGATGGGCTCACCTGTATCTCCCATTGTTGCCGATATATTCATGGAGGACTTTGAGGAGAAAGCCCTGCTTACTTCTCCCATAAAGCCAAGATTCTACAAGCGGTACGTAGACGACACTTTCACAATTCTACCTTTAGATAAAGTAACTGCATTTTTAGACCATCTTAACTCCTTAAATTCTAAAATTCAGTTCACAATGGAGTTAGAGGCAAACAATTCTTTAGCTTTTCTAGATGTGTTAGTAATTCGGAATCCTGATAACACCTTGAGCCACACTGTGTATAGAAAAAAGACCCATACAGATAGATATTTAAACGGTGATTCTCACCACCATCCTTCACAGTTAGCTACCGTGGGTAAATCTTTGTTTCAGAGAGCACGAGGGATCTGTGACAGTAAACACCTGGCCGCCGAGCTCCAACACGTCAAGCAAGTTTTGCACGACAATAAGCTTCGGGTCCCGCGCCTACGTCACAGTGAACGAGTGAAGCCGGCCACAGTCGAGCGAGTGCCTGCTGTACTGCCATATGTCAGAGGTGTCACTGACAAGATTGGCTACATCTTGAAGCGTGCTTCCATTAAAACATATTTCAAGCCGCCGAAGAAGATTAGTCAGTTTTTACCATCAGTCAAGTGTAATATTCCTCTGCAAGATGCAGGAGTGTACAAGCTGGATTGTGAATGTGGTCTCTCTTATATAGGACAAACTAAAAGATCCATAAAAACCCGCGTTAAAGAACACATAGCTGATGTGAAGAATAGACGCTCCGGGAAGTCTGCAGTCTGTGAACACGTACAGGATCGCCCCCGTCACTACATTAGATTTGATAGACCACAAATCCTCGCTAAAGAACACCGATTCCTTCCAAGGATGATTCGCGAGGCTATTGAAATCAAAAAATATCCTAATTTCAATAGAGAAGATGGCTGGGTGCTACCATCTGCTTGGGATCCCATAATTAATAAAATTAAATCCCAACCCAAGCATACAACTGCAAGACTTCATGATACTGTTAGTTCATACTGCGTAGATCGGAACAAAAATTAATAATTTTTAATCTGGAGGTAGCCGTGGTTAACTATGACATTGGGACGTCATACACCTCAGTCCCCCCCGTGACCATGGGTGCTGTAAAGTGCTTGAAACGTCGGGAAAGTAAAATAAGTTAATATACGCGATAAAATCCGTAAAATTAGTTTTATTTAATAAACTTTTGTTGATTATTAGTTAAAAAATAACTGGAATCATCATTTATTATAAATTTATTACAGCCCGTCACATGTCAACTGTTGAACATAGGCCTCCTCCAAGGAAGGACTTCCTGCGCGTCTTACCAGGTTGTCGCAGTGGGGTTACTTTTCGCTTAGGTTGTGGGTTCTTCGAGCTAGTATATGGATGGGCGATTGCTACTTATGAGCCGGCAATTCAACCTACCTTGTAGAAGCCGAACTTAACTTCAGTAATAGATAGTAAAAGGATAAGCCGTGTAGTGGCGCCTTAAGAGTATCCAGTTACCCATATCATCCCGTGGCTGACGTAAGAAGTGACAGAGTGAAATGAAACAGGACATGAGCAGCAGCATCTTTAACAAATTAATAAAAAAACTGCGGCTGCCAGTCCGCCTGCCAAGTGTGCCAACTATAGCAGATATCAGATATGCAGTAATTCACGAGGAGGCCGATGTTCGGTTTTGGACTTTTAGATAGGCTGTAATGAATGAATGATAATGAAGAAATTAGTATGAAAGTCTCGCTGCTGGGGTACCCGATAAAAAAAAAAAACATAATATGCAATTCAAGTCAGAATAGGACTGCCTTGGCGCCATATTATGATGTCACAGCTGTCAATTCAAACCAATTACGTAAAGTTAGCAAAACAGATATTTTTTAAATATTATTTATTTACACATATAAATAAAAGAACCACGAAAGAAACAGTTTTAATCGGATTCATGCACTTCAATTCCGCTCATCTTTGCATCACGTTTTTTTTTCTTTTTGTTCTTTTTCAAAAAATACTAGTAACGCTGTTAAACATTACTAATATTTCCTTTAACCACTTCTGGTAAGCTTAAAATGATTGTGTTAGAAGTGGTTCACGACAGTAGTCGAATGGTGGATTCGAACCCACGACCTTTCGAGTTTGCGGTCCGCGGCCTGCCATTAGGCTACTGACGCTTTAAATCACTGTCTGAGTAGTCATCGTCATCATCATCATCACCACTGCTCAAATAAATAGAACATGTATTTATGTAGGTATGTTTTTAAAATATTCTACTGTCAGTTACTTAAAAGAAAGTACTCGTGTTTCTGATAAAACATTGCCGGTATTAATCTTTGATTTGTTTGACGTGGTTTCTTTCTACACTCGTCACTTTAATTAAATCAATTGCTTCTAGTCTAATGCTCTAATTTGGCTTTCTAACTGTTGAACATTTTTGTCTTATGCTCAATCAAGTGCCAGATATATTTACTTGGATTGAAATCGCAATAGTAGAGGAGCAGCCTCAAAACTTCGAAACTATGGGACTTAAAAATATTCTCTATGACATTGTTTTTTTGGCAGTTTGTGGCCTTTTTATCAAAACGTAGAGTTCCGCTTTTGTAAAATGTACCTAATATTCAATATTCTTTTCTCTCAACGTTGACTGAATTTCTGCTGTTTTCGAGTTCATATTTAGGGGCTTAGAGACTTCTATGTTATGGTGGATTCATGTCCTCTTTGATTTTTGACGAAATATTGCCAATAATGAAAATATAAAAAAATAGTTTTAAATCATTTTTAAAACTAATTATGACTTCAATAGATTTGGTAATGTTAAGACTGATCCCATTCTCTGTCGCTGTACTCAAACGAGTACAGTTGTTTAAAAATGAATTGACTAAATATGTGAGGGTATGTTATTTATTATTTTAATAAATTAAATAGAGGGTAGACTCATTTTTTTTTTGAGTCGTGCAAATTGAAGGTATTTCTAAAATATGTGTCATTTGGAGCAACTGGATTTCATGTTATTGGACTAGCGTGCAAGTGAGTAGTATTTTTATTATATTTTATTATTATTATTAGTGTAAATGTTGTTTTTTGTAATAATTGTGATAAGATATAGAGTAATCTATAATGTGAGTTACAAAATTAGAAACAATTATTGTTTATTACTAACTTTAGATGAAGATTTTTACTGATGTACTCAGTTGAGTACACTGGTCACTTCAATAGATAAAAGTTACAACTTTGTTTCAGTTTACCAACAATGAGTCGCAAGATGTTTTACGGTTCAAATAGCTTTATAGGACTTGAGGAAGCAATTGAAGCAGTCACAGCAGATAGTGATGATGACCGTGCATATGATTTGGCGATAATACCACCTGATCCCAGTGTAGTGACTGACGAAGAGGAAGGGTCTGATGAAGAGGAAGGGTCTGATGAAGATATGGTGACATATACGTTGCCACGAGATGTGCCCGGAAATATTGAGGTTTTGGTGCACGATGAAGATACTTTGTTGAGTGACTATGATTCCAGTGACGAAGAACCATTGGCTTCAAAACGAGTTCGTCGACAGCCTAACATTGAGCAGCGGCAGCAAACTCCAGCCTGGAGAAAATGTTTACCATCATATACTTTTGGCCATCAGCATACGTCTGAGGTGCAAGATAAACAGAATGCTATAAAGGAACAGCTAAAAGACCAAAATCCTGTACAGATTTTTGAAAAAATACTGGATGAAGAAGTATTACAGCTCATATTATGTAATAGTATTTTATACGCTAATCAAAACAATATACACTCTTTTCAACTTGATTTACCAGACCTAAAAAAGTTCATTGGTATTTTCATTTTGTCGGGATATCACAAATTGCCTCGGGAAGCATTATATTGGTCTCTGGATGAGGACGTCGGAGTTGCGCTAGTTTCAAGAGCAATGTCGAGGAATAAATTTCGTGAAATAAAAAGATATCTTCATCTTGTGAATAACGATGAAGCATCAAATTCCAGAGATAAAATGTTCAAAATTAGATCCCTAGCAGACATACTGATGACCAAATTCAATCAATGGGGTGTATTTCATGAAAATATTTCAATTGATGAGTCGATGGTCAAATATTATGGACACCACCCCAGTAA
Organism: Parnassius mnemosyne; assembly: GCA_963668995.1. Taxonomy (NCBI): domain Eukaryota; kingdom Metazoa; phylum Arthropoda; class Insecta; order Lepidoptera; family Papilionidae; genus Parnassius; species Parnassius mnemosyne. Next base: position 10,352,802 of record CAVLGL010000057.1, read on the forward strand.
GCAATTTATACGAGGCAAGCCAGTGCGTTTTGGATATAAGAACTGGGTTGCTGCAAGTTTCACTGGGTACTGCTACAAATTTGATTTTTACTGTGGAAAATCACTTTATTCTTCTGACGAACCTTTGGGTACCAGAGTTGTGAAGTCTCTGTTGTCAAAATTGGATACCGACCCAAAAAATCACAAAGTATTTTTTGACAACTTTTTCACTAGCTGTAATCTTTTGTTTGATTTAAGAAATCTGGGATACTGCGCTGGAACAGTTCGTGAGAATCGCACTAAAAAGTGCCCATTGGCAGCCATTAAGGAGATGAAGAAGAAAGAGAGAGCGGCTTTTGATTACAGTTTCGATATAAATAATGAACTGTTGTTGGTCAGATGGAAAGACAATAGTGTCTGCACGATAGCTACTAACTATGATTACTTTGAACCAATGGGCACGGTAAAAAGATGGTGCCCAGAAATGAGACAGAAAACCGATGTAAGGATTCCGCTTTTATTTGAAAACTACAATAAAGGTATGGGTGGAGTCGATGAGCTTGATCAGTCCATATCATTATACAGGATCGGGAATCATGGCAAAAAGAGGTGGTGGGTTTTATTTACATACTTGTTGGACATGGCCGTTTCAAACTCTTGGCGTTTACATGTTATGAGCAAGGATGACCCTATGGATCAACTCTTGTTTCGACGTAGTCTTGCCAGATACTATTTGCGACAAGAAACTCTAAAAAGAGCTAGACCATCTTCTTCTTTGATCGAAGGATTGCCTCAAGATGGTTCAAGCCACTACCCAAGGAAGCTTGAAAAGCAATTACGGTGCGTCATTTGCCATGCAAGGGTCCGATGGGAATGCAAGAAGTGTTTGAAAACACTCTGCGTTGAAAAGTCATGCTTCGAAAAATTTCACACATAAGTGGCCGCTGTACTCAAACAAGTACACCCCTGAAAAAGTATAAAAAAATAATAAAAAATTTTTTTTGTTTAATTTTATGTTTGCTAGTCCTGCCTAGATTAACAAAATAAATATTTTTCGTTAAAAACGTTTTTTATTTGATTTTGGCCACTAATGGGTAATAAATAAAAAAGTGGAAAATTAACTTTCAACAATCCTATTGTATTTGTAAAAAAATATATTTCAGCATACTGTATGATGGCCTATACTTATCGAAAGAAAATACTTCAAATTTTCCTCTCATTCCATTACTAATATCAGAAACGAAATATTAAGAGTTCATTATTTGGCAGCAGAACCCTAAAAAATACTTTTGTAATAGATCGAGACAGATAACGAGAGTTGCCGTTAAGTGTCGTAAGGTTGTTTAATGAAAATGTGAATTGGCATTGTTGAATTTCCGCACGTACACACATGTGTATTAAACGTGAACGCAGCTTAATTACATATGTGTCGCTTGTAGAAGTATATTTCCATTTCTTTTGATCCGACTGAAATGTAAATTGTCTACATATATTGAATTCTTCTGCTGAACTCCTCCTCAACGGCTGGACTTATTTTGATGAAATTTTGTGTGTGATCAAGTTGATTCACTTTTGACACAATTGAATTCGGTAGGTGGCGCTGTTGCCGAGATTCAGAAATCACCCTTGCGAAGCCGAGGCAGATCGCTGGTATTCTTATAATCCTTAAATATCCTAAAATATTTTCCTAATAATTTACCTATTATTACTAAACTATTTTTAAGATATTTGCAGTTTTGCATTACTGGCCATTCTAAATTAAAATAAGTTTTGTTTGGCTAAGAATTATAATTTCAAATTAATTTTATTTTAAAAACATGGATTTCTTTTTTCAAAATTAGTCTTTTGTTTATTGATTAGCGTTATGTTTTCATCGCATTTTAATATTTTTCGTCATCACGGAAACGTTAAAAAACGAGTAATTATGGAATATGAGTACCGTCGTAGCAGCAACGCGACACAAGCGGCATGCAACATGAACGACGTTTATGGAGCGAGTAATACGAACTAACGCACCTCCTGTTATTGGCTTGCCTGCTTTCGTTCTGGAAAATTCGACCCAATAAATGAACCCCGTGGTCGTCCGTGGCGATTTTGGAAGCTGACGATACTCAATCTACGGCTTAATTAGCAGCAGCTTTAGACGTTAGCATCAAAACAATATTGGTTTATTTGCATGAAATTGGCAAGGTAAAGAAACTTGACAAATGGTTGGCCCACAAACTTAATGATCGCCAGTGTGAAGTTCGCCTCGAGACGTGCCTTGCACAGCTCAACAGGCACACAAACGAAGGAATTTTGAACCGCATTGTTACCTGCGACAAAAAATGGATTCTGTTTGACAAGCGCAAGCGCTCATCAAGATGGTTGGATCCTGGTTCAACAACTAAATAATGCCCTACAAACGAATACTTACCTTTAGAAAAGTGATGGTCCTGTTTGGTGGTCTAGCGCTGGTGTGATTCTTCACAGCTTCTTACCAGTCGGGATGAGCATTGCTGCAGATGTGCACTGTGATAATTATGGAGAAGCTTGCACGTCTCCAACCAGCTGTGGTTAATCGCTCATCAGTGCAACCGCATCAGCAGCGGGGCTCCTGCACGATGAAGCGCGACCTTATAATGCACAGCAGACGGTCTCTAAGCTACAAGAGCTGGGGTAGGAAGCTCTCCGTCATCCACTGTACTCAACAGAATTTTGCGCCTGGAAACTTCTACTTTTCTAGAATTTGGATAACTTTTTGGCGGGAAAAAAAATCAATACCCGAGAGGCAGTTTAAAATACCTTTGAGAATTTGTTGCCTCCTATCCAGCTATTTTTTTCAAGAAGAGCATCGATAAATTGCCACTGTGTTGGAAAGGATGCATCCTTTCCTGAAATAAAAAATATAGAAAAAAATTACATTAAATTATTTCATAAAAAACGGCAATTTCATAGGTAAATACCTAGTATATTATTTTTTGCTCCATGATACGATACATATAGAACTTTATTCATAAAATATGCTAAACTGAAGTTTTTCATCCCGCTCACGTTCCGTGTGCATCACGTGGACGCTGTGAACAAGTCCACGATTTTCCTACGAGATATCATTTTTTATGTTTGTTTTACATATTTTGTATATCTTACTATTTCAGTAAAATGAAAAATATAAATTTTCAGTTAATTTCTTTTTTTTCGATTTGCACAATATGGGCTGGTGGATATTCTTACATCGCCACTACACGGTGTACAAGTACACAATTCCCATTACAGCCTATCAAAAGTTCACTGCTGAACATAGGACTCCCCCCTGGTCTGTCTCATATATTATCCCCCATATTTGTCACCGTTGCCGCGATTAGCAAGCAAGTTTTCAACTGCAGTTTTTTATTTAGCTGTTGTCAGCAAAATAGTGTTGTTCGTTTCCTGGTTCCGCTTTTTTCTGTTGTCTATTATCTCTAGAGACGATATGAGATAGTGGATAAACCGCCACCCAGTGTTACAATCCGTTACAATGTAACTAAAAATATGTACTATATTCCTAAGATAAGGGATCACATTAATTTTGTTTATCACTCAATGCTAATTAAATTTAGACAGATTTGACACCATAACTTTATTCCCCAAAGCAAGTCGTTAAAGGAGTTGAAATCCTAGAGCACTGTAATTTTGGCAGATTGCTCTAACTTTTTCTTTTGATTTAAGAAAATTCAAATTGTTCACAAACTAAGTCCACGAAAATTTACCCCAGAATCAAAGGTTGGGAACATCGAACCAAATTTGCAATTCAATGCTTTAAATTAGAAACGAACGAAACGAAACAATTTTACTATAAAATCTAATATAAAATATTTGCAGCTTTTAGGCTGTAGTAAAATTATTTCAACAAAAGTTTTAAACGGGGAGTCAGTAATTTGCAAAATTTTTTAGTAATTTGGAACGAAAATTGTAAACCATAATAAACATAAAAAAAATTAACAAACGACTCCAAAAAATAAAAATAATGTTTGAATTTTTTATTCCTTTTTGTGTTTGAAGTAAGTTTTTGAGGCAGTCATTTTCAAAAATTTTTAATATTTTGGAACGAAAATTGTATACCAAAATAAACTTAAAAATCAACAAAGGACTCCAAAAAGGAAAAATAATGTTTGTATTTTTGAATCTTTTTAGTTTATGAAGTCAGTTTTTACTTCGTTCAAAGTTTTTTTACCCCTTTTTTAAGGAATGTTACAAGATCGACGTAACAAATCTTTATCCACAATTTTTCCATAATGTTATAAGTGTAATTTTTTCTTAGTTTTTTGTGATATTACTCCGGAAGTCCTATTTGATAAAAGAAGAATCATTAAAATTGATTCATAAATAAAGAAGTTATGCCCAAATAAACATAAAAGAAATGAACAGACAAATTGAGAATCTCTTTCTTTTTAGAAGTCGCTTATAAACACTACATTCACTCTTGACTTAAAATCTGATAAATGTGGACATTTCATCAAATTACAAAGGATTCAACTAGGTACACTACTCTTTGCTTGCATATTGGTGAGGCTTCCATACAATACAGTACATTTCAATTAGACCACGGAAACATCATCATTGTGACGTAATTTTATGTGATATAAAATTACTATTGATACAATAAAAACCATACATTTGTGATTAATAACATAACATAAATATTCACGGCTGTTTGGCCGATAAATTTTCCGACTCTTTTTGACTCTGCCACTCACTTCTGCAACATACATTTTCTTTGTCACTCCGTCCTTATTTATTCTTACTACATGCCATATCACCGAGGCATTTCTTTCTTAATCCTGACAAACATTTTTGCTACACACTTTGATTTCATAGTAAAACTGAACAAAATTTAAATATCACAATATAAAATTAAATTATAAAATCATTATTCGTACATTCATAATACAATCATAAAATACAGTATTAAAATGAATTTATTTTTCTTACTTATAAACAGACTTCAAAAAGAAGGAGGTACTCAATTCGACTGTATGTTTTTGTGTGTGTTACCTCATAACTTTGATCTACATGAACCGATTTTGATGATTCTCATCGAAATCGGTTCACGTAGATCAAAGTTATGGATCAAGGGTATAAGAATTGAAAGCCAGCTTTCAAATAAAGAGCACCAGTGCTTCTTATGTAGTCCCATATAAATTTGATCAAGTTCTGACTAATAGTTTTTAAGTTTTTCTCAATAATATGTATTGAAGTCAGTTGTACAAAATTTTTAATTTTAAATTATTCTTACGTTATTTGTCTTAAGCCAAATCCTCTATAGAGGATGAAAACTAAAAGCAAAATCAAGTTCCGTAAGACTATTTGCTTTGTGATACTCTGTATATTTATTTCCAATCAAACAAAGGAATAAAGATCAAAAGAGAAGTCGGAATACGATTTTTTTTTTGTACGCAATATCGATGATTTAAATATGAAAAGCAGCTAATATACGCAGCTAATATAGGTAATGATGCCTTTATTTTGGCTAAAACGGTCATTTAAATATAACAGTTACAAAATACACTGAGATACAGGTTTATAGATTTATAGTATATATTTATAGTGAAATTAAGTGAAATATTATATCAGAAAGTTAACAAACCTCATTAATACTGCTGTAGATTAAATTATTTTGATATAATGAAAAGCGATCTTTATAATAAATGAGAATGTACCCTTTAACTAATACTATTAATCTTCTCAAACATAAGACGTTTGAATTTAATTAAAGGATTACTTAATATTTACTTCTATGTGTAATTGTTAATAATACAAAAGTTATTATTGTAGAAATTAATACTTCGGATTTTAATAGATACAAAGTGGTTTTTGTTTGCTTTCTCTGGCTCATTTAAATATTTATTATTTAGTGTTTGGGCATGGCAGAGATCCACTATAAACTTATTTTTTTTTGTCAAATTAATTTTTATTAGTGAATCTGGACAATGAACATGGTAAGTAAAATAAAATAAGAAAGGTTTAAACGTATACGACTATTTATTAGCGATGGAAGATTATATACTTGTTAAACATTCATGATGAATTTGGATTCATTCGATGGATGCAGGTAACTCAGGACCGTATTATGTGGCATTCCTTGAGCGAGGCCTATGTCCAGTAGTGGACCTGTGAAGGGCTGTAATGATGAAGATAATGATGATGAAGGATTCTCAACTCATCATTTTTGTAATTTAAGATATTAATAAGCTTATTTTTTTTTCAATTCTATCGCTGTACCAATAGACCAATAGGTTCAAACATTCTTGATTCTCTTCTATTCTTATGTTAGAGCCAAATTTCACGCATTTTTGAGGCTATTTCCTGTGCCTGGTCGCAGTATTTTGTATCTGGTATATACAAGACGTATGAGGAAGTTTAAGGTCGCTCAGAGATATCTGTATCTATGTTATCCGCTGTAGAACCGAAATATTCCAACTGAAATAGTGAAACAGGTTAGTAAGCTGGCCTGGCATTGGACCGGCCATATACGAGTATTACGACGAACAGACAACTAATGGTGGAGCATAGACGGCTCTCAACTAGATGAAGTTACGACCTAATTCGATATTCCTGCATGTCTTCTCTACAGATGCAGTTTTTTTTTTATAGAATAAGGGTGACAAACGAGCACACATTCCACCTGATGGTAAGTGGTTGCTGTGATCCATAGACATCTACATCTATCTTCGTTCGCGAATTAAAATGCAGATGCGTTGTCATCCGTGAGGACTAAGATGGAATGCCTCTGTTCCAGTAAAAAGGGTCTCCGGTTCTCTACACTCACCATACGAAACACAGCAGCATTAAGCTGCTATTTTACGCTGGTATTCTGTGAGAGCGTGGTCCTTCCCTAGTCGAACCGTCTTATTCGTGCTACAACTATACTACATATATATTATGTATGTAACTATACTAAATATAAATATGTATTAATATAGCTGCAGCATGGCTCTACCACGTATAAAAGGCTAAAGACTGTGACTTTTGGCATTACTTAGGGCAATCCTTTGTTTTTATTGTATTGTATATCTTTGTATTGGATTTCTGCAATGCTGATGATGATGATATACAAGATGATATGCCATGCATCGGAAGCCATTAGATCTTTTTGATTATTTCGCTAATCATCTTTTATGTTACAAAACCAAAGGGGATGATGGATTCCAACGAAGAGATGGGCAGCAGCGTCTACCTAATAGCAACTAAAATTTATAACTGCGGTTTTCAACTTACCTGCTAAGCGTGGTAACTATGACATCCCCCCTATAAGGCAATATGTGGGGGGGGGGCGCCGATGGTTTGGCTGCCGAGTAGACAAGATATGCTGCTAACGGTAACAGTAACAGAAAAAGTCAAAACCAAAACAATTATTTGTGGACCATACTAATACTGTACCTACTGTGCAGGATTCGAATGGACGGCACGCAGTGGCGTAACAAAAACCAAAACAACAGCCTGCTACTGTGCTACCGATGCGCATATGTTATATGATTGTTGTGCGAATTTTACGAAAATATATATTTACCAGGAAAACTGTTTTTCTTTTGATCATTCCTCTTTTTGAGAATAATAGAAATAATAAATGAGATATTTATCACAAAGCGTAGACAGCTGTCGTCTGCAGCCTAGCACTGGATTCTTGCAAAAAGGCAATGCCTTTTCAATGATTCACAGTCAAAAAGTAAAATAAAGTGACATCCTATAGCACACTTTTGCGTATTTCTGTCACCAAAAAACAATACTTGTTAAAGGGAATGCAGAGTATCAGATGTAGGATATTGTTTTTAAAAAGTTACCCCCACACTAGAATTTTATCTTGTATCATGTAAGCAGTTTACATGTGTATAATTATAATTGCACGAGGACAAACATCCAGACCCAGGACAATTATTTGTAGGCCATACAAATACTTGTTCAGTGTGGGATTATAACTCGCGGCCCTCAGCGCTGCAACAATATGCTAAGCTACTGCGCCACGGAGTCGTCAAATAATTTAGGAACTATCGTATTTTGGAAGGAAGAGTGTATGCTGTGGCATAGACACAGAAGCGTTGACACCCCTCAGAACTAAAAAGAAATGCTTTGTTACGAGAGAACAAGGTTTCCAGTTCTCGTCACTTACCATACGAAATACAGGAGTGGTGCTATTTAACGCTGGTATTCTGAACGATCCTAGCCCGGTTGAGCGGACCCATTCGTGTTCCAACCATAATACGCTGAAGCCTTAAGCCATAAAACCATTTATAAACATTTTAAATATTTCGCTTCTGTAATATTTTAATTATAAACGGTCAGTTGCATAATATCGTGATAACGAGTAAGTGAAACACAGAGCGTGCATAAATACGAGTATGACCCTATTATTTGTCCTGAAATACACTATGATGGATTGTCCAACCTGCATTAAATTTATACACTGCAGTGGACGTGACGCTAGATTCTCCATAATAGCCAAATATAAGGAACATATTATATTATTTTATTTATAATATTAACAAGAAACTGTTAATTCGTAAATTGTGCAATTGGATCACCAGTTTTCTGACTGATCGGAGCATCTTGGTCGTAGTAGACGGTGCGAGCTCCGATTACAAACCTATTAACGCTGGTGTTCCACAAGACTACGTGCTATCACCAACGCTGTTTCTTCTGTATATCAATGATATGTTGCAAACCGGTAACATACATTGCTATATATATATATATATATATATATATATATATATATATATATATATATAAATAAATATAAATATATATATATATATATATATATATATATATATATATATATATATTCTATAAATATATCATAAAATTTAAATATTTCCAACATCTTGATATCTATATGTGCCTGTAATTTTGAAGTATCTGTTGCTAATTACAGCAAGTAATGTTCCTTAGTTCACTCAAAAGGGTCAAAAAAATTAAACTTTTAATTAAAAGTTAAAAACGACCTCAAAATCTCAAATAATAAAATAATTTCCGCATACCTTCTCAAGTCGAAGAATATTTTTCCAATAGATTATTTCTTAGCGCCGTCTTCAGAAGCTATTATGAGGAAATTATGTTTTTGATATTTCATTCCTGAATACGTTTCGTTTACTTTTTTTATTGTATACCAATTACGGTTTTAAATAAGGAAGTACATAAAGATAAGTACACAAGCGTCTTATGATTCTGCAAGTAATTTCTTCCAGACCACCATTACGTAGAAAACTAATATTATCAAGGTGTTAAGTAGAGTGAGTTATACATACAAAAATAAAGTTATATAAATGTTAATGCGCATAATTATAGCGCTTAAAGATGAAAGGTAATTTAGTTGATAATATAACTCCGGAAAAAGTGGAGGACTATTTAATTTCTACTTAAGTAGTAAGAAATTTATTAAAACCGTATTGTAATTAGTTGGTTAGACTCGTAGTGTAGTGGCCATGTAGAATATCCAATACCCCATATCGTTCTGTGGGTGCCGTAAGAGGCGACAGTGTGAAACTGAAATAAGAGTTGGGCAGCAACATCTCCGTGATAACGACCCAAAAATATAAATAATTGCGCTTGCCAACCCACCTGCCAAGAGCGGCAAAATCCACAGTATGAAGCAATTTTATTTTAACCCTCTTAAGTCTGTACCTGATGGAAAGGTGTGATGTGGCCGAAGATTGTAAAGCGCATTAATATAGCTTAACAAGAGTCTATTCTGTCTATATTGAGATATAAGTCCAGATGCTGACACTGTATTCCACTCCATTGCAGGACGCATTACAAAAAACGAAACCAGCCGTTTGGTTCAGATCCGGGATAACGACATTAAAGTAATGTGGAAAGGAAAGGGAGAAATTAAATCATTCAATTCCTGCGCACACTCCTAAATATATTCTGTTAAAAATATTAAATATATAATATGAAATACTATTACAGAATTATAGATACATTAAGTGGGAAAACGCGACATGAAATAGTAAATATGCAATTTTTATACGCGTCAGGTGGCTATCATTCGCACAGGTATTTATTACAATGTTTCCCACAGGAATCTCACACGCTGTATTTATTGTCCCATTATTGTAAAGACTTACGACAAGTTTATTTATTTATTGCTTCCGAAAGTGATATTTATACAGGTCCGTATATATGTATAGCCATTATGTATGTATTGACTTTATTATTATGTTATACCTCGTTAACACATAAACAAATATTGTAGAATCCAACATTAGTCTTCCGTAATTATTTGAAATAAGTGCCGAAATTCCAAAGGCTTAGTAAAGTTAAGTTACAGATTAAATCTAGTCCGAGGAAGAACCTCGCTATCACAGAATATCAGCGTAAAATAGCAGAGTAATGCTGCTGTTTTGTAGTATCGAGAATATTATTAATCAACAACAAGAAAAGAAAGTCAGAGCGCTGCGTGCATTTCAACTGATGCACAAACCAAGTCAAAACCGTGCTCAAATCATTGTAAGTACCTACTCCCACTTACGCACACATATGAATATAAAATCATTTACAAATTGGTCTTAGATTCGTAGTTAATCAGCACTGCAAGTAAAATTTCATATGTGCCTGCATGAACGAGCTAGGTTTACTCGCGTACTGTGGAATTTAAGAAGAGAGCATCTGCCGTGTAGTGGCGGCGACAGAGAATGCATCCCCCATTTCGTCTCGTGGGTGTCGTACAAGGCGTCGCTTATTTTGCTAGGTGATAGCCCTCATACTTTTTTCTGCCGTCAAACAGCAGTACTTGCCGAGTTACAGAGTGTACCGGCCTGAAAGTTATAGAGTGCCAGTATAATAACGGGGTGCGAGGCTAGTACTTTAGTCCTCAGAGGTGACAACGCACATGTGGCCTTCTTTGATTGAACTTTGTTACGTGGTAGAGACATACTGCAGCTATATTATAGTTGTAGCACGAATGGGTCGGTTTGACTGGGGAAAGATCACGCTCACACAGAAATAGCAGGGTAAAATGCTGCTGTGTTTCGTATGGTAAGTGTATAACCAAAGAATCTTTTTAACTGGAAACGATGCATTTCATAGTCATTTCACAGTGGCAACGCATCTACATTTTGATTTTTAAGTGAGAATAGATGTAGATTTTTATAAGTCGCAGCATCCACTTACCATCAAGGTGACTGTGTGCTCGTGTGTCACCCTTATTCTATTTAAAAAAAACGAAGCTGGCCGCAGGTGACCATGCGATGTAGTAGCTTATATTCATTTTGGCAAGTGTAGCCATTTACTAGGAGGAATGTAAGCCCGTGCCAATTCTGGACTTATAAATGCTAATAATAATAATGATGATGTACATGCCATAGACTAACACACCTCCTTTCTTTAATAAAAATTAATCTTACATTACACATTGCTTGTTTCCTTATTTATTTATTTTTAATTAAAGTAGTAGGTCTATAGTTTCAAGTACAGTAAAATTGAAGTTTGGAAAAGTGATTTAGTGTTGAGACAAGTTTTTATTAACTGTTACATTTAATAAATAGTCTTTCAGATATACACCATATACAAAAATTACCATAATATACCTAATGAGAAGTAAATTTTTTTAAATTAATTTAGCACTAAAAAAATGCAAATTACAAACCTTTTTGAAAATTTTGTTATTTAAAAGACAAAAAAATAGGTTATACATGATTGTAAAAACGTCTTTTCATTAAAATAACCTTTGTGTACGCTCTACTACACATAATGTTTTGGTAATAAGCCGTTTCGTTTGTTTTGTTTTGTTAAAGTTTTCTTTTAGATTTTACGGCCCTGTGAACAAACTAGAGGAGCCTTTAAATATCGAAATAAAAATTATTATATACCTTATCATCAAAGACCACTGTTAAACATAAGCCTCCATATAGATGGCGCATATGGGAGATATTTATAATAGTTGCCACGCTTAGTAGGCGGATTGCCAACTGCATATTTTTCCATTTGATTCTAGGCAAGTGCACTTGCAATGGACTGCATGTGCACTTGCCTAGATGATGGTAAAAATGTAATAAATTAAGGTTTAGGATAACCATCATTTAGACTAATAATTAATTTAGAGTACACTATTTCAGAGTATTCTAAGAAACAAAATTCATTTGAAGTAAAACAATATGTGTTATAGAAGCAACGTGCCGAATTGATAAATTTCAGACCACTGTGGGCGCCGATTTGATGAATAGACTTCAAGTTTTGATGTTTGGATAGGACAGATTTTGATTGATGTATTGTTTTAAAAATGTATATGAATTAAATTTAAAATATTAGCAATAAATTTATTAAATTTTAATATCATATTCCTTTTATACGTGGTAGAGCCATGCTGCAGCTGTATTAGTAGTATAGTTGTAGCACGAATGGATCGGCTCGACCGGGAAAGGACCATGCTCTCACAGAATACTAACGTAAAATAGCAGCTTAACACTGATGTGTTTCGTATGGTGAGTGTAGAGAACCGGAGACCCTTTTTACTGGAAAAGAGCCATTCTATCTTAGTCCTCACGGGTGACAACGCATCTGCATTTTGATTCGCAAACGAGGATAGATGTAGATGTCTATGGGCCACAGCAACTACTTACCATCAGGTGGACTATATGCTCGTTTGTCACCCTATCCTATAGAAAAAAATATAAATTAATTTATAATAAACACTGCAAATTGTATTCTATCTCATTCTCCCGCAGGCTAAAATCTGTAGATGTATATGTTTGTCTCTTTTTAGTGTCACTTTTTAGTTTGATCGAGTTTCAAATTACAACGATTCTAAAGAAGTTTTCACTTCAAAAAGTTTACTATAATATAAGAAAAATGAGTAAGTATTATTTAAAAAAAATATGCCGAGTGGTGGTGGAGTAAAGGAACCCATAGTCCCTTTTCGTGCTGCGGGTTTCGTAAGTGGCGGCTATAGCAAATTCCAGAAAGATCTTGTGACTACCGAGAGATGTCTGTGTACCGTCTCGTTTACGCCGGACGTAAAATACTATGAACATCGGTAAGCAGAAACGTCGAAGATGCGAGTAGTCTGGTACGGCGATCGTTAATCCAACTGGCAAGCGTGTCAATTAAAGCAAATCCTCCTTAAACGGCAATGTCCGTCCGTATAGTAGGGACTTTAACGGCCGGATCACGTGGAAGCAAATATTAACAAAGGTAAGGGGGAATATGCTCACTTGTGTCAGTCTCATCTGTACATCGTGATGTCTCCCAGTCACCATGGACTTTGCAATGAACTTGAAATTAAAGATAACAATAATGAGGAAAGAGCACAAAATCAACGTCATTCGGTCACTCTAGAATTCTATGATGAGTTTCAGGTAGGACACTAAGTAAGGGCTGTTAAAACTACAGAAAATGGCGACATTTTAGAATGTATTTTAGGCAGTTTTAGTCTGGTATGTATATCAATTTCGAGTCGCCATTTTAGATTGTATTTTAGGCCGTTTTAGTCTTGTATGTATATCCATTTCGGGTAAATAAATGTATTTTCGTTCTTCCTTTCTTTTTGTTCCAGTTTCCCTCTACTATGTTCTACGGTACCTACGGATCATAAGGAGTATTTTCTTACGCCGCTATACACGACTGCCTACATCATTGCGTCATTGTCTAATATTATTATTAAATGTATGTATATTTATTTATTTGTATTAGGCCCTTGTAAGTTATAGTTAAAATGTTTCACAGTCCAAATTAAATATTTAATTAAGTAAAGTTATGGTGCAAGTACATAGTTGCTCAATGAAAACTATTTGTGGTATGACAAACTTTTGAACAAGCGTCCTGGCCCTCAATAATAGTTAATATAACGAGTTTACTGCTACGTGCAAACTAAGTGATAAAGTTAAGAGCTGCTAGCCATAGATATATTGCGAATTGCAACTTTGCTCAAATTCAAAGAATTACAAAGAAAATAATGATTTCTTATATTTACACGAATAACACAGATTGAACAAAATTAATTTTCACACATTTCCATACACTAAACCCCTTTCAATTATGAGAGGAGGCCTGTGCCCGGATTTAGGTGGCTTATATAAGCTGCATCGTTAACTTACCCTATTGAGGTAATATATAGTTCATACTAGAACAGACACCGAAAACAAAATCTGTTCGGCAGTGTAGGGCGCGTATAAAGACACAGAGTACCCTTTTTATGGCAAAGACTAATTAATTATGCATATAAGTATTTTGCAACACGCTTTAGAGCCTGTGGGTTTAACGTTTTTCGTTATTTCAGCCGAATACACATGTAGGTAACTCAATTCTTTTAGAAAAAAAAAATATTCCATCATAATTTTTTGCTTTTGTAAAATAATATTGATATCAAAAAAATATTTGCTTGTAATTTATTTACACATAATACGTTCTGAATGTCTGTTGCTTTCTGCCAGCTGTGGGGGTGAAGGGTGTAACGTAGTTTAGATCGTGCTTACACATTCTTACCTATTTAAATATTTCCATTTAATTAAGAGTCATAATGACGTATCCTGCTTCCAAAGAGTCGGTCGAAATTATGACAGAATTAAAATGTGACAAGAAATATTAAAAATTTGGAACCTTATATCATTAGATTCAATGTTAACAAAGTGGACGCAAGCAAGTTTTGATTACAAAACGTTGGCACAGTGATATTAGACATATGAAAATTATGTAATAGTTTTATAGTAACGATATGAAGCCTCGAAATATTTTATTTCTAAAAAGGTCCTTTCAAAGCACTTTTTGAGAGTAAAATAAGCCTCGCTATCAATTCAACAACTCTACTACGGGAGATCTTGTGAGAAGGTGTGGCAAGATAGTCACAAACCGACAATGTTTTTGTCCAAACTCCGTATTATTTATAAAATCTCATTTTATAAATATTCATCTGATTCATACCTTTTTTCATTTAAATGCTTTTTACGTGCAAAGGCGACTTTGTAATTTTACAGTTACCCTTATTATGAATAGTTATTACATCTACTAAAAAATGAATAATGAAGTTTAAATTTAAAATGTGTATTAAAGATATGGATGTCACTCATTTTATCAAACGCATTACAAAAAATCTAAAAGCTGTTAGGTCTTTCTTTTATATTGTTAGGTCTTTGTTTTATGTTAGTTTTAAGTTGTTAGGTCTTTGTTTTATGCTAGTTTAGTAATTTGTTTAAGTAGATTTCTGAGTGTATCCCTTGGTTAGATATTGTATATTGCACTTAGTGTATAGCTCTATAATTAGATCCTCCCAACAATGCTCCATAGAATGCTACTTGCTCTTTACTAATGCTACTTTCATAATGCTATATGAAAGTAGCTAAAACAGTCTTGCTGTATCCATAGCAGTTCACAGTGTAATTTGAACTGCATACAAAGATCTCGAATGAAAAATATCATTTACTTTTTCAATCGTTTTTACAGTCCAAGTACGAAATTCGGGTAAACTCTTTAATGAGTTTCTAAAAGTTCAATCAATATTCAACTAAGGATAAAGCAACTATGAAAACATTTTATTAAAACTTTGTACGAACTAGGTTTTTAGTAGAATACAGTTAGATATAACTAAATTATTTTTACTATACAGTTTGATGTTAATTAAAAGTTCAATGTGAACTTCGTTGTATTAGATCTTTTTTACTAGGATAACCTTTTGATATCAGTCTACAGGCATCTTCTACATACAAAAATTAATGATTTTTGTTTTTCCGTATATATTCCCATTACATTCTTCCGAAAACATTGAAAATTTAATGAGTTGTTGTACGCGAGCCTGCGTAGGTTTCCGACAAAAATAAAGGCATTGCAACGCATGCCGGGTACAGCTCGCCAGATATAAATATAAGTGCTTAAACGGCACAACATCCATAATAACCAAAAGTTGAATTGTGTGTTCGTTTTTGACCATTATTTTTCATCGTCATCATCATTACAGCATTTCATAGGTCCACTGTTGAATAGAGGCCTCCCTTAAGGAATGGCACAAAGCTTTGGAGGCCTTTATTCACGGTCCTTATCTACCTGCAGTCATCAACTTTTGTCTGTCTTACTAGTTCATCCCATCTAGTGGAAATACATTTGAAAACTACCGTCTTCTGGGCTCAATAGTCTTGTGCAAAATATATATCGTAAAAGTCTCATAATTTTATTTCACTTAAATTAATATATATCTTTCAAAGCATTTAAAAATATGTACATAAAAGATATGTTTTATATTGTAGTTTTTAGCTAACAATTGTGGCTGCCAGTCCTCAAGTCTTTAGTTATATGCTTTATTCACCACCATACTTCATGCAAATAAACTTTTATCATTAATAACTGATCATTATCACATTCATTCATAAATAATTTTCAAAACTATTTCAAAAGAAATGAATTTTGCTTCTATATACTTACACGGTTTTATAAAATAAGAGTTGTGCAATAAGGCAGTAAGATAAGGATTTAATTCATGTGCAATGGTAAAAGACCAAATAGTTTAGCTGTGAAAAAGTTCTTTCAGTAATTTTCTAAATTGTATGAACTATGTATACATACCCTTTTTGTAATCCCACTTCTAAATTGTAATAAAACAATCTCCTAGTTCTTAGTTAGTTATATTATTAATATTAAGCAATAAACATTTATGAAATATCTCCATCCCACTCATAATAACAATGTTTACCAAAAGATTATCAATTAGACTTGTTTTTAAAACAACATCTCTCTAGCCATCAACTCAAAGATTCCCCCCAACCAGCTATCCCTTCTCGCTCGTGTTAATTATTTTAAAACCAATCCCAAAATGTTTCCAGAGTTAGCTACCAATTCACAAAAAGTAAACTACGTGAATTGACCACAGCAGTATTTCTACCACTGCAGTCCATTCACACAATGTTAAATGAGTTAATTATTATACATTAATATATTATAAAAGAATATTTAAAATAATATAATACATTTAGAAATTTAGAAATTATGAAAGTTGTTAAACCACACTTTCACACGGAATAACAGGTTTATTCCAAGAACATTTTAATACTGTTACAGCCTATTAAAGTAGCGAGGCATTCTTTTTAAGCCTTCAGGGATGACAACGCAACTTTCTGACTCCGGAATGCTGCTAAGAATGTCTTGACAGTAAAACTTAATAACAATTTTTTTAGCCCGAGTCGTGATTCGAACCCGGGGCTTCATGACTAAAAGGCGTGTTCACGACCACTAGATCTACGAGAGATAATTATAACAATATTGTGTTTTAATGAGACGTTAAAATTTGAAACAATATTTCATTATTTCTGAAATAGCAATTACATTTCTTTGTACCAGCCAAAGAGTATATTTTTATACATCTTGAATATTTTTATGTCTATCTGTAATAAAGTTCTGATATTACAAGTATAAAACAAGAGGTAATTTCAAGATCCTAGTTTATTTTACTTTTGTAATAAAATGAGCGTGCAATACTGTGATAAGACTTTGGTGCTATTTTATTAAATATTTATGTGCATGTAGAAATACAATATCCCGCTTTTAATTAACAGGATCATATATAATAACATCTAAAGTAAGAAAAGTACGTATCTCTCCTTATTTGAAGTTCCGTTATTGAATCGAATGCTTTTTTTTATATAGAATAAGGGTGATAAATGAGCACACAGTCCACCTGATGGGAAGTGGTTGCTGTGGCCCATAGACATCTACATCTATCTTCGTTTGCGAATCAAAATGCAGATGCGTTGTCACCCGTGAGGACTAAGATGGAATGCCTCTTTTCCAGTAAAATTGGTCTCCGGCTCTTTACGGTTTTAGCATAAAGCTACTATTTTACGCTGGTATTCTGTGAGAGCATGTTCCTTCCCGGTCGAGCCGACCCATTCGTGCTACAACTATACTCTTAATATAGCTGCAACATGGCTCTACCATGTAAAAACTTACACCGGGTCTGCCTATATAAAATATTTCATGGAAATCCGTCCAATAGTTTTTGCGTGAATTTTGAAAAACTGACCGACAGACTGACACATACAGGAGAACTAAAACAAAAAGAGCTGATGAACTTTAAACATCTGAACTAGTAAAATCTACTACTACTACTATCTTACTAAGTAAAATCTGAATCGATTTTGAACAAACAGTCTATTCACGCCCAAATGCTGGTTTCAAGATTTGGCGCCGGAGGGCACTCGGCTCGGTGCCATACCGGTTTCGACGAGGGCGTGAGTGCAGAACGTTAGTTGCTTGAATACAGTGCTGTCGATCGCACGTCGTGAAGTCACTCGCGATAACCTCCATTTTTTAGAGTCGGTTTTATTAGCAAATTGTGCAACGACGAGGAATTGTAGTCTAGAATTAGACGCCGGGTTGACAAATTATAAGGAAGTTAACATTGATTGCGATCAACGTCTGAATTTGTGTGCTGTGCGTGCCTAATTTACCGCGAATTTTGTTATTCTAATTTGATAGCGTGTATAAGTGCATTTGACAATATTAATTTGCTAGTGGATGGCACTAGCACCCCTGGTGACGGAGAATTCCTCGCTGAGTATCCACGCTCAAGCTACCCTACTCTTCCTGAGCGTGGGTGCTCAGGCTGCCCTGCGTATTCTGAGGGGAGGAGGGGGGAGGGGGGTGGGGCAATTCCGCGTGCGACTAGAACGGCTTGGGGTAAGCGGAGCATTAAGAGAAAGATGATCCCTGCCACACTATCCATGATTTTTTACAACATCAGTGGACTTCATTCAAACCTTAACTCCGTGCAATTCTATCTGGAGGCGGCGAAGCCGGCCTTGCTCTTTCTAACCGAGACACTAATAAAAATTGATTTATAATTACCGAAGATATCGTGTTAAACATTACATGCAGTCGATTCGAGAACCTTCTGCATTTTGAAATCGGACGAAAATATAATCGGCTTTATATCGATTTATTTGCGAAATTTATAAAACGTTACACAAGAGATGTGAAAATGTTATAGAAGTGAATACTTGCGTGTTTTACAAATCAAGTTCTAAAAATACTTAAACTTATGAGAATTAACAGGCATTGTCGAATATTTTAAATTGAGTGCCAATGTTAATAGAACGATTAACATTCCGACTGACGATAAAAAAGACTCGGATGTAAAATTATTAGCCACGGGAAAATTTTATTTCATAACGTTACAACGAAAATATTAATTTTTATTCTAGAAAATATTATTAATTAGATTCATAACGTTTTCTCATCAAACATCACTACCACGAGTTATTCTAAATATAATAAAATAATTTAAACGTTCTTGATAACTTGGCATGAAATTAAAGCTTTCCAACTTTTCATATAGAATATTCTAAGTGAGTGCACACATACAGTATGCAAGTGTGTGTAAATTTTTTTACTTGGAGATGGACACTGTAATTTTATAAGCAAAATATGTATTTATTTTAAAAAAAAAAAGGGTTACCCAGCACCAGGATATTCTTCTGTATTGTCAGGCAGTTTACATATATAAATTGCACAAGTATAAACATCCAGATCGGGAAAATTATTTTGTAATCCATACTAACACTTGTTATGAGCGTGATTCAAACCTGCGACCCTTAGCGCCGCAACTCAATACCGGTAAGCCATTGCTTACGAAACCGTTCTATGCTGTTACAGAATAGAATAGAATAGAAAATAATATTTTTTATTCAATATAGATCACATGCGTAATTCTTATTGAAAGTAATTTTTTTACATTACCACTGGTTAGAAAAAAAACCTCTGTCCTGGGAAGAACCACTAAGAAACCCAACGGGACTTTTTCTTCAAAGCAAATTTTACAATAATGGTTGTACAAACTATATAAGTACAAATTTTATTTTAGAAACAGCTTGGAAGCGATCTCCTCCTTCCCAGGGGTTATTATCAACCATGTATTCATTTATACTATAATAACCCTTTTTATACAGTTTCAACTTAACGAAACATTTAAACTTGCTAATAGAGAGAGCCTTTACACTTTCCGGGACCTTGTTGTAATAGCGTATACATTGCCCCAAGAATGAATTACTGACTCTGTGGAGTCGAGAAACTGGTATCACTAGCTTGTGTTTGTTTCCTAGTGTTTACAGAATGCACATCACTTTTTTTACGAAAATTACCTTTGTTTTTGTGAACATACATTAAATTTTCATAAATATACTGAGAGGCCAAAGTTAATATATTTAGTTCTTTGAATTTATCTCTATGAGACTCTCTCGGTTTTAGGTTGTAAATAGCTCTAATGGCCCTCTTCTGTAAAACAAAAATAGTTTCTGAATTAGCCGCATTTCCCCATAGCAAAATCCCATAAGACATTATGCTATGGAAATAAATGAAATAAACAAATCTAGCTGTCTCGACACTAGTGAGACCTCTAATCTTTTTTACAGCATAGGCCGCAGAACTTAGTCTGCTTGCTAGTTTGGATATATGGGGACCCCACTGAAGCTTTGCGTCGAGAGTGATGCCAAGAAAAACTGTGGATTCAACAGGGCTCAGTTCTTTCCCAATTAAAACACATTGGTACTCAGATTTTTAACATTCGTTGTTGTAAATTCAATACATTGAGTTTTATTTCCGTTTAAATGTAGATTATTAACGTTAAACCAATGCACTAATTTTGATATAACATTATTCACCTCGTTACATTTAAATGATTGACGTTTAAGTTTAAAAATCAAGGAAGTATCATCAGCAAATAATACTATATCATGATTATCCTCTACAAGAGAAGGTAAGTCATTAATATACATAGATATCATACCATACCATAGATTACCAGCAAAGTACCCACCATACATTCAAACCTCCCGCGATTGACGACCGCAGAGCACACTGGAAGTGGTGCCCTGCGTGATTCTGCTACTTGTCCGCCGTTGCAGTGGCAGCCGCAAACAACAGTACACGCTGCGGGCATAACTATATCGCGTGGAATTTTTTTTATAGGAGAAGGATCAAACGAGCATGCGGCTCACCTGATGGTAAGTGACTACCGCCGCCCATGAACAGTTGCAGCACCAGGAAGGGAACCGCAGATGCGTTGCCGGCCTTTTAAAAAGGAGTACGCTCTTTTATTGAAGGTCCCTAATTCGTATCGGTCCGGAAAAATCACTGATGGTAATCGATTCCACAAGGAAGTCATGCGAGGAAGAAAACATCTTCTAAATCGCACAGTTGTGGACCGCCAATCATCCAGATGGTGTGGATGGTATCGGAAATTCTGCCGCGATGTGCGTTCGTGAAATTTAGCGGCTGGGATTAATCCGAACAATTCCTCAGAGCACTCCCCGTGGTAGATGCGAAAAAAAATGCAAAGGGCTGCAACATCTCTTCGCAGTGCCAATGAATCGAGCCGATCGGGAAGGACTCGGTCGTCGACGATTCGAGCCGCTCAGCGCTGGATGCGGTCAAGTGAAAGGAGCTGGCACTGGGGAGCCCCTGCCCAGAGATGGGAACAGTATTCCATGTGAGGCCGAACCTGCGCCTTGTAAAGTAGCAGGCGGTGTGCTGGCATGAAATACTGTTCCGCTCTGCTGAGCACGCCAAGCTGTTAAGAGGCCAATTTGGCCTTCTCTTCCAAGAGACCACGAAACTGCAGGTCACTCAATATGTCGACTCCGAGGATCCCGATACTGGCTGAGGCAAGAAGGGGAGTGCCTTGAAACTGAGGAGATACGACAAAGAGGTTCTTTTTAGCGGTAAACGCGCAAACTTGTGTCTTCTGAGGATTAAACTGGACTAGATTTAGTCGCCCCCAATCCGAGACTTTGTTCAGCAAAGACTCAACTTCAGACACAAGTTTGTTCCGGTACTCGGCGACGTTTTCCCGAAAAATATTGGCACGGCCGGTGTATAGAGCATCACCAGTGCCGTCATCGGCATAGCAATGAATGTTACCAGTTAGCAACATATCATTGATATGCAGAAGAAACATCGTTGGTGATAACACACAGCTTTGTGGAACACCAGCGTTAATAGGCTTGTAGTCGGAGCATGCACCGTCTACAACGACCTTGATGCTCCGATCTGCAAGGAAGCTGGTGATCCAATCTCACAATTTCTTGGGAAGCCCATAGGAAGGGAGCTTCGAAAGAAGCGCTTTGTGCCAAACCCGATCGAAGGCCTTCGCAATGCCCAAACTAACGGCCAACGCCTCCCACTTGGACTCTACTGCCTCTGCCCATCTATGGGTCAGGTAGACCAGAAGATCACCAGCTGATCGACCCCGACGAAAACCGTATTGGCGGTCACTAATCAGCTGGTTATCCTCAAGGTACTGCATGAGCTCGCAGTTAATAATTGATTTCATTATTTTGGAGAACAAGGAGGTGATCACGATAGGCCTATAGTTGGACGGCTCTGAGCGGTCGCCTTTTTTAGGGATCGGGTGGACAAAAGCTGTCTTCCATGAATTCGGTACTACGCCTTGAAAGTAGGAGTACCGGAAAAGACGCGTTAGGACCGGTGCCAACGCCGGAGCAGACGTCCTAAGCACAATTGGGGGGATTCTGTCAGGCCCACTCGACTTCAGGATGTCCAGGGAGAGGAGTGCTTTGCGAACCGAGCGCTGTGAGAACAGCACATCCGGCATGGAGCACTCACACCGCGGGGTGGTCGGCGGTGTGTTCCCCCCGTCATCAAGAGTCGAGTTGGACGCAAAAAGGGAGCCTAAAAGGTCGGCTTTGTCTTTTGCGTCTTGGGCCAGTGAGTCGTCCTCCCTGTGCAGAGATGGTAGTGATGGCTTACAGGAATTCCCTTGGACAGCCTTGACGAGAAACCAGAATGCACGGGTTCCCGAAGGAAGGCGAACTAGTTTCTCGCCAATTTTGCCTATGAGCAGAAGTCAGAGACTTTGCCTTGGCAATAACACTTTTGAAGGACCTGGAGGCGAAGTTATACTTATTTTTAAGTGTGCTGGTGTTTACATCCCGAGGCGCGGAAGCCGCAGCCCAGGCTTGATAACACTCCTGCTTACTGCGTAATGCAGTCTTACAGGAGTGACCAAATCAAGGCTGAGATCTGCCTCCGATGGGTACCACAGATGATAGACTAAATAGTTCCATTCCCTGTAGCACCACATCAGTGACAGAGTTAGCAACAGCGCTGGGATCATCCGGCGAGAAGCAAACCCGCCCCCATGGGTAGGATGCAAAGAAAGACCGCATTCTGTCCCAATCCGCCGACCTGTAATGCCAAACATGGCGGCAACCTACAGAACGCAATCGCGAGGGGAGCGTGAGTGGCACCACACTCCGGATCAGACAATGGTCTGAAGAGCCGAGAGGGGCATCGACGGAAACCTGATATCCGTCCGGATGAGCAGTCAGCAGAAGGTCCAACAGGGAAGGTGTATGTTCCTCCACATCTGGAATCCGCGTAGGCGAAGTAACCAGTTGTGTCAGACCATATTCCAAAGCAAAGTTATAAACAGATCTCTCCGCATGATCGTTTAAACGTGAACCGAGCCATTCGGCGTGGTGGGCGTTAAAATCGCCAAGGATCACGGTCTCTGCGGATGGGACATGTTGTAGCAAAGAATCTGTAGCCATTTGGACGTGGTCAATGAGTCGGTCTGTTTCGGCATTTCCGCTATGGGACCTATAGAGGCACCCGTAGACGCGCGGATGGTCGTCGCTGTCTACGCGTAGCCATAGGATGGACAGGTCCGAACCTTCAAGACTGCCGAGGCGTCGAGAACAGATGTCCTCTCTGACATACACGCAATCTCCAGCCCGAGGCACATAGGAGTGCTCCAATTTGTACCCCGGGTAGGAGAGATACGAAATATCAGTCTGAGAGGAAACCTGCGTCTCGGTCAGAAAGAGCACCACCTGCAGTCACCAGACGAAACGCAGAAGCAGTGCTTCTATTTCACGCCGGTATTCTGTGAGGTCGTGGTACCAACCCGGCTCGAGCCGGCCCATAAGTGCAACAGCAAAAACTGCTGCGTGGCCCTACCACCGTTAAGCCAATAATTTACTAATAGTTTTATGTTTCGTGGTACTGCTACCGCTGTGGTCGCGAGTTAATCCATGGGTTCTCAGCCTAAGTGAAGTAATTTTTTAAAATATCATTCTATTATCGATTTATTCTTAATTTTTAAAATTAAGAATAAATCCATGATAGGATGATATTTTCTCGATAGACTAAAAATATAAAGCTACATCTGCTTGTCTGATATTTTAGTTCTGTTCTTAATAGGATGCGGATTTCAGTGACAATAATTAGATACATGCAATCAACAGCTGATTGAGTATTGTTACAATTTTTTTTTTAATGTTTGCTTTAACATAAGAGATTTTTAAATAAAGTAATTTTGGCGCATACGTAATTTTTATTCCACGAAGTACACGGCTATAAATCCCAAATGCACTTGAACATAATGCATGCACTTAATTTGTCCAGTTTCGCCAATTACTGATAGCTAATTGGCAATCAGTCACAAACGCCCTGTTGTGACCGGGAGCTTTGGGTGCGCTCATAAGTTAATAATATTATTACTACTTACTTATTACTTACTTGGACGTCGTTATTATAAATACAATTACCTCATTATTTCAAACAGTAACGATCTTATAAAATTTAACGTCACTTCAAGAAATGCATAAAGTTGCTCTCTCTCTCTCTCTCTCTCTCTCTATTTTCCTCTTTTTAATAAATGACGATAGAAAGAAATAGGGGTATAGAGATAATTAACACTTAATTTATGAAAGGAGTACTCAAGGATTGTAAGAGTGAAAATCAAATGTAAAAGACTAGTGAAGGGAGAACGTCAATTCAATTCAAATACACAAAATATTTGATTTCAAACCTTTGTAGATATTCGGGCAATTTAAAATAAGCACTTTAATATAATGTTGGTACAAATTTGTATACAGGCTGCCATTTTGCCAACATCAAAACAAATAAATAACAAACCGGACAGATTTATGAGCGTTTCCCGAGTTAATTATGCGTAAATACGAAAATTAAAAGCTCATATTGTATAATAATGTAAACGTAGCAAACGTACTCCATTGAACACGTCGATATCATTTTGTATTTTTATTGCAAAGTTTGCAGAATTCTTATTTGTACCCGGCTTAATGTACCTTTCGCTCTTGCTTAAAGAATGAAAAGTAATTGACAGTTGATTGGTAGGTAAGTGGTGATGCAGACTGAACGGTGAATCGCACTCGTATAAAAGAACCACACACACCCACATACACACGCACACACACACATACATACACACGCACACACATACACACGTACACACCACGCACACACACGCACACACACACACACACACACAGACTCACACACAAACACACATGTACTCAAAATTAATGGAAGATTTGTGCGCTGTATTTATGTATCATAACATTCTTAAATTTTATAATGTGAATTCATTGCTGTTTCTGGGTATATAAAACGCCATATAATAAAATTTCATATATTATTCCGAAGGAAAGCTTTCGGTAAGCAGCTTCGAAATTTGTTAGTGTCACTAATATAAAACGTTACAGTGAAGCAAAGCATTCATCGACTTGGACTAAATTATAAGTTACTGCGGTTAATATCAAGGTATTTGTCGACACAATAGTAAAACTGAACAATTTGTGTAAGTTGATGGAATTATGTAGTTTCATAATGCTATCACAATTAGAGATCCATTTGTATTGAATTTGTCATCATGTTATTTTCATAGTTAGACAGCTGAGGGGTTAAAGGCTTTCTATAAATTTCACAGTACGCGAGCAACCCGGGTTCGATCCCCGCCGGCACCAATGAAATTGTTAATTACAATTATAAGTGCTGATTTACCACTCACTCGCCGGTAAAGGAATATATCGTGAGGAAACCTGAACTTCTGAGAAATAAAAAAATAATTAATTCGAAGACATATGAAATTCATAAGCTGTAAATTTAACATTACATTCGATACTCGAAAAATTATAATATAATATCGAAGAAATATTCTCGAGTAGCAGCCTCGTACGCCGATTGTAGATGGAGTGATGACATGGTAAGAGATGCTGAAAGTCGATTGATGTCTTAGGTGACTCCGGACGTAGGATTTTTTTTATATGATAGGGTGACAAACGAGCACACAGTCCACCTGATGGTAAGTGGCCCATAGACAACTGCATCTATCTTCGTTTGCGAATAAAAATGCAGATGCATTGTCACCCGTGAGGACTAAGATGAAATGCCTCTTTTCCAATAAAAAGGGTCTCCGGTTCTCTACACACACCATACGAAACACAGTGTTAAGCTGCTATTTTACACTGGTATTCTGTCAAAGCGTGGTTCTTCCCCGGTTGAGCCGAGCCATTCGTGCTAAAACTATACTACTAAAATAGCTGTAGCATGGCTCTACCACGTATAAGATGGTTTGTGGCATTCCTTGGGAGAGACTTATTTTCGGCAATGGACTTGTGAAGGGCTGTAAGAATAATGATTCGTCATTGACAATCAGGTGAGTCTGCATACCGCTTCGCTTATCAAATATTACTAAACATCAATGCGGGTATTTGTTGTAATTATTGCGCAGTTTTTACAAAGTACGAGAATACAATCTTTTTATAAAATTGACCGAAATACTGTCACTGAAACAGGAATATTGAAACTTTTATAAGCTTGTGTTTCTGGTGGAAATTACTTGCCAGTGAGAATCACTATTAACTCTTGTATTATTTTTCATGTGGCTGCCTCGTTATTCTAGTGGTCGTAAACGCAACTGCTGATCGTAAGGTCTCTGGTTCGAATCTTGGTTGGATCATTAAAATCAAATATTGAGTTTTTCTGACAAGACATTTTCAGTTGCAGCCCAGAGTCAGGAAGTTTGCGGTGTTTTATCCTCATGCATCGAAAAGTACGTAAAGCCGTTGAACTTGCGCATAATCTCTTTCCTGTCTGTCCGTACGGTTTTCCGTCTCATCGGAATATGAGAGTGAGGAAATAGATAGTGCGACTGTGCTTGCGCATACACTCGAGAACTATAATGCTGCCCTGTGCTAGTCCCTGTTTAAGCTAACTTATTTATTTGTTATTTTATTTTCAGTATGATAATATTTTTAATCCTAAAATAACGTTATAATATAAATACATCAGCTTATGATCATCATGCTTTCTAGGGTTAACATAAAACAACGAAACTAAACGTAAACGAATCTGTTCGTTCTACTACAATATATACGCAAACTTGTTATTTTAAAGTCAGTCGCAATTAAAGAATCAAAGTGCAAAGACATAGTGGTTTTCTTTTACACGTGATACAAACATAAGTGCACCTTAATTACATCAACATATGGTCGCAATCGAGCCGGAGCGATCGGCGAAAAAGGGTCGAGTGCAGGAGCAGGTAAAAATTCCGGCCGACCGCGTGAACAATAGATCTCGGGCGCTTCAACTCGTAAACAAGTGACGTAACGCAGCTAAGACATAATTCTCGACTTTTTAATAATTGGATTAAATCATGGGTTCTTCGGCGGAATAACTTAGTGTTTTAGAAGATACTGCTGCATTACTTAAGAAAACACAAACCAACTTGAGGAAATGTCCAAAGACGCGTCTTACAAAAGGATATATCGAAACTAGGTAAAAAACGATTATTGGAATACATTTAAGCAGGCGCATCAAGAGTTATAAACGATTACGCCGAAGGAAAAAAGGGGAGTTTTACCTTATTTCTCAATGAAGAGTTTTTCATATATGAAGATTTATACATCGTTTTACAAGCTGATTTACGTGATATGTTAATTTCCGTAAATTCGCCAACAACATCGGCTAATACCTCTGCATCCGAGCATAATATGGAACAAATAAAAAAGGAAAATTCTCTCGTAAAGCTGCCGAGAATTCAATTACCGGCATTTAGTGGTAATTATGAAGAATGGCCGACCTTTGAAGATTTGTTTACCTCACTTATACATAACAATAAGACGATCAAAGACACACAAAAATTACATTATTTAAAATCGAGTGTAAATGGTAAAGCAGCTTCATTAATCCGACATATTCAAGTTACTCACAAAAATTATACGCAGGCTTGGGAGGCGTACAAAACAAGATACGGTAATAAACGCTTAATTGTTAACTCAGTGCTAAAAAGATTGTTTCTTCAAAATAAAATTAACTCTCAATCAGCAAATCAATTAAAATGTTTATTAGACACAACGACAGAGTGTTTAAATAATTTAAAGAACTTGTCTATTAGTGTTGATTCTTGGGATCCTATTATATTTTTTTTCGTTGTGCAGAAAATGGACCAGGATTCTCATAAAGAATGGGAAGAATATGCCTATAAAAGTGAATCTTAAGATTTGCCGACGTGGAGCGACTTAACAAAATTTCTTCAATCAAGATATCGAACTTTAGAACTTATTTCATCGGGCCCACGAGAGAAGACCATTAAAGAGCGATCTTTCCACGTTAGCACCGCTTCATCAAACAAATCTATTGAATCGTCAACGTCAGCCCTGCCGCGGTCGTTGGAGAAGAAATGTATTATGTGCAACGATAACCACACGTTATGTCACTGCAAGGAATTTACCAACCTGCAACCTTCACAACGAGCGGATTATGTGAAAAAACACAATATATGCTTCAACTGTTTAGTACCGGGACATGCGGCTCATAAATGTCGACTCCGTATGTTCTGTCGTATATGCAATAGACGTCATCATTCTCTTCTACACCAAGCTGCAAGAAAATAAACCACTACAACTACCATAGAAACATCACACCAATCAGCGTCACACTGCAACTTAGAAGAGAGGGAAGACATTCAAGTCAATTCAATGATAGTGTCACATCACACTACCAAGCAAGGCATTGCATTATTAGCAACTGCTATGGTGAGCGTTCGAAGTGAGCAAAATTACACCATGGTGTTACGAGCGCTCATAGACCAAGGATTGCAGGCATCATTTATAAGCGAAAGAGCGGCTCAAAGATTAAGGCTCAAGAAACAACCTGCAAGAGGAACTGTCGTAGGAGTGGGGTCTACTAGAACAAATGTAAATCACGTGGTACAATTTCAAGTAAGTTCCCAAGATGCAACTCATTTCAACTTACCTGTTAAGGCGTATGTAATTTCGAAGCAACTTACCACGAAGATACCCGCTAGAACAATTGCTGCAAATCACTGGTCACATCGAGAAGGTCTGAACCTGGCCGATCCAAGCTACTATGCAGCAGGTTCCATTGATTTACTTCTTGGAGTGAAGGAATACGCACAGATATTACAACCAGATTTAATCAAGGGTCCACCGGGTACTCCAAGCGCTCAGAAAACCAACCTTGGCTGGATCTTATTCGGAGAGTTCGATGATAATGCGCAGCAAGACACGTTCTTAGTCATGCACCAACAAGTAGAAATAGATGAAGTTTTAAAATCAATATGGGAAGTAGATACAGATACAAAAAGAAGATTGACTAGAGAAGAGCAGTTATGTGAAAAGATATACGCAAAAACACACAAAAGGACCGAAGAAGGGAGATATATGGTGAAATTGCCGTTTAATACTGACAGACCGAGATGTACAGAAGGAAATACAAGGGGTATAGCAGAGAAAAGATTGCTACAACTAGAGAGACGATTCAAGAAAATGCCTAAACTAAAAGAGGACTACACTAATGTAATAAAAGAATATCTGCGTCTACAACATATTATGGAAGAAGTACCTGAGAAAGAAAAATAAAAGGAAAAATGTGTATACTTACCTCATCACGCGGTTCTTCGTAAAGATAAAGAATCCACGAAAACAAGATTGGTGTTTGATGCTTCCTGCAAGGGGTCGAATAATGTCTCTGAACGATGAACTTCTCGTAGGTCCGCCACTGCAAGAAGATCTTTGTAACCTAATAATAAGATGGAGAATGAAAAGCATATGTTACATGAGCGATATACAGAAGATGTACCGTCAAATATTGGTGTTCCCCGAAGATGCTGATACTTATCAACGAATCCTTTGGCGCTCAGACGCATCCGAAGATATCAAGGAGTATAGAATTCTTCGCGTGACTTGCGGTACAGCATCTGCTCCCTAACTTGCGGTTCGAACTCTTCATCAAATCGCTGACGATGAAGGTAAGAATCATCCCAAAGCAGCTCAAATAATTAAAGAAGATTTCTATATGTACGACTTGATGGGTGGAGCCGATACTGTGGAAGAAGCTGTAACTGAAGCCAAAGAAGTTGATGAGATTGTAAAGAAGGGAGGTTTTACTCTGACTAAATGAGCTTCAAACAATCTTGACTTCATGCCGTCCATCAAACCAGCAGATCGATCTAGGAGTGCACATTTTGACCTCAACATTGATGGAACCGTAAAGGCCTTGGGTATTAAATGGAATATGGGTACAGATAAATTTAAATATGAAGTTATCTTACCAACCATTCATGCAACTGTCACCAAGAGAATTGTTTTGTCCGACATACATAAACTCTTTGATCCGCTTGGTTGGATAGCGCCAAGCATTGTTATGACGAAGATTCTTATTCAAAAATTGTGGCTAGAAAGGTTGAACTGGGATACTATCCGATCAGACTTCCAACAAGTCAACGAGATTGAAGTCGATAGATGGATTGGTACAACGAGCAAAATGAGCGACAACTTACAGATTCATGGCTTTTGCGATGCTTCAATGCAAGCATACGCAGCGCTTGTGTATGCTAGGATCAAAACTGAAGACGAAACAATCAGAACAAAATTGATTGCTGCCAGAACCAGAGTTGCGCCATTGAGAACGATCTCGCTACCTAGATTGGAATTATGCGGCGCTTTGCTGCTGGCTCGTCTGCTCAAGCAAGTTGCACAAGCAATGAGAATACCATTATCACAAATATTTGCTTGGACAAACTCATCAATTGTTCTTGCTTGGCTTGCAGGAGATCCACATAAATGGAAACTGTTTGTAGCGAACCGCGTGGTCGAAATAGTAGAGAATGTACACTGCAATAGATGGCATCATGTGGATTCAAAGAGTAATCCAGCGGATATAGCATCAAGAGGTATATTATTGTCAGAATTGAAATCATGTAAGCTCTGGTGGACAGGACCAACATGGTTGCTAGAAAGGGAAATCCTATTTTCTTACAACCAAACTAAAGAAACTGATTTAGAATTGAAGAGACCTAAAATACAAGTTAACATGAAGAAGAAAAAACAAAACAAAAGAAATTAATAGAACAACTAGAAAATTTTGAGACACTACAGGAAATGCTTAAGATAATTACATATTCCGGTAGATTTTTAAATTACAAGAAAATTCAAATAAAATTCCAGAACCACTAAAGACAGAAGATTTGGATAGATCATTGAAAGCATGCATAAGACTCGAAGAATTTGCGGAAGATATTCAAAGATTAAAGAACAACAAGCATGTAAAAACTAACAGTTATTTGAAGAGTCTGAATCCCTATTTAGACGAAGTGGATATTCTTACGGTGGGTGGTCGCCTTCGACACTCTGAGCTGGAAGAAAAACATCCGATAGTACTGGGCACAAAAAACAACTTAACGCCATTGATTATCGCCGATGCTCACTCCCATACGATGCACGGTGGTGTCCAGTTGACATTATGTTACCTTCGATCTAAATATTGGATCCTGAAAGTAAAAAGATTGGTTAAGAAGCATATCCACAAATGTTTGACCTGTGCCAAACAAGAAGCCACAGTAAGAACACAGATGATGGGAGACTTACCTAAGGAAAGAGTGACACCAGCTCGAGTATTTTTAAATAGTGGAGTTGACTTTTGTGGACCCTTTCTAATTTTGAATAATAAAGGCAGAGGAGCCAGAACAAGAAAGGCATACATTGCACTCTTTATATGCATGTCAACCAAGGCCATCCACCTTGAGTTGGTTGGTGACTTGACATCCGAAGCGTTCATCGGTGCGTTTAGAAGATTCGTAGCCAGGAGAGGCAAATTTGCTCATATGTGGAGCGACCAAGGTCGTAATTTCATCGGTGCTGATAGAGAGATACAAGCAGCTTGGCGAGAAGCTGATTTGGCCTTTGAAGGGAACATAGCTGAGACCTTGGCATTAGACGGCACACAGTGGCACTTTATCCCGCCTTACAGCCCAAATTTCGGAGGGCTGTGGGAGTCTAGCGTCAGATCAGTTAAGTACCATTTGAAGCGAGTCCTATCTACAAACCTTACCTTCGAGGAATTGACCACCGTTTTGTGCCAAATTGAGGCTTGCCTGAATTCCCGACCGTTGAATCCAATAGACACAGATGATCTTGACGTTATAGAGACATTAACACCTGGACATTTTTTAATTGGTCAAGCCCCTATTATAGTCGCTTCTGTAGACCTGAAAGATACTCCGATTTCAAGCTTAACACGATGGCAACACCTACAAAAACTGCTGGGAGATTTCTGGAGACGTTGGCAGACGGAATATCTGACGAGACTACAACAACGCCCGAAGTGGCAGAGACAGCAGCGCGAATTTGAACAGGGAGATATAGTTTTAGTTAAGATTGAAAGTCTGCCGCCTGGTAAATGGTGTCTGGGACGTATTGTGGGTAAACATCCGGGAACTGACGGTTACACCATAGTGTTAAGAGTGGTAGTAACATTGTAAAGCGTTGTGTTACAAAATTATGTGCTTTGCCAATAGACACTAAATCTTAATGTTAAAGTTAATTTTAAAGCATTACTGTGAGCACAATAGTTGTCGATTTTAATTTTGTTATCAATTATCATATAAGTAATTATATTTGATTGTGTAGATTGTTTGTTGATTATAATATTTTTGGCTTATATCACTTAGTTAATTTGAGTTATTGTATTTTAGAAAGAACTAAATATTCTTTGGTGGGCGGCATGTTCGTTCTACTACAATATATACGCAAACTTGTTATTTTAAAGTCAGTCGCAATTAAAGAATCAAAGTGCAAAGACATAGTGGTTTTCTTTTACACGTGATACAAACATAAGTGCACCTTAATTACATCAACAGAATCAAACCACGATTCACACCTGATATCACCATCGCACTGCTCTTGGGTATTACTCATATTATAATTATCGGAACCCAATATTTTACAATAATGAAAGTGTAGTAGACGTATAGGTAAGGTATTTAACTAAATATTTAAGGTTCAATATTACTTAAATAGCTTTGTTTGTTACGTAGTTTCGTTATTATCAGTTGTATAGCTAGGATGCGGCTTCATTACTCTGTATTACGTAATTGCATGTAGCGCTAATAAGGCATTCGATTCAAACACGAGAATATCAAATCAACATTAAATTTAGACAGTCGTTAGATTTAATTTGGCGATTTCCGCAGTAATTTGATTCAATCTATCTACAATGGCACATTCGATTACCATAATGTCGTATGTAATTTTGCTAAGAGGAAACGCAACTAGTATCTAAATTATTTGGTCGTATCTGGAATGACATAGAAAAATACTATATTTAAAGAAAAATTTTCTTTATAAAGAAACAATAAAATGTAATGTATGTTCATAAAAACATACTGTAAATACTATAATTCATCTACTTTTATATTATATGTCAAAATACATAAGCGTGCATTGCCAGTTACCTTAATTCACAGGTTCAGTAATTCATTTTGTGAAAATGCTTATATTGTACAACAAAATTCAAGAAAATGTACATCAATATAATGTCTGTTTTTTTTTCTTGATAAAATGCCAAAAATCATGTAATCCTTAATATTATTATTACCTTGTATTATAATATTAAGAGAAACATGAATTTTAGTAACCCTACGGAATAAAGAAGTGACGCTGTTTCGAAAATAATTCATTTATATTGTACAACCAGTTGTTACTACCCCTAAAATAAAAGTGCGACTAACCCTAAAATAAAAGTAGCCTAAGTTACTCCTGATAACATCAGCTATCTGCTAGTGAAAGTCTTATCCAAATCGGTTCCCAGGTCTTTGCGTGATGCCTGTTCAGACAGACGTCCTGTTAGAGTTTAAGAATAGTTTAATAATTATAGTATATATATTTTTGTTAATTATTATATTTAAAAAAAAATAGCTTGGTTCCTTGTAAGGTTTTCTAGACAGCGGTATTTTACAAACAATTGAAGTATCAGAATTTAAAATAATATACTCTACTCTTTCCTTTCATATTCTATTTTGTCGTATTCTGCTCTATTGTAATCTATGTGCGTTGTGATATCAATTTTTTAATCTTTAAGTGTCTGATTTAATACTGCAAAATATGAATAAGATGTTCGCAGAATCTGGAAGAAGCAAAATGTAATCCCATTATTAAAATAAGAGTTTTAAAAACTTTGTTACTAACATAAAGATAAGGACGGTGGTGACATGATACAGGACATTTTAATAGATTTAGGCGTTACTTTGCGGAAATCCATTAATATTAAAGATGTTAAAAATTTAACATAGACTTAGCGGTCAGCCATCACATATTTTACTTCACCTGAGGATGCCTCGTGTAGAGGCGAAACACGTGTCATATTATCGACGGTATTGTGCCTTTCCTAGTCTAGTGGTATTGAGAGTAGTGATGCTGGGATTAGTGGTGACGGCGATAGTGCACGCAATTGAAGGAGGACCGAAAGTGCTCTTCAAACGAGGTAAGACTCATCATTTTATTTCATTACGCGGATCTGAGCAAGTAAATTTTTAACATCTTTAATAGGATATTTTGACTGATTTCAACCATAACGTCCATTTTGTACGTGGTAGAGCCATGATGCAGCTATATATATATTAATATATTATATATATATATATATATATTAATAGTATAGTTGTAACACGAATGGGTTGGCTCGACCGGGGAAGGACCACGCTCTCACAGAATACCAGCGTAAAATAGCAGCTTAACACTGCTGTGTTTCGTATGGTGAGTGTAGAGAACCGGAGACCCGTTTTACTGGGAAAGAGGCATTCCATCTTAGTCCTCACGGGTGACAAAGCATCTGCATATTGATTCGCAAATGAGGATAAATATAGACGTCTATGGGCCACAGCAACCACTTACCATCAGGTGGACTGTGTGCTCGTTTGTCACCATAATTCTATAAAAAAAAATTTTGCACAGTACTCAATTTATCCTGCTTACTGAAGAAGGAACCTTGGTCAAAAATCATCCATGTTAATTTTAAATTTCTTTGAGAGAAAATTATCAGATATTCGACAGTGACTTAAAACGGTCTGTTGTGGTATTTTATGTTCTTTGTTATTCAAAGTTTAAACCAGTTAAGTTACAGCCTTTATATCGCCCACCGTTACGCACAGGCCTCATCTCATTTTGAGAGGCATTTTGAGCAAGTAAGTGTCTGCCGCGTACCCCAATGCGTGTTTGCGGACTTCACGTGTCTTCAAAATATTTTTTTTTAAATTTCTTAGACGTACAGTGGTAAATCAGAACTATCTATTTACTGAAGATAAAAACAAAACTTTTTCGTACGTACTGTCACAAATGTTTGGCGCGATAATGTTACATAATGTCCGGCCCTTAGTACCATTGGCTTGCTCATGCGCATCATCACAAAGACTAATGCTCGCTTGAACTTCATATCCTGATCGTACCAAGCGCATTTGTATAGTACTGTGTGCAGTTCATCGCTCTGTAAATAAATTTATTTAATTCAATTGTTTGCGAATCTTAAAATATGTTTCAATTTATCATTGTTATAAATGTGAAAGTGCGTTTGGAAACCAAAGCAATATAATGATTTTCATAATTTTTTTTCTAACATAAATTGTGCAGATAATTATTGAGCAATTATATTATAAACGATTGAAAAAAAACTTAAACAACATATCGGTCATATTCTGTGATGATCCTAGGGAGAATATAAGACCATAGTCAAGAAATTATTGTCATCACAGTTTTATAGTACGTATAGTTGTAAAATTTCGGATTACTGAGATGTCCGGAAGTGGGTGAAAACTGAATTATAACACTCCATTAGATTCATACATACATACATACATATGTATACTCACATCAACACATACATACATGTGAAGTTAATAAATGTATGTTGAAATACATTACACTTACCGTAGCAGTAAGCTCGTGACCACACCAGCAGCTTACGAACAACTGACTTATCATCACGGATATGTACGTAACTATTGAGGCAAATTGCATACTACGCCAGTCAACCTGCAAGTAATAAACAAATAACGATGACAATAGGCCATTTAGGATAAAACTTTCTGCGAACCTGTGCCGGAGGCTTTATGTTCAGCAGTGGAATTCTGATGACCACATTTTTTTTTATAAAATTGAAGTGAACGAAATTTTAAACCAAATACGTGATGGTGAGTGGTTACTGCAGCCCATAGAAACTTGCAGCCAGCTTCAAACAAATAAAACTACAAATGTGTAGGCACATCTGTGGACTAAGATGGAATGATTCATAGCCTGTGTTTAGGCCAAACAATTAATATTTGAAATTTGATTCGTGTCCGCCCGCTGACTTTGTAAAGGTCACCGTGGTCCCACTCCCGTGTGCGTCGCTCGGCAGAGGGCGCAGGCGCAGAACGCGAGTGCGAGGTCAGTAGCTTGACAGCAGCGGCGCGGTCGATTAACGTATTTTGTGGTGATCGCTGCAGCAGTTTCGCGCGACCAGTTTTGGTTTTGTGGTCTAGATTTTGAGATTTGTGCGCGCTTAATTCGCTATTGAATTTGGGGTTTCGTGGAGACCGCCTAGAGTAGTTTGTCTAAATTTTACGTTCGTGACAACAGTCTTGTATTGAATTTGACTGATTAAAGTACTTTCGTTTGAAAGTAATTGCGTCAATTGTATAGTGATTGCGTCTTGAAATGCATTTTGCAATATTTAACTTGCTTTTGTAACGTGGAACCTTCCGCGCACGTCGAGTAGACATACGGTCTGGAATTTGAAGCTCGCATTCCATTTCATGGGTGTGGCCCGGTTAATTGTTTTTGGAAGTTAAAGTTGTTTTGTGACGTCGCGTTAAGTGCCTTTTGTGTGTTGACTATATAGTTAGTTTGCGTGTCAGCTAGGCTGATTTTGAGTCTTAATGCGGGCGTAGTATTTAATATCGTACGAAGGAATTTAGTTTGTTGTTTGTAACGCGGAACTTTGTGACCCTAAAGAAGGTCGCGTTCGGTTCTAGAAATAATTTGTTGCTGAGTGAAAACGGAAGTGAACTTTGATCCACCGTTCATTAGTCGTGCCGTGCGTTACGTTTTGATTACGATTAACGGGGATTTAGTTGAGTTTAAAGTTAGTTAAATGTTCAATAAAGTTGATGGATTGAAATAGTGTACAATAAAGTTGATAGACTGAAATAGTGAAATGAAGAAAGAAGTGGTCAATTGGTGACGTCCGCTGTAGTGAAATCACATTGTGGGGCAGCATAGGACCAGGCCGCTGCCCGATCACCTCAGTTGGGTCAGGTCACATATATAAATACTACTACACACCACTTACATACACCTACACCTACCTACCGCCTGACCGAGCCTTGGGGTAGTCATAGCTTCGGAACCAGGTACGTACTATTTGTTTACCTAGCCTTATATCTATTGTGTAGAATGATAAGTCTCCATAGGCCGTTGGGCCCCGTCTTCTGCTGCCCGTTGATTGGGCTACTGATGGGGCCTAGTCCAGTCTACCTTTGTTGGGGCAGCTCAGGGCGTGTACAGCCTGTTATATACAATATTCCTATATCCGTCGACTTAGGTTCCTCTATCTATCGGGAAGTCCAATACTCTGCTTACTAATATTAAGTAATTACCATAACAACTAAAGTTCAAAATATATTGTAATTACCACTAAAATTCGCAGACCAGACATACAAATCAATCCAACACTAACAATCAGTTGAAATAACAGAAAAGTATGATATGCGTCTTCTACTAGGCGCGTAAATCTGAAACGAAGAAGTCTTTAGTCCAGTGGTAAGTGTTGTCAACATCACGTGCAGCGGTAGAAACATCTATTTTTTATACGGTAAGAATGACAAAATTTTACACAGTCCACTAGATTGTAAAAGAATTAGTGCCTATTGATACTCTATATCTATCCTCTATTAAAAAATATGAACGCGATGTCAACCTTAAAGAATAGTTACTAATACAAAAAGTCTCCGGTTCTGTTAACTCACTACAAACACAACACTAATTTGTAATTATGTCGCTATTTTGCGTCGGTATTCTATGGTTCGGTGTTTGCTGAAATATGCTCCACCACATATGAACATTTCTGAACTAAAACAAAAATATATTTTTTTCTGTAGGACACACGACAATTGTTAAAAAAAGTTATGTATTCAAATTTAATTTTTTAGGGTTTGGTGTAGATTGTCGGCGAAAGTAGTAAAATTGAATTATGTGCTATAATTAAGCAAAAGAGTGCAAAAAGTCCATCAAAATTTATGAGATAATTGAGTGGTAAATATTCAGCCGTAATCTACAGTCACACGTTGGTGCACCGAATTCACACGTAGAGGAAAAGCCACCAAAGATTATCTATACTCAGAACGACTTATGATAGCAGTGTCGGAAGAAATGTTAAAAAGTTTAAAAAACTCTTTCAACACATCATCGTGTCACGGTATGTTTGTTCGCTGAAGAAATAAAGACTTTGACATATACCAGTTGTAATAAACGTATCCGCGCATCGGATACCCTACATACTTATTGATGTAAAAACACCATACTGAACATTTCCCGAGGCTCTTTGAAACTGTTGCAACCTAATAGTATTTTTTTGGTTCGATTTGTAACAAATATGGCGCACAATTAGTATCCATAAATTTGACTAAGAAAAGAACATGTCTAAAAAATTCAAGGCGAGTCATTGCGCCGGTGAGATTATGGGCTCTCTTTTCTGTGATAGTCATAGATTAGTAATAATTGAATTTTTCCAGTATGGAGTTACTGTTCATTAATCATGCAGAAAAAAAAGAAAAATAAGCAACGAAATTCGCGAAAAAAGGCGAAGTAAACTGCTAGATTTTTATGCTTCACAAAATTATAGTCTTGGTTTACAAGTCCACCGTTACGATAACTACAATTCGAAATGCTTATTAATATAATTATAAATTCGAATGGCTTAGTATTTGCTGCAGTATAGGAATTTCAGTTGCTCAGGATGAAGAGTTCCTTAAGAAAGAAATCTTAGAAAAAAGACGTTTAAAGCACACTTTACACTACACTAAAAGGTTTTACACTAAAAGGTAACTATGACAAAATCGTAATACTAAAATTTATTACCTGTTACCTATACTCATTCTCACTGTTTTAGCGTCTCTAATACTTGTTGAATAATGTGTCTACTTACGTCACCACGCCTTGGTGTTGCTTTACGCACTCTATTAATTTATTATAATTAGTTTCAAGGTATTTAGCCCGTTTCTTCGAAATTTGTCCTTTGTCTTCAAAAGTTTTGATCTAAGTCAATTTGAAAAAAAATATATAATTGACATGCTAACATTTTTAATAGCAAAAACAATAGTTGTTTCAGTTATAAAACTATTGTTCCTTAATATAACCATGATTAGACTGCAGATATGATAAATAAAAGAAAGGTTTTCTTACACTCAATATTTTGTCCTTGATAATGTCAATTTGGGCGCATCCGAAAATAACCATAGATAAAGCAACGCTGTCGACACCGAAGTACATGTAGGCGCTAATGCATATTGTCACTAACTGGAACAAATATCCCAACTCGTATTGCGGAGAATATTCCGGTCTGACTGGCATCCTATGTATAATAGATGTTTTATGGTAAATTATGGACAAAACTAGATTTCAGCGTGCTTAAAAATATAATCAGTATTTATAACATATTAAATATTTTGAGATGTGATAATTATTGAGCTAAGCTCCAAGAGAAAAATAAAAAAGTGCATTCACGCTGATCTTAGCTAATAAATGTTATATTATAACGTATACTATTTATTATAGCGCCGGTCACTTGTGTATTTCTTATAGTAGGTATGAACACTTATCACTGGTTATCGTTTCCGTTACAGTCTACTACAGTCCAATGCTGGCCTCCCCCATAATTTGCCTCATAGGTGTGATATTTGCCATAATTGTCACGCTTGGCAAAAGGGTTTTTATTTAAGTCGTTATTAGGAAGGCGCTTTCGCCCATCTTCTGATTTGTTTCTCTCTGTCGCCTCTTACGACATCCACGGCATGATATGAGATATTCTTACACCGCCACTACACGGTTAACATTGGTTACTATATTTAAATAATAGTTATTGTAGTAACAAGCTAAATTAGCAGTGTTTCACATTTTAACGCCATCTTCTGAATAAGAAATCTGTTAGTCGGTAACGAAGCTCTCCTGAAACGCTTTCCTTTTGTTTCGATTGGATACTTTATATGTCATATTATCATAATAGATAGATCATGCACGCGTCTTCTGTGTATTTTTTGGTAGAATTTTTATCATAAATGATACAAATCTTAATTCCTTTTGTCGCGTTTCATTTTAGCTTTTTGATTCCCGACGTTTCGTTAAATATAAGAAATCATTAGGCTTGTAATCACTCTTATCATTTCAAATATAGTAATATATACCAAAAATACAAGGAATGCGTGTGTATTTTTAAATTTTATATCTCTACAAGATTCAAATAGTGATTATATGCTCTTTGGAACCTAATTAACATTGACCTTCACTCATCTGCTTACTAGATCAAAATTATTTTTTATCAAACATAGTATGGAAACAAATTTATCGCAGAAAATGTATGTGAAAGAACAATCCTCGAATGGCAAACTCATACAGGTAAGTGATATATAGGACAGTCCCTCACTAGATGGAGATGTAAGTGGTAAGTACATGGTAAGACATGTGGAAAGTGGATG
The DNA here is from genome assembly GCA_963668995.1 of Parnassius mnemosyne. Classification (NCBI taxonomy): domain Eukaryota; kingdom Metazoa; phylum Arthropoda; class Insecta; order Lepidoptera; family Papilionidae; genus Parnassius; species Parnassius mnemosyne. The sequence goes on from CAVLGL010000057.1 coordinate 10,393,564, forward strand.
GATGCAGGGGGATCAGGATCGTAATTCTCACTTCCTTGGAGGGCCTATATTCAGCAGTGTACTCGTGATTTGCTGTATAGATGATGATGATGATTATAATATGAATGTCGTCGCTGCGACTGACAAGTTCCATAAGTATTATTTGTAAGGTTTTGGGAAACAACAAAAAAGTGTAATTGAATAAACAAACGGAAACACTGACAAATTATTAATGCTATATAAGTTTAAGTGCCGTGTAGTGGCGGTCAAGAATATCCACTACCCCATATCCTCCCGTGGGTGTCGTAAAAGGCGACAAAGGAAACAGGCAGGAGATGGGCAGCAGCATCTTCCTGATAATAGCCAAATTACAATAAAAAAACTGCGGTTGCCAACCCGCTCGCCAAGCGTGGCAACTATGGAAAATACCCCCCAATGACTAAAGCAACAAACAGACGGCCCCCAGTCCCCGGCGGCCCCGCTATTCCTGGCTACGGTGGCGACCATGGTAACGGCAGGGCAGGGGGTGCTAAGAATCTCCGGTGGAGGTTCGGTTGCCACCTTAGACGACTCGACCTGGCAACGTACAACGCACGCACCCTGAGGACTGACGAGAATATCGTGGAGCTGGAAGAAGAGATAGACAAGTTGCGCTGGCATATTATAGGATTATCCGAAGTCCGAAGAGAGGGGGAGGACAGGGTAATCCTTGAATCCGGCAACTTGCTCTATCACCGGGAGGGCGACCATCTGTCCCAAGGAGGTGTCGGATTTATCGTCCACAAGTCTCTCGTTAACAACGTTGTAAAGATCGGGAGTGTGTCGACGAGGGTTGCGTACCTTATACTCAGAATCACCAAACGGTATTCGCTGAAGGTCATACAGGTTTACGCACCAACCTCGGCACACCCCGATGAGGAGGTGGAGGAAATGTATGAGGATATCTCTAGAGCCATGCATTCCTCCAAAACCCAATATACGGTGTTAATGGGAGACTTCAATGCAAAACTAGGCACAAGAGAGAACGGTGAGCTGAAAGTAGGGAAATTTGGAATAGGGCAACGGAACCCAAGGGGCCAGCAGCTGGCCGACTTCATGGAGAAAGAGGGACTCTTTATGATGAACTCTTTCTTCAAGAAGCAGCCCCACAGGAAGTGGACCTGGTCGAGCCCCGACGGTTCCACAAAAAATGAGATTGACTTCATTATGACGACCAGACGACAACTGTTCAGTGATGTCTCCGTGATCGCGAGGGTGAAAACTGGTAGCGATCACCGAATGGTTAGAGGCACACTGAACCTAAACGTTAAGTTGGAGAGGTCTCGTCTAATGAAGTCAACGCTCCGTCCTCCTCGTGCTCTGTTCCAAAGTCCCGAAACCTTTCAGCTCGAGTTACAAAACCGTTTTCAGTGCCTGGAAGACTGCAATGAAGTGGACGATATGAATGACAAGCTCGTGGAAACTGTCCATGCGGTCGGAGCTAAGTTCTGCAAGACCCGCCGCAGAAGAACTCAAAAACTCTCCGATCACACTCTTAATCTCATGGCTGTTAGACGGGAGATGAAGCTACATTCTTCAACAGACTTGACAGCATACAGGCATCTGAACAGACAGATCTCCAAATGCATGCGGCGGGACTTACGCAACTTCAATACAGCTCGTATTGAAGAAGCGATCGAGCGGAACCAAGGTTCCAAAATCTTTGCCAGAGATCTGTCTGCCAGAAAGAGCCAACTGTCAAAGCTGAAGACAGAATGTGGCAGCATCGTTTCCGGGACACCTGAGATTTTGAGTGAGATTGAGAGGTTCTATGGGCAGCTGTACACATCATCGTTGGAGCCACACGCAAGTGTGAGTAACGATCCAAGAGCGAGTCTCATCCGACACTATTCCGAAGATATCCCGGATGTCAGTCTGAGCGAGATTAGGATGGCTCTCCAGCACCTTAAAAACGGTAAGGCCCCAGGCGAGGATGGAATTACAGCGGAGCTTCTGAAAGCGGGTGGAAGACCGGTACTTGAAGTCCTTCAGAAGCTCTTTAATTCCGTCCTCCAAGGTGGCATTACACCGGAGGCGTGGAGCAGAAGTGCGGTGGTCTTGTTCTTCAAGAAAGGTGACAACGCTTTCTTGAAGAACTACAGACCGATTTCCCTTCTGAGCCGCGTCTACGTGCTGTTTTCGAGAGTCATTACGAATCGTCTCGCGCGCAGACTTGACGACTTCCAGCCTCCCGAACAAGCCGGTTTTCGAAAGGGCTTTAGCACCATAGACCACATACATACCCTTCGGCAAGTTGTACAGAAGTACGAAGAGTACAATTTGCCACTATGTCTGGCGTATGTGGACTATGAGAAAGCCTTTGATTCCGTCGAAATTTGGGCGGTGCTGCAGTCCCTTCAGCGGTGCCAAGTTGACTGTCGGTATATCGAAGTGTTGAAGTGCTTGTACAGTAGGGCTACGATGGCTATCCGAGTACAGAACCAGAGTACGAAACCTATCCAATTGCAGAGAGGTGTAAGACAGGGTGACGTCATATCCCCGAAACTCTTCACCGCTGCATTGGAAGACGTTTTCAAGCTTCTGGACTGGAAAGGATACGGTATCAACATCAATGGCGAGTACATCACTCACCTTCGATTTGCCGACGATATAGTCCTTATGGCAGAATCGCTGGAGGACCTAAGCACTATGCTCAATGACCTCAATAGTGTTTCCCAACGGATAGGTCTTAAGATGAACATGGACAAAACAAAGATCATGTTTAATGTCCATGTCACACCTATGCCGGTAGTTGTTGGGAGCACTAAGCTCGAAGTTGTTGACGAGTATGTTTACCTGGGACAAATAGTCCGACTGGGTAAGTCCAACTTCGACCGAGAGGTCAATCGACGGATTCAACTCGGATTTTTATTTTACGGATTTATATTATGAAGTAGGGTGTTTCCTATTTGCAGTATTATAAAAAAATTATAGGAGAGTGGGCAAACGAGCATGCGGTTCACCTGACGTAAAGTGGCTACCGACGCTCATGAACAAATGCAACATCAGGGGAACTAGATGCGTTGCCGGCCTTTTAAAAAAAAGTAGGCCCTTACTTATATATTATATTCCATGTTTAAATAAAGTATAAATAATTTTAATGATATAATCATTCCTGAATGAATAAATGAATGAACAAGTGAATGATTATTAATCAATTATTAATAATTACTATCCTATTGAAATTCCATTCATAAACAAGAAATAACATGCAGTGTGTCGTTGAAGGTAGTTATTATAAAATCAATTTAGCACTAGATAAAATAAAATAAAGATAATATTACAAATACCACATGTCAAATGGAAAATTCCGACTGCCCGCATCGTCGAACAATGGTTTCAAAGCCCATAAACCACAGGTTGTTTGCGAACTTATCATAAAAGCCAGCAGAAGTCTTTTGATACGCGCAGCATGCCATTTTAGTATCCTGTTAGAAGCGAATTTTTTTTAATATTGATATAAAGAATATTTCAAATATTGGGAATATGTGAAAATGTGTTTTTTTTTTTAAATTGAAGTAACAAACAAACTTACAGTCCACTTGGCATGGCTTGGCGACAGAAATTGGTAAGATGGTACCTATTCAAACGGACGGTTTCGGTTAGAAGACTAAAAGGGCCAATATAGTTTCAACCTATAAAACATTGCATAATACTTCGCTAGTGTGTAGCGTTTGTTAAAAAAATAGTCACATAATGTCAGCAATACGGTTGGTTAATATTATATTCTAATGGGAATTGTTTGCTGGTGGTTATCACTCTGACATTAAAAAAGGATTTAATTAAAAAGAAGATAAATAAAGAAAAGAGACAGTGTGTGTGTATGTGTGTGAAAAAGAGAGATAGAGAGAAAATATCAGCCCATAATTGATACTATTTCTTCAAAAACGAAACTAAATCACAATTTTTACCAGAGTTACACAATCGAAATGCAGGTGGGCCATAACTCAACAATTTATCTTTATTTTAAATTTAGATTTATTTTTATTTTAAAGTGGTTATTAGTAAGACACTGCTGTCCATCTCCTGATTTGTTTCTCTCTGTTACCTCTTACGACTTCCATGTATGATATGAGGTTCTCATTTTATCACTCTTAATTCAATTAAAATATTAAGACAACATTAAATAACCCCTGTTTTACCTTTCATGATCTTCGTTTTGCGGTTTAAAAATATCGCTATTCATTCTTTCTAATAAGTCCTTGACCACGTCCACGTTTATTTGAAACACTGTTATTTTCAAACATAAACAAGCTTGAGTAAACAGCAAATATGACGCTTGAGACACTGCTCCTAAATCACCCCAAACTTGGACAATGTAGATTATTTGGAAAAACAAAAATAAATATTGAACTGTCATCATAAATATTCTGTAACATTTATGAGCAAACGTTTCATTTGGGTGAGGCACCCAAACTCCTAAATATTTCATTACAAATCTTGCCCTGTTTAGGTACAAGTCCTCGGACGTCAACGTCATGATACATTCACTGAGGGATAATAACAGAACTGATAGAATGAAGGTTAGGCTACTTGTTAGTTCTACATGTTCAGTTTCTGGAATAGCTAAATTTTTGTGATTACTGACAATCTACTTCCACTTATGTAATTGGATAATAAGGCAATTTAAGAAAATAATGTTTTAACAATTATTTTAATAACGTGTTGTCAGTTTTCATATTGCCTGTATTGTAATGTACAGTTAGGAATGTAATATAATAGATAATTTGGTCGCATTAGCGATGTTTTGTATTCTAAGTTATACAATATACCATCATCGTTATCAGTTTGTTTCAGTCTGTTACTAGATATTTTCTAACAGAATTTTTATTGCAAGTAGCTTATTCTTCATCCGACTGGTCAGACTTATTCGCGTCTCTCTTTGCCTACAATTCACTTCTGGACAGTGGCAACAACGTTCCACCTAAACTACCTCACTGTGGGACCTCTATGTCGGAGGTTCGTATAACAAATAAGGAGGTTCTTAAAACGTTGCGATGTGTAGACGTGAATAAAGCTAGTTGACTAGATGGTATACCAGTTATAGTTCTAAAGGATTTTGCCCCTAAATTGTATCCTATGCTGACACGCTTGTTCCGCCTCTCATTTAGGATTGGATTAGTGCCAAAATCCTGGAAGCTGGCCAACGTGCAGCCTGTTCCAAAGAAAAGGTAGCCGTTCCAACCCTACCAATTATCGGCCAGTCTCATTTACCTCTATACTCTGCAAGATTATGGAGCGTATATTAACCGCCCGCTTAATGGCATACCTATAACAGAATAACCTCCTTGGTAACAAGCAATATGGGTTTCGCCAAAATCCGTCAACTGGGGACCCTCTAGCGTATACCACACACATATCGGGAGAGGCACTCGAGAACAGTGAAGAAGTACTTACTGTTTCCTTTGATGTCTCGAAGGTCTTTGACAGAGTTTGGCACACAAGCCTTTTGGGTAAGCTTTCAGCGTACGGCTTATCTCCTGGTCTGATTGAATGAAGGGCTTTCGTAGTGAAGGTTCTCGCCGGGTCATCGTCGATTGCTGTGCATCCGATCCTAAGGCGACTAACGTCGGTGTTCCTCAGGGGTCCGTTCTCTCTGCAATTGTCTTCCTGCAGCATATTAACGATCTGCTTATTCCCGGTATTCTATGGGTATGCAGACTATAGCATAGTTGTGGAGAGATACAAACCTTATCCTCGAGCCAGTCGGGATAAAATCCATTCTGAAAGAGAAGCTATGGTAGAGCGTGTGAAACTCACACTATAGGCAGTCTCCGAATGGGGCGATACCAATCTTGTGAAATTCAACGCCTCCAAAACACGAGCGTGTCTCTTCACTGTAAAAAGGAGCCACCTTGGCTCCTTCTTTCCGAAATGTATCACTGGAACATACCATACTTTAGTTGTGAGGGTTTGAGATATCCTGAAATCTGAACTTCGGGCGGTTCATCAAGTCCAAGGCCAAAGCAACTGTAAGGAACCTGGGGGTCCTTGCAAAGGTTCGGCGACACTTTACGCCGGGACAGCTGCTTACTTTATTAAGCGCAAGAGCGGTCGTGCATGGAGGAAAACCAATCATACCAGCCTCGAATACAGACGCAAAGTAGTCAGACTTTTGGCTTTCTACAGGATGCATTTCGGAGAGTGTGCACACAATTGCATAATTTAGTTCCTCCCTCTCCCATCCACCATTAGGCAACTAGATGTTCGGCCAGTCTCAACCCTTTCGTTGTTGACTTACCACGCATTCGAACTAACGATTCGCTAAATTTTTTTTTCCGTTGCCACCCGTTCCCTTTGACTTCACTGATTATTCTCTATTTCGATATAAGGAGCTTGCGCGCTTTATATTCCATACTTTAGTCTTGGATTTTACAAATATTATTTTTTTAAGATAAGGGTGACAAACGAATACACAGGCCACCTGATGGTAAGTGGTTGCTGCGGCCCATAGACATCTACATCTATCCTCTATTACAAATCAAAATGCAGATGCGTTGTCACCCGTGAGGACTAAGATATAATGCCTCATTTCCAGTAAAAAGGGCCTCCGGCCACCTGCACTCACCAAGCGAAACGCAGAGGTAAACCTCTACTTCACGCTGGTTTTCTGTGAGTTCGTGGTACCACCCCGTTTCGAGCCGGCCCATCCGTGCGACACTGCCATGCACTGCCGCGTGGCTCTACCACTGTTAAAAACATCGTTCATCATGCGTACAGCAAACGAGAGAAATAAGTTGCCGGCATCTGTCTTTCCATCCGTTTACGGTGTGGGTGTCTTCAAGGCAAATAGTGAATAGTCGTTTATTAAGTCAGTGCGTTTCACCATCTTAGGCTACATGACCAATATAAAAAAAAGTTGCGCTGGGATATTATAGGATTATCTGAGGTCCAATGGGAGGGGAAGGACACGGTAATCCTTAAATCCGGCAACTTTTCCTATCACCGGGAGGGCGACCATCTGGCCCATCGAGGTGTCGGATTTATCGTCCACAAGTCTCTCGTTAACAACGTTGTAAATATTGGGAGTGTGCCGACGATTGCGCAACTAATACTCAGTATCACCAAAGACTATTTGCTGAAGGTAAATTTTGAGTGAGATTGAAAGGTTCTATGGGCAGCTGTACACATCATCGTTGGAGCCACACGCAAGTGTAAGTAACGATCTCAGAGTAAGCCTTATCCGACACAACCTTGCAAATAACCGATTTAAATCTTAATGATAACCTTAAATAAAACCAAAAATTAATAAATATAGCGTATATAATATACATAATCCTACTAATATTATAAACGTGAAATTTTCTGAGAATGTTTGTTACTCTTCCTCGCAAAAACTATTGAATGTATTTTAATGAAACTTTAGAATAATATAGCTCATCCACTATGATACCAAATAACACAGGCTATAATTAATAAAGATATTATGTAAATTGGTCAAAAGTCAAGTCAAGTAAGTCGGAAAAAATCTGTCATCTGCGAGTTATTTCAGCGTGCGGTGCAAAAACTGTAAGAGATACAAAAAATAATGTATGGTAAAATTGTTTTTCCTAAATAGTTCTACAAAAAAGTCCGCGATAGTATATAATATCTATCTTCTATTTGTAAGCCAATATTACCAAAATAGTAAACCATAAATAAAATAAGATTTGATGCTTTATTTTCAATGCACATTTTGCAGTAACAAATGGATTTTATCAAAATAAATACTTTAATCGCTTATGATGTTCAAATTAAATACACTATATCTCTTGAACTACGTAATTTGGTCAAATATTTTAAAAGCAATGACGATATAAAATTGTGCGGACTGGCACGCGCATGGCGGTTGGGCGAACTGCGGGTGAGGTGGGCTATAACATCGCTCATCGCCCCTTAAGTCAATGTACCTCTTAATTCTTAAACCACTGAACCTCGAGATAGTTTAAGTCCCGGGAAATGAGATAGGATATCTTTGATCACTGAAATCATCCCTAAAGAGGGTGATGGAATTTACTGTGAAAGTGTGATTATTGATGGATCACCTATCTATGGTTTGAAGTATAAAATCTGCGCGGACAAAGTCGCAGGAAAAAGCTTGTAATAAATAAAGTGTAGTAGTGTTAATTTATTTCAGTTACATTCAAGTAATTGCTAGAAATAACAAAGAGACCACAATTGAATTGGCATCGTAATCAGTTGCAGTGGCGTGTCGTGGTCATAAAGCAGCACCCGTAAGCAATAATATTTTTTTAGGACACTTAAAATAGAGCCATGTTGAGTGTTGTGAATTCAGGGGTTGAGCACTTTTAAAATTTTAAAGTATGCGAATAACCCAATTTCGATCCCCGTCGGCACCAAATATATTGCTTACAGCGATTTACCACGTAGGTACTCGTACTCAACGGTGAAGGAAAACATCGTGAGAAAACCTGTTTGTGTAGGGACGAAAATATTTTGCCGATATGCGAAGTCCGTAAACACGCCCTGTACTCGTAAAAAAGAACTCGAATCGACTGTTTCATAAACCCTTTCAGTAGTATTAAATTGGTTTGTAGACGATATAATCATTTTCTTCTCGAGATATGCTTAAGGAAAATCGTAACTGTACGGTTATTTTCCACTTTTTTCTTTCCTTCCTTCAAATAGAACGGACTCCTCACCCAACGCTATATTTTTACTCCTAAGCTGGTCACTCACATTTTCATAAATACACGAACCAAAAATATGGGCCGACATTCGCAAATGAATTTGCAAAGTTTTATTTGCATTCATAATAATGCCGAGTTGCTTCGATTTCATATTCGAGCGCGCAAATCTAAAATGTATGCGTGTAGTCCCACATATTATCACGTCGGTTGAGCATATGATTTAGAACGTAACGCATGTTTCGGCAGTTGTGTCTGTAAATATACTTCATAAACGAGTAACTTTTTTTATAAAAACGAAGTGACAAGCTAACACAAAATACGCCTTTCTCTACGGCCTCATACTTCACCTGGGCAACGAGCCCCTCGAGTCCGATACGCGGTGGCTATGGGGCCAGGAAAATTGAGCGTTCGTTAGCACCCACTTTCCCGACCCCAGGGCGGATCTGGTCTTTGGCTCCGCCGCCAACCAAGTTTCAATCGCGGAAGGTAAGGAGAGCGGTGCCTCGCAATACCGACACTCCTCTACCCCCGCGGCCCAACCACCACCGCATCAACGGTGCTACCACATCAGAGTCGCGGAGGATTGGGCGAGTGGCGCATCACCATACCACCTCTTTATACGCGACTCCACATCGGCTTCGGCGGTAGGGGAGAGGGCACCCCTCTCGCTACAGACCATCGACACACGAGACGAGGTGGCCACCTCGGACTGGCCTCACCTTCCTCTTTGTTCACCGCGGGTGACCAAGCCACGGCTACTAAGCCCCCTCCCACCACGACAAGACGGTAACGCTTCGGGTGGGGTGTTTATGGATACCTGTAGCCAACTTCAAACGGAGAAAACAACAGATGCCTTGTCATCTCTGAGGACTAAGATAGAATGCCTCACAGTCTATAACTATGCTAGCCCTCTTTACCTTTCAGACCTGAACACTAAAGTGTAAGATCTGATTTTTGATGGAATAAACATGTAAGACAGACCTACTCCGACGGACAACAAGGCAGAAAAAAGTTGTATCGCTACTTAAAGCATTTTCAAAGAAGCAGGTAACATAAAGTAGATTACTCCTAATTAGTAGAATACCAAAGTAAAATAGCGGCTTAATACTGTTGTGTTTCGTATAGTGAGTGTAGAGAACCGGAGACCCTCTTACTGGAAATGAGTCATTCCATCTTATTCCTCAAGGGTGACAACGTTCTGCATCCACTTACCATCAGTTGAACTGTGTGCTCGTTTGTCACCGATATTCTTATTAAAAAAATAATTCTTTCTCTGTACAGAATAGGGACTCACCCCATCTTCGCATGGGTGATTTCTGGATCTTAACAACAGCGCCACTTACTGGGTGCAATTGTGAATTGCTTAGATCATTCAAGGACACACTTAAACACAAAAAAAAATCATCCAAGTCGGTCCAGCTATTTTCGAGTTCTAGTGAGACTAACGTACAGGAAATGATTTTTCTATTTAGAGATTTGTAATAATACGAACATAGGTGATATAGCCCAACCGCACTCATAAAATAATCATCGCCTTCCATGGTTCACAAAATAGCAAAAAAACAGAGACAAAAAAAGAGAAAAAGAAATATAGGAGGAAGTGCAAATGGGTTTGCAAATTGGAATACAAAAAACATTGCATGTTGGCTGAAGGACGCAAAATCATATTGAATTACTATGTGCATGTGAGTAGCTAACTCACTTGTGTACGACATGTATTTTTTTAACCTTGAGCAATAAAACTATTAACTTTTAATTGCATGGTGGTCTTATGGTGTGTCACGGTTTTTCTATTAAACACATTTTAAGAAAAATTAAGTCATGTGCTATATGTTATTAAATATTATTTGAATAACAAAAGACAAAGTGTATAGTGCTCCAGATAGTCAATTAAGTAGGTCCCTGTAAAATAAATTTGCATTTAAATTAGCTGAAGCTCTTAACTACTCTCACAATACAAACTTCGTTCCCTCTTCGAAAATAAAATGTTAATTTAGAAATGTTTTTACGGAAGTAACACCTAATATTTTATGTTGTAAAAGAAAACAATTCTATCTGAATTTAATAACTTGGTGTAAAAATAGGTCTAGTGAAGTCAGAATTTCACAAAATTTGTGGTTGGGGGTGTGTGAATCTACATTCAATGAAAGTGATGATAATGATGACTACGACGATGATGATGGTCCGAATATTAATAGAAATAATTATGACTGTGGTTAATTATGTCAAAAATACCGAAACACATCACGGCGACTATGGTGAAGGTGCTAGCTACATATGTATTGCGAAAGTGACATTACTATGACAGTAATACAATTTAGAACCTGTTTTAATTACTTGTGGATATATGAGGATAATAAAATATATATCAGCATCGTCGCTATTAAGCACGCAACACCCCATTTTCTTTCCATGAGTGGTGTAGGAGAGGTATAATATGATGTATTGCAGAAATAAGCTCTTCTCGCAGGCTGCACGTGACAGTGAAATGTGTAAGATATCAGGTATGAAAAACTTGGTGATTATGACAAATGCGTCCAATCGTGACTGATGTTGTCTAGATAATCATTCATTCATTTATTACAGTTAATAAACGTTCACTGTTTAACATAGGTATTCACCATAGATTGGATCATAGGGGTGATATTTGAAACAGTTGCCAAGCTTGGCACGTGAGTTTTAAATTACTATGACCTATTATTACAAAGACGCTGCTGCCGTGTTATATATTTGATGTATTTTTTTTTGATAGAAGGTCATATAGTCAATGCTACAATAAAGTAAATGATATTAGAGTTTATAAAAACTGAACAACAGGCATTGATCACGATCTGTGATGAACATAGTGAGTACACTAATCTAGGTCATAGTCATGAATTTATTGTATTGTTGTCGGATATTATTTCTTCCGCAAATGTTCATATTATTCAGACGTTCGGAAGTGGGTAAAATTGAATGAAATTATTTAATTTTTCCTGGTGATCTTGATCAGGATACTATGATAAAGTTATTAAATTATTGTATTGACATCGGTTGATACGAGTGGAAATTTTTAAGTCAATTGGCCGTTTAAAAGTTAGTAAAAATTGCATTAAGAGATTCCGTTACATAGATAAATAGAAACACGCGAAGCTAATCAAAGCGTATTAAAAATAAGTTGAATAACTGACCTACATGATGTGCAGCGACAGTGAAATAATGTGATGTAAATTTTGCTATTGAAGAGCTTCTATTGCGGGTCGCATGTGTCTGCAGGCAATCGTATCATTATTTCTTACTAGACATGATGTATCTAGCATACATAATTTAGACAATAACAGAAGTGTACTGTCCATATTTTTGTCTTTTGCACCGCTTATTAGGCAGCAGCAAAGTGGGACCATGTACACTATGCAATTCATAAATAGCATATGTATAATTATATCATATTGCCGTGTAGTGGCTGTTAATTATATCTACTACCCCGTATCTTCCCGTGGGTGTCGTAAAAGGCGACAAAGGGAAACAGGCAGGAGATGGGCAGCAGCATCTTCCTTATAACAGCAAAAATACGATAAAAAACTGCGGTAGCCAACCCGCTCGCCAAGCGTGGCAACTATAGCAAATACCCCCCAAATGGATAAAGTTACTAAGAGACGGCCCCCAGTCCCTGGTGGCCCCGCTATTCCTGGCTACGGTGGCGACCATGGTAACGGCGGGGCAGGTGGTGCTAAGAACCTCCGGTGGAGGTTCGGTTGCCACCTACGACGACACGACCTGGCAACATACAACGCACGCACCCTGAGGACTGACGAGAAGATTGTGGAGCTGGAAGAAGAGATAGACAAGTGACGCTGGCATATTATAGAATTATCCGAAGTACGAAGAGAGAAAGAGGAAACGGTAATCCTCGAATCCGGCAACTTGCTCTATTACCGGGAGGGCGACCATCTGTCCCAAGGTGGTGTCGGATTCATCGTCCACAAGTCTCTTTTTTTTCAATTCTCATTTCATCTGCTGTTGTTTATTTTACAGCACCTTTGATAACTGTATTAATATTTATATATGTTTTCTATTTTTAAGTTCTTTTTTTTGTTTTGTATTTTTTTTATTACAATATTCTGCTTCTGCTTTACTATACAAGTACTAGATAGGTCTTAAGATGAACATGGACAAAACAAAGATCATGTTTAATGTCCATGTCACACCTATGCCAGTAGTTGTTGGGAACACTAAGCTCGAAGTTGTTGACGAGTATGTTTACCTGGGACAAATAGTCCGACTAGGTAAGTCCAACTCCGACCGAGAGGTCAATCGATGGATTCAATTCGGTTGGGCAGTGGTTGGGAAATTACGGCACATCTTCTCGTCAGGTATACCTCAAAACTTGAAAACGAGACTGTACAACCAGTGCGTGTTGCCAGTGATGACATACGGAACTGAGACGTGGTCCTTCACTGCTGGCCGGTGAGGAAGCTCAAGGTCAAGGAGAGGGCTACGCTCGGAGTTTCTCTGCATGATAAACTCAGAAATGAGGATATCCGCAGTAGAACCAGAGTGACCGACACAGCCCAAAGGATTAGTAAGCTGAATGGCAATGGGCCGGCCATATAGCTCGAAGAACCGACAACCGATGGGGTAGAAAGGTTCTCGAGTGGCAGTCTCGTACCGGCAGGCTAAGTGTTGGGCGTCCCCCCACTAGATGGAGTGACTACCTGGTAAGATATGCAGGAAATCGATGGGTGCAGGTGGCTCAGGACCGTGCTTTGTGGCATTCCTTGGGGGAGGCCTATGTTCAGCAGTGGACGTGTGAAGGGCTGTAATGAATGAATGAATTAATGATTATATTAGCTACCTTGTTTCAAAATAAATTATTCATTCATTTTCATTTATTTCAGCTTTACAAATCTCTACTTCTGAACATGGTCCTCTCAATAGATTGTTTTGTAGGGGGGGTACTTGCCATAGTTCAAAGTTAATCTTTGTTAGCCCTATGGTAAATATCCCCTCTATGAGGCAATTTTTGGGGAAGCCTATGAAGTGGACTTTTATAGGCTATAATGGATAATGGCTACTTTTTTAATTGAAAGAAATGACATTTAAAGAGTGATGAATCTTTTTCTCATTCTGCATACAAGTTATTAGTTGGAAACTGTTTTTGTATCCAAAATTGGTTAGAAAATCAACAATATTAAAGTTCTGCGTAGAGCAACTTATGAATAATAATATAAATTACAAATACATACAGTTTAATGATTTTATGAATAAAGGGCAACATAAACTACCAAAAGGCGCTGCGCAAGACAGCGGTGTGATTTATGATTAACATAACCATCATTAATGTTATAGAACATTACCTCTTGTTAAGAAAGGAATAATAAAAAATAGTTTGGGAAATCCAAACTTGCACGCCTCATGAACGTTTCAGTTAATTCTGATAAAAAAATAAATTGTATTCCTGACTTTTAAAATATATTACTTACGTGTTTTAAATTTAGCGCTCTATCATTAACCGACTTCAAAAAGGAGTAGGTACTGAATTCAACTGTATTTTTTATGTGTGTTATAATATTTTAACTTTATATCTTTTACCACATTACTTTTTTCTAGGTAAACCTTTTTTGAAAGCTGAATGCTTCACGTGGTCCCATATAAATTTGATCAAAATCTGACTAGTAGTTTTTGAGTTATCCTTAATAATTTATATCAAAGTCGGTTGTACAAAGTTTTTTTTATTTGACAACTTGTATTAACAGGCCACCTACAAGGAAAAAATAAATAAAGTTTGCCAAAATAAATCGATTACAACAAGTATAAAATCGATATAGGCTGTATGGTTAATTTGTCCTTTGTCTACCAAGGGCTAAAGAAAAATTTGAAAGCACCTTTAAATTTTTAATAGCAATAAAACTTATAAAAGTTGTAAATCAATTTATTTACAAACGACATACGCGTACTACACTATTGATTTGAAATAGCGAACCAGTTGATGTAATTCCAAAGATAATAAAAAAAAACCGTCTCGATACGTCAATTTTTTCGGGAGTTATCGTGACCACATACAAAATCAACGTCTGGATGTCCATGGAATTTTATATATAATTTTAAATCGTTTTTATCCAAAGTAGCAATATAAAATGATTTTTTAAAATATAACATGGTTTAATTATAGTGTTGGAGACCCTTTACTGGCAAAGAGGCATTCCATCTTAGTCCTCACGGGTGAGAACGCATCTGCATCTTGAGTCTTTATTGAGGATAGATGTAGATGTCTATGAGTCACAGTAATCACTTACCATCAGGTGGACTGTGTGCTCGTTTGTTACCCAATCCTATAAAAAAAATACGACTAGGTACTCATATTATCGAATTATAGTATTGTGTTCGAACTGACAGCAATTCATTAGCATAGCATTCAGTAATAATAATGAAAAATGTACATTAAGAGGTCGTTTTGTGGAATTTAAAATGTCGTGGCTTTAATTGGAGGAGGACTTTGGCTAGCAGTATTTGGGCTCTTTTCTACGTAGGAGTTGGCAGACCAACTCAAAAGTTGGTACTAGCCTTTTACCTGTCTCTGCCATCGATCTAAAACTGCGCGCATCGCTACGTTACACTTTGAATGGTAAGAGGGCTATTAAGTATTTCGTGTTAATCCTCTGGAATGACAACAAATCGGTGGCTTTTTTGATTACTTTATTTTCCGTGGGGGATAGTATGCTAATTTGTCACTCTTGCTTGTATAAACCAACTCAACTATTACGAATAAAACAGTAATTAGAAATCTTAACTGCGCAAATTTTTTTACTGAATATAACATTATAATATACTCTTTGTCACTTCCACAACTAAGACTAATCCAATGACACACCATAGGTTAAAATTGATCAAGCCTTTCAGGCTACAGAGCGTGTCAAAGAAATAGACTTACATATATACCTACTCTCGAAAACATTACTCTCCTTCTGGGGCAGTCAGGTAAAAAGCAAAAAAGGCAGACTGTGAATTTAAAGATCGTAAATTTAGCTCAATTTCAAATCGATAAGTCTTAGGAGTGTGCTTTTTTGCATCCTTTGGACAGGCATATGTTCAGCCGTGGGTTCCTGATAGAACGTACCTAATAAGGATGATAAAGACTGCGCTATCCAACTACTCTCATGATCGTTAATAAAACCAAGTACAAACATCGAAGGTTAATTCTGTGCTTTCCGACAGTAGCTTATAGACCGCAAACTCAAAAGTATGTGGGTTCAAATCCGCCATACGATTTATCGCCATATTCACTACCGCATATCCTCCAGTGGATGTCGTTAGAGGTGACAGAGGTAAACGAATCAGGAGATAAGCAACAGCGTATCCCTAATAACAACTAAAAAAACTGCGGTTAATTACCCGCCTGCCAAGCGTCGCAAATAAGGCAAACATCCTCCCTATGAGGTCATTTATGGGGAGGCTTGGGAGGCAAAATATTTTCTAGTTTTAATATATCTAGATCAAAGCTGCCTTAGAACATAGTCTTAAATAGTAGAAATTAAACAACACAACTAATTAAAAACAATAAAATAAAAGCAAGATAGTTTTTAGTGCCAACCTTAATAATAACACAAAATTTTATGAGTAAACAAGTCATTATGTAGCAGGTATCTACGTAAACCTATATTATATATATGTTTCACCTTTTCTAGTACTACTCTCCGCTAATGGGTAGGTTGTAAATACTTTAGGATTAGTAGATTGTGTGAGTAATTTACAATTACTCACACAATCTGCCTCTAAAAATTCTGTCTCAGATAAAGCTAAATATATACACGGTTAGTTTTTTCTGTTTCTATATGTTTTAAACTAGTAACCCGCCCTGGTTTTGCCTGGATAGAATAGGATGTTTAGATTTAGAAAGACTGTTTATGTTATCAATTTTTCCTTTTTTTAATTTTATCAATTTTTCGTTTTTTGGATAAAGTATAGCCTAGGTTACTCCTGGCATTGCTCTCTAAGCTTTTGTGAAGTTTTATTACAATCGGTTCAATTATTTCGAAGATTAGCCCGGACAGACCGATAGACTGGCAGACAAGATTTAAAAAAGGGTTATTCATATATTAATACTATGCAAATAACCCCTTGAGCCTAATGTAATCCAGTTATTACGATATTACAGACAGATAGTTCATTTTATTTTTGTATGTATTGTTGGCAACGTGCTTAAAAATTGTTAAAAAAAATTAAAATTAAAATTTTTGTTTAAAAAACGTTACCCCCACATTAGGATTTTCTCCTTTATCGTGGAAGCAGTTTACAAATATAGATTACACGAGGACAAATATCCAGACCCGGAACAATTATTTGAGGTGTTAGGCGTCCCGATGTCATAGTTAGCCCGGCTAACTTCAGTCTTTCAATATTAATTTTTGGCCCTATCTACTCAGAATGAGCTTATAGTATCTTGAAGTCTTGCAGTGGTATGCTTGGGTTTGGATTTAATTTTATTAATTATAGGATCCCAAGCAGTTGGCACCACCCATCCATCTTTTTTATTGAAATTGGGATGTTTTTTAATTGCAATGGGCTCGCGAATCATCCTTGGTAGGAATTGATGTTCTTTTGCGAGGATTTGTGGATCAAATCTAAAGTAATCGTAGGGACGACCTTGAACATGTTTTTATAAATAATCTTAGTCGTCAATCGCGCGTGAAAGAACATATAGCTGTCTTGAAGCACCGACGTTCCGTAAAATCTGCAGTCGGGAATTGAAAAGTTAAATTAAACGCGATAAAATCCGTAAAAGTTAGTTTCATTTAATATAGATATGGAGTAAAATACAAAGGTGCAATGACAAAAATCAATTTTACGATATGTATGTCGAAATGGCACGCGGTGCGCGGTTCTCTTTCGCGTATAGCTCGCAACTAGGATAGTAAACTTATAATTTGGAAATTCGTTGGACCAAGGATCTCCTAAGTGTGTGCTGTTTGAGGATTAGCAGTGGTCCCAAGCAGTCGCCGGTACGACATACTCCACTAAGCGTCCAGTACTCATACTCCGTGAGGCGTCGAGGTCACCGGCCCTTAGGCAGATTCTTGGCACTCAAGCACGTTCCGTGCCTAGCCGTTCCGAAGAAAATGGTTAGGCGTCACACCCTCCCGGAGACGGCAGCTTCACTGCATGAAAAGCGGCAATGCATTGAAGCATATAGCCACTCGATTACTTCTACGTCATCAGCGGAAGTAGAAGAGGCATACCAAATAAGACCACCAAATACGTTAAGAACACCACCCAAATCGCCTAGTCCGCGGAAACTTACTCCGCCCCTCTCACCGGACCAAAGGAGCATTGGCTACACGGCCGACTTTGAAGAAGGAGGCGAGGAATCATACGGGTGGTGGTCCACGAAGTCAATGACCTACGCGACCCTAGCCCCATTCGCCGGAGGTACCCGCCCCCGCGCCTACCAACAACCCCTCTGGCCTACCAATGGATGACGGCCAGAGGCCTTCTACGAACTAATTGGCACATAGCCAAACTATTTGATCAAATAATACTAAGAAGAGTCCGCCCGTGCATACAACTTAGGGCGGAACAACATGGGTTTCGGAGCGGACACTCTACAGCCACACAGCTGACCAGAGTGCTGCACCTGCTAACGGCCGAGCACAACTTCGAGAGAACGTCAGTGGGCGTCTTCTTGGATATAGAGAAGGCTTTCGACAGTGTGTGGCACTCTGGACTACTCTACAAGATGGAACATCAAACGAGTGTCCCTCCTGCTACGCTGCGCCTAGTGGTGTAATTTCTAGCTGACCGGAAGTTCTACGTCTGTGTCGAGGATGCCGAGTCCGCAGTCAAACCTATAAGAGCCGGCGTACCGCAGGGCAGATGTCTCTCGCCGATCCTGTACGCGACGTACACCAATGATATACCAACGCTTGCTGGACATCTGCGCGAATGGGAGGACGACGTAGAACTGGCACTATACGCGGACTATAGCGCCTACTTTACCTCGTCCAGAAGTGCCAATCTTGCTGTCGCCAAGATGCAACGCCTGCTGGGCCTGCTGCCACCATGGCTGGATGAGTGGAGGATGGCCTTGAACGTGGGGAAAACGGCCGCTCTCCTCACCCGCCGCTATAGAAACTTACCACCACCACTGAAGCTAAGAGGCCAAGAGATGGCGTATCAGAAGGCCGTGACCAACCTTGGGTGCCGGAATGATAGGATGTTGCGCATGACCGCGCACGTCGACATCTTTGTCCGCAATGCCAGATGTGCGCGGGCGATGTTTCGTCCAGTCCTGGCATCCAAGTTACCGAGGAAGACCAAGATCAAAATTTACAAACAATATATTAGACCAAAACTTATACGCTTTTGAGCAATAGACAGAGGCAGCGGCTGCAGGCCCAGCAGAATCTAACCTTACGGACCATCTTCAGCGCAGGTAACTACGTCCGGAACGACGTCATAGCGGCCGACCTCAAGATGTAGACGATTGAAGAGTTTGTGGTGCGGCTGTCGCGCGGTATGTTCAACCGCGCCGACAAAGGGCCGCAAGGCCCACACCCAAATAATTTCGCACTGCTACACGCCTACATAGAATAGGGAGTCGAGTAACAGCTCACAATGTCACAGTTTGACCAACACAGAACTTTTTAAATTTTGACACCACTATGCAGCGACCGGGGAATCGAACCCCCGACTGCTGCTCATAATAACAATGCCGAAGAAATCGGCTCCCAGGACCAGCCCATAGAAGTGGGCCGTGAGGAACACCAAGGCAATGGGGGAGATGTCCCGAGGCCCGAAACCTGCTGGGTGTTACACACACAACGCAGCAGATGACAACGTACGGAAATTCGTTCAAGACCAGCTACCAGTTTTATAGTTTAAAGCAATAAAGGAGCCATAGGGAAAGTGATAGGAAAGTAGTAAAAGTTGCGACGTTGCACTCTTATAGGATATTACGAAGATAAAATTGCTGTTTCATTTACATTTCCTTCATTTCCATATAAGAAGAAAATAGAGTCTACTACATGACGTCAAGACCGGGACCACTCCCAAGGGACCCATAATCTTAGTCGTTTAACCTTTCTTTTGAAAAAGGGCGACAGACGTTCTTGTGTGACACTCCTTCTCGGGGGCCACGGCCACCTCGTTGTTCCCGTAACCAACGTGGTGTGATTCCAGTTTCATGGGCTAGAATGTCAATGACTGATTAACCCCTGTCTGATTGGCCCCTTTCAGTTGAGGGATTGTTCCTAAGCGACGGGCTTCACCCTTTCATGAATAGATAATAGACAACTTAATTTGACTTAGCAGAAAAAAATTAAAAGGAACTAAACAGTTATGTTTACTTGTCGCTAAATGTAAAATCAGAATTTTTCTTAGACAGTTGTTCCAGTTATTGTCAATGAATTTACCTACCTTCGCTTATTACTACCCAATTTAGAACATTTTGATATTAAAATTAGAAATTTTTTGAATAACTTATTTTAGTTCTACCGATGTGAATGTCGGTTGTTCGAAATATATGGCCGACCACTTCCACTTGCCACTTCAGCTTGCTAATCTGTTGGGTTATGTGGGTTACTCTATTTCTACTTACCTAATTTCGATGGGTCCTACGTATACTAATGCAACTGCAAAACCACAACTTTACAGGAGAGTGGTTTAGAGATTCAAAGACTTGTTTACTTTACTATAAATCATTGGAAAATATTATAAATTTGAAATGTTATGAATATTAGAGGAAAAAGGTGGCATCATTAATTTTCAATATTTTTTTGGAAAATAGTGTCATTTAAATTTTTGTAGCTTGTTTTAATTAAAATAGTAAAACACGTAAACTACTAGGTAGCCACATGTACCAGTATATGATGTACTTATTATTCGCTCGTAATTAAGAAAAAACGAAAGGAAATACTATATTTCATATACATTTGCACATTTCCCGATTAATATTTAGGGACTACAATTTAAAAAATCTATACATTTTACGAACTGTTAACACTTGGACCAGTTTACTAAGTACTGTCAGATTACTTATACCAATTACCTATAGTGTTTTGGTCTTATAAGTTGAAATTTATACGTGGTAGAGCCAAGCTGCAGCTATATTAATTGTATAGTTGTAACACGAATGGCTCGGCTCGACCGGGGAAGGACCACGCTCTCACAGAATACCAGCGTAAAATAGCAGCTTAACGCTGCTGTGTTTCGTTTGGTGAGTGTAGAGAACCGGAGACCTTTTTACTGGAAACGAGGCATTCCATCTTAGTCCTCACGGGTGACAACGCATCTGCATTTTGATTCTTAATCGAAGATAAATGTAGATGCCTATGGGCCACAGAAACCACTTACCATCAGGTGGACTGTGTACTCGTTTGTCAACCTTATCCTATAAAAAGAAAAATATTTTTCAACGGGTTTTGTATTGCATTATAAAAAATTATTAAAAAAAAAATAAAGGAATTGAAACAAATCAAGTAATTTTACCATACAGATAATTTCTCATTAATTCAAAACCAAAAAATGTGTTCATTATTATTAACAAAACATGGGTAAGTAAATTAGTATATTACAAAAAAGTTAATACTGATACTTTTCAAAAATGTTTAACAAGCAAGCAGAAACAGATGAAACAGATCTGTTGCTGCTCTATTCTTGCTCTATTGTTGTCATTATTGTTGTCTATAGTAGCAACGTTTGGTCGGCAATGGTCGGTAAACGCAATTTTTTTATTGTTACTCGTATTTTGCTACTATCAGAAAGATGCTACTGAGCATCTCCTGTCTCAGTTTTCCCCGGTTGCCTCTTACGACAGCCACGGGAAGATATGGGGTAATGGATATTCTTATCCGCCACTACACGTGCTCACAAACTATAAGAGGTTTGCAATTTCTTAACTAAGATCACTTTGTCTTCTATATCGTTTCTACAATTTTTTACTTTAACACTAAAGGGTAAGTTGACAAGGTCCATTTTCCATAAAAATAATAGATATTTAATTTTTAATTCATGAATTTTTCAAACCACACATAGTTTACGAGATAAAAGCAAAAAAAATTGAGCTAAATTGAGCTATTTGCCAAAATCACGTTTATATGAGTAGATCTGCATATTTTTGTTTTCATATTGCGTAGATGAAAATAGTGAGTAAAATTATAGCTATTATTCGGTTAGACGCAAGGCGAGAAACAACATTTCTCGTTTTACAACCTAATAACTGAATTCCTAAAGCAACGTTTCGTTTCGTTGGCCAAGAGTGAAAAATAGTAACATTAATTTTCTTAATTGGAGCTAAATGTTGCGGTCTAGGGGACAAATAGCCAGACGTTATCACGTGGCTGAAAATCGTACTTTGCTAAATTTGACAAAAAAAATTCTTTATATATAGAAGAGGGAGCAAACTAACATGCAAAAGAAAAAACTAAGGCTAACCAAATATTGATCGATCAATCACAAGATCGAATAGCCGTGTAAGAATTTCCACTACCTCATATCCTCCCGTGAATGTCGTGATAATGGTAAAAAAATAAGGAGATGGGCAACAGTGTCTCCCTAATAACAACTACAAAATAAAAAAACTGCAGTTGACAACTCGCCTGCTAAGCATGGAAACTAGACTGGATAAGTGACTGTACTGTGAACATCCGATATTTGAGGACTTGCATATGTGTTGCCAGTGCCATGTGTGTAGTATCGGTTCGGAAAAACTGATGACAGTAAATTCCACAATGTGGTCGTGCGGGAAGAATATTCTGGAAAAAACGCACAGTGGTAGGCTGCCAACCATAAAGATGATGTGGATGAAATTAAGTGGTGTGTTCAATATTTTTTGACGTGACAACGTCATATAATTCGATGAAGCTGGCTGCACGCACGAAAAAATATGATTCATGCGGCGTTACCTCGCTCTGAGGAGTTCAATTTAAGGCTTGAAGTGCAAGCGAGAGCGCGGAACGAGCGACAAAGAGGCACAATCGGCCTCAGCGTTCGGCAGCGTTCGACATCTGTCTCTCTCCTACTTGAGTGAGTGAACACATACCTTTAAGGTTTAAATTAAACAGTTTTTATTAATTAAATATTTAATCTTGATAATAAAGAGATTTGTATATTTTTTGGGATTTTGTTGTAACATCTTTTTGTAATAAAACCTGACTCTGGAGTCGAGAAACTGATATCAGTACCTTGTGTTAGTTCTTGATGTTTACAGAGTGTACATAATTTTTTGTTGTATAACATCTTTCCTCTCACTTTCCCGTAATTTGTTGGAGTAACTTTGAGAAAATGGACGGAAGTATATAAGAGGAAGCCGCGTAAACGCGCGCTATTTGATTTGACTAATGATTGCGAGTCGTGGTAGTAAAGTGTGCTGTTACATAAACTAAATTATATGTTTAAACTATATTAATAAATGTATTTACTGTTGAAAATGACAAAAGTGCAGATCATTGACAAAGAATTCAAGTGAGTGAAATTTCAGTATTTAGCTTTTATTAATTTTTACGTTAATTTCTGTCGCTGCTCAATTGATAATTAAAATTTTAATTATAATAAAATTAAAATTAAAAATTGATTATCTAAGTGTAACACAGGGCAACCTCTCAGCAACACCATTTTTCCTGCACCAGAAGAGCTAAAAATTTTAGAAGTAATTATCAAATTAATTGCAAATAAGCTAAAAAAATGTTCCCTACAAAAAATTTGGATTATTTTGGTATGAAAGTGATGGAAGTTTTTTCACTATGTTACTTCTAAACTTCTCAAGCGACGTGCATTTACTACAACGAACACAACTTCCTTAACCACTTGCTTTTTGTGAACATAAAGTAACGAAACTAACTGTCCACAGTAATCAGAACTCAATTTTTGAATTAATACATTTATGCAACGCCTTAACATTTGTAAAAAAAAAACCATATAATAGTTGTAGCATAAATGAGTTGGCTCGACATGCGAAGGAAGGACCACGCTCTCACAGAATACCAGCGTAATATAACAGATAAAAAATAGCTGTGCTCTCTATTGTGAGTGTTGAGACCGGATACCTTTTTTACTAGATACGAGGCATTCCATCATAGTCCTCAGAGGTGACAACGCATCTGAATTTATTTATAATTGAGAAAAGATGTAACTACATCTTTTCTCAATTTACGCTGTTGTCCATAGACATCTGTCATCTGACAACAGCGTAGACTTTCTATCAGGTGGGCTGTGTGCTCGTTTATTATAAGGTATATATTCTATAAAATATTTTTTTTTCGATTTTCATACAAATATTTAATAAAATTGTCTTAAACCGACAAAGCGTAATAAAATAAATGAAATATTCAGATGAGTCCCAGACCCTAATGAATTTAAATTACTTCTACGACAGACCAAATTTAAATAAGGGTCATGTTTAATTTCGTTTCTGAATAAAGGAATGTATTGCTCACAAATAAAGACGAATAATAAATTCCTCTCGTATAAACATCTTCAAACACAGTTTTGATTTTGTTAAACAAAAGACATTTTCGCATAATTTTACTTCCCGTTTAAATGTCGCCGAGAGCGACCCAATATTTAGAAATTCAAACATACATATTTCATTTGAAATCTCATCAATCGGACTCTATTGTTTTTCAAAGGACGTTTTTCTGTGTGTAAGTATACGTTAGTGAGTCGCATATTTTGAGAACAAATTATATAAATTTCATAAACAGTGGGGTCAATAACTCCAAACTATTTCGTTCGATGCTTAATTTTATAATAAACATCTGATTCAGTTTCTATTATAATTATCTTAGCAGTTTTTTTTTACTGCAATCCTAAATGTACTATAAAAATAACTTCAAAATAATGAAATACTTGAGCTCTAGTAAGAGTACAACGATCTATAGATAGAAAATAATCACCAAAAAATGAACCAACCAAAAAACCAACTATCGACCTGCCCTACATGCTTCGTCATTTACAAAAACCATTAGTTTTATAAATTTTTTCGTGGAACACTCGGTTGGAGCGAAGTTCCTTGCGTAGTATATTTTTATAAATACTTGTAATGTTATTAAACATTACTAATATAGCTTTAACTACTTCTGATAAGCTTAAAATGCTTGTATTAGAAGTGGTTCACGACAGTAGTCGAATGGCGGATTCGAACCCACCACCTTTCGAGTTCGCGGTCAGCGCCCTGCCATTAGGCTACTGACGCTACAACTGACGCTTATTATTGATAAACGTAGTTATTATATTATTGATTAACAAATACAAATAAATGAATTACTAGCGTCTATTAAGATGAAGCGTCATTTGAAATAAAATAATATTTTTTTCATGGCAAGATAAGAAAAATTGCGAGGGAGATGGATATTATTCCATCTCACTTCCTTATTTCGCCGACAAGGCCGTCTACACTATGACACAAGGGTTGGTGGTGACGAAAAAATCTTACACTTTATGTCACCTAGCTCCCATCCGCTAAACCGCTACCGTCCGATAACGAACTTCCAAGAAAAGAAAAATGTTTTAGGTCTTCGACTAAAATGTAAATCGCTTCTGACATTGCACTATATCTGTTCGTTAAGTTGCATCACAAACGTTCCAGCCATTTCGAAGAGTAGCTCAGAGATAGACAGACAAAAAAATTCAATTAAATTTCTTATATTTACGCGAACACTACACATTTAAATATATCAAATTTTTACCCACTCTATCGCATATATTAACTGTTTTTATATTACCGATGTTTCGAGCAATTTACAGCACCCATGTTCATGGGGGGACTGAGGTCACATGAGTAAAGAAACCGACTATTCTTTACTCTGTACTGAGGTGTTCGAATTTCTAATGTCATAGTTAACCACCAGATTTTACCTCCAGATTAAAATAATTAATTTTTATTCAGATCTACGCAGTATGAACTTATAGTATCTTGAAGTCTTGCAGTTGTATGCTTGGGTTGGGATTTCATTTTATTAATTAAAGGAAAATTAAGGATCCCAAGCAGATGGTAGCCATTTTCTATATTGGAATGAGGATATTATTTAACGCGAGTTTTTCAATCTTGTACACTCCTGCATCTAGCAGACGGGCATTACACTTGACTGATGGTTAAAATTGACTAATCTTCTTTAGCAGCTTGAAATATGTTTTAATTAATGCCTCCTTTATGTAAGGTAAAAAAGTGTCGTATTATTCACTGTGGTGTGTCGTTCCTAGTGTAGTGGTGTTGTAAGTATTGGTGCTGGGATTAGTGATAACGAGGATAGTGCACGCAATTGAGAGAGGGCGGGAGTTGCTCTTCAAAGTAGGTTAAAGCACATTATTTTATTATATTACGCAGATCTTAGTTACTAAATTTTTTACAGATTTAACATATTATATAATGTTATGGCAACAGATTTTTTATTCCTTTTTTTCTAAAATTTAAAATGTTATAAATACACATACATATGTGTAAGAGCATGTGCGTGGGCATGTGCATGCGTATGTAGATGTATTAGTGCCTGCGAGTGTGTGTGTGTGGGTGTATGTGTGTGTATGCAATATTAACCACACGTGACTATGGGAAATGCCAGATATATACCACATAACATCCAGTAGGTATACCATCTAGTATATCGTACAATACCCAGACTGGCAAATAGAAGTAATAACAATAGTTGGTGGCCAAGCGTAATACTTCTTATCATATCAAAATACTTTTCACAATACTAAAATTATAAATTCAATTAAAGGTCACTACTACACTACTACAACAGCAGTTTTACTATGTGGGTTGGCTTGAGATTGTAATTGTTTTTTTTTTTAATTCATTCACTATCATGAAATAAAACATTTGAATTCCTTGATCTTATACAACGTCTTTTGATATTTTTAATTCAAATAAGATCGTAATTACAAGAGTCGTTATTTTTTGTTTATGTTTTTGCGAATCACACTTATCACTTAGTTGCAGGGTTTGTGTATAATTAACTGTGTTGTAAAAATTGCTTCATGGTGTGCTATGAATTTGGTGTGCTTCATTTTACGTTTGTTTAAGGAGCAACATTTCTTTTTACGACTTTGGCTCAGAACTTTGTTTTGTAGTATTCCTTGCGGGCGGCCTGTGTTCAGCAGTGGACTTGTGAAGGACTGTAATGAATTAATGAATGAATGTAAAAGTAAAACATTTGATTTATTTTATTGATACAACTGTTATTTTTATTACGTAATTTATTATATAATTAACTTGTTTTTGAATTTTTGTTACTGATAGCTGATCATTGAAAAATCAGTCATAAATTGTAAAATACAAAGTCGCGTTTCCTGTCTATTTATAAGCTTAGTTCTTTTCGTGCGTTCGCGTTTGGGCCGGTTTTTACTTCCATTTTTTCCAAGAGGTTTACGTGTATGACTAAGAATGTATATTAATTTCTTTCATAGGATACTTACACGGTTTACGCTGACTAAGCTATAAGACATACATAACATAATTTACTACAGAATTGTAGGTCTTAAAAAGGTCTACATAAAAGTATGCGACAGCATAATATTATATATATGATGTTAAGATGTTCCACTATGGCACCACTAGTTTAGCTCTCAAATTTTATATCCTATCCAATAAATATAGATCAACAATGTCTTCTAAACCATATACTTTAAACGAACATTAAACATGAAGTCACATTATCCTCCGCGAGTGAAGCCAGAGTGCCAGTATAGAATAAAAGAAATATAACCAGATTTATATTTCTAATAATAAAACCGTACAGTGATAGCGTAAGAGTATCCACTACCCCGTATAAGCCCGTAGGTGTTGTAAGAGTTGACAGAGGCAAACAACTAAAATATTATCTAAATTGTTAGTTACATTAAAACTTGATCTCCTATTTCTCCATGTTAAGATGTTAATTTATTTTTTTAGATTGGTTGACTCCGTTTCGAAAAATCGGTAATCATTGATAAATAAGTGATTTTTTAAATTTTGTATTAATTTGAACATCTGATATCTTACCTTGGTAATAAGCATTATTAACATTTTATCCTGATAAAAGCTATTTGTTTTTTGTTTACCAAATTTTTAATTATCAATTGAGCAGCGACAGAAATTAACGTAAAAATTAATAAAAGCTAAATACTGAAATTTCACTCACTTGAATTCTTTGTAAATGATCTGCACTTTTGTCATTGTCAACAGTAAATACATTTATTAATATAGTTTTAACATATTATTTAGTTTATGTAACAGCACACTTTACTACCACCACTCGCAATCATTAGTCAAATCAAATAGCGCGCGGAAAGTGATAGGAAAGATGTTATACAACAAAAAATTATGTAAACTCTGTAAACATCAAGAACAAACACAAGGACACTGATATCAGTTTCTCGACTCCAGAGTCAGTAATTTATTACAACAAGATGTTACAACAAAATCCCAAAAAATATACAAATCTCTTTATTATCAAGATTAAATACTTAATTAAATAAAAACTGTTTAATTTAAACCTTAAAGGTATGTGTTAATACTTCTTTTTGTCTAGAAGTCCGTTGACTAAATACCACCCTTTTACCCATTTCTGCCCCGAAGTAGCAATGAAGTGTGTAGAGGGCTACTAGCTCTCCATCTTGGTGCTCAGAGGTGACAACGCAAGCAACGTATCAGAAAATTCTTTAGTCGCTTCAATTTAAAAAAAGTTATTTCCTATGGTATAACACTGAGATCCGTATCAACTGTGAGTAGATCATACGAATTATTTTCCGTGTGGGACTCAAACCTGCGGCTCGCACAGTTACATTGAGACGCTTACTGCACTTAAAAGTCGATAAACAAAAGAAAAAATCGGTTGTCTGTAAAGTCGGATAGTTGAAGGTGACAACGTCATAAGAAAATGTTGCTATAACCAAAGCGATGCGTCCGCATGGACATGCGGACGCATCGCTCACTCAAGCAGGAGAGAGACAGATGTCGAACGCTGCCGAACGCCGCGGCCGATTGTGCCTCTTTGTCGCTCGTTCCGCGCTCTCGCTTGCATTTCAAGCCTTAAAAGGCCTCAGAGCGAGGTAACGCCGCATGAGTCATGTTCTTTCGTGCGTGCAGCCAGCTTCATCGAATTATATGACGTTGTCACGTCAAAAAATATTGAAGACACCACTTAATTTCATCCACATCATCTTTATGGTTGGCAGCCTACCACTGTGCGTTTTTTCCAGAATATTCTTCCCGCACGACCACATTGTGGAATTTACTGTCATCAGTTTTTCCGAACCGATACTACACACATGGCACTGGTAACAAACATGCGAGTCCTCAAATATTGCGGATGCTCACAGTACAGTCACTTATCCAGTATTGTTGCCATGCTTAGCAGGCGGGTTGTCAACTGCAGTATTTTTTATTTTGTAGTTGTTATTAGGGAGATGCTGTTGCCCATCTCCTTATTTTTTTACCATTACCACGACATCCGCGGGAGGATATGAGGTAGTGGAAATTCTTACACGGCTATTCTATCTTGTGATTGATCGACCATTTTTTGGTTAGCCTTAGTTTTTCTTTTGCATGTTAGTTTGCTCCCTCTTCTATATATAAAGAAATATTTTGTTAAATTTAGCAAAGTACGATTTTCAGCCACGTGATAACGTCTCGCTATTTGTCCCCTAGACCGCAACATTTAGCTCCAATTAAGAAAATTAATGTTCCTATTTTTCACTCTTGACCAACGAAACGAAACGTTGCTTTAGGAATTCAGTTATTAGGTTGTAAAACGAGAAATGTTGTTTCTTGCCTTGCTTCTAACCGAATAATAGCTAAAAAAAAATTAAATCTAAAAATTAAATATCTATTATTTTTATGGAAAATGGACCTTGTCAACTTACTCTTTAGTGTTAAAGTAAAAAATTGTAGAAACGAGATAGAAGACAAAGTGATCTTAGTTAAGAAATTGCAAACCTCTTATAGTTTATGAGCACGTGTAGTGGCAGATAAGGATACCCATTACCCTATACCTTCCCGTGGGTGTCGTAAGAGGCGACCGGGGAAAACTGAGACAGGAGATGCGCAGTAGCATCTTTCTGATAGCAGCAAAAAAACAATAAAAAAATTGCGTTTACCGACCGTTGCCGACCAAACGTTGCAACTATAGACAACACTAATGACAACAATAGAGCAAGAATAGAGCAGCAACAGGTCTGTTTGATCTGTTTCAGCTTGCTTGTTAAACATTTTTGAAAAGTATCAGTATTAACTTTTTTGTAATATACTAATTTACTTACCCATGTTTTATTAATAATAATGAACACATTTATTGGTTTTGAATTAATGAGAAATAATCTGTATGGTAAAATTACTTGAAACAAACCTTTATTTTCTTTTTTTTTTTTTAATAATTTTTTATAATGCAATACAAAACCCGTTGAAAAATATTTTTCTTTTTATAGGATAAGATTGAGAAACGAACTCACTGTCCACCTGATGGTAAGTAGTTGCTGTGGCCCATAGACATCTACATTTATCTTCGATTAAGAATCAAAATGCAGATGCGTTGTCAGCCGTGAGGAAGATGGAATGCCTCGTTTCCAGTAAAAAGGTCTCCGGTTCTCTACACTCACCAAACGAAACACAGCAGCGTTAAGCTGCTATTTTACGCTGGTATTCTGTGAGAGCGTAGTCCTTCCCCGGTCGAGCCGTCCCATTAGTGTTACAACTATACAATTAATATAGCTGCAGCATGGCTCTACCACGTATAAATTTCAACTTATAAGACCAAAACACTATAGGTAATTAGTATAAGTAACCTGACAGTACTTAGTAAACTGGTCCAAGTGTTAACAGTTCGTAAAATGTATAGATTTTTTAAATTGTAGTCCCTAAATATTAATCGGGAAATGTGCAAATGCATATGAAAAATGGTTTTTCCTTTCGTTTTTTCTTAATTAGCGAAAAAATAAATACATCATATACTGGTACAAGTGGCTACCTAGTAGTTTACGTGTTTTACTATTTTAATGAAAACAAGCTACAAAAATGTAAATGACACTATGTTCCAAAAAAAATATTGAAAATTAATGATGCCATCTTTTTCCTCTAATATTCATAACATTTCAAATTTATAATATTTTCCAATGATTTATATTAAAGTAAACAATTCTTTGAATCTCTTAAACCACTCTCCTGTAAAGTTGTGGTTTTGCAGTTGCATTAGTATACGTAGGACCCGTCGAAATGACGTTAGTAGAACTAGAGTAACCCACATAACCCAACAGATTAGCAAGCTGAAGTGGCAAGTGGAAGTGGTCGGCCATATATTTCGAACAACCGACATTCACATCGGTTGTACTAAAATAAGTTATTCAAAAAATTTCTAATTTTAATATCAAAATGTTCTAAATTGGGTAGTAACAAGCGCAGGTAGGTGAATCCACTGACAATAACTGGAACAACTGTCTATGAAAAATTCTGATTTTACATTTGGCGACAAGTAAACATAACTGTTTAGTTCCTTTTAATTTTTTTCTGCTAAGTCAAACTAAATAGTCTATTATCTATTCATGAAAGAGTGAAGCCCGTCGCTTGGGAACAATCCCTCAACTGCAAGGGGCCAATCAGAAAGGGGCAAATCATACCACGTTGGTTTCGGGAACAACGAGGTGGCCGTGACCCCCAAGACGGAGTGTCACACAAGGACGTCTGTTGCCCTTTCTGAAAAGAAAGGTTAAACGACTAAGATTACGGGTCCCTTGGGAGTGGTCCCGGTCTTGACGTCATGTAGTAGACTGTATTTTCTTCTTATTTGGAAATGAAGGAAATGTAAATGAAACAGCAAATTTATCTTCGTAATATCCTATAAGAGTGCAACGTTGCAACTTTTACTACTTTCTATCACTTTCCCTATGGCTTCTTTCTTACTTTAAACTATAAAAGTGGTAGCTGGTCTTGAACGAATTTCCGTACGTTGTCATCTGCTGCGTTGTGTGTGTAACACCCAGCAGGTTTCAGGCCTCGGGACATATCCCCCATTGCCTTAGTGTTCCTCACGGCCCACTTCTATGGGCTGGTCCTGGGAGCCGATTTCTTCGGCATTGTTATTATGAGCAGCAGTCAGGGGTTCGATTCCCCGGTCGCTGCATAATATTGTCAAAATTTAAAAAGGTCTGTGTTGGTCAAACTGTGACATTGTGAGCTGTTACTCGACTCCCTATTCTATGTAGACTTGTAGCAGTGCGAAGTTATTTAGGTGTAGGTGCGGCCCGTTGTCGGCGTGGTTGAACATACCGCGTGACAGCCGCACCACAAACTCTTCAATCGTCTCTATCTTGAGGTCGGCCGCTATGACGTCGTTCCGGACGTAGTGACCTGCGCTGAAGATGGTCCGTAAGGTTAGATTCTGCTGGGCCTGCAGCCGCTGCCTCTGTCTGTTGCTCAAAAGCGCGTACCAGGCCGGAGTGGCATATGTAAGTTTTGGTCTAATATATAGTTTGTAAATTTTGATCTTGGTCTTCCTCGGTAACTTGGATGCCAGGACTGGACGAAACATCGCCCGCGCACATCTGGCATTGCGGACGAAGATGTCGACGTGCGCGGTCATGCGCAACATCCTATCATTCCGGCACCCAAGGTTGGTCACGGCCTTCTGATACGTGATATCTTGGCCTCTTAGCTTCAGTGGTGGTGGTAAGTTTCTATAGCGGCGGGTGAGGAGAGCGGCCGTTTTCCCCACGTTCACAGCCATCCTGCACTCATCCAGCCACGGTGGCAGCAGGTCCATCAGGCGCTCCATCTTGGCGACAGCAAGATTGGCACTTCTGTAAGAGGTAAAGTAGGCGCTATTGTCCGCGTATAGTGCCAGTTCTACGTCGTCCTCCCATTCGCGCAGATGTCCAGCCAGCGTTGGTATATCATTGGTGTACGCCGCGTACAGGATCGGCGAGAGACAGCTGCCCTGTGGTACGCCAGCTCTTATAGGTTTGACTGCGGACTCGGCATCCTTGACACAGACGTAGAACTTCCGGTCAGCTAGAAATTACACCACTAGCCGCAGCATAGCAGGAGGGACACTCGTTTGATGTTTCATCTTGTAGAGTAGTCCAGAGTGCCACACCCTGTCGAACACCTTCTCAATATCCAAGAAGACGCCCAACGAAGTTTTCTCCCAGTTGTGCTCGGCATATAGGTGATGCAGCACTCTGGTCAGCTGTGTAGCTATAGAGTGTCATTAGCGTTTTTCGTACAAAGTTGCTTCCATTTCCGGCAGGGTGTGTTGCCTTGCCGTTTTCTTCGCCCGCTGTGGGAGGGGTGACGGTTCCCGCCCACTCGTACGCACAGGTGCGGTGGGCGTGAGCACGGTGCTCGGTGTGGGGCTCTTAGGCGACAAAGGCTTCTCCTTGGGGATTTGGCTAAACGAAGCCACTGCTACGGACCGCTCCGGATATTGTAGATCCCTAACTGAAAGGGGCCGATTCAGTATGCCCGGGCGATTTGGGGGTTTCATAACGCGAGGGGGTGGGGGGGGGGCTTCCCCTTCCCTTTACCCTTCATGTTGGTTACAACTGTTTGTTACTTGTTACAACTGTTTTGGCTTACGGCGGCTCTTCACGTTGGCCAACACACTGGCCAATGTGTTGGCCAACAACGATGGCCATCGTGTAGAGCGGGTGTTTAAGCTACGTTGGTACGTATTGGAACGATGGCCCACAAGTTGGCGCGAGATCCGTCTGGTGTCGGTTTTTTACAAAAGATCAAAGGGTTGTGGCAGAGTATTGGCCGCCGCATCCACACGTTGGCCGGACGTTCAGATTGCTACGAGCTCCCAGAGTGAATGCACGTACCTGATTTAAATTTTATATGCACGCAATAGTGTCTACATAACGGCAGTAACAATGACCAATGAAAAAACTTTTCGCTTTATAGAGCCCTACCAAGCCGAAAATTGTTTGTAAAACACAAGTCTTTTTAAAAAAATATATTATTATACACTAGGATTTTCTCCTGTATCGTGGAGGCAGTTTAGAAACATAAATTGCATAAGGACAAACATCCAGACCCGGAGAAATTATGTGCAGGCTATACAAATACTTGTTCCGTGCGGGATTCGAACCCGCGGCCCCCAGGGCAGCAACTCATTGCTAAGCCACTACGCCACGGAGCCGTCAAGAAATAATTTTTTTTTTTCCATTTCTTTTTGATCACCCTTATCTTATACTCATTCACGTTGTAGTGATTGATGTATTAATTTATTTATTGGTTTATTAATTGATTTATTAACTATCTTAAAATCTATAATATATAATATATATTAAAATCAAATTAAAAAGTAGGATACTAAAATCATGTTTTTACTGTCTTTATTATTCCCTATTAGTTACTTCATTTCGTTAATAATACTGTAATTTTTAGCCATGGAAGAGCGAAGTCACCTGTTACAGGCATTATTTTGCTTACTAGATGACCTCGATCACTGATCATATAATGTAACTTTAATGTTTGACGAAATAAATTATTTATTATTATTATTATGTTCGCCATATGTACTACTTTGTGCATGAAAGTGTAAATAAATACATATATTCTATAATTATATAATAAACCTTTTTAAAAAGGTTTTGTTTAATAAAAATTTTACAACAGTTTCATAGACAGGCTTCGAATATTTTCCAGGCTTAGTTAATTATACCTATGCCTAGGTGTGTTTATGTTTATATAGTTTACTTATCTGTAACACGTTAGTGTATAATAAAGAAATATTAAAAATTTATATTAAAAATATTAAATATTAAAAATAGTGAAAATTAAATAAAAAAATTGTTGTATGCTGTGAATAAATAAACCGCAGCAGCCGTTAGCGCATCAATAATCATTTTAATAAATTCGTCCGCACATTGGCCTGAATCGAAGCAGACTGATCGACCTTCCAACGTGTGGACGCGATCACAATTTCTTGCCCAATAACTCTGCCAACACATTCGCCACTGTGTTGGCCAACGTGAAGAGGCGCCATTATCCTAATTGAGTCCTTGTCTAAGCCCTACCTAACGAGGCTGACAGCAGAGTGACGCGCGACGTGAGGAGGGGAGCGAGAAAGATGGTGCGTGGCCGCAACACTGTAGGGGCACTACCTAACCCTTTCCTTAAGAGAGGGTTGGGGAAAGTGCTAGATTGCACTCAATTACGCGACTCGACTCTAGTAGCACGAGAACGCTATTGAGTGCCTAAGAATCTACTTAAGGGCTGGTCACCTCGACGCCTATCGGAGTATGCGGACTCGACGATTAGCGGAGTATGTCGTACCGGAGGCTGTTTGGGACCACTGCTAATCCACAAACAACATACATTTAGGAGATCCTTGAACGAATTTCCACCTACGTTGTCGTCTGCTGAGGTGTGTGTACTACACCCAACAGGTCTCGGGCCTCGGGGCTAACCCCATTGCCCGGAATCTCCTCGCGGTGCATAACTATGCACCGGTCGTGGGAGCCGTTTTGGCATTGTTAGATGCTATAGTGATACGGGTTTGATTCCCCGGTCACTATTTTCAGTTTTAGGTCTTCTTCCAAAAAAATTTTCAGGAGGCGGGTAATGTGGCCCGCTCCTGAAAACGTGGCATAATATGGCCTTTTTTTTCCTGAAAAGGCGCCTAATTCGGCCTAAGCCTGAAAAAGACGCCTAATTCGGTATGTGGTTATCTGGTAAAATTGTGTGTCAAATCAATATGGCCGGCGGCTAATGCGGCCGGGCGTCTGGGTTGGCCTGTCTGCGGCATTGCGGGTTATTACTCGACTCTCTAATCTCTATAGAGAGGAGTTCTCTTGGCAGAGGTCGCCCGTCCGGTGGTCGAGCATGTAGGGGAGCAAAATTTTGTAGGTGTTCATGTGGCCCGTTATCAGCGCGGTCAAACATACCGCGCGCTAATCGGGCCACAAATTCCTTGATCGTTTCCATCCTAAGGTTCGCCGCGATGACGTCGTTCCGGACGTAGCGACCTGCACCGACGATGGTCCGTAGACATAGGTTCTGCTGAACCTGCAGCCGCTGCCTCTGCCGTTCGCTCAGGAGTGCGTACCAGGCCGGCGCGGCGTAGGTGATCTTTGTGCGTATGTATAACTTATAGATTTTCAGCTTTGTTTTCAGCGGTAGTTTGGATGCCAGGACCGGACGGAGCGCCGTCCGCGCACATCTGGCATTGCGGACGACGATGTCGACGTGCGCGGTCATGCGCAACATCCTGTCGATCCGGCACCCAAGGTAAGTCACGGCCTTTTCGTACGCAATCTCCTGGCCTCTAAGCGTCAACGGGGGCGGGAAGTTCCGGTAGCGGCGGGTGAGGAGGGCGGCCGTTTTCCCAACGTTTACAGCCATCCTCCACTCATCCAGCCACGATGGCAGCAGGTCCAGCAGGCGCTGCATCTTGGCGACAGCGAGATGGGGGCTTCTGGACGAGGCGAAGTAGGCGCTGTCGTCCGCATATAACGCCAGCTCCACGTCGTCCTCCCATTCGCGTAGTTGTCCAGCCAGAGTAGGGATGTCATTTGTATAAGCCGCGTACAGGATCGGTGAAAGACAACTGCCCTGTGGTACGCCAGCTCTTATTGGTTTTACTGCGGATTCGGCATCTTCGACACAGACGTAGAAGCTCCGGTCGGCTAGAAACGACGCCACTAGCCGCAGCATAGCCGGAGGGACACTCGTCTGTTGTTCCATCTTAAAGAGTAAACCAGAGTGCCACACCCTATCGAACGCCTTCTCGATATCGAGGAAGACGCCCAACGATGTACGATCCCGGTTATATTCCGCCGACAACAGGTGCAGCACTCTGGTCAGCTGTGTTGCTGCGGAGTGTCCGCTCCTAAATCCGTGTTGTTCCGCCCGCAATTTGATACACGGGCGGATTCTTCTCAAGGTGATTCTTTCAAATAGTTTGGCTATGTGCGGTAGCAGCGTTATAGGTCTGTAACTAGCTGCTCTACGCCTGTCCTTCCCGGGTTTCGGCAGCACTATCACCTTTCCTTTCTTCCATTCCTCCGGGAAGTGTGAAGTCCGCAGTATGCCATTGTAGAGTCGTCCTAGCTCTACAATGGCTCTATGGGGCAGTTGTCGGAGTGCAGCGTTCGTAATCCGGTCGTGCCCCGGCGCCTTCCTCGGTTGCAGGCGGGAAATCGTCCTCCGCATTTCAGCGGACATTTCAACCATTCTCCTGCAAGCGGTGGCGCGGGCGACGACAGGAACTCCCGTACGCGGCTCTCCTTTTGGGCATGAAGCTCCATGTAATCCGCACTTGCTGGGTTCGGCATAAATTGCTCCTCGAAGTGCTCGACTAGGATATCCGCTCTGCCTTTGGCCTCGTAACAACGCCCGCCCGCGCTGTTGGTCAGCGGGCAGACGGGGGGTCTGGTCTTTGTTAGCTGTCGGTTCAATTGATAGAGCGACGCTTCCTTATCTCCAGCCATCCATATGCGCCGCTCCCAGGCCCTTCCTCTGAAGGCCTGTATTGCAACCGACAGCTCATCCGTCAGTGCATTTAGTCTTGTTTTAATGCGTGGGCGCGCCCAGAGCTTCCTCAACGCTCGCTTGTGATTGAGCTGCGCACGTAGTTCCTGTGGCAGCTCTTCTCTACGATGAGCTAGAGGGACGATCGTAGAGGCCGCGTTGAGGGCTTCTTGGATGTTATGAATTATTCTGGCAGCGGCGGCCTCTACGTCGTCCGCCGAGGTAATCGATGTTTGTACTGGAGGCCTCTCCTGCAGGTGTTGCTGGTAGAGCCTCCAGTTAATCTTGGTGGTAAAAGCTCTGGGCAACGTAGTCACTGCCTTGAGACCAATGGTTATCAGAATCGGGAGGTGCTGAGACATCAGGTCGTACAGCACCTCTACCACTACCGGGTAGTTGACGTTCCTAGCGAGCACGATGTCCAATACATCCGGACTTTTCCTGTGGTCTGTAGGAACATGTGTTGGTTCTTCGGGACCTAAAACGTCGTAGTTATTCCGTTCTGCGTCCTCGTAAAGCTCACGACCCGGCGGGTTGATCAATCTTGATCCCCACGCCGGGTGTTTTGCGTTTAGGTCCCCCGCGATGATGGTTGGTGCTGTGCCTTCCATGATCGTCCGGATGTCTGAGGAGTGAAATGGAGTCCCTGGCGGACGGTATGCTGCGAAGATCTTCAGTTCCTCGCCCGCCGCCTCCATTTTTATGCCGATGGAGCGCGTCGTATGGTATGACGGTAATCCGAGCTCTAGGTGGACGATGTCCTTTCTCACTAGAACCGCCGTGCCTCTATAGGCGGTTCCTAGAGCGTTGACTTCGTCCCTCCTGTAAATGTGGTAGTTGGGCATCTTAACGTGCATAGATGGCCTCAACTTTGTTTCCCCCAGCAAAATTACGTGTATATTTTGTTGTTGAGCTATAGTGCGGAGTTCATGGAGCTTGTACTGGATACCGTCCGGGTTCCAGTATAGCAAGCGCAGGTTCGTATCACTCGCCTCTGTAATGCCGAGCCAGTAGTGTCGACAGTGCTTTCATCACTGCTGTTATTGGGTCGGTGCCAGCTCTGATATCTGCCAGTACTTGGCTACCGACCTCTATAGCGATGCCAACCAACCTCAGGATTGCGTCCGTGGTGGTAGAGTTGGCGGTTGGTTGTCTTGATGTTGATGGTACTGGTCTCGGCTGGGCATAGGTATCTTTTCTTAAGGTAGAGCGCGCTCTATGTGTAGAGCGGGCTCTATTTTCTGATAGAGCCCTTTCTGGCGCTCTACCTTCTGTAGTGGTTGTCTTCTTGATTGCCTGCGCTTGCGAGGCTATCATTACTGTTGGTGTCGGGGTAGAGGTCGCTGCCTGAGGAGGAGGCTGTACCTTGATTACCGTGATTTCAACCCTCGGGCGACTCTGAGGGACCCTCTGCGGTGCTTCCGGCAGTAAACCCGGCAGAGTGATCCCTTGCTTCCTGGCGATCCTCCTCAGGACTGGGCAGCGTCTGTCGTTTGCTGTGTGGTTTTTTGCGCAATTTGCGCATGTGGGTGGTTCTTCTCTACCCCGTGGGCAATTACTTGCAATGTGTTCCCCTGCACAGCGGACACATTTCACGGGTCTGTGACAGTTGGCGGATGCATGGCCAAAAGCCTGGCAACGGTGGCATTGAGCCGGTCCCACTCGTCCTTGCCAGGCTTCTATGACGACTCCTTTCATGAAAAGGAGCTCGTCGACTGCATATAATTTATTTAAGTTCTCCAAGTTCAAGTGGTCCAACTGTGCATAGTAGAGGCACCCAGGTCTGCCTCTACGGGGCGGGATCGCTCTCACATAATTTATTGGGAATCCTTTTGCCCTGATAGCCTCGGCGATTTGGACGGTATCCGTGCCCACTGGCAGCCCCCGGATGCCCACTTTAGTGGGCTTCTCCTCCGCCGGGGTGTAGCAGTACCACGACAACGCTGGTACTTTCTCGGTGAGCTCGATGAGGTATCTTTGTATTGCCCGGAATTCTTCCGGGCTCTGTGGGGTGAATCTGACACCCTTCCCGAACGGACGAGCGTTAGGAGGATGTCCTAGTTTTTTGTTTAATATTTCGAAGTGCTTCGTCCAGTCCGGGAGGCACTCCGCAACGATCGGTGGGTATCGTGCCTTCTCTTCCTCTTGTTGGGGTTGAGGGGCTTCTGTTGTCGGTTTCGATACTGCTGGCATCGCTGCCAGTTGGGCGTAACTGGTAGACGGCCTTTGGCCGTCGTCCTGTGTAATGCCCGATGGATTTGTAGGTGCCGATGTTTGTCCGGCGGTCGCTATGGTAGCGTAGGATGTAGAGTCCCAACCATAGGACTCCTCTCCTCCCTGCTCGAACTCGGTCGCGTCCATGTTCCTGCGGCCGGGTGAGGTGGGGGGGGGGGGTTGGCTTCAGTGGTGAAGGCGATTTGGGCGGCGATCTGTGCGTCCTAACTACCTCCTTCCTGGTTGGGGCTCTCTCATCTTCTTCCGACTCCGCCGAGGACGATGATGATGATGGTGATGATTGTCCAGATGATAGGGGTTAACCGATGCATTGCCTTTTTTCGTAAAGTGATGCCTCGGTTTCCGGTGGAGTATGTCTTCTTGCCGTTTTACGGGCCCGTTGCGGTAGGGGCGTCGGTTCCTGCCCACTCGTGTACTCAGACACGGTGGGCGTGAGCGCGGCGCTCGTTCCGGGTTCTTCCTTTTGCGGCGAAGAAGGTTTCCTCTTGGGGATCTGGCTGAAGGAGCTGACGATCCTTGATTTTTCCGGGTTCGAAAGGTCCTTTACGCAGAGTGGCCGATCCAATACCCCCGGGCGATCCGGAGGTTTCCTAACACGAGGGGATGGGGGGGGCTCCCCCTTTCCCCTGCCTGTCATGTTACAACTGTTTTGTTTGGTTGGTGTACGTGTGTCTTACGTCTATATACTTTACCCAGCAGGTTGACAGCTGATCGATGCGCGCCGCGAGGTAAAGATGGGAGCGAAGATGACGACCGCAACACTTGGGCGCACTGCCTACCCCTTTCACAACGAAAGGGTTGGGGGAAGTGCTAGAGGGCACTCAATTACGCGACTCGACACTGCAAGGCACGGAACGCTCTTGAGTGCCAAGAATCTACCTAAGGGCCGGTGACCTCGACGCCTCGCGGAGTATGCGGACTCGACGCTTAGCGGAGTATGTCGTACCGGCGGTTGATTGGGACCACTGTATAATCCACAAACAACACACACTTAGGAGATCCTTGGTAACGAATTTCCAAATTACAAGTTTACTATCCTAGTCGCGAGCTATACGCGAAAGAGAACCGCGCACCGCGTGCCATTTCGACATACATATCGTAACATTGATTTTTGTCATTGCACCTTTGTATTTTACCCCATATCTATATTAAATGAAACTAACTTTTACGGATTTTATCGCGTTTAATTTAACTTTTCAATTCCCGACTGCAGATTTTACGGAACGTCGGTGCTTCAAGTCAGCTATATGTTCTTTCACGCGCGATTGACGACTAAGATTATCTATAAAAATATGTTCAAGATCGTTCCTGCGATTACATTAGATTTGAAAGACCACAAATCCTCTCAAAAGAACATCAATTCCTACCAAGGATGACTCGTGAGCCCATTGCAATTAAAAAACATCCCAATTTCAATAAAAAAGATGGATGGGTGCTGCCAACTGCTTGGGATCCTATAATTAATAAAATTAAATTCAAACCCAAGCATACCACTGCAAGACTTCAAGATACTATAAACTCATTCAGAGTAGATAGGGCCAAAAATTAATATTCAAAAACTGAAGTTAGCCGGGCTAACTATGACATCGGGACGCCTAACACCTCAAACCCTCCAGTGACCATGAGTGCTGTAAAGCACCCAAAACGTCGGGAATTAAAAAGTTAAATTTAACGCGATAAAATCCGTAAAAATTAGTTTCATTTAATGTGTAGTCTTCGCGTAAATATAAGAAATCACCATGTATTTATTTCTATAAAACATATGGTTACACAATTTTATTTCTAAGAAACACATACAAAATCTTATCATTATGGTATAATATATTACATGGTTATCACATAAAACATATTAAGATATTCAACAAAATACAACTATTTTACAAAACATTTTCAAAATTAGAATTCTATTATTTCACTATTTTAGGCACAAAATTAGGCACTTTTAACACAGTACGGTTCTTAATAACACATATAGTAATCTTGAAACATTTATTATTTATTGATTTCTACTTACATTACGAAAATTATCACAAATTTATGAAGTTTTTAAAAACAAAAGCTTTTAGAAAAATTTACTTCGCAAATATCCGCGTTATAAAATAAAATGATGTGTCTTACCTAGTATGAAGAGTACCTCCCGCCCTCCCTCAATTGCGTGCACTATCCCCGTCACCACTAATCCCAGCACCGCTACTCCCAACACCACTACACTAGGCAAGACACACCACTGACGATAATACGACACGTGTTTCGCCTCTATACGAGGTATCCTCAGGTGATATAGACTCTACGGTGGCTAACCGCTAAGTGCAGGCAATTGAGGGAGGGCGGGAGGTGCTCTTCATACTAGGTAAGACACATCATTTTATTTAATAACGCGTATATTTGCGAAGTAAATTTTTCTAAAAGCTTTTTTTTATATAATGGATTTCCGCAAAGTAACGCCTGATTCTATTAATTATAAGTTTTTTTTTATAGTACATTATTTGGACACTGTTTAGATTCCATATAACATGAGCAACCAACCCCTGCACGACCCCAATCATATCAGTAGGAGGCTAGTGTTTTCTTCGTCTAAATTACAACTATCTTCGTTCAACATGAAACATTATTTGTTTATATATGCTATTCTTATCTAGCCATAATGAATCTTATGTCTTATCACAAGGGCAAAATATATTTTCATCTAAAATAAGTATCTAATTTAATATAAGACATATTCGTA
Organism: Parnassius mnemosyne; assembly: GCA_963668995.1. Taxonomy (NCBI): domain Eukaryota; kingdom Metazoa; phylum Arthropoda; class Insecta; order Lepidoptera; family Papilionidae; genus Parnassius; species Parnassius mnemosyne. Next base: position 10,435,589 of record CAVLGL010000057.1, read on the forward strand.
TTGCATAGCTCATTATTTTGTAACACATAACTCTAAATTAATCTGTAAACAAACTATTGTGGAATTAAATCTCGACCAGGGAATCGAACCCTGAATTTTCGGTCGACATTATATTGAATCTATTTACTTTTAACATAGATTTTATTAAAAGTATTATTCTTATCCGGAATGCTTTGTGCAATTGTGTGATACTCAAGAAGTCGTTAATAAAATCAACGAAGACCTCGAAAGTATAGCCGCGTGGTGCGACTCAAACTGCCTTGTACTAAACGGAACTAAATCTAAACTACTAATTATGGGTTCTAAAAATCAAATAAAAAATATAACAGAAAGAGGGGCATGCATCCAAATTCGAGGGGAAATCGTAGAACGTGTAAATAAGATTCGCAATCTGGGCTTACTAATGGATGACAAACTACAGTTTGAGAACCACATACTAAGTACTAGCAGAAACTGCTTTTATAGACTTAAGGTCTTTATCAAATAAGGGAGTTTTTAAATTCGGATATTCGGGTAAAATTGTGTGACACTCTTGTCCTTTCGAAATTTAATTATATGGACAACATGAAACATTATTTGTTTATATATGCTATTCTTATCTAGCCATAATGAATCTTATGTCTTATCACAAGGGCAAAATATATTTTCATCTAAAATAAGTATCTAATTTAATATAAGACATATTCGTATTGCATAGCTCATTATTTTGTAACACATAACTCTAAATTAATCTGTAAACAAACTATTGTGGAATTAAATCTCGACCAGGGAATCGAACCCTGAATTTTCGGTCGACATTATATTGAATCTATTTACTTTTAACATAGATTTTATTAAAAGTATTATTCTTATCCGGAATGCTTTGTGCAATTGTGTGATACTCAAGAAGTCGTTAATAAAATCAACGAAGACCTCGAAAGTATAGCCGCGTGGTGCGACTCAAACTGCCTTGTACTAAACGGAACTAAATCTAAACTACTAATTATGGGTTCTAAAAATCAAATAAAAAATATAACAGAAAGAGGGGCATGCATCCAAATTCGAGGGGAAATCGTAGAACGTGTAAATAAGATTCGCAATCTGGGCTTACTAATGGATGACAAACTACAGTTTGAGAACCACATACTAAGTACTAGCAGAAACTGCTTTTATAGACTTAAGGTCTTTATCAAATAAGGGAGTTTTTAAATTCGGATATTCGGGTAAAATTGTGTGACACTCTTGTCCTTTCGAAATTTAATTATATGGACATTGTATATGGCCCGAGACTTTTAGCGCGGTCGCGACGTCTAGTGCAACGTGTTCAAAATGCATGTGCAAGATTTAGTTTTACAATACCGCCCCGCACGCACGTTACCCCTTACATTAACAATGCCAAAATGTTAAAAATGGAATATCGCAGAAAACTGCACATGGCAACTCTCCTATTCGGGGTATTAAAAAATAAAACACCTCCTTATCTTGCTGACAAACTCATATGGTCACGTGATGTAAAAACTTACAATACACGCACTAGAGGGAATACTCTCGTCGTGCCTCGTCACCGCACTCACGCTTTCCGAGGAAGTTTCATATACGCCGCATCCAAGTGCTGGAACGATATACCGCCTCCTTTGCGAAATCTGAAAGCAGTACACACATTTAAAAATAAATATAGAACACAATTACTGCAAAGTCAGATTAACTTTGATCAAAGTTTATAACGCTTTGCACGATTACGTACCTCATCGTCATAGATTATTAACAACGGAGCATTAAAATCGTCCTTTTGAATGCGGCTTTTGTCTTCTTATATACTTTTATATTCTTCAATAATTACATTATTTTTTTTACAAATTATCTGGTCATTTTATTATATAGCACTTTATAGTATTTTAATAATTTCCCTTTTGTAGTATATAGCCCTTTATAGTATTTTAATAATCTCCCCTTTTGTAGTGTTCGTATAGCCCTTCTAAGAGCGTCTGAAAGCAACATAAACGGGACGTGCTGTGTCGAAGTGGCATTCGACCTTGAACTCTACTCTCTCCCTCTCACTTAAGATAGTTACTGTTTCTTTCCCCCTTGTTGTGCATAATTCTGTCATGAGTATACGTATAGCACTGATTTCGGTAAGTCACTGGTTGGACACACTGAAAATCAGCGCCATGGAGAGAAAAAAAAATTCATGGCATTATGCTGAGTGTGCTCCTGTTCCCAGATGACGCCTTGACACATATGAGTATTGGTATTGTATAATTTGTAATATGTAGTATATTGTAATTTGTATTGTATAGCCAATATTATTTGTAAATTATGAGTTTCTTTTTTATGTTATCTGTGATGGCGTCATTTTGGAGAATAAACCTTTCTTTCTTTCTTTCTTTCTAATTTAATAGCAATAACTTCAAAACACGAAATCTTTTTTTCAAAGAATTTATGAAATGAAAAATGATAGACGGCTCCGTGGCGCAGTGGATTAGCAATGAGTTGTTGCGCTGGGGGCCGCGAGTTCGAATCCTGCATGGAACAAATATTTGTATGGTCTACAAACAATTGTTCCGGGTCTGGATATTTGTCCTCGTGTAATCTATATTTGTAAACTGCCTCCACGATAAAGGAGAAAATCCTAATGTGGGGGTAACGTTTTTTAAACAAAAATTTTAATTTTAATTTTTTTTAACTATTTTTTAAGCACGTCGCCAACAATACATACAAATATAATTGAAGTATCTGTCTGTAATATCGTAATAACTGGATTATATTAGGCTCAGGGGGTTATTTGCATGGTATTAATATATGAATAACCCTTTTTTAAATCTTGTCTGCCTGTCTATCGGTCTGTCTGGGCTAATCTTGGAAATAGTTGAACCGATTGTAATAAAACTTCACAAAAGATTAGAGAGCAATGCCAGGAGTAACCTAGGCTATTCTTTATCCATAAAACGAAAAATTGATAAAATTAAAAAAAGGAAAAATTGATAACATAAACGGTCTTTCTAAATCTAAACATCCTATCATATCCAGGCAAAACCAGGGCGGGTCACTAGTTTAAAACATATAGAAACAGAAAAAACTAACCGTATACATATTTAGCTTTATCTGAGACAGAATTTTGTAGAGGCTCGAGAATGTGAGTGAGTCGAGTGTGTGAGTAATTGTAAATGGATCACTAAACTAAATAGTTTAGTTTAACAGTGGTAGACCCACGCGGCAGCTTTTGCTGTCGCAAGAATGGGCCGGCTCGAACCCGGGTGGTACCGCGACCTCACAGAAAACCAATTAAACCAAAAAAAAGTTGGCATTAAAAATCTATCTTGCTTTTTTTATTGTCTTTAATTAGTTGTGTTGTTGTTGTAGTGACTTATCGATTTGAAATTGAGCTAAATTTGCGATCTTTAAATTCACAGTCTGCCTTTTTTGCTTTTTACCTGACTGCCCTAGAAGGAGAGTAATGTTTTCGAGAGTAGGTATATATGTAAGTCTATTTCTTTGACACGCTCTTTAGCCTGCAAGGCTTGATCAATTTTAACCTATGGTGTGTATTGGATTAGTCTTAGTTGTGGAAGTGACAAAGAGTATATAATGTTTTATTCAGTAAAAAAATTTGCGCAGCTAAGATTAGAAGTTGAGTTTGTTTATACAAGCAAGAGTGACAAATTAGCATACCGTCCCCCACGGAAAATAAAGTAATTAAAAAAGCCACCGATTTGTTGTCATTCTAGAGGATTAACACGAAATACCTGATAGCCCTCTTACCATTCAAAGTGTAACGTAGCGATGCGCGCAGTTTTAGATCGATGGCAGAGACAGGTAAAAGGCCAACTTTTGAGTTGGTCTTCCAACTCCTACGTAGAAAAGAGCTCAAACACTGCTAGCCAAAGGCCTCCTCCAAGTAAGGCCAGGACATTTTAAATTCCACAAAACGACCTCTTAATTAATTAATTAATTATTACTGAATGCTATGCTAATGAATTGCTGTCAGTTCGTACACGATACTATTATTCGATAATATGAGTACCTAGTCGTATTTTTTTATAGGATTGGGTAACAAACGAGCACACAGTCCACCTGATGGTAAGTGGTTACTGTGACTCATAGACATCTACATCTATCCTCAATAAAGACTCAAGATGCAGATGCGTTGTCACCCATGAGGACTAAGATGGAATGCCTCTTTGCCAGTAAAAAGGGTCTCCAACACTATAATTAAACCATGTTATATTTAAAAAAATCATTTTATGTTGCTACTTTGGATAAAAACGATTTAAAATTATATATAAAATTCCGTGGACGTCCAGACGTTGACGTTGTATGTGGTCACGATAACTCAAGAAAAAATTGACGTATCGAGACGGGTTTTTTTTTTATTATCTTTGGAATTACATCAACTGGTTCGCTATTTCAAATCAATAGTGTAGTACGCGTATGTAATTTGTAAATAAATTAATTTACAACTTTTACAAGTTTTATTGCTATTAAAAATTTTAAAGGTGCTTTCAAATTTTTCTTTAGCCCTTGGTAGACAAAGGACAAATTAACCATACAGCCTATAGCGATTTTATACTTGTTGTAATCGATTTATTTTGGCAAACGTTATTTATTTTTTCCCTGTAGGTGACCTGTTAAAACAAGTTTTCAAATAAAAAAAACTGTACAACCGACTTTGATAAATATTATTAAGGATAATTCAAAAACTACTAGTCAGACTTTGATCAAATTTATATGGGACCACGTGAAGCATCAGCTTTCAAAAAAGGTTTACCTAGAAAAAAGTTATGCGGTAAAAGATATAAAGGTAAGATATTATAACACACATAAAAAATATAGTTGAATTGAGTACATCCTCCTTTTTTAAGTCGGTTAATGATAGAGCGCTAAATTTAAAACACGTAAGTAATATATTTTAAAAGTATAGTTTAAAAGGAATACAATTTATTTTTTTATCAGAATTAAATGAAACGTTCATGAGGCGTGCAACTTTGGATTTTCCAAGCTATTTTTTATTATTCCTTTCTTAACAAGAGGTAATGTTCTATAACATTAATGGGGTTATGTTAATCATAAATCACACCGCTGTCTTGCGCAGCGCCTTTTGGTAATTTATGTTTCCCTTTATTCATAAAATCATTAAACTGTATGTATTGTAAATTATATTATTACTTATAAGTTGCTTACTACGCAGAACTTTAATATTTTTGATTTTCTAACCAATTTTGGATACAAAAACAGTTTCCAACTAATAACTTGTGTGCAGAATGAGAAAAAGATTCATCACTCTTTAAATGTCATTTCTTTTAATTAAAAAAGTAGCTATTATCCATTATAGCCTATAAACGTCCACTTCATAGGCTTCCCCCAAAAATTGCCTCATAAAGGGGATATTTACCATAGGGCTAACAAAGATTTACTTTAAACTATGGCAAGTACCCCTCCTGCAAAACAATCTATTGAGAGGACCATGTTCAGAAGTAGAGTTTTGTTAAGCTGAAATGAATGAAAATGAATGAATAATTTAATTTGAAACAAGGTAGCTAATATAATCATTCATTCATTCATTCATTACAGCCCTTCACAAGTCCACTGTTTAACATAGGCCTCCCCCAAGGAAGGCCACAAAGCACGGTCCTGAGCCACCTGCATCCATCGACTTCCTGCATATCTTACCAGGTCGTCACTCCATCTAGTGGAGGGATGCCCAACACTTCGCCTGCCGGTACGAGGCTGCCACTCGAGAACATTCTCAACTTTCCCATCGGTTGCCGGTTCTTCGAGCTATATGGCCGGCCCATTGCCACTTCAGCTTACTAATCCGATGGGCTATGTCGGTGACTCTGGTTCTACTGCAGATATCCTCATTTCTGAGTTTATCACGCAGAGAAACTCCGAGCATAGCCCTCTCCATAGCTCGCTGAGCGACCTTGAGCTTCCTCATCCGGCCAGCAGTGAAGGACTACGTCTCAGTACCATAGATCATCACTGGCAACACGCACTGGTTTTACAGTCTCGTTTTCAAGTTTTGAGGTATACCTGACGAGAAGATGTGCCGTAATTTCCCAACCGAGTTGAATCCGTCGATTGACCTCTCGGTCGAAGTTGGACTTCCTAGTCGGACATGGACAAACATGATCTTTGTTTTGTCCATGTTCATCTTAAGACCTATCCGTCGGGAAGCACTTCAATAGTGCTTCCCGACGGATCATTGAGCATAGTGCTTAGGTCCTCCAGCGATTCTGCCATAAGGACTATATCGTCGGCAAATCGAAGGTGAGTGATGTACTCGCCATTGATGTTAATACCGTATCCTTTCCAGTCCAGAAGCTTGAAAACGTCTTCCAATGCAGCGGTGAACAGTTTCGGGGATGTGACGTCACCCTGTCACACCTCTCTGCAATTGGATAGGTTTCGTACTCTGGTTCTGTTCTCAGATAGCCATCGTAGCCCTACTGTACAAGCACTTCAGCACTTCGATATACCGACAGTCCACTTGGCACCGCTGAAGGGACTGCAGCACCGCCCAAATTTCGACAGAATCAAAGGCTTTCTCATAGTCCACATACGCCAGGCATAGTGGCAAATTGTACTCCTCGGACTTCTAAAAAACTTGCCAAAGGGTATGTATGTGGTCTATGGTGCTAAAGCCCTTTCGGAAACCGGCTTGTTCGGGAGGATGGAAGTCGTCAAGTCTGCACGCGAGACGATTCATAATGACTCTCGAAAACAGCAGGTTGTCGTTGTCGCCTTTCTTGAAGAACAAGACCACCGCACTTCTGCTCCACGCCTCCGGTATAATGCCACCATGAAGGACGGAGTTAAAGAGCTTCTAAAGGACTTCAAGTACGGGTTTTCCACCCGCTTTCAGAAGCTCCGCTGTAATTCCATCCTCGCCTGGGGCCTTGCAGTTTTTAAGGTGCAGGAGAGCCATTCTAATCTCCCTCAGACTGACGTCCGGGATATCATCGGTATAATATCGGATAAGATCTTGCATCGTTACTCACACTCGCGTGTGGCTCCAATGATGACGTGTACAGCTGCCCATAGAACCTCTCAATCTCACTCAAAATCTCAGGTGTCCCGGAAACGATGCTGCCACATTCTGTCTTCAACTTTGACAGTTGGCTCTTTCTGGCAGACAGATCTCTGGCAAAGACTTTGGATCCTTGGTTCCGCTCGATCGCTTCTTCAATACGAGCTGTTTTGAAGTTGCGTAAGTCCCGCCGCATGCATTTGGAGATGTGTCTGTTCAGTTGCCTGTATGCTGTCAAATCTGTAGAAGAATGTAGCTTCATCTCCCGTCTAACAGCCATGAGATTAAGAGTGTGATCGGGGAGTTTTTGTGTTCTTCTGCGCCGGGTCTTGCAAAACTTAGCTCCGACCGCATGGACAGTTTCCACGAGCTTGTCATTCATATCGTCCACTTCATTACAGTCTTCTAGGCACTGAAAACTGTTTTGTAACTCGAGCTGAAAGGTTTCGGGACTTTGGATTAGAGCACGATGGGGACGGAGCGTTGACTTCATTAGACGAGAACTTAACGATTAGGTTCAGTGTGCCTCGAACCATTCGGTGATCGCTGCCGGTTTTCACCCTCGCGATCACTGAGACATCACTGAATAGATGTCGTCTGGTCGTCATAATGAAGTCAATCTCATTTTTTGACGAACCGTTTGGGCTCGACCAGGTCCACTTCCTGTGGGGCCGCTTCTGGAAGAAAGAGTTCATCATAAAGAATCCCTCTTTCTCCATGAAGTCGGCCAGCTGCTGGCCTCTTGGGTTCCGTTGCCCTATTCCAAATTTCCCTACTTTCAGCTCACCATTCTCTTTTATGCCTATTTTTGCATTGAAGTCTCCCATTAATACCGTATATTAGGTTTTGGAGGAATGCATGGCTCTAGAGATATCCTCATACATTTCCTCCACCTCCTCATCGGGATGTGCCGAGGTTGGTGCGTAAACCTGTATGACCTTCAGCGAATACCATTTGGTAATTCTGAGTATAAGGTATGCAACCCTCGTCGACACACTCTCGATCTTTACAACGTTGTTAACGAGAGACTTGTGGACGATAAATCCGACACCTCCTAGGGACAGATTGTCGCCCTCCCGGTAATAGAGCAAGTTGCCGGATTCGAGGATTACCGTGTCCTCCCTCTCTCTTCGGACTTCGGATAATCCTATAATATGCCAGCGTAACTTGTCTATCTCTTCTTCCAGCTCCACAATCTTCTCGTCAGTCCTCAGGGTGCGTGCGTTGTATGTTGCCAGGTCGAGTCGTCGTTGGTGGCAACCGAACCACCACAGGAGATTCTTAGCACCCCCTGCCCCGCCGTTACCAGGAGTCGCCACCGTAGCTAGGAATAGCGGGGCCGCCGGGGACTGGGGGCCGTTTCTTAGTAACTTTATCCATTTGGGGGGGTATTTGCTATAGTTGCCACGCTTGGCGAGCGGGTTGGCAACCGCAGTTTTTTTATCGTATTTTTGCTGTTATCAGGAAGATGCTGCTGCCCATCTCCTGCCTGTTTCCCTTTGTCGCCTTTTACGACACCCACGGGAAGATATGGGGTAGTAGATATTCTTAACTGCCACTACACGGCAATATAATATAATTATACATATGCTATTTATGAATTGCACAGTGTACATGGTCCCACTTTGCTGCTGCCTAATAAGCGGTGCAAAAGACAAAAATATGGACAGTACACTTCTGATATTGTCTAAATTATGTATGCTAGATAAGTTATGTCTAGTAAGAAATTATGATACGATTGCCTGCAGACACATGCGACCCGCAATAGAAGCTCTTCAATACCAAAATTTATATCACATTATTTCACTGTCGCTACACATCATGTAGGTAAGTTATTCAACTTATTTTTAATACGCTTTTATTAGCTTCGCGTGTATCTATTTATCTATGTAACGGAATCTCTTAATGTAATTTTTACCAACTTTTAGACGGCCAATTGACTTGAAAATTTCCACTCGTATCAAGGACCGATGTCAATATAATAATTTCATAACTTTATCATAGTATATTGATCAAGATCACCAGGATGAAATAAAATTTTCATTCAATTTTACCCACTTTCGAACGTCTGAATAATAAGAACATTTGCGGAAGAAATAATATCCGACAACAACATAATAAATTCATGACTATGACCTAGATTAGTGTACTCACTATGTTCATCACAGATCGTGATCAATGCGTTTTGTTCAGTTTTTATAAACTCTAATATCATTTACTTTATTGTAGCATTGACTATAAGGCCTTCTATCAAAAAAAAAATACATCATATATATAATACGGCAGCAGCATCTTTGTAATAATAGCTCATAATAATTTAAAACTCACGTGCCAAGCTTGGCAACTGTTTCAAGTATCACCCCTATGATCCAATCTATGGTGAATACGAGTACCTATGTTAAACAGTGAACGTTTATTAACTGTAATAAATGAATGAATGATTATCTAGACAACATAAGTCACGATTGGACGCATTTGTCATAATCACCAAGCTTTTCATACCTGATATCTTACACATTTCACTGTCACGTGCAGCCTGCGAGAAGAGCTTATTTCTGCAATACATCATATTATACCTCTCCTACAGCACTTATGGAAAGAAAATGGGGTGTTGCGTGCATAATAACGACGATGCTGATTGTTTATGCCCAAATTTGGTTATGTTAGGACGGCACCCAATCAAGTTCGACTTTGCCCATCGCCCGATCATACCAGGTGTCACGCGGGTATCGGAGAGGGGGCAGCGGAAGGGTGCTTCCCAGCGTCTTGGCGGTCGGGCGAGACATTAGGTGACGAGAGTAGCTTGGGAGCAACGACCCGGTTAAGCCGAGTGTTTCGGTTACCGCTGCGGAATCTTGCGCGACGTGTTGTTCTGGTGTCGAATGAAGGAACTTAGTTGTGTTTAACGATGAATCTGTCGGGTATCACGTGTTCGATTCTACGATGAATGTGGATTAGGCGAATTTAAGTTAGTTAAATGTACAATGAAGCTGAGAGACTGAATTAGTGACAATGAAGAAAGAAATGGTCAAGCGATGAAGCCTGCGGGAGTGATGCAGCATTTTGGGGGAGCCTGGAACTCGGCCGCTGCTGGTCGCCTAAGCTTGCTCAGGTCGCAGACATTTACACCTCACTGTACACTACTCGCCATCCACTATTATACACACTCACGGCCTGCTCAAGCGTTGGTGCGAAGTTAGCTTCGGATAGTGGTAAGTACTATGTGTTTCTAGCTTTCTCCCATATAGTTTATTGTGATAGAACATATTCCACGTGGCCATATTTAGGCCCGACCTGCATCTGCCCGTCGAAGAAGCTGCTATGGGCCCCAGCCAAGACGATCTTTGCAAGGGCAGCTGTAGGCCGTAACACTGATATATATTTTATTATCCTCATATATCCACAAGTAATCAAAATAGGTTCTAAATTGTATTACTGTCATAGTAATGTCACTTTTGCCATACATATGTAGCTAGCACATTCACCGTAGGTGCCGTGAGGTGTTTTGGTATTTTTGACATAATTAACCACAGTCATAATTATTTCTATTATTATTCGGACCACCATCATCGTTGTAGTCATCATTATCATCATTATCATCACTTTCATTGAATGAACATAGGCCACCCCCAACCACAAATTTTGTGAAATTCTGACTTTACTAGACCTATTTTTACACCAAGTTATTAAATTCAGATAGAATTGTTTTCTTTTACAACATAAAATATTAGGTGTTACTTCCGTAAAACGTTTCTAAATTAACATTTTATCTCCGAAGAGTGAACGAAGTTTGTATTGTGAGAGTAGTTAAGTGCTTCAGCTAATTTAAATGTAAATTTATTTTACAGGGACCTACTTAATTGACTATCTGGAGCACTATACACTTTGTCTTTTGTTATTCAAATAATATTTAATAACATATAGCACATGACATAATATTTCTTAAAATGTGTTAAATAGAAAAAGCGTGACACACCATAAGACCACCATGCAATTAAAAATTAATAGTTTTATTGCTCAAGGTAAAAAAAATACATGTCGTACACAAGTGAGTTAGCTATTTACATGCACATAGTAATTCAATATGATTTTGCGTCCTTCAGCCAACATGCAATGTTGTTTGTATTCCAATTTGCAAACCCATTTGCACTTCCTCCTATATTTCTTTTTCTCTTTTTTTTTGTCTCTGTCTTTTTGCAATTTTGTGAACCATGGAAGGCGATGATTATTATGTGAGTGCGGTTGGGCTATATCAGCTATGTTCTTATTATTACAAATCTCTAAATAGAAAAATCATTTCACGTTAGTCTCACTAGAACTCGAAAATAGCTGGACGGACTTTGATGATTTTTTTTTTGTGTTTGAGAGTGTTCATGAATGATCTAAGCAATTCACAATTGCACCCGGTAGGTGGCGCTGTTGTTGAGATCCAGAAATTACCCATGCGAAGATGGGGTGAGTCCCTAATCTGTACAGAGAAAGAACTATTTTTTTAATTAGAATATCGGTGACAAACGAGCACACAGTTCAACTGATGGTAAGTGGATGCAAAACGTTGTCACCCTTGAGGAATAAGATGGAATGCCTCATTTCCAGTAAGAGGTCCTCCGGTTCTCTACACTCACCATACGAAACACAACAGCATTAAGCCGCTATTTTACTTTGGTATTCTACTAATTAGGAGTAGGTAGGTAATCTACTTTATGTTACCTGCTTCTTTGAAAATGCTTTAAGTAGCGATATAACTTTCTTCCGCCTTGTAGTCCGTCGGTGTAGGTCTCTCTTACATGTTTATTCCATCAAAAATCAGATCGTACACTTTAGTGTTCAGGTCTGAAATGTAAAGAGGCCTAGTATAGTTATAGACTGTGAGGCATTCTATCTTAGTCCTCAGAGATGACAAGGCATCTGTTGCTTTCTCCGTTTGAAGTTGGCTACAGGTATCCATGAATACCCCACCCGAAGGGTTACCGTCTTGTCGTGGCGGGAGGGGGCTTAGTAGCCGTGGCTTGGTCACCCGCGGTGAACAAAGAGGAAGGTGAGGCCAGTCCGAGGTGGCCACCTCGTCTCGTGTGTCGGTGGTCTGTAGCGAGAGGGGTGCCCTCTCCCATACCGCCGAAGCCGAGGTGGAATCACGTAGGAAGAGGTGGTATGGCGATGCGCCACTCGCCCAATCCTCCGCGACTCTGATGTGGCCGTACCGTTGATGCGGTGGTGGTAGGGCCGCGGGGGGAGAGGAGTGTCGGTATTGCGAGGCGCCGCTCTCCTTACCCTCCGCGATTGAAACTTTGTTGGCGGCGGAGCCAAAGACCAGATCCGCCCTGGGGTCGGGAAAGTGGCTGCTAACGAACGCTCAATTTTCCTGGCCCCATAGCCACCGCGTATCGGACTCGAGGGGCTCGTTACCCAGGTGAAGTATGAGGCCGTAGAGAAAGGCGTATTTTGTGTTAGCTTGTCACTTCGGTTTTATAAAAAAAGTTACTCGTTTATGAAGCATATTTACAGACACAACTGCTGAAACATGCGTTACCTTCTAAATCATATGCTCAACTGACGTGATAATATGTGGAACTACACGCAAAGATTTTAGATTTGCGCGCTCGAATGTGAAATCGAAGCAACTCGGCATTATTATGAATGCAAATAAAACTTTGCAAATTCATTTGCGAATGTCGGCCCATATTCTTGGTTCGTGTATTTATTAAAATATGAGTGACCAGCTTAGGAGTAAAAATATAGCGTTGGATGAGGAGTCCGTTCTGTTTGAAGGAAGGAAATAAAAAAGAGGAAAATAACCGTACAGTTACGATTTTCGTTAAGCATATCTCTAGAAGAAAATAATTGTATCGTCTACAAAGCAATTTAATACTACTGAAAGGATTTATGAAACAGTCGATTCGAGTTCGTTTTTACGAGTACAGGGCGTGCTTACGGACTTCGCATATCCCCAAAATATTTTCGTCCCTACACATACAGGTTTTCTCACGATGTTTTCCTTCACCGTTGAGTACGAGTACCTACGTGGTAAATCGCTGTAAGCAATATATTTGGTGGCTATATCAGTCACCATACCTAAATGAAGTTATGTTACCACTCTAGTTAATAATTCTCTCGTATTTATGGCATAAGAAAGTCTAGATGTATTTCAGTTTGGTAATGTAGGTAGATCAGAAGTTAACAATTCGTCGTTGTATTTCAAACCGTCCCGTCTCCGTACAAAGTTATGAAGAACACATGTTGTTTTTACTATATCTGTAGCAAAATCGGGATCAGTAAGTATGGTCATATGAAGAACTCTCCACTTGTTAGTCAATATGCCGTAGGTACATTCCACATACCGCCTTGCACGAGATAGGCGGTAGTTGAACGTACGTTTTTCTATGTCTAATGTTTTATTTGGGGTAGGGTCGCATAACATGTTTATGTAAAGCGAAAGCCTCGTCAGCTACCAGTACAAACGGTGGTGCTGGGCCAGTAGTACCGGGGAGTATTTTATCCTCCGTTAGGTCTAACATGTCATGGTAAAGTTTTTGTCCAAAATTTGAACTTCTAAATACATTACTATCAGATTATTTTCCAAAAGATCCAACATCGATCGAAATGAAGCAATAATTAGAATATGAGACTGCCATAAGAACAATTGAAAAATACTTTTTATAGTTAAAATAGTTAGATCCGCTGTTGTGAGGGTTAATTATTCTTATATTAAACATATAAGAATAATTAACCCTCACGGCTCCTAAACAGTTTGGAAAATTTGCGTATTTATAGAAGTTTTCTGCCACTTTTAACCACGATTCCTTACTTAGCTCGGGCATTTCAAGTAGTTGCAGTAATTTCCAAATTACTTTACAAGTTTCTTTTATTATTTCTGCAACATTCGATCGTCCCATCAAAAAATCGTGAGATAAACTGTTAAAATTCATTCCGGTAGACAAATACCTGAAACAAAAAAATGTTAAACTAAAGTGATACCTACAAATACAACAAAATTTCGTAATAATTGTCCGATTCTGTGGCTCCAATAAAGCAAGTTTTGGTACCTACGGCCTTTACCTACCGTACTGTACCTACCTAATGTCCATCATTAGAGAACTGTTCAAGATACGAACCAGTTCGTAAGAAAGAACTCGTATTTTTTTTATAATTCTACCGCACCAAAACTTGCTCTAGTTGAGCAACTGAATCAGCAATAAAAAAATTTACACATATTATTTATTTTTACAGTGGATGGACTTCAAAAGAAATGGAAGCACTTAAGATATTATTACGTGAAAGAAAAAAACAAGAAAATACAAAAAGTGGAAGTGCTGCACCTAAGAAACGTAAAAACTCGTACGTTGAATTGTTGCGATTCTTGGATGTGGTGAAAGAGTCCCGGGTCTCATCGGGGAATATAAGCGCTCCGGTAGGTGATAATGACCAAAATGAAAATTCTTGTGATGAATTATCAACTAATGCAAACGCTCAACCGAGTAATGTCAACTCACAACAAACTGTAATTGAAAATTTGAGTCCACCTCAAACTGATGAAGTTCCAGGGACCTCTAAAATAAAAAGAAAACCTAAAATGACATTCGTTCAACAGAGTTTAATTACAGCAATTAATAAAAAGCAAAAATCACCTAAAGAAGTTAAAGATGCCGACACGCAATTTTTTTTTCCTTACTTCCTCAAATCAAGAGCCTGAATGAAAGACAAAATTGTGAGTTCAAAATCGAAGTGATGAATTTGATTTATAAAATCAAATATCGTAACCTATACAACATATCACATAGTCAAACGTATTCTTACAACCATCCTAGCTATAGTACATACGAAAAATCACCTACAACATATATAGCAGATGGGTCACCGCCGGTGTATCAAGCATATACTACGAATACAAACAGTACAAGTTCCTATTCGACCATACAGTCTCCCGAATCTATTGAAACTCAAGTTCATCCAATTCAATCAGCTGAAACCAACACTCAATTGAGGAAATAGAAGAAATATTTGAGAATAGGTCCACTCAATTGCGGAAATAGAGGAAATATTGCAGAATAGGTCCAGCAATTCAATTCGATTAAAATTAAAGATTTGATTAATCATAATAAATAATTTGTCACATTTACACTATTAATATTTATCTTACCTTAATGTAACGGTCAGCCTTTCTTCAGGAGATATAGCCGTTCTAAGTTTTGTATTTTGCTTGGTGATATAGTCATTCGTTAAATTCAACAATACATCAAATGATTGTATGGACATTCGATAATATTCGAATGCTTTATCTGGATTATGTCTTAGTTGCTTATACAAAGTATGAAATTGCCCAATTTCTAGTCGAAGAGTATTTAAAGAATGAACCCAATATTCGGATCCATTACGACCACGCTGTATAAGCGTTGGCAGTCAACTGATAATCTGCCACTGAATACCCAGTGTGGCTGCAACGTATGGTAACGGATTGACTCCCGCGGAAGTTCGGCGTCGGAATTTCCGTCAAGTGTGGCGCTGGCCTTACAGTTTTTGCACCACATGCAGATGACAGATTATTTCCGACTTACTTGACTTTGCTTTTGACCAATTTATATAATGTCTTTATTAATTATAGCCTGTGTTATTTGGTATCATAATGTATGAGCTATATTATTCTAAAGTTTCATTAAAATACATTCAATAGTTTTTGCGAGGAAGAGTAACAAACATCCTCACAAATTTTCACGTTTATAATATTAGTAGGATTATGTATATTATATACGCTATATTTATTAATTTTTGGTTTTATTTAAGGTTATCATTAAGATTTAAATCGATTATTTGCAAGGTTGTGTCGGATAAGGCTTACTCTGAGATCGTTACTTACACTTGCGGGTGGCTCCAACGATGATGTGTACAGCTGCCCATAGAACCTTTCAATCTCACTCAAAATTTCCCTTCAGCATTTGCAAACACTATTTAGTGTTTGGTGATTCTGAGTATTAGTTGCGCAATCTTCGGCACACTCTCAATATTTACAACGTTGTTAACGAGAGACTTGTGGACGATAAATCCGACACCTCGATGGGACAGATAGTCGCCCTCCCGGTGATAGGAAAAGTTGCCGGATTTAAGGATTACCGTGTCCTTCCCCTTCCTTTGGACCTCAGATAATCCTATAATATCCCAGCGCAACTTTTTTTTATATTCTACTAAGGCAGCGCTTAACTACAATCCCACCTGATGGTAAGTGGTGATGTAGCCTAAGATGGTGAAGCGCACTGACTTAATAAAAGACTATTCACTATTTGCCTTGAAGACACCCACACCGTCGGCTGGAAAGACAGGTGCCGGCAACTTATTTCTCTCGTTTGCTGTACGCCTGATGAACGATGTTTTTAACACTGGTAGAACCACACGGCAGTGCAGGGCAGTGTCGCACGGATGGGCCGGCTCGAACCGGGGTGGTATCACGAACTCACAGAAAACCAGCGTGAAGTAGAGGTTTACCTCTGCGTTTCGCTTGGTGAGTGCAGATGGCCGGAGGCCCTTTTTACTAGAAATGAGGCATTCCATCTTAGTCCTCACGGTTGACAACGCATCTGCATTTTGATTTGTAGTTTAGGTGGAACGTTGTTGCGTTGAACAAGTCTGACCAGTCTGATAAAGAATAAGCTACTTGCTATAAAAATTCTGTTAGAAAATATCTAGTAACAGACTGAAACAAACTGATAATGATGATGATATATTGTATTATTTAGAATACAAAACATCGCTAATGCGACCAAATTATCTATTATATTACATTCCTAACTGTACACTATAATACAGGCAATATGAAAACTGACAACACGTTATTAAAATAATTGTCAAAACATTATTTTCTCAAACTACCTCATTATCCAATTACATAAGTGGAAGTAGATTGTCATTAATCACAAAAATTTAGCTATTCCAGAAACTGAACATATAGAACTAACAAGTAGCCTAACCCTTCATTCTATCAGTTCTGTTATTATCCCTCAGTGAATGTATCATGACGTTGACGTCCGAGGACTTGTACCTAAACAGGGCAAGATTTGTAATGAAATATTTAGGAGTTTGGGTGCCTCACCCAAATGAAACGTTTGCTCATAAATGTTACAGAATATTTATGATGACAGTTCAATATTTATTTTTGTTTTTCCAAATAATCTACATTGTCCTAGTTTGGGGTGATTTAGGAGCAGTGTCTCAAGCGTCATATTTGCTGTTTACTCAAGCTTGTTTATGTTTGAAAATAACAGTGTTTCAAATAAACGCGGACGTGGTCAAGGACTTATTAGAAAGAATGAATAGCGATATTTTTAAACCGCAAAACGAAGATCATGAAAGGTAAAACAGGGGTTATTTAATGTTGTCTTAATATTTTAATTGAATTAAGAGTGATAAAATGAGAACCTCATATCATACATGGAAGTCGTAATAGGTAACAGAGAAGAACAAGTCAGGAGATGGACAGCAGTATCTTCCTAATAACGACTTTAAAATAAAAATAAATCTAAATTTAAAATAAAGATAAATTGTTGAGTTATGGCCCACCTGCATTTCGATTGTGTAACTCTGGTAAAAATTGTGATTTAGTTTCGTTTTTGAAGAAATAGTTTCAATTATGGGCTGATATTTTCTCTCTCTCTCT
This sequence comes from Parnassius mnemosyne, assembly GCA_963668995.1. Classification (NCBI taxonomy): domain Eukaryota; kingdom Metazoa; phylum Arthropoda; class Insecta; order Lepidoptera; family Papilionidae; genus Parnassius; species Parnassius mnemosyne. Next base: position 10,453,237 of record CAVLGL010000057.1, read on the forward strand.
CTTTTTCACACACATACACACACACACTGTCTCTTTTCTTTATTTATCTTCATTTTAATTAAATCCTTTTTTAATGTTAGAGTGATAACCACCAGCAAACAATTCCCACTAGAATACAATATTAACCAACCGTATTGCTGACATTATGTGACTATTTTTTAACAAACGCTAAACACAAGCGAAGTATTATGCAATGTTTTATAGGCTGAAACTATATTGTCCCTTTTAGTCTTCTAACCGAAACCGTCCGTCTGAATAGGTACCATCTTACCAATTTCTGTCGCCAAGCCATGCCAAGTGGACTGTAAGCTTGTTTGTTACTTCAATTTAAAAAAAAACACATTTTTTACATATTCCCAATATTTGAAATATTATTTATATCAATATTAAAAAAAAAAACGTATGCTTCTAACAGGATACTAAAATGGCATGCTGCGCGTATCAAAAGACTTCTGCTAGCTTTTATGATAAGTTCGCAAACAACCTGTGGTTTATGGGCTTTGAAACCATTGTTCGACGATGCGGGCAGTCGGAATTTTCCATTTGACATGTGGTATTTGTAATATTATCTTTATTTTATATTATCTAGTGCTAAATTGATTTTATAATAACTACCTTCGACGACACACTGCATGTTATTTCTTGTTTATGAATGGAATTTCAATAGGATAGTAATTATTAATAATTGATTAATAATCATTCACTTGTTCATTCGTTTATTCATTCAGGAATGATTAATACATTTATGTCATTAAAATTATTTACACTTTATTTAAACATGGAATATAATATATAAGTAAGGGCCTACTCTTTTTTAAAAGGCCGGCAACGCATCTACAGTTCCCCTTATGTTGCAATTGTTCATGGGCGGCGGTAGCCACTTAACGTCAGGTGAACCGCATGCTCATTTGCCCACTCTCCTATATTTTTTTTTTATAATACTGCAAATTGGAAACACCCTACTTCATAATATAAATCAGTTTGCAGTCGTTTGGTACAAATATGAGTAATAATCTTTTAAATCACTTGATTTGAATAATTTTTTTCACAGTGGTAGAGCCACGCGGCAGCTTTTGCTGTCGCACGGTTAGGCCGGTTCGAACCGGGGTGGTACCACGTAGTACTCACAGAAAACCAGCGTGAAAACCATGTTTACCTCTGCGTTTCGCTTGGTGAGTGCAGGTGGCCGGAGGCCCTTTTTATTGGAAATGAGGCATTCCATCTTGGTCCTCACGGGTGATAACGCATCTACATTTTGATTTGTGGATTTGTGTTAAATAGAGGATAGATGTAGATGTCTATGGGCCGCAGCAACCACTTACCATCAAGTGGACTGTGTGCTCGTTTGTCACCCTTATCCTATAAAAAAAAAATTAATTAATCGATTTAATATTTATGAAAATTTAGTCATCATTATCATTACAGCCCTTCACAAGTCTAATTACTTACTAATGAATACTTATCGATCTAAATACATAAATGTAGATAGATTATTGAATAATTCGCGGATGGGTTATTTAAACAACATATTATTATGTTTATGACTAACAAAAAAAAATTAATAACATCATATCTTCGCTGAGAATAGCAAATTCCATATGTGCATTTTTTATTCTTTTGTTTTTTTGCACCAAACATAATCTCCGTTTCGTTCTCTATGTGTTGATAACGCTGTTTTTGTGATATTAGAACTAGAAACGATTCTAATAAATTCCATATTTATTTTGACCGTTCAGAAAAATTCGTATGTGCAGAAATGCACACAAAGGATATGTGTTCCGTCTTCAATCGCCCGCCATCTGCGGGAGCGATGTGGTGTAAACAACATAATAAAAATAATTTTAGAAGTCAAAACAGTAAAAGTGAAAAGTGGTAAGTGAAAAGTGATAAATTCACTATGTCCACTACCACTTTTACTGATACGAATATACGAAGACAATGGTAGTATATCTGAAACTCAGTTAGGGATAGTGACGAGGAAATAATTAGAAAACAATAAGTCAATGATGATATGTTTTTTTTATAGAATAAAGGTGACAAACGTGCACATAGTCCGCCTGATGATAAGTGGTTGCTGTGGCCCATAGACATCTACATCTATATTCGTCTGCGAATTAAAATGCAGATGCGTTGACAGCCGTGAGGACTAAGATATAATGCCTCTTTTCTAGTAAAATGGGTCTCCGGTTCTCTACACTCACCATATGAAACACAGCAGCATTAAGCTGCTATTTTACGCTAGTATTCTGTGAGAGCGTATTCCTTCCCCGGCTGAGCCGACCCATTCGTGCTACAACTATACTATTAATATAGCTGCAGCATGGCTCTACCATGTAAAACTTATGTAGTATTAATAATTTGTCAGTGTTTCCGTTTGTTTATTCAATTAAACTTTTTTGTTGTTTTCCAAAACCTTACAAATATTACTTATGGAACTTGTCAGTCACAGCGACAACATTCATATTATAATCATCATCATCATCTATACAGCAAATCACGAGTACACTGGTGAATATAGGCCCTCCAAGGAAGTTAAAATTACGGTCCTGAGCTCCCTGCATCCATCGAATTTCCACATGTCTTACCAAGTCTAAACTCTATCTAGTGAGGGAGTGTCCTATATATCACTTACCAGTATGAGACTGCCATTCGAGGATTTTTCTTTCACATACATTTCCTGCGATAAATTTGTTTCCATATTATGTTTGATAAAAAATAATTTTGATCTAGTAAGCAGATGAGTGAAGGTCAATGTTAATTAGGATCCAAAGAGCATATAATCACTATTTGAATCTTGTAGAGATATATAATTTAAAAATACACACGCATTCCTTGTATTTTTGGTATATTTACTATATTTGAAATGATAAGAGAGATTACAAGCCTAATGAATTCTTATATTTAACGAAACGTCGGGAATCAAAAAGATAAAATGAAACGCGACAAAAAGAATTAAGATTTGTATCATTCATGATAAAAATTCTACCAAAAAATACACAGAAGGCGCTTGCATGATCTATCTATTATGATAATATGACATATAAAGTACCCAATCGAAACAAAAGGAAAGCGTTTCAAGAGAGCTTCGTTACCGACTAACAGATTTCTTATTCAGAAGATGGCGCTAAAATGTGCAACACTGCTAATTTAGCTTGTTTCTACAATAACTGTTATTTAAATATAGTAACCAGTGTTAACCGTATAGTGGCGGTGTAAGAATATCTCATATCAGATGTCGTAAGAGGCGAGAGAGAGAAACAAATCAGAAGATGGGTGAAAGCGCCTTCCTAATAACGACTTAAATAAAAACCCTTTTGCCAAGCGTTTCAATTATGGCAAATATCACACCTATGAGGCAAATTATGGGGGAGGCCAGCATTGGATTTTAGTAGGCTGTAACGGAAACGATAACCAGTGATAAGTGTTCATACCTACTATAAGAAATACACGAGTGACCGGCGCTATAATAAATAGGATACATTATAATAAAACATTTATTAGCTAAGATTAGCGTGAATACACTTTTTTATTTTTCTCTTGGAGGTTAGCTAAATAATTATCACATCTCAAAATATTTAATATGTTATAAATACTGATTATATTTTTAAGCACGATGAAATCTAGTTTTGTCCATAATTTACCATAAAACATCTATTATACATAGGATGCCAGTCAGACCGGAATATTCTCCGCAATACGAGTTGGGATATTTGTTCCAGTTAGTGACAATATGCATTAGCGCCTACATGTACTTCGGTGTCGACAGCGTTGCTTTATCTATGGTTATTTTCGGATGCGCCCAAATTGACATTATCAAGGACAAAATATTGAGTGTAAGAAAACCTTACTTTTAATTTGTCATATCTGCAGTCTAATCATGGTTATATTAAGAAAAAATTGTGTCATACCTGAAACAACTATTCTTTTTACTATTAAAAAGGTTAACATGTCTATAAAATTTGTTTTTTTTTTCATATTCAAACAGATCAAAACTTTTGAAGACAAAGGACAAATTTCGAAGAAACTGGCTAAATACCTTGAAACTAATTATAATAAATTAATAGAGTGCGTAAAGCAACACCAAGGCGTGGTGACGTAAGTAGACACATAACTCAACAAGTAGTAGAGACTCTAAAAAAGTGAGAATGAGTATAGGTAACAGGTAATAAATTTTATTATTATGATTTTGTCATAGTGTAGTATGCTTTAAACCTTTTAGTGTAATATGCTTTAAAAGTCTTTTTTCTAAGATTTCTTTCTTAAGGAACTCTTCATCATGAGCAACTGAAATTCCTATACTGCAGCAAATACTAAGCCATTCGAATTTATATATTAATAAGCATTTCGAATTGTAGTTATCGTAACGGTGGACTTGTGAACCAAGACTATAATTTTGTGAAGCATAACAATCTAGCAGTTTACTTCGCCTTTTTTCGCGAATTTCGTTGCTTATTTTTCTTTTTTTTTTTCTGCATGAATAGTGAACAGTAGCTCCATACTGGAAAAATTCAATTATTACTAATCTATGACTATCACAGAAAAGAGAGCCCATAATCTCACCGGCGTAATGACTCGCCTTGAATTTCTTAGAGACATATTCTTTTCTTAGTCAAATTTATAGATACAAATGGTGCGCCATATTTGTTACAAATCGAACCAAAAAACAAACTATCAGGTTGCAACAGTTTCAAAGAGCCTCGGGAAATATTCAGTATGGTGCTTTTTACATCAATAAGCATGTAGGATATCCGATGCGCGGATACGTTTATTACAACTGTTATATGTCAAAATCTTCGTTTCTTTAGCGAACAAACATACCGTGACACGATAATGTGTTGAAAGAGTTTTTTAAACTTTTTAACATTTCTTCCGACACTGCTATCGTAAGTCGTTCTGAGTGTAGATAATCTTTGGTGGCTTTTACTCTACGTTTGAATTCGGTGCACCAACGTGTAACTGTAGATTACGGCTGAATATTTACCACTCAATTATCTTATAAATTTTGATGGACTTTCTGTACTCTTTTGCTTAATTATAGCACATAATTCAATTTTACTACTTTCGCCGACAATCTATATACCAAACCCTAAAAAATTACATTTTAAATACATAACTTTTTTTAACGATTGTCGTGTGTCCTACAGAAAAAAATATATTTTTGGTTTAGTTCAGAAATGTTCATATGTGGTGGAGCATATTTCAGCAAACACCGAACCATAGAATACCGACGCAAAATAGCGACATAATTATGTTGTGTTTGTAGTGAGTTAATAGAACCGGAGACTTTTTGTATAAGTAACTATTCTTTAAGGTTGACATCGCGTTTATATTTTTTTATAGAGGACAGATATAGAGTATCAATAGGCACTAATTTTTTTTTATCTAGTGGACTGTGTAAAATTTTGTCATTCTTACCGTATAAAAAATAGATGTTTCTACCGCTGCACGTGATGTTGACAATACTTACTACTGGACTAAAGACTTCTTCGTTTCAGATTTACGCGCCTAGTAGAAGACGCATATCATACTTTTCTGTTATTTCAACTGATTGGTAGTGTTGGATTGATTTGTATGTCTGCTCTGCGAATTTTAGTGGTAATTGCAATATATTTTGAACTTTAGTTGTTATGGTAATTCCTTAATATTAGTAAGCATAGTATTGGACTTCCGGATAGATAGAGAAACCTAAGTCGACAGATATAGAAATATTGTATATTACAGGCAGTACACGCCCTGAGCTGCCCCAACAAAGGTAGACTGGACTAGGGCCCATCAGTAGCCCAATCGACGGGCAGCAAAGGACGGGGCCCAATGGCCTATGGATACTTATCATTCTACACAATAGATATAAGGCTAGGTAAACAAATACTACGTACCTGGTTCCGAAGCTAAGACTGCTCCAAGGCTCGGTCAGGCGGTAGGTAGGTGTAGGTGCTTGTAAGTGGTGTGTAGTAGTGTTTATATATGTGACCTGACCCAACTGAGGTAATCGGGCAGCGACCTGGTCCGATGCTGCCCCACAATGTGATTTCACTCCAGCGGACGTCACCAATTGACAACTTCTTTCTTCATTTTACTATTTCAGTCTATCAATTTTATTGTACACTATTTCAATCCATCAACTTTATTGTACATTTAACTAACTTCAAACTCAACTAAATCCCCGTAAATCGTAATCAAAAACGTAACACACGGCACGACTAATGAACGGTGGATCAAACTTCACTTCCGTTTTCACTCAGCAACAAATTATTTATAGAATCGAACGCGACCTTCTCTAGGGTCACAAAGTTCCGCGTTACAAACAACAAACTAAATTCCTTCGTACGATATTAAATACTACGCCCGCATTAAGACTCAAAATCAGCCTAACTGACACGCAAACTAACTATATAGTCAACGCACAAAAGGCACTTAACGCGCTGTCACAATTCAACTTTAACTTCCAAAAACAATTAATCGGGCCACGCCTTCGAAATGGAATGCGAGCTTCAAATTTCAGACCGTCTACTCGACGTGCGCGCAAGGTTTCACGTCACACAAGCAAGTTAGATATTGCAAAATGCATTTCAACACGCAATCACTATACAATTGACGCAATTACTTTCAAACGAAATTACTTTAATCAGTCAAATTCAATACAAGCCTCTTGTCACGAACGTACAACTTAGACAAACTACTCGAGGCAGTCTCCACGAAACTCCAAATTCAATAGCGAATTAAACGCGCACAAATCTCAAAATCTAGACCACAAAACCAAAACTGGTCGCTCGAAACCGCTGCAGCGGTCACCACAAAATACGTTAATCGACCGCGCCGCTGCAGTCAAGCTACTGACCTCGCACTCGCGTTCTGCGCCCGCGCTCTCTGCCGAGCGACACACACGGGAGTGGGGCCACGGTGACCTATACAAAGTCAGCGGCGGACACGAGTGTTGAATGCAAATTTCAAATGTTAATTGTTTGGCCTAAACACAGGCTCTGAATCATTCCATCTTAGTCCTCAGATGTACCTACACATTTGTAGCTTTAATTGTTTGAAGCTGGCTGCAAGTTTCTATGGGCTGCAGTAACCACTCACCATCACGTGTTTGGTTTAAAATTTCGTTCACTTCAATTTTATTTAAAAAAATGTGGTTATCAGAATCCCACTGCTGAACATAAAGCCTCCGGCATAGGTTCCCAGAAAGTTTTATCCTAAATCGCCTATTGTCATCGTTAATTATTTATTACTTGCAGGTGGACTGGCGTAGTATGCAATTTGCCTCAATAGTTACGTACTTATCCGTAATGATAAGTCAGTTGTTCGTAAGCTGCTGGTGTGGTCACGAGCTTACTGCTACTGTAAGTATATTGTATTTCAACATATATTTATTAACTTCACATGTATGTATGTGTTAATGTGAGTATACATATGTAGGTATGTATGAATCTAATGGAGTGATATAATTCAGTTTTCACCCACTTCCGGATATCTCAGTAATCTGAAATTTTACAACTATACGTACTATAAACCTGTGATGACAATAATTTCTTGAATATGGTCTTATATTCTCCCTAGGATCATCACAGAATATGACCGATATGTTGTTTAAGTTTTTTTTTCTCAATCGTTTATAATATAATTGCTCAATAATTATCTGCCCAATTTATTTTAGAAAAAAAATTATGAAAATCATTATATTGCATTTGAAGGTCATTGTAGAAGCGCGCTCGTCGCGACACCTGCCAGCCCTTTTCAGGGCTGCAATTCTACACAGCTGCGCACCCATGCCAACGAGGGTTAGGGCATCCATCCAAGGCGACGCACACCAGCTCGTCCCCGTTGGTGTGAAATGCAGCGCGCAAAGCGGCGATGGGGACCGCCACCCGTCACGCACAGCCCGACACGGCGGAAGGTGGAGGACAGAGTGCAGAGTTGGCACGTGGAATATTAGAGGAGGCATGAGAGATAAGACGAATGAGTTGATCGAAATAATGAAAGAAAGAGAATTAGATGTCGTGTGTATGTCGGAGACCAAACGGAAGGGTAGTGGTACTGAAAAGCTCCCTGGCGGGGCGTTAGATCTATGGTACGGAGTCACGGAGAGCAAGAGCGCCTGCCAGGGACTGGGGGTGATGCTGTCGTCTCGGTTGGTCGATGTTATGACTGAATATAAGGTTGTGAACTCGAGACTTCTCTGGATTCGCTTTAAATTGGGACTGACGAAGTTATTCCTTTTGGCTGTTTATGCGCCGGTAGCTTCGTAGTCCAAGGCTGAGCTGGAGGAGTTTTGGGAAAATGTAAGGGAAGTTCTAGATTTGGTTAGGGGAAACGAAAGAATTGTTGTATGTGGTGATTTGAATGGATGGGTTGGTACCGCTCGACCAGGATATGAGTCGGTGCTTGGAAATTTTGGCGATAAAAGGGTAACGATGCTGGCAAGCTTATACTGGCTGTATACAAGGAAAAGGGTCTTCTTGTGACAAACACTATGTTTAATCACAAGAAAACCCATATGTAAACTAGTGAAAGAAAGAATGAGAGAAGTATGATCGATTTGTTCCTGGTGGATGACTGACTGCGAAAACAGGTGATGGATACGCGAGTGTTCAGGGGTGCTGACCTGGAAACCCATCACCATCCAGTGATTACTAGATTTAGGGGTCTGTTCTCGGGTTGGTGCTACTGGACGTCAGTAACAGAATCACAGTCGTTCAGTCGCATCCAAAGCTGGAAGCTTCAGGAAGCGGATACTAGGGACAAATATCATGCGAGGGTAGCCGAAAAGCTTGACACCATCGACGGCAGAAAAGAATGTGTGGAAAGAACATGGCAGAACCTTAAGGATGGAATGGTAAATGCAGCGAAAGAAGTGTGTGGAACGATAAAAAGAGGTAGTAGTAAAAGAAGAGATGCATGGTGGAATGATGGAGTGAAAGAAGCTGTAAAGAAGAAAAAGAAAGCATGGTTAGACTACTTGGCCTCTAGTAATGATAAGGAAATGATAGAGAAGATGAAAGAAAGTTATAAAATGCAGAAAGTTCACACGAAAGCATTGATTGAGGAAGTGCGTGAAAGGTGTAGAATGGAAGCGGACGAAAGGTTGTCGCACAACTTTAAGGAGAACTCCAAACACTTCTGAAAAGAGGTTGGAAGGACCCGAAGTGGTGCGACGGCCTTGAGAATGAACAAAGTGCTTTCGAGAACCAATGACGTTCTCTCAGAAAAATCGGACGTCATGCAGCGATGGAGCGAATTTTATGGAGAAATGTATGCGTGTGATGATCTTAGTGAGGGATCCGGGGGTGACGCCGTGACTGGTACGCCAGACCCGGCCCTCGATGACACTGAGGTCATCAGTATGAAAGAGATTGAACGTGCGATTCGAAGTTTGAAATGTGGTAAGGCTGCGGGACTAGACAGAGTTACTGCCGAAATGATCAAGTATGGTGGGCCTCGCGTCTGCGACAGCTTTCATCTGCTGTGCAATTTGTGCTGGCGGACGGGGGATGTCCCGGATGATTGGCGATCCGCAGTCATTGTGCCTTTATATAAAGGTAAAGGTTCACATTTTGACTGCGGGTGCTATCGGGCGATCAGCTTGACCAGTTTAGCAAGTAAAGTTTACTCGAAGGTTTTGACACGTAGGATGCAAGAGAAATCGGAAAGATTTCTATGGGAAGCACAATGCGGATTTAGACCTGGAAGAGGATGCACGGATCAAGTGTTTTCTCTACGCATGATCACGGAAAAGCTTCTGGCTGCTAACCAGAAGATTTTCTGTGCTTTTGTGGATCTTGAGAAAGCATTTGATAAGGTTGTAAGGAAGAATATACGTGGTATATATATACGTGGTTGAGCCATACTGTAGCTATATTATGGTTAAAGTACGAATGGGTCGGCTTGACCGGGGAAGGACCACGCTCTCACAGAATACCAGCGTAAAATAGCAGCTTAACGCTGCTGTGTTTCGTATGGTGAGCGTAGAGAGCCGGAGACCCTTTTTACGTTTTCTATCTTAGTTCTCACGGGTGACAACGCATCTGCATTTTGATTCTTAATCGAAGATAGATGTAGATGTCTATAGGCCACAGCAACCACTTACCATCAGGTGGACTGTGTGCTCGTTTGTCACCCTTATCCTATAAAAAAAAATGTGGGAAATGTTGCCGGGGTATGGTGTGGATGGTCGATTGCTAAGGGCTGTACAGTCACTTTACTGTGACTGTAAAGCCTGTGTGCGGGTAGGGCATGACCTGTCACCCATGTTTAGCGTCCAAACAGGAGTAAAACAGGGTTATGTCATGTCTTCCTGGCTGTTCATACTGTATCTCGACAGCTGTTTACAGAAGCTGAAAAATAGCTGTTTGGGTGTGAAATTGGGTGACATTAAAGTAAATTGTCTGTTGTATGCTGATGATGCAGTGCTTATTGCACCATCAGAGGCCGAACTGCAGGCATAGTCACGTGTATGAAAGAGGAATGTGAAATTAAACGTCTCCGTTTGAATGCTAATAAAACTAAGGTTCTGGTATTTGAAAGGGACGAAGAGAGAACGGAGTGTGAAATATGGGTAAATCAGGAATGTCTTGAACAGGTAAATGAAATTGTATACTTGGGGAGTGCTTTTAGCCGGGATGGAAGATGTGATTTAGATGTGGACAGGCGTGTCGCTGCCGGGAACAAAGTCAAAGCTGCCCTGACTGCGTTAGTCAAAAGGCAAGGCGTAGTGAAGAGTGCACGCCTTGCAATACATAACGCAGTATTGGTACCGACTTTGTTATATGGCAGCGAAACCTGGGTATGCCAGAAGAAGCATAAAAGCAAGTTGAATGCAGTGGAGATGCGATCTCTTCGTAAAATGTGCGGCGTTACCATGGCCGACCGAAAGCGAACCGAAGAGATTCGCAATATGGCAGGTTTGAAAGATGACCTTATCACAAAAATTGATAAGGGCGTGCTTCGATGGTTTGGGCACGTTGAGCGAATGAGTGAAGGCCGAATGGTGAAGAAAATATATAGCGCGAAAGTTAATATTAAAAGGTGTTGAGGTAGACCGAGACTAACTTTCGAAGACCATGTGAGCAAATTGCTCGAAGAGGGGAGGGTCAAGAGTACTCGGATACCTAGAAGTGCATGTATGAAGAAGATAATGAATCTGAAAGAAGCAAAAGAGGTATGTAAGGATCGTGACACTTGGCGATCTGTTCTCTCTGGCTACCCCGTCAGGGATTGTGCGTGAAGATAAATAAAATAAAAAATTATATTGCTTTGGTTTCCAAACGCACTTTCACATTTATAACAATGATAAAATTGAAACATATTTTAAGATTCGCAAATAATTGAATTAAAAAAAATTATTTCCAGAGCGATGAACTAAACACAGTACTATACAAATGTGCTTGGTACGATCAGGATATGAAGTTCAAGCGAGCATTAGTCTTTGTGATGATGCGCATGAGCAAGCCAATGGTACTAAGGGCTGGACATTATGTAACATTATCACGCCAAACATTTGTGACAGTACGTACGAAAAAGTTTTGTTTTTATCTTCAGTAAATAGATAGTTCTGATTTACCACTGTACGTCTAAGAAATTAAAAAAAAGATATTTTGAAGACACGTGAAATCCGCCAACACGCATTGGGGTACGCGGCAGACACTTTCTTGCTCAAAATGCCTCTCAAAATGAGATGAGGCCTGTGCGTATCGGTGGGCGATATAAAGGCTGTAACTTAACTGGTTTAAACTTTTAAATAACAAAAAACCTAAAATACCACAACAGCCCGTTTTAGGCCACTGTCGAATATATGATAATTTTCTCTCAAAGAAATTTAAAATTAACATGGATGATTTTTGGCCAAGGTAAGGGACCTTCAGTAAGCAGGATAAATTGAGTGCTGTGCAATTTTTTTTATAGAATAAGGGTGACAAACGAACACACATTCCACCTGATGGTAAGTGGTGCTGTGCTGTGGCCCATGGACATCAAAACCTATCTTCGTTTGCGAATTAAAATGCAGATGCGTTGTCAGCCGTGAGGACTAAAATAGAATGCCTCTTTTCCAGTAAAAAAGGGTCTCCGGTTCTCTACATTCACAATACGAAACACAGCAGCACTAAGCTGCTATTTTACGCTGGTATTTTGTGAGAGCGTGGTCCTTCCCCGGTCGAGCCGACCCATTCGTGTTACAACTATAGTATTAATATAGCTGCATCATGGCTCTATCACGTACAAAATAGACGTTATGGTTGAAATCAGTCAAAATATCCTATTAAAGATGTTAAAAATTTACTTGCTCAGATCCGCGTAATGAAATAAAATGATGAGTCTTACCTGGTTTGAAGAGCATTTTCGGTTCCCTTCAATTGCGTGCACTATCGCCGTCACCACTAATCCCAGCACCACTACTCCCAATACCACTAGACTAGGAAAGATACAATACCGTCGATAATATGACACGTGTTTCGCCTCTACACGAGGCATCCTCAGGTGAAGTAAACTATGCATTGGCTGACCGCTAAGTCTATGTTAAATTTTTAACATCTTTAATTTTTATGGATTTCCGCAAAGTAACGCCTAAATCTATTAAAATGTCCTGTATCATGTCACCACCGCCACCTTATCTTTATGTAAGTAACAAAGTTTTTAAAATTCTTATTTTAATAATGGGATTAGATTTTGCTTCTTCCAGATTCTGCGAACATCTTATTCATATTTTGCAGTATTAAATCAGACAATTAAAGATTAAAACATTGACATCACAACGCACATAGATTACAATAGAACAGAATACGATAAAATGGAATATGAAAGGAAAGAGTAGAGTTTTAAATTTTGATACTTCAATTGTTTATAAAATACCGCTGTCTAGAAAACCTCACAAGGAACCCAGCGATTTTTTAAAATATAATAATTAACAAAAATATATATACTATAATTATTAAACTATTATAAAACTCTAAAAGGACGTCTGTCTGAACAGGCATCACGCAAAGACCTGGGAACCGATTTGGATAAGACTTTCACTAGCAGATAGCTGATGTTATCAGGAGTAACTTAGGCTACTTTTATTTTAGGGTTAATCGCACATTTATTTTAGGGGTAGTAACAGCTGGTTGTACAATATAAATTAATTATTTTCGAAACAGTGACACTTCTTTATTCCGTTGGGTTACTAAAATTCATGTTTCGCTTAATATTATAATACCAAGTAATAATAATATTAACGATTACATGATTTATGGCATTTTATCAAGAAAAAAAAACAGACATTATATTTATGTATATTTTCTTGAATTTTGTTGTACAATATAAGCACTTTCACAAAATGAATTACTGAACCTGTGAATTAAGGTAACTGGCAATGCACGCTTATGTATTTTGACATATAATATAAAAATAGATGAATTATAGTATTTACAGTATGTTTTTAGGAACATACATTACATTTTATTGTTTCTTTATAAAGAAAATTTTTCTTCAAATATAGTATTTTTCTATGTCATTCCAGATACAACCAAATAATTTAGATACTAGTTGCGTTTCCTCTTAGCAAAATTACATACGACATTATGGTAATCGAATGTGCCAATGTAGATAGATTGAATCAAATTACTGCGCAGATCGCCAAATTAAATCTAACGACTGTCTAAATCTAATATTGATTTGATATTCTCGTGGTTGAATCGAATGCCTTATTAGCGCTACATGCAATTACCTAATACAGAGTAATGAAGCCGCATCCTAGCTATACAACTGATAGTAACGAAACTACGTAACAAAGTTATTTAAGTAATATTGAACCTTAAATATTTAGTTAAATACCTTACCTATACGTCTACTACACTTTCATTATTATAAAATATTGGGTTCCGATAATTATAATACGAGTGATTCTCAAGAGCAGTGCGATGGTGATATCAGGTGTGAGTCGTGGTTTGCTTCGTTTACGTTTAGTTTCGTTGTTTTATGTTAATGTATCAGTATGATGATCATAAGCTGATGTATTTATGTTATTACGTTATTTTAGGATTAAAAATATTATCATACTGAAAATAAAATAACAAATAATTAAGTTAGCTTAAACAGGGACTAGCATAGGGCAGCATTATAGTTCCCGAGTGTATGCGCAAGCACAGTCGCACTATCTATTTCCTCACACTCATATTCCGATGAGACGGAAAACCGTACGGACAGATAGTAAAGAGATTATGCGCAAGTTCAACGGCTTGACGTAATTTTCGATGCATGAGGATAAAACACCGCAAACTTCTGACTCCGGGCTGCAACTGAAAATGTCTTGTCAGAAAAACTCAATATTTGATTTTAATTGTCCAACCAAGATTCGAACCAGAGACCTTACGATCAGCAGTCGCGTTTACGACCACTAGAACAACGAGGCAGCCACACGAAAAGAATGCAGGAGTTATTAGTGATTCTCACTGGCAAGTAATTTCCACCAGAATCACAAGCTTATAAACGTTTCAATATTCCTGTTTCAGTGACAGTATTTCAGTCAATTTTATAAAAGGATTGTATTCTCGTACTTTGTAAAAACTCGTACTTTGTAAAAAAATAATTACGACAAATACCCGCATTGATGTTTAATAATATTTGATAAGCGAAGCGGTATGCAGACTCACCTGATCATTAATGACAAATCATCATCATTATCCTTACAGCCCTTCACAAGTCCACTGCCGAAACTAAGTCTCTCCCAAGGAATGCCACAAACCATCTTATACGTGGCAGAGCCATGGTGCAGCTATTTCAGTAGAGTAGTTGTAGCACGAATGGGTTGCTCAACCGGGGAAGAACCACGCTCTCACGGAATACGAGCGTAAAATAGCAGTTTAACACTGTGTTTCGTATGGTGAGTGTAGAGAACCGGAGACCCTTTTTACTGGAAAAGAGGCATTTCATCTTAGTCCTAACGGGTGACAACGCATCTGCATTTTTATTCGCAAACGAAGATAGATGCAGTTGTCTATGGGCCGCAGCAACCACTTACCATCAGGTGGACTGTGTGCTCGTTTGTCACCCTATCATATAAAAAAAAACCTCGGTCCGGAGCCACCTAAGACATCAATCGATTTTCAGCATCTCTTACCATGTCATCAGTCCATCTACAATCGGCGTACGAGGCTGCTACTCGAGAATACTTCTTCGATATTATATTATATTTTTTCGAGTATCGAATGTAATGTTAAAGTTACAGCATTATGCAGCATATTTCACATGTCTTCGAATTATTTATTTTTTTATTTTTCAGAAGTTCAGGTTTCCTCACGATATATTCCTTTACCGCCGAGTGAGTTTTAAATCAGCCCTTATTATTGTAACTAACAATTTCATTGGTGCCGGCGGGGATCGAATCCCGATTGTTCTCGTACTGTGAAATTTATAGCAAGCCTTTAACCCCTGAGCTGTCTAACTATGAAAATTACAAGATGACAAATTCAATACAAATGGATCTCTAATTGTGATGGCATTATGAAACTATAAGTTGATGGAATTATCCATCAACTTACACAAATTGTTCAATTATACTATTGTGTCGACAAATACCTTGATATTAACGGATGTTACTTATAATTTAGTCAAAGTCGATGAATACTTTGCTTCACTGTAACGTTTTATACTCTACACTAACAAATGTCGAAGCTGCTTACCGAAAGATTTCCTTCGGAATAAAATATGAAATTTTATTATATAACGTTTTATATACCTAGAAACAGCAATGATCGCACATTATAAAATTTAAGAATGTTATGATACATAAATACAGCGCACAAATCTTCTATAAATTGTTTTTATTTATTACTAGCAACCTGAAACGGCTCTGTGTGTGTGTGTGTATGTGTGTGTGTGTGTGTGTGTGTGTGTGTGTGTGTGTGTGTGTGTGTGTGTGCGTGCGCGTGTGCGTGGTGTGTACGTGTGTATGTGTGTGCGTGTGTATGTATGTGTGTGTGTGTGTGTGTGTGTGTGTGTGTGTGTGTGTGTGTGTGTGTGTGTGTGTGTGTTTGCGTGTGTATGTGGGTGTGTGTGGTTCTTTTATACGAGTGCGATTCACCGTTCAGTCTGCATCACCACTTACCTACCAATCAACTGTCAATTACTTTTCATTGTTTAAACAAGAGCGAAAGGTACATTAAGCCGGGTACAAATAAGAATTCTGCAAACTTTGCAATAAAAATACAAAATGATATCGACGTGTTCAATTGAATACGTTTGCTACGTTTACATTATTATACAATATGAGCTTTTACGCTCATAACGCTCATAAATCTGTTCGGTTTGTTATTTATTTGTTTTGATGTTGGCAAAATGGCAGCCTGTATACAAATTTGTACCAACATTATATTAAAGTGCTTATTTTAAATTTCCCGAATATCTACAAAGGTTTGAAATCAAATATTTTGTGTATTTGAATTGAATTGACGTTCTGCCTTCACTAGTCTTTTATATTTGATTTACAGTCTTACAATTGTGAGTACTCCTTTCATAAATTAAGTGTTAATTATCTCTATACCCCTATTTCTTTCTATTGTCATTTATTAAAAAGAGGAAAAGAGAGAGATAGAGAGAGCAACTTTATGCATATCTTGAAGTGACGTTAAATTTTATAAGGTCGTTACTGTTTGAAATAATGAGGTAATTGTATTTATAATAACGACGTCCAAGTAAAATTTACTTATATAATAATATTATCAACTTATGAGCGCACCCAAAGCTCCCGGTCACAACAGGGCGTTTGTGACTGATTGCCAATCAGCTATCAGTAATTGGCGAAACAGGACAAATAAAGTGCATGCATTATGTTCAAGTGCATTTGGGATTTATAGCCGTGTCCTTCGTGGTATAAAAATTACGTATGCGCCAAAATTATTTTATTTAAAAATCTCTTATGTTAAAGCAAACATTAAATTTTTTTTTTGTAACAAGACTCAATTAGCTGTTAATGATTGCATGTATCTAATTATTGTCACTGAAATCCGCATCCTATTAAGAACAGAAATAAAATAGCCGACAAACAGATGTAGCTTTATATTTTAGTCTATCGAGAAAATATCATCCTATTATGGATTTATTATTAATTTTAAAAATTAAGAATAAATCCATGATAGGATGATATTTTGAAAAATTACATCACTTAGGCTGAGAACCCATGGAGCGGTATTAAATCGCGACCGCAGCGGTAGCAGTACCACGAAACATAAAACTATTAGTAAATTATTTATAATAATTATTGGCTTAACGGTGGTAGAGCCACGCAGCAATTTTTGCTGTTGTACTTATGGGCCGGCTCGAGCCGGGTTTGTACCCCGACCTCACAGAATACCGGAGTGAAATAGAAGCTCTGCTTCTGCGTTTCGTCTGGTGAGTGCAGGTGGCCAGAGGCCCTATTCCCCCCCCCCCCCCACATCAACATGGTAGCGAAATTACACGTTAGACTACCCCAGGAGGGTACCAGCACCCCTGGAGAATCCCTCGCTGAGCATCCACGACCATGTTATTCTACTCCTGAGCGTGGGTGCTCAGGCTGCCCCGCGAATTCCGCTCAAAAACATAACTGCTCGGGGCAAACTGAGCAACAAGACCAAGGCGACCCCTGCCACGCTCGCCGTGAATTTCTGCACCATCAGGGGATATCACTCGAATCTAAACGCCGTCCACTACCATCTCGAGACGGCGAAGCCGGCCTTGCTCTTTCTGACCGAGACGCAGGTTTCATCTCAGGCTGATATTTCGTATCTCTCCTACCCGCGGTACAAATTGGAGCACTCCTTTTTGCCTCGGGCTGGAGTTTGCGTGTATGTCAGAGAGGACATCTATTCTCGACGCCTGGGCAGTCTTGAATGTTTGGACCTGTCCATCCTATGGCTACGCGTAGACAGCGACGACCATCCGCGTGTCTACGGGTGCCTCTATAAATCCCATAGCGATAATGCCGACACAGACCGACTCATTGACCACGTTCAAATGGTTACAGATTCTTTGCTACAACAGGCCCCATCCGCAGAGATCGTGATCCTTGGCGATTTTAACGCCCACGATCACCCGAGATCTGTTTATGACTTTGCTTTGGCAAATGGTCTGACACAACTGGTTACTTCGTCTACGCAGATTCCAGATGTGAAGGATCATACACCTTCCCTGTTGGACATTCTGCTGACCTCTCATCCGGACGGATATTAGGTTTCCGTCGATGCCCTCTCGGCTCTTCGGACCATTGTCTGATTCAGAGTGTGGTGCCACTCTCGCTTCCCTCGCGATTGCGTTCTGCAGGTTGCCACCGTGTTTGGCATTACAGGTCGGCGGATTGGGACGGAATGCGGTCTTTCTTTGCATCCTACCCATGGGGGCGGGTTTGCTTCTCGCCGGATGATCCCAGCGCTGTTGCTGACTCTGTTACTGACGTGGTGCTACAGGGAATGGAACTATTTATTCCATCATCTATGGCACCCATCGGAGGCAGATCTCAGCCTTGGTTTGGTCGCTCCTGTAAGATAGCATTACGCAGTAAGCAGGAGTGTTATCAAGCCTGGGCTGCGGCTTCGGCGACTCGGGTTGTAAACACCAGCATACTTAAAAAGAAGTATAACTTCGCCTCCAGGTCCTTCAAAAGAGTTATTACCAAGGCAAAGTCAGAGCTCATATGCAGAATTGGCGAGAAACTGGTTCGCCTTCCTTTGGGAACCCGTGTATTCTGGTCTCTCGCCAAAGCTGTCCAAGGGAATTTCTTTAAGCCATCACTACCATCTCTGCACAGGGAGGACGACTCATTGGCCCAAGACGCAAAAGACAAAGCCAACCTTTTAGGCTCCCGTTTTGCGTCCAAATCGACTCTTGATGACGAGGGGAAAACACCGCCGACCATCTCGCGATGTGAGTGCTAAATGCCGGATGTGCTGTTCTCACAGCGCTCGGTTCGCAAAGCACTCCTCTCACTGGACATCCAGAAGTTGAGCGGGCCTGACGGAATCCCCCGAATTGTACTGAGGACGTGTGCTCCGGAGTTGGCACCGGTCCTAACGCATCTTTTCCGGTACTCCTACTCTCAAGGCGTAGTCCCGAATTCATGGAAGACAGCTTTTGTCGACCCGATTCCTAAAAAAGGCGACCGCTCAGACCCGTCCAACTATAGGCCTACCGCCATCACCTCCTTGTCCTCCAAAATATTAGAATCCATTATTAACTGCCAGCTCATGCGATACCTTGACGATCACCAGCTGATTAGTGACCGCCAATACGGTTTTCGTCGGGGTCGATCAGCTGGTGTTCTTCTGGTCTACCTGACCCATAGATGGGCAGAGGCAGTAGAGTCCAAGGGAGAGGCGTTGGCCGTTAGTTTGGGCATTTCGAAGGCCTTAAGGGTTTGGCACAATGCGCTTCTTTCGAAGCTCCCTTCCTATGGGCTTCCAGAGAAATTGTGCGATTGTATCACCAGCTTCCTTGCAGATCGGAGCATCAAGGTCGTTGTAGACGGTGCATGCTCCGACTACAAGCCTATTAACGCTGGTGTTCCACAAGGCTGTGTGCTATCACCAACGCTGTTTCTTCTGCATATCAATGATATGTTGCTAACTGGTAACATTCATTGCTATGCGGATGACAGCACTGGTGATGCTCTATACACCGGCCGTGCCAATATTTCTCGGGAAAACGTCGCCAAGTACCGGAACAAACTTGTGTCTGAAGTCGAGTCTTTGCTGAACAAAGTCTTGGATTGGGGGCGACTAAATCTAGTCCAGTTTAATCCTCAGAAGACACAAGTTTGCGCGTTTACCGCTAAAAAGAACCTCTTTGTCGTATCTTCTCAGCCAGTATCGGAATCCTCGGAGTCGACATATCGAGTGACGTGCAGTTTCGTGGTCACTTGGAAGAGAAGGCCAAATTGGTCTCTAAACAGCTTGGCGTGCTCAGCAGAGCGGGACAGTATTTCATGCCGGCACACCGCCTGCAACTTTACAAGGCGCAGGTTCGGCCTCACATGGAATACTGTTCCCATCTCTGGGCAGGGGCACCCCAGTGTCAGCTCCTTCCATTCGACCGCATCCAGCGCAGAGCGGCTCGAATCGTCAACGACCGAGTCCTTTCCGATCGGCTCGATTCATTGACACTGCGAAGAGATGTTGCATCCCTTTGCATTTTCTTTCGCATCTACCACGGGGAGTAGCCTGAGGAATTGTTCGGATTAATCCCAGCCGCCAAATTTCACGAACGTACATCGCGGCAGAACTCCCGATACCATCCACACCATCTGGATGATTGGCGGTCCACCACTGTGCGTTTTAGAAGATGTATTCTTCCTCGCACGACTTCCTTGTGGAATCGATTACCATCAGCGATTTTTCCGGACCGATACGTCTTAGGGACCTTCAAGAATAGAGCGTTTTCCTTGTTAAAAGGCCGGAAACGCATCTGCGATTCCCTCCCTGGTGTTGCAGCTGTTCATGGGCGGCGGTAGTCACTTACCATCAGGTGATTCGCTTGCTTGTTTGCCCCTTCTCCTATAAAAAAAATTCGACGCGATATAGTTATGCCTGCAGCGTGTACTGTTGTTGGCGACTGCCACTGCAACGGCGGACAAGTAGCAGAATCACGCAGGGCACCACTTCCAGTGCGCTCTGCGGTCGTCAATCGCGGGAGGTTTGAATGTATGGTGGGTACTTTGCTGATAATCTATGGTATGGAATGATATCTATGGATATTAATGACTTACCTTCTCTTGTAGAGGATAATTATGATATAGTATTATTTGCTGATAATACTTCCTTTATTTTTAAACTTAAACGTCAATCATTTAAATGTGACGAGGTGAATAATGCTATATCAAAATTAGTGCATTGGTTTAACGTTAATAATCTACATTTAAATGGAAATAAAACTGCATGTATTAAATTTACAACAACGAATGTTAAAAATTTGAGTACCAATGTGTTTTTAAATGGGAAAGAACTGAGCCCTGTTGAATCCACTATTTTTCTTGGCATCACTCTCGACGCAAAGCTTCAGTAGGGCCCCCATATATCCAAACTAGCAAGCAGACTAAGTTCTGCAGCCTATGCTGTAAAAAAGATTAGAGGTCTCACTAGTGTCGAGACAGCTAGATTAGTTTATTTCAGTTATTTCCATAGCATAATGTCTTATGGGATTTTGCTATGGGGAAATGCGGCTGATTCAGAAACTACATTTGTTTGACAGAAGAGGACCATTAGAGCTATTTACAACCTAAAACTGAGAGAGTCTCTTAGAGATAAATTTAAAGAAATAAATATATTATCTTTGGCCTCTCAGTATATTTACGAAAATTTAATGTATGTCCACAAAAACAAAGGTAGTTTTCGTAAAAAAAGTGATGTGCAGTCTGTAAACGCTACGAACAAACACAAGCTAGTGATACCAGTTTCTCGACTCCACAGAGTCAGTAATTCATTCTTGGCAATGTATACGCTATTACAACAAGGTCCCGGAATGTGTATAGGCTCTCTCTATTAGCAAGTTTAAATGTTTTGTTAAGTTGAAACTGTATAAAAAGGGTCATTATAGTATAAATGAATACATGGTTGACAATAACCCCTGGGAATGAGGATATCGCTTTCAAGCTGTTTCTAAAATAAAGTTTGTTCTATATAAGAACAAACTTTATTTTATTTTATATTTATATTAGTTTGTACAACCATTATTGTAAAATTTGCTTTAAAAAAAGTCCCGCTGGGTTTCTTGCTGGTTCTTCCCAGGACAGATGTTTTTTTTGAACCAGTGGTAATGTAAAAAATGACTTTCAATAAGAATTACACATGTGATCTATATTGAATAAAAAAATATTCTATTCTATTCTATAACGGCATAGGACGGTTTCGTAAGCAATGGCTTACCGGTATTGAGTTGCGGCGCTAAGGGTCGCAGGTTTGAATCACGCTCATAACAAGTGTTAGTATGGATTACAAAATAATTTTCCCGGTCTGGATGTTTATACTTGTCCAATTTATGTAAGTAAACTGCCTGACGATACAGAAGAATGTCCTGGTGCTGGGTAACCCTTTTTATTTAAAAAGAAATACATATTTTGCTTATAAAATTACAGTGACCATCTCCACGTAAAAAAATTTACACACACTTGCATACTGTATGTATGCACTCACTTAGAATATTCTATATGAACAGTTGGAAAGCTTTAATTTCATGCCAAGTTATCAAGGACTTTTAAATTATTTTATTATATTTAGAATAACTCTTGGGGGTGATGTTTGATGAGAAAACGTTATGAATCTAATTAATAATATTTTCTAGAATAAAAATTAATATTTTTTTTCTGTTATGAAATAAAATTTTCCCGTGGCTAATAATTTTACATCCGAGTCTTTTTTATCGTCAGTCGGAATGTTAATCGTTCTATTAACATTGGCACTCAATTTAAAATATTCGACAATGCCTATTAATTCTCATAGGTTCAAGTATTTTTAGAACTTGATTTGTAAAACACGCAAGTATTCACTTCTGTAACATTTTCACATCTCTTGTGTAACGTTTTATAAATTTTCGCGAATGAATCGATATAAAGTCGATTATATTTTCATCCGATTTCAAAGTGCAGAAGGTTCTCGAATCGCTGCATGTAATGTTTTACACGATATCTTCGGTAATTATAAAACAATTTTTATTAGTGTCTCGGTTAGAAAGAGCAAGGCCGGCTTCGCCGTCTCCAGATAGTATTGCACGAAGTTAAGGTTTGAATGAAGTCCCCAAATGTTGTAAAAAATCATGGATAGTGTGGCAGGGGTCATCTTTGTCTTAATGCTCCGCTTACCTTAATCAGTTTTAGTCGCACGCGGAATCGCCCCCCCCCCCCCCCTCCTTTCCTCATAATACGCGGGGCAGCCTGAGCACCCACGCTCAGGAAGAGTAGGGTAGCTTGAGCGTGGATACTTAGCGAGGAATTCTCCGTCACCAGGGGTGCTGGTGCCATCCTCCATCCTTTAATTCTGTTGCCATTGTAACGGGGGCGGTATTGGAATTGGGCCTCGGGCCACCTTTACTTCTACTTCACGCTGGTATTATGTGAGGTCATGGTACCACCCAAGTTCGAGCCAACCCATCCATACAACAGCAAAATCTGCTGCGTGGCTCTAACACTGTTAAAACCTCCTTACACCTACCTCCTTACCCCTGCTCTAAAACATTATCATAGAGCTCTGAAAAAGGTTTTTTTTTTTCAAATAGACAATGCTTCAATGAAAAAGTACATTAAGGAGGATAACATTGTAGCTTTCTAATAATCCTACAAAAAATATACACGTGTAATAATGTAAGATGTTTACCACCATGAAGATGTTTTAAAGTTATGCAAGGGCATGAAGTTAAAGACACTTGACAATGCTTACCACCTGTTTTATTCTAGTTACGTATATTTTTGTATTATATTTTTTTTAGCAGTACCTAGTTAAAAGTGTGTTCAATCAATTGAATCAGGTCCATGTTAGCATCATAATAGGGCAATATAAAAAGAAGAAAAAAAAACTGGAGCGAAAATTGATCTAAATTTGAAATTCATATTAAATTCCAAGCATTAAGTACCAAAACGTGTATCCTTTGAGTACCAGTCTTCTTCGACTCGATGATAGAATATTATGAATAATATGACAGTTAAAAAACCAGCGTAAAATAGCAGCGTAACGCTGCTGTGTTTCGTATGGTGAGTGTAGAGAACCGGAGACCCTTTTTACTGGCAAAGAGGCATTCCATCTTAGTCCTCACGGGTGACAACGCATCTGCATCTTGAGTCTTTATTGAGGATAGATGTAGATGTCTATGGGTCACAGCAACCACTTACCATCAGGTGGACTGTGTGCTCGTTTGTCACCCGATCCTATAAAAAAAAAAAAAATAATAGTGATGTTTGTTTTACTTTATTTGACCTACACTTTAAATATTAAACTCGTTCGATTAATTTAACTTAAAATTTTATTAACTTTATAAAGAACATCTTACAATTAGTGAAAATTAAAAAGGTATTTATTTCTTTAAGAAATATTTAATTGTCCTAAGTACTTTTTACCACACATTGACCCCGAATCTCTACGGCTTATGACTTTCCCATGATCTTACTTCTCATTACTAGTTCATAAACAGTCAACTGTTGGACATAAGCCTCTTCCATTGTTAGGAAAATTTGCCACTCTCCCATTCTAGAGAGAAGTTCTCAGTTCCGACGTAGCAGCTTTGAACCTGCGCCCCTTCGTCTATCTAGGGATTTTATATCTGCTAAAAAATAAAGTCAAAAGTCAAAATAAAAATTAATTTTTCAAAATATTTTTCAAACTTCCATAATTATTCATCGCTTTAATAGGAAATGTTTTATTCAGTCAGTCTATTAACTTTATCGTACAATTAACTAACTTCTAGACGCAACTAACTCCCGTTTATTATAAAGCGTAACACACAACACGAATACCGAATGTTCGGATCAAAGGTCACTTCCGTTTCGCGTGGCAACAAATTATTTCTAGAACCTAACACGATCTTCTCTAGTGTCACAAAGTTCAGCCTTCAACCGACAAATGCCGCACGAGCAAATTAATATTGTCAAATGCACTTATATACGCTATCAAATTAGAATAACAAAATTCGTGGTAAATTAGGCACGCACAGCACACAAATTCAGACGTTAATTGCAATCAATGTTAACTTCCTAACAATTTGTCAACCCGGCGTCTAATTCTAGACTACAATTCTCGTCGTTGCACAATTTGCTAACAAAACCGACTCTTAAAAAATGGAGGTTATCCCGAGCGACTTCACGACGAGCGATCGACAGCACTGCATTCAAGCAACTAACGTTCTGCGCTTGCACCCTCTGCCAAAGCCACTCCGCTCGCCTGATACGTCAAAACCGGTATGGCACCGAGCCGAGCGCCCTCCGGCGTCTAATATTGAAACCAGCGTTTGGGCGTGAACAGACATATTTTATCAAAATGGATTCAGATTTAACTTAGATAGTAGTAGCAGTAGATTTTACTAGTTCAGGTGTTTAAAGTTCATCGGCTCTTTTTGTTTTAGTCCTCATGTATGTGCCAGTCTGTCGGTCTGTTTATTCAAAATTCACGCAAAAACTATTGGACGGATTTCCATGAAATATTTTATATAGGCAGACCCGGTGTAAGTTTTTACGTGGTAGAGCCATGTTGCAGCCATATTAAGAGTATAGTTGTAGCACGAATGGGTCGGCTCAACCGCGAAGGACCATGCTCTCACAGAATACCAGCGTAAAATAGCAGCTTTATGCTGCTGTGTTTCGTATGGTAAGTGTAAAGAACCGGAGACCAATTTTACTAAAAAAGAGGCATTCCATCTTAGTCCTCACGGGTGACAACGCATCTGCATTTTGATTCGTAAACGAAAATAGATGTAGATGTCTATGGGCCACAGCAACCACTTCCCATCAAGTGGACAGCGTGCTCGCTTGTCACCCTTATTCTATATAAAAAAAGCATTCGATTCAATAACGGAACTTCAAATAAGGAGAGTTACGTACTTTTTTTACTTAAGATGTTATTATATATTATCCTGTTACTTAAAAGCGGAATGTTGTATCACTACATGCACATAAATATTTAATTAAATAGCACCAAAGTCTTATCACAGTATTTCACGCTCTTTTTATTACAAAAGCAAAATAAACTAGGATCTTGAAATTACCTCTTGTTTTATACTTGTAATATCAGAACTTTATTACAGATAGATATAAAATATTCAAGATGTATAAAAATATACTCTTTGGCTGGTACAAAGAAATGTAATTGGTATTTCAGAAATAATGAAATGTTGTTTCAAATTTTAACGTCTCATTAAAACACAATATTGTTATAATTATCTCTCGTTGATATAGTGATCGTGAACACGCCTTTTGGTCATGAAGCCCCGGGTTCGAATCACGACTCGGGCTAAAAAAATTGTTATTAAGTTTTACTGTCAAGACATTCTTAGCAGCATTCCGGAGTCAGAAAGTTGCGTTATTATCCCTGAAGGCTTAAAAAGAATGCCTCGCTACTTTAATAGGCTGTAACAGTATTAAAATTTTCTTGTAATAAACCTGTTATTCCGTGTGATTATTCCGTGTATAACTAACTTAGAACTAGGAGATTGTATTATTTTATTACAATTTAGAAGTGGGATTACAAAAAGGGTATGTATACATAGTTCATACAATTTAGAATATTACTGAAAGAACTTTTTAACAGCTAAATTATTTGGTCTTTTACCATTGCACATGAATTTAATCCTCATCTTACTGCCTTATTGCACAACTCTTATTTTATAAAACCGTGTAAGTATATATATGGCAGTAAAATTCATTTCTTTTGAAATAGTTTTGAAAATTATTTATGAATGAATGTGATAATGATCAGTTATTAATGATAAAAGTTTATTTGCATGAAATATGGTAATAATAAAAACTCCCTTCTTGACTCCTTTCAATCAGGGTTCAGACTTGGTCATAGTACTGTTACAGCTTTACTTAAAAATTACTGATGATATTCGCTGGGGTATGGACCAACAGCAGCTCACTATTCTTACGTTGCTGGATTTCAGTAACGCTTTTAACACCGTCGATTTTGACGTATTGTTGAGTCTGCTACATTCTATTAACATATCTCCAACGGCAATTGAATGGTTTCAAAGCTATTTGCGTGGCCGCTGGCAGCGTGTTATGGTAGAGGGTGCTACATCTACTTGGTGTGAACTAACTACTGGTGTACCACAGGGTGGCGTGTTGTGTCCTCTCCTTTTTTTGTATTTATTTATTCTATTACTTCACGAATTTCTTCTCTCTACCATTTGTATGCAGATGATCTCCAAATTTACTCCCATACATCACTCCAGATTCTTACCAAGGACATCAATGACACCAATACAAATCTTGCTGCAATACTTGATTGGAGCAGGCCGTTCGGGCTTCATTTAAATCACAAAAAGACCCAAGCCATTATTGTTGGAAATAGCACTCTAATCTCGAGAATTCGTTGGAATAACCTTCCACCTATTGTTGTTGATGGTGTTGTGATACCTTTTAGTAAATCTGTAAAAGACCTAGGATTATATATGGATCAGAATCTTTCTTGGTCCCTGCATATTAAGGAGTCCAGCAGAAAGATGTTTGCGGCAGCATCTTATTTAAGACGTTTGCGTAACTCGCTTCCCATTCCTACTAGAATTTTACTGGCACAGTCTTTGTTACTCCCTATCCTTAATTATGCTGATGCATGCTACTCCAATGTTACTGAGGATCAATTTAATAAACTTGAGCGTCTTCAGAATTTCGCTATTAGGTTCATATTTGGCCTTCGCAAATATGATCGCGTTTCAGATCACCGTATTAAGCTCAAGTGGCTCCCTATCAGGCTTCATCGGAATACTCATATTCTATCTCTAATGTACTGTGTACTATTTGATCCTAAAACACCGAGTTATCTTAAAGAAAAATTTGAGTTCATGGGCGCAAATAAAGATCATTCCAGAAAAGCTGATAAACTTTTACTGCGTATGACTGCTCACAACTCAAAATTTTTACATTCCTCCTTTTGTGTCAAAGCAATCAAATTATGGAACTCGCTTCCTTTAACAATTAAAAAAGCCCAAAGCATTGAGTCTTTCAAAAATGTGGTTAAAGATTATTATTTAAATATGTGTTCTACTTAATATGTTTTATTGTTGTTACGGCCTACGGCTGCTCCCTTAAAGGATCCAATCTTCAGGGGCCCATGAGCTGAAGACTTCCCGAGCAGACGTAGGTCGGGCCTTAATGTGGCCACGTGGAAATTCCTAATTACATTAAAATATATGGGGAAGCGTTATACTACGGCCAGTCGACCGGAAGGAATTTGGATGAAGCTTACTTACCTATCCAAGGTGACTGGTCCCTCCGGAGTCGGTCAGGTCGCATGTGGTTGTGTAGTGCAAGGAAAGAATGGTGATGTGGTGTGTAGCTGGGTGTGACTGATGGTGATTGAACCTAGACCTTGGCCGTCGGCAGCAGCCCGAGCGTCGACACCGCTCCAACTTGAGGGCGCCTTTCGACGTTGTCCACAGTCACTTTCTTCTTTCGTCACGATGACAGTCACTTAACTCTATCGTACGATTTACTAACTTACAGAAGCCACTAACTATCGCTGGGTATAATGGTTACCGCACAAACGCACACGGAGTTTAAAGGGTCAAAGGTCACTACCGTTTCGCGTAGCAATAGATAATTCTAGAATATCAGAGGCCGCACTATCTAATATTGCCGAATGCACTTATGCAGGTTTTGAGTCAGGCACAATAAGTCCCGGGAAGCTCTCCAGTAGGAATGCGCGTCACAATGATAGACCGTATATTTACTGGCCGCGCCGAATTATTCCGAGTTCCCTAACAGAATACAGCGTGCCAATCGTTAGCACCGCTTATGGACGACTGCCCTTGGGCGTTTTACGCACGACCGAATGTCAAACCGGTATGACACTGAGCCGCACGCCCTCTCGCGTTCGTTCCTTGAAAGTGTTTGGCGCGAACAAACCCCCGTCCCGGACATAAGGATTTAGGTCCGCGAGCAAACCGGTCAGCGGGACAAGGTCGCGAAGGCAAGGTGCAAGACCGAATCTACAACCAAACTAGGCCACCTTAGGCACCCCATCAGATCTTGCAACCCCAACCAGCGCCTCAAAAAATAGCCCTAATGTGGCAAGTCGGAGGGTCAGCCTCCACTGGATGCCCCTCCTGGGCATCGCAGCACTTTAACAAGTCCTGTACTGGACAGAAGTCCGACGACCTCTTTCAAAACCTATCTGTCCCCCTACGATTAGTTCCGCAATCCGACCGGATCAGGTCTGCAAACAGCCACGCGACACGAAGCGGCCCCGAGCGGCCTCCTAAGCTTCAGTGCAGAGAGCACCCACAAAGTCCACATGAACGTCGTCTGTGGAGAGCCGAACGAAACGCACAGATAGTCCCTAGTATGAATTTTCAACAAGTAGGCTTAGCCAGGCCACCCACCATATTATCATTTACTAAAATAGTGCGGCAGCTGATTTCAATCTGATAATCTCCAAAACTAGCTAGCCTGTTAGACAAGTAGTCCTATGCTCATATTTCAATTAATTTTTCAAAAGCATCAATGTTCAACTACAGAATTAATTCAACCAAATTAATCACCGATGCGCATAGGTCAACTTGCAAATTAAACAAAACAATAACGTTAGGGACAGCCCTACTTCTTCGCAAAGCAAAATGATTAAACACTATCATAAACATAAACATAATTCCCCAAATAGTCCGTCATTCAATTTCAAATGAATTCAAATTTTCCTTTCAGCAAACAGACGCAACAATCAAATACAGTGATTAAATATATGTACAAAACACATGCAGTAGCATTTAAAAGAGTAGATTAAATTCAATTCTTTTAATTTAAACCGCTACAAATAGGAAAATTTCGCGGAAAGCCCAAAGCAATTTTTAATTTTAATTCAAGTATTTTTTGACTAAGTGCTCGACCAAACCAAATCTAATACCCCTTGACAGCGTAATTCAACACTCCAGAGGGGCCCTAATCTTCCCACCACCAAGGGGAGGCCACATGGCGTGAACCCGAGATCGCTAACAGTCGCCACTCGGGTTGTACGCCTTCACTGAGGCCGTCGGCAACAGAACATTTTGACAAGTGGACTGTTGACGGCTTAAGGCTCAGTGGAGGTGGCCGTGGTGGTAGCTAAGGCGGCAGCTAGCCAGGGCCGCCTCCATCAAATGGGGAACAGTGGTACACCAGTCGCGGCCACTCAGCTAACGGGAGTGAGAAGGGTCCAGCGGACCGATGAGTGGCCGTGAAGTTCCTCTCCACACGCTTAGGGGGGGTGATGACACCCCCGCCCCTGGGGGAATTACCCGCCGACTGGTCGGGGGAGGAACCCCTTTCAAACTTAGGGGCCTGATGGCTGGCCGGCGGGCGCCAAGAGTCGCCCGGCAGAGGGCGTGGCTGAGCGCCCCCGCCCGTGGGGGTCGAGGGTCTGGCAGAGCCCCGAGAGGAGACGCCGTTCGCACTCAGGCACCAAACGGCATGATGATTGCCCTGGCAATGCAGACAGGGCCGCCGATGCGGACAGTCTCGCTGGAGGTGTCCTCCCAGACATGAACAGCACCAGCGGCGCTCCTTGGCGATAGTTCGCCTCGCCGAAACCGGCTTACCTAATAATTTCGGGCACGACGTTACCCGGTGATCAGATGCTCGACAATAGGAGCAGGGTGGGGTTGACGACGACTTGCCTGGCGGGTTCAGCCTCTCACTGGGCACGTCTCGTAAGTCGTCAACGGTGCCCGCCGCGTTCTCGATCTGCCGGCACTGCTACTCCAAAAACCGCAGCAGGTCATAGAAGGGCGGAATATAGGAGGCCTCGTCCCCGCCGTATCTCTCCTCAAAGTGGATTCGAAGGTCGAGAGGTAGACGGGACAGCACGATGCGGAGCAACAAAAAAGCCCATTCGCCCACTGGTAAACCCAGCCGCCTCAACGCATTACAGGCCACCAAGACTGGATCCAACAGGTCCCGACGTAGTCTGGCCCGGTCACTAAGCAGCGGGAGGCTTAGAAGCTGCTTAACCTGTTTGTCCGCAATTCGCCGCACGTTGGCGTATCTTCTGGCTAGGAGGTCCCGAGCAGTCTGGTAGGCGTCGTCCGACAATCTCAAGTGGCCGACGACGCCCAGGGCCTCCCCCTCCAGTGATGCCAGGAGGTACGCCATCTTTTGGCTCGGGGTTAAGTCACTCCGGGCGTCCACTAGGCTGTCGAAGAGACCAACGAAGGTCAGCCATTCGGAAAGGACCCCGGAGAACTTTACCAGGTCCAGACTTGGGAGTCGTCCCAACAGCTCCGGCTGAAGCTGCTTCAGAGAGGACTCGGACAGGTCACTCATCCGAGCTTCACGCGCCTCCTCGGCATACCTGCCTTCAGCCTCGATCAACTCGTCCGTGAGCCACAAGAACTGCTCATAGTCCGCGAAGCAGGAGTCCAGGACTCCCTTCTCCACATCCGAATCCTCGAGCTCAGCGTAAGCCTCCTCCACTGCGGCCCTTCGAGCATCCACCTGCTCGAACTGCTTCATCAAGTTATGGACCCTATCCGGTCGACCTATCAAAGCATGGGCGCTTGTGGCCCAGCGTAGCTCAGTCCGCAAACAACGGATCAGTAGCTTGGGCGATGTCATCACTATTAAATACAAATTACGACGTGGCTCGAGCACAAATTACAAAGATAACAAATAAAAAATATACCAAAAAATTAACAGTTAATAAATGCAGTTCCTATCAAATAGCGTTGAATAGAAATTACACAAATACGAATTACTACGTATCAACCAAATACAAGTTAGCACCAAAGAAAAGACACAAATCAAATTAACAATAACAAATACTAGTGCGATCAAATCAAGTTAAATTCAAATGGTGTAAATACAAATTACTACTCTTTAGTTCAAATACAAATTACAGTATAAACGAAGATACACATCACGGTCGATCAACAAAAATGCCTAGCTCGGAAATCGACCCTTCGATAAGTAATCCACTACAACTCTCCGACAACGATAATTAACCGATTACGTAAAAATAACCATCTACCTACATGACGTATATCTCTAGAAAAACTCCCGCTTGCACAACCTAGGGCGCGGCTTTTCAAATTACCCTCTAACCAAAAAAAAGGCAAGCAACAAAGCAACAAAGGAAAATAATTCTATTATTACGTACAAAAAAAAATATTTTTACGTATTACGGACGGGCGTGATTGTAGATACAAATTAAACCAATCAAACCAACGCTCCCTGCCACCAGATTTATTTAATTTTTATCAAACACTATGGTCGGGATCGACCGGGGAATCGAACCCGGAACCACGCTCTGCTACCAGTTTGTTACGGCCTACGGCTGCTCCCTTAAAGGATCCAATCTTCAGGGGCCCATGAGCTGAAGACTTCCCGAACAGACGTAGGTCGGGCCTTAATGTGGCCACGTGGAAATTCCTAATTACATTAAAATATATGGGGGAGCGTTATACTACGGCCAGTCGACCGGAAGGAATTTGGATGAAGCTTACTTACCTATCCAAGGCGACTGGACCCTCCAGAGTCGGTCAGGTCGCATGTGGTTGTGTAGTGCAAGGAAAGAATGGTGATGTGGTGTGTAGCTGGGTGTGACTGATGGTGATTGAACCTAGACCTTGGCCGTCGGCAGCAGCCCGAGCGTCGACACCGCTCCAACTTGAGGGCGCCTTTCGAGGTTGTCCACAGTCACTTTCTTCTTTCGTCACGATGACAGTCACTTAACTCTATCGTATGATTTACTAACTTACAGAAGCCACTAACTATCGCTGTGTATAATGGTTACCGCACAAACGCACACGGAGTTTAAAGGGTCAAAGGTCACTACCGTTTCGCGTAGCAATAATTAATTCTAGAATATCAGAGGCCGCACTATCTAATATTGCCGAATGCACTTATGCAGGTTTTGAGTCAGACACAATAAGTCCCGGGAAGCTCTCCAGTAAGAATGCGCGTCACAATGATAGACCGTATATTTACTGGCCGCGCCGAATTATTCCGAGTTCCCTAACAGAATACAGCGTGCCAATCGTTAGCACCGCTTATGGACGACTGCCCTTGGGCGTTTTACGCACGACCGAATGTCAAACCGGTATGACACTGAGCCGCACGCCCTCTCGCTTTCGTTCCTTGAAAGTGTTTGGCGCGAACAATTGTCATATCTACTTTTCTTGATAAGGTTTATGTATATGATATATAGTTATAAAGTATTACAGAAATATTTATAAAAGTGTATGTATTCTATGTATGTATATGTAGGTATATGTGTATATGTATGTCTGTATATATATATATTTGTTTATGTTTATAGGTATATATAATATTATTTTTAATATATGCTTGTCTATCTACTATTTATGCACACTTCTATATATTTAAATGAAAATTACTGTTTAGCGATAAGGCCACCTAATTGTACATTCGTTGATAAAATCAAGTTTGCTGTGTTGTGTAGCGTTTTTGTGTGCAATAAAGAGTATAAATAAATAATAAAATAAATATGGTGGTGAATAAAGTATATAACTATAGACATGAGGACTGGCAGCCACAATTGTTAGCTAAAAACTACAATATAAAACATATCTTTTATGTACATATTTGTAAATGCTTTGAAAGATATATATTAATTTAAGTGAAATAAAATTATGAGACTTTTACGATATATATTTTGCACGAGACTATTGAGCCCAGAAGACAATCATTTTCAAATGTATTTCCACTAGATGGGATGAACTGGTAAGACACACAAATAGTCGATGAATGCAGGTAGGTAAGGACCGTGAATAAAGGCCTCCAAAGCTTTGTGCCATTCTTTAAGGGAGGCCTCTATTCAACAGTGGACCTATGAAAGGCTGTAATGATGATGACGATGAAAATAATGGTGAAAAACGAACACAAAGTTCAACTTTTGGTTATTATGGACGCTGTGCCGTTTAAGCACTTACATTTATATTTGACTAGCTGTACCCGGCATGCGTTGCAATGCCTTTATTTTTGTCAGAAACCTACGCAGGCTCGTGTACAACAACTCATTAAAGTTTCAATGTTTTCGGATAAATTTAATGGGAATACATACGGAAAAACAAAAATGATTAATTTTTATATATAGAAGACGACTGTAGACTGATATCAAAAGGTTATCCCAGTAAAAAAGATCTAATACAACTCAATTCACATTGAACATTTAATTAACATCAAACTGTATAGTAAAAATAATTCTACTAAAAAAGTAGTTCGTACAAAGTTTTAATAAAATGTTTTCATAGTTGCTTTATCCTTAGTTGAATATTGATTGAACTTTCAGAAACTCAATAAAGGGCTTACCCAAACTTCGTACTTGAACTGTAAAAACTATTGAAAAAGTAAATGATATTGTAAGGCGCCACTATTAATGTCTTGTACATGGCAACACTAGTTACACTAGCGCCCTCTAGTGTCGAGTAGCAGAACTAGGAGAGTCGAGATCCTTCCAGAAATTTCGGGACCGATATGTACTCAAACATTCTAGATGTCACTACAGTGGAAGGTTCTGGAAACTGTCTGAGGCCCTATATAAAGCCGGTATAGACCACGACCAGGCAGTATTGAATTGGCAATACAAGAGAATACTTCGAAGCAAAATAACGGCGAACTGTGTTTTATTATTAGTGTGATTTTAGATTGTAATTAGTGTTGTGTAATTAAAGTGTCAATTTTGGTAATTCAATCGGCAGTTTTTAATTGTCTCGAACCCCAAGCTAGTAACAATTGGTGTCAGAAGTGGGATCAAATATGCCGATTATACCTAAAGACGACACGGAGGGTATCCGTACCCGAAGTCGACGCCAACAGGAGACGGACCAGAGACGATTTGGTAATGCAACGCCGCAAACGTCGGAGGGCCAGCTGCTAACCACGGAGGGCGGCCCGTCAGCAGCTCCTGCATCTGTAGCACCTGACTTAGGTGCTCTGATGATGATGCTGCAGGATCAGGCTCGCCGACAGGAGGAACAGGCCCGCCGACAGGAGGAACAGGCCCGCCGACAGGAGGAACAGGCCCGCCGACAGGAGGAACAGACCCGTCGGTTGGAAGAGCAGCTGCTGCGCGGTATGGAAGAGCAGATGCTCCTCAGCAAGGACCTTCACGCTACCCTCGGGAAAGAGATAAAGGAGGTGAAGTATAGGGTTGCTCAACATGACAACCGCCTGTCGGAAGCTGAAACCCGAATCGACCAAGTGAACAATCGGGTTGACAACGTGATGGTAGACATGAAGAAAACGCTGGATGACCTCAAAATTGGGGATGGAGTTACAGCTCCTGTGGTAGCTACTACACCGTCGCTACGTGTATTCAAAGTACCGCCGTTCGACGGGACTTCTTCCTGGTCGGCCTACAAAATCCAGTTCGAAGCTGTCATGAAAGCGAACGGCTGGAAAAAAAGTCAGGCCATGACTGCTCTCACCCTAGGCCTACGCGACCAGGCCTTAACTGTTCTGGAAGCTCTCGGTAAGGAAGTGACTTACGAGCAGCTCCTTGAGGCATTGGAGTCGAGATATGGCGATGCTCACCTGGAACACGTCTTTCGTGCGCAGCTCAAAGATCGCGTGCAACGCAGTAATGAAAACTTGAGGTGGAGAAGCTGGTTCGAAAAGCGTACCAGTCTGTACCTGCGCTCATTGTAGGGAACCTGGTGCAGACATTCATCAAAGGCATCCGCGACCTTAAAGTCAGAGCTGCTGTGAGGTTCGGGCACCACGAGACGCTTAAGGACTCCTTGGCCCATGCACTGGAGGTGGAAGCCGTGCGGCAGGATCATCGTTCCCACCGCGTCAGGGAGGTTGCAGCAGCTACAGTTCAGGACCGCATTAAGGGCTACAGCCCTAGGTGCTACGGCTGTGGGGAAAGGGGCCATCTTCGATCCAGCTGCCCTAAACGAACTGTAGAAAGAGAAGGTGATCGATATTGAGAGGGTAGTGTGGCTGACAGCACCGCCCAGCAGCAGCAGGGAAACTGGCGGGTGCTGGCTGATGTTAAAAGAGCCCCAAGGATTTCGATCTCACAAACCCGTGATGGAAACAGCCTGATCATCAGGGGCGAGGTCAACGGAAAGCCGTGTAAACTGACCATAGACACTGGAGTCTCTCGCACGGTTGTCAGTTCCCAACTTATAAATCAGTTTCTTGGGGACTCCGCATACAACCGCGAACGCATTAATTTGGTGACAGCCACTGGTCAGCGCATACCCGTCCGTGGAAAGAAAGAGATAGAGTTGAAGCTAGGCAAAATGATCTACCTGCATAATGTCATCGTGGCTGATATAATGGACGACTGCATCCTGGGCCTAGACTTTATGAGGAAGAATTGTTGTGAGATCGACGTTAAGCAAGGTGTTTTGAAATGTGGACAAGAGGAACTTTTCGTGAAATGGGCGTTACCAGGGAATGTGTACAGCCTTAAGAAGATTGTTCTTCCGCCGAGATCGGAAACGATTGTGCCGGTTAGTCTTCCTCGGAGTCCTGGGCAAGCTCATCGTTGCGTACTCGTGGAAAGGGTAGACAATGACCTTCCATGGAAAGTGGCTCGAACCTTGGTCAGAACCACCGACATCTAAGGAGTACGTGTGTTGAACCTTTGTGATCAGGAACAGATTATAGAAAAAGGCACATTGGTTGGTACTGGTGAGGAAGTGGATTGGTTACGTCGGTGCGAATATCTATCGACTGGGACCCCCAGCAAAGATGGACAAACGAGAGTGACCACACTTTTAGAAGACTGTCGCAGCGTTCTCTCCCCGAATGAAATGGTCAAGGCGAAGAAGTTGTTACTCAAGTACGCCAATGTTTTCTCGTCAAACGAAGCTGACATAGGAAAGACTGGCTTAGTTCAACACAAAATAAACACAGGACAAGAATTGCCTATTCGTCAGCGGCCAAGAAGATTGCCTGTAACACGTGAAAAGGAAGTGGAAACCATGATTGAGGGAATGGTGAAGGATGGTGTTATTGAACCTTCATCTAGTCCATGGTGTTCACCTGTGGTGCTGGTAAAGAAGAAGGACGGCAGCATGCGGTTTTGTGTTGACTACCGCCGCCTGAACGACATTACAAAGAAGGACAGCTATCCCTTGCCAAGAATTGATGACACGCTGGACATGCTTACAGGCGTAAAGTGGTTTAGTACGCTGGATCTGAAAAGTGGCTACTGGCAGGTTGAAATTGACCCTAAGGACAAGGAGAAAACTGCATTCTCCACAGGAAAGGGTCTGTGGCAATTTAAAGTCATGCCGTTTGGATTGTGCAATGCTCCAGCAACGTTTGAAAGGTTGATGGAGCTTGTACTTACCGGGCTAATTGGAGATGCCTGTCTGGTCTATTTGGATGACATCATCATCGTAGGCCGTACGTTTGAGGAACATCTTCAAAACCTGGAATGCGTGCTCATGAAGATCCCGAGTGTCAACCTCAAGTTCAGTCCAAAGAAGTGCTCACTATTCAAACGGCAAGTTAGTTTTTTGGGGTATGTAGTGTCGGAAGAAGGTATCCGCACGGATTCAGAGAAAATTGCTGCTGTCAAGGAGTGGCCGGTCCCAAAAGACAAGACACAGGTTAGAGCATTTTTGGGTTTGTGCTCTTATTATCGGCGATTTGTGAAGAACTTTGCAGATATAGCCAAACCTCTGCACAAGCTAACCGAGGAGAAGCGACAATTCTGCTGGGATGAAAGTTGCGATATTGCATTCCAGGAGCTCAATAACCATCTGTGCAAACCACCTATTTTGGGGTACCCTGATGCGGGCAAGGAATTCATAGTTGACACAGACGCAAGTGATATAGGACTTGGCGATGTGTTGTCTCAACGGAATGGTGATCAAGAGATTGTGATAGCGTACTTCAGCAAGTCGTTGTCAAAGCCGGAAAGGAACTATTGTGTCACAAGACGGGAATTGCTTGCTGTGGTAAAGTCCTTGCAGCATTTTAGCAAATATCTTCTAGGGCGGAAATTCTACTTACGAACTGACCATGCTGCACTCAAATGGCTATTGCAGTTCAAAAATCCGGAAGGACAATTTGCGAGATGGATTGAACTACTGCAGGAATACGACTTTGTGATCGAATATCGCAGCAGGAAATCTCATGGCAATGCAGATGCATTGTCAAGAAGACCTTGCCCTGAAGATTGCAAGCATTGTACTAGGCAAGAGGGTAAGGAAGTGGTGAAGGTTTTGGCAACGCATCTGCAATTCCCCT
Organism: Parnassius mnemosyne; assembly: GCA_963668995.1. Taxonomy (NCBI): domain Eukaryota; kingdom Metazoa; phylum Arthropoda; class Insecta; order Lepidoptera; family Papilionidae; genus Parnassius; species Parnassius mnemosyne. The sequence goes on from CAVLGL010000057.1 coordinate 10,491,077, forward strand.
GGTGTTGCGGTTGTTCATGGGCGGCGGTAGTCACTTACCATCAGCAGAGCCGCATGCTCGTTTGCCCCCTATTCTATAAAAAAAAAGTGGTATCTGTGAGAATGCTCAGGACAGACCAGCTCAGCAATGAGTGGAAGGACAGCCTACAACATGCACAGCAGGAAGATTCGGACATTAAGCCGATTCTGGAATGGATGAAGGCCAGTGCTCCTAAGCCCAAGTGGAGCGACGTCTCAGCAATGAGTTCGACCACGAAAAGCTATTGGGTCCAATGGGACAGCTTGCTGATTCAGGATGGAGTCCTGTGCCTTAAATGGGAAAATGGTCGGAGAGACAGGTGTCATTTGCAAGTGGTTGTCCCTAAGGCTAAAGTGCCGAATATTCTACAGCTGTACCATAGTGGTTATTCAGGAGGCCACCTGGGGGTTAAACGAACTCTCCTGAAGATCCGAGAACGGTTTTACTGGGTCCACTGTCGTGACGATGTCGAGGACTGGTGCCGCAAATGTACAAGTTGTGCGGCTGTAAAGAGACCTCAAATTCGTAGTAGAGGCGCATTGAAATTGTACAATATTGGTACACCATGGGAGAGGATAGCAATTGACGTTGCGGGGCCGTTTCCAGAAACTGAAAGTGGTAACGAGTATTTCATGGTTGTGATGGATTACTTCACTAAGTGGCCAGAAGTCTTCGCCATTCCAAATCAAGAAGCTTCAACCGTTGCAGATAAACTAGTTCATGAAGTCTACTGTCGTTTTGGAGATTCACAGCGATCAAGGAAGGAATTTTGAGTCTCAAATATTCCAGGAAACTTGCCGAGTTATGGGTACACAGAAAACACGAACAACTTCTTACCACCCACAATCTGATGGAATGGTAGAAAGATTTTATCAGACATTTGAAAGGTACCTAGCAAAAATTGTGGAAAAACGGCAACGAGACTGGGACAGGCACATACAACCGTTTTTGTTGTCATATCGAAGCGCTGTTCACGAAAGTACATCAGTGACACCAGCTTTTGTAAACTTTGGGAGAGAATTGCGGCTGCCTGCAGACCTGATCACCGGAATACCACCTGATACCCCACGCAGTATAACCGATTATGCAAATGACTTGCGGAACAAAATGAATGACATATATGAGCACGTCAGACAGACGGGCCAGCAAACGTCTGAGAAGATGAAAACACGGTATGACCGCAAAATGAACAACAAGGGGTTTGATGAAGGTTCACTAGTGTGGTTACACAATCCAGTTTGCAGCAAAGGCAAATCTCCTAAGCTTCAAGCTAAATGGGACGGACCGTACCGCATTGTGACAAGGATCAATGACGTAACCTACCGGATACAGAAAGGTGTCAGAGGTACTCCTAAGATTGTCCATGTGGATCGACTGGCGCGTTATTATGGGGCCAATAATGCTCGGGACGAGCATGTCTTAGGAGGGGGCAGTGTTACGCGCCACTATTAATGTCTTGTACATGGCAACACTAGTTACACTAGCGCCCTCTAGTGTCGAGTAAAAGAAAGTGTTGCGCGCCACTATTAATGTCTTGTACATGGCAACACTAGTTACACAAGCGGCCTCTAGTGTCGAGTAGCAGAACTAGGAGAGACGAGATCCTTCCAGAAATTTCGGGACCGATATGTACTCGAACATTCTAGATGTCGCTACAGTGGAAGGTTCTGAAAACTGTCTGAGGCCCTATATAGAGCCGGTATAGACCACGACCAGGGCCGTATTGAATTGGCGATACAAGAGAATACTTCGAAGCGAAATAACGGCGAACTGTGTTTTATTATTAGTGTGATTTTAGATTGTAATTAGTGTTGTGTAATTAAAGTGTCAATTTTGGTAATTCAATCGGCAGTTTTTAATTGTCTCGAACCCCAAGCTCGTAACAATATTTTTTATTCGAGACCTTTGTATGCAGTTAAAATTACACTGTGAACTGCTATGGATACATCAAGACTGTTTAAGCTACTTTCATAGAGCATTATATTTCTATGGAGCATTGTTGGGAGGATCTAATTATAGAGCTGTATACTACGTGCAATATACAATATCTAACCAAGGGATACACTCAGAAATCTACTTAAACAAATTACTAAACTAACAAAAAACAAAGACCTAATAACCTAAAACTAACATAAAACAAAGACCTAACAGCTTTTAGATTTTTTGTAATGCGTTTGATAAAATGAGTGACGTCGATGTCTTTAATACACATTTTAAATTTAAACTTTATTATTCATTTTTTAGTAGATGTAACAACTATTCATAACAAGGGTCGCTGTAAAATTACAAAGTCGCCTTTGCATAGATTCACGACGCATGTAAAAAGCATTTAACTGAAAAAGGTATGAATCAGATGAATATTTATAAAATGAGATTTTATAAATAATACGGAGTTGGGACAAAAACATTGTCGGTTTGTGACTATCTTGCCGGACCTTCTCACAAGATCTCCCGTAGTAGAGTTGTTGAATTGATGGCGAGGCTTATTTTACTCTCAAAAAGTGCTTTGAAAGGACCTTCTTAGAAATAAAATATTTTGAGGCTTCATATCGTTACTATAAAACTATTTTTCATATGTCTAATATCACTGTGCCAACGTTTTGTAATCAAAACTTGCTTGCGTCCACTTTGTTAACATTGAATCTAATGATATAAGGTTCCAAATTTTAAATATTTTTTGTCACATTTTAATTCTGTCATAATTTCGACCGACTCTTTGGAAGCAGAATACGTCATTATGGCTCTTAACTTAATGGAAATATTTAAATAGGTAAGAATGTGTAAGCACGATCTAAACTACGTTACACCCTTCACCCCTACAGCTGGCAGAAAGCAACAGGCATTCAGAACGTATTATGTGTAAATAAATTACAAGCAAATATTTTTTTGATATCAATATTATTTTACAAAAGCAAAATATTATGATGGAATATTTTTTTTCTAAAAGAAATGAGTTACCTACATGTGTATTCGGCTGAAATAACGAAAAACGTTAAACCCACAGGCCCTAACGCGTGTTGTAAAATACTTATATGCACAATTAGTTAGTCTTTGCCATAAAAAGGGTACTCTGTGTCTTTATACGCGCCCTACACTGCCGAACAGATTTTTTTTGCGGTGTCTGTTCTAGTATGAAGTATATATTACCTCAATGGGGAAAGTTAACGATGCAGCTTATATAAGCCACCTAAATCCGGGCACAGGTCTCCTCTCATAATTGAAAGGGGTTTAGTGTATGGAAATGTGTGAAAATTAATTTTGTTCAATCTGTATTATTCGTGTAAATATAAGAAATCATTATTTTCTTTGTAATTCTTTGAATTTGAGCTAAGTTGCAATTCGCAATATATCTATGGCTAGCAGCTCTAAACTTTATCACTTAGTTTGCACGTAGCAGTAAACTCGTTATATTAACTATTATTGATGGTTAGGACACTTGTTCAAAAGTTTGTCATACTAAAAATAGTTTTCATTGAGCAACTGTGTACTTGCACCATTACTTTTCTTAATTAAACATTTGATTTGGACTGTAAAACGTTTTAACCTTCAAACTATAACTTACAAGAGCCTAATACAAATAAATATATATATTTAATAACAATATTAGGCTATGATGCAATGATGTAGGCAGTCGTGTAGTAGCGTAAGAAAATACAGTATTATGATCCGTGGGTACCGTAGAACGCGGTAGAGGGAAATTCGAACACAAAGAAAGGAAGAACGATATATATACAAGACTAAAACTGCATAAAATACAATCTAAAATAGCGACTGTAGTTTTAACAGTCCTTATTTGGTGTCCTACCTTACTCATCATGGAATTCTAGAGTGACCGAAATGACGTTGATTATGTGCTCTTTCTTCAATATTGTTATGTATCTTCATCTTTATCTTATCTTTATGTTGCCCATGGTCACTGGAAGACATCACCATGTACAGATGAAATTGACACTTCGAGAAAAAGTGAGCATATCCTGTGTTAATATTTGCTTGTTAAAGTCCCTGCTATACACGGACCTCTCCGTTTAGGGAGTATTTGATTTAATCGACACGCTTACCAGTTGGATTAACGATCGCCGTACTAGACTACTCGCATCTTCGACGTTTCTGCTTACCGATGTTCATAGTATTTTACGTCCGGCGTAAACGAGACGGTACACAGACATCTCTCGGTAGTCACAAGATCTTTCTGGAATTTGCTATAGCCGCCACTTACGAAACCCGCAGCACGAAAAGAGACTATGGGTTCTTTTACTCCACCACCACTCGACATATTATTTTTTTTAATAGTACCTACTAATTTTTCTTATATTATAGTAAACTTTTTGAAGTGAAAACTTCTTTAGAATCGTTGTAATTTGAAACTCGATAAAACTAAAAAGTGACACTAAAAAGAGACAAACATATACATCTACAGGATTTAGCCTGCGGGAGAATGAGATAGAATACAATGTGCAGTGTTTATTATAAATTAATTTATATTTTTTTATAGAATAGGGTGACAAACGAACATATAGTCCACTTGATGGTAAGTGGTTGCTGTGGCCCATAAACATCTACATCTAGCCTCGTTTGCGAATCAAAATGCAGATGCGTTGTCACCCGTGAGGACTAAGATGGAATACCTCTTTTCCAGTAAAAACGGTCTCCGTTTCTCCACACTCACCATACGAAACACATCAGTGTTAAGCTGCTATTTTACGTTGGTATTCTGTGAGAGCATGGTCCTTTCCCGGTCGAGCCGAACCATTCGTGCTACAACTATACTACTAATAAAGCTGCAGCATGGCTCCACCAAGTATAAAAGGAACATGATATTTGTAGGGTTTCTATTTTACATGTTGTACCCTACCAATATCCTACTCCTGAATTTTTGCATTCATCTCATTCTCTCGAAGTTTAGTATTTTAAAATTTAATAAATTTATTGCTAATATTTTAAATTTAATTCATATACATTTTTAAAACAATATATCAATCAAAATCTGTCCTATCCAAACATCAAAACTCGAAGTCTATTCATCAAATCGGCGCCCACAGTGGTCTGCAATTTATCAATTCGGCACGTTGCTTCTAAAACACAAATTGTTTTCATCATCATCATCATTACAGCCCTTCACAAGTCCACTGCTGAACATAGGCCTCCCCCAAAGAATGCCACAAAGCACGGTCCTGAGCCACCTGCATCCATCGACTTCCTGCATATCTTACCAGGTCGTCACTCCATCTAAAGTGGGGACGCCCTACACTTCGCCTGCCGGTACGAGGCTGCCACTCGAGAACCTTTCTTCCCCATCGGTTGTCGGTTCTTCGAGCTATATGGCCGGCCCATTGCCACTTCAGCTTACTAATCCGTTGGGCTATGTCGGTCACTCTAGTTCTACTGCGGATATCCTCATTTCTGAGTTTATCTCGCAGAGAAACTCCGAGCATAGCCCTCTCCATAGCTCGCTGAGCGACCTTGAGCTTCCTCATCCGGCCAGCAGTGAAGGACCACGTCTCAGTTCCGTATGTCATCCACGCACTATAACACGCACTGGGTGTACAGTCTCGTTTTCAAGTTTTGAGGTATACCTGACGAGAAGATGTGCCGTAATTTCCCGAACGCTGCCCAACCGAGTTGAATCCGTCGATTGACCTCTCGGTCGAAGTTGGACTTACCTAGTCGGACTATTTGTCCCAGGTAAACATACTCGTCAACAACTTCGAGCTTAGTGCTCCCAACAACTACCGGCATAGGTGTGACATGGACTTTAAACATGATCTTTGTTTTGTCTATGTTCATCTTAAGACCTATCCGTTGGGAGACACTATTGAGGTCATTGAGCATAGTGCTTAGGCCCTCCAGCGATTCTGCCATAAGGACTATATCGTCGGCAAATCGGAGGTGAGTGATGTACTCGCCATTGATGTTGATACCGTATCCTTTCCAGTCCATAAGCTTGAAAACGTCTTCCAATGCAGCGGTAAAGAGTTTCGGGGATATGACATCACCCTGTCTTACACCTCTCTGCAATTGGATAGGTTTCGTACTCTGGTTCTGTACTCGGATAGCCATCGTAGCCCTACTGTACAAGCACTTCAACACTTCGATATACCGACAGTCAACTTGGCATCGCTGAATGGACTGCAGCACCGCCCAAATTTCGACGGAATCAAAGGCTTTCTCATAGTCCACATACGCCAGACATAGTGGCAAATTGTACTCCTCGGACTTCTGTACAATTTGCCGAAGGGTATGTATGTGGTCTATGGTGCTAAAGCCTTTTCGGAAACCGGCTTGTTCGGGAGGCTGGAAGTCGTCAAGTCTGCGCGCGAGACGATTCGTAATGACTCTCGAAAACAGCACGTAGACGCGGCTCAGAAGGTAAATCGGTCTGTAGTTCTTCAAGAGAGCGTTGTCGCCTTTCTTGAAGAACAAGACCACCGCACTTCTGCTCCACGCCTCCGGTGTAATGCCACCATGGAGGACGGAATTAAAGAGCTTCTGAAGGACTTCAAGTACCGGTTTTCCACCCGCTTTCAGAAGCTCCGCTGTAATTCCATCCTCGCCTGGGGCCTTGCCGTTTTTAAGGTGCTGGAGAGCCATTCTAATCTCGCTCAGACTGACGTCCGGGATATCATCGGAATAATGTCGGATAAGACTCGCTCTTGGATCGTTACTCACACTTGCGTGCGGCTCCAACGATGACGTGTACAGCTGCCCATAGAACCTCTCAATCTCACTCAAAATCACAGGTGCCCCGGAGACGATGATGCCACACTCTGTCTTCAGCTTTGACAGTTGGCGCTTTCTGGCAGACAGATCTCTGGCAAAGACTTTGGAGCCTTGGTTCCGCTCGATCGCTTCTTCAATACGAGCTGTATTGAATTTGCGTAAGTCCCGCCGCATGCATTTGGAGATCTGTCTGTTCAGTTGCCTGTATGCTGTCAAATCTGTTGAAGAATGTAGCTTCATCATCTTCATCTACCGTCTAACAGCCATGAGATTAAGAGTGTGATCGGAGAGTTTTTGTGTTCTTCTGCGGCGGGTTTTGCAGAACTTAGCTCCGACCGCATGGACAGTTTCCACGAGCTTGTCATTCAAATCGTCCACTTCATTGCAGTCTTCTAGGCACTGAAAACGGTTTTGTAACTCGAGCTGAAAGGTTTCGGGACTTTGGATTAGAGCACGAGGGGGACGGAGCGTTGACTTCATTAGACGAGACCTCTCCAACTTAACGTTAAGGTTCAGTGTGCCTCTAACCATTCGGTGATCGCTGCCGGTTTTCACCCTCGCGATCACTGAGACATCACTGAACAGTTGTCGTCTGGTCGTCATAATGAAGTCAATCTCATTTTTTGTCGAACCGTCGGGGCTCGACCAGGTCCACTTCCTGTGGGGCTGCTTCTGGAAGAAAGAGTTCATCATAAAGAGTCCCTCTTTCTCCATGAAGTCAGCCAACTGCTGGCCCCTTGGGTTCCGTTGCCCTATTCCGAAATTCCCTACTTTCAGCTCACCGTTCTCTCTTGTGCCTAGTTTTGCATTGAAGTCTCCCATTAACACCGTATATTGGGTTTTGGAGGAATGCATGGCTCTAGAGATATCCTCATACATTTCCTCCACCTCCTCATCGGGGTGTGCCGAGGTTGGTGCGTAAACCTGTATGACCTTCAGCAAATACCGTTTGGTGATTCTGAGTATAAGGTACGCAACCCTCGTCGACACACTCTCGATCTTTACAACGTTGTTAACGAGAGACTTGTGGACGATAAATCCGACACCTCCTTGGGACAGATGGTCGCCCTCCCGGTAATAGAGCAAGTTGCCGTGTTTGAGGATTACCGTTTCCTTCCCCTCTCTCCGGACTTCGGATAATCCTATAATATGCCAGCGTAACTTCTCTATCTCTTCTTCTAGCTCCACAATCTTCTCGTCAGTCCTCAGGGTGCGTGCGTTGTATGTTGCCAGGTCGAGTCGTCGTATGTGGCAACCGAACTTCCACCGGAGATTCTTAGCACCCCCTGCCACGCCGTTACCATGGTCGCTACCGTAGCCAGGAATAGCGGGGCCGCCGGGGACTGGGGGCCGTTTATTATTGTCATTGCTCATGGGGGGTATATTGCTATAGTTGCCACGCTTGGCGAGCGGGTTGGCAACCGCAGTTTTTTTATTGTTATTTTGGCTATTATCAGGAAGATGCTGCTGCCCATCTCCTGTCTGTTTCCCTTTGTCGCCTTTTACGACACCCACGGGAGGATATGGGGTAGTGGATATTCTTAACCGCCACTACACGGCGTACTTCAACGGTTGTTTTACTTCAAACGAATTTTGTTTCTTCGAATACTCTGAAATAGTTTACTGTAAATTAATTATTAGTCTAAATGATGGTTATCCTAAACCTTAATTTATTAGATTTTTATCATCATCTAGGCAAGTGCACACGCAGTCCATTGCAAGTGCACTTGCCTAGAATCAAATGGAAGAATATGCAGTTGGCAACCCGCCTACTAAGCGTGGCAACTATTATAAATATCTCCCATATGCGCCATCTATATGGAGGCTTATGTTTAACAGTGGTCTTTGATGATAAGGTATATAGTAATTTTTATTTCGATATTTAAAGACTCCTCTAGTTTGTTCACAGGGCCGTAAAATCTAAAAGAAAAACTTTAACAAAACAAAACAAACGAAACGGCTTATTACCAAAACATTATGTGTAGTAGAGCGTACACAAAGGTTATTTTAATGAGAAAGACGTTTTTACAATCATGTATAACCTATTTTTTTAGTGCTAAATGTTAATATAATTTACTTCTCACTAGGCATATTATGGTAATTTTTGTATATGGTGTATATCTGAAAGAATATTTATTAAATGTAACAGTTAATAAAAACTTGACTTTGCTGTATTATTTTCGAAAAATCTCAACACTAAATCACTTTTCCAAACTTTAATTTTACTGTACTTGAAACTATAGAGCTATTACTTTAATTAAAAATAAATAAATAAGGAAACAAGCAATGTGATTTTTTTTTATAGGATCGGGTGACAAACGAGCCCACAGTTCACCTGTTGGTAAGTGGTTACTGTGACCCATAGACATCTACATCTCCTCAATAAAGACTCAAGATGCAAATGCGTTGTCACCCGTGAGGACTAAGATGCTCTTTGCCAGTAAAAAGGGTTTCCGGTTCTCTAGACTTACCATACGAAACACAGCAGTGTTGAGCTGCTATTTTATGCTGGTTTTCTGTGAGAGCGTGGTCCTTCCCCGGTCGAGCCGACCCATTCGTGCTAAAACCGTAATATAGCTGCAGCATGACTCTACCACGTAGAAAATGTAGTCAGTAAATGTAGTCAGTGTAATGTAAGATTAAATTTTATTAAAAAAGGAGGCGTGTTAGTCTATGGCATGTACAACATCATTATTATTATTAGCATTTATAAGTCCAGAATTGGCACGGGCTTACATTCCTCCTAGTAAATGGCTACACTTGCCAAAAGGAACGTAAGCTACAGCATCGCATTGTCACCTGCGGCGAGCTTCCTTTTTTTTTAAATAGATTAAGGGTGACACACGAGCACACAGTCACCTTGATGGTAAACTAAACGTAACTTTCATGCCGGAACACTCTGTAACTCGGCAAGTACTGCTGTTTGACGGCAGAATAAAGTATGAGGGCTATCACCTAGTAAAATAAACGACGCCTTATACGACACCCACGAGACGAAGTGGGGTGATGCATTCTCTGTCACCGCCACTACACGGCAGATGCTCTCTTCTTAAATTCCACAGTAAACCTAACTCGTTCATGCAGGCACAGATGAAATTTTACTTGCAGTGCTGATTAACTACGAATCTAAGACCAATTTGTAAATGATTTTATATTCATATGTGTGCGTAAGTGGGAGTACTTACAATGATTTGAGCACGGTTTTGACTTGGTTTGTGCATCAGTTGAAATGCACGCAGCGCTCTGACTTTCTTTTCTTGTTGTTGATTAATAATATTCTCGATACTATAAAACAGCAGCGTTACTCTGCTATTTTACGCTGATATTCTGTGATAGCGAGGTTCTTCCTCGGTGAAGCTGACCCTGCTGCCAACCTACTGCACTTGAGACTTTAGGAGTAAAAGATTTAATATCACTGCTAGCATGCGATAACAAAAAGAAATCTTTAATAATGTAGAGACAACTAACGGTCTGCGAGATAACCAAATCAAAAATTTTCAAATTAGCAGTTTGCTAAATTATACATTTAAGATATCCCAGAAATTTTATTAATGGTCTAAGCATTTGCATTTACACATAATTAATTAGAGCCTTTGGAGTCGTTATAGCTCAAGAGCAGAGCGCTCTCTATAAGTTTCACGGTACGCGACCAAACCGATTTTTATACCCGCCGGCAACAATGACATTGTTATATTTTTTAAATTGTTGTCATAATTTAATACTCTCTTATTAAACAAAAACATTTTTTGAAGTAAGCTTTAATTTGGAGTTTATGACCATTATACTTGTGACATTATTTAAGGACTAGATTTCATCTGTAACTTAACTTTACTAAGCCTTTGGAGTCTTGGCACTTATTTCAAATAATTACGGAAGACTAATGTTGAATTCTAGAATATTAGTTTATGTGTTAACGAAGTAAAACATAATAATAAAGTCAATACATACGTAATGGCTATACATATATACGGACCTGTATAAATATCACTTTCGGAAGCAATAAATAAATAAACTTGTCGTAAGTCTTTACAATAATGGGATAATAAATAAAGCGTGTGAGATTCCTGTGGGAAATATTGTAATAAATACCTGTGCGAATGATAGCCACCTGACGCGTATAAAAATTGCATATTTACTAGTTCATGGCGCGTTTTTCCACTTAACGTATCTATAATCCAGTAACAGTATTTCATATTATATATTTAATATTTTTAACAGAATATATTTAGGAGTGTGCGCAGGAATTGAATGATTTAATTTCTCCCTTTCCTTTCCACATTTCTTTATTGTCGTTATCCCGGATCTGAACCAAACGGCTGGTTTCGTTTTTTGTATATTTTTTTCTATAACTCACACTCTACTTAACACCTTGATAATATTAGTTTTCTACGCAATGGTGGTCTGGAAGAAATTACTTGCAGAATCATAAGACGCTTGTGTACTTATCTTTATGTACTTCTTTATTTAAAACCGTAATTGGTATACAATAAAAAAAAGTAAACGAAACGTATTCAGGAATGAAATATCAAAAACAATTTCCTCATAATAGCTTCTGAAGACGGCGCTAAGAAATAATCTATTGGAAAATTATTCTCCGACTTGAGAAGGTATGCGGAAATTATTTTATTATTTGAGATTTTGAGGTCGTTTTTAACTTTTAATTAAAGGTTTAATTTTTTGACCCTTTTGAGTGAACTAAGAAACATTACTTGCTGTAGTTAGCAACAGATACTTTTAAATTATAGGCACATATAAATATCAAGATGTTGGAAATATTTAAATTTTATGATATATGTATAGAATATATATATGTTACCGGTTTGCAACATATCATTGATATACAGAAGAAATAGCGTTGGTGATAGCATGTAGTCTTGTGGAACAACAGCGTTAATAGGCTTGTAATCGGAGCTCGCACCGTCTACTACGACCAAGATGCTCCGATTAGCCAGAAAACTGGTGACCCAATTGCACAATTTACGAATTAACAGTTATAAAGATATTTCTTGTTAATATTATAAATAAAATAATATAATACTATGTTCCTTATATTACAATTGGCATGGGCAAATTTTAAAGTTAAAAATGTTTAAACGATGTACCGAAAAAAAGAACATGTTTACTTTAACGTGCTATGACTTAAAAATACTAAGTAGTACATTAGTGTTCTAATGTGTTGATAAGTGTTACAGTTTACTCCGAGTATTACGTAGTCGACAAAATTGGGATTTGATGTTGAGAGTTTAGTGGATGGCGTGGTGCTGTGGTTTATCTTAAGGTTAACTCTTTAATTAGTTGACAAAAATGCCGGAAAACCAAAGTATAACTGACGAAATTGAAGTAGAGCAAATTATTTCTCACATTGAAGAGAGTATTTAAGTTTACATTAGGATCGGACCATACCAGAGGTTGTCGTGTAGCCGCAGCTCATTATTTGGTGTCCTGGAAAGGCGAATGGTGTCCCGAGAGTATTGCTGCCATTGTTTGAAAAAAAAGTTTATTACTCAATCTTTTTAATGTTTTTTTTTTGTGTTACAGTAGCACGTGTAATGTGACTACATGTGCATGACTTTGAGGTGAGTGTGTGTGCCTCGCTGGTCGGAACGGATTGCCGGGTCCAGCTATTACATGACCTCGTTTCGACAGACGCGTATACGCAGGCGCCGTCCCGGCCGTGCCTCGGAAGTCTTACACTATGTGTGCGCCGAAGTCGTACACTGTGTGCGCGGAAGTCTTATACTCTGTATGCGCGGAAATCGCGTTCTCTGAACATGCGTCAGGGTCTGCCCTGGCAGGCGCAATCCTGGTTCATGTTTTTAACGTGGTTCACGTGGTTAACGTGAGATCTCGCGAGATCAAGTAAGAGTATGTATGAGATACTTCGTATGGAGATGTATGCTTACTTGTGAAAGCGAAGTGCTTTATTATAGTTCACGGTATGAGAGCGTATTTCTGTTTGAGGGCCTCGTATATGTGATGGATGAGAGGATAGGCAACTGTGTATGTTGTTCTGATAATAAACAACTTGTTTTTCACGTAGATTATGATGACGGCAACCTCGATGATGCCTGTGTACCCTCAGGTGCTCCTGCTGCTCCCGTTGACGGTTGGAGTGCGTGGTACGGTGCAGCGTCTCGCTGGCGCTGGTGAGATGCGATGGCTCGCTGTGCGAGTGCGGCACGCTCTGTGCTGTTGTTTTGACCATGTGAGCTTGCCTCATGGCAGCTAACTATGGCGTGTGCTGGTTTGTTTTAATAGCCACGTGCGCTCGCCTTACGCCTGCCACAGAGGCGAGCAGTGAGCGACGTGTTGATGTTTACTATGTGAGCAAACCCAGCGGTGTGCTGATGAATACTGGTGAGTCGTATCCATTTTATTATGATTCCGGGCCGGATGCCCTCTCATCAAAGATGGTGTTGTAGCAAAAGTGTAAATAATATTGTAAATTCAACCGAAATCGGTCATGTTAGTGTGCAAAATACCCCCATGATCATCTGAGGAAGATTCCCCGATCACCAAGAATAGAATAGAATAGAATAGAATAGAATAGAATAGAATAGAATAGAATATTTTTTATTCAATATACATTACATGTGTAATTCTTATTGAAAGTCATTTTTTACTTTACCACTGGTTCGAAAAAAACCCTCTATCCTGGGAAGAACCAGCAAGAAACCCAGCGGGACTTTTTTTTTTTAAATAAATTTTACAATATAAATGATTACGAACTATTTACAAAATTTATTTTAGAAACTGCTTGGAAGCGATCACCTCATTCCCAGGGGTTATTATCAACCATGTATTCATTTATACTATAATAACCCTTTTTATACAGTTTCAGCTTAATAAAACATTTAAACTTGGTAATAGAGAGAACCTGTACACTTTCCGGGACCTTGTTGTAATAGCGTATACATTGCCCCAAGAATGAATTACTGACTCTGTGGAGTCGAGAAACTGGTATCACTAGCTTGTGTTTGTTCCTAGTGTTTACAGAATGTATATCACTTCTTTTACTAAAACTATCTTTGTTTTTGTGAACATACATTAAATTTTCGTAAATATACTGAGAGGCCAAAGTTAATATATTAATTTCTTTAAATTTATCTCTAAGAGACTCTCTCGGTTTTAGATTGTAAATAGCTCTAATGGCCCTCTTCTGTAAAACAAAAATAGTTTCTGAATCAGCCGCATTTCCCCATAGCAAAATCCCATAAGACATTATGCTATGAAAATAACTAAAATAAACTAATCTAGCTGTCTCGACACTAGTGAGACCTCTAATCTTTTTTACAGCATAGGCTGCAGAACTTAGTCTGCATGCTAATTTGGATATATGGGGGCCCCACTGGAGCTTTGCGTCAAGAGTGATGCCAAGAAAAACAGTGGATACAACAGGGCTCAATTCCTCCCCATTTAAAAACACATTGGTATTCAGATTTTGAACATTCGTTATTGTAAATTTAACACAATTAGTTTTATTTCCGTTCAAATGCAGATTATTAACGTTAAACCAATGCACTAATTTTGATATAGCATTATTCACTTCGTCACATTTAAATGATTGACGTTTAAGTTTAAAAATCAAGGAAGTATCATCAGCAAATAATACTATATCATGACTATCCCCTACAAGGTGAGGTAAGTCATTAATATACACCAGAAACAGGAATGGGCCGAGAATCGAGCCCTGAGGTACACCCATTAGTACAGGTGACCCGGAAGAACTTTTACCATTGATAATAACCTTCTGTTTTCTATTACTTAAATATGAAATAATAAGTTTAAGCGCTGTGTTCTTGACACCATAGTACTGTAGCTTCCTGATTAATGTCTCATGGTGAACACAGTCGAAGGCCTTGGAAAGGTCACAAAATATACCCAAAGCATCCTCTGAATTCTCCCATGCACAAAAAATATGTTTAATAAGCTCAACTCCAGCGTCAGTTGTCGAGCGACCCCTTGTAAAACCGAATTGATTATTATGTAGCAATTTATTAATATTAAAGAAACTTAACATCTGATCTAAAATAATTTTTTCAAAAATTTTACTTAATGTTGGTAGTACAGAAATTGGTCTAAAATTGGCGGGGTCTAATGTAATACCAGATTTAAATATAGGTATGACTTTACTATGTTTCATTAAATCAGGAAACATACCAGATTCGACGCTTATATTAAATATAGTGGCTAGATAAGGTGCTAATGTATCTATTATAGATAAAATAACTTTAACGGAAATCCCCCATAAGTCTGCCGTTTTCTTAACATCAATAGTTTTAAAATATTTAACGATATCTTTTGGCAGTACCCTATAGAATTTAAAAGTATTTGAACAAGCCTTTACATTTTGTTTGAGCAATGATTCGGCGACAGTAGGAGAAGAATTTAATGATTTTGTTGTCAAAAAAGGAACATCAGTAAAATGTTTCTCAAAAGCCATAGCAACTTCTTTATCAGATCGGGTTAAATTATTGTTAATATTCAATAGAAAATCCGAGTTGCGCGGTTTGACCTTGCCCGTTTCACTATTTATTATTCTCCAGGTCATTTTAATTTTGTCGGATGCAGTTTTAATTTTGTTGCTTAAATGTAAAGCCTTAGCAGTGGAGCACACTTTTTTAAATATTTTAGAATATGTTTTTACATAATCTCTAAATATAACACTACTATTATATGATCTTTCATCATAAAGCTCGTATAACCTTCGCCTACTTTTATAAATTCCTACTGTCGCCCATTCATTAAATGATTTGCGACTGTTAAAAGAGAAAGTTTTAGAAGTAAATATTCTACTAAATTCACAACGTATAATTTCAAATAATGTAGCATACAAATAATTAGCACTATTTTTAAACGAAAGTGATGGAAGTCTTTTTATTATATTACTTCTAAACCTCTCCAAGCGATGTTCATTTATTGGAACAAACACAACTTTCTTATTTTTCTGTTTTTTGTGTATGTAAGGTAGTGATACTAACTGTCCACAGTGATCTGAACTCAAATTTTGAATAATTGATTTATGCAAGGGCTTAACATCTGTAAAAATGTTATCTATACAGGTCGCACTAGGCCCAGCAATACGTGTTGGTTCTAAGAATAAATTTACAAGATTATACGATTTAAACAATGAGCTAAACTTAATACTAATGGAAGAAGTTTCAAGGAGATTGATATTAAAGTCTCCACACATTACAACAGACTTGTTCTGTTTACTAAGTTTGAGTAAAACTTCTTCCACAATCCTTTCAAAATGGTCATAAGTAGCACATGGGGGTCTGTAAACACTTACAACAATGAGGTGCTCGAGCTCGACACAAGCCATTTCTACAGTTCGTTCAACAGAGAGGCTCACAATATCCTTACGTTCTTTATATAATAATGATTTATCTGCTAATATTAAGGAGCCACCACGTAAACTTTTTTCTCTATTGAAGGAACTGACCACCTGGTGATTTCTGAAATTAAACATGAAATTATAATCTTTTAGCCAATGTTCAGTAATACAAAGGATGTGTATATTATTACTATTTAAAAACAATTCAACTTCCAATTCTTTGCCCAACATGCCTTGTATATTTTGATGCACCAGGTGTAAACAATTTTTATTACTTATTTGTGGGCTGTATTCAAAATTAATTAAACTCTTATTATTGCTAGAGATTGCCTCTATTGTCACATTCACTAATTTAAATTAGTTGGAACTGATTCCAAATTAAATGTCAAATGATTTTGCTCAATAAAAGCAGTCTTGGTAGCCAAAAACTTGGCTGAGTTAAAAAGTAAATAATAAGATAGCACATTTGCTATCAGTCTTAAATTATATTTGGATAGGTAATACCTATCTTTTGTCCAAAACTTTTTTATTAAATTATTTATGTCAATTACATGAAATTTATGATTATTATCATTAGAATTATATGTCAAATTTAAATTATTATTAGATATTAAATTATGCATTTGTATATTTAAATTATGTCTTAAATTATTTTCTTGTGGCAATCCCTGTATATAAGGCAGTGTGAACAAGACAATTTTGTGTACATTTAAGTTATTAAGTTGTTCAATATATCTTAATAACTGTTTGTTGTTGACACTGCCTCTTCTACCAACAAAAATTATTATTGTACTATTTGGGCAAAAATTAGTAACAATAATTTTATTTAGGATGTCACTAAAAGATGCTCCAGGCATGCAGCAATTTGTAACTTTTTGTCCCTTTAAAGAGTTATTTAAAGTTATGCCTAGATTTTTTCCCATGTCATCGCTATAAACAATTATATTATTTTTAGTAATATTTGAGTTATTTATTATTTTAATATCCTCTGCTATGGCACTGTCATAGAGTTTTTGTGGTGGTATAATATTATCAGCACACACTGACTTTGAAGAATCTGGCATTGAGCGCTGACACTCACATTGATATTTAATTAAGGAGTCAAACCGCTCCTCATTATATTTACAAGTCTTTACCAGATTATCCATAGCCAATATGTGTTCTTTTATTTCATTTTGGGCTGATTTATATTTATTGGACACAGTTTGAAGGGAGTTCATAAGTGACAATATTTCTGATTTAAGGCACTCTATTTCAGTCTCATAACATTTTTTTATGTTATCCACCTCAATTGAATACAACTTAAGTTCATATAACAATGCTTGCTTTTCTTTACATACATTAACATAATTTTTGGTATTAATCTTATTTCTTATTAATTTTTGTACTTTCCTTATGTATTTATTAACTTTTATATACTTCTTCAATTTGGTTTTACTGCAATTAATCCTTACTGTATTTCCTGAAGTGGAAGAGTCGTCACCAGTCAAGTCTATTGTTGCAGATTGCTGTAACATTCTTGAAGTATCACATTGCACAAGCTCAGAGAACAGGCTTTGAGTCTGGGAGGCTTTAAGGTTATCTATATATGTTTTAAATTGTGTTATTTGCTCATTAGCCTCATTCAACTGTAACTTCAATGCAGCAATTAACCTGAGAGCTTCCTCATATTCCTTGCTGCATTGATCAAACTCATTAACCGTTCCCTGTAGCTGATCTCTTTCTTTTATAACACTTGTGTATTCTGTATGTAGCTTAACCATATCACATTTCAATTGTGTATTTTTGGCAATTATGCTAACTATTTCCCTTTCATTATCATCCCTTTCCTTAAGCAACAGTTCACACTGCTCCCTGGACGCCTTAAGTTCTTGGAGCGCAAGCTGGAGTTGGTTCTCCATCTGGCGCGTCTTGGCGTTGCGAGTATTCATTTTACTATTTATTATAAATAATAAAAGAAAACAAAGATCGAAAATAGAAGGAGCAGAGTAAGCTAATGTAAAGTTGTTGTTTTTTTTTCTATTTACAAGTCTCAAATCAAATTATCGTTAAAACAATTCGAAAAGAAACCCGCAAAGAATGTAATAACCCGAGTAATAGAATAAATCTTTAATTTATAAAAGGAATGATATGAAATAAGGATTACAATAATTTTTAAAACAATGTTCGTTACCTGTCACTTTTTGTTCCAACACCAAATTGTTGTTATAATATTTATGTACCAACTTTCTTAAACATTAAATACAAAACGGCAGTAATTATTAGCTATAACATAAAATTGAGGTGGATATGGTGAATTTACAATATTTAAATTATTAAAATTTATCGGGACCAATTACTTTTACAACTTATAACCAGGGTTGCCACAACAAAAAAAGTTCCTCGAGAGTTAGATGTCATAGTTTATGACAGTGGTAGTGAGACCAAATTTGATTAAGAATGCTTGTATACTCATACTCAAAACTTTAGACCGCACCTCATGAGTAACATGTGGCGATGGGTCTGTAGGAAATCGTTGGTGCGATTTCTGTCTGCGTTGGTGCATATTTGGCGGCAGATATGTAGGGAATCGTTGGTGCGATTCTGCCATATGTGGCGGCAGATGTGTTGTAGCATATTTGGCGGTGGATATGTGGGGAATCGTTGGTGCGATTCTGGCCTGTGTTGGTGCACAGAGCCCCTAGTGTATTGTAGCATATGTGACGGCAGATATGTGGAGAATCGTTGGTGCGATTCTGGCATATGTGACGGCGGATATGTGAAGAATCGTTGGTGCGATTCTGGTCTGTGTTGGTGCACAGATTGCAATGAAAGTTTCACGAGTTGAATATACATTGCTTATGAATTGTAAAGAATAACGAAATTGTTAAAATTACTGTGTTGGAACTTGTTGATCGGACCTTCCACAATAAATCATGTTGTGCAGGAAGCACTGTGTAAGAAGCCTTAATAACAAGGCATTGTCAATTATGACAGTTGACTATTGTATTTAGACTTAGGAGAAGTAAAGTACCATTTGGAATCGACCTAGTTTCTATTGGCAGGATAGCCGAGCTAGATTACTCTGAGCATATTTTTGTCCACAGAAACTGCAACCGAAAACGGGTGCTAGTCAGGAATGGCCGTGTCATGGATTGATGGCGCCATAGCGCAACAAGCAGCGCTGTCTAACAATTAGTTTAGCGAACTAAGAATATGTACCTGCTCGTGTGAGGACGGGCGTGCGGACGAATTAGTGTTTGTTACAGGAATGCATAAAAATACACGCCCGGGGACGGTCGTACGTCAGGACGGCCGTGTCGGAGCGTCTATAAAATACCCGGTTGGATCGAGGTAGAATGGAGGGTATATCGAGAAACCCCCTCTTGTGTCTGTAGTATAAAGTTCACTGGAGGTGCCGTGCGCGAAAGATTCCGCTTCAGTCATTCAACGAGTGTGGTCACTCTACTAGTGCTAAGATATTGTCGTGGTTCTATTCGTCGTTGTAATTCTTCTAGTGCAGTCAAGGAGGATTGGTGTTGCTGAGATGCTGTCCTGTTACATTGAAATAAGTAGTGTTGCTGTTGGTTTACATATTTTGGTGTTATCATGTAATTACGTACCTCACGTTACACTGGTGTGTGATTGTGGCAGAGACGAGTTACGGTGTGGTCGAACTGTAATTTCACTATACTGAATGTATAGTGCGTTACGTTGTCTTGTTACTGATAATGATTAAACTGCGTAAGCAAGAGAGCAAGTTGAACATCCGCTCTCACACTTTTATTATTTTTAACAGTTAACGCTATCCTGATGTATTTCCGAGATCAAAATTGGAATTCTCAGACATCAGAAGTAGGATCTCCTGTTGTCATTTTCCGATATATATATATATAGATTCATCAATCTTCTTTAATGCTTTCAACTTGGAATAAATTTTATTCTAGACTGCTTCATGTTATACAACTGAGAATTAAAAATGATAATGTTGACATTAACCTAAGCATGATCAGCAAATTGTCTGTAGGTAAAAACATTTTTTTCAGGGCAAAGGACTAAGATATTAAGATTGGCAATTTTAATTTTATTGTTTTTAGAAGATATTTAAGATTACGCGAAGTCAAATTCACGCATAGTTGAATTTAATTTTACTACAACAAATCAAATTCCAAACTGAAAACAAAGATATCTAAAGATAATAATTAATTTACATTCTAAGTGCTATAATTATTCAAACACCTAATAAGGTAATATTTTCGTCATATAAAAACTTCCTCCGAAACCCATTATACGGTGTTAATGGGAGACGTCAATGCAAAACTAGGCATAAGAGAGAACGGTGAGCTGAAAGTAGGGAAATTTGGAATAGCGCAACGGAACCCAAGGGGCCAGCAGCTGGCCGACTTCATGGAGCAAGAGGGACTCTTTATGATGAACTCTTTCTTCCAGAAGCAGCCCCACAAGAAGTGGACCTTGGCGAGCCCCGACGGTTCGACAAAAATGAGATTTACTTCATTATGACGACCAGACGACAACTGTTCAGTGATGTCTCCGTGATTGCGAGGGTGACAACTGGTAGCGATCACCGAATGGTTAGAGGCACACTAAACCTAAACGTTAAGTTGGAGAGGTCACGTCTAATGAAGTGAACGCTCCGTCCCCCTCGTGCTCTAATCCAAAGTCCCGAAAACTTTCAGCTCGAGCTACGAAACCGCTTTCAGTGCCTAGAAGATTGCTATGCAGTGGACGATAAGAATGACAAGCTCGTGGAAACTATCCAAGCGGTCGGAGCTAACTTTTGCAAGACCCGCCGCAGAAGAACACAAAAACTCTCCGATCACACCCTTACTCCCATAGGTGTTTGACGGGAGATGAAGCTACATTCTTCAACAGATTTGACAGCATACAGGCAACAGAACAGACAGATCTCCAATGCATCTGCATGCGGCGAGACTTACGCAACTTCAATACAGCTTGTATTGAAGAATCGATCGAGCGGAACCAAGGCTCTAAAGTCTTTGCCAGAGATCTGTCTGCCATAAAGAGCTAACTTTCAAGGCTGAAGACCAAGGGTGGCAGCATCATTTCCGGGACACCTGAGATTTTGAGTGAGATTGAGAGGTTCTATGGGCAACTGTACACGTCATCGTTGGAGCCACACGCAAACGTGAGTAACGATCCAAGAGCGAGTCTTACCCGACACTATTCCAAAGATATCCCGGACGTCAGTTTGAGCGAGATTAGAATGACTGTCCAGCACCTTAAAAACGGCAAGTCCCCGGGCAAAGATGGAATTACAGCGGAGCTTTTGAAAGCGGGTGGAAAACCGGTACTTGAAATCCTTCAGAAGCTCTTTAATTCCGTCCTCAATGGTGCCATTACACCGGAGGCGTGGAGCAGAAGTGCGGTGGTCTTGTTTTTCAAGAAAGGCGACAACGCTCTCTTGAAGAACTACCGACTGATTTCCCTTTTGAGTCGCGTCTACGTGCTGTTTTTAAGAGTCATTACGAATCGTCTCGTACTCAGACTTAACGACTTCCAGCCTCCCGAACAGGCCGGTTTCCGAAAAGGCTTTATTACCATGGACCACATACACACCTTTCGGCAAATTGTATAGAAGACAGAGGAGTATTATCTGTGACTTGGCCTTGCGTATGTGGACTATGAGAAAGCCTTTGATTCTATTAAAATTTGGGCGGTGCCGCAGTCCCTTCACCGGTGTCAAGTTGACTGTCGGTATATCGAAGTGCTGAAGTGTTTGTGCAGTAGAGCCTCGATGGCTATCCGAGTACAGAATCAGAGTACCAAACCTATCCAACTGCAAACGGAATTAAAATGGTTGAAAAACTGCGGTAGCGTTGCCTTTTTTATCATCATCATCATTACGCCCTTCACAAGTCCACTGCTAAACATAGGCCTCCGCCAAGGAATGCCACAAAGCAAGGTCCTGAGCCACCTGCATCCATCGACTTCCTGTATGTTTTACCAGGTCGTCACTCCATCTAGTGGGGGGTCACCCAACAGTTCGCCTACCAATAGGAGGCTGCCACTCGAGAAACTTTTTTCCCATCGGTTGTCGGTTCTTCGAGCTATATGGCCGGCTCATTGCCACATCAGCTTACTATTTCGTTGGGCTAAGCCGTTCACTCTGATTCTACTGCGAATATCCACTTTTCAAAGTTTATCACGCAGAGAACCCCGAGCATAGCTCTCTCCATAGCTCGCTGAGCGACCTTAAGCTTCCTCATACTGCCAGCAGTGAAAGACCAGATCCGTAAATCATCACTGGCAATAGGCACTGGTTGTACAATCTTATTTACAAGTTTTGATGTGACCTGACGAGAAGATGTGTCGCAATTTCCCGAACGCTGCCAGTGATTGCCTATGGATCTGAGACGTGGTCCTTTACTGCTGGCCGTATTAGGAAGCTCAAGGTCGCTCAGCGAGCTATGGAGAGGGCTATGCTCAAAGTTTATTTGCGTGATAGACTTAAAAGTGATGATATCCGTAGTTGAATCAATGTGACCGATATAGCCGGCATCAAACTACATCAGTCTGCGCTGGCCTGAGCATAGACCCAGGCTGGTCTAGGCTAACATGTTATTGGAGCAAATCCGCCATTATTTTTGAACTATTGAATAAAATTACTTATTTCCATGCAATATGTCTCAGAGCTACAAGCGAGGGTAAAATGGCAGAAGGTACAGAAACACTTGCAAAAGAACACCCTTGTCTTTATTAAAGATGAAAACCAGCCTCCATTTAAGTGGAGTTTGAGGCGCATCGTTGATGTTTTGAAGGAAAATTTGATTTCCCTAGGGTTGCCAGCATTCAAACAGCGAAGAGCATCTTTAGCCGAGCGTGCCCTAGAATTTGTTCGCTCAAACTACGCGACGTCTGACTGGGTCGGTTAAACAGCTACATCGATTGGAAGCACCGACTACTACAGCGGAAGGAAGTTAGCCCATTATATAAATATAATAAAATTAATAATTTCAATTAATGTAAACTATGTCACTTAGATAATCAAAGCCTAAATTTATCACGACTTAATAGACCACTGACTATTTTGTATCACATGAGCAATAGCCAATTGCGTACCTAGCAAGTTACCTGTTGTAATTTGAAATTAGTTATAATTGTTAAATTTTGTATTATTATACGCACAGATCGTGTGCCGAATATACAATATATACGATGTATACAATGAAATTTTATAAAAGTAATCCAAATCCCTATAATTTAGGTACGTTCAATTTAAAATTTAAAGACACGTTCCTCCATCTCAATCGGACTCTCAACTCAAACTACTGCATGCATTTGCTTCGGCTTGTTTCTACAATCACTGAATGCTGATTAGCAATCAGTCACAATCGCTCCGTCGAGACGGGTGCTTTGTACGCTCTTGAGCTCTCTTGAGAATTTAATTTAATTTTGCCTTAGACATTATTAATTAAACAAAGTTTTAATTTTATCTTAAATTTTATGTGTGTCAAAGTTTAAAATTTTTCAATATAATATTGTCACAGAATACCAGCGTAAAATAGCAGATTAATGCTGTTGTGTTTCGTACGGTGAGTGTAGAGAACGGGAGACACTTTTTACAGGAAACGAAGCATTCCATCTTAGCCCTAACAGCTGACAAGACATCTGCATTGTGATTCGCAAACGAGGATAGATGTAGATGTCTATGGGTCACAGCAACCACTTACTGTCAGGTGGACTGTGTGCTAATGTGTCACACTTCCTATAAAAAATTGAAATTTTCTATAAGATACCTTAATTAATATTCCTGTTATTAAGATATTTTGAAAAGAAACACAACTTGTTATTATATTTTAATATTTATTTATATTATTTCATCTTTGTACATTGATTACAATCTAGTACCAACTGTCGACTAGGGAAAATTTTAGAAAGATCTCATGGTAGCATCTCGTTTACGCCATAAGTAAAATGCCTGGTACAACACTCTACAATTACTACACTGTGTTTCGTTTTATTAGAAATATATAGAATTGATCGTCGATTAATAATTCGTAGTAATTAAGTCGTAATAATTATAAGGAATATTTAGTAAATTATGTTATTTTCATAATAAGACTGATTATGACTATTATTTATTTTTATTTAAATTTGTGCCCGATGATCTAATAGGCCACCCGAAGGTCTTAGTGCAGTGTGTGCAGTCCTTAGAAACTTGCAATCAACTTTTAATATAGACAGCTGTAAATGCGTTGTCACCTCTGAAGACTAAGATGGAATGCCTGGAAAACTGTATAAAATAGGTTCTTATAATATAAATGAATACATGGTTGATAATAATCACTAGGAATGAGGTGGTCGCTTCCAAGCTGTAATTTTGTAAATAGTTTATACAAAGGTTCATATTGTTTTACTTGAAAAAAAGTCCCGCAGGGTTTTTTTTCGCTGGTTCTTTCCAACGCAGAGGGTATTTTCGGAACCAGTGGTAAAGTAAAAAAAGAAATACTAAAATAAGAATAACATGTAATCTTTTTAAAACAATTATTATATTCTATTCTATTCTATCCGAACTAGTGATATCTATACCTAAACTATGCAAGCCGTATACAAATTCACTGCTGAACTCAGGCCACCCCCAAATAATGCCACATAGCACGATACTGAGCCACTTGCATCGGTCGACTTCCTGCATGTCTTACCAGGTCATCACTCCATCTAATAGAGGGATGACCTACACTTAGCTTATTTAAATTCCAGACGTTTCGGGTGCTTCACAGCACCTTTGGTCATGAAGAGGACTGAGGGGTTTGATGTCCCGATGTTAAGGTTATCTCGGGATGCCTTCCGTTTTAAAATTAATTTAATTCAATGTGTAATCATGTCCTCCAGACGATGTATCAGTCGCATCAAGGGATTTACGTGCTTTCCGAGGCACGGGGGTGAAACATCGACAACTTTCTGACTCTGGAAAAGAGAATTTATTGGCAGAAAAACACAATAACTGATTTATAGTGTAGTTTTAATTCAAAGTGTAATATTTAGATAAATGAAATTATTAGCCGTGACTTTATTTGTTGAGCTCAAGGGCAGCCAGTGTTTTAAATAATGTGCATTGTTTTGTTTCAATATCGTTTTCAACATCTGCATTTGTTATTAAAATAGATTCAAAACGTTTCTTATATAAAAAATCACTGAAGCGTTCACCCAAAAAAGAGCTTCTGAATATAATTTGAAATTAACAACGCCTGGTACATTTTCATAATAGGTTCCGTTGACTTTTCGTTTGCCGCTTTAAGTTCTCGCTTAAATTGTGACGCATTATTTTTGTTTTTATGGAAACGAAGAAACTGAAACAATTCTTCTATACAAAAATTTTAAATTTTGTCTCTGCTTCAATTTGGAATAAATATACAAACCTTCTAAAATTCAGAGAGCACAAAGTTCACCTGATATACCCAGTAAAGCAAATAGCAGATGGTGTGACCTATGGACACATACACCTAGATGTCATAAAGTTCAGTGGCTCCGATGCAGTTGCATCTTAATACCATCACTCTTCTCTCCTTGCTGCTCCACACTTTATGACCAATGTTTTTTTTTTAATAAAATTAAAATACAAACTAATTTACAGCCCGCCTAGTGGTCAACAGATACCTGGAGCAGACTTTAAACAATAAAGGCTACAGTTTCGTGGTCATCTCTGTAAACAAAAAAAATAGATAAGAAGGTGTACCACCTTCTTATCTATTATATATCTATCGACCCAGTCAGACACCAAGGTAGAGAAAAAGTCCTACCACCTAGTGAAATTCTCTGTACTGTGGAGACCGTATATATTTTATACTTGTATTGCATTAAAATAGCTATATTTTTTGTTATAATATACTTATATATATATATATATATATATATATATATATATATATATATATATATATATTTAAAACAAGCATGCATCGACCACCAATTTTTAATGAAGCACGTTACTGATGCGCTGTCATTTCTCCTTCGACCATACCGTAACACCTGCTGCAATCACACACCAGTGTAACGTAAGGGACGTATTTACATTATAACACCATAGTATTCAAACCAGCAGCAACACTACTTATCTAAGTGTAACACAGGGCAACTTCTCAGCAACACCATTTTTGCCTGCACCAGAAGAGCTGAAAATTTTAGAAGTAATTATCAAATTAATTGCAAATAAGCTAAAAAAATGTTCCCTACAAAAATTTGGATTATTTTGGTATGAAAGTGATGGAAGTTTTTTCACTGTGTTACTTCTAAACTTCTTCAAGCGACGTGCATTTACTACAACGAACACAACTTCCTTAACCACTTGCTTTTTGTAAACATAAAGTAACGAAACTAACTGTCCACAGTAATCAGAACCCAATTTTTGAATTACAACATTTATGCAACGGCTTAACATTTGTAAAAAAAAAACATATAATAGTTGTAGCATGAATGAGTCGGCTGGACATGGGAAGGAAGGACCACGCTCTCACTGAATACCAGCGTAATATAACAGATAAATATTGCTGTGCTCTCTATGGTGAGTGTTGAGACCGGATACCTTTTTTACTAGATACGAGGCATTCCATCATAGTCCTCAGTGGTGACAACGCATCTGAATTTATTCATAATTGAGAAAAGATGTAACTACATCTTTTCTCAATTTACGCTGTTGTCCATAGACATCTGTCATCTGACAACAGCGTAGTCTTTCTATCAGGTGGGCTGTGTGCTCGTTTATTATAAGGTATATATTCTATAAAATATTTTTTTTCGATTTTCATACAAATAATTAATAAAATTGTCTTAAACCGACAAAGCGTAATAAAATAAATGAAATATTCAGATGAGTCCCAGACCCTAATGAATTTAAATTACTTCTACGACAGACCAAATTCAAATAAGGGTCATGTTTAATTTCGTTTCTGAATAAAGGAATGTATTGCTCACAAATAAAGACGAATAATTAATTCCTCTCGTATAAACATCTTCAAACACAGTTTTGATTTTGTTAAACAAAAGACATTTTCGCATAATATTACTTCCCGTTTAAATGTCGTCGAGAGCGACCCAATATTTAGAAATTCAAACATACATATTTCATTTGAAATCTCATCAATCGGACTCTATTGTTTTTCAAAAGACGTTTTTCTGTGTATAAGTATGTGTTAGTGAGTCGCATATTTTGAGAACAAATTATATAAATTTAATAAACAGTGGGGTCAATAACTCCAAACTATTTCGTTCGATGCTTAATTTTGTAATAAGTGTCTGATTCAGTTTGTATTATAATTATCTTAGCAATTTTTTTTACTGCAATCCTAAATGTACTATAAAAATAATTTCAAAATAATGAAATACTTGACCTCAAGTAAGAGTACAATGATCTATAGATAGCAAATAATCACCAAAAAATGAGTGTGAGCAGTTTTCCTTCATTATACAACTATCGACCTGCGCTACATGCTTCGTCATTTAAAAAACCATTAGTTTTATAAATTTTTTCGTGGAACACTCGGTTGGAACTAAGTTCCTTGCGTAGTATATTTTTTTAAATACTAGTAATGTTATTAAACTTTACTAATATACCTTTAACCACTTCTGATAAGCTTGAAATGCTTGTATTAAAAGTGATTCACGACAGTAGTCGAATGGCGGATTCGAACCCACCACCTTTCGAGTTCGCGGTCAGCGCCCTGCCATTAGGCTACTGACGCTACAACTGACGCTTATTATTGACAAACGTAGTTATTATATTATTGATTAACAAATAAAAATAAATAAATTACTAGCGTCTATTAAGATGAAGCGTCATTTGAAATAAAATAATATTTTTTTCATGGCAAGATAAGAAAAAGTGCGAGGGAGATGGATATTATCCCATCTCACTTCCTTATTTCACCGACAAGGCCGTCTACACTATGACACAAGGGGTAGTGACGAAAAAATCTTACACTTTATGTCACCTAGCTCCCATCCGCTAAACCCGTACCGTCCGATAAGGAACGTCCAAGAAAAGAAAAATGTTTTAGGTCTTCGACTAAAATGTAAATTTCTTCTGACAGTGTACTATATCTGTTCGTTAAGTTTCATTCAAACATTCCAGCCATTTCGAAGAGTAGCTCAGAGACAGACAGACAAAAAAAATTAAATCAAATTTCTTATATTTACGCGAACACTACACATTTAAATATATCAAATTTTTACCCACTCTATCGCATATATTAACTTTTTTTATATTACCGATGTTTCGAGCAATTTACAGCACCCGTGTTCACGGGGGGACTGAGGTCACGTGAGTAAAGAAACCGACTATTCTTTACTCTGTGCTGAGGTGTTCCAATTTCTAATGTCATAGTTAACCACCAGATTTTACCTCCAGATTAAAATTATTATTTTTTGTTCAGATCTACGCAGTATGAACTTATAGTACCTTGAAGTCTTGCAGTTGTATGCTGGGGTTGGGATTTCATTTTATTAATTAAAGGAAAATTAAGGATCCCAAGCAGATGGTAGCACGCAGCCATCTTCTATATTGGAATGAGGATATTATTTAACGCGAGTTTTTAGTACGTCCTATGTTAGAGAGACCACATTCACAATCAATCTTGTACACTCCTGCATCTAGCAGACGGACATTACACTTGACTGATGGTAAAAATATACTAATCTTCTTTAGCAGCTTGAAATATGTTTTAATGAATGCCTCCTTTAAGTAAGGTAAAAAAGTGTCGTCTTATCCACTGTGGTGTGTCGTTCCTAGTGTAGAGGTGTTGTGAGTAGTGGTGCTGGGATTAGTGATAACGAGGATAGTGCACGCAATTGAGAGAGGGCGGGAGGTGCTCTTCAAAGTAGGTTAAAACACATTATTTTATTATATTACGCAGATCTTAGTTACCAAATTTTTTACAGATTTAACATGTTATATAATGTTATGGCAACAGATTTTTTATTCCTTTTTTTCTAAAATTTAAAATGTTATAAATACACATGCATATGTGTAAGAGCATGTGCGTGGGCATGTGCATGCGTATGTAGATGTATTAGTGCCTGCGAGTGTGTGTGTGTGTGTGGGTGTATGTGTGTGTATGCAATATTAACCACACGTGACTATGGGAAAGACCAGATATACCTCATAACATCCAGTAGGTATACCATCTAGTATATCGTATATTACATCAGGTTTACAATACCCAGACTGGCAAATAGAAGTAATATCAATAGTTGGTGGCCAAGCGTAATACTTCTTATCATATCAAAATACTTTCCACAATACTAAAATTATAAATTCAATTAAAGGTCACTACTACTCTACTACAACAGCCGTTTTACTTTATGGGTTTGCTTAAGATTGTAATTGTTTTTTTTTAATTCATTCACTATCATGAAATAAAACATTTGGATTCCTTGATCTTATACAACGTCTTCTGATATGTTTAATTTAAATAAGATCGTAATTACAAGAGTCGTTATTTTTTGTTTATGTTTTTACGAATCACACTTATCACTTAGTTGCAGGGTTTGTGTATAATTAAATGTGTTGTAAAAATTGCTTCATGGTGTGCCATGAATTTGGTGTGCTTCATTTTACGTTTGTTTAAGGAGCAACATTTCTTTTTACGACTTTGGCTCAGAACTTTGTTTTGTAGTATTCCTTGCGGGCGGCCTGTGTTCAGCAGTGGACTTGTGAAGGACTGTAATGAATTAATGAATTAATGTAAAAGTAAATCATTTGACTCATTTCATTGATACAACTGTTATTTTTATTACGTAATTTATTATATAACTAACTTGTTTTTAAATTTTTGTTATTGATAGCTGATCATTGAAAAATCAGTCATAAATTGTAAAATACAAAGTCGCGTTTCCTGACTATTTATAAGCTTAGTTCTTTTCGTGCGTTCGCGTTTGGGGCGGTTTTTACTACCATTTTTTCCAAGAGGTTTACGTATATGACTAAGAATGTAGATTATTTTCTTTCATAGGATACTTACACGGCTTACGCTGACTAAGCTATAAGACATACATAACATAATTTACTACAGAATTGTAGGTCTTAGAAAGATCTACATAAAAGTATGTGACAGCATAATATTATATCTATGATGTAAAGATGTTACACTATGGCACCACTATTTTAGCTCTCAAATTTTATATCCTATCCAATAAATATAGATCAGCATTGTCTTCTAAACCATATAATTTAAACGAATATTAAACATAAATGAAGTCACATTATCCTCCGCGAGCGAAGCCAGAGTGCCAGTATAGAATAAAAGAAATATAACCAGATTTATATTTCTAATAATAAAACCGTACAGTGGTAGCGTAAAGCTGAACGCACATATGTCCGCGCCGTACGCGCCGTACGCGCCGAATTTTAGAATTCGTTGTATGAAATCATATGAAACGTCGCACACTACACCCGCACCGTACGCGCCGAATTTTATAAAATGCGGTAGGTATACGATATCGAAGGACGAATGCTGATGACGTCATATAACGCGGCGCGTTTGGCGCGTGTGGATACTCAGTGTTGTGTAATGTTGCCAACTTCGTGGATTTTCCACTAAAACTGGTGGTTTCGACTTTTGTTTCGAATTATATTTTTTAAGTGTTAAGTGTACACTGCGGTTAGAGAAAGAAATTGAAATTCCGATAAACGTTGTGAAACAAATTGGTACAAATAAATTATATCAATCCAAAACCGACGACGATGGTGTCGACAAAAATAATTAATTTGAAGAAAACGATTTAATTTAAAATAGCAGTTAATTAAATAATATATTCTTGATGTTGACTTGTTAATTTCCTATTGTATTTTGATTTATTGGCTATTAACATAGACATTTAATATTTGGTACACAGTATGTAGTAATAATAATAATGATAATCATCATCATCAGTACAGCCCTTCACAAGTCCACTGCTGAACATATGCCTCCTCCAAGGAATGTCACAAATGTATGAAATAATAAAGGTAACCAATTATTAATATACTTATTGTTTTCTTCCTTAATAAAAAAATGTTTAGTGAAATAAATATTTCACTAAACCATACTCTCATAATCCCTAAATAGGTATTATGAGAGTATGGTCGCTTTGTGTTGGTGGTTTTAAAAGTTTAATCTTGCGGAGAACTAGTTTAATGGCAGCACTGGCTGGTGCCTCGTGCCTGTCTGTCATTCGCGCCCGCAGAGCTAAGCGACGCGCACGTAGTTACTAATCATACTTTTTCTTCTAATTTTGTTTTCTTCTTCCTCTGCCAATAAACAGGCTATTACAATATTTTTTTCCATAGTGATTCCGAGCGATAAATGTTTTCAATCTAATCTATCTAATGTACCGTTTCACACCAGTGGTTGGAAAAAACTGCAAGAGTTGTTGGCAATCCAAAATATTTGCGTACGGCGCGGGCGGTGCGTGCGTGCTAATGTGCGAGGCCATCAGGAAAATTCGGCGCGTACGGCGCGTACGGCGCGTACGGCGCGGACATATGTGCGTTCAGCTTAAGAGTATCCACTACCCCGTATAAGCTCGTAGGTATTGTAAGAGTTGACAGAGGGAAACAACTAAAATATTATCTAAATTGTTAGTTACATTAAAACTTGATCTCCTATTTCTCCATGTTAAGATGTTAATTTATTTTTTTAGATTGGTTGATTCCGTTTCGAAAAATCGGTAATCATAGATAAATAAGTGATTTTTAAATTTTGTATTAATTTAAACATCTGACATCTTACCTTATTAACATTTTATCCTGATAAAAGGTATTTTTTTTGTTAACCAAAATTTTAATTATCAATTGAGCAGCGACAGAAATTTACGTAAAAATTAATATAAGCTAAATACTGAAATTTCACTCACTTGAATTCTTTGTCAATGATCTGCACTTTTGTCATTGTCAACAGTAAATACATTTATTAATATAGGTTAAACATATAATTTAGTTTATGTAACAGCACACTTTACATATAACTATCGTATAACTACATATAACATAGATACATAACATACACACTATCATATAACTCTATCCACCAAATTATCTAAACGTTTCTTTTGTCACCTTGGAGGTTTATAATACAATAAAATCAATAAAATTATCCCTATATTTAACCTTAACAAAACTATATGCAAAAAGAAAATAACTATCTGGCTCCAAGAACTAAATTATTATGACACTGAACAACTACTTACTAATTCTATCTAATTACTAATCTAATAAAAGTTAATTACTAACCCAGTCACAAACTAACAAACAAAAGCATGCACACACACACACACACACACACGCGCGCGCGCGCACACACGCACACGCACTCGCACACGCACACGCTCACGCACACGCACACGCACACGCACACGCACACGCACACACACACGCACACGCACACGCACACGCACACGCACATGCACACGCACACGCACACGCACACGCACACGCACACGCACACACACTAATACTAGTTAATATATGTAGAATCCTAAGTAAATGAAAGGAGATATTATGTAAATTATAAATATGGTACATGTACGAGTGCATAATAAAAGTATTGTAATTAGAACCATAGGGCGGAGACCTGGCGTCCTGAAATACAGGCGTAAAGCCTAGCTTAGGCACCAGTCTCCCACAGTATATTATTGAGGCTATACTATAATATTATGTACAATAATTCTGCATTGTGGTGAGAAAATAAAATAAATTATTATTATTATTATGTTAGGGAAAACATTTCTGTTTCTTAGCTCTTTGGCTAGTTTTTACTGCGCATACGGGCCGAAGCCAAGTAAATGCAGCATGGAGTGAGTATTTATGTAGGTTGTATGTTCTGGGTAACTATTTCATTTTCTTCCAATTGCATGAATTTTCTTACAATTCGACAGGTATTTAAAATTGCGGCTTTTTGGAGTATAATATATGTTAAATCTTTCAGGTCTATTAATTTGAGGCTATGGTGGAGATGGTTGGGTATAACGCCCGTGGTGGAGACTACTATGGGTACTATATAAACTTTATTTTGTCTCCAAATTCTGGTCACTTCTTCTTTAAGCTCTGCATATTTGCTTATCTTCTCGCCTATTGTTTTTTGTAAGTTATGTGTGTTGGGTATTGCAATATCTATTAGGTAGGTGGTTTTACTTACTTTATCGTGTAGTGTTATGTCTGGTCTATTATAGTGAATGGTCCTATCGGTAAGTATGGCGCGGTCGTAGTAGAGTTTGTGTGTAGGATTTTCTAAAACTGTGTGTGGCGTATATTTGTAGTAGGGTGTGTTTGTGTCTTGTATAAGTTTATGTTTGAGTGCTAGTTTTTGATGAATGATGTTTGTTACTTGGTTGTGTCTGTGAGTGTAGTCTGTCTGTGTGAGAGTTGTACATGCCCCTGTTATGTGTTGTATTGTCTCTGGTTGGGTGAAGCACTTACGGCATTTGTCGTTGGTTACTGTGGGGTCTTTAATGACATATTTCCTGTAGTTTTTAGTGTTGATGATCTGGTCTTGTATAGCGATGATAAACCCTTCAGTTTCCGGGAATAGGTTGCCAATTGTAAGCCATTTATTTGATGCTACTGAATCTACATGTGGTTGTTCCAGGTCATGTGGGTGTCGTCCGTGTAGGACTTTCTTTTTCCAGTCCTCTAACTTTTGTTTTTGTGGGTCATTAGTGTTATTGTGTTGTGTATCTGTTTGTTTATTTAGGTTAAGTGGAGTGTAGTTAAAATTATTTAGGGCTACGGCTTTATGGATGTCACTAGTGTGAGATTTATTGTGAAAGAATGTTTTGAGGCTACTAATTTATTTCTGCCAAAGGTGATGAATGTCTATTAGGCCTCTCCCTCCATTTTGTCGTTTTATTGTGAGTCTTTCTATTGCGGATTTAGGATGTTGATTATTGTGTTTTGTAAGTGTGGTGCGTGTGGTTCTTTCTATTTGCTGGATGTCAGTTTCAGACCATTTAATCACTCCAAACGAGTAGGTTAATATTGGGATCGCGTAGCTATTTAATGCTTTAATTAGATGTTTTCCAGTAGACGCCTGGTTTTATTTTGCCTCTTATTATGTGTAGTGTTTTGCATTTATCTAGTCCAAACTGCATGTTGATGTCTTTACTAAATTCTGTTATAGTGTCTATTAATTTTTTCATTTCTTTTTCTGTTTTTGAGTATAATTTAATGTCATCCATATATATGAGGTGTGAGATAGTGATATCTTCTGTTGTGTTGTGTTTGAGTCTATATCCGGCTTGGCACTGATGCAGTAGGTGAGATAGAGGGTTCAGTGCGAGGCAGAACCATAGAGGACTCAGGGAGTCACCTTGATAAATACCTTTCCTAATAAATATCTGCCGAGTTCTTACGATATTGTCGTGGTAATTCAATTGGAGTGTAGTTTTCGAGCGGGACGTGATATGATGTAAGAAGTCTATTATTTTTGGGTTTATTTTGTATATTCGTAATACTTGAATTAACCAAGAGTGTGGAATACTATCAAAAGCTTTTTTGTAATCTATGTAGGTACAATGAAGGTTTCTATTTTTTGTGGCAGCATGTTTGTGGACTATTGAATCTATAATTAATTGTTCCTTGCACCCCATGTGGCCTCGTCTGCACCGTTTTTGTTCTTCCGCTATTATGTTGTGGTGTTCTATGTGTTTATTGATTTTAGCTGTGATTGCTGAGGTTAGGATCTTGTATATTGTCGGTAGGCAAGTAATTGGTCTGTATTGGGACGGTTGTGGAGAGTATTGAGACTTCGGTAACATGTAAGTTATTCCTGTTGCAATAAATTCAGGTACATTTTGTTGTCCTAAAATTATGTCTGTTAAGTTTTTAGCGATAATTTTGTGTAATGAGTCTAGTTTTTTGTACCAGTAATTATGAACTTTATCAATGCCAGGGGATTTCCAGTTGTGTAGTTTTGCTGTAATACTATTTATATCAGATTCAGATATCTCTATGAATTCCATTTCTTCTAGTGCCGGTTGGATAGCAGATGAAGAATCTAAGTGGAGCACTTAGATTCTTCATCTGCTATCCAACCGGCTTTATCATTATGCTGCACTTGTTCTTTCCATACACTTGACCAGAATGTTTCCAATTGTTCTGATGTTGGTAGTTCGGTGTTGGTGTCGGTTGTTACGTCTATTTGTGGTTTCTGTAAATTTCTGTAAAAGTGCTTTTCGTTAGTAGCAAACATGGCGTTATCATTTTTGCGTTCTTGTGCCTTCTTGTATCTTCTCAGCCTATGGACTTTTAGCGCGAGCTTCTGTTTTAAAGTATCTAAGAATTCTTCGGGTTTTCTATTGTCGTTTTTATGTCTCGTGTGGGTGGCCATGTTCTTAAATATTGCCTCGACTCTTTTGACTACTTTGTTAGATCTGTTATTGTTGATATATTGTGTTAGTCTACCGCAATCAGCTCGCAATTTTTCTATATCTCTTTCGAGTCTCTGTTGCCAAGCTGGTTTGCTTATGACTTTTGGTCTTGTGCTACCTGTGTATTCTGTTATTTTATAATTAAGTTCTTCAGAAATGACTAACGCTGTGCAATATACCAATGTGTGTACATCTAAAAGTTGTGTGTCTTCGGATATATATTGGTTTAGTATGATACGATTAAATAAATGTACTAGGTAAGAGAGTTTTGGGGTGTATTTAAGCTTAGGTAGTTTTGGGCGAGTTGCTGGATCCATACCAGAATATTGAATTAGAGCGGTTTTCAGTTAGTCGTGTATTTCTTGGATGTACGTTTCTGATAACTGATTTTGATCGAGATTTTCTAAAGTCTCAATATCATTTTCTTGCATTAGAGTTATGCTCTCGGTTTGTGTGGATATGTTCGATCTATGTATATTTTGTGAGTATGCTTGTGATTGATTGTAAGATTGAGATTGTGTGTTATGTTGCATTTGAGAGAGTGATTGTGTTGATATTTGTAGAGCATTTTCATTTGGTGTATGCGTTTCTGGAATAGGATTTTGGTTTAAATCTTGCAACTGTGCACGTACTTCTTCTTTTAGTTGATCTATTACTTCTTGAGGTAAAAGTTTATTTCTTACTATTGTTCTTCTTTGATCGGAAATACGTTGTTCTGTAACACTAATTTCTGGGTATTGTCTTGTAAAACGTTCATGCAATTGCTGTCTGTATGTGGCCATGTCGGTCTCTAATTTGGTGATGTGGAAGTAGGTTCGCATGATAAATATGTTTACTTCCTTACTCCATCTCATGCGAACTCTTGCTTTTCCAGCCTTGGTGGACGCGGGTAAGAAGGTAGATACCCCCCGCGCAGCATTCTAGGTCGAAGTGGGTGGAACTGTATTTAAACTAATAATGGAGGATGATGAAAGTGTTGGTGACGATGGTATGGATGGCCTTGAGGGTGTGTATGATACTGTGCTTGGACTATACTGTTCTACAGGGGTGTCCGTCCTGTCCGTCAGTCTGTCACCATCGTCAATGATTTCGGCTGTAGCATCTTTGTCGGTGGGAGCCCGCCTGTTCAACTCCTCACCGCTGACGGTTCGCATGCTGAGACACCCAGCGTCAGCTCCAGGTGCGCCCCGGCGATCGCCCCCGGGCAGCGGCCCTATACGTTTACTTTTAGAACGCGTCTCCATTTTTTTTTAATGGGTTTCCAGAGCCACGTTAGCCACGCCAGTAATTTCTCATTCGTGTGTCCGCCCCCCACGTAATTAGATGGTCAATCAGGACGTGTGGTTGTTTAGGGGGCTTATTATTGCAATGAAGTGTGTAGAGGGCTACTAGCTCTCCATCTTGGTGCTCAGAGGTGACAACGCAAGCAACGTGTCAGAAAATTCTTTAGTCGCTTCAATTTAAAAAAAAAAGTTATTTCCTATGGTATAACACTGAGATCCGTATCAACTGTGAGTAGATCATACGAATTATTTTCCGTGTGGGACTCAAACCTGCGGCTCGCACCGTTACATTCAGATGCTTACTGCACTTAAAAGTCGATAAACAAAAGGAAAAAATCGGTTGTCTCTAAAGTCGGTTTACTGACGATAGTTGAACGTGACAACGTCATAAGAAAATGTTGCTATAAACAATTGACACCACATTCACTTTTCACTACACTTCATACTTGACGAAAACATGTAAATGTATTGTATTGTATAGCAGCTGGACAGGACTTGAGTGAGCGATGCGTCCGCAAGGACATGCGGACGCATCGCTCACTCAAGTATGAGACAGACAGATGTCGAACGCTGCCGAACGCTGAGGCCGATTGTGCCTCTTTGTCGCTCGTTCCGCGCTCTCGCTTGCACTTCAAGCCTTAAATGGAACGCCTCAGAGCGAAGTAACGCCGCATGAGTAATCTTTTTTCGTGCGTGTAGCCAGCTTCATCGAATTGTAAGACGTTGTCACGTCAAAAACTATTGAACACACCACTTAATTTCATCCACATCATCTTTATGGTTGGCAGCCTACCACTGTGCGTTTTTTTCCAGAATATTCTTCCCGCACGACCACATTGTGGAATTTACTGTCATCAGTTTTTCCGAACCGATACTACACACATGGCACTGGCAACACACATGCAGGTTCTCAAATATTGCGGATGTTCACAGTACAGTCACTTATCCAGTATAGTTGCCATGCTTAGCAGGCGGGTCGTCAACTGCAGTTTTTTATTTTGTATTTGTTATTAGGGAGACGCTGTTGCCCATCTCCTTATTTTTTTGCCATTATCACGACATCCACGCGAGGATATGAGGTAGTGGAAATTCTTACACGGCTATTCGATCTTGTGATTGATCGATCAATTTTTGGTTAGCCTTAGTTTTTTTCTTTTGCATGTTAGTTTGCTCCCTCTTCTATATATAAAGAAATATTTTTTGTCAAATTAAGCAAAGTACGATTTGCAGCCACGTGATAACGTCTCGCTATTTATCCCCTAGACCGCAACATTTAGCTCCAATTAAGAAAATTAATGTTACTATTTTTCACTCTTGACCAACGAAACGAAACGATGCTTTAGGAATTCAGTTATTAGGTTGTAAAACGAGGAATATTGTTTCTCGCCTTGCTTCTAACCGAATAATAGCTATAATTTTACGCACTATTTTCATCTACGCAGTATGTAAACAAAAATATGCAGATCTACTCATGTAAACGTGATTTTGGCAAATAGCTCAATTTAGTTCAATTTTTTTTTGCTTTTATCTCGTAAACTATGTGTGGTTTGAAAAATTCATGAATTAAAAATTAAATAACCATTATTTTTATGGAAAATGGACCTTGTCAACTTACCCTTTAGTGTTAAAGTAAAAAATTGTAGAAACGAGATAGAAGACAAAGTGATCTTAGTTAAGAAATTGCAAACCTCTTATAGTTTATGAGCACGTGTAGTTGCGGATAAGAATACCCATTACCCCATACCTTCCCGTGGGTGTCGTAAGAGGCGACCGGGGAAAACTGAGACAGGAGATGCGCAGTAGCATCTTTCTGATAGAAGCAAAATAACAATAAAAAAATTGCGTTTACCGACCGCTGCCGACCAATCGTTGCAGCTATAGACAACAATAATGACAACAATAGAGCAAGAATAGAGCAGAAACAGATCAAACAGATCTGTTGCTGCTATTGAATTGAAGGTTAAACATTTTTGAAAAGTATCAGTATTAAATTTTTTGTTATATACTAATTTACTTATCCATGTTTTATTAATAATAATGAACATATTTTTTTGTTTTGAATTAATGAGAAATTATCTGTATGGTAAAATTACTTGAAACAAACCTTTATTTTCTTTTTTTTAATAATTTTTTATAATGCAATACAAAACCCGTTGAAAATATTTTTCTTTTTATAGGATAAGGTTGACAAACGAGCACAGTCCACCTGATGGTAAGTGGTTGCTGTGGCCCATAGACATCTACATTTATCTTCGATTAAGAATCAAAATGCAGATGCGTTGTCACCCTTGAGGACTAAGATAGAATACCTCGTTTCCAGTAAAAAGGTCTCCGGTTCTCTACACTCACCAAACGAAACACAGCAGCGTTAAGCTGCTAATTTACGCTGGTATTCTGTGAGAGCGTGGTCCTCCCCGGTCGAGCCGACCCATTCGTGTTACAACTATAAAACTAATATAGCTGCAGCATAGCTCTTCCACTGTAAAGATATGACAGATATGAATTACTGCCTTGACAAAGTCAAAAATATTTTGCGTGAATATGATATCAATCAGTCAAGTCGTAGAGTAAACGAATCTCGCCTCTAACAACATCCACTGGAAGATATGCGGTAGTGAATATGGCGATAAATCGTATGGCGGATGTGAACCCACATACTTTTGAGTTTGCGGTTTATAAGCTACTGTCGGAAAGCACACAATTAACCTTCGATGTTTGTACTTGGTTTTATTAACAATCATGAGAGTAGTTGGATAGCGCAGTCTTTATAATCCTTATTAGGTACGTTCTATCAGGAAACCACGGCTGAACATATGCCTCCCCAAAGAATGCAAAAAAGCACACTCCTAAGACTTATCGATTTGAAATTGAGCTAAATTTACGATCGTTAAATTCACAGTCTGCCTTTTTTGCTTTTTCCTAACTGCCCCAGAAGGAGAGTAATGTTTTCGAGAGTAGGTATATAATATGTAAGTCTATTTCTTTGACACGCTCTGTAGCCTGAAAGGCTTGATCAATTTTAACCTATGGTGTGTCATTGGATTAGTCTTAGTTGTGGAAGTGACAAAGAGTATATAATGTTTTATTCAGTAAAAAAATTTGCGCAGTTAAAACAAGTTGTCAAATAAAAAAACTTTGATATAAATTATAAAGGATTACTCAAAAACTACTAGTCAGACTTTGATCAAATTTATATGGGACCACGTGAAGCATCAGCTTTCAAAAAAGGTTTACCTAGAAAAAAGTTATGCGGTAAAAGATATAAAGGTAAGATATTATAACACACATAAAAGTACAATTGAATTAAGTACCTCCTCCTTTTTGAAGTCGGTTAATGATAGAGCGCTAAATTTGAAACACGCAAGTAATATATTTTAAAAGTCAGGAATACAATTTATTTTTTTATCACAATTAAATGAAACGTTCATGAGGCGTGCAAGTTTGGATTTCCCAAACTATTTTTTATTATTCCTTTCTTAACAAGAGGTAAAGTTCCATAACATTAATGGGGTTATGTTAATCATAAATCACACCGCTGTCTTGCGCAGCGCCTTTTGGTAATTTATGTTGCCCTTTATTCATAAAATCATTAAACTGTATGTATTGTAAATTATATTATTATTCATAAGTTGCTTGCTACGCAGAACTTTAATATTGTGGATTTTCTAACCAATTTTGGATACAAAAACAGTTTCCAACTAATAACTTGTGTGCAGAATGAGAAAAAGATTCGTCACACTTTAAATGTCATTTTTTTTAATTAAAAAAGTAGCCATTATCCATTATAGCCTATAAAAGTCCACTTCGTAGGCTTCCCCCAAAAATTGCCTCATAGAGGGGATATTTACCATAGGGCTAACAAAGATTAACTTTGAACTATGGCAAGTACCCCTCCTACAAGACAATTTATTGAGAGGACCATGTTCAGAAGTAGAGTTTTGTTAAGCTGAAATGAATGAAAATAAATGAATAATTAATTTTAAAACAAGGTATTTAATATAATGATTCATTCATTCATTCATTACAGCCCTTCACAAGTCCACTGCTGAACATAGGCCTCTCTCTCCCAAGGAATGCCACAAAGCACGGTCCTGAGCCACCTGCATCCATCGACTTCCTGCATATCTTACCAGGTCGTCACTCCATCTAGTGGGGAGACGCCCAACACTTCGCCTGCCGGTACGAGGCTGCCACTCGAGATCCTTTCTTCCCCATCGGTTGTCGGTTCTTCGAGCTATATGGCCGGCCCATTGCCTCTTCAGCTTACTATCCGTTGAGCTATGTCGGTCACTCTGGTTCTGCTGCGGATATCCTCATTTCTGAGTTTATCACGCAGTGAAACTCCGAGCATAGCCCTCTCCATAGCTCGCTAAGCGACCTTGAGCTTCCTCATCCGGCCAGCTGTGAAGGACCACGTCTCAGTTCCGTATGTCATCACTGGCAACACGCACTGGTTGTACAGTCTCGTTTTCAAGTTTTGAGGTAAACCTAATGAGAAGATGTGCCGTAATTTCCCAACCGGTGCCCAACCTAGATGAATCCGTCGATTGACCTCTCGGTCGAAGTTGGACTTACCTAGTCGGACTATTTGTCCCAGGTAAACATACTCGTCAACAACTTCGAGCTTAGTGATCCCAACAACTACCGGCATAGGTGTGACATGGACATTAAACATGATCTTTGTTTTGTCCATGTTCATCCTAAGACCTATTCGTTGGGAGACACTATTGAGGTCATTGAGCATGGTGCTTAGGTCCTCCAGCGATTCTGCCATAACTACTATATCGTCGGCAAATCGAAGGTGAGTGATGTACTCGCCATTGATGTTGATACCGAATCCTTTCCAGTCCAGAAGCTTGAAAACGTCTTCCAATACAGCGGTGAAGAGTTTCGGGGATATGACGTCACCCTGTCGTACACCTCTCTGCAATTGGATAGGTTTCGTACTCTGGTTCTGTACAGGGATAGCCATCGTAACCCTACTGTACAAGCACTTCAGCACTTCGATATACTGACTGTCCACTTGGCACCGCTGAAGGGACTGCAGCACCGCCCAAATTTAGACGGAATCAAAGGCTTTCTCATAGTCCACATACGCAAGGCATAGTGGCTAATTGTACTCCTCGGACTTCCGTACAACTTGCCGAAGGGTATGTATGTTGTCTATGGTGCTAAATCCCTTTCGGAAACCGGCTTGTTCGGGAGGCTGGAAGTCGTCAAGTCTGCGCGCGAGACGATTCGTAATGACTCTCGAAAACAGCACATAGACGCGGCTCAGAAAGGAAATCGGTCTGTAGTTCTTCAAGAAAGCGTTATCGCCTTTCTTGAAGAACAAGACCACCGCACTTCTGCTCCACGCCTTCGGTGTAATGCCACCATGAAGGACGGAATTAAAGAGCTTCTGAAGGACTTCAAGTACCGGTTTTCCACCCGCTTTCAGAAGCTCCGCTGTAATTCCATCCTCACCTGGGGCCTTGCCGTTTTTAAGGTGCTGGAGAGCCATTCTAATCTCCCTCAGACTGACGTACTGGATATCATCGGAATAATGTCGGATAAGACTCTCTCTTTCATCGTTACTCACACTCGCGTGTGGCTCCAACGATGACGTGTACAGCTGCCCATAGAACGTCTCAATCTCGCTCAAAATCTCAGGTGCCCCTGAAACGAGTTGGCTCTTTCTGGCAGACAGATCTCTGGCAAAGACTTTGGAGCCTTGGTTCCGCTCGATCGCTTCTTCAATACGAGCTGTATTGAAGTTGCGTAAGTCCCGCCGCATGCATTTGGAGATCTGTCTATTCAGTTGCCTGTATGCTGTCAAATCTGTTGAAGAATGTAGCTTCATCTCCCGGCTAACAGCCATGAGATTAAGAGTGTGATCGAAAAGAAGAGTTTTTGCGTTCTTCTGCGGCGGGTCTTGCAGAACTTAGCTCCGACCGCATGGACGGTTTCCACGAGCTTGTCATTCATATCGTCCACTTCATTGCAGTCTTCTAGGCACTGAAAACGGTTTTGTAACTTGAGCTGAAAGGTTTCGGGACTTTGGAACAGAGCACGAGGGGGACGGAGCGTTGACTTCATTAGACGAGACCTCTCCAACTTAACGATTAGGTTCAGTGTGCCTCGAACCATTCGGTGATCGCTGCCGGTTTTCACCCTCGCGATCACTGAGACATAACTGAACAGTTGTCGTCTGGTCGTCATAATGAAGTCAATTTAATTTTTTTATCGAACCGTGGGGGCTCGACCAGGTCCACTTCCTGTGAAGCCGCTTCTGAAAGAAAGAGTTCATCATAAAGCGTCCCTCTTTTTCCATGAAGTCGGCCAGCTGCTGGCCCCTTGGGTTCCGTTGCCCTATTCAAAATTTTCGTACTTTCAGCTCACCATTCTCTCTTGTGCCTAGTTTTGCATTGAAGTCTCCCATTACCACCGTATATTGG
Source organism: Parnassius mnemosyne (assembly GCA_963668995.1). Lineage (NCBI taxonomy): Eukaryota > Metazoa > Arthropoda > Insecta > Lepidoptera > Papilionidae > Parnassius > Parnassius mnemosyne. The sequence continues at coordinate 10,534,228 of CAVLGL010000057.1, forward strand.
GTTTTGGAGAAATGCATGGCTCTAGAGATATCCTGATACATTTCCTCCACCTCCTCATAGGGATGTGCCGAGGTTGGTGCGTAAACCTGTATGACCTTCAGGGAATACCGTTTGGTGATTCTGAGTATAAGATACGCAACCCACGTCGACACATGCCCAATCTTTACAACGTTATTAACGAGATACTTGTGGACGATAAATCCGACACCTCCTTGGGACAGATGGTTGCCCTCCCGGTAATAGAGCAAGTTGCCGGATTCGAGGATTACCGTGTCCTCCCCCTCTCTTCGGACTTTGGATAATCCTATAATATGCCAGCGTAACTTGTCTATCTCTTCTTTCAGCTCCACAATCTTCTCGGCAGTCCTCAGTGTGCGTGCGTTATATGTTGACAGGTCGAGTCGTCGTAGGTGGCAATCGAACCTCCACCGGAGATTCTTAGTACCCCCTGCCCCGCCGTTACCATGGTCATCACCGTAGCCAGGAATAGCGGGGCCGTCGGGGACTGGGGGCCGTCTCTTAGTAACTTTATCCATTTGGGGGGTATTTGCTATAGTTGCCACGCTTGGCGAGCGGGTTGGCAACCGCAGTTTTTTTTATTGTAATTTAAAAAAAACTGCCTGTTTCCCTTTGTCGCCTTTTATGACACCCACGGGAAGATATGGGGTAGTGGATATTCTTAACCGCCACTACACGGCAATATAATATAATTATACATATGCTGTTTATGAATTGCATAGTGTACATGATCGCACTTTGCTGCTGCCTAATAAGCGGTGCAAAAGACAAAAATATAGACAGTACACTTCTGTTATTTTCTAAATTATGTATGCTAGATACGTTATGTCTAGTAAGAAATAATGATACGATTGCCTGCAGACACATGCGACCCGCAATAGAAGCTCTTCAATATCGAAATATACATCACATTATTTCACTGTCGCTGCACATCATGTAGGTAAGTTATTCAACTTATTTTTAATACGCTTTTATTAGCTTCGCGTGTATCTATTTATCTATGTAACGGAATCTCTTAATGTAATTTTTACCAACTTGTAGACGGCCAATTGACTTGAAAATTTCCACTCGTATCAAGGACCGATGTCAATATAATGATTTAATAACTTTATCATAGTATCCTGATCAAAATCTTCAATGTAAAATAAAATAATTTCATTCAATTTTACCCACTTCCGAACGTCTTAATAATATGAACATTTGCGGAAGAAATAATATCCGACAACAATATAATAAATTCATGACTATGACCTAGATTAGTGTACTCACTATGTTCATCACAGATCGTGATCAATGCGTGTTGTTCAGTTTTTATAAACTCTAATATCATTTACTTTATTGTAGCATTGACTATAAGGCCTTCTATCAAAAAAAAATACATCAAATATATAATAAGGCAGCAGCATCTTTGTAATAATAGCTCATAGTAATTTAAAACTCACGTGCCAAGCTTGGCAACTGTTTCAAATATCACCCCTATGATCCAATCTATGGTGAATACCTATGTTAAACAGTGAACGTTTATTAACTGTAATAAATGAATGAATGATTATCTAGACAACATCAGTCACGATTGGACGCATTTGTCATAATCACCAAGTTTTTCATACCTGATATTTTACACATTTCACTGTCACGTGCAGCCTGCGAGAAGAGCTTATTTCTGCAATACATCATATTATACCTCTCCTACAGCACTCATGGAAAGAAAATAGGGTGTTGCGTGCTTAATAACGACGATGCTGATTTATATTTTATTATCCTCATATATCCACAAGTAATCAAAACAGGTTCTAAATTGTATTACTGTCATAGTAATGTCACTTTAGCAATACATATGTAGCTTCATCATAGGCGCCGTGAGGTGTTTTGGTATTTTTGACATAATTAAACAGTCATAATTATTTCTATTATTATTCGGACCACCATCATCGTCGTAGTCATCATTATCATCATTATCATCACTTTCATTGAATGAACATAGGCCACCCCCAACCACAAATTTTGTGAAATTCTGACTTTACTAGACCTATTTTTACACAAAGTTATTAAATTCAGATAGAATTGTTTTCTTTTACAACATAAAATATTAGGTGTTACTTCCGTAAAAACGTTTCTAAATTAACATTTTATCTCCGAAGAGTGAACGAAGTTTGTATTGTGAGAGTAGTTAAGTGCTTCAGCTAATTTAAATGTAAATTTATTTTACAGGGACCTACTTAATTGACTATCTGGAGCACTATACAATTTGTCTTTTGTTATTCAAATAATATTTAATAACATATAATATTTCTTTAAATGTGTTAAATAGAAAAACCGTGACACACCATAAGACCACCATGCAATTAAAAATTAATAGTTTTATTGCTCAATGTTAAAAAAATACATGTCGTACACAAGTGAGTTAGCTAGCTACTCACATGCCTACATGCAATGTTGTTTGTATTCCAATTTGCAAACCCATTTGCACTTCCTCCTATATTTCTTTTTCTCTTTTTTTTGTCTCTGTCTTTTTGCAATTTTGTGAACCATGGAAGGCGATGATTATTTTATGAGTGCGGTTGGGCTATATCACTTATGTTCGTAATATTACAAATCTCTAAATAGAAAAATCATTTCACGTTAGTCTCACTAGAACTCAAAAATAGCTGGACCGACTTTGATGATTTTTTTTTGTGTTTGAGTGTATCCTTGAATGATCTAAGCAATTCACAATTGCACCCAGTAGGTGGCGCTGTTGTTGAGATCCAGAAATCACCCGTGCGAAGATGGGGTGAGTCCCTAGTCTGTACAGAGAAAGGACTATTTTTTTAATTAGAATATCGGTGACAAACGAGCACACAGTTCAACTGATGGTAAGTGGATGCGAAACGTTGTCACCCTTGAGGAATAAGATGGAATGCCTCATTTCCAGTACGAGGGTCTTCGGTTCTCTACACTCACCATACTAAACACAACAGCATTAAGCCACTATTTTACTTTAGTATTCTACTAATTAGGAGTAGGTAGGTAATCTGCTTTATGTTACCTGCTTCTTTGAAAATGCTTTAAGTAGCGATACAACTTTTTTCTGCCTTGTAGTCCGTCGGAGTAGGTCTCTCTTACATGTTTATTCCATCAAAAATCAGATCTTACACTTTAGTGTTCAGGTCTGAAAGGTAAAGAGGGCTAATATAGTTATAGACTGTGAGGCATTCTATCTTAGTCCTCAGAGATGATAAGGCATCTGTTCCTTTCTCCGTTTGAAGTTGGCTACAGGTATCCATGAACACCCCACCCGAAGGGTTACCGTCTTGTCGTGGCGCGAGTGGGCTTAGTAGCCGTGGCTTGGTCACCCGCGGTGAACAAAGAGGAAGGTGAGGCCAGTTCGAGGTGGCCACTCCAAGTGGGTTTGGCGATTCCACTTGGAGTGGCCACCTCGTCTGGCCACCTCGTCTCGTGTGTCGGTGGTCTGTAGCGAGAGGGATACCCACTCCCCTACCGCCGAAGCTGAGGTGGAGTCGCGTAGGAAGAGGTGGTATGGCGATGCGCCACTCGCCCAATCCTCCGCGACTCTGATGTGGCCGTACCGTTGATGCGGTGGTGATAGGGCCGCGGGGGGAGAGGAGTGTCGGTATTGCGAGGCGCCGCTCTCCTTACCCTCCGCGATTGAAACTTGGTTGGCGGCGGAGCCAAAGACCAGATCCGCCCTGGGGTCGGGAAAGTGGGTGCTAACGAACGTTCAATTTTCCTGGCCCCATAGCCACCGCGTATCGGACTCGAGGGGCTCGTTGCCCAGGTGAAGTATGAGGCCGTAGAGAAAGGCGTATTTTGTGTTTATGAAGCATATTTACAGACACAACTGCCGAAACATGCGTTACGTTCTAAATCATATACTCAACTGACGTGATAGTATGTGGGACTACACGCAAAGATTTTAGATTTGCGCGCTCGAATGTGAAATCGAAGCAACTCGGCATTATTATCAATGCAAATAAAACTTTGCAAATTCATTTGCGAATGTTGGCCCATATTCTTGGTTCGTGTATTTATGAAAATGTGAGTGACCAGCTTAGGAGTAAAAATATAGCGTTGGGTGAGGAGTCCGTTCTATTTGAAGGAAGGAAAGAAAAAAGAGGAAAATAACCGTACAGTTACAATTTTCGTTAAGCATATCACGAGAAGAAAATGATTATATCGTCTACAAACCAATTTAATACTATTGAAAGGGTTTATGAAACAGTCGATTCGAGTTCGTTTTTACGAGTACCGGGCGTGCTTACGGACTTCGCATATCCGCAAAATATTTTCGTCCCTTCACATACAGGTTTTCTCACGATGTTTTCCTTCACTGTTGAGTACCATTACCTACGTGGTAAATCGCTGTAAGCAATATATTTGGTGCCGAAGGGGATCGAAATTGGGTTATTCGCGTACTGTAAAATTTTAAAAGTGCTCAACCCCTGAACTCACAACACTCAACACGGCTCTATTTTAAGTGTCCTAAAAAATATTATTGCTTACGGGTGCTGCTTTATGACCGCGACACGCCACTCCAACTGATTACGATGCCAATTCAATTGTGGTCTCTTTGTTATTTCTAGCACTTATTTGAATTAAACTGAAATAAATTAACACTACTACACTTTATTTATTACAAGCTTTTTCCTTCGACTTTGTCCGTGCAGATTTTATACTTTAAACCATAGGTCATCCATCAATAATCACACTTTCACAGTAAATCCCATCACCCTCTTTAGGGATGATTTCAGTGATCAAAGCTATCCTATTTCATTCCCCGGGACTTAAACTATCTCGAGGTTCAGTGCTTTAAGAATTAAGAGGTACATTGACTTACGGGGCGATGAGCGATGTTTTACCCCACCTCACCCGCAGTACGCCCAACCGCCATGCGCGTGCCAGTCCGCACAATTTTATATCGTCATTACTTTTAAAATATTTGACCAAATTACGTAGTTTAAAAGTTAAAGTGTATTTACTTTGAACATCATAAGCGATTAAAGTATTTATTTTGATAAAATCCATTTGTTACTGCAAAATGTGCATTGAAAATAAAGCATCAAATTTTATTTTATTTATGGTTCACTATTTATGGTTTGGTATGGTTTAATATTGGCTTACAAATAGAAGATAGATATTAAATACTATCGCGGACTTTTTTGTAGAACTATTTAAGAAAAACAATTTTACCATACATTATTTTTTGTATCTCTTACAGTTTTTGCACCGCACGCCGAAATAACTCGCAGATGACAGATTTTTTCCGACTTACTTGACTTGACTTTTGACCAATTTATATAATGTCTTTATTAATTATAGCCTGTGTTATTTGGTATCATAGTGGATGAGCTATATTATTCTAAAGTTTCATTAAAATACATTGAATAGTTTTTGCGAGGAAGAGTAACAAACATTCTCACAAAATTTCACGTTTATAATATTAGTAGGATTATGTATATCATATACGCTATATTTATTAATTTTTGGTTTTATTTAAGGTTATCATTAAGATTTAAATCGGTTATTTGCAAGGTTGTGTCAGATAAGGCTTACTTACTCTGAGATAGTTACTTACACTTGTGTGTGGCTCCAACGATGATGTGTACAGCTGCCCATAGAACCTTTCAATCTCACTCAAAATTTCCCTTCAGCAAATAGTGTTTGGTGATTCTGAGTATTAGTTGCGCAATCTTCGGCACACTCCCAATATTTACAACTTTGTTAACGAGAGACTTGTGGACGATAAATCCGACACGTCGATGGGACAGATGGTCGCCCTCCCGGTGATAGGAAAAGTTGCCGGATTTAAGGATTACCGTGTCCTTCCCCTCCCTTTGGACCTCAGATAATCCTATAATATTCCAGCGCAAATTTTTTTATATTCTACTAAGGCAGCGCTTAACTACAATCCCACCTGATGGTAAGTGGTGATGTAGCCTAAGATGGTGAAGCGCACTAACTTAATAAAAGACTATTCACTATTTGCCTTGAAGACACCCACACCGTAATCGGATGGAAAGACAGATGCCGGCAACTTATTTCTCTCGTTTGTTGTACGCATGATGAACGATGTTTTTAACAGTGGTAGAACCACGCGGCAGTGCAGGGCAGTGTCGCACGGATGGGCCGGCTCGAACCGGGGTGGTACCACGAACTCACAGAAAACCAGCGTGAAGTAGAGGTTTACCTCTGCGTTTCGCTTGGTGAGTGCAGGTGGCCGGAGGCCCTTTTTACTGGAAATGAGGCATTCCATCTTAGTCCTCACGGGTGACAACGCATCTGCATTTTGATTTGTAGTTTAGGTGGAACGTTGTTGCGTTGAACAAGTCTGACCAGTCTGATGAAGAATAATCTACTTGCTATAAAAATTCTGTTAGAAAATATCTAGTAACAGACTGAAACAAACTGATAATGATGATGATATATTGTATTATTTAGAATACAAAACATCGCTAATGCGACCAAATTATCTATTATATTACATTCCTAACTGTACATTCCAATACAGGCAATATGAAAACTGACAACACGTTATTAAAATAATTGTCAAAACATTATTTTCTTTAACTACCTCATTATCCAATTACATAAGTGGAAGTAGATTGTCAGTAATCACAAAAATTTAGCTATTCCAGAAACTGAACATATAGAACTAACAAGTAGCCTAACCCTTCATTCTATCAGTTCTGTTATTATCCCTCAGTGAATGTATCATGACGTTGACGTCCGAGGACTTGTACCTAAACAGGGCAAGATTTGTAATGAAATATTTAGGAGTTTGGGTGCCTCACCCAAATGAAACGTTTGCTCATAAATGTTACAGAATATTTATGATGACAGTTCAATATTTATTTTTGTTTTTCCAAATAATCTACATTGTCCTAGTTTGGGGTGATTTAGGAGCAGTGTCTCAAGCGTCATATTTGCTGTTTACTCAAGCTTGTTTATGTTTGAAAATAACAGTGTTTCAAATAAACGCGGACGTCGTCAAGGACTTATTAGAAAGAATGAATAGCGATAGTTTTAAACCGCAAAACGAAGATCATGAAAGGTAAAACAAGGGTTATTTAATGTTGTCTTAATATTTTAATTGAATTAAGAGATTAACAAATCAGGAGATGGACAGCAGTGTCTTCCTAATAACGACTTTAAAATTAAAATAAATCTAAATTTAAAATAAAGATAAATTGTTGAGTTATGGCCCACCTGCATTTCGATTGTGTAACTCTGGTAAAAATTGTGATTTAGTTTTTGAAGAAATAGTATCAATTATGGGCTGATATTTTCCCTCTCTCTCTTTTCCACACACATACACACACACACACAGACTGTCTCTTTTCTTTATTTATCTTCTTTTTAATTAAATCCTTTTTTAATGTCAGAGTGATAACCACCAGCAAACAATTCCCACTAGAATACAATATTAACCAACCGTATTGCTGATATTATGTGACTATTTTTAACAAACACTACACACAAGCGAAGTATTACGCAATGTTTTATAGGCTGAAACTATATTGGCCCTTTTAGTCTTCTAACCGAAACCGTCCGTCTGAATACGTACCATCTTACCAATTTCTGTCGCCAAGCCATGTCAAGTGGACTGTAAGTTTGTTTGTTACTACAATTTAAAAAAAAACACATTTTTCACATATTCCCAATATTTGAAATATTCTTTATATCAATATTAAAAAAACATCTGCTTCTAACAGGATACTAAAATGGCATGCTGTGCGTATCAAAAGACTTCTGCTAGCTTTTATGATAAGTTCGCAAACAACCTGTGGTTTATGGGCTTTGAAACCATTGTTCGACGATGCGGGCAGTCGGAATTTTCCATTTGACATGTGGTATTTGTAATATTATCTTTATTTTATATTATCTAGTGCTAAATTGATTTTTTAATAACTACCTTCAACGACACACTGCATGTTATTTCTTGTTTATGAATGGAATTTCAATAGGATAGTAATTATATATAATCATTGTTCATTCGTTTATTCATTCAGGAATGATTAATACATTAATATCATTAAAATTATTTACACTTTATTTAAACATGGAATATAATATATAAGTAAGGGCCTACTCTTTTTAAAAAGGCCAGCAACGCATCTACAGTTCCCCTGATGTTGCAGTTGTTCATGGGCGTCGGTAGCCACTTTACGTCAGGTGAACCGCATGCTCGTTTGCCAACTCTCCTACAATTTTTTTATAATACTGCAAATTGGAAACAGCCTACTTCATAATATAAATCAGTTTGCAGTCGTTTGGTACAACCATGAGTAATAATCTTTTAAATCACTTGATTTGAATAATTAATAATAATTAAGCGATTTAATATTTATTAAAATTTAGTCATCATTATCATTACAGCCCTTCACAAGTCTAATTACTTACTAATCAATACTTATCTATCTATATCTCTATATAAATGCAGATCGATTATTGAATAAATCGCGGATAGGTTATTTAAACAACATTATTATGTTTATGTCTAACAAAAAAAAAATTAATAACATCATATCGTCGCTGGGAATAGCAAATTCCATATGTGCATTTTTTATTCTTTTGTTTTTTTTGCACCAAACACAATCTCCGTTTCGTTCTCTATGTGTTGATAACGCTGTTTTTGTGATATTAGAACTAGAAACGATTCTAATAAATTCCATATTTACTTTGACCGTTCAGAAAAATTCGTATGTGCAGAAATGCACATAAAGGATTTGTGTTCCGTCTTCAATCGCCCGCCAACTGCGGGAGCGATGTGGTGTAAACAACATAATAAAAATAATTTTAGGAGTCAAAACAGTGAAAGTGGTAAGTAAAAAGTGATAAATTCACTATGTCCACTACCACTTTTACTGGTACGAATATACGAAGACAATGGTAGTATATCTGAAACTTTACGGATAGTGACGAGGAAATAATTAGAAAACAATAAGTCAATGATGGTATGTTTTATTTTTATAGAATAAAGGTGACAAACGAGCACACAGTCCGCCTGATGATAAGTGGTTGCTGTGGCCCATAGACATCTACATCTATCTTCGTCTGCGAATTAAAATGCAGATGCGTTGCCAGCCGTGAGGACTAAGTTATAATGCTTCTTTTCCAGTAAAATTGGTCTCCGGTTCTCTACACTCACCATACGAAACACAGCAGCACTAAGCTTCTATTTTACGCTGGTATTCTGTGAGAGCGTGTTCCTTCCCCGGCCGAGCCGACCCATTCGTGCTACAACTATACTATTAATATAGCTGCAGCATGGCTCTACCACGTAAAACTTATATAGCATTAATAATTTGTCAGTGTTTCCGTTTGTTTATTCAATTACACTTTTTTGTTGTTTCCCAAAACCTTACAAATATTACTTATGGAGCTTGTCAGTCGCAGCGACGACATTCATATTATAATCATCATCATCATCTATCCAGCAAATCACGAGTACACTGCTGAATATAGGCCCTCCAAGGAAGTGAGAACTACGGTCCTGAGCTCCCTGCATCCATCGACTTTCCACATGTCTTACCAAGTCTACACTCCATCTAGTGAGGGACTGTCCTATATATCACTTACCAGTATGAGACTGCCATCCGAGGATTTTTCTTTCACATACATTTCCTGCGATAAATTTGTTTCCATATTATGTTTGATAAAAAAATAATTTTGATCTAGTAAGCAGATGAGTGAAGGTCAATGTTAATTAGGACCCAAAGAGCATATAATCACTATTTGAATCTTGTAGAGATATATAATTTAAAAATACACACGCATTCCTTGTATTTTTGGTATATTTACTATATTTGAAATGATAAGAGTGATTACAAGCCTACTGATTTCTTGTATTTAACGAAACGTCGGGAATTAAAAAGCTAAAATGAAACGCGACAAAAAGAATTAAGATTTGTATCATTTATGATAAAAATTCTACCAAAAAATACACAGAAGGCGCGTGCATGATCTATCTATTATGATAATATGACATATAAAGTACCCAATCGAAACAAAAGGAAAGCGTTTCAGGAGAGCTTCGTTACCGACTAACAGATTTCTTATTCAGAAGATGGCGTTAAAATGTGCAACACTGCTAATTTAGCTTGTTTCTACAATAACTGTTATTTAAATATAGTAACCAATGTTAACCGTGTAGTGGCGGTGTAAGAATATCTCATATCATGCTGTGGATGTCGTAAGAGGCGACAGAGAGAAACAAATCAGAAGATGGGCGAAAGCGCCTTCCTAATAACGACTTAAATATAAACCCTTTTGCCATGCGTGGCAATTATGGCAAATATCACACCTATGAGGCAAATTATGTGGGGGTGCCAGCATTGGACTTTAGTATGCTGTAACGGAAACGATAACCAGTGATAAGTGTTCATACCTACTATAAGAAATACACGAGTGATTTATTATAATATAACATTTATTAGCTAAGATCAGCGTAAATACACTTTTAATTTTTCTCTTGGAGGTTAGCTAAATAATTATCACATCTCAAAATATTTAATATGTTATAAATACTGATTATATTTTTAAGCACGCTGAAATCTAGTTTTGTCCATAATTTACCATAAAACATCTATTATACATAGGATGCCAGTCAGACCGGAATATTCTCCGCAATACGAGTTGGGATATTTGTTCCAGTTAGTGACAATATGCATTAGCGCCTACATGTACTTCGGTGTCGACAGCGTTGCTTTATCTATGGTTATTTTCGGATGCGCCCAAATTGACATTATCAAGGACAAAATATTGAGTGTAAGCAAACCTTTCTTTTATTTGCCATATCTGCAGTCTGATCATGGTTATATTAAGGAACAATAGTTTTACAACTGAAACAACTATTGTTTTTACTATTAAAAATGTTAGCATGTCATTATATTTGTTCTTTTTTTTTCAAATTGATCCAGATCAAAGCTTTTGAAGACAAAGGACAAATTTCGAAGAAACGGGCTAAATACCTTGAAACTAATTATAATAAATTAATAGAGTGCGTAAAGCAACACCAAGGCGTGGTGACGTAAGTAGACACATAACTCAACAAGTATTAGAGACGCTAAAAAGTGAGAATGAGTATAGGTAACAGGTAATAAATTTTATTATTACGATTTTGTCATAGTTACCTTTTAGTGTAATATGCTTTAAACGTCTTTTTTCTAAGATTTCTTTCTTAAGGAACTCTTCATCCTGAGCAACTGAAATTCCTATACTGCAACAAATACTAAGCCATTCGAATTTATATATTAATAAGCATTTCGAATTGTAGTTATCGTAACGGTGGACTTGTGAACCAAGACTATAATTTTGTGAAGCATAACAATCTAGCAGTTTCAATTATTACTAATCTATGACTTCCACAGAAAAGAGAGCCCATAATCTCACCGGCGCAATGACTGACCTTGAATTTCTTAGAGACATGTTCTTTTCTTAGTCAAATTTATGGATACTAATGGTGCGTCATATTTGTTACAAATCGAACCAAAAAAAAACTATCAGGTTGCAACAGTTTCAAAGAGCCTCGGGAAATGTTCAGTATAGTGTTTTTACATCAATAAGTATGTAGGGTTTCATAATGATTTCTTATATTTACACGAACACTACACATTGAATAAAACTATTTTTACGGATTTTATCGCGTTTAATTAACTTATTTTATATTCCCACTACTACATACTTGTGGGGTATCCGCGCATCGGAAACCCCACAAGTATGTAGGGTATCCGATGCGCGGATACGCTTATTACAAGTGGTATATGTCAATATCTTCGTTTCTTCAGCGAACAAACATACCGTGACACGATGATGTGTTGAAAGAGTTTTTTAAACTTTTTAACATTTCTTCCGACATTGCTATGGTAAGTCGTTCTGAGTGTAGATAATCTTTGGTGGCTTTTCCTCTACGTTTGAATTCGGTGCACCAACGTGTAACTGTAGATTACGACTGAATATTTACCACTCAATTATCTCATAAATCTTGATGGACTTTCTACACTCTTTTGCTTAATAACAGGACAAAATTCAAGTTTACTACTTTCGCCGACAATCTACACCAAACCCTAAAAAATTACATTTTGAATACATAACTTTTTTAACGATTGTCGTGTGTCCTACAGAAAAAACTATATTTTTGGTTTAGTTCAGAAATGTTCATATGTGGTGGAGCATATTTCGGCAAACAACGAACCATAGAATACCGACGCAAAATAGCGACATAATTATGTTGTGTTTGTAGTGAGTTAACAGAACCGGAGACTTTTTGTATTAGTAACTATTCTTTAAGGTTGACATCGCGTTTATATTTTTTAATTGAGGACAGATATAGACTATCAATAGACACTAATATTTTTACAATCTTGTGGACTGTGTAAAATTTTGTCATTCTTACCGTATAAAAAATAGATGTTTCTACCGCTGCACGTGATGTTGACAACACTTACCACTGGACTAAAGACTTCTTCGTTTCAGATTTACGCGCCTAGTAGAAGACGCATACCAAACTTTTCTGTTATTTCAACTGATTGGTAGTGTTGGATTGATTTGTATGTCTGGTCTGCGAATTTTAGTGGTAATTGCAATATATTTTGAACTTTAGTTGTTATGGTAAATCCTTAATATTAGTAAGGAGAGTATTGGACTTCCCGATAGATAGAGACCTAAGTCGACGGATATGGAAATATTGTATATTACAGGCTGTACACGCCCTGAGCTGCCCCAACAAAGTTAGACTGGACTAGGACCCATCAGTAGCCCAATCGACGGGCAGCAGAGGACGGGGCCCAACGGCCTATGGAGAATAACCATTCTACACAATAGATATAAGGCTAGGTAAACAAATAGTACGTACCTGGTTCTAAAGCTAAGACTGCCCCAAGGCTCGGTCAGGCGGTAGGTAGGTGTAGGTGCATGTAAGTGGTGTGTAGTAGTGTTTATATATGTGACCTCACCCAACTGAGGTGATCGGGCAGCGGCCTGGTCCGATGCTACCCCACAATGTGATTTCACTCCAGCGGACGTCACCAATTGACGACTTCTTTCTTCATTTCACTATTTTAGTCTATCAACTTTATTGTATACTATTTCAATCCATCAACTTTATTGTACATTTAACTAACTTCAAACTCAACTAAATCCCCGTTAATCGTAATCAAAAACGTAACGCACGGCATGACTAATGAACGGTGGATCAAAATTCACTTCCGTTTTCACTCAGCAACAAATTATTTCTAGAGCCGAACGCGACCTTCTCTAGGGTCACAAAGTTCCGCATTACAAACAACAAACTAAATTCCTTCGTATGATATTAAATACTACGCCCGCATTAAGACTCAAAATCAGCCTAGCTGACACGCAAACTAACTATATAGTCAACACACAAAAGGCACTTAACGCGACGTCACAAATCAACTTTAACTTCCAAAAACAATTAACCGGACCACGCCCTCGAAATGGAATGCGAGCTTCAAATTCTAGACCGTATGTCTAATCGACGTGCGCGCAAGGTTCCACGTCACACAAGCAAGTTAGATATTGCAAAATGCATTTCAACACGCAATTACTATACAATTGATGCAATTACTTTCAAACGAAATTACTTTAATCAGTCAAATTCAATACAAGCATCTTGTCACGAACGTACAACTTAGACAAACTACTCGAGGCGGTCTCCATGAAACCCCAAATTCAATAGCGAATTAAACGTGCACAAATCTCAAAATCTAGACCTTAAAATTACGTTCACTTCAATTTTATAAAAAAAAATGTGGTCATCAGAATCCCACTGCTAAACATAAAGCCTCCGGCACATGTTCCCAGAAAGTTTTATCCTAAATCGCCTTTTGTCATCGTTAATTGTTGTCATCGTTACTTGCAGGTGGACTGGCGTAGTATGCAATTTGCCTCAATAGTTACGTACTTATCCGTAATGATAAGTCAGTTGTTCGTAAGCTGCTGGTGTGGCCACGAGCTTACTGCTACTGTAAGTATAATGTATTTTAACATATATTTATTAGCTTTACATTTATGTATGTGTTGATGTGAGTATACATATATATGTATGTATGTATGAATCTAATGGAGTCTTATAATTCAGTTTTCAACCACTTCCGGACATCTCAGTAATCTGAAATTTTACAACTATACGTACTATAAAACTGTAATGACAACAATTTCTTGACTATGGTCTTATATTCTCCCTAGAATCATCACAGAATATGACTGATATGTTGTTTAAGTTTTTTTTTTCAATCGTTTATAATATCTCAATAATTATCTGCCCAATTTATTATTTAAAAAAAAATTATGAAAATCATTATATTGCATTGGTTTCCAAACGCACTTTCACATTTATAACAATGATAAAATTGAAACATATTTTAAGATTCGCAAACAATTGAATTAAAAAAAAATTATTTACAGAGCGATGAACTGAACACAGCACTATACAAATGCGCTTGGTACGATCAGGATATGAAGTTCAAGCGAGCATTAGTCTTTGTGATAATGCGCATGAGCAAGCCAATGGTACTAAGGGCCGGACATTATGTAACATTATCGCGCCAAACATTTGTGACAGTACGTACGAAAAAGTTTTGTTTTTATCTTCAGTAAATAGATAGTTCTGATTTACCACTGTACGTCTAAGAAATTAAAAAAAGATATTTTGAAGATACGTGAAGTCCGCCAACACTCATTGGGGTACGCGGCAGACACTACCTTGTTCAAAATGCCTCTCAAAATGAGATGAGGCCTGTGCGTATCGGTGGGCGATATAAAGGCTGTAACTTAACTGGTTTAAACTTTTAAATAACAAAAAACATAAAATACCATAACAGCCCGTTTTAAGCCACTGTCTAATATCTGATAATTTTCTCTCAAAGAAATTTAAAATCAACATGGATGATTTTTGGCCAAGGTCCCTTCTTCAGTAAGCAGGATAAATTGAGTGCTGTGCAAATTTTTTTTTATAGAATAAGGGTGACAAACGAGCACACAGTCCACCTGATGGTAAGTGGTGCTGTGCTGTGGCCCATAGACATCTGCATCTATCTTCATTTGCGAATTAAAATGCAGATGCGTTGTCAGCCGTGGGGACTAAGTTATAATGCCTATTTTCCAGTAAAAAAGGGTCTCCGGTTCTCTACACTCACAATACGAAACACAGCAACACTAAGCTGCTATTTTACTCTGGTATTCTGTGAGAGCGTGGTCCTTCCCCGGTCGAGCCGACCCATTCGTGTTACAACTATACTATTAATATAGCTGCATTATGGCTCTACCGCGTATAAAATGGACGTTATGGTTGAAATCAGTCAAAATATCCTATTAAAGATGTTAAAAATTTACTTGCTCAGATCCGTGTAATGAAATAAAATGATGAGTCTTACCTAGTTTGAAGAGCACTTTCGGTCCTCCTTCAATTGCGTGCACTATCGCCGTCACCACTAATCCCAGCACCACTACTCCCAATACCACTAGACTAGGAAAGACAATACCGTCGATAATATAACACGTGTTTCACCTCTACACGAGGCATCCTCAGGTGAAGTAAACTATGTGATGGCTGACCGCTAAGTCTATGATAAATTTTCAACATCTTTAATATTAATGGATTTCCGCAAAGTAACGCCTAAATCTATTAAAATGTCCTGTATCCTGACACCACCGTCCTTATCTTTATGTTAGTAACAAAGTTTTTAAAACTCTTATTTTAATAATGAAATTACATTTTGCTTCTTCCAGATTCTGCGAACATCTTATTCATATTTTGCAGTATTAAATCAGACACTTAAAGATTAAAACATTGATATCACAACGCACATAGATTACAATAGAGCAGACTACGATAAAATAGAATATGAAAGGAAAGAGTAGAGTATATTATTTTAAATTTTGATACTTCATTTGGTTGTTAAATACCGCTGTATAGAAAACCTCACAAGGAATCCAGCGATTTTTTTAAATATAATAATTAACAAAAATATATATACTATAATTATTAAACTATTATAAAACTAACAGGTCGTCTGTCTGAACAGGCATCACGCAAAGACCTGTGAACCGATTTGGATAAGACTTTCACTAACAGATAGCTGATGTTGTCAGAAGTGACTTAGGCTACTTTTATTTTAGGGTTAGTCGCACTTTTATTTTAGGGGTAGTAACAGCTGGTTGTACAATATAAATTAATTATTTTCGAAACAGCGACACTTCTTTATTCCGTAGGGTTACTAAAATTCATGTTTCTCTTAATATTATAATACAAGGTAATAATAATATTAAGGATTACATGATTTTTGGCATTTTATCAAGAAAAAAAAACAGACATTATATTGATGTACATTTTCTTGAATTTTGTTGTACAATATAAGCATTTTCACAAAACGAATTACTGAACCTGTGAATTAAAGTAACTGGCAATGCACGCTTATGTATTTTGACATATAATATAAAAATATATGAATTATAGTATTTACAGTATGTTTTTATGAACATACATTACATTTTATTGTTTCTTTATAAAGAAAATTTTTCTTCAAATATAGTATTTTTCTATGTCATTCCAGATACAACCAAATAATTTAGATGCTAGTTGCGTTTCCTCTTAGCAAAATTACATACGACATTATGGTAATCGAATGTGCCATTGTAGATAGATTGAATCAAATTACTGCGCAGATCGCCAAATTAAATCTAACGACTGTCTAAATTTAATATTAATTTGATATTCTCGTGCTTGAATCGATTGCCTTATTAGCGCTACATGCAATTACCTAATACAGAGTAATGAAGCCGTATCCTAGCTATAAAACTGATAGTAACGAAACTACGTAAGAAACAAAGCTATTTAAGGAATATTGAACCTTAAATATTTAGTTAAATACCTTACCTATACGTCTACAACACTTTCATAATTGTAAAATATTGGGTTCCGCTAATAATAATACGAGTAATACTCAACAACAGTGCGATGATGATATCAGGTGTGAATCGTGGTTTGCTTCGTTTACCTTTTTTTTCCTTATTTTATGTTAATGATCATAAGGTGATGTTTTTAAATTATTACGTTATTTTAGGACTAAAAATATTATCATACTGAAAATAAAATAACAAATAAATAAGTTAGCTTCAACAGGGACTAGCACAGGGCAGCATTATAGTTCCCGCGTGTATGCGCAAGCACAGTAGCACTATCTATTTCCTCACTCTCATATTCCGATGAGACGGAAAACTAATTATTTTTTTATTTCTCAGAAGTTCAGGTTTCCTCACGATATATTCCTTTACCGGCGAGTGAGTGGTAAATCAGCACTTATAATTGTAATTAACAATTTCATTGATGCCGGCGGGGATCGAACCCGGGTTGCTCGTGTACTGTGAAATTTATAGCAAGCCTTTAACCCCTCAGCTGTCTAACTATGAAAATTACATGATGACAAATTCAATACAAGTGGATCTCTAATTGTGATGGCATTATGAAACTACATAATTCCATCAACTTACACAAATAGTTCAGTTTTACTATTGTGTCGACAAATACCTTGATATTAACGGCAGTAACTTATAATTTAGTCCAAGTCGATGAATGCTTTGCTTCACTGTAACGTTTTATATTAGTGACACTAACAAATTTCGAAGCTACTTACCGAAAGCTTTCCTTCGAAATAATATATGAAATTTTATTATATAGCGTTTTATATACCTACCTAGAAACAGTAATGATCCCACATTATAAAATTTAAGAATGTTATGATACATAAATACAGCGAACAAATCGTGATTTGTGCGTGAGTATGATTCACCGTTCATTCTGCATCACCACTTACCTACCAATCAACTGTCAATTACTTTTCATTGTTTAAACAAGAGCGAAAGGTACATTAAGCCGGGTACAAATAAGAATTCCGCAAACTTTGCAATAAAAATACAAAGTGATATCGACGTGCTCAATGGAATACGTTTGCTACGTTTACATTATTATACAATATGAGCTTTTAATTTTCGTATTTACGCATAATTAACTCGGGAAACGCTCATAAATCTGTCCGGTTTGTTATTTATTTGTTTTGATGTTGGCAAAATGGCAGCCTGTATACAAATTTGTACCAACATTATATTAAAGTGCTTATTTTAAATTGCCCGAATATTTACAAAGGTTTGAAATCAAATATTTTGTGTATTTGAATTGAATTGACGTTCTCCCTTCACTAGTCTTTTATATTTCATTTACACTCTTACAATCCTTGAGTACTCCTTTCATAGTAAAATTTACTTATATAATAATATTATTAACTTATGAGTGCACACAAAGCTCCCGGTCACAACAAGGCGTTTGTGACTGATTGCCAATCAGCTATCAGTAATTGGCGAAATAGGACAAATAAAGTGCATGCATTATGTTCAAGTGCATTTCGGGATTTATAGCCGTGTGATTCGTGGAATAAAAATTACGTATGCGCCAAAATTACTTTATTTAAAAATCTCTTATGTTAAAGCAAACATTAAAAAAAATTTTTGTAACAAGACTCAATCAGCTGTTATTGATTGCATGTATCTAATTATTGTCACTGAAATCCGCATCCTATTAAGAACAGAACTAAAATAGCCGACAAACAGATGTAGCTTTATATTTTTAGCCTATCGAGAAAATATCATCCTATTATGGATTTATTCTTAATTTTAAAAATTGTGCAGGTGGCCGGAGGCCCAATTCCCCCCCCCCCCCCTCCCCCCATCAACATAGTAGCGGAATTACACGTTAGACTACCCCACGAAGGTACCAGCACCCTTGGAGAATCCCTCGCTGAGCATCCAAGACCATGTTATTCCACTCCTGAGCGTGGGTGCTCAAGCTGCCCCACGTATTCTGGGGAGGGGGGGGGGGGCAAAATTCAGCTCAAAAACATAACTGCTCGGGGCAAACTGAGCAACAATACCAAGGCGACCCCTGCCACGCTATCCGTGAATTTCTGCAACATCAGGGGATTTCACTCTAATCTAAACGCCGTCCACTACCATCTCGAGACGGCGAAGCCGGCCTTACTCTTTCTGACCGAAACGCAGGTTTCCTCTCCGGCTGATATTTCGTATCTCTCTTACCCGGCGTACAAATTGGAGCACTCCTTTGTGCCTCGGGCTGGAGTTTGCGTGTATGTCAGAGAGGACATCTGTTTTCTACGCCTCGGCAGTCTTAAAGGTTCGGACCTGTCCATCCTTTGGCTACGCGTAGACAACGACGACCATCCGCGCGTCTACGGGTGCCTCTATAGGTCCCATAGCGGTAATGCCGAAACAGACCGACTCATCGACCACGTCCAAATGGCTACAGATTCTTTGCTACAACAGGTTCCATCCGCAGAGATCGTGATCCTTGGCGATTTTAACGCCCACCACGCCGAATGGCCCGGTTCACGTTTAACCGATCATGCGGGGAGATCTGTTTATGACTTTTCTTTGGCATATGGTCTGACACAACTGATTACTTCGCATACGCGTATTCCAGATGTGGAGGATCATACACCTTCCCTGTTGGACCTACTGCTGACCTCTCATCCGAACGGATATCAGGTTTCCATTGATGCCCCTCTCGGCTCTTTGGACCATTGTCTGATCCGGAGTGTGGTGCCACTCAAGCTCCCCTCGCGGTTGCGTTCTGCAGGTTGCCGCCGTGTTTGGCATTACAGGTCGGCGTATTGGGACGGAATGCGGTCTTTCTTTGCATCCTACCCATGGGGGCGGGTTTGCTTCTCGCTGGATGATCCCAGCGCTGTTGCTGACTCTGTCACTTATGTGGTGCTACAGGGATTGGAACTATTTATTCCATCATCTGTGGTACCCATCGGAGGCAGATCTCAGCCTTGGTTTGGTCGCTCCTGTAAGACTGCATTACGCAGTAAGCAGGAGTGTTATCAAGCCTGGGCAGCAGCTTTCGCGACTCGGGATGTAAACAACAGCATACTTAAAAAGAAGTATAACTTCGCCTCCAGGTCCTTCAAAAGTGTTATTGCCAAGGCAAAGTCAAAGCTCATATGCAGAATTGGCGAGAAACTAGTTGACCTTCCTTCGGGAACCCGTGCATTCTGGTCTCTCGCCAAGGCTGTCCAAGGGAATTTCTGTAAGCCATCACTACCATCTCTGCACAGTGAGGACGACTCACTTGCCCAAGACACAAAAGACAAAGCCGACCTTATAGGCTCCCTTTTTGCGTCCAACTCGAATCTTGATGACGAGGGGAAAACACCGCCGACCATCCCGCGGTGTGAGTGCTCCATGCCGGTTGTGCTGTTCGCAAAGCACTCCTCTCCCGGGACATCCAGTAGTCGAGTGGGCTTGACGAAATCCCCCCAATTGTGCTGAGAACGTGTGCTCCGGAGTTGGCACCGGTCCTAACGCGTCTTTTCTGGTACTCATACTCCCAAGGCGTAGTACCGAATTCATGGAAGACAGCTTTTGTCCACCCTATCCCTAAAGAAGGCGACGCTCAGACCCGTCCAACTATAGGCCTATCGTGATCACCTCCTTGTTCTCCAAAATAATGGAATCAATTAATAACTGCCAGCTCATGCGGCACCTTGGGGATCACCAGCTGATTAGTGACTGCCAATACGGTTTTCGTCGGGGTCGATCAGCTGGTGATCTTCTGGTCTACCTGACCCATAGATGGGCAGAGGCAGAAGAGTCCAAGGGGGCGGCGTTGGCCGCTAGTTTGGGCATTGCGAAGGCCTTCGATCGGGATCGGCACAAAGCACTTCTTTCGAAGATCCCTTCCTATGGGCTTCCCGAGAAATTGTGCTATTGGATCACCAGCTTCCTTGCTGATCGGAGCATCAAGGTCGTAGTAGACGGTGCATGCTCCGACCACGAGCCTATTAACGCTGGTGTTCCACAAGGCTGTGTGCTATCACCAACGCTCTTTCTTCTGCATATCAATGATATGTTGCTAACTGGTAACATTCATTGCTATGCGGATGACAGCACTGGTGATGCTCTATACACCTAGTGCTGATTATTTGTATAGTTCATTATTTAAAATTATAACTTGAAATGAATTAATGAAATAGTACTTTATTGTACACATCATTCATCATCATCATTACAGCCCTTCACAAGTCCACTGCTGAACATAGGCCTCCCCCAAAGAATGCCACAAAGCATATAAGACAAAGAAAATCAAACATAAGTTATTAAATTTATACGTGGTAGAGCCATGCTGCAGCTATATTATATCAATGATATGTTGCTAACTGGTAACATTCATTGCTATGCGGATGACAGCACTGGTGATGCTCTATACACCGGCCGTGCCAATATTTCTCGGGAAAACGTCGCCGAGTACCGGAACAAACTTGTGTCTGAAGACGAGTCTTTGCTGAACAAAGTCTCGGATTGGGGGCGACTAAATCTAGTCCAGTTTAATCCTCAGAAGACACAAGTTTGCGCATTTACCGCTAAAAAGAACCTCTTTGTTGTATCTCCTCAGTTTCAAGGCACTTCCCTTCTTGCCTCAGCCAGTATCGGAATCCTTGGAGTCAACTTATCGAGTGACGTGCAGTTTCGTGGTCACTTGGAAGAGAAGGCCAAATTGGCCTCTAAAAAGCTTGGCGTGCTCAGCAGAGCGGGACAGTATTTCATGCCGGCACACCGCCTGCAACTTTACAAGGCGCAGGTTCGGCCTCACATGGAATACTGTTCCCATCTCTAGGCAGGGGCTCCTCAGTGCCAGCTCCTTCCACTTGACCGCATCCAGTGCAGAGCGGGTCGAATCGTCGACGACCGAGTCCTTTCCGATCGGCTCGATTCATTGGCACTGCGAAGAGATGTTGCATCCCTTTGCATTTTCTTTCGCATCTAGCACGGGGAGTGCTCTGAGGAATTGTTCAAATTAATCCCAGCCGCCAAATTTCACGAACGCACATCGCGGCAGAACTCCCAATACCATCCACGCCATCTGGATGGTTGGCGGTCCACCACTGTGCGATTTAGAAGATGTTTTCTTCCTCGCACGACTTCCTTGTGGAATCGATTACCATCAGCGATTTTCCGGACCGATACGACTTAGGGACCTTCAAGAAAAGAGCGTACTCCTTTTTAAAAGGCCGGCAACGCATCTGCGATTCCCTCCCTGGTGTTGCAGCTGTTCATGGGCGGCGGTAGTCACTTACCATCAGGTGAGCCGCATGCTCGTTTGCCCCTTCTCCTATAAAAAAAAATTTCGACGCGATATAGTTATGATCGCAGCGTGTACTGTTGTTGGCGGCTGCCACTGCAACGGCGGATAAGTAGCAGAATCACGCAGGGCACCACTTACATTGCGCTCTGCGGTCGTCAATCGCGGGAGGTTTGAATGTATGGTGGGTACTTTGCTGATAATCTATTGTATGGTATGATATAGTTTTATTTGCTGATAATAATTCCTAAATTTTTAAACTTAAACGTCAATAATTTAAATGTGACGAGGTGAATAATGCTATATCAAAATTAGTGCATTGGTTTAACGTTAATAGTCTACATTTAAACGGAAATAACACTCAATGTATTAAGTTTACAACAACGAGTGTTAAAAATCTGAGTACCAATGTGTTTTTAAATGGGAAAGAACTGAGTTCTGTTGAATCCACTGTTTTTCTTGGCATCACTCTCGACACAAAGCTTCTGTGGGGCCCCCATATATCCAAACTAGCAAGCTCACTAAGTTCTGCGGCCTATGCTGTAAAAAAGATTAGAGGTCTCACTAGTGTCGAGACAGCTAGATTTGTTTATTTAAGTTATTTCCATAGTATAATGTCTTATGGGATTTTGCTATGGGGAAATGCGGCTGATTCAGAAACTGTTTTTGTTTTACAGAAGAGGGCCATTAGAGCTATTTACAACCTAAAACCGAGAGAGTCTCTTAGAGACAGATTTATAGAAATAAATATATTAATTTTGTTCTCTCAATATATTTACGAAAATTTAATGTATGTTCACAAAAACAAAGGTAGTTTTCGTAAAAAAAGTGATGTGCATTCTGTAAACACTAGGAACAAACACAAGCTAGTGATACCAGTTTCTCGACTCCACAGAGTCAGTAATTCATTCTTGGGGCATTCTATACGCTATTATAACAAGGTCCCGGAAAGTGTACAGGCTCTTTCTATTAGCAAGTTTAAATATTTTGTACTGTAACTGTAAAAAAAGGGTTATTATAATATAAATGAATACATGGTTGTTAATAACCCCTGGGAATGAGGAGATCGCTTCCAAGCTGTTTCTAAAATAAAATTTATACTTATATAGTTTGTACAACCATTATTGTAAAATTTGCTTTAAAGAAAAAGTCCCGCTGGGTTTCTTGCTGGTTCTTCCCAGGACAGAGGTTTTTTTTCGAACCAGTGGTAATGTAAAAAAATTACTTTCAATAAGAATTATACATGTGATCTATATTTAATAAAAAAATATTCTTTTCTATTCTATTCTATAACGGCATAGGACGGTTTCGTAAGCAATGGCTTACCGGTATTGAGTTGCGGCGCTAAGGGTCGCAGGTTTGAATCACGCTCATAACAAGTGTTAGTATGGATTACAAAATAATTTTCCCGGTCTGGATATTTATACTTGTGCAATTTATATATGTAAACTGCCTGATGATACAGGAGAATATCCTGGTGCTGGGTAACCCTTCTTTTTAAAAAAAATACATATTTTGTTTATAAAATTACAGTGTCCATCTCCACGTAAAAAAATTTACACACTTGCTTACTGTATGTATGCACTCACTTAGAATATTCTATATGAACAGTTGGAAAGCTTTAATTTCATGCCAAGTTATCAAGAACTTTTAAATTATTTTATTATATTTAGAATAACTCTTGGTGGTGATGTTTGATGAGAAAACGTTATGAATCTAATTAATAATATTTTCTCGAATAAAAATTAATATTTTCGTTGTAACGATATGAAATAAAATTTTACCGTGGCTAATAATTTTACATCCGAGTCTTTTTTATCTTCAGTCGGAATGTTAATCGCTCTATTAACATTGGCACTCAATTTAAAATATTCGACAATGCCTATTAATTCTCAAGTTCAAGTATTTTTAGAACTTGATTTGTAAAACACGCAAGTATTCACTTCTGTAACATTTTCACATCTCTTGTGTAACGTTTTATAAATTTTCGCAAATGAATCGATATAAAGCCGATTATATTTTCATCCGATTTCAAAATGCAGAAGGTTCTCGAATCGACTGCATGTAATGTTTTACACGATATCTTCGGTAATTATAAAGCAATTTTTATTAGTGTCGCGTTTAGAAAGAGCAAGGCCGGCATCGCCGTCTCCAGATAGTATTGCACGGAGTTAAGGTTTGAATGAAGTCCACTGATGTTGTAAAAAATCATGGATAGTGTGGCAGGGGTCATTTTTGTATTAATGCTCCGCTTACCCCAAGCCGTTTTAGTCGCACGCGGATTTGCCCCCCCCCCCTCCCCCCTCCTCCCCTCAGAATACGCAGGGCAGCCTGAGCACCCACGCTCAGGAAGAGTAGGGTAGCTTGAGCGTGAATACTCAGCGAGGAATTCTCCGTCACCAGAGGTGCTGGTGCCATCCTCCATCCTTGAATTATGCTGCCATTTTAACGGGGGGCGGTGGTGGAATTGGGCCTCGGGCCACCCTTACTTCTACTTCACGCTGGTATTATGTGAGGTCATGGTACCACCCCGGTTCGAGCCAGCACATCCGTGCAACAGCAAAAGCTGCTGCGTGGCTCTAACCCTGTTAAAACCTCCTTACACCTACCTCCTTACCCCTGCTCTAAAACATTACCATAGAGCTCTGAAAAAGGTTTTTTTTTCAAATAGACAATGCTTCAATGAAAAAGTACATTAAGGAAGCTAACATTGTAGCTTTCTAATAATCCTACAAAAAATATACACGTGTATATAATGTAAGATGTTTACCACCATGAAGATGTTTTAAAGTTATGCAAGGGCATGAAGTTAAAGACACTTGACAATGCTTACCACCTGCTTTATTCTAGTTACGTATATTTTTGTATTATAACTTTTTAGCAGTACCTAGTTAAAAGTGTGTTCAGTCAATTGAATCAGGTCCATGTTAGCATCATAATATTATTGTCCATATAAAAAGAAGAAAAAAAACTGGAACGAAAATTGGTCTAAATTTGAAATTCATATTAAATTCCAAGTATTAAGTACCAAAACGTGTATCCTTTGAGTACCAGTCTTCTTCGACTAGATCATAGAATATTATGAATAATATGACAGATAATAATGATGTTTGTTTTACTATATTTGATCTACAGTTTAAATATTAAACTCGTTCGATTAATTTAACTTAAAATTTTATTAACTTTATAAAGAACATCTTACGTTTAGTGAAAATTAAAAAGGTATTTATTTCTTTAAGAAATATTTAATAGTCCTAAGTACTTTTTACCACACATTTACCCTGAATCTCTACGGCTTATAACTTTCCCATGATCTTACTTCTCATTACTGGTTCATAAACAGTCTATTGTTGGACATAAGCCTCTTCCATTGTTAGGAAAATTTGCCACTCTCCCATTGTATACAGAAGTTCTCAGTTCCGACGTAGCAGCTTTGAACCTGCGCCCCTTTGTCTATCTAAGGATTTTATATCTGCTAAAAAATAAAGTCAAAATACAAAATAAAAATTCATTTTATTCATAATTATACCTAACAAAATTGTTTTTAGACTTCCATAATTATTCATCACTTTAATAGGAAATGTTTTATCTGCCAATCATCGGAGGTTTTCTATAAATTTCTTCCGTCCATTGATTGTGATGACCGATTTGGGTGCTGTTTTTTTATTTAAAGCAGGTTTTCAGCGGTGCTTCTAGACATTTTTACAGCCCGTAGCTGCCCCTGCAAAGATTCAATATCCCGGGGCCCATGAGCGGAAGATTCAACGGGCAGCCGCGGGTTCGAGCCCGAATGGCCTTATGGAAAATGTTCTATTCTACTACACTTTAATGGGGAGGCTAGTCAAATAAAGAGTACTTATCTGTATCTGAGGCGAAGACTGTCTCAATGTTCGGTCAGGACGGAGGTGTCTATGTTCATGTGTATTGGTGTTTTTTGTGGTGTGGTTTGTGATTGACCTGACTGGACCGTTGAAGTCGGCAGCTGCCCGGACTCCGGCACCGCTCCAAATTATGGTAATCTCCAGCGGCGTCACCCACGGTCAATTTTTTTCTTCTTCACTATGTCAGTCTATTAACTTTATTGTACAATTAACTAACTTCAAGACGCAACTAACTCCCGTTTATTATAAAGCGTAACACACAACACGAATACCGAATGTTCGGATCAAAGGTCACTTCCGTTTCGCGTGGCAACAAATTATTTCTAGAACCTAACACGATATTCTCTAGTGTCACAAAGTTCAGCGTTCAACCGATAACGGAAAATGTTTCCGAACTATATCAAATGCCGCACTAGCAAACTAATATTGTCAAATGCACTTACACTCGTACACACTATCAAATTCGAATAACAAAATTCGCAGTAAATTGACCAGGCACAGCACACAAATTCAGACGTTGATCGCAATCCATGTTAACTTCCTAACAATTTATCAACCCGGCGTCTAATTCTAGACTACAATTCCTCGTCGTTGCACAATTTGCTAACAAAACCGACTCTAAAAAATGGAGGTTATCCCGAGCGACTTCACGACGTGCGATCGACAGCTCTGCATTCAAGCAACTAACGTTGTGCGCTCGCGCCCTCTGCCAAAGGCACTCCGCTCGCCCGAACGTAAAAACCGGTATGGCACCGAACCGAGCGCCCTCCGGCGTCAAATCTTGAAACCAGCGTTTGGGCATGAACAGACATGTTTTATCAAAATCGATTCAGATTTTACTTAGTTAGATATTTTTTTTTATAGAATAGGGGCAAACGAGCATGCGGCTCACCTGATGGTAAGTGACTACCGCCGCCCATGAACAACCGCAACACCAGGGGAATTGCAGATGCGTTGCCGGCCTTTAAGAAAGGTGTAAGCTCTTTTCTTGAAGGTTCCTAAGTCGTATCGGTTCGGAAAATTCGCTGGTGGTATTTGATTCCACAAAGAAGTTGTGCGAGGGAGAAAACTTCTTCTAAATCGCACAGTGGTGGACCGCCATTCATCCAGATGGTATGGATGGTAACGTGAGTTTTGTCGCGACGTGCGATGGTGAAATTGAGCGGCTGGAATTAGTCCGAACAATTCCTCAGAGCACTCCCCGTGATAGATGCGATAAAATGAAAAGAGATGCAACAAATCTACGCAGTGCCAGTGTATCGAGCCGATCGGAAAGAATTCGGTCGTCGACGATTCGAATCGCTCTGTGCTGGATGCGGTCAAGTAGAAGGAGCTGGCACTGGGGTGCCCCGGCCAAGAGATGAGAACAGTATTCCATGTGGGGCCGAACTTGCGCTTTGTAAAGTTGCAAGCGATGTGCCAGCATGAAATACTGTCTCGCTCTGCTGAGAACGTCAAGCTTTTTAGAGGTCAATGTGGCAATTTGGAAAAGAGGCATTCCGTCTTAGTCCTCACGTCTTTATTGAGGATAGATGTTGTGTTATTATGTTACGTACTTTTCTTACTTTAGATGTTATTATATATGATCCTGTTAATTAAAAGCGGGATATTGTATTACTACATGCACATAAATATTTAATTAAATAGCACCAAATCACAGTATTTCACGCTCTTTTTATTACAAAAGGAAAATAAACTAGGATCTTGAAATTACCTCTTGTTTTATACTTGTAATTTCAGAACTTTATTACAGATAGACATAAAAATATTCAAGATGTATAAAAATATACTCTTTGGCTGGTATATAGAAATGTAATTGGTATTTCAGAAATAATGAAATGTTGTTTCAAATTGTAACGTCTCATTAAAACACAATATAGTTATTATTATCTGTCGTTGATCTAGTGGTCGTGAACACGCCTTTTGGTCATGAAGCCCCGGGTTCGAATCACGACTCGGGCTAAAAAAAAATGTTATTTAGTTTTACTGTCAAGACATTCTTAGCAGCATTCTGGAGTCAGAAAGTTGCGTTGTCATCCCTGAAGGCTTAAAAAGAATGCCTCGCTACTTTAATAGGCTGTAACAGTATTAAAATGTTCTTGAAATAAACCTGTTATTCCGTGTGAAAGTGTGGTTTAATAACTTGTCATAATTTCTAAATTTATTATGTTATTTTAAATATTCTTTTATATATTAATGTGACTAATGGACTGCAATGGTAGAAATACTGCTGTGGTCAATTGACGTAGTTTACTTTTGTAAGTTGGTAGCTAACTCTGGAAACGTGTTGGGATTGGTTTTAAAATAGTAAACACGAGCGAGAAGGGATAGCTGGTTGGGGAGAATCTTTGAGTTGATGGCTAGAGAGATGTTGTTATAAACATTGTTATTATGAGTGGGAGTATTACATAAATGTTTATTGCTTAATATTAATAATATAACTAACTAAGAACCAGGATTGTATTATTTTATTACAATTTATAAGTGGGATTACAAAAAGGGTATGTATACATAGTTGATACAATTTAGAAAATTACTGAAAGAACTTTTTAACAGCTAAATTATTTGGTCTTTTACCATTGCACATGAATTAAATACTCATCTTACTGCCTTATTGCACAACTCTTATTTTATAAAACCGTGTAAGTATATATATAGCAGTAAAATTCATTTATTTTGAAATAATTTTGAAAATTATTTATGAATGAATGTGATAATGATCAGTTATTAATGATAAAAGTTTATTTGCATGAAATATGATGGTTAATAAAGTATATAACTAAAGACATGAGGACTGGCAGCCACAATTATTAGCTAAAAACTACAATATAAAACATATCTTTTATGTACATATTTTTAAATGCTTTGAAAGATATATATTAATTTAAGTGAAATAAAATTATGTGACTTTTACGATATATATTTTGCACAAGACTATTGAGCCCAGAAGACGGTCATTTTCAAATGTACTCGTATTTCCACTAGATGAGATGAACTGGTAAGACACACAAAAAGTCGATGAATGCAGGTAGGTAAGGACGATGAATAAAGGCCTCCAAAGCTTCGTGCTATTCCTTAAGGGAGGCCTCTATTCAACAGTGGACCTATGAGAGGCTGTAATGATGATGACGATAAAAATAATGGTGACAAACGAACACAAAATTCAACTTTTGGTTATTATGGACGCTGTGCCGTTTAAGCACTTACATTTATATTTGACTAGCTGTACCCGGCATGCGTTGCAATGCCTTTATTTTTGTCAGACACCTACGCAAGCTCGCGTAAAACAACTCATTAAAGTTTCAATGTTTTCGGATGAATGTAATGGGAATACATACGGAAAAAAAAATCATTAATTTTCATATATAGAAGACGCCTGTAGACTGATGTCAAATGGTTATCCTAGTAAAAAAGATCTAATATAACTCAATTCACATTGAACATTTAATTAACATCAAACTGTATAGTAAAAATAATTTTGTTATATCTGACTGTATTCTACTAAAAAACTAGTTCGTACAAAGTTTTAATAAAATGTTTTCATGGTTGCTTTATCCTTAGTTGAATATTGATTGAACTTTCAGAAATTCAATAAAGGGCTTACCTAAACTTCGTACTTGAACTATAAAAAACTATTGAAAAAGTAAATGATATTTTTTATTCGAGACCTTTGTATGCAGTTAAAATTACACTGTGAACTGTTATGGATACAGCAAGACTGTTTTAGCTACTTTCATAGAGCATTATATTTCTATGGAGCATTGTTGGGAGGATCTAATTATAGAGATGTATACTACGTGCAATATATAATATCTAACCAAGGGATACACTCAGAAATCTACTTAAACAAATTACTAAACTAACATAAAACAAAGACCTAACAACCTAAAACTAACATAAAACAAAGACCTAACAACATAAAAAAAGACCTAACAGCTTTTAGATTTCTTGTAATGCGTTTGATAAAATGAGTGACGTCCATATCTTTAATATTATTTTGTTCTTTGTATTATTATGTTCAAGTGCATTTGGGATTTATAGCCATGTGATTCGTGGAATAAAAATTACGTATGCGCCAAAATTATTTTATTTCAAAAATGTCTTATGTTAAAGCAAACATTAAAAATTTTTTTGTAACAAGTCCCAATCAGCTGTTAATGATTGCATATATCTAATTATTGTCACTGAAATCCGCATGCTATTATGAACAGAACTAAAATAGCCGACAAACAGATGTAGCTTTATATTTTTAGTCTATCGAGAAAATATCATCCTATTATGGAATTAAGAATAAATCCAAAATAAAATGATTTTTGAAAAATTACTTCACTTAGGCTGAGAACCCATGGAGCGGTATTAACTTGCGACCGCAGCGGTAGCAGTACCACGAAACATAAAACTATTAGTAAATTATTGGCTTAACGGTGGTCAAGCCACGCAGCAGTTTGCTGTTGCACTTATGGGCTGGCGTGAAATAGAAGCTCTGCTTCTGCGTTTGTGCCCTATTCCCCCCCCCCCCCCATCAACATGGTAGCATAATTACACGTTAGACTACCCCAGGAGCTCAAAAACATAACTGCTCGGGGCAAACTGAGCAACAAGACCAAGGCGACCCCTGCCACGCTATCCGTGAATTTCTGCAACATCAGGGGACTTCACTCGAATCTAAACGCCGTCCACTACCATCTCGAGACGGCGAAGCTGGCCTTGCTCTTTCTGACCGAGATGCAGGTTTCCTCTCCGGCTGATATTTCGTATCTCTCCAACCCGGGGTACAAATTGGAGCACTCCTTTGTGCCTCGGGCTGGAGTTTGCGTGTATGTCAGAGAGGACATCTGTTCTCGACGCCTCGGCAGTCTTGAAGGTTCGGACCTGTCCATCCGATGGCTACGCGGAGACAGCGACGACCATCCGCGTGTCTACGGGTGCCTCTATAGGTCCCATAGAGGTAATGCTGAAACAGAACAACTCATTGACCACGTCCAAATGGTTACAGATTCTTTGCTACAACAGGTCCCATCCGCAGAGATCGTGATCCTTGGCGATTTTAACGCCCACCACGCCGAATGGCTCGGTTCACGTTTAACCGATCATGCGGGGAGATCTGTATATGACATTTCTTTCGCATATGGTCTGACACAACTGGTTACTTCGCCTACGCGGATTCCAGATGTGGAAGATCATACACCTTCCCTGTTGGACCTACTGCTGACCTCTCATCCTAACGGATATCAGGTTTCGATCGATGCCCCTCTCGGCTCTGCGGCTAAAAAGAACCTCTTTGTCGTATCTCCTCAGTTTCAAGGCACTCCACTTCTTGCCTCTGCAAGTAACGGAATCCTCGGAGTCGACATATCGAGTGACGTGCAGTTTCGTGGTCACTTGGAAGAGAAGGCCAAATTAGCCTCTAAACAGCTTGGCGTGCTCAGCAGAGCGGGACAGTATTTCATGCCGGCACACCGCCTGCAACTTTACAAGGCGCAGGTTCGGCCTCACATAAATACAATACTGTTCCCATCTCTGGGCAGGGGCTCCACAGTGCTCCTTCCACTTGACCGCATCCAGCGCAGAGCGGCTCGAATCGTCGACGACCGAGTCCTTTCCGATCGGCTTGATTCATTGGCACTGCGAAGAGATGTTGCATCCCTTTGTATTTTCTTTCTCATCTACCACGGGGAGTGCTCTGAGGAATTGTTCGGATTAATCCCAGCCGCCAAATTTCACGAACGCATATCGCGGCAGAACTCCCAATACCATCCACGCCATCTGGATGATTGGCGGTCCACCACTGTGCGATTTAGAAGATGTTTTCTTCCTCGCACGACTTCCTTGTGGAATCGATTACCATCAGCGATTTTTCCGGACCGATACGACTTAGGGACCTTCAAGAAAAGAGCGTACTAATTTTTAAAAGGCCGGCAACGCATCTGCGATTCCCCCCCTGGTGTTGCAGCTGTTAATGGGCGGCGGTAGTCACTTACAATCAGGTGAGCCACATGCTCGTTTGCCCCTTCTCCTATAAAAAAAAATTTCGACGCGATATAGTTATGCCCGCAGCGTGTACTGTTGTTGGCGGCTGCCACTGCAACGGCGGATAAGTAGCAGAATCACGCAGGGCACCACTTCGAGTGCGCTCTGCGGTCGTCAATCGCGGAAGGTTTGAATGTATGGTGGGTAGTTTGCTGATAATCTATGGTATGGTATATCTATGTATATTAATGACTTACATTCTATTGTAGAGGATAATCATTATATAGTATTATTTGCTGATAATACTTCCTTGGTTTTTAAACTTAAACGTCAATCATTCAAATGTGACGAGGTGAATAATGCTATATCAACATTAGTGCATTGGTTTAACGTTTATAATCTACATTTAAACGGAAATAAAACTCAATGTATTAAATTTACAACAACGAATTTTAAAAATCTGAGTATCAATGTGTTTTTAAATGGGAAAGAACTGAGCCCTGTTAAATCCACTGTTTTTCTTGGCATCACTCTCGACGCAAAGCTTCAGTGGGGCCCCCATATATCCAAACTAGCAAGCAGACTAAGTTCTGCGGCCTATGCTGTAAAAAAGATTAGAGGTCTCACTAGTGTCGAGACCGCTAGATTAGTTTATTTAAGTTACTTCCATAGCATAACGTCTTATGGGATTTTGCTATGGGGAAATGCGGCTGATTCAGAAACTATTTTTGTTTTACAGAAGAGGGCCATTAGAGCTATTTACAACCTAAAACCGAGAGAGTCTCTTAGAGACAAATTTATAGAAATAAATATATTAATTTTGGCCTCTAAGTATATTTACGAAAATTTAATGTATGTTCACAAAAACAAAGGTAGTTTATTCGTAAAAAAAAGTGATGTGCATTCTGTAAACACTACGAACAAACACAAGCTAGTAATACCAGTTTCTCGACTCCACAGAATTCATTCTTGGGGCAATGTATACGCTATTACAACAAGGTCCCGGAATGTGTACAGACTCTTTCTATTAGCAAGTTTAAATGTTTTGTTAAGTTGAAACTGTGTAAAAAGGGTTATTATAGTATAAATGAATACATGTATTTTTTATTTTTAATGTATTCATTATTGTAAAATTTGCTTTAAAGAAAAAGTCCCACTGGGTTTCTTGCTGGTTCTTCCCAGGACAGAGGTTTTTTTTCGAACCAGTGGTAATGTAAAAAAATTACTTTCAATAAGAATTACACATGTGATCTATGTTGAATAAAAAAATATTCTTTTCTATTCTATAACGGCATAGGACGGTTTCGTAAGCAATGGCTTACCGGTATTTAGTTGCGGCGCTAAGGGTCGCAGGTATTAGTATGGATTACAAAATAATTTCCCGGTCTGGATGTTTATACTTGTGCAATTTATATATGTAAACTGCCTGACGATACAGAAGAATATCCTGGTGCTTGGTAACCCTTTTTTTTTTAAAAAAAGAAATACATATTTTGCACAGTGTCCATCTCGACGTAAAAAAATTTACACACACTTGCATACTGTATGTACACACTCAGAATATTCTATATGAACATTTAAATTATTTTATTATATTTAGAATAACTCTTGGTGGTGATGTTTGATGAGAAAACGTTATGAATCTAATTAATAATATTTTCTCGAATAAAAATTAATATTTTCGTTGTAACGTTATGAAATAAAATTTTCCCGTGGCTAATAATTTTACATCCGAGTATTTTTTATCGTCAGTCGGAATGTTAATCGCTCTATTAACATTGGCACTCAATTTAAAATATTCGACAATGCCTATTAATTCTCATTAGTTCAAGTATTTTTAGAACTTGATTTGTAAAACACGCAAGTATTCATTTCTGTAACATTTTCACATCTCTTGTGTAACGTTTTATAAATTTTCGCAAATGAATCGATATAAAGCCGATTATATTTTCATCCAATTTCAAAATGCAGAAGGTTCTCGAATCGACTGCATGTAATGTTTTACACGATATCTTCGGTAATTATAAAGCAATTTTTACTAGTGTCTCGGTTAGAAAGAGCAAGGCCGGCTTCGCCGTCTCCAGATAGTATTGCACGGAGTTAAGGTTTGAATGAAGTCCACTGATGTTGTAAAAAATCATGGATAGTGTGGCAGGGGTCATCTTTGTCTTAATGCTCCGCTTACCCCAAGCCGTTTTAGTCGCACGCGGATTTGCCCCCCCCCCCCTCCCCCCTCCTCCCCTCAGAATACGCAGGGCAGCCTGAGCACCCACGCTCAGGAAGAGTAGGGTAGCTTGAGCGTGGTTACTCAGCGAGTAATTCTCCGTCACCAGGGGTACTAGTGCCATCCTCCATCCTTTAATTATGCTGCCATTTTAACGGGAGCGGTGGTGGAATTAGGCCTTGGGCCACCCTTACTTCTACTCCACGCTGGTATTATGTGAGGTCGTGGTACCACCCCGGTTCGAGCCAGCACATCCGTGCAACAGTAAAAACTGCTACGTGGCTCTAACACTGTTAAAACCTCCTTACACCTACCTCCTTACCCCTGCTCTAAAACATTACCATAGAGTTCTGAAAAAGGTTTTTTTTTTCAAATAGACAATGCTTCAATGAAAAAGTACATTAAGGAAGCTAACATTTTAGCTTTCTAATAATCCTACAAAAATATACATACGTGTATATATACATATAATGTAAGATGTTTACCACCATGAAGATGTTTTAAAGTTATGCAAGGGCATGAAGTTAAAGACACTTGACAATGCTTACCACCTGTTTTATTCTAGTTACGTATATTTTTGTATTATAATTTTTAGCAGTACCTAATTAAAAGTGTGGTCAGTTAATTGAATCAAGTACATGTTATCATCATAATAGGACATTATAAAAAGAAGAAAAAAAACTGGAGCGAAAATTGATCTAAATTTTAAATTCATATTAAATTCCAAGTATTAAGTACCAAAACGTGTATCCTTTGTGTACCAGTCTTCTTAGACTAAATCATAGAATATTATGAATAATATGACAGATAACAGTGATGTTTGTTTTACTATATTTGACTAACACTTTAAATATTAAACTCGTTCGATTAATTTAACTTAATTTTTTATTAACTTTATAAAAAACATCTTACGTTTAGTGAAAATTAAAAAGGTATTTATTTCTTTAAGAAATATTTAATAGTCCTAAGTACTTTTTACCACACATTGACCCTGAATCCCTACGGCTTATGACTTTCCCATGATTTAACTTCTCATTACTAGTTCATAAACAGTCTACTGTTGGTCATAAGCCTCTTCCATTGTTAGGAAAATTTGCCACTCTCCCATTGTAGAGAGAAGTTCTCAGTTCCGACGTAGCAGCTTTGAACCTGCGCCCCTTCGTATGTCTAGGGATTTTATATCTGCTAAACAATAAAGTCTAAAGTCAAAATAAAAATTAATTTTATTTATAATTGTACCTAACAAAATATTTTTCATCTTCCATAATTATTCATCGCTTTAATAGGAAATGTTTTATCAGCCAATCATCGGAGGTTTTCTTTAAATTCCTTCCGTCCATTGATTGTGATGACCGATTTGGGTGCGGTTTTTTATTTAAAAGCAGGTTTTCAGCGGTGCTTTTTAGACATTTTTACGGCCCGCAGCTGCCCCTGCAAAGGTTCAATATCCCGGGGCCCATGAGTGGAAGATTCAACGGGCAGCCACGGGTTTGAGCCGAATGGCCTTATGGAAAATATTCTATCCTACTACACTTTAAATGGGGAGGCTAGTCAAATAAAGAGTACTTATCTGTATCTGAGTTCAAGACTGTCTCAAGGTTCGGTCAGGACGTAAGTGTGTATGTGCATGTGTATTGGTGTTTTTGTGGTGTGGATTGTGATTGACCTGACTGGACCGTTGAAGTCGGCAGCTGCCTGAACTCCGGCACCGCTCCAAATTATGGTAATCTCCAGTGGCGTCACCCACGTTCAATTTCTTTCTTCTTCACTATGTCAGTCTATTAACGTTATCGTACAATTAACTAACTTCAAGACGCAACTAACTCCCGTTTATTATAAAGCGTAACACACAACATGAATACCGAATGTTCGGATCAAATGTCACTTCCGTTTCGCGTGGCAACAAATTATTTCTAGAACCTAACACGACCTTCTCTAGTGTCACAAAGTTCAGCGTTTAACCGATAACGGAAAATGTTTCCGAACTACATCAAATGCCGCACTAGCAAATTAATATTGTCAAATGCACTTATACACGGTATCAAATTAGAATAACAAAATTTGCAGTAAATTAGGCACGCACAGGACACAAATTCAGAAGTTGATCGCAATCAATGTTAACTTCCTAACAATTTGTCAACCCGGCGTCTAATTCTAGACTACAATTCCTCGTCGTTGCACAATTTGCTAACAAAACCGACTCTAAAAAATGGAGGTTATCCCGAGTGACTTCACGACGTGCGATCGACAGCTCTGCATTCAAGCAACTAACGTTCTGCGCTCGCGCCCTCTGCCAAAGCCACTCCGCTCGCCCGAACGTCAAAATCGGTATGGCACCGAGCCGAGCGCCCTACGGCGTCAAATCTTGAAACCAGCGTTTGGGCGTGAACAGACATGTTTTATCAAAATTGATTCAGATTTTACTTAGATAGTAGTAGTAGTAGATTTTACCAGTTCAGATGTTTAAAGTTCATCAGCTCTTTTTGTTTTACTCCTCCTTAATGTGTCAGTCTGTCGGTCTGTTTATGCAAAATTCACGCAAAAACTATTGGACGGATTTCCATGAAATATTTTATATAGGCAGAAACGGTGTAAGTTTTTACGTGGTAGAGCCATGTTGCAGCTTTATGAAGAGTATAGTTGTAGCACGAATGGGTTGGCTCGACCGGGAAGGACCATGCTCTCATAGAATACCAGCTTAAAATAGCAGCTTTATGTTGCTGTGTTTCGTATGGTGAGTGTAAAGAACCGGAGACCAATTTTACTGGAAAACAGGCATTCCATCTTAGTCCTTACGGGTGACAACGCATCTGCATTTTGATTCGCAAACGAAGATAGATGTAGATGTCTATGGGCCATAGTAACCACTTCCCATCAGGTGGACTGCGTGCTCGTTTGTCACTCTTATTCTATATAAAAAAAGCATTCGATTCAATAACGGAACTTCAAATAAGGAGAGTTACGTCCTTTTATACTTTAGATGTTATTATATATGATCCTGTTAATTAAAAGCAGGATATTGTATTATTACATGCACATAAATATTTAATTAAATAGTACCAAAGTCTTATCACAGTATTTCACGCTCTTTTTATTACAAAAGTAAAATAAATTAGGATCTTAAAATTACTTCTTGTTTTATACTTGTAATTTCAGAACTTTATTACAGATAGACATAAAAATATTCAAGATGTATAAAAATATACTCTTTGCCTGGTACAAAGAAATGTAATTGGTATTTCAGAAATAATGAAATGTTGTTTCAAATTTTAACGTCTCATTAAAACACAATATTGTTATAATTATCTCTCGTTGATCTAGTGGTATGAGGAAGCTCAAGGTCGCTCAGCGAGCTATGGAGAGGGCTATGCTCGGAGTTTCTCTGCGTGATAAACTTAGGAATGAGGATATCCGCAGTAGAACCAGAGTGACCGACATAGCCCAACGGATTAGTAAGCTGAAGTGGCAGTGGGCCGGCCATATAGCTCGAAGAACCGACAACCGATGGGGAAGAAAGGTTCTCGAGTGGCAGCCTCGTACCAGTAGGCGAAGTGTAGAGCGTCCCCCCACGAGATGGAGTGACGACCTGGTAAGACATGCAGGAAGTCGATGGATGCAGGTGGCTCAGGACCGTGTTTTGTGGCATTCTTTGGGGGAGGCCTATGTTCAGCAGTGGACTTGTGAAGGGCTGTAATGATGATGATGATGATGATGATCTAGTGGTCGTGAACACGCCTTTTGGTCATGAAGCCCCGGGTTCGAATCACGACTCGGGCTAAAAAAAATTGTTATTAAGTTTTACTGTCAAGACATTTTTAGCAGCATTCCGGAGTCAGAAAGTTGCGTTGTCATCCCTGAAGGCTTAAAAAGAATGCCTCGCTACTTTAATAGGCTGTAACAGTATTAAAATGTTCTTGAAATAAACTTACTATTCCGTGTGAAAGTGTGGTTTAATAACTTGTCATAATTTCTAAATTTATTATATTCTTTTATATATTATATGTAATGTATAATAATCAACTCATTTAACATTGTGTGAATGGACTGCAGTGGTATAAATACTGCTGTGGTCAATTGACGTAGTTTACTTTTTGTAAGTTGGTAGCTAACTCTGGAAACGTGTTGGTATTGGTTTTAAAATAATAAACACGAGCGAGCGAGAAGTGACAGCTGGTTGGGGGGAATCTTTGAGTTGATGGCTAGAGAGATGTTGTTTTAAAAACAAGTTTAATTGATAATCTTTTGGTAAACATTGTTATTATGAGTGGGATGGAGATATTTCATAAATATTAATAATATAACTAACTAAGAACTAGGAGATTGTATTATTTTATTACAATTTAGAAGTGGGATTACAAAAAGAGTAAGTATACATAGTTGATACAATTTAGAAAATTACTGAAATAATTTTTTAACAGCTAAATTATTTGGTCTTTTACCATTGCACATGAATTAAATCCTCATCTTACTGCCTTATTGCACAACTCTTATTTTATATACAATAAAACCGTGTAATTATTTATGAATGAATGTAAAAACTACAATATAAAACATATCTTTTATGTACATATTTTTAAATGCTTTGAAATGACGCTATGATGAGGCTATGATGATGACGATAAAAATAATGGTGACAAACGAACACAAAATTCAACTTTTGGTTATTATGGACGCTGTGCCGTTTAAGCACTTACATTTATATTTGACTAGCTGTTCGCGGCCTGCGTTGCAATGCTTTTATTTTTGTCAGAAACCTACGCAGGCTCGTGTACAACAACTCATTAAAGTTTCAATGTTTTTGATGAAAGTACTGGGAATACGTACGGAAAAACATAAATCATTAATTTTTATATATAGAAGACGACTGTAGACTGGTATCAGTCATAAGGTCATAAGCTTATCCTAGTAAAAAAGATCTAATATAACTCCATTCACATTGAACATTTAATTAACATCAAACTGTATAGTAAAAATAATTTTGTTATATCTAACTGTATTTTACTAAAAAACTAGTTCGTACAAAGTTTTAATAAAATGTTTTCATTGTTGCTTTATCCTTAGTTGAATATAGATTGAACTTTCAGAAACTAAATAAAGGGCTTACCCAAACTTCGTACTTGAACTGTAAAAACTATTGAAAAAGTAAATGATTACTTTTTATTCGAGACCTTTGTATGCAGTTAAAATTACACTGTGAACTGCTATGGATACAGCAAGACTGTTTTAGCTACTTTCATAGAGCATTATATTTCTATGGAGCATTGTTGGGAGGATCTAATTATAGAGCTGTATACTACGTGCAATATACAATATCTAACCAAGGGATACACTCAGAAATCTACTTAAACAAATTACTAAACTAACATAAAACAAAGAACTAAAAATAGTTTTTAGATTATTTGTAATGCGTTTGATAAAATGAGTGACGTCCATGTCTTTAATACACATTATTCATTTTTTAGTAGATGTAACAACTATTTATAACAAGGGTCACTGTAAAATTACAAAGTCGCCTTCGCATAAATTCACGACGCATGTAAAAAGCATTTAACTGAAAAAAGGTATGAATCAGATGAATATTTATAAAATGAGATTTTATAAATAATACGGAGTTGGGACAAAAACATTGTCGGTTTGTGACTATTTTGCCGCACCTTCTCACAAGATCTCCCGTAGTAGAGTTGTTGAATTGAAGGCGAGGCTTATTTTACTCTCAAAAAGTGCTTTGAAAGGACCTTTTTGGAAATAAAATATTTTGAGGCTTCATATCGTTACTATAAAACTATTTTTCATATGTCTAATATCACTGTGCCAACGTTTTGTAATCAAAACTTGCTTGCGTCCATTTTGTTAACATTGAATCTAATTATATAAGGTTCCAAATTTTTAATATTTTTTGTCAGATTTTAATTCTATCATATATTCGACCGACTCTTTGGAAGCAGTATACGTCATAATGGAAATATTTAAATAGGTAAGAATGTGTAAGCACGATCTAAACTACGTTACACCCTTCACCCCCACAGCTGGCAGAAAGCAACAGATATTCAGAACATATTATGTGTAAATAAATTACAAGCAAATATTTTTTTGATATCAATATTATTTTACAAAAGCAAAAAATTATGATGGAATATTTTTTTTTCTAAAAGAAATGAGTTACCTACATGTGTATTCGGCTGAAATAACGAAAAACGTTAAACCCACAGGCTCTAACGCGTGTTGTAAAAGACTTATATGCATAATTAGTTAGTCTTTGCCATAAAAAGGGTACTCCGTGTCTTTATACGCGCCCTACACTGCCGAACAGATTTTGTTTGCGGTGTCTGTTCTAGTATGAAGTATATAGGTATATTACCTCAATGGGGAAAGTTAACGATGCAGCTTATATAAACCACCTAAATCCGGGCACAGGCCTCCTCTCATAATTGAAAGGGGTTTAGTGTATGGAAATGTGTGAAAACTAATTTTGTTCAATCTGTATTATTCGTGTAAATATAAGAAATCATTATTTTCTTTGTAATTCTTTGAATTTGAGCGAAGTTGCAATTCGCAATATATCTATGGTTGGCAGCTCTTAACTTTATCACTTAGTTTGCACGTAGCAGTAAACTCGTTATATTAACTTAACTTTAACTTTTATTGATGGCTAGGACACTTGTTCAGAAGCTTAGCATATCACAATTAGTTTGCATTGAGCAACTGTGTACTTGCACTATAACTTTTCTTAATTAAATATTTAATTTGGTCTGTAAAACGTTTTAACCTTCAAACTATAAGTTACAAGGGCCTAATACAAATAAATATATATATATATTTTATAATAATATTAGGCTATGATGCAATGATGTAGGCAGTCGTGTAGTAGCGGCGTAAGAAAATACAGTATTATGATCCGTGGGTACCGTAGAACGCGGTAAAGGAAAATTGGAACAAAAAGAAAGGAAGAACGAAAATATATTTATTTACCCGAAATGGATATACATACAAGACTAAAACTGCCTAAAATACAATCTAAAAAGGCGACTATAGTTTTAACAG
The DNA here is from genome assembly GCA_963668995.1 of Parnassius mnemosyne. Classification (NCBI taxonomy): domain Eukaryota; kingdom Metazoa; phylum Arthropoda; class Insecta; order Lepidoptera; family Papilionidae; genus Parnassius; species Parnassius mnemosyne. Next base: position 10,575,533 of record CAVLGL010000057.1, read on the forward strand.
CCCTCACTTAGTGTCCTACCGTAAACTCATTATGGAATTCTAGAGTGACCGAAATGACGTTGATTTTGTGCTCTTTCCTCATTTTGTTATCTTTAATTTCAATTGCATTTCAAAGCCCATGGTCACATAAAGACATTACCATGTACAGATGAGATTGATACTTCGAGAAAATGTGAGCATATTCCCCCTTACCTCTGTTTATATTTGCTTCCACGTGATCAGGCCGTTAAAGTCCCTGCTATACACGGACCTCTCCATTTAGGGAGTATTTGTTTTAATCGACACGCTTGCCAGTTGGATTAACGATCGCCGTACTAGACTACTCGCATCTTCAACGTTTCCGCTTACCGATGTTCATAGTATTTTACGTCCGGCGTAAACGAGACGGTACACAGACATCTCTCGGTAGTCACAAGATCTTTCTGGAATTTACTATAGCCGCCACTTACGACACCCGCAGCTCGAAATGGGACTATGGGTTCTTTTACTCCACCACCACTCGACATATTATTTAATAGTACCTACTCATTTTTCTCATATTATAGTAAACTTTTTGAAGTGAAAACTTCTTTAGAATCGTTGTAATTTGAAACTCGATCAAACTAAAAAGTGACACTAAAAAGAGACAAACATATACATCTACAGGATTTAGCCTGCGGGAGAATGAGATAGAATACAATGTGCAGTGTTTATTATAATTTTTTTTTATAGGATAGGGTGACAAACGAGCATATAGTCCACCTGATGGTAAGTAGTTGCTGTGGCCCATGGACATCTACATCTATCCTCGTTTGCGAATCAAAATGCAGATGCGTTGTCACCCGTGAGGACTAAGATAGAATGGCTCGTTTCCAGTAAAAAGGGTCTCCGTTTCTCTATACTCACCATACAAAACACATCAGTGTTAAGCTGCTATTTTACGTTGGTATTCTGTGAGAGCATGGTCCTTTCCCGGTCGAGCCGACCCATTCGTGCTACAACTATACTAAACCTTGATTTATTAGATTTTTACCATCATCTAGGCAAGTGCACATGCAGTCCATTGCAAGTGCACTTGCCTAGAATCAAATGGAAAAATATGCAGTTGGCAACCCGCCTACTAAGCGTGGCAACTACTATAAATATCTCCCATATGCGCCATCTATATGGAGGCTTATGTTTAACAGTGGTCTTTGATGATATGGTATATAATAATTTTTATTTCGATATTTAAAGGCTCCTCTAGTTTGTCCACAGAACCGTAAAATCTAAAAGAAAAACTTTAACAAAACAAAACAAACGAAACAGCTTATTACCAAAACATTATGTGTAGTAGAGCGTACACAAAGGTTATTTTAATGAAAAAGACGTTTCTACAATCATGTATAACCTATTTTTTTTTTGTCTTTTAAACAACAATATTTTCAAAAAGGTTTGTAATTTGCATTTTTTTAGAGCTAAATGTTAATACAATTTACTTCTCACTAGGCATATTATGGTAATTTTTGTATATGCTGTATATCTGAAAGAATATTTATTAAATGTAACAGGTAGTAAAAACTTGACTTTTTCGAAAAATCTCAACACTAAATCACTTTTCCAAACTTTAATTTTACTGTACTTGAAACTATAGACCTACTACTTTAATTAACAATAAATAAATAAGTATTATTATGGGACCAAAAATAATAATATTAAGTAAGATTTCTAAATAAACTTTTTATTTCTATTATGTATTAACATAAAGCACAGAGATGAGAAGTTGAGAACTGTAATAAAAAACTATGACATGACAAAAACATTTTCCGGGAGGCATAGATACAAAAAAACACACCAAGCAGCAAGGATTCTTTTTTTTTATAGGGCAGGCAAAGGTAACATGACTTATGTTGTACACAGTATGCATTATAAAACTTATCACTTAACACTCCCACTTAAATTTTAGAATGATTACAATACTATACTTAAATTAAGCTTCAAACCAGCTTACTTACTGTCTACCAACAAAACTAACCTTTAAACCTACTAAGTATTTAATATTATACCTAAAAACCTCAGTTTATATTCAGTACTTGATCTCTGTTAAGAATAAATTTACCAGAAGGTAAAGCTTTTGTTAAAAAATCTGCAAGTTGATTTGAACTTTTCACATATTGAACATTTATTACATTTTGTTCTACCTTTTCTCTGATGAAATTATATCTTATGTCTATGTCCTTTGATCTTTTGTGGTAAATAGGATTATGAATGAGTTTAATAGCACTCTGATTATCTATACATAGGGTTATCACCAATTGTGGTTCATCAATGTCAATTAATAACTGCCGAAGCCATAAAATTTCTTTGGCAGCCTCACTTGCAGCCATATACTCTGATTCTGTAGTTGATAATGCCACAGTATTTTGCTTCCTGCTAGCCCAAGAAACAGGTCCACCATTCATCATAAAAATATATCCTGTATTAGATTTTCTAGAATCAATATCTGAGGCAAATCAGAATCAGAAAAACCTACTAGTTCTTTGTTACAATTATAAGTAATACAAACATCTTTTGTCTTTAACAAGTACCGAATAATTCGTTTAACAGCATTTACATGGTCTTTACTGGGATTATTTAAATATCTACTAACTACATTTAAAGAATAAGAAATGTCAGGCCTAGATACGGTTGACAAAAACATCAGGGCTCCTACTGCTTCCCTATATGGAAAATTAATGTTACTCTCACTATCGTTTTTCTTTAAAATTACATTATTGTCAGAAGGGGTTCTACAAGGATTGGCATCTGACATGTTGAATCTATTTATAATTTGTTTTATGTACTGTTTTTTGACTTAAAGTAATTATTCCATCATTTTTAGTTATTTCCATGCCAACAAACATATTTAAATTAAATTCTTTTATCTTAAAACTTTGTTTTAAATCATTTATAATATGCAACAATATACTTTTACTTTTTGACAATAATAAAGCATCATCTACATACAAGATCAAGATAACTTTATAATTATTAAAATGACCCACAAATATACAGTTGTCAGAGGGACACATTTCAAAACCATAAGTAGTTAGGAAAGAAGAGAATTTTCTATTCCAACAGCGTGATGACTGTTTTAGCCCATATATTGATTTTATTAACTTACAGATTTTCCTTGGCTCAGCATGGACACCTTCAGGCACCTCCATATAGACATCCTCTGATAACTCACCGTACAAAAATGCTGTTTTGACATCAAATTGTTGTAGTTCATAATTCTCTCGAGCTGCAAGAGATAATATTATTCTAATGCAATCGAATCTTGTTGTTGGTGAAAATGTTTCCTTGTAATCGACGTTCTTAGTTTGTGTAAACCCACGTGCACAAAGACGAGCTTTGTATCTTTCTATATCACCATCTGAATTTCTTTTTACACAAAATACCCATTTTGAGGTCACTGTTTTCTCATTATTTCTGTTTACTAACTTCCAGGTTTTATTTTCTTTTAATGACTCTAATTCTTCACATATAGCTTCCTTCCATTTATTGCTATTTTTACAGTTTATAGCTTCTTCATATGTCGTAGGTACATCTAACTCAATAAAATTTGCTTCTTCATTTCCTTTCCTTCTAGGTCTCAGTGTAATATTTCTTTCATCATCTTCAGAAATTATTTGTGGAGGCTGGTACGTCACATCATTGGGATTTTCTTGTGTTTCTACACTTTCAAAACTAGATTCAGAAATATTTTGGTTGTCTCCTGGAGAAACTGGTATATCTTGTATGCCTTCTCTTTGCTCTTGTTCATCGGTGATAGAAATTGAAGTTGTGTGTTTCCTCAGTACTGGTATGTTGTTCTCATTGAAGTGTACATTTCTACTTATTGTTATCTTCCCACTTTCAATATCAAACATTCTATAATTTTCATTTTCATATCCTACTAATATTAATCTTACACTCTTTTTATCTAGTTTTCTTCTTCTTTCATCAGGTATATGGACATATCCTTCTGAACCAAATACTCTTATATGTTGAAGGGCTGGCTTCTGTCCATTCCACAGCTCATATGGGGATACATCCTTTGTCTGGGTAGAAGAACTTCGATTTAATAAATAAACAGCACAGTTTACTGCTTCAGCCCAGAGATCCAATGAGATATCACGAGAGTACAACATAGATCTTGCACTCTCCATTATTGTTCGCATTTCTCTCTCCACTCTACCGTTTTGTTCAGGCGTGTAGGGTGCTGTGCGTTCATGAACTATTCCTTCACTACTCAAATAAGATTGAAGTTCATTGTTAACGTACTCACGTCCATTGTCTGTATGCAATATACGAGTGCCATGACCAAACTTATTTTTCACTATTGCATTGTATTTCTTAAAGCAATCCAGGACATCACTTTTGTGCTTGATAATAAACACATGTCTATAGCTGGTGGCACCATCTTTAAATAAAACAAAATATCTTGCTCCAGATACAGATGTATGTTCTACAGGTCCACACACATCACTGTAGGTTAAATCATCAGGTTCACATTCTCCTCTACAAGATTTATGAAATGGCAAGCGGCTCCGTTTGCCATATTGACAAGCCTCACACACAAAGTTGATGTCATCCGTTAACTTTACTGGAATTGCACCATTCTTGCTCATGTTTTTCACTTCCTTCAAGTTAAAATGTCCCAAACGTTCATGCCAGATTTTTAAACTTGACTGTGCTAAATTACAATCTATTTGCACTGTGGTTTTAATATTTACTTCATATAGATTATTCTGCTTTAATGTTGCAGTCATAACAACAGTATTATCTTTTAATATTAAGGCCTCATTGTACTTCTTAATTATAACATAGCCTTTTCTTGTTGCCATGCCTTCTGAGAACAAATTTCTGCGTAGCTCTGGTACATAAAGTACATCTTCTAGAATACTTTTCTCCCACTTTCCATTCACACATCTATTAATTAATATATTTCCACAACCTTGCACCACTAGTTCCTTCTTATTTCCCAATCTCACAGTTGTACCACCACTATTCTTGCCATAATCCATTAACTCACTGAAATAATCGCGCCTGTATGACATGTGTGCAGATGCACCACTGTCAAGAATCCATGTACCTATATCTGCTTCAGACTGTAAACATTGCTCGGCACTGAATGCAAGCATCTTTTGCTCTTGAGGTTTCCTCTCAGACTTCTTTGGGGCTCGACAATCTCTTGCAAAATGCCCTCTCTTGTTACAGTTATAACATATAAATCGATGCTGATTATTTTGACCAGACGTTGAAATTTTTTGCATATTGTGATTCTGAAATTTTCTTTGTGGCTTAGAATGTTTCATGGCTACTAAAGCACTCTCAGATTCCTCCTCATTTGTCAAACTCGCCTCCTCATCTAATAATCTTGCTGTTAAGTTCTGAATTGTTTGAGAATGTGGATCTAATGACAGCCATGCCTGACGCAGAGAACGATACTTTGAAGGTAGTGTACTTAATATTTTTGTCATAATTGCTGTATTACTTATTTCCTCGCCAGTCTCTTTTAATTGTTTAGCTAAGTTCTCGACTTTGGAAATATGCTGTGCAATACTATCGGTTGATGACATCTTATATTGATAGAATTTCTCATGCACCATCATTTTGTTCAGTTCCGATTTTTGTTCGTAAATTGATTCCAACCTTGTCATCACTTCCTTTGCTGTTTCACAATTTTCAATTAATGAGATTTGGTTCAGTTCCATAGACGAAGTTAATAGAAACATGGCCATGCCATCATTTTTGTCCCACTGCGTCGTATCACCCACCGTCGGTTTTTTTCATGGATATTTAAACCTTTCGCTTTTAAGGCACAACTGACTTGAAATTTCCATTGTCGAAAATCCTTGCCGTTAAACTTCTCAATTCTCATTGAATTTGTGACTTCCATTTTGTTTTCTTCACTATCGAACACGTGCTTGTTTTCACCTTATAAGTTCTGCTCTTTACTCAGTTTATTACGAAGCGTACCTGGGCCCATAACCTATTATTATGGGACCAAAAATAATAATATTAAGTAAGATTTCTAAATAAACTTTTTATTTCTATTATGTATTAACATAAAGCACAGAGATGAGAAGTTGAGAACTGTAATAAAAAACTATGACATGACAAAAACATTTTCCGGGAGGCATAGATACAAAAAAACACACCAAGCAGCAAGGATTCTTTTTTTTTTATAGGGCAGGCAAAGGTAACATGACTTATGTTGTACACAGTATGCATTATAAAATTTATCACTTAACAATAAGGAAACAAGCAATGTGTCATGTATGATTAATTTTTATTAAAAAAAGGAGGCATGTTAGTCTATGGCGTGTACATCATCATTATTATTATTAGCATTTATAAGTCCAGAATTGGCACGGGCTTACATTCCTCCTAGTAAATGGCTACACTTGCCAAAAGGAATGTAAGCTACTACATCGCATGGTCACCTGCGGCCAGCATCCTTTTTTTTAAATAGAATAAGCGTGACAGACGAGCACACAGTCACCTTGATGGTAAGTGGATGCTGCGACTTATAAAAATCTACATCTATCCTCACTTAAGAATCAAAATGCAGATGCGTTGCCACCCCAGAGGACAATGGAATGCCTCGTTTCCAGTTAAAAAGATTCTTTGGTTATACACTTACGATTCGAAACACAGCAGCATTTTACCCTGCTATTCTGTGTGAGCGTGATCTTTCCCCAGTCAAACCGACCCATTCGTGCTACAACTATAATATAGCTGCAGTATGTCTCTACCACGTAAGAAAGTTCAATCAAAGAAGGCCACATGTGCGTTGTCACCTCTGAGGACTAAGTTACTAGCCTCGCACGCCGTTATTATACTGGCTCTCTATAACTTTCAGGCCAGAAAACTCTGTAACTCGGCAAGTACTGCTGTTTGACGGCAGAAAAAAGTATGAGGGCTATCACCTAGTAAAATAAACGACGCCTTATATGACATCCACGAAACAAAATGGGGTGATGCATTCTCTGTCACCGCCACTACACGGCAGATGCTCTCTTCTTAAATTCCACAGTACGCGAGTAAACCTAGCTCGTTCATGCAGGCACAGATGAAATTTTACTTGCAATGCTGATTAACTAGGAATCTAAGACCAATTTGTAAATTATTTTATATTCATATGTGTGCGTAAGTGGGAGTACTTACAATGATTTGAGCACGGTTTTGACTTGGTTTGTGCATCAGTTGAAATGCACGCAGCGCTCTGACATTCTTTTCTTGTTGTTGATTAATAATATTCTCGATACTACAAAATAGCAGCGTTACTCTGCTATTTTACGCTGATATTCTGTGATAGCGAGGTTCTTCCTCGGTGAAACTGACCCTGCTGCCAACCTACTGCACTTGAGACTTTAGGAGTAAAAGATTTAATATCACTGCCAGCATGCGATAACAAAAAGAAATCTTTAATAATGTAGAGACAACTAACGGTCTGCGAGATAACCAAATCAAACATTTTCAAATTAGCAGTTTGCTAAATTATACACTTAAGATATCCTAGAATTTTTATTAAAGGTCTAAGCATTTGCATTTTACACATAATTATTTGGAGCCTTTGGAGTTGTTATATCTCAAAAGCAGAGCGCTCTCTATAAGTTTCACGGTACGCGACCAAACCGATTTTTATACCCGCCGGCAACAATGACATTGTTATTTTTTTTAAATAGTTGTCATAATTTAATACTGTCTTAATAAACAAAAACATTTTTTGAAGTAAGGTTGAATTTGGAGTTTACGACCATTATACTTGTGACAGTATTTAAGGACTAGATTTAATCTGTAACTTAAGTTTACTAAGCCTTTGGAGTCTTGGCACTTATTTCAAATAATTACGGAAGACTAATGTTGGATTCTACAATATTTGTTTATGTGTTAACGAGGTAAAACATAATAATAAAGTCAATACATACAAAATGGCTATACATATATACGGACCTGTATAGATATCACTTTCGGAAGCAATAAATAAATAAACTTGTCGTAAGTCTTTACAATAATGGGACAATAAATATAGCGTGTGAGATTCCTGTGGGAAACATTGTAATAAATACCTGTGCGAATGATAGCCACCTGACGCGTATAAAAATTGCATATTTACTAGTTCATGGCGCGTTTTCTCACTTAACGTATCTATAATTTTGTAATAGTATTTCATATTATATATTTAATATTTTTAACAGAATATATTTAGGAGTGTGCGCAGGAATTGAATGATTTAATTTCTCCCTTTCCTTTCCACATTTCTTTATTGTCATTATCCTGGATCTGAACCAAACGGCTGGTTTCGTTTTTTGTAATGCGTCCTGCAATGGAGTGGAATAGAGTGTCAGCATCTGGATTTATATCTCATAATAGGCAGAATAAGCTCTTGTTAAGCTATATTAATGCGCTTTACATTCTTCGGCCACATCACACCTTTCCATCAGATACAGACTTAAGAGAGTTAAAATAAAATTGCCTCATAGGGTGGATTTTGCCGCTCTTGGCAGGTGGGTTGGCAAGCGCAATTATTTATATTTTTGGGTCGTTATTCCGGAGATGTTGCTGCCCAACTCTTATTTCAGTTTCACACTGTCGCCTCTTACGGCACCCACAGAACGATATGGGGTAGTGGATATTCTTACATGGCCACTACACTAAGAGTATAACCAACTAATTACAATACGGTTTTGATAAATTTCTTACTACTTAAGTAGAACTTAAATAGTCCTCCACTTTTTCCGGAGTTATATTTCCAACTAAATTACGTTTCATCTTTAAGCGCTATAATTTTGCGCATTAACATTTATATAACTTTATTTTTGTATGTATAACTCACTCTTCTTAACACCTTGATAACATTAGTTTTCTACGTAATGGTGGTCTGAAAGAATTTACTTGCAGAATTATAAGACGCTTGTGTACTTATCTTTATGTACTTCTTTATTTAAAACCGTAATTGGTATACAATAAAAAAAGTAAACGAAATGTATTCAGGAATGAAATATCAAAAACATAATTTCCTCATAATAGCTTCTGAAGACGGCGCTAAGAAATAATCTATTGGAAAATTATTCTCCGACTTGAGAAGGTATGCGGAAATTATTTTATTATTTGAGATTTTGAAGTCGTTTTTAACTTTTAATTAAAGGTTGAATTTTTTGACCCTATTGAGTGAACTAAGGAACATTACTTGCTGTAGTTAGCAACAGATACTTCAAAATTATAGGCACATATAGATATCAAGATGTTGGAAATATTTAAATTTTAATATATATGTATAGAATATATATATATCAATGTATGTTACCGGTTTGCAACAAATCATTGATACACAGAAGAAACAGCGTTGGTGATAGCACGTAGTCTTGTGGAACACCAGCGTTAATAGGCTTGTAATCGGAGCTCGTACCGTCTACTACGACCAAGATGCTCCGATCAGCCAGAAAACTGGTGATCCAATTACAAAATTTACGAATTAACAGTTATAACGATATTTCTTGTTAATATTATAAATATAATAATATAATATGTTCCTTATATTTGGCTATTATGGAGAATCTAGCGTCACGTCCACTGCAGTGTATAAATGTAATGCAGGTTGAACAATCCATCATAGTGTATTTCAGGACAAATAATAGGGTCATATTTATGCACGCTCTGTGCTTCACTTACTCGTTATCACGATATTATGCAACTGATCGTTTATAATTAAAATATTACAGAAGCGAAATATTTAAATTATTAATATGTTTATAAATGGTTTTATGGCTTATGGCTTCAGCGTATTATGGTTGCAACACGAATGGGTCAGCGCAACCGGGGTAGGATCACGGTCGTTCAGAATACCAGCGTGAAATAGCACCACTCCTGTATTTCGTATGGTAAGTGAGGAGAACCGGAAACCTTGTCCTCTCGTAACAAAGCATTTCTTTTTAGTTCTGAGGGGTGACAACGCTTCTGTGTCTATGCCACAGCATACACTCTCTCTCTTCCAAAACACGATAGTTCCTTAATTATTTGACGACTCCGTGGCGCAGTAGCTTAGCATTTTGTTGCAGCGCTGAGGGCCGCGGGTTATAATCCCGCACTGAACAAGTATTTGTATGGCCTACAAATAATTGTTCCTGGTCTGGATGTTTGTCCTCGTGCAATTATAATTATACACATGTAAACTACCTCCATGATACAAGATAAAATCCTAGTGTGGGGGTAACTTTTTAAAAACAATATCCTACATCTGATACACTGCATTCAACTTAACAAGTATTGTTTTTTGGTGACAGAAATATACAAAAGTGTGCTATAGGATGTGACTTTATTTTACTTTTTGACTGTGAGTCATTGAAAAGGCATTGCCTTTTTGCAAGAATCCAGTGCTAGGCTGCAGACGACAGCTGTTTACGCTTTGTGATAAATATGTCATTTATTATTTCTATTATTCTCAAAGAGAGAAATGATCAAAAGAAAAAAGTTTTCCTGGTAAATATATATTTTCGTAAAATTCGCACAATAATCGTATAACCTAAAAATCAAAATATATGCGCGTCGGTAGCACAGTGGCAGGCTGTTGTTTTGGTTTTTGTTACGCCACTGCGTGCCGTACATTCGAATCCTGCACAGTAGGTACAGTATTAGTGTGGTCTACAAATAATTGTTTTGGTTTTGACTTTTTCCGTTACTGTTACCATTAGCAGCATATTCAGTCTACTCGGCAGCCAGAACATCGGCGCCCCCCACATATTGCCTTATAGTTGATGGATGTCATAGTTGCCACGCTTGGCAGGTAAGTTGAAAACCGCAGTAATATGTTTTAGTTGCTATTAGGTAGTCGCCGCTGCACATCTCTTGGTTGGAATCCATCATCCCCTTTGATTTTGTAACATAAAAGATGATTAGCGAAATAATCAAAAAGATCTAATGGCTTCCGATGCATGGCATATCATCTTGTATATCATCATCATCAGCATTGCAGAAATCCAATACAAAGATATACAATACAATAAAAACAAAGGATTGCCCTATGTAATGCCAAAAGTCAGTCTTTAGCCTTTTATACGTGGTAGAGCCATGCTGCAGCTATATTAATACATATGTATACGTAGTATAGTTACATACATAATATATATGTAGTATAGTTGTAGCACGAATAAGACGGTTTGACTGGGGAAGGACCACGCTCTCACAGAATACCAGCGTAAAATAGCAGCTTAATGCTGCGGTGTTTTGTATGGTGAGTGTAGAGAACCGGAGACCCTCTTTACTGGAAAAGAAGCATTCCATCTTAGTCCTCACGGATGACAACGCATCTGCATTTTAATTCGCAAACGAAGATAGATGTAGATGTCTATGGATCACGGCAACCACTTAACATCAGGTGGAATGTGTGCTCGTTTGTCACCCTTATTCTATTAAAAAAAAAAACTGCTTCTATAGAGAAGACATGCAGGAATATCGAATTAGGTCGTGACTCCATCTAGTTGAGAGCCGTCTATACTCCACCATTAGTTGTCTGTTCGTCGTAATATATGGCCGGTCCAATGCCAGGCCAGCTTACTGACCTGTTTCACTATTTCAGTTGGAATATTTCGGTTCTACCGCGGATAACATAGTTACAGATATCTCTGAGCGACCTTAAACTTCCTCATACGTCTTGTATATACCAGATACAAAATACTGCGACCAGGCACAGGAAATAGCCTCAAAAATGCGTGAAATTTGGCTCTGACATAAGAATAGAAGAGAATCAAGAATGTTTGAACCTATTGGTCTATTGGCACAGCGAAAGAATTGAAAAAAAAATAAGCTTATTAATATCCTAAATTACAAAAACGATGAGTTGAAAATCCTTCATCATCATTTTCTTCATCATTACAGCCCTTCACAAGTCCACTACTGGACATAGGCCTCGCTCAAGGAATGCCACTCTTTCTAATTTTATTTTACTTACCATCTTCATTGTCCAGATTCACTAATAAAACAGTGGTAGAGCCACGCGGCAGCTTTTGCTGTCGCACGGATGGGCCGGCTCGAACCGGGGTGGTACCACGACCCCACAGAAAACCAGCGTGAAGTAGAGGTTTACCTCTGCGTTTCGCTTGGTGAGTGCAGGTGGCCGGAGGCCCTTTTTACTGGAAATGAGGCATTCCATCTTAGTCCTCACGGGTGACAACCCATCTACATTTTGATTTGTAATAGAGGATAGATGTAGATGTCTATGGGCCGCAGCAACCACTTAACATCAGGTGGACTGTGTGCTCGTTTGTCATCCTTATCCTATAAAAAAAAATAATTTGACAAAAAAAGTAAGTTTATAGTGGATCTCTGTCATGCCCAAGCACTAAATAATAAATATTTAAATGAGCCAGAGAAAGCAAACAAAAACCACTTTGTATCTATTAAAAATCCGAAGTATTAATTTCTACAATAATAACTTTTGTATTATTAACAATTACACACAGAACTAAATATTAAGTAATCCTTTAATTAAATTTAAACGTCTTATGTTTGAGAAGATTAATAGTATTAGTTAAAGGGTACATTCTCATTTATTATAAAGATCGCTTTTCATTATATCAAAATAATTTAATCTACAGCAGTATTAATAAGGTTTGTTAACTTTCTCATATAATATTTCACTATAAATATATACTATAAATCTGTAACCCTGTATCTCAGTGTATTTTGTAACTGTTATATTTAAATTACCGTTTTAGCCAAAATAAATGCATCATTACGTATATTAGCTGCGTATATTACGAGTAGCTCCTTTTCATATTTAAATCATCTAAATTGCGTACAAAAAAAAAATCATATTCCGACTTCTCTTTTGCTCTTTATTCCTTTGTTTGATTGGAAATAAATATACAGATTATCACAAAGCAAATAGTCTTACGGAACTTGATTTTGCTTTAAGTTTTCATCCTCTATAGAGGATTTGCCTTAAGAAAAATAACGTAAGAATAATTAAAAATTAAAAATTTTGTACAACTGACTTCAATACATATTATTAAGAAAAACTTAAAAACTATTAGTCAGAACTTGATCAAATTTATATGGGACTACTCGTACATAAGAAGCACTGGTGCTTTTTATTTGAAAGCTGGCTTTCAATTCTTAAACCTTTGATCCATAACTTTGATCTACGTGAACCGATTTCGATGAGAATCATCAAAATCGGTTCAAGTACCTCCTTCTTTTTGAAGTCGGTATATAAGTAAGAAAAAAATATTAATTTTAATAGTGTATTTTATGACTGTATTATGAATGTACGAATAATGTTTTTTTAATTCTCTAATTCTAATTGAAATGTGCTGTATTGTATGAAAGCGTCACCAATATGCAAGCAAATGGTAGTGTACCTAGTTGAATCCTTTGTAATTTGATGAAATGTCCATATTTATCAGATTTTAAGTCAAGAGTGAATGTAGTGTTTATAAGCGACTTCTAAAAAGAAAGAGATTCTCAATTTGTCTGTTCATTTCTTTTATGTTTATTTGGGCATAACTTCTTTATTTATGAATCAATTTTAATGATTCTTCTTTTATCAAATAGAACTTCCGGAGTAATATCACAAAAAACTAAGAAAAAATTACATATATAACATTATGGGGAAAATTGTGGATAAAGATTTGTTACCTCGATCTTGTGACATTCCTTAAAAAAGAGGTAAAAAAACTTAGAACGAAGTAAAAATTGACTTCATAAACTAAAAAGATTGAAAAATTCAAACATTATTTTTACTTTTTGGAGTCGTTTGTTGATTTTTAAGTTTATTTTGGTATACAATTTTCGTTCCAAAATATTAAAAATTTTTGAAAATGACTGCCTCAAAAACTTACTTCAAAAACAAAAAGGAATAAAACATTCAAACATTATTTTTATTTTTTGGAGTCGTTTGTAAATTTTTTTAAGTTTATTATGGTTTACAATTTTCGTTCCAAATTACTAAAAAAATTTGCAAATGACTGACTCCCCGTTTAAAACTTTTGTTGAAATAATTTTACTACAGCCTAAAAACTGTCATCGTAGCTGCAAATATTTTACATTAGATTTTATAGTAAAATTGTTTCGTCTTACATGAAAATATAAATCTAATTTAAAGCATTGAATTGCAAATTTGATTCGATGTTCCCAACCTTTGATTCTGGGGTAAATTTTCGTGGACTTAGTTTGTGAACAATTTGAATTTTCTTAAATCAAAAGAAAAAGTTAGAGCAATCTGCCAAAATTACAGTGCTCTAGGATTTCAACTCCTTTAACGACTTGCTTTAGGGAATAAAGTTATGGTGTCAAATCTGTCTAAATTTAATTAGCATTGAGTGATAAACAAAATTAATGTGATCCCTTATCTTAGGAATATAGTACATATTTTTAGTTACATTGTAACGGATTGTAACACTGGGTGGCGGTTTATTCACTACCCCATATCATCCCTAGAGATAAATGGACGACAGAGAAAAGCGGAACCAGGAAATGAACAACACCATTTTGCGGATAACAGCTAAATAAAAAACTGCAGTTGAAAACTTGCTTGCTAATCGCGGCAACGGTGACAAACATGGGGGATATTATATGAGACGAGAGAGTATGTTTACCTGGGACAAATACTCCGACTAGGTAAGTCCAACTTCGACCGAGAGGTCAATCGACGGATTCAACTCGGTTGGGCAGCGTTCGGGAAATTACGGCACATCTTCTCGTCAGGTATACCTCAAACCTTGAAAACGAGACTGTACACCCAGTGCGTGTTGCCAGTGATGACATACGGAACTGAGACGTGGTCCTTCACTGCTGGCCGGATGAGGAAGCTCAAGGTCGCTCAGCGAGCTATGGAGAGGGCTATGCTCGGAGTTTCTCTGCGTGATAAACTTAGGAATGAAAATATCCGCAGTAGAACCAGAGTAACCGACATAGCCCAACGGATTAGTAAACTGAAGTGGCAATGAGCCGGCCATATAGCTCGAAGAACCGACAACCGATGGGGAAGAAAGGTTCTCGAGTGGCAGCCTCGTACCGGTAGGCGAAGTGTAGGGCGTCCCCCCACGAGATGGAGTGACGACCTGGTAAGAAATGCAGGAAGTCGATGGATGCAGGTGGCTTAGGACCGTGCTTTGTGGCATTCTTTGGGGGAGGCCTATGTTCAGCAGTGGACTTGTGAAGGGCTGTAATGATGATGATGATGATGATGATTATATGAGACAGCCCAGGGGAGAGTCCTATGTTCAGCAGTGAACTTTTGATAGGCTGTAATGGGAATTGTGTACTGGTACACCGTGTAGTGGCGATGTAAGAATATCCACCACCCCATATTGTGCAAATCGCAAAAAAAGAAATTAACTGAAAATTTCTATTTTTCATTTTACTGAAATAGTAAGATATACAAAATATGTAAAACAAACATAAAAAATTATATCTCGTAGGAAAATCGTGGACTTGTTCACAGCGTCCATGTGATACACACGTAACGTGAGCGGGATGAAAAACTTCAGTTTAGCATATTTTATGAATAAAGTTCTATATGTATCGTATCATGGAGCAAACAATAACATACTAGGTATTTACCTATGAAATTGCCGTTTTTTATGAAATAATTTAACGTAAATCTTTTCTATATTTTTTGTTTCTATTAATCAGTGTAATCACCCATGCAATGGATGCATCCTTTCCAACGCAGTGGCAGTGGCAGATGCTCTTCTTGAAAAAATAGCTGGACAGGAGGCAACAAATTCTCAAGGGCATTTTAAACTGCCTCTCGGGTATTGATTTTTTTCCCGTCAAAAAGTTATCCAAATTCTGGAAAAGTAGAATTTTCCAGGCGCAAGGTCTTTTGAGTACAGTGGATGACGGTGAGCTTCCTACCCCAGCTATTGTAGCTTAGAGACCGTTTGCTGTGCATTATAAGGTCGCGCTTCATCCGTGCAGGAGCCCCGCTGCTGATGCGGTTGCGCTGATGAACGATTAACCACAGCTAGTTGGAGACGTGCAAGCTTCTCCATAATTATGTTCAGTTCATCACAGTACACATTTGCAGCAATGCTCATCCCGATTGGTAGGAAGCGGTGAAGAATCACACCAGCGCTAGACCACCAAACAGGACCATCACTTTTCTAAGGGTAAGTTTTCGTTTGTAGGGCATTGTTTAGGTGCTGAACCAGGATCCAACCATCTTGATGAGCGCTTGCGCTTGTCAAACAGAATCCATTTTTTGTCGCAGGTAACAATGCGGTTCAAAATTCCTTCGTTTGTGTGCCTGTTGAGCTGTGCAAGGCAGGTCTCGACGCGAACTTCGCACTGGCGATCATTAAGTTTGTAGGCCAACCATTTGTCTAGTTTCTTTACCTTGCCAATTTCATGCAAATAATCCAATATTGTTTTGATGCTAACGTCTAAAGCTGCTGCTAATTAAGCCGTAGATTGAGTATCATCAGCTTCCAAAATCGCCACGGACCACCACGGGGTTCATTTTTTGGGTCGAAATTTTTAGAACGAAAGCGGGCAAGCCAATAACAGGAGGTGCGTTAGTTCGTATTACTCGCTCCATAAACGTCGTTCATATTGCATGCCGCTTGTGTCGCGTTGCTGCTACTATGGTACTCATATTCCATAATTGCTCGTTTTTTTAGTGTCCATGATGACGAAAAATATTAAAATGCGATGAAAACATAACGCTAATCAATAAACAAAAGACTAATTTTGAAAAAAGAGATCCATGTTTTTAAAATAAAATAAATTTGAAATTAGAATTCTTAGCCAAACAAAAATTATTTTAATTTAGAATGGCCAGTAATGCAAAACTGCAAATATC
Organism: Parnassius mnemosyne; assembly: GCA_963668995.1. Taxonomy (NCBI): domain Eukaryota; kingdom Metazoa; phylum Arthropoda; class Insecta; order Lepidoptera; family Papilionidae; genus Parnassius; species Parnassius mnemosyne. The sequence continues at coordinate 10,592,325 of CAVLGL010000057.1, forward strand.
TTAAAAATAGTTTAGTAATAATAGGTAAATTATTAGGAAAATATTTTAGGATATTTAAGGATTATAAGAATACCAGCGATTTGCCTCGGCTTCGCACGGACGATTTCTGAATCTCGGCAACAGCGCCACCTATCAAATTCAATTGTGTCAAAAGCGAATCAACTTAATCACACATAAAATTTCATCAAAATAAGTCCAGCCGTTGAGGAGGAGTTCAGCAGGAGAATTCAATATATGTAGACAATTTACATTTCAGTCGGATCAAAAGAAATGGAAATATACTTCCACAGGCGACACATATGTAAGTAAGCTGCGTTCACGTTTAATACACATGTGTGTACGTGCGGAAATTCAACAATGCCATTTCACATTTTCATTAAACCAATCTTACGACACTTAACGGCAACTCTCGTTATCTGTCTCGATCTATTACAAAAGTACTTTTTAGGGTTCTGCTGCCAAATAATGAATTCTTATTATTTCGTTTCTGATATTTTTGATGGAATGAGAGAGAAATTTGAAGAATTTTCTTTCAATAAGTATAGGCCATCATATAGTATGCTGAAATATATTTTTTTACAAATGCAATAGGATTGTGGAAAGTTAATTTTCCACTTTTTTATTTATTTTAATCAGTCTTAACATTACCAAATCTATTGAAGTCATAATTAGTTTTAAAAATTATTTAAAACTGTTTTTTTATATTTTCATTATTGGCAATATTTCGTCAAAAATCAAAGAGGACATGAATCCACCATAACATAGAAGTCTCTAAGCCCCTAAATATGAACTCGAAAACAGCAGAAATGCAGTCAAGGCGGAGAGAAAAGAATATTGAATATTAGGTATATTTTACAAAAGCGGAACTCTACGTTTAGATAAAAAGGCCACAAACTGCCAAAAAAAAAACAATGTCATAGAGAATATTTTTAAGTCCCATAGTTTCGAAGTTTTGAGGCTGCTCCTCTACAATTGCGATTTCAATCCAAGTAAATATATCTGGCACTTGATTGAGCATAAGACAAAAATGTTCAACAGTTAGAAAGCCAAATTGAGAGCATTAGAATAGAAGCAATTGATTTAATTAAAAGTGACGAGTGGAAGAAAGAAACCACGTCAAACAAATCGAAAATTAATACAGGCAATGTTTTATTTGAAACAAGTATTTTTCTTTTAAATAACTGTCAGTGGAATATTTTAAAAACCTACCTACATAAATACATGTTCTATTTATTTGAGCAGTGGTGATGATAATTACGACGATGACTACTCAGACAGTGATTTAAAGCGTCAGTAGCCTAATGGCAGGTCGCGGACCGCGAACTCGAAAGGTCGTGGGTTCGAATCCACCATTCGACTACTGTCGTGAACCACTTCTAACACAATCATTATAAGCTTACCAGAAGTGGTTAAAGGGAATATTATTAACGTTTAATAGCGTTACTAGTATTTGTTTTTAAAAGAAAAAAATAAAAAAAAGTGATGCAAAGATGAGCGGAATTGAAGTGCATGATTCCGATTAAAACTGTTTCTTTCATGGTTCTTTTATTTATATGTGTAAATAAACAATATTTAAAAGTATCTGTTTTGCTAACTTTACGTAATTGGTTTGAATTGACAGCTGTGACATCATAATATGGCGCCAAGGCAGCCCTATTCTGACTTGAATTGCATATTATGTTTTTTTTTTTCATCGGGTACCCCAGCAGCGAGACTTTCATAGTAATTTCTTCATTATCATTCATTTATTACAGCCTATCTAAAAGTCCAAAACCGAACATCAGCCTTTTCGTGAATTACTGCATATCTGATATCTGCTATAGTTGGCACACTTGGCAGGCGGACTGGCAGCCGCAGTTTTTTTATTAATTTGTTAAAGATACTGCTGGTCATGTACTGTTACTGGATACTCTTAAGGCGCCACTACACGGCTTATCCTTTTACTATCTATTACTGAAGTTAAGTTCGGCTTCTACAAGGTAGGTTGAATTTCCGGCTTATAAGTAGCAATCGGCCATCCATATACCAGCTCGAAGTACCCACAACCTAAGCGAAAATAACCCCACTGTGACAACTTGGTAAGACGCGCAGGAAGTCCTTCCTTCGAGGAGGCCTATGTTCAACAGTTGACTTGTGACGGGCTGTAATAAATTTATAATAAATGATGATTTCAGTTAATGTTTTAACTAATAATCAACAAAATTTTATTAAATTAAAAAATTAAAATCGATACCAAAAAAATAGGTTAGTAAAATAAATAAAATAGCAGCTTATTGCTGCTGGGTGAGTGTAGAGAACCAGAGGCCCCTTTTACTGGAAAAGAGACAATCCATCTTAGTCCTCACGGCTGATAACACATCTGCTTTTGGATTCGCAAACAAGGATAGATGTAGATGTCTATGTGCCACAGCAACCACTTACCATCAGGTAGACTGTGTGCACGCTTGTCACCCTTATCCTAAAAAGTATTTATAAAATACAAGACTAAATTATGGAATATAAAGCGCGCAAGCTCCTTATACAGAAATAGAGAATAATGAGTAACATCAAAGGGAACGGGTGTAAATGCTTCTTTTATTCTTTGAGCTTTTTATTACAGTACCGCGCAAAAGCTTGAGGCAAAGTAAATGTAAGCTGACGTACCACACCTTGTTCTAATTTAGGCATTATTGTTGTACACACATATATATATATACATATAAATATATATATATATATATATATATATATATATATATATGTATGTATATATATATATGTATATATATATATATATATATATTTGTATGTATATATATATATATATATATGTATATATATATCAAGAGAGAACGGTGAGCTGAAAGTAGGGAAATTTGGAATAGGGCAACGGAACCCAAGGGGCCAGCAGTTGGCTGACTTTATGGAGAAAGAGGGACTCTTTATGATGAACTCTTTCTTCCAGAAGCGGCCCCACAGAAAGTGGACCTGGTCGAGCCCCGACGGTTCGACAAAAAATGAGATTGACTTCATTATGACGACCAGACGACAACTGTTCAGTGATGTCTCAGTGATCGCGAGGGTGAAAACCGGCAGCGATCACCGAATGGTTAGAGGCACACTGAACCTAAACGTTAAGTTGGAGAGGTCTCGTCTAATGAAGTCAACGCTCCGTCCCCCTCGTGCTCTAATCCAAAGTCCCGAAACCTTTCAGCTCGAGTTACAAAATCGTTTTCAGTGCCTAGAAGACTGCAATGAAGTGGACGATTTGAATGACAAGCTCGTGGAAACTGTCCATGCGGTCGGAGCTAAGTTCTGCAAGACCCGCCTCAGAAGAACACAAAAACTCTCCGATCACACTCTTAATCTCATGGCTGTTAGACGGGAGATGAAGCTACATTCTTCAACAGATTTAACAGCATACAGGCAACTGAACAGACAGATCTCCAAATGCATGCGGCGGGACTTACGCAACTTCAATACAGCTCGTATTGAAGAAGCGATCGAGCGGAACCAAGGCTTCAAAGTCTTTGCCAGAGATCTGTCTGCCAGAAAGCGCCAACTGTCAAAGCTGAAGACAGAATTTGGCAGCATCGTTTCCGGGGCACCTGAGATTTTGAGTGAGATTGAGAGGTTCTATGGGCAGCTGTACACGTCATCGTTGGAGCCGCACGCAAGTGTGAGTAACGATCCAAGAGCGAGTCTTATCCGACATTATTCCGTTGATATCCCGGACGTCAGTCTGAGCGAGATTAGAATGGCTCTCCAGCACCTTAAAAACGGCAAGGCCCCAGGCGAGGATGGAATTACAGCGGAGCTTCTGAAAGCGGGTGGAAAACCGGTACTTGAAGTCCTTCAGAAGCTCTTTAATTCCGTCCTCCATGGTGGCATTACACCGGAGGCGTGGAGCAGAAGTGCGGTGGTCTTGTTCTTCAAGAAAGGCGACAACGCTCTCTTGAAGAACTACAGACCGATATCTCTTCTGAGCCGCGTCTACGTGCTGTTTTCGAGAGTCATTACGAATCGTCTCGCGCGCAGACTTGACGACTTCCAGCCTCCCGAACAAGCCGGTTTCCGAAAAGGCTTTAGCACCATAGACCACATACATACCCTTCGGCAAATTGTACAGAAGTCCGAGGAGTACAATTTGCCACTATGTCTGGCGTATGTGGACTATGAGAAAGCCTTTGATTCCGTCGAAATTTGGGCGGTGCTGCAGTCCCTTCAGCGATGCCAAGTTGACTGTCGGTATATCGAAGTGTTGAAGTGCTTGTACAGTAGGGCTACGATGGCTATCCGAGTACAGAACCAGAGTACGAAACCTATCCAATTGCAGAGAGGTGTAAGACAGGGTGACGTCATATCCCCGAAACTCTTTACCGCTGCATTGGAAGATGTTTTCAAGCTTCTGGACTGGAAAGGATACGGTATAAACATCAATGGCGAGTACATCACTCACCTTCGATTTGCCGACGATATAGTCCTTATGGCAGAATCGCTGGAGGACCTAAGCACTATGCTCAATGACCTCAATAGTGTTTCCCAACGGATAGGTCTTAAGATGAACATGGACAAAACAAAGATCATGTTTAATGTCCATGTCACACCTATGCCGGTAGTTGTTGGGAACACTAAGCTCGAAGTTGTTGACGAATATGTTTACCTGGGACAAATAGTCCGACTAGGTAAGTCCAACTTCGACCGAGAGGTCAATCGACGGATTCAACTCGGCTGGGCAGCGTTCGGGAAGCTACGACACATCTTCTCGTCAGGTATACCTCAAAACTTGAAAACGAGACTGTACACCCAGTGCGTGTTGCCAGTGATGACATACGGAACTGAGACGTGGTCCTTCACTGCTGGCCGGATGAGGAAGCTCAAGGTCGCTCAGCGAGCTATGGAGAGGGCTATGCTCGGAGTTTCCCTGCGTGATAAACTCAGAAATGAGGATATCCGCAGTAGAACTAGAGTGACTGACATAGCCCAACGGATTAGTAAGCTGAAGTGGCAATGGGCCGGCCATATAGCTCGAAGAACCGACAACCGATGGGGAAGAAAGGTTCTCGAGTGGCAGCCTCGTACCGGCAGGCGAAGTGTAGGGCGTCCCCCCACTAGATGGAGTGACGACCTGGTAAGATATGCAGGAAGTCGATGGATGCAGGTGGCTCAGGACCGTGATTTGTGGCATTCTTTGGGGGAGGCCTATGTTCAGCAGTGGACTTGTGAAGGGCTGTAATGATGATAATGATGATATATATATATATATATATATATATATATATATATATATATATATATATATATATATATATAGATTAAGTCATTCAACGAGTGTGGTCATTCTACTAGTGCTAAGATAATGTCGTGGTTCTGTTCGTGGTTGTAATTCTTCTAGTGCAGGCAAGGAGGATTGGTGTTGCTGAGAGACTGCCCCGTGTTACGCTGAGATAAGTAGTGTTGCTATTGGTTTACATATTTTGGTGTTATCATGTAATTACGTACCTCACGTTACACTGGTGTGTAATTGTGGCGGAGACGTGTTATGGTATGGTCGAACTGTAATTTCACTATACTGAATGTATAGTGCGTTACGTTGTCTTATTACTGATAATGATAATGATTAAATGCGTAAGCAAGAGAGCAAGTTGAACATCCGCTCTCACACTTTTACTATTTTTAACGCTATCCTGATGTACATCCGAGATCAAAATTGGGATCCTCTGTTGTAATTCTCCAACATCAGAAGTGCGATAAAGTCCCTGTTATCACCCACATATAATCTTCGAATAATGTGATGGTTATTACCTTCGTGAAAGACTTTAAGTTGATGACTTTGATTTTATTAAATGTCGAATTAAAATTTGCTGTCCTATTTACGACATTGACGTACCATTAAAGTGTAAAGTAAAAGTTTAAAGTGAAATGTTTTAAGCCAAAATTTTAATATTTTTATTCAATTAACATTCAATTGATAGTACAATTATTATTCCTTAACGTAAAAATGTCGAAAGAAATGTTGGAGGTATTATAAGATGAGTTATAGTTTTGCATTTAGTGGAACCTTAAACTATTAGAGTAATGTTATAATTTGATAGTTTAAGCGAAATATTATTTAAATGTGGTACATTTTAAAGTTCGAAATGTTCAAACGATGTACCGAAAACAAAAAAATTTTAACTTTAACGTGCTATGGATTAAGAACACTAAGTAGTATTTGTGTTCTTATTGTATTGATAAGTGTTACAGTTGATTCCAAGTATTACGTAGTCAACAAACTTGGGAGTTAATTTTGAAGGTTTAGTGGAGAACGTGGAGCTGTAGCGCTCGCTCTTGAGTGGAAGTATGCTGTCGGATTATGAAGCCGCGGACACATTATTTGCCGCTGTTACCGATCACCATTTGATACATGAGGAAAGTAAATTTATTCTAAACATTGCCTTAAAAAAATTTTGTAAGAATAAGTGTTACACTTTTTAATTGGTTGCGAAAAATGCTGGAAAACGAAAGCATTACTGACGAAATTGAAGTAGAGCAAATCAGTACTGACATTAAAGAGAGTATTTCAGTTTACGTGAACATTGGACCGTACCAGAGGTTGTCGTGTGGCCGCAGCTCAGTATATGGTGCCCTGGAAAGGCGAATGGCATCCCGAGAGGAGTGCTGTATTTATTTTTTTGAAAAAAAAATTCTTCCTGAATCTTTTTAATGTTTTCTTTTAGGTGTTGTAGTAGCACGTGTGATGTGATTACATGAGCGCGAGCGTGAGGCGAGTGTGTGCCTTGCTAGTCGTAACGGACTGTCAGGTCTAGCTGTAGTATGGCCTGGATTTTGAAAACACGTATGCTACACGCGTGGCGTGCGCCGTCCCTGAGCGCACGTATGCTATACATGGCAGTGCCTCGGAAGTCTTACACTATGTGTGCGCGGAAGTCGTACACTGTGTTCGCGGAAGTGTTATACTCCGTATGCGCTGAAGCTGTGTTCTCTGAACATGCATCAAGCTCTGTCCTGGCAGGCGCTGTCCTGGTTCACGTCATTCAAGTACGACTATGTGTGAGATACTTCTTTTGGAGATGTATGTTTACTTGTGAAAGCGAAGTGCTTTATTATAGTCCACGGTATGTGGGCGTATTTCTGTTTGAGGGCCTCGTATGCGTGACAGATGAGAGGATAGGCTGTGTGTGTTGTCCTGATAATTAACAACTTGTTTTTCACGCAGATCACGATGACTGCAACCCCGACGATGCCTGTGAACCCTCAGGTGATCCTGCTGCTCCCGTTGACGCTTCGAGTGCGTGATGCGGCGTAGTGTTTTGCTGGCGCTGGTGCGGCGCGATAGCTCCCTTTGAGAATGCGGCACGCCCTCTGCTGTTGTTTTGACTAACTATGGCGTGTGCTGGTTTGTTTTAATAGCCACGTGCGCTTGCCTTATGCCTGCCGCAGAGGCGAGCAGTGAGCGACGTGTTGACAATTGTTGTGTGAGCAATCCCAGCGATGTGCTGATGAATACTGGTGAGTCGTACCCATTTTATTATGATTCTGGGCCGAATGCCCTCTCATCAAACAATAGTGTTATGGCAAAAGTGTAAATAATATTGTAAATTTAACCGGAAGCGGTCATGTTAGTGTGCAAAGTACCCCACAAATACCCCCATGATAATGTGAGGAAGATCCTCGATCACCAAGTTCCTCGAGAGTTATATGACATCTAATATTGTTGATGACAGTGGTAGTGAGACCAAATTTGATTAAGAATGGCTTGTATACTCATACTCAGAACATTAGACCGCACCTCATGAGTAACATGTGGCGATGGGTCTATAGGGAATCGTTGATGCGATTTCTGTCCGTGTTGGTGCACAGCGCCCATCATGTGTTGTAGCATGTTTGGCAGCAGATATGTAGAGAATCGTTGGTGCGATTCTGGCATATGTGGCGGCAGATGTGTAAAGAATCGTTGGTGCGATTCTAGCCTGTGTTGGTGCACTGAGCCTCTAATGTTTTGTAGCATATTTGGCGGCAGATATGTAGAGAATTGTTGGTGCGATTCTGGCCTGTATTGGTGCACAAAGCCCCTCATGTGTTGTAGCATATGTGGCTGTAGATATGTGGAGAATCGTTGGTGCGATTCTGGCATATGTGACGGCAGATTGTAAAGAATCGTTGGTGCGATTCTGGTCTGTGTTGGTGCACAGATTTCAATGAAAGTTTCACGAGTTGAATATGCATTGCTTATGAATCGTAAAGAGTAACAAAATTGTTAAAATTACTGTGTTGGAACTTGTTGATCGGACCTTTCACAATAAGTCATGTTGTGCAGGAAGCACTGTGTACCGAAGCCTTAATTATAGGGCATTGTCATTTATGACAGTTGACAATTGTACTTAGACTTAGGAGAATTAAAGTACCATTTGGAATGGACCTTGTTTCTATTGGCAGAATAGCCGAGCTTCATTAATCTCTGAGCATATTTTGTCTACAGGCACTGCAACCGAGTATGGATGCTAGTCAGGGATGACCGTGTCATGGATTGATGGCGCCATAGTGGAACAAGCAGCGCCATCTAATAATTAGTTTTGCGAACTAATAATATGTACCCACTCATGTCAGGATGGACGAGTGGACGAATTGGTGTTTGTTACAGGAATACATAAAGATACACGCGCGAGAACGGTCGTACGTCAGGACGGCCGTCTTGGAGCGTCTATAAAATACCCGGTTATATCGAGGTGGAATGCAGGGTATATCGAGAAACCCCTGCTTGTTTGTGCAGTATAAAGTTCACTGTAGGTGCCGTGCGCGAGAGATTCCGCTTAAGTCATTCATATAGTGGGGTCATTCTACTAGTGCTAAGATAATGTCGTGTTTCTGTTCGTTGTTGTAATTCTTCTAGTGCAGGCAAGGAATCCTTGTGAAATTGGTGTTGCTGAGAGACTGCCCCGTGTTACGCTGAGATAAATAGTTTTGCTATTGGTTTACATATTTTGGTGTTATCATGTAATTACGTACCTCACGTTACACTGGTGTGTGATTGTGGCGGAGACGTGTTACGGTATGGTTGAACTGTAATTTCACTATACTGAATGTATAGTGCGTTAGGCCGTATACAGAAAGAAAGCTGGTAGCCGGCGCCGATCTACCAGCGCATATCGGCGCTGGACTATTCTGGTAACAGTTACATAAAGCAAGCCGATTGAAGCAGAGCGAGCAAAATGTTGTACTCATCGGACGATGAATTAGTTTTGCTAGAAAATTTGTATTTTAAAATGCGAAAATAAGCTATACATCCTATTAATAGAGAAAGGAAACGTTTCGGAGAATACCACCATTTATTTGTAAAACAATTGAAATTAGATGAACACTTTGACATTTGTACCGACCTTATTATTTTGTAATAAGAGCGATTTTAAAAAGTATCTAAGTGTTACCCTTGATATGCCGTCTTCCGTACAATCAACACGTCACTATTCATTTCTCTATTTAACAAAAATATAATATGCGTGTCTTAGTTGAACGTATTGTCGTATACTTAAAGGCGGCTACTGACATGCCTGCCGCAGGGGCAATCTATGGTGTAGGAGTGGGGATCACCCTTAATTGCCTCCTTAATTGTGATGTGTGTAGGCAAGCAGGGGCAATTTTTTAAGTCGGCCCTGCGGCAGGGCGACAGGAGCGCAAGACCTTCCTTGCTCCCTAGATCGGTACTGCCGCTGTCGCGTGTGTAGCGCAATTGGGGCAATTTGAAAAAGACAGTTGGTTGCGACTTTCGCGCGGAGCACAAGTATGAGTACAAGTCAGAACCGCAGAAAGAACGTTATTTGAACGTTGTAACTTACAAGTAACATTACTGGGACTTGTTACCTAACTTATCGTTAGGGCTAGTATGGAAAAGAAAATATTCCAATAGTATTAAAATTGCTGGAATATAAATAAAATGTCATTAACTAAGTAATTAAACAAAAATAAAAATTTTAGTAATTAAATTTATTAAAACTGATCATTATAAAACTTTCCTGGATATTTTGTAACACTAGTTAAGTTATAGTTACTAAGCACTAGTTACTAAGGTTATATCACAGAATAAATTGGTTATATTAAATTATGACGAGTGAAGTTAGTCATATTTAATTGTCTTTGATAGCCTAAAATAGCGTGGCAAAGCTATGCTGCAGCTTATAAGCACTATATTATGGTTGTAATTATTAATTAATTAGTTATTTTATTGATAAATGTGGTGTCTATGGCCCACAGTGTCCACTTACCATCAGATGGACTGTGCTCATTTGTCACCCTTATTCTATATAAAAAAGAGCCAAGGCTATATATACCGATTCATTGATATTTCGATAAAACTAGCGTCATTCTCAATGCTTGCGTCCAGCAAGACGTACACTCTCATACTGAACGGCAGGCGTGTGTGTAGAGACAGCTCCGATATTGCTCCGATTGCTGTGCTCCCTAGATTGCCCCTGCAGCAGGCATGTCAGTAGCCGCCTTAAGGCGGCTCTCGGAGCTGTCTCTACACACACGCCTGCCGTTCAGTATGAGAGTGTACGTCTTGCTGGACGCACAACTTCGACACGCGCTGGTCAGCGCTGGCGCCGCCCGCCATTTAAAATTAATGAACAACTATACGACAACACGTACAACTACGACACGTATATATTTTTGTTAAATAGAGAAATTAATATTGACGTGTTGATTGTACGGAAGACGGCATATCAAGGGTAACACTTAGATGCTTTTTAAAATCGCTCTTATCTAAACAAATAAATAAAATTGAAGTGTCTGTTTGTAACATCAAAATTACAACGTTTTACTAAATGCATATGAAAGTATAAACAGTACTTATTACAAAAATACACTTTTTTTTAAATTTTTGTCTGTCTGTCCGTCTGTCTGTCTGTCTGTTTGTTCCGGCTAAACTCCGAAACGACTGCACCGATTTTAACGGGACTTTCACTGGCAGATAGCTGATGTCATAAGGAGTAACTTAGGCTACTTTTATTTTAGAAAAATATTTAGGGTTCCTTGCTAAAAAATGAAAACCCTAAATTACACGCGGGAAAAGTCGCGGGGTACAGATAGTTACAAAAAAAATAATGTCGGTACAAATCTCAAAGTGTTACGCTTGATCTGCTGTTGACTGTACAAGTGTGTATTTTAACCACGTAAAAACATTTTTAATTCATCAAATCATCAAATTTCAATTGTTTTACAAATAAATGATGGTATTCTTCGAAACGATTCCTTTCTCTATTAATAGGATGTATAACTTATTTTGGTATTTTAAAATACACATTTTCTAACAAAACTAATTCATCGTCCGACGAGTACGACATTTTGCTCGCTCTGCTTTAATCGGCTTCCTTTATGTAACTGTTACCAGAATAGACCAGCGCCGATAAGCGCTGGTATATCGGCGCCGCCTACCAGCTTTCTTTCTGTATACGGCCTTACGTTGTCTTATTACTGATAATGATAATGGTTAAATGTGTAAGCAAGAGAGCAAGTTGAACATCTGCTCTCACACTTTTACTATTTTTAACAATTAAGGCTATCCTGATGTATATCCGAGATCAAAATTGGGATCCTCTGTTGTGATTCTCCGACATATATAATAATAATAATTATTATTATTACCACTTTTAGAGGAAATCAAATAGCGGTCAGTGAAATAAAGTTTTATTACAATGTTCATAAACAATCGTGCTCGTATAATTAACAAACCTTACGATTTTCTTAATTACCTTAAAAAAACTTAAGAGTACCCTTTTTTGATATCGTAAAGGTATAGGCCTTTATTACTTATATTATATATAGACTAATGTTGCAGTGGTAAATTCAAATGCGTTTAAATATCTTAAAGTCGTGATTTTTGTTTGATTTTGTGATTATTGTATAATATTATAATAAAAATATCGTATCGTCATCAGAATAATGTTTCTTTAATGTCCCACTAGTCAATTAAATGTCGAATTTAATTTTTATAAAATGCTATGACATGCCATAGGATTTTTCTGTATTTCGCTTTGTCGAATCTGTGCCTCACTCCAGAAACGTAATATATTCATTGATTTATATCTTAACAAGATGTAAATAACCCTGTAGTGTTTGCATATATATATATGAGTCACTGTCTCGAGCGCACCACGTCAGTTTCACGAGAGCCTCGGGCAAGAGCGGACGTGTTTAGTTAAGTGCGTGCCGAGCCTGTGTTATACTACACTGATTAGAGAAGATAGCAGACAATACAAGTGGCGACGAGAAAAAAGGTAAGTACCTGTTTATTATAAAGATATCAACAAAAATAGGTTAGCAATATGCAACTATTAGCATTGCAATTGCAAATTGTAAACTAAATCATAGAGTACCCGCGGATAATACTTTGGATTATGAATTATGATTTATTGTTTTAACCCTGTGCTAATCATTTTAATAATTTATGTAAATTATATGTTCGCATATGACCACACTTATGGTGTACAAAATTTATTTTCTTTATGTAGCAATGATAAAATAATGATTTATTTTAACATATGTCTATTAGCACAACTTTTATTTAAAAAGATTTTTGATGAAAAAATAGTAGATGTAACTAATCACTCCTCTCGATTCGAACCGAAATACAATGTCGTTAGATAAATTTTAGTGGCATTTTACATGTAGGTGTGATATTTATCGCCTTTAATGAAAATACTATTTTACTGCTTTCATGGCATATATTATAAGTCTTACAAAAAATCATGGACACTTCACGACTTCTGTACATTGCATAGTAGGTAACTAGTAATACTGTAAATGCGCAATATAGGTATTGAATTTACCCAAAGCCTAAATGGCACAGCAATGGAAGTAGTCGGTATAACAAATAAACCGAAAGAGAAGGGCGAGTGTTATGGAACATATTACTATCATTAAATTGGAATTTGGGTACTAAGATACCACCATTAAATTGGAGTTTGGGTACTAAGATACAATCATTAAATTGGAGTTTGGGTACTAAGGTACTATTATTAAATTGGAGTTTGGGTACTAAGGTACTACCATTAAATTGGAGTTTGGGTACTAAGGTACTACCATTAAATTGGAGTTTGGGTACTAAGGTACTACCATTAAATTGGAGTTTGGGTACTAAGGTAGGTACCACCATTAAATTGAACTTTGGGTACTAAGTTACTACCATTAAATTGGACTTTGGGTGCTAAGTACTACCATTAAATTGGACTTTGGGTACTAAGTTACTACCATTAAATTGGACTTTGGTATTAAAATACCAACATTAAATTGGAAATAAATATATAAGAAACTGTTTCAGTTTGCCCCTAAAATAATAATAATAATGATACCGTTATCAACTTTAATGTGATAGCACATCTATGGCTATAAGGTATGAAAAATGGAAAAGGTCTCTACTAATCTATCTGCACTCAAGAAACGAGCTACGCTATTGCATTTTGGTGGCTCTTGGATACAAGAAATATTCTACAATTTACCGGGTGCCAATGTCGAATCATCAGAAACCATTGATGTATTTAAAGTAGCCATAAAAAAACTCGACGAGTATTTTCAACCTAAACGAAGCAAAGTTTATGAGCGACATGTTTTTCGATTGCTAAAACAGGAAAAAAGAGAAATTTTTGAGAAGTTTTTGATAAGATTGCGTCAACAGGCCGAAAAGTGTGCATTCGGAAAGCAAGATGATCATCTCATAGATCAAATTGCGGAAAAGTGTAATTCGAAATTGCGCAAGAACCTTATATCTTACAAAACGTGGGAAGAGTTAAAAAAGCAAAAAAGTTTATGCTTTTAATCAAATGTAAAGACCAGACAAGACATTATTAGCATATGGTAGTAACTCTCCTTTGGCAATAGAGGTTTTATTTGAAACTATACTCGAAGTCGATGGACGAAAGTAACATACAACCATTTACGTGATTTCAGGGGGTACAAGAGACCTGTTGGGTAAGAAGACAGCAGTCCGTCTGGGTGTCTTAAAACTTGGTATCGGGATAAATCAAGTGGAGAGTACCGATCCCCATTAAAGAGAAGGTTGCAATCAAAATTAAGGGATCACTAAACAGTGATATAATTAAAGAAGTGCAAGGCCCGTCTAAATGGGTTTCACCAATGTTCCAATCATGAAAGAAAATGGTGAATTACGTTTGTGCGTAGATATGAGATGTACGAACGCCGCTATATTGCGAGAAAACCACCCCCTGCCTACTATGGACCATTTTTACCTAAAATGAAGAAAGCTAAATTTTTTAACAAATTAGACATAAAACAATGCCTTCCATCAAGTGGAAATTCACTCTGAATCCAGACACATAACGACTTTTATAACCCCCAAAACATTATATAGATATAAAAGAATAATGCTTAGAATTACCTGCGCTTCCGAGATTTTGCAGAAGATCATTGAAAGGATGCTGACAAACTGTGAAGGAGTCGTCAATTTTATTGATGATATCCTGGTATTTGGGAATAGTGAAGAAGAACATGACGGATAACTAAAGAAAATTCTACAGGTACTTAGTAAAAACAACGCCGTGCTGAATAGCAATATATGCATATATAAAACGCAGGATGTGAATTTTCTGGGACACAGGCTTACATATGAAGGAGTAAACCCTTCAACAAGTACGTTGAGAGCATTATGAAATTTAGGGTCCCAAAGACCATAGAAGAACTCCAAAGTTTTTTAGGACTCTTAAACTACATAAACAAATGGATACCTAACTTGGCCGCCATGACAGAACTTTTGAAGCACCTGCTAAGACAGAAGATGAGCAAAAGGAAGAGCTTGGAAAAACAATGGTCTGGGGAACAAGATAAAGCATTCCAAAAACTCAAACGGATGCTCACGGAAATACAGATTTTAGGGTATTATGACGTCAGAGATGCAAGACAGGTGATAGCAGATGCTAGCTCTGTCGGACTTGGTGCTGTTCTTGTACAAAGTGATACAAATGGCCCTAGAATTATTGCCTATGGTAATCGAACTTTGACAGACTGCGAGCGCAGGTATAGCCAAACGGAAAAAGAGGCACTAGCATTATTATATTTTATGAGCACATTTAGTTTTTTTTATTTGGAAAGCCTTTTGATTTAGTCACTGACCACAAGCCGCTAGAGATATTGTTCGGGTCTAAGTCTAAACCATGTGCGAGGATTGAACGATTGGTATTGAGGCTATAGTCTTATTCATTCAAGGTTGTATACAAGCCAGGAAAAACAAATATAGCTGATTCCTTGTCACGATTATGTAACTATCCTCATAACCCACCAAAAGGAAAAGACCAGCATGTGTACCAAATAGTGGAAAATTCTAGACCAGTTGCTATACCAATGAGTACCATTGTAGCATATTCAGAAAAAGACCAAGAGATTTACAAAGTGAAAAAAGGTGTCTATCAGAACGACTGGGACGATTCGACTAAGAGTTACAAACTTTTTGAAAACGAGTTGTTTCCATGATAGCATTCTACTTCGTGGAAATAAAATTGTAATACCACAGCAACTCTGCAAGAGCGTATTAGATGCTGCATACGAGGGTCATCCAGGTATCGTAGCGATGAAGGGACGCTTGAGATCAAAGGTATGGTGGCCCCGTATCGATAAAGACGTAGAACAATTAGTAAAGGCCTGTAAAGATTGTACGTTAGTGGGTTTGCCAAACCCACCTGCACCAATGAAGAGACGAGAGTTGCCTGCAACTCCATAGATAGATGTCACAATGGATCTATTGGGACCATTGCCAAGTAACGAGTATCTGTTAGTAGTGGTCGACTACGATTGTCGATACAAAGAAGTAAAAATTACAAAAACATCACAAGCTTACAGATTATTAAAATGGTAAAAGAAATGTTCAGTAGACTTAGTTATCCTATTTCTATCACCGCAGACAATGGCAAGCAGTTCGTTAGTGAAGAGTTTCGATCTTTCTTCAAAGACTGTAACATTAAGTTATTTAGTACTGTACCATATTGGCCTCAAATGATCGGCGAAGTTGAAAGACAAAACAGAGATATTTTGAAACGTCTTCGTATCAGCCAGATCGAGACGAAGGATTTAAAAGAATGTTTGTGGGAGTATCTTCTAATGTATAACAGCACCCCTCCTTACAGTTACCGGGAGGTTACCGTCTGAACTGTTTTTTCAACGAAAAAGTAGGGATAAAATTTCATCAATAGATGAAATAAATTACAGACAATCATTTAGATTCAGATATCAGGGATAGAGACAAAATACAAAAAGAAAAAGGAAAAATGTATGTAGATAGGAACACAGAGCAACTCGTTCAGATATAATACAAGGAGATAAAGTTTACGTAAAAGCAGTGGAAAAATCGAATAATCTTACAACAAATTTTAAACCGACGCCACACGTCGTAGAGAGTGCACGAGAGGGTGACTGTACAGTACGCAATAGTGAAACGAACCAAAGGTGTAGGAGAAATGTGATACATTTGAAGAAAGTAGGAGGCGATTGGACGGCTATTACACCCGATCAGAATGAAAAGGAACAAAATCTAGAATAGGATAAAGAAGACGAAAATATGTAATAATTAATACAGACAATACAAGCTGTTTTGTGATTGTTATGAGTTATAATAAAAAGAAATACAAAAATCTTGATAAGAAAGAGATGTAGTGTTTGCATATATATATATAAGCCACTGTCTCGAGCGCACCGCGTCAGTTTCGCGAGAGCCTCGGGCGAGAGTGGACGTGTTTAGTTAAGTGCGTGCCGAGCGTGTATAACACTACACTGAATAGAGAAGATAGCAGACAATACAAACCCCATGAGTTTAATCTCGTAGAAGCCAGTTATTTTAATAATACATACCCTTCAATTTTATTTATATGTATAGATTTAACGATTCATATTGTTTAATCATAAAATATATTAAAAATACTTCTTCGTAAAGTTAAATATACTTACTTTTTTATTTAATTTATTAAATTTCAACACAGTAAAATATAAAATGTCGAATCACACGCGAATGAATTACTTATACGTTTGAAAAGACGTAGAAAGTGTAGAATAGGAAAATTTAATTTTCTCATGTTCGTGAACTAAAGACGAGCATTAACTACGTACATAATGTGTAAAAGCATACTTATTGATTTGCTTTTCTGTGTTATCGGGCAAGGAGTTCCAAAGACGTGTAGCCTGAACTGCGAAGGAGTTAACAGTACCTATATACTATACTTTTACCGCCTACAAAGTATAACGTAACCTTGGAAGCTACTTGGACTACTATGGTTCATTAAGATTAAAATATGTAGATTACCTACAGACTGACTACAAAATATAACTATTATATTATACAGTAGTTCAATAAGAACATAGAAGGCATCCCGCTTAAATTTCATTACAATGTGAAATACTTTAGTTAAATTCCCATCCCGCCGCCACAAATATGAATCGTGCTCTGCGTTGACATATCGTGAGACGTGTTGTAGCTGTTGGCGGACAGTCAAGTGACCATCGCCAATGTTTCGAGAGTGTTCGAGTGAGAGTGAGAGTGCAACAAAATCCTTAGTTACTGGGGCACTGAGGTGTTTGATGTTTTCATGTAAATCCATGCTAATATTAGGTTTTAACTTTTCATTTTAAAAAGGTTATTTTTATTTATTGAATATGGATATTTTCATCTAATTTTTTCCTGCTTCTTTTTTTATATAATAAGAGAGACAAAAAAGCACACAGTCCACCTCTTGGTAAGTGAATACTGTGATATCTATATCTATCATCGATTAAGAATTAAATTTCAGATGCGTTGTCACCACTAAAGACTAAGGTGGAATGCCTTGTTTCTAGTGAAAAAGGGTGTTCTCTACACTCACCATAGGAATCACAGCACCATTAATCTGCTCTTTCACGCTGGTATTCTGTGAGAGTGCATTTGTGCTACAACCATAATATAGCTGCAGCATAGATCTACCACTATATTATTCTAGAACTTCCAGAGTAGTGGTATTTAAGGAGTCGTCGTGAACTACTCAGTAAGCGAGCAGTCCGGATTCGATCCTTGCCGGCACCAATTAAATTGTTAATTATTGCAATTTTGAATTCCAATTTACTACGGAAGAAAAATATCGTAAGGAAATTTGCATGTTAGATTAAAAAAAAAGTGTAACGTGCAACACACATTAAGACAACGCTGAAGACAATTTAAAAAAATTATTTACCCAAAAACCCCTCTCAGGATGGAGAAGCGGGCTGTGTCCAGCTGTGGAACGCATATACGCTGTAACTTTAACATTAAGATAACTTATTTAAATAAAAAATTTAATCTAACAAGCAACGCAAGCAATAACTTTCATCGAATAACTTTGGCTATCCATCTCCATATTTCCGTGCGTGTAGCGGTTTTTGAAACCCGTCGGGAACGCGTTCCTCGCGCAAATCAACTTGTCAGTGTTGCAGTAATAAATTCACAAATTGAAACCGCGAAGCGCAGCTGCCATACTTAATAAATAAAATTCAAAACTGTACCAGAGGAAATTTAGTTTATCGGTTTTTGGCATATTTGAGTAAAACTATTTTTACGGACTTTATCATGTTTAATTTTCTTATTTATAGTTCTCGACGTTTCTGGCATTTTTTTTTTGAAAACTGGCGTGTAAAAGTGCTTGTTTTTAAGTATTATCATCTTTTTCGTCATCATTACAGCCTATCAAAGTCCGCTTAACATACACCTAAGCTATAGAATTGTGAAGTCGGTTACTCATTACATTTTTTTAAGTTTAATTATTTGAGTCTTTTGAGTGGACTAGCAACATCACAACCTCAGTGTAATAACTAGAACAACAGTTTAAATATCTAAGATTTCATCTCATACTTTTTCACTATCAAGTGTGCAATTATTAAATTTTATTTAAAAGGAACTATTCTTGGGGTATATATCCTATTTAATAAAAATAGCATTTCTCATTGGTTTTGCAATTAGCATTAAAATTTGTGAAATTAAAGGACAAATTAAAATTTCAATCCGTTTTCTTATTCAAATGATCGAGTTGATTTAAAAATGGGACGTGCATTCAAAGAGCCATGTGTGTGCTAATTTCTGTTATACGACTAGAAGATTCCTTTAATCTGCCGACTTCCTAAAAGGAGACAGTACTCAATTCGACTGTGTTTTTTTTATGTGTGTTACCTCATAACTTTGTACTGGGTGAACCGATTTCGATGATTCTTTTTTATATGAAAGCTGATAGTTCTCGTGTGGTCCCATATGAATTTGATCAAGGTCAAACCAACAGTTTTTGAGTTATTCTTAAATAACTTATATTGAAGTCGGCTGTACAAAATATTTAAATTTAAATTATTTTAAAATCTACTTAATGACTAAGCGTTAAAAGGACTCATCGAGAACAGGAACACTTAGGAGGCAAACCGATTTGTTGTTAATGATCTTTACATTTCGGGCTAGGGCGTTAAATTCGCAAACAATTTCATCTTTTTCGGAGGTGTGCTATTACGCTATTTAAGCCGTTTTGTACGTGGTAGAGCCATGCTGCAGCTATATTACAGTATAGTTGTAGCACGAATGGGTCGGATTGACCGGGGAAGGACTACGCTCTCACAGAATACCAGCGTAAAATATCTGCTTAACGCTGCTGTGTTTCGTATGGTGAGTGTAGAGAACCGGAGACCCTTTTTACTGGAAAAGAGGCATTCCATCTTAGTCCTCACGGGTGACAACGCATCTGCATTTTGATTCGCAAACGAGGATAAATGTAGATGTCTATTGGCAACAGCAACCACTTACCATCAGGTGGACTGTGTGCTCCTTTGTCACCCATTCTTATATGAAAAAAAGCCCTCGGCATAATATCGTCGTCCATCAAGCGTGAATCGGGCATTAAACGTTATGAGTATCAAATACCATGGAATTTGTACTATCCTGGCACACTAAACCGCGTATCTCAAGCGCGGGCGTCTAGTGGCGCTTCAAGAGCATTAGGTACCAAGTATATTCTAACTAAGCTAAAAGTTTTATCATTGTGACTCGGGAATATAATCCAAAGCTACACGCAACCCCTTGGGGAAAGTAGGGTGGTGAAGTAAGGTTATACATTTTTTTAGTTGATAAATAGATACTTACTTGGGTTCATAATGGCTTAGATAAGATAATCTCAAGATTGTTTATCTTTGATGTACTACAGTTTTATAATGTATACAAATCTGTTTCATTTTATCTAAAGTTATGAAAGTTTAATTTTTGAAGTCAAGTAACTTTGTTATTATACATACTAGTAGAAATAATGTAGAAATGGCTTTTTTAATATAACTGTTTTTATTCTACTATTCCTTTTATACTTTTCAAGTAAATGTATGCTGCAAATTGTTGCGTTTTTATTTGGACTCCAACCAACCAGTCCAATTAACCGTAACTATTTTCGCTAATTATAGAATCTGGGGAGAATCTGTTCGACAAACGGCAAAATAAAATTACATTTATAGAACGCAAACCGAGGATTTATTTTCTTGTTGTGTGTGCAAGTCTATAGATTCAATATAAACATTCAAGGTAGATATCGACATTAAAGATAGATATCGACATTAAAGATGGATATCGACATTAATTTTAATATAATTGAGTGAATGCCTAGCATACATGTAAAATATTTTGTATAAAAATGTATTTACCAAATTCAGGCAAATTATCAACAACGTGACTTTTTTCCTCGCAAAATATTAAAAGTTAAAAAAACAATTGAAAACATATATTTTAAACAGTATAGAACATATATTTTAACCAAAAATAAACGCGTCATAACTATGACGACGTGTTGAGAATTTACCTGTGAAATGTGCAATTATCATCATTATTTCTATTTGATGATTTCTTATATTTACGCGAACACTACACATTGAATAAAACAACTTTTACGGATTTTATCGCGTTTAATTAACTTATTTTATATTCCCGACGTTTCGGTTCCTTTCCGTCCTCAGACCTCAGTCCCCCGTGATCAAGGCTGCTGGAAAGTAGCTTTATTCAATTATTTCTATTATTAACACCACAGTCACTCACAGAACAAGTAACAATTTTAGAAAAAATTTACTTACTAAAAATAACCACTATTACACTCTAAAAAATAAAAAAAATATCTAGGAGCTTATTTATGGCGTACCAACTTATGCCGACCTGTCATTCAGAATCGGTTACAGAGTCTAGAGATTTGGTATCCTTTTCTATCTTGTATTTTTGCCATAACGAATTTTCTTGTCCCTTGCGCACTGTGTAGGTCTATACGCCAGTATATTCTAAGTCTATAGTACATTCTTAATCTATGGTTCTCTCTATGCATACGTATGTATGTATTACTAAGGGTAGGAACGATGAACATCTGTAGGGACCGTGTTGAATTTCCGCACGTATCTATTAAAACGTCACGTCAGACTTGCAATACCACCACGTGTTAAGCTTGAAGTATTTACAATTTATTTTTATTGTTGGAAAATTTCACGTATTTTTAGTCGACTTCAAGAAGACGGTTCTTATTTGGACTGTATTTTTTGTATGTGTGTCACGTTATATCTTCAAAAGTTGTAAACCATTGATGACCATGGCTACTTCATGCTTGGTACGGTGGTACCATTTAAATTTAATGAAAAAATTACACTCCTAACAGTGGAAAAATACAAGGTGAAATTTTAATGTAACTAGTTTGTAGTGTATACACAAACGTCTTGTAGTGTATAAACAAACGTCTAATGAGTCGGTGTATAAATACAGCCCGCTTTGTCAAATTCATAATTAATTTTTCATAATTAATTTTCATTCATAATTAAATTGCCTTCATAGGCACTCCCTCAGCGGCCTATAGCCGCCTGCGCCCTCTTTTCCCAAAAGATGGTCACTTTCGATACGGCATAAGAAGCTTTAAACAACTTGTTACCAGTCCCCAAATTTGGTTTTTAGGGGGTATCACTTGGGCTCCCCGGTAGGCTGTGAGTCCCTCATAACCACGATAGATAGCTATCGTAGTATGCGTAATGAATTTTCTGCCTCCCTACGTAAAGGGTAGCCCTTTTCCAATTGCTTCGAGCGCAAAAAAAATGAACATCGGGCAGTTGAATTGTAACCAGCGAGAAGGCTTTCTGTTAATTCGTGTATACCGACAGACGTGTACCGAATATTGTGTAGTGTTAGTGGTACTCGTATTATGTTATAAGTGATACCGTGCTTATTGTGCAGAATAAAGCAGTGTATTGTATATTGGCGACGAGGAAAAAAAACTGTAAGTAATTACAAATGTTTTTATATGAACTGGAAAACTTTTATACTAGGAGTTGATATTCTCTTTTAAGTTATTGATTAAAATACGGATCCTAAAGTTGGGGACATTTAGCAATAGCAGTTTGATGGTTATGCATTGGCGTAATTTATCTTTTTTAAAATCAAATCAATGAGATGGTCCAGAAGCATGGACACTTATTGACGATAGTCAAGTTTTACTAAAGCAAAGGTCCAGTCACGGAAATGCTTTAGGTCCTAAAACAGGGTTTAAATTAACCAAGGCTGAGATGTCATGAGAATATAATTGCGTGACGTTATAATAATAGACAGACCTAATTAATATATATTTGTCACTGTTTTAGTTATCATGCTGCGAGCATCAAAATGCTTCCCGTTTACTAGAAAAGGTATTAAAAAAATATTGGTAAAAATGAATTAGTTATTATCTGCTTGTATATCTTTTTTCTTACACATAAAAATAAAAATAAAAAATTTCATCACTACCCCCTCTGGAATCATTTGATTGTGATGGAGATTCTCATGACATTAGTCCAAAATGGGAGAAGTGGAATTGGCCCTCTAAAAAACAGCTACATTTTATTACACATGGGTGGCCTTAGCGTTGAAGAAATATATAACAATATACCAGGAGTCCGTGTTAGCAGTACAGAATGATCCAACAAAGGATATTTATGTTACAGTTATTGAAAAGTTAGACGAGTACTTTGCTCCAAAACAAAGCAAAGTATATTAGAGACGCTTATTTCGGTTCATAAAACAGGAATCGTGAGAAAAATTTGAGAAATTTTTGTTCTATTAAGAAACCAGGCTGATAAGTGTGGTTTTGCAAATGAAGAAGAAAGCATTATCGATCAAGTTACAGAAAAATGTCACTCTGGCGAGCTTTGTAAAAAAATATTAAAAGGAGATGACAAAATTACATTAGAAAACATCATACTAGAAGCAAATACCTTAGAAAGTGTGAATAGACAGATGGAAGAATTTACTCACAATCCCGCATGTAATAGCAGCACTGTAAACAAAATTGACACCAGAAGAAAAATGTCTAAGAAATCGTTTACGGGGTGTGGGAGCTTTAATGGTAGTGGACATTCTTACACCGCGACTACACGGTACCTAATAAATACATACATTACACTGCTTTATTCTGCACAATAAGCACGATATTACTTACTACATGATATTAATAAAACTACACAATTCTTGTAAAATACAAATTTTAGGAATTAAATTTATTAAAACTCATAATTAGAAAACTTTAGTTAGTTAAGTTATATCACAGAATAAATTGGTTATATTAAATTATGACGAGTGAAGTTAGTCATATTTAATTGTCTTTGATAGCCTAAAATAGCGTGGCAGAGCTATGCTGCAGCTTATAAGCACTATATTATGGTTGTAATTATTAATTAATTAGTTGTTTTATTGATAAATGTGGGTGTCTATGGGCCACAGTGTCCACTTAACATCAGATGGACTGTGCTCGTTTGTCACCCTTATTCTATATAAAAAAGACCCAAGGCTATATATACCGATTCATTGATACTTCGATAAAACTAGCGTCATTCTCAATGCGTGCGTCCAGCAAGACGAACACTCTCATACTGAACGGCAGGCGTGTGTGTAGAGACAGCTCCGATATTGCTCCGATCGCTGTGCTCCCTAGATTGCCCCTGCAGCAGGCATGTCAGTAGCCGCCTTAAGGCGGCTCTCGAAGCTGTCTCTACACACACGCCTGCCGTTCAGTATGAGAGTGTACGTCTTCCTGGACGCACAACTTCGACACGCGCCGGTCAGCGCTGGCGCCGCCCGCCCAACACGTACAACTACGACACGCATATATTTTTGTTAAATAGAGAAATGAATATTGACGTGTTGATTAAAGGTGTGCTTTTTAAAATCGCTCTTATATATACAAATATATATACAAATAAATAAAATTGAAGTGTCTGTTTGTAATATCAAAATTACAACGTTTTACTAAATGCATATGAAAGTATAAACAGTACTTATTACAAAATACACTTTTTTTAAATTTTTGTCTGTCTGTCCGTCTGTCTGTCTGTCTGTTTGTTCTGGCTAAACTCCGAAACGACTGGACCGATTTTGACGGGACTTTCACTGGCAGATAGCTGATGTCATAAGGAGTTACTTAGGCTACTTTTATTTTAGAAAAATAATTAGGGTTCCTCGCTAAAAAATGAAAACCTTAAATTACACGCGGGCAAAGTCGCGGGGAACAGCTAGTTACAAAATAATAATGTCGGTACAAATCTCAAAGTGTTACGCTTGATCTGCTGTTGAATGTACAAGTGTATATTTAAACCACGTTAATACATTTTAAATTCATCAAATCATCAAATTTCAATTATTTTACAAATAAATCATGGTATTGTTCGAAACGATTCCTTTCTCTATTAATAGGATGTATAACTTATTTTGGTCTTTTAAAATACACATTTTCTAACAAAACCAATTCATCGTCCGACAAGTACGACATTTTGCTCGCTCTGCTTCAATCGGCTTCCTTTATGTAACTGTTACCAGAATAGACCAGCGCCGATAAGCGCTAGTAGATCGGCGCCGCCTACCAGCTTTCTTTCTGTATACGGCCTTACGTTGTCTTATTACTGATAATGATAATGATTAAATGCGTAAGCAAACGAGCAAGTTGAACATCTGCTCTCACACTTTTACTATTTTTATCAATTAACGCTATACTGATGTATATCCGAGATCAAAATTGGGATCCTCTGTTGTGATTCTCCGAAATATATAATAATAATAATTATTATTATTACCACTTTTAGAGGAAATCAAATAGCGGTCAGTGAAATAAAGTTTTATTACAATGTTCATAAACAATCGCGCTCGTATAATTAAGAAACCTTACGATTTTCTCAATCACCTTAAAAAAAACTTAAAAGTATACTTTTTTGATATCGTAAAGGTATAGGCATTTATTACTTATATTATATATAGACTAATGATGCAGTGGTAAATTCAAATGCGTTTAAATATCTTAAAGTCGAGATTTATTTTGTTTGCTTTTGTGATTGTTGTATAATATTATAATAGAAATATCGTATCGTCATCAGAATAATGTTTCTTTAATGTCCCAATAGTCAATTAAATGTCGAATTAAATTTTTATAAAATGCTATGACATGCCATAGGATTTTTCTGTATTTCGCTTTGTCGAATCTGTGCCTCACTCCAGAAACGTGATATATTCATTGATTTATATCTTAACAAGATGTAAATAACCCCATGAGTTTAATAGCAGCCAGTTATTTTAATAATACGTACCCTTCAATTTTATTTATATGTATAGATTTAACAATTCATATTGTTTAATCATAAAATATATTAAAAATACTTCTTCGTAAAGTTAAATATCCTTACTTCTTTATTTAATTTTATTCAATTTCAACACAGTAAAGTTCAACAGTTTCAAAAATAGCGAATCACCAGCGAATGAATTACTTATACGTTTGAAAAGACGTAAAAAGTGTAGAATAGGAAAATTTAATTTTCTCGTGTTCGTGAACTAAAGACGAGCATTAACTACGTACATAATGTGTAAAAGCATACTTATTGATTTGCTTTTCTGTGTCATCGGGCAAGGAGTTCCAAAGACGTGTAGCCTGAACTGCGAAGGAGTTAACAGTACCTACATACTATACTTTTACCGCCTACAAAGTATAACGTAACCTTGGAAGCTACTTGGACTACCATGCTTCATTAAGATTTAAATATGTGGATTACCTACAGACTGACAACAAAATATAACTACAGTAGTTCAATAAGAACATAGAAGGCATCCCACTTAAAGGAGAAGGAGACATCTCCATACATTTTTGGGCCCAGATGTTAACAAGATGAAAGTCACACCATTTGAAAGCTTATATATAAACAATTCATACCTGAAAATCTGGCTAGATTTGTCAATCTAGGAGCTGAGTTATTGAAGAATAAATAAAAGGGATTTATGTATTACCTACACTGTAACAGACAATTTTTCACTGTAATAACACTGTAATATTTTTCACTATAATTACTTAAAGATATAAAAGCCGGATTAGTATAAAATCACCAAAGAAAAACTGAGGTTATCTAGGAAACAAAATAGTGAAACGATTAACGAAAATTAAAACAACAACAACTAATTGAAATGAATATTAGAAATATCGATCTGAGATCGATTACTTCAATTATTGTTGTCACTGTTATTTGTTGGCATGTTGATACTTTGCATTTTTTCATATTATTTTTTAGATATGTTTTTATCTGCCTAGTTATCACAGATAAATAATTAAAAATAGATATTCAAATGCTGGATTTAATCGAGAATCGATTATATTGCACTCGTTTTAAATCAAATCGAAAATTGGTCTTTTTCTTTTTTCTTTTAAATGAATAGTTTTGAAGTTCGAACTGTCAAAACCAACTAATAGAAATTACTAGTGGTAGGTAGTGTACAGAAAAGAGAATCTCACTAGTGTATTCTTTATGGTAATCGATTTATTTCCATAAAATGTTTATTACTTTTTTCCTTGTGCGAATAATAATAATAATAATAATAGTAGTGTTATATTTAGAGCTTATGTAAAAACATATTCTAAAATATTTAAAAAAGTGTGCTCCATTGCTAAGGCTTTACAGTTAAGCAACAAAATTAAAACTGCATCCGACAAAATTAAAATGACCTGGAGGATAATAAATAGTGAAACGGGCAAGGTCAAACCGCGCAACTCGGATTTTCAATTGAATATTAACAATAATTTAATGCGATCTGATCAAGATGAACTGATGCACGAATGGCTCGACCGTGGTAGAATCACGCTCTCACAGTATAATACCGTGAAATAGTAGAATAATGCTACTTGTTTTGTATGGTGAGTGCAGACAACTGGAGACCCTTTTTCCTATTAACGAGGCATTTCAACTTAGTCCATAGGCGTAACAACGCATTTACATTTTATTACTTAATCGATGATATATGAGGATTTCTATGGTTATAGCATCTACTTACCATCATATGCGCGTTTACCAACCTTATGCTATAAAATAAAACAATCGATTCTGCACAGTTTACTTCTTATCATTTGCAGTAGTATGCGAAAGTTGTATTAGAAGTTGTATATAACGCAATATAGAAATTCCAAGTCGTTGTAGATGATAGAGTTAATTTTCATTAAATGTTAACAAGTCGATGAGATACTGTTCCAATGTCTCGAAATTGTGTTGAATTAATTGAACTCAAAGTTATAGGATTTATAAATCATCTAACGGTTGTGTTGTGTTAAAGAAACACTTCGTAGAAATTATTTTCTATGTTTATCTTTGATATACCTAAATCTTTTAAAAATTTAACTTTTTATGAGTTTGGAATATTTTATATTCAGATGTTCGCCTAACCCATTTATTAATCCATAATTATCATCATCATTGCATGCAGGCTATCACAAGTCTACTGCTAGATATAGGCCTCCTCGAAGAAGTATCACAAACATGGTCCCGAGCCACCTGCATCCATCGACTGCCTGCATTTTTAACTATGTTTTATTCTTAATAGGAGCCGCCCTACACTATGGGAGTTCCTACACATTTTAAATGGCTAAACTATTACCACATCAGCTTAATGACCTTTTGGGCTTTGTGGATTACTCTGGTTTTACTTCATATAACTTATTATTCTATAACGTAGGGAACCTCCAAGAATAGCCCTGTCCATAGCACGCTGAGCGACCTTGAGTTTTATCATACGGCCAAGAATGAAGGACTACATCTGAAATCTATATGACATCACTGGCAACACACACTGCTTGTATAATCTTCTTTTCAAGTTTTAAAAGATAATCTCTCACCTTTCAGCTGTCACATGCGTGGGAAATATAGTGTTATGATCAATTGCGATACTATAGAATAGTACGTGTACATGAAATCAAACCATAATATATTATACTATCTCTTTATGTACGATAACCTAGTTATCGAACTATTGCGGGTTGCTATATTATTACATAATTTACATTAATACATAAAAGCAAAAGTAAAGTTGCAGCCTATTTACGTCCCACTGCTGGGCACAGGCCTCCTCTCATTTCTGAGAGGGTTTTAGGACAAGGAAATGTCCGCCGCACTGCCCCAATGCGTGTTGGCGAACTTTACATGTCTTCGAAATATATTCTTTTCTTATTTCTCAGACATGCAGGTCCTCTCGATGTTGTCCTTCACCACCGCGCACGTAGTAAATCAGCACTTAAAATTGCAATTAACAATTTCATTGGTGCCGGCGGGGATCGAACCCGGGTTGCTCGAGTACTGTGAAGCTTACAGCGAGCGCTAACCATCTGAGCTAACACGGCTCAGATGGTTAGCGCTCGCTGTAAGCTGTAGTATTATTACATGCTAACATAAAAATCACTATAGGCAAAAAGTCACGCACATCCTTATAACTTAAATGTAGAGCAAGTAGAAGGTTTATCAAGGTATTATTTCTTGCAACGGCTCTGTAGTCAACTTTATTTGAATTTGATAGCTCATGAACTGCAGTAACCAATTACCATCAGCTTGACTGTAAGTTCGTTTGTCACGTCAATTTAAAAAAGGGGACACAGGGACGATTTCGTGTTTTAAACTTTAAAACATGAATTCGTCCCTGTGTCTTTAAAATTTAAAGCTTAGAACCGACTAAGTTTTAGAAAAAGAAAGGCACTCCAGTACGCATAAATAATTAATACGATTGTGATATATTTGTTCAGCTTTGTAGCTACAGCGTTGTACTACAATATGTGGGCTCAGTCTGTCTTTAGGGGTAAGCTGTATATGCATACAGACGTAGGTGCCTGTGCGTCACAGCATTCACTTACCATCAGATACACTGTGTGCTCGTTTATCAATTTTTATTTAAAAAAACATGGGCTACGACTACGCGCTACGACTAAAAATCTTGTTGCCTAAATTTGACTTTACTATATTATTTTAGACTTTAGTTTTGTGTAATAATTTGTATACTCTTTTGACATTTTAAATTTTAATATTTATAATGATTGACATGATGATTGTAATTTTAATTTAATTTAATTTAATTGAATAATACATATTAATTAACTTCTTTGCTTGAAATTATTATTGTAATTTTAACTTTGTTAATTTATATTTATTTGGTTTAATTTAATCTATGTACATAATTAATTATTTTTATTTAAATAATAATTTTCGCATGACAGATGTGGTAAACATGTGGATTATGTACAATATGCAACTATGTGTCACCTCAGATGTACCATGTTTAAGCGAATAAATGATATTATTATTATTATTATTACGTCATCACTGTCGAATACGTTACCAATTAATTAAGTCGATATTAAATTCAGTATAAAATACGCAATATTTTTTTTTATAGGATAAGGGTGACAAACGAGCACACAGTCCACCTGATGGTAAGTGGTTGCTGCGGCCCATAGACATCTACATCTATCCTCGTTTGCGAATCAAAATGCAGATGCGTTGTCACCCTTGAGGACTAAGATGGAATGCCTCATTTCCAGTAAAAAGGGCCTCCGGCCACATGCACTCACCAAGCGAAACGCAGAGGTAAACCTCTACTTCACGCTGGTATTCTGTGAGGTAGTGGTACCACCCCGGTTCGAGCTGGCCCATCCGTGCGACAGCAAAAGCTGCAGCGTGGCTCTACCACTGTTAAAATAATGTAGTAAGCAAATGAAAATACAAAAATGTGACACAATAGTATTAAGTATTTACGCGTATTTTAACATCGTCCCCTGCTCAACTTTTGAGTACATCGCATAAAAGCAATTTTAAAAACTTGAAATCGTTGAAGATAAAAAAGAATTCATAAAAGGGAGTGCTTTTAGCTAAAGTCCCGGTATAATAAAATTTTATGGTGAAACACACTTATGTATATACGGAATGTTTGATCGAACTGCATGATTTATTTTTGTATTTATTTTTTTTGTATTTTAGCTGACTTAAAAAGTAGTGGTGCCACTACACATGGCATGTATACCGCGTACTAGTCTGGTGTAGACGAGACCGACGGGCATGCCAGGGAGTCGGTATCATCCTTTCAGAAAGAATGGGTCATTGCGTGAAAGAGTATGAATGTGTAAGCCCGAGACTGCTATGGATACGAATGAAAGTGGACTTAAAGAAGTTGTTTGTTTTAGGGGTCTACGCACCAGACAGTCCCCGGCGGCCCCGCTATTCCTGGCTACGGTGGCGACCATGGTAACGGCGGGGCAGGGGGTGCTAAGAATCTCCGGTGGAGGTTCGGTTGCCACCTTAGACGACTCGACCTGGCAACGTACAACGCACGCACCCTGAGGACTGACGAGAAGATCGTGGAGCTGGAAGAAGAGATAGACAAGTTGCGCTGGCATATTATAGGATTATCCGAAGTCCAAAGAGAGGGGGAGGACACGGTAATCCTCGAATGCGGCAACTTGCTCTATCACCGGGAGGGCGACCATCTGTCCCAAGGAGGTGTCGGATTTATCGTTCACAAGTCTCTCGTTAACAACGTTGTAAAGATCGGGAGTGTGTCGACGAGGGTTGCGTACCTTATACTCAGAATCACAAAACGGTATTCGCTGAAGGTCATACAGGTTTACGCACCAACCTCGGCACACCCCGATGAGGAGGTGGAGGAAATGTATGAGGATATCTCTAGAGCCATGCATTTCTCCAACACCCAATATACGGTGTTAGACTTCAATGCAAAACTAGGCACAAGAGAGAACGGTGAGCTGAAAGTAGGGAAATTTGGAATAGGGCAACGGAACCCAAGGGGCCAGCAGCTGGCCGACTTCATGGAGAAAAAGGGACTCTTTATGATGAACTCTTTCTTCCAGAAGCGGCCCCACAGGAAGTGGACATGGTCGAGCCCCGACGGTTCGACAAAAAATGAGATTGACTTCATTATGACGACCAGACGACAACTGTTCAGTGATGTCTCCGTGATCGCGAGGGTGAAAACTGGTAGCGATCACCGAATGGTTAGAGGCACACTGAACCTAAACGTTAAGTTGGAGAGGTCTCGTCTAATGAAGTCAACGCTCCGTCCCCCTCGTGCGATCGAGCGGAACCAAGGCTCCAAAGTCTTTGCCAAAGATCTGTCTGCCAGAAAGAGCCAACTGTCAAAGCTGAAGACAGAATGTGGCAGCATCGTTTCCGGGACACCTGAGATTTTGAGTGAGATTGAGAGGTTTTATGGGCAGCTGTACACGTCATCGTTTGAGCCACACGCAAGTGTGAGTAACGATCCAAGAGCGAGTCTCATCCGACACTATTCCGAAGATATCCCGGACGTCAGTCTGAGCGAGATTAGAATGGCTCTCCAGCACCTTAAAAACGGTAAGGCCCCAGGCGAGGATGGAATTACAGCGGAGCTTCTGAAAGCGGGTGGAAGACCACGTCCATGGTGGCATTACACCGGAGGCGTGGAGCAGAAGTGCGGTGGTCTTGTTTTTCAAGAAAGGTGACAACGCTCTCTTGAAGAACTACAGACCGATTTCCCTTCTGAGCCGCGTCTACGTGCTGTTTTCGAGTCCTTACGAATCGTCTCGCGCGCAGACTTGACGACTTCCAGCTTCCCGAACAAGCCGGTTTCCGAAAGGGCTTTAGCACAATAGACCACAACATACCCTTCGGCAAATTGTACAGAAGTCCGAAGAGTACAATTTGCCACTATGTCTGGCGTATGTGGACAATGAGAAAGCCTTTGATTCCGTCAAAATTTGGGCGGTGCTGCAGTCCCTTCAGCGGTGCCAAGTTGACTGTCGGTATATCGAAGTGTTGAAGTGCTTGTACAGTAGGGCTACGATGGCTATCCAAGTACAGAATCAGAGTACGAAACCTATCCAATTGCAGAGAGGTGTAAGACAGGGTGACGTCATATCCCCGAAACTCTTCACCGCTGCATTGGAAGACGTTTTCTAGCTTTTGGACTCGAAAGGATACGGTATCAACATCAATGGCGAGTACATCACTCACCTTAGATTTGCCGACGATATAGTCCTTATGGCAAAATCGCTGGAGGACCTAAGCACTATGCTCAATGACCTCGATAGTGTTTCCCAACGGATAGGTCTTAAGATGAACATGGACAAAACAAAGATCATGTTCAATGTCCATGTCACACCTATGCCGGTAGTTGTTGGGTGCACTAAGCTCGAAGTTGTTGACGAGTATGTTTACCTGGGACAAATAGTCCGACTAGGTAAGTCCAACTTCGACCGAGAGGTCAATCGACGGATTCAACTCGGCTGGGCAGCGTTCGGGAAGCTACGACACATCTTCTCGTCAGACATACCTCAAAACCTGAAAACGAAATTATACAATCAGTGCGTGTTGCCAGTGATGACTTACGGAACTGAGACGTGGTCCTTCACTGCTGGCCGTATGAGGAAGCTCAAGGTCGCTCAGCGAGCTATGGAGAGGGCTATGCTCGAAGTTTCTCTGCGTGATAAACTTAGGAATGAGGATATCCGCAGTAGAACCAGAGTAGCCGACATAGCCCAACGGATTAGTAAGCTGAATTGGCAGTGGGCCGGCCATATAGCTCGAAAAACCGACAACCGATGGGGAAGAAAGGTTCTCGAGTGGCAGCCTCGTACCGGTAGGCGAAGTGTAGGGCGTCCCCCCACGATATGGAGTGACAACCTGGTAAGACATGCAGGAAGTCGATGGATGCAGGTGGCTCAGGACCGTGCTTTGTGGTATTCTTTGGGGAAGGCCTATGTTCAGCAGTGGACTTGTGAAGGGCTGTAATGATGAAATGATGATGATGATGCAACAGACATATCTAAGCCCACTTATATCCGAGAGCAGTTTTGGGAGTTGGTAAGGATGGTGCTAATGAAATGCAAGGTTAATGAAAATATTGTGATATTAGGCGATTTTAATGGAAGGGTTGGGGTGAGGAGGCTTGGTTATGAAAGGATTTTGGGAACGTTTGGTGATGAAAGTATAAAAGAAAATGGTGAAAGCCTTCTCGCCGTATGCGTGGAAAAGAATCTTGTTGTGACGAACACTTTCTTTCGTCATAAGAAGATTCACACGTATACATGGGAAAGAGGTGATGATAGAAGTATTATAGATTTCATAATTGTTGATGAAAGAATGAGGAGCAAGGTGGTAGATACAAGGGTTTACCGGGGCTCTAACGTAGGGACGGATCATTACTTGGTCTTATGCCGAATTAATGGTCTTTTCAGACGTTGGAGGCATCGGACATCTGTGTCTGACCACTGCATTACAGCGTATAAGAACAGAGAGGTTACAAGATGAAGGTGTGAAAGAGAAGTTTAAATGTAGATTGAGAGAAAATATAAGTGGTATGGCTGAATTGTGTATGAATGATTTAGACTTGGAGACTGTGTGGTATAATGTCAAGAAAGGTTTAGTGGATGCAGCTACCGAAGTATGTGGTGTAAGTAAGAGAACGATTGAAAGGAAAAATAACACGTTATGGTGGGATGGTGAGGTACGGATGGAAGTTGAAGCAAAGAAGAAAGCGTGGCTAGATTTACTAGCAACCAAGGCTCGTAATTCTAGCAGTATGAATGATGATATTGAAAGGAAAAAGGCAGTTTTTAGACATCTAAATAAGAGAGTAAAAGAAGTAGTTGAAAGGAAAAAGCAAGAAAGAACGGATGGGAATGATAGAAGAATATCGGATAACTTCCAGGCAAACATTAAAATGTTCTGGAAACTCGTAAGAACTACCAGGGGACATTCACAACAGCCTAGAATGAATGCTATACGAGACCAGAATGGCTGTATTCTGAATGACGAAGTTTTGAGTTTAAGGAGATAGAAGGAATACTTTGAAAGCGTGTTTGTGAGTGATGAGACGTTTGAATTAAATGAAATAGAAATTCCGAAAGAAGAGGAAATAGATAGAGATATAAGTATAGATGAAATAATGAAAGCAATGAAAAGTATGAAAGCAGGTAAGGCACCCGTTATGCTAGAGTATCTCTCGAAATGCTAGGGGCTGGAGAAGGAGTGGTGGCAGACCTGCTGTACATCTTGTTTAATTTAAGTTGGGAACTTAAGCGGGTACCGGGAGACTGGTGCAAAGCCGTGATAGTCTCAATATATAAGGGAAAAGGATCACAGCAGTACTGTAAAAACTACCGTGGTATCAGCCTTCTTAGCATTGTGGGAAAACTTTATGCTAAGGTACTAATTGAAAGAGTTATGAAAGAAACTGATGGAAAAATTTGGGATGTGCAAGCGGGATTTAGAAAGGGAATGGGATGTACGGATCAGGTCTTTTCCATGCCCATGATCGCGGAGAAGTTTTTGGCCAAAAACCAAAAAGTTTTTTGTGTGTTCATAGACTTGGAGAAGGCTTATGACAGAGTGGACAGGGATGTGTTATGGCAAACACTGAACTCATTTGGGTTGACCGCTGGTCTGATACAGGCATTGAAGTCTCTATATAGGGACTCTAGTGCTTGTGTCAGGATCAGCGAGGCCTACTCGGACTGGTTTGGCATCCATAAAGGTGTCAGACAGGGCTGTGTGGCTTCCCCGTGGTTGTTCAACCAATTTATGGACAGTTGTTTGGAAAATTTGAAAGTAGAAGAATGCGTGTTAAGAATGGGTGAGTTAACCGTCAAATGCCTTTTGTACGCCGATGATCAAGTCATACTTGCATCGTCGGCATCCGAGTTGCAAATGATGGTTACATTAATGAACAGGACATTAAAAGAAAAGGGAATGAAAGTGAACGCAAGTAAGACGAAAGTTATGGTTTTTGAAAGAGAAGACAGCAAAACGATATGTAAATTAAGAATAGAAGGGGATTAGGTAGAGCAAGTAGATGAGTTTGTATATTTGGGATGCGTGTTTAGCAGGGATGGTAGATATGATAAGGATATATAACGACGAGTGAATGCAGGAAATAGAGTGAATGGGGCTCTACACTCTATTGTGAAAAGTCAGAATGTGTCCAAAAAGGCACGTATGGCAATTCGCAATGCTGTGTTAGTACCTACTTTAATCTATGGTAGTGAAAGTTGGGTGTGGCAGAAGAAGCATGAGAGTAGAATAAATGCTGTAGAAATGCGGTCATTAAGGAGTATGTTAGGGATGAAGCTGAATGACAGAGTGAGAAATTGTTTAATAAGAGAAGAGTGTGGTTTGCAAGATGATGTTGTGATCAGGATTAAGAAAGGAATGCTTTGGTGGTTTGGCCATGTAGAAAGAATGAATGAGGAAAGAGTGACAAAGCAAATCTATGTTGCAGAGGTGAACGGCATAGTCGGGAAGGATCGCCCTAGGCGAAAGTTTATCGACGAAATTGGCGATATATTAAAAATGGGCCATATCAAGAGTACCTTTAACCGACGAGCGTGTATGCGTAGGTATATGGATGTGGAGGAAGCGAGAGAGGTGTGTCAGGATCGTGCCAAATGGAAGTCCATAATCTCTGCCTACCCCTCTGGGTGACAGGCGTGAGTGTTTATGTATGTTAAAAAGTAGTGGAATTTTTCAATTCGATCGTATTTTTTTTACGTATGTTACGTGATATATTCATCAATATTAAACCAATTATAATAATTATTACTTTTTAAATTATTTGTATTTGTTCTGTATAAATTTGGTAAATTGGGGACATATAATAAATATGGTATGAAGTTTTTGATGTAATAACTATTTAGAGGACATTCTGAATATTACCTTGAACTTGTGACATTTCTTAGTCTTAAAAATGTCAATAATTCAACTTTTAATAAAAGAGAAAAAAAAATTATTCTATATGTATTATTCTGACGTCAGTGCTAAATCACAGTGTAAGGAAGAATTTCCAAAGAATAAATTTCTATATGTATAGAAGAATTCGTAAAGAATATTTCTTTCTTACTATTTCTTACTAAGCTTTTATATGATAATTGTTTTATTTTTAGTTTATCCTTAGCTCTTTATAGTCGCCATTTATTTTTTATCAAAAGGGTATTCTTTAATAAAATTAATCGGAGGATTAATCTGCTCTTCTAAACACGTTTTCTTCGACTGTTGGCATATAAATAAGCAAAACCAAATCTTAAAATAATTTTCATTGATTTCAATATTGCATTCTAATTAATCGCATAATCAATCAAAAATTCAATCAAAAATGACTCTTGTCCAGTAAAATCCATTGAAAAAGATATTGATGGACTGCACTTATGTCCACTTTCAGCCATTTATCGATGCTATTTGTACTTAACGAACTTTTAAGGATACGCTAATGTATGTAAATACGTTTATAGGATTATTAAGGTAAACTAAGTTTTCTTCAAACAAACTTATACAGTTCAAAAATATTTCATGACCAGTACACTGCCACTTCAGACTACTTATCTAACGCGCACAGAAACACGGAGCATAAAATTTTCCATAGCTCGCCGAGTGAACTTATGCTTCCTTATACGGACAACGGCGAATCATGTCTTAGTTCATATCATGTCATCACTAGCAACATGCACTAGTTCTATATTACACATATCTTTTGAAGAATACGTTACAAATAGATGTGTTGTAATCTCCTGAAAGCTTCTCAAGCGAGTTTAATACGTCAATTAGGTCAATCGACGGATTCTATTCGTTTCGAAAGCTCAGTCTAGTACGTAGTACATATTTTCTTTCGGGTGTCGCAAGAGCTAACCTGATAACAACTGACAATAACCTGACCTGTGGTTGCCAACTCGCCTGCCAAGCGTGGCAACTATAGTACATATCCCTATGAGCAACAGTGGAGTGAATGAATGAATATTTGCTTAGTTTTTGATCAGTTGTGGAGAAATTTAACATCACACTGGTGAATCGACCTGTACGGATTATAATATTAAAGTATTTAAAATTTTATAAATCAATATAAATTTAAAAAAATATAAATTAATTAAACTATTATAAATCTCAATAATGAAATATCCACGTGACCATAATGCGCGTACAGAAGAGTGTGAGATTCGTTATTTGTTATAGTTAAAGTTCATAATAACCTACTCGTGTATTGTATAATATATGGTATAAAGACATTATAAGCTTGCTTTGCTGCATGCATGCATTTACTATAAAAATAAAAATTAAACGTTTAATTTTCAGTTCATATACATGCATCTCTTAATCGCAATTTATTAACTTTAAAAGACATGTTTACGCTAGTTTCGTTTAACAAAGTGCATGGGATATTAAAGTGACTGTAATTAAACTGTTTTCTGTTTGCGTAAGACATGCACAATTGGATTTATCAATAGTTTATCTATATATTCCATTACTTAAAGAAGTTATTATGGACATAGACATACAATTCATGTACAGAAAAGGTGCATTGTTATTATTTTTCAGTTGTTTTAAAAAACTTATAATTCTAAAAATATTATTATATATAATAATATTATAATTTTTCATTCATAACCAAAGCTAAGTTTTTAACCTACACCTTATAATGCAGTTAATTCTACCAATATATGAGTATATAAACTAATTCGTACTCTATATTTTCAGTCCGTGAACTTACAAATGTTGGACACGTGTCTCCTTCCAAGTGATGTGCGATTTTGAAGAAAATATAATACTCGAATTAATAATTAACTCTGATTATTAATTCGAGTATTTATCGAATTAATAATCAGAGTTATTAATTCAATAAATTATTAACGACTTAATAACTCTGATTATTAATTCATTGTAATCGAATTAATAACTAACTTTGCTGCGTGGCTCTACACTTTTCACACAAAAGCAGCTTATGCTGTTGCACGTATGGGCCGGCTCGAGCCGGGTTAGTACCACGACCTCACAGAATACCGGCGTGAAGTGGAAGCTCTGCTTCCGCGTTTCGTCTGGTGAGTGCAGGTGATTGGAGGCCCAATCCCCCCACCCCATCAACATGGTAGCGGAATTACATCATAGACTACCCCAGGAGGGTACCAGCACCCCTGGAGAATCCCTTGATGAGAATCCACGACCATGCTATTCCACTCCTGAGCGTGGGTGCTCAGGCTGCCCCGCATGCACTGCACTGAGCAACAAGACCAAGGCGACCCCTGCCACGCTATCCGTGAATTTCTGCAACATCAGGGGACTTCACTCGAACATAAACGCCGTCCACTACCATCTCGAGACGGCGAAGCCGGCCCTGCTCTTTCTGACCGAGACGCAGGTATCCTCTGCGGCTGATACTTCGTATCTCTCCTACCCCGGGTACAAATTGGAGCACTCCTTTGTGCCTCGGGCTGGAGTTTGCGTATACGTCAGAGAGGACATCTGTTCTCGACGCCTCGGCTGTCTTGAAGATTCGGACCTGTCCATCCTTTGGTTACGCGTAGACAGCGACGACCATCCGCGCGTCTACGGTTGCCTCTATAGGTCTCATAGCGGTAATGCTGAAACAGACCGACTCATCGACCACGCCCAAATGGCTACAGATTCCTTGCTACAACAGGTCCCATCCGCAGAGATCGTGATCCTTGGCGATTTTAACGCCCACCATGCCGAATGGCTCGGTTCACATTTAACCGATCATGCGGGGAAATCTGTTTATGACTTTGCCTTGGTAAATGGTCTGACACAACTGGTTTCATCGCCTACGTGGTTTCCAGATGTTGAGGATCATACACCTTCCCTGTTGGACCTTCTGCTGACCTCTCATCCGGACGGATATCAGGTTTCCGTCGATGCCCTTCTCGGCTCTTCGGACCATTGTCTGATCCGGAGTGTGGTGCCACTCACGCTCCCCTCGCGGTTGCGTTCTGCAGGTTGCCGTCGTGTTTGGCATTACAGGTCGGCGGATTGGGACGGAATGCGGTCTTTATTTGCTTCCTCCCCATGGGGGCGGGTTTGCTTCTCGCCGGATGATCCCAGCGCTGTTGCTGACTCTGTCACTGATGTGGTGCTACAGGGAATGGAACTATTTATTCCATCATCTGTGGTACCTATCGGAGGCAGATCTCAGCCTTGGTTTGGTCGCTCCTGTAAGACTGCATTACGCAGTAAGCAAGAGTGTTATCAAGCCTGGGCTGCGGCTGCGGCGACTCGGGATGTAAACACCAGCACAAGCGAGGGTACATGTAGATGTCTATGGGCCACAGCAATCACTTACCATCAGGTGGACTGTGTGCTCGCTTGCCACCCTTATCCTATAAAAGCTTTCTATTTGATTGCTTTTAAGAAAACCAATTTATGCGATCATTATGATGATGAGAAAATTGGTTTCCTTTCTTAGAATAAAAATACAAATATTTTCGCTCAGATAATAAGGCTCATTATGTAAAAATAAGTAACAGTATTATCTTTTATGTGCTTTTTTATGAAACAGTGTAAGAATATCCACTGCCCCATATCGTCCCGTGGGTATCATAGGAGGCATCAGTGGGGAACCAAACCATGAGATGGGCAGCATCTTTCAGATAAAGGCGAAATTATGATACAAATTGCGAATGGCAACCCGCTTGAAAAGCTTGGCAACTATGTAAATATATCCTTCATGGCGAAAGGTAAAAAGAAACGGACGCTTGTCCTCGGCTGCTATTCCTGGCTCCGGTGATGAACATGGGAACAGCGGGACAGGGGGAGCTACGAATCTCAGGTGGCACCTTAGATGACTCGCACTTGCTACATCCAATCGCAACATACACACGTACCCTGAGAACATAGACAGACAAGGTAAGTGTAGACAAGTTACGCTGGGAAATTATAGGATTATCTTAGGGCCGAAGAGAGGGAGATATGGTAATCCTATAATCTAAACAAAACATAGGTCATTTTTTAATGTTCATTTGTAGTTGATGTAATTGTTGGGAGCACAATGCTCGAAGTTGTCGACGAGTAATAAGTCCAACTTCGACCAAGAGGTCAATCGATTCAACTAGGCTGAGCATCGCTCCTTATCGGGATCGAGACCGCGGTTAACCGCGGTAATGACAAGCAAATAACTCCCTCAGCACAACAGACACTTCAAATTTATTTATATGTATAAATTAGGGAAATATGATAAGTGGTACTTTTTCTGCCACAAGCATACTCAAATCACGTCTGAGTGCAATATACATATTTTTTTTGCAACGCTACCTCTACTAGGATTTATTCCTGTATCACGGGAGCAGATTACGTTCATAGATTTCACAAGGACAAACATCCAGACACAGAACAATTATTTGTAGGCCATACAAATAGTAGCTCCGTGCGGGTTTCAAGCCCGCGTGTAATATCTACAGAAGAAGCAACCTGGCAAGTGGTGGCGTTTTCGGAGGGATCTTATTTCGCCACTGTATCTATTATTTAACATGTGACCATATCGCGTAGATAACACGGTTTGAGGTTATTCACTGTGGTTGGATTTGTCGAATTTTGTGTGGCGTTTATACGCATTGTTATGTGCAACTTCTCTTTGTGTTGAACTAAATGAAATCAAAGTTAACTAAAGAAGCAAATACTAGTTGAGGATTTTTTAAAATATCTAATAGTTCATCAACAAAACTACAATGTATTATAATTACTTTAAGCCTAGTTTTGAGGCAACATGTAATTTTAATTATAGTAGATGAAATAAACAATAACTTTTAAATTGTTATAACTTAATATATTTCGACTAATCAACAATGATAGAAATAATAATTCCGCTGATGCCGTTATGATATGCGGTTTAATATAGTGTTTTTGTAAAGATATTTTAATGTTTTATTTCTTTAAAATAAATCATCAACTTGATTATGAATGAGCTTCTATTAAAAATCGGCGTTATTGTAACGGTTACGGCCTATTAAACGTCCACTGCTGAATATAGGCCTCACACATGTATCGCCTTATAGGGGGGATATTTCCCCACAGATACTACGCTTGGCAGATGAGTAAATCTTATGCACGGATAAACTATTTCAAAATTGAAATAGTTTATCCGCGCATGAGATTTCTCTGTATGGGTTGAAATGATTTATTTGCTACACTTACTTTTCTTCTTTCTTCTTAATGTGCCATCTTCTTTCGAAGGTCGGCGATCATTAAGGCAACTTGAATCTTTGATGCCGTGGCTCTGAATAAGGAACTGGTGCTCTTTCCAAAACATTGGCGTAGGTTTTTCAGCCAAGATGTTCTTCTTCGACCCACACTTCGTTTTACTTGCATCTTGCCCTGTATGATGAGTTGTAGTAAATCGTATTTTCGGTTTTTCATTATGTGGCCGAGATATTCAAGCTTTCTTTTCTTTACTAAATATACAACTTCTGGGCTTTTCTTTGTGCGACTTAGCACGGTTACGTTTTTTATTTTGTCTCTCCAGGATATCCTTAACATTCTTCTGTATACCCACATTTCGAAGGCTTCAATCTCCTTACAGCTTGATTCTGTGAGGGTCCATGCTTCAACGCCATACAAAAGAATGGAGAAAACATAACATCGTGCTAATCGTACTCGTATCTGGATGTTCAGCTTTTTATTGCACAGAAGTGACTTTAGCTTAAAGAAAGCATCACGGGCTTGTTCTTACTTTTGCTGTCACCTTATTGCAAGACCCATTTCACTAGTAATGAGCCGTCTACCTTTTTTTCGCAATGGTGACTACGCTTTTGCATTTTGATTTTAAATCGAGGATACATGTACGTGATTATGAGACACAGCATTCACTTACCATCAGTAGGACTGTGTGCTTGTTTGTCACCCTTACTTCTGTCTATCTAAATACTTTAATTGAGTACTTACTTATCTTCACGCACAATCCCTGACGGGGTAGCCAGAGAGAACAGATCGCCAAGTGTCACGATCCTTACAAACCTCTTTCGCTTCTTTCAGATTCATTATCTTCTTCATGCATGCACGTCTAGGTATCCGAGTACTTTTGACCCTACCCTCTTCGAGCAATTTGCTCACATGGTCTTCGAAAGTTAGTCTCGGTCTACCTCGACACCTTTTAATATTAACTTTCGCGCTATATATTTTCTTCACCATTCGGTCTTCACTCATTCGCTCAACGTGCCCAAACCACCGAAGCACGCCCTTATCAATTTTTGTGATAAGGTCATCTTTCAAACCTGCCATATTGCGAATCTCTTCGTTTCGCTTTCGGTCGGCCATGGTAACGCCGCACATTTTACGAAGAGATCGCATCTCCACTGCATTCAACTTACTTTTATGCTTCTTCTGGCATACCCAGGTTTCGCTGCCATATAACAAAGTCGGTACCAACACTGCGTTATGTATTGCAAGGCGTGCACTCTTCGCTACGCCTTGCCTTTTGACTAACGCAGTCAGGGCACCATTGACTTTGTTCCCGGCAGCGACACGCCTGTCCACATCTAAATCACATCTTCCATCCCGGCTAAAAGCACTCCCCAAGTATACAATTTCATTTACCTGTTCTAGACATTCCTGATTTACCCATATTTCACACTTCGTTCTCTCTACGTCCCTTTCAAATACCAGAACCTTAGTTTTATTAGCATTCAAACGGAGACCTTTAGTTTCACATTCCTCTTTCATACACGTGACTAATGCCTGCAGTTCTGCCTCTGATGGTGCTATAAGTACTGCATCATCAGCATACAACAGACAATTAACTTTAATGTCACCCAATTTCACACCCAAACAGCTATCTTTCAGTTTCTGTAAACAGCTGTCGAGATACAGTATGAACAGCCAGGAAGACATGACACAACCCTGCTTTACGCCCGTTTGGACGTCAAACATGGGTGACAGGTCATGTCCTACCCGCACACAGGCTTTACAGTCACAGTAA
Source organism: Parnassius mnemosyne (assembly GCA_963668995.1). Classification (NCBI taxonomy): domain Eukaryota; kingdom Metazoa; phylum Arthropoda; class Insecta; order Lepidoptera; family Papilionidae; genus Parnassius; species Parnassius mnemosyne. Next base: position 10,635,340 of record CAVLGL010000057.1, read on the forward strand.
AGAGACTGCACAGCCCTTAGCAATCGACCATCCACACCATACCCCGGCAACAGTTCCCACATTTTCTTCCTTACAACCTTATCAAATGCTTTCTCAAGATCCACAAAAGCACAGAAAATCTTCTGGTTAGCAGCCAGAAGCTTCTCCGTGATCATGCGGAGAGAAAACATTTGATCCGTGCATCCTCTTCCAGGTCTAAATCCGCATTGTGCCTCCCATAGAAATCTTTCCGATTTCTCTTGCATCCTACGTGTCAAAACCTTCGAGTAAACTTTACTTGCTAAACTGGTCAAGCTGATCGCCCGATAGCACCCGCAGTCAAAATGTGAACCTTTACCTTTATATAAAGGCACAATGACTGCGGATCGCCAATCATCCGGGACATCCCCCGTCTGCCAGCACAAATTGCACAGCAGATGAAAGCTGTCCCAGACGCGAGGCCCACCATACTTGACCATTTCAGCAGTAACTCTGTCTAGTCCCGCAGCCTTACCACATTTCAAACTTCGAATCGCACGTTCAATCTCTTTCATACGGATGACCTCAGTGTCATCGAGGTCCGGGTCTGGCGTACCAGTCACGGCGTCATCCCCGGATCCCTCACTAAGGTCATCACACGCATACATTTCTCTATAAAATTCGCTCCATCGCTGCATGACGTCCGATTTTTCTGAGAGGACGTCATTAGTTCTCGAAAGCACTTTGTTCATTCTTAAGGCCGTCGCACCACTTCGGGTCCTTCCAACCTCTTTCCAGAAGAGTTTGGAGTTCTCCTTAAAGTTGTGCGACAACCTTTCGTCCGCTTCCATTCTACACCTTTCACGCACTTCCTCAATCAGTGCTTTCGTGTGAACTTTCTGCAGCCTATATCTTTCTTTCATCTTCTCTCTCATATCCTTATCATTACTAGAGGCCAAGTAGTCTAACCATGCTTTCTTCTTCTTCTTTACAGCTTCTTTCACTTCATCATTCCACCATGCATCTCTTCTTTTACTACTGCCTCTTTTTATTGTTCCACACACTTCTTCCGCTGCACTTACCATTCCATCCCTAAGGTTCTGCCAAGTTCTTTCTACACATTCTTTTCTGCCATCGATGGTGTCAAGCTTTTCGGCTACCCTCGCATGATATTTGTCCCTAGTATCCGCTTCCTGAAGCTTCCAGCTTCGGATGCGACAGACCGACTGTGGTTCTGTTACTGCCGTCCGGTAGCGCCAACCCGCGAACAGACCCCTAAATCTAGTCATCACTAGATAATGATCCGTTCCCAGGTCAGCACCCCTGAACACTCGCGTATCCATCACCTGTTTTCGCAGTCGGTCATCCACCAGGAACAAATCAATCATACTTCTCTCATTCTTTCGTTCTCTAGTATACATATGGATTTTCTTGTGATTAAACATAGTGTTTGTCACAAGAAGACCCTTTTCCTTGCACACCGCCAGTATAAGCTTGCCAGCATCATTAACCCTTTTATCGCCAAACTTTCCAAGTACCGACTCGTACCCTGGTCGAGCGGTACCAACCCATCCATTCAAATCACCACATACAACAATTCTTTCGTTTCCTCTAGCCAAATCTAGAACTTCTCTTACATTCTCCCAAAACTCCTCCAGCTCAGCCCTGGACGACGAAGCTACCGGCGCATAAACAGCCAAAAGGAATAACTTCGTCAGTCCCAATTTAAAGCGAACCCAGAGGAGTCTTGAGTTCACAACCTTATATTCATTCATAACATCGACCAACCGAGAAGACAGCAGCACCCCCACTCCCTGGCAGGCGCTCTCGCTCTCCGGGACTCCTGACCATAGAGCTAACGCCCCGCCAGGGAGCTCTTCAGTACCACTGCCCTTCCGTTTGGTCTCCGACATACACACGACATCTAATTCTCTTTCTTTCATTATTTCGATCAACTCATTCGTCTTATCTCTCATGCCTCCTCTAACATTCCACGTGCCAACTCTGCACTCTGTCCTCCACCTTCCGCCGTGTCGGGCTGTGCGTGACGGGTGGCGGTCCCCATCGCCGCTTTACACGCTGCATTCCACACCAACGGGGACGAGCTGGTGTGCGTCGCCTTGGGGGGACGCCCTAACCCTCGTTGGCATGGGTGCGCAGCTAGTAGAATTGCAGCCCTGAAAAGGGCTGGCAGGGGTCGCGACGAGCACGCTTCTACAATGACCCTCATTTAATTGAGTAAATTTAGTTTAAGCGCATTGACGACCGTAGTGCCAGATTTCTCTCATTATGACTGTTCGCGCCTAACGCTAATTTTAAGAATTAACGCCAAAGCGCGCTCGGCGCGGTGCATTCGTACCGGTTTGACGTTCGCGCGAGAGAGTTATTTCCTACCGGCGGCGGGGTCGAGTCGAACAGTTGCTATAATAATGTGCTATCGAGAGCACGTTTAAGGACGCCCGGGAAACCTCCACTTTTGGAGTCGGTTTTGTTAGCAGACGTTGCCACGACGAAGGTTCCTTTGTTAAGTCTAGAATTCGACGCCGGGCTGACAAATTGTTGGGAAGTTAACATTGACTGCGATCAAAGTCTGAATTGCGTGTTAGGCGCGCCTAATTTACCGCGAATTTGGTTATTCTAATTCAATAGCGTATATAAGTGATTTGACAATATTAATTGCTCGTGCGGTGTGTTACGTTTTTGCTTATAGTAACGAGATTTCGTATAGACCGACATTCTGTATTTGTTTTGGGTGTTACGCTTTATAACAAATTAGAGTTAGTGGCTTCTTTAAGTTAGTTAATCGTACGATAGAGTTAATGGACTGTCGTCGTGACGAACGATGAAAGTGACTGTGGACGGTGCCGCGGAAGGTTACCTCAATTTGGAGCGGTGCTGACGTCCGGGCTGCTGCCGACGGCAACGGCCTAATAAGGTCAATCACCACCAGTCACACCCAGATACACATCACAGCACCTTACTTCCCTTGCACCACACAACCACATGCGACCTGACCGAATCCTGAGGGACCAGTCGCCTTGGATATAGGTAAGTAAGCTCGGTTTAATATTCTCCCTGTTGAATAGCATCAAAATCAAACGCCCCCCCCCCCCCCCCCTTATTGTTTATTGTGATAGAACATATTCCCCGTGGCCATATTGTGGCCCCGTCCCTCTGCTGCCCGTCGATGGGATTATTCATGGGCCCTAATCCCGTCAACCTTTGTTGGGGCAGCTAGGGGCGTGTACAATGACTACCAACGTAAAATAGCAGCATCGTGCTGATGTGTTTCGTATGGTTAGTGTAAAGAACCAGAGAACATTTTTACTAGAAACAAGGCATTTCATCTTAGTCCACAGGCGTGACAAAGCATCTGCATATCGATTGTTTATCGAGGATAAATTTAGATGTCTATGAACCACAGCATCAACTTACCGTCACGTGGACTGTGTACACGTTTGTCACCATTATTCTATAAAAAAAACCCTACTGTTACTGCCTGTCACCTGTGCAAGTATAATACGTCTGGTGTAAACGAGGCGGTGATACTGTTACCTCTTACGGGTGATATGGTGTGATAGACTCACCCCAGTGCTATATGTTATCCTACTATACTATTTTATTAGTTTATTAAATCATTTATACTCATAAAAACAAATAAATTGTCTGTCTCTAACATCGAAATAAGTGCCTTTTATTGAGCTAATGGTGTTATTTGCATGCCATTAAGACGTGAATCTTCGTAATATCTCAATCGATTGTAGTAAAACTTTACGAGCAGATAGAAAGAAATGACAGGAGTTGTCAAGGCTGTTTTATCCAAAAAACTAGAACATTAAAAAAAACGAAAAATTGATAAACAAATGGTCTTCAATTAATTATCTTTAAAAATAAACAACTCAACATTACCCTACCCATGCGAAGCCGGAGCGGTTTGCTAGTTGAAATATTTTATTATTATTCCAACCGAACGAGGTTAAAAAGCTAAGATACTCGTATACTTCAAGATGTTATAATATCTCGATATTCCAATGCCAAAAATGATCTTTATCCAAGGAAGTTAACACTTTAAACCTATACGTGATTCTATTACCTCTTCATAGAGACAAATGATTCTTGAAGCTTTAATATGGAAAAAGAAACCTTTTTTTCGTATAAAACCTTCAAATTTTTGATTCCTTTATGTTTTTACAATTACTACTTGATTACAAAGCTCTATAATGAACCTATTCTTTGTATCAACATAAATAAGTGTATTTTCATCATTTAAGATAATAATTTCATCCCTACCTTTATAATTTTTTACCTTTATTTTGGCTAATTAACGTTTATTCCTTAACATTATATTATTTATCAGAGACGGCTGATGGTCCCTGAGAGATAGCTTTGTATCAGTGCCATTTGCTGTAGAGGCTATCGGTGTGTGGGGTCCACGCGCGGTTAAGTACCTAAATAAACTGTATCCGCGATTGGTCACCGCCACTAGAGAAAAGAATACAGATCCTTATTTTGTCAATGTCTAATAACAATAGCCATTTAACGAAGAAAAACAGATCAATTGCTCTTGGCACTATATCGCGGAGATTAGGACAGTCATATTTTCATATTTTTTAAATTATAAATTCATATTATGTTTAAGTAACGCAATAATTTTTGGCGGGAAGTCTCAAATCAAAAGAAATCTAAAGAAGACTCTCCAAAAGATTACATTCGTCATCTTCAAACTGCTTTTGGGAGGAAAGCACTTCATTTTAGATGACATCATACAGAGTTGGTATGCAAAATTCGATCGTGGCCTTGTTAAAATTGGTGGCCATGATTAAATTGGTGAAGGTTGACCCTTAAATGAACCCTTACTTTCAGGTGAGTAATTAAGCCAACCGGTGCATCACCCATGGCGAAGTTTGAGGACATCCGAGTATTGATGTGAGTCAAATAAAAAAAAATACATTTAAATTTAAATTAATAATACTTTGTTGCCACTGGATTCATCATGAACTCATTTTTTCTCTCGGTCTTGTCTGCACGATCTCACTTGATGATTAAAAGACAGTTAATGCAGAGTGGTCTGTCTGAGACATCATTTGCTTGCCAAGCGTCTTCAATAAAGTTACAGACATTGTTGCGGTGTACATCTCGATCAAGTCAAAACCATTTTTGGCATCTGACTAGGTGTAGCTCTTGATCTATCTCGCGCACAGTTCAGACCTGGCACCATTATATGGTGAGAGGTTTGACATTTAAGGAACCACGTACAACAGAACATTTTTTTGGCGCAAAAGAACTTAATTTTTTTTTAAATTACTGATAGATTATTTATTTCCGTTAGCTTTAGCAGTGAAGTTACTGATAATTATTAATTCTTACATATAAATAATAACAATATATATAATGCGCTGTTGAAATATTTTATATATTTATTATATAGTAATTAGTGTATATAGGACCACTTGATAGTATGTACTAGTTGTAATAAATATTGTTTAGATATACAAATAATACGAGAGTAAATAAATTATATAAAATTGTATCGTTTATGGCGTTCGATCACGGTCATATTCATTAGGTTAAAATGTATGTTTTGTAATGTGCGATAAACGACGGAAACTAGAACGTAACCCAGTAAATAACAACATAAATTCTACATAAAAAGTAAAAAGAAATTTTCACATTATGTATTTGTAAACAGATGGAGATATAAAAAAATACTATGATATTCCCACTGAAGTCAAGTAATACCGCCATAGTATGTTATGTCGAGTTAATTTTGTTTACTGAAATTTATTTCAAAATAGTAAATAAAATAGATGTTTCAGATCACAGTAAAAAGGAAGCCTACGGTAGAGTTCAGGTATCGGCATGTCTATAATTAAAATGATTTAGAGCAAAACATTTAAAGCAATAATAATGATAAAGTAAATTAAATTTATTAAAATTTCTAGGTAGAATTATTACAGCAGATTATGCATTTGGATACTGTAACAGGTAGAGCGATGTAGGGACGTGCACAAATTGGACAACTCTTCAACATCCAATTTGGTATCTAGCTTTCGTGGGATTTAAGGATTTAGTTTGTTGTAAAGAATTTTACAACTATGTTGCATGCAAAGTTTTATTTTAAATTTTAAGCAAAAATCCAAAGTTGTAACTTATTCGTGAAATAAATTAATACAAATGGCTGATTATTATTAGTTTATAACCATTTATTTAAACATGATGTATTGAATACCAAAAAGTTGTCGTAAAAATGCTACATACTAAATGTATATTGTATAATTCATACGGTGAGCCGCACTCTCAGTCAAATACATTCTGCGCTTGGGCTTCGTAGACTCCGGACGTGTCGGTCGAGTTCATTCCCGTCACTCCACTCTCATTGTTCCTGCGCATGAATTGTCTTAACCTTGTGTTCACCGAAACACACCATACCGGTTGGTGTTCTGTGTTTGGTAACTGCCTTGGTGTTGTCACTGCGGTGTGCGAAACACGCTGTCCAGGGAGACAACGGACTCACTGTATTGTTTTGAAGTGATGCAAACGCTTTAGTCGAGCCTGCCCCGATATTTGAGCTGTGTTAATTGTACAGCGCAATTCGCGTCCCGTGTCTTAGCCCGTGTTCGAGCCTGCGTCTCTATTCGGCTCCTCTACCAAGCATGTCTGGCTCCCTGCTGACCGTCCGACCGTGAGGAACCCTACGACCCTATGTCTCTGCCTGCCCCTAAACCCACACTGACCACGGTGCCCATCACTATCACAAATTGCCACCAAACCCGCCTCAGTCGTCGGGGTGGCTGAGCAAGGTCCCTCCCGCACCTTACGCGTCCTGGATTAGGAATCAAAATGCAGTAGCCTTGACACACCTAAGGACTAAGATGGAATGCCCCGTTTCCAGTTAAAAGAGTATCCGGTTCTTTACACTCACCATACAAAACATAGCAGCATTAAGCTACCATTTTAAGCTGATATTCTGTGAGAGCGTGGGCCTTCCCCGGTCAAGCCGTCCCATTTGTGCTACAACCTTAATATAGCTGCAACATGTCTCAACAACGTCTATGGCAAAAAATAATGTATTAAATGGTTAGTCATAGTGTTAAACCATTACTATACCATTAGTGCCTATAAAAATTCCACTGCTGAACATAAGCCTCCTCATAAATTGCTCTCATACGGAGGATATCTGCCGTAGTCTCTTTGCTTATCAAGGAGGTTGAAAACCGTAGTTTTTTTTTATTATTTCGCGATTTTATCAAGATATACTGCTTTGATTAGGTTTTAATTCCTTCTGTTACCTTTTACGACATTCTTTTACTCATGTTATACATATTTCAACAACTAGTTAACCTTTATATATAACATTTCGGGGGCACGTATAGACGTAGTTCTTTTCCGACGATCGGGATATCGTCTTGACAAATTTTGCAATTTTTCATGTCCGACCGAAAGCGAAACGAAGAGATTCGCAATATGGCAGGTTTGAAAGATCACCTTATCACAAAAATTGATAAGGGCATGCTTCGATGGTTTGGGCACGTTGAGCGAATGAGTGAAGACCAAATTGTGAAGAAAATATATAGCGCGAAAGTAAATATTAAAAGGTGTCGAGGTAGACCGAGACTAACTTTCGAAGACCATGTGTGCAAATTGCTCGAAGAGGGGACGGTCTAGAGTACTCGGATACCTAGACGTGCATGTATGAAGAAGATAATGAATCTGAAAGAAGCGAAAGAGGTATGTAAGGATCGTGACACTTGGTGATCTGTTCTCTCTGGCTACCCCGTCAGGGATTGTGCGTGAAGATAAGTAAGTAAGTAAGTAAGTCTTGACAAATTTTGCAGAAATGTTAAGGGTTGTTTTTTGGGGTCACCTAGGTGGTTTTTAACTATTGTTTGACTTGGTTAATGGTGCTCTTTTCGAGATACAGAAATAATTATAAAAGCCGGGGTGGATAATTTTAAAAGACATTTCCAATTCTGAGGTTTTTAAATCATACTATTTAATACTGATTATGCCTATTATTATTATTACACATGAAAGTAAAATCAATTAATAAATTACGAGTGTTACAATAAATGTAGTTTTGGTATTTTAAGTTTGTATATAAATAACCTGTCAAAGCCAACCTTTATCAACGTAATAAATACCTTTATCCTTTGTCCTCAAACAGATTGCACCATTTCGTGGAATGTTTTTAATATTTCTCATAGGATAAAATATTATTCCTTATTTTATAAATATTTTTAAATACTCTAGATACAGTTGAATAGATGCTTAAAGTAAGTTATGGAACTAAAGTGTTTTTACCATGGAGTGACAATATAAGAGTGTTCATTGCTTGTTCTATCCCATCCAGTCCAGATGTCTATGGGCCACAACAACCACTTACCATGAGGTGAATTGTATTTGTCACCCTTACCCTATAAAAAATGGTGGTGGTATAATCCTCTAATTTGTATTTTCGTCTTCTTGCAATGTCATCTAAGAGGACTGAAAATGCCTCAACCAGTGAAATAGGTTTTCCGTTTACTCACAATACAAAACACAGGAGAGTGTTGCTGCAATTTTAAGCTAATATTCTGTGCAAGCATAATCTTTCCCTGGTCAAGCCGGCCAATTCTTGCTACAGCCTTCACTGCAGCATACATTTATCACGTACTTCAACTATGTATTAGCGCTAAGGTCCGAATCACACATCGAGCAAATATTTCTATGGCATACAAATAATTGTTCCATGTCTGGATAAACATCCACAAACATCCGTGTAAAATATATGTATGTAAACTGCCCCCTCGATACAGGAGAAAACCCTAGTATGGAGATTACGTTTTTTTTTTACATAAGAAGAAGAAAGTAATGCTAAATAATAATGGTTATATTCAAATTAATTTAATGTGCGCATTGCTTCATAAAATTAATTTGAATATAACCATGTATGATCATATGCTAAAATGGGCAGTAATGCTGCCTCTTGTCACCAGACTGTCATGTGGTGTCATTGTGGTTTGTCATTTTTAAGCAAATTTATATCCAAAAGCATAATTAAGTAAAATTACACCATATATATGTCCCATCGCGGGGCATACGCCTCCTCTTGTCTTCAAGAGGGTTATGGAGCAGTGTAAACTGCACTTCACCAGTGGATATTATATATATAAAGATATTTTTTCTTTCTCAGTCGTGCAGTTTTCTCACGATGTATTCCTACATCGTGAGGAAATAGCAATATAAAAATAATTATATCTTCCAGATCAATTTGGATTACGGTGGCCAGTAAACAGAGATAAGCGATTTGTGCGGGACAGGATTATAGTTCACGAGTGTATGTGCAAGCACTTGTCTTGTACTCCCTTTTTCCTTATTCTCATAGTCATGGTCGAAGATAGAGTTTTTTTGCTCGTGCTTTCCGAAACACGGGGTTGTTACAACGCCAATTTCCTGAGTCCAGTATGCTACTCAGAACTACGTGACTGATAAACCTAATAACTAACTTAAGCCCGACATGGGATGCAAAACCGTGACTAAGGGATCAGTAGTCTCTAAACTAACGAGGCAGTTAAATAAAATTAACAGTTTCATTGAAAGAAAGAAAGAAAGAACTATTTATTTGATATACACATTTTACACACATTAAAAAAATATTATAAACAAAAGCAAGGGGGAAAAGAATGCATGTACCAGTCTAACACTGTTTACGCATTTACAATTGAGAAGCAGTACATACACAATAATAAAACAAACAAACAAAAAGGTAAAACCGAAAAAAATATCAATATGAAAATGTGACATCAAATAGGTCTCCAACTCAGCATAATGCTGCAAATACAGCGCTGGTTTTCAGTTAGAGCCTTGTGACTTCACAGACAAGTCGGTGTGTGATCTTCCAACTAAGCGTTTTATACGAGTTCATAGTTATCTATTAACAATTACGAGTTAAAAGGTAGTGCTAACATATTATATAACGTATACACGCATGCACTGAGACTAAACCTAGGTAACAGGTGTGTTATATTACTATATATTTAAATAATACCTACTTACATACTTATACATACAATATTAACATGATATTTGACTATTCTGACTATTCTATGGGGAAGACAACTTTTACTTTTTTCATAAAATTAGATAATTCAATATTCTGAGTCAAAGAGATACGCCATGTTACGAGACCTGCTGTGGATTTTTAAAGCAAAAAAAAAATCATTCATGAAATACATAACAGAAACACATTAATAATCAATAATATTCGAACATGAAAAATGTAGAACAAATTGCTATCATCGTAGGTTCCTACGTGCAAATTCTACGTGCAAATCGTGGTAATTTCATTGGTGCTGGCGGGCGACAAATCCGGGTTACTCGTCTATTGTGAAATTTACGGTAAGCGCTTAGCAACTAAACTACTACGTCTCTAATAAATATTCAAATTCAAGCACAATTATTTAAGTCACTGCTAAACAAATAAAAATTATAATTAATAACTTTATAGATTCTAACTAAATTCCTAATATTTATAAACGTTCGTTCTTATTATATACATAAATTAATTTAAACTTTTCTAAAAGTTAAATATGTATCTGTAACATTTGTAAATGTTACAGATACATATTTACTGTACTTTTACTCCAAAGCACGTCTGTTTAGTTCATTTTAAACCCTTATAAATTTAATTATTTGTAAACCTAATACTCGTAAGAACCGTTGTAGCTCAGATGGTTAGCGCTCGCTGTAAGTTTCACAGTACGCGAGCAACCCTTGTTCGATCGTTGCCGGCACCAATGAAATTGTTAATTGCAATTTTAAGTTCTGATTTACCACGTGCTCGGCGGTGAAGGAAGACATCGTAAGGAACTCTGCATGTCTGAGAAATAAGAAAAAAAATATTTCGAAGACTTGTAAAGTTCGCCAAAACGGATTGGGGCAGCACGGCGGCCATTTCCTTGCCCTAAAACCCTATCAGAAACGAGAGGAGGTATGTGCCCAGCAGTGTGACTTATATGGGCTGTAACATTAACTTTTTTTTAACATAATTTAAATAAAAAAGTACAAAATTGACTTCGTAACAAAATAAAGTAAAATAATAGGCTAATAGTTTACCGAAGAAATAAGTCCCGACTTCTCTTTTTGTAGTATACGCAGCACTTAGGAAAGCACCATTTTTTATTAAAATTGATTGCTTTAATTATATGTATAATAGTCTACCTAAATATAAGTATCTGTATCTAATTTTTCCTCGCCAATAATTTTCTATTAAATTTATAGATAAAATTAATATAAATTTATTGATATAGTCATAAAAACAGCGTTTTATTGCATTAAATAATTATAAAATTCAGCATCACCTACATAATAAAAATATGCAACAATAAAATTACATAGGTATTAAAACTATCAAAATCTAAGTCATGAGAGCATGTTGGTATTTTCACATCTAAATTGTATAGAAAGGCATTTTTCAATTTCAATAAAGTCGACGCGAAATTTTCTTCGTAGGGCGTTTTAAAAATTAATTTATTTAGAAAACAATATTTGCGGTTACTTCTGTACATATATTAACTGAACTAAGTATTTCTATTCATATAAATATTTACAAATGAGTAAAAACTCATCAAAAACTAAAATGTATTTGAACGAAATTACTCAAACATGGACGCGCGGTCCACCCTCGACGATGTCCTGCCTAAAATGGACTGCGACTGAGCTTGCTGGGGATTACAAAGCGGCGGAGCAGTTTCAGTGTACCGCACTCAGATTCTACGCTTGGGCTCTGCCTTCGCTCTCCGTCTGTCTGTAATAGTAGACAGTTGAAATGATGACAGATGAACAGAATGTGTATTTCTGTTGTAATTTGAACATGTCGATACTGTAGAAGCAAACCGGCCGATTTAAATATGAATTTTAAATAAATAGGTATGTTTTAAGACAGACATGTCACATTCACGAAGATTTGCGGATTGTACAGCTCGCGGATCTTTACCAAACAACACGCACAAAAAAGCACACAGTCCACCTGATGGTGTTTGCTGTAGCCCATAGACATCTACTTCTATCCTCGATTTTGAATCAAAATGCAGATGCGTTGTCACCCGTGAGGACTAAGATGGAATGCTTCGTTACCAGTAAATAGGTTGTCTGGTTCTCTACACTCACCATACGAAACACAGCAGCGTTAAGCTGCTATTTTACGCTGTTATTATGCGAGAGCGTGGTCCTTCCCCTGTCGGGCCGACACAATTTTACTACAACATACCAGATATATAGCGGCAACATAGCTGTACCAAGTGTATAACTGGTTTTACTGATACTAAACTCACCATACGATACAATTTATTTGGCCCATGTTCAATATATCACCAATTTGGTCGAAAAAACTTCCATTTATTACTTTAAACCCAATATACGGTGTTAATGGGAGACTTCAATGCAAAACTAGGCACAAGAAAGAACGGTGAGCTGAAAGTGGGGAAATTTGGAATAGGGCAACGGAACCCAAGGGGCCAGCAGCTGGCCAACTTCATGGAGAAAGAGGGACTCTTTATGATGAACTCTTTCTTCCAGAAGCGGCCCCACAGGAAGTGGACCTGGTCGAGTCCCGACGGTTCGACAAAAAATGAGATTGACTTCATTATGATGACCAGACGACAACTGTTCAGTGATGTCTCAGTGATCGCGAGGGTGAAAACCGGCAGCGATCACCGAATGGTTAGAGGCACACTGAACCTAAACGTTAAGTTGGAGAGGTCTCGTCTAATGAAGTCAACGCTCCGTCCCCCTCGTGCTCTAATCCAAAGTCCCGAAACCTTTCAGCTCGAGTTACAAAACCGTTTTCAGTGCCTAGAAGACTGCAATGAAGTGGACGACTTGAATGACAAGCTCGTGGAAACTGTCCATGCGGTCGGAGCTAAGTTTTGCAAGACCTGCCGCAGAAGAACACAAAAACTCTCCGATCACACTCTTAATCTCATGGCTGTTAGACGGGAGATGAAGCTACATTCTTCAACAGACTTGACAGCATACAGGCGTCTGAACAGACAGATCTCCAAATGCATGCGGCGGGACTTACGCAACTTCAATACAGCTCGTATTGAAGAAGCGATCGAGCGGAACCAAGGCTCCAAAGTCTTTCCCAGAGATCTGTCTGCCAGAAAGAGCGACCTGTCAAAGCTGAAGACAGGATGTGGCAGCATCGTTTCCGGGACACCTGAGATTTTGAGTGAGATTGAGAGGTTCTATGGGCAGCTGTACACGTCATCGTTGGAGCCACACGCAAGTGTGAGTAACGATCCAAGAGCGTGTCTCATCCGACACTATTCCGAAGATATCCCGGACGTCAGTTTGAGCGAGATTAGAATGGCTCTCCAGCACCTTAAAAACGGTAAGGCCCCAGGCGAGGATGGAATTACAGCGGAGCTTCTGAAAGCGGGTGGAAGACCGGTACTTGAAGTCCTTCAGAAGCTCTTTAATTCCGTCCTCCATGGTGGCATTACACCGGAGGCGTGGAGCAGAAGTGCGGTGGCCTTGTTCTTCAAGAAAGGTGACAACGCTCTTTTGAAGAACTACAGACCGATTTCCCTTCTGAGCCGCGTATACGTGCTGTTTTCGAGAGTCATTACGAATCGACTCGCGCGCAGACTTGACGACTTCCAACCTCCCGAACAAGCCGGTTTCCGAAAGGGCTTTAGTACCATAGACCACATACATACCCTTCGGCAAATTGTACAGAAGTCCGAAGAGTACAATTTGCCACTATGTCTGGCGTATGTGGACTATGAGAAAGCCTTTGATTCCGTCGAAATTTGGGCGGTGCTGCAGTCCCTTCAGCGGTGCCAAGTTGACTGTCGGTATATCGAAGTGTTGAAGTGCTTGTACAGTAGGGCTACGATGGCTATCCGAGTACAGAACCAGAGTACGAAACCTATCCAATTGCAGAGAGGTGTAAGACAGGGTGACGTCATATCCCCGAAACTCTTCACCGCTGCATTGGAAGACGTTTTCAAGCTTCTGGACTGGAAAGGATACGGTATCAACATCAATAGCGAGTACATCACTCACCTTCGATTTGCCGACGATATAGTCCTTATGGCAGAATCGCTGGAGGACCTAAGCACTATGCTCAATGACCTCGATAGTGTTTCCCAACGGATAGGTCTTAAGATGAACATGGATAAAACAAAGATCATGTTCAATGTCCATGTCACACCTATGCCGGTAGTTGTTGGGAGCACTAAGCTCGAAGTTGTTGACGAGTATGTTTACCTGGGACAAATAGTCCGACTAGGTAAGTCCAACTTCGACCGAGAGGTCAATCGACGGATTCAACTCGGCTGGGCAGCGTTCGGGAAGCTACGACACATCTTCTCGTCAGACATACCTCAAAACCTGAAAACGAAATTGTACAACCAGTGCGTGTTGCCAGTGATGACTTATGGAACTGAGACGTGGTCCTTCACTGCTGGCCGTATGAGGAAGCTCAAGGTCGCTCAGCGAGCTATGGAGAGGGCTATGCTCGGAGTTTCTCTGCGTGATAAACTTAGGAATGAGGATATCCGCAGTAGAACCAGAGTAACCGACATAGCCCAACGGATTAGTAAGCTGAAGTGGCAGTGGGCCGGCCATATAGCTCGAAGAACCGACAACCGATGGGGAAGAAAGGTTCTCGAGTGGCAGCCTCGTACCGGTAGGCGAAGTGTAGGGCGTCCCCCCACGAGATGGAGTGACGACCTGGTAAGACATGCAGGAAGTCGATGGATGCAGGTGGCTCGGGACCGTGCTTTGTGGCATTCTTTGGGGGAGGCCTATGTTCAGCAGTGGACTTGTGAAGGGCTGTAATGATGATGATGATGATGAAATATGCATCGGCTCAAGATGAGATAAAATTACAGATATTGTCCATGAATGATCTGGTAAAATCATGTAAATATAATGAGGAGCGCTTTGACTCCTCAATAAAAAATCAGAGTGAGTATCAGCGCTCCATACCAGGTTCGTCGGGGACAATGTGTGTAAATAACAAAGTTAACAGTAAGTCCTCGTTATTTTCACCTACACTCTATGACAGTGCCATGACAAAGGATATAAACTTAAAAATCAATGTAAATATTTAAAAAAATAAAGTTATTATGTATTGTGATGACATAGGCAAAAATTTGGGCATGATGGTAAATAACTGTTTAAAAGGTGTCTCTTTGCGCTTGGACTTCATTTCGTGATTCAACATGGAGAATAGTAAGGATTTAGACGTGAATTTTATAGATATTTCATTAGATGATTTGCGCGACATTGACTTACTGGAAGCTAGTATTTTTAATTAAATTGCTTGAAAAAATGATTTGAGTGAAAATGAAGAATCAGAGATTGATATATTAGAATGATAATGTCTCTTTGTGAGCACATACTGGGCTGTGGTCACACAGTTGCAACAGACAATTGGTATACAAGCTTGGCGCTGGCCAATGAACTACTCGATAAGGACACTCATTTCGTGGGTGCTTCAAGGAAAAATAGAAGAGGTATGTCGAAAGCGGTAGTAGACTCCAAATTAAAACCTGGCGAAGTAATAGCTATGGAAAGTGAACGAGGAATATGCGTATTGAAGTGGAAGGACAAAAGAGACGTGCTGATGTTATCCACGAAATATTCTAAAGGATTTTCTAAAATAACTTAAAAGCGAAAAGTAATTCGCAAACCAAGAATGGTTTTAGCTTACAACAAAACAAAAAGCGCAGTTGATATGAGCGTTCAAATGGCCGCATATTCCTCGCCATTACGTAAAACGGTTAAGTAGGATAAAAATTAGGAATAGAACTTATATTGAATACAGCTATTATTAATACATGGGTTATGTACAACGAAAATAAAAAAAATGAAAGTATATTACAGTTTAGAAGAGAGTTAGTGGAGTATTTAATTGATGCAGGAAAGGAGGAGACCAGAACCCGAAAGAATAGATAGACCAAAAAGACTGAAACATCAATTATTGAAAAAAGAGGGTAACGTAAGGAACACTAGACGATTTTATTCAAAATATTACAAGAACTTTCTGGCAATGTACGGTTCAAAATCAGCCAAAAACAAAACAAAGAAAGTAGCACCATTTTATAAAGGATTTCCAAATGAACCATATTTTTGTTTAATTTGTTTCAATAAATTCCATCGCTTTGTTTAATTTGTGTTTTAGAATACCTAGTTACTTGTTTTTTAGTTATATTTCACGCATTGATAAAAATAAATCCTTATTTTTTGGGACAGTTACGTTTTTTCTCTTACTTTCTTCATTTTCGACCCACATTTCTCACAATTTCATAAACACGCCGAAACCACGCTGAAGTAACAATCTACAGCGCCGCTACGGTCACTTGCATATACTAAATGTGCTATAAACGTGGCCACCGGCGTAATAATTCTGCCCAAAAACAGTCTTTAGGTCACCGATGACCAACACGGCGCGTAGATACAAGACGGGGTCCGGTCACTGGTGACCGGGCTGACAGTCAACGTGTTAAGAACCTCCTTATTTGTTATACGAACCTCCGACATAGAGGTCCCACAGTGAGGTAGTTTAGGTGGAACGTTGTTCCCACTGTCCAGAAGTGAATTGTAGGCAAAGATAGACGCGAACAAGTCTGACCAGTCTGATGAAGAATAAGCTACTTGCTATATAAATTCTGTTAGAAAATATCTAGTAACAGACTGAAACAAACTGATAACGATGATGATGTATTGTGTTATTTAGAATACAAAACATCGCTAATGCGACCAAATTATCTATTATATTACATTCCTAACTGTACATTACAATACAGGCAATATGAAAACTGACAACACGTTATTAAAATAATTGTTGAAACATTATTTTCTTAAATTACCTCATTATCCAATTACATAAGTGGAAGTAGATTGTCAGTAATCACAAAAATTTAGCTATTCCAGAAACTGAACATATAGAACTAACAAGTAGCCTAACCCTTCAATCTATCAGTTCTGTTATTATCCCTCAGTGAATGTATCATGACGTTGACGTCCGAGGACTTGTACCTAAACAGGGCAAGATTTGTAATGAAATATTTAGGAGTTTGGGTGCCTCACCCAAATGAAACGTTTGCTCATAAATGTTACAGAATATTTATGATGACAGTTCAATATTTATTTTTGTTTTTCCAAATAATCTACATTGTCCAAGTTTGGGGTGATTTAGGAGCAGTGTCTCAAGCGTCATATTTGCTGTTTACTCAAGCTTGTTTATGTTTGAAAATAACAGTGTTTCAAATAAACGTGGACGTGGTCAAGGACTTATTAGAAAGAATGAATAGCGATAGTTTTAAACCGCAAAACGAAGATCATGAAAGGTAAAACAAGGGTTATTTAATTTAGTCTTTATATTTTAATTGAATTAAGAGTGATAAAATGATAATTTCATATCATACATGGAAGTCGTAAGAGGTAACAGAGAGAAACAAATCAGGAGATGGACAGCAGTGTCTTCCTAATAACGACTTTAAAATAAAAATAAATCTAAATTAATAATAAAGATAAATTGTTGAGTTATGGTCCACCTGCATTTCGATTGTGTAACTCTGGTAAAAATTGTGATTTAGTTTCGTTTTTGAAGAAATAGTATCAATTATGGGCTGATATTTTCTCTCTCTCTCTTTTTCACACATACACACACACACACACACTGTCTCTTTTCTTTATTCATCTTCTTTTTAATTAAATCCTTTTTTAATGTCAGAGTGATAACCACCAGCAAACAATTCCCACTAGAATACAATATTAACCAACCGTATTGCTGACATTATGTGACTATTTTTTTAACAAACGCTACTCACTAGCGAAGTATTATGCAATGTTTTATAGGCTGAAACTATATTGGCCCTTTTAGTCTTCTAACCGAAACCGTCCGTCTGAATAGGTACCATCTTACCAATTTCTGTCGCCAAGCCATGCCAAGTGGACTGTAAGTTTGTTTGTTACTTAAATTAAAAAAAAAAAACACTTTTTTCACATATTCCCAATATTTGAAATATTCTTTATATCAATATTAAAAAAAAAAACGTATGCTTCTAACAGGATACTAAAATGGCATGCTGCGCGTATCAAAAGACTTCTGCTAGCTTTTATGATAAGTTCGCAAACAACCTGTGGTTTATGGGCTTTGAAACCATTGTTCGACGATGCGGGCAGTCGGAATTTTCCATTTGACATGTGGTATTTGTAATATTATCTTTATTTTATATTATCTAGTGCTAAATTGATTTTATAATAACTACCTTCAACGACACACTGCATGTTATTTCTTGTTTATGAATGGAATTTCAATAAGATAGTAATTATTAACAATTGATTAATAATCATTCACTTGTTAATTCGTTTATTCATTCAGGAATGATTAATACATTTATGTCATTAAAATTATTTATACTTTGTTTAAACATGGAATATAATATATAAGTAAGGGCCTACTCTTTTTTTAAAATGCCGGCAACGCATCTACAGTTCCCCTGATGTTGCAGTTGTTCATGGGCGGCGGTAGCCACTTAACGTAAGGTGAACCGCACGCTCGTTTGCCCACTCTCCTATAATTTTTTTATAATACTGCAAATTTTTAAACACCCTACTTCATAATATAAATCAGTTTGCAGTCGTTTGGTACAACCATGAGAAATAATATTTTAAATCACTTGATTTGAATAATTAATAATAATTAAGCGATTTAATATTTATTAAAATTTAGTCATCATTATCATTACAGCCCTTCACAAGTCTAATTACTTACTAATCAACACTTATCGATCTAAATACATAAATGTAGATCGATTATTGAATAAATCGCGGATAGGTTATTTAAACAACCTATTATTATGTTTATGACTAACAAAAAAAAATTAATAACATCATATAGTTGCTGGGAATAGCAAATTACATATGTGCATTTTTTATTCTTTTGTTTTGCACCAAATATAATCTCCGATTCGTTCTCTGTGTGTTGATAACGCTGTTTTTGTGATATTAGAACTAGAAACGATTCTAATAAATTCCATATTTATTTTGACCGTTCAAAAAAATTCGTATGTGCAGAAATGCACATAAAGGATATGTGTTTCGTCTTCAATCGCCCGCCAACTGCGGGGGCGATGTGGTGTAAACAACATAATAAAAATAATTTTAGGAGTCAAAACAGTAAAAGTGGTAAGTAAAAAGTGATAACTTCACTTTGTCCACTACCACTTTTACTGATACGAATATACGAAGACAATGAGAGTATATCTGAAACTCAGTTACGGATAGTGACGAGGAAATAATTAGAAAACAATAAGTCAATGGTGGTATGTTTTTTTTTATAGAATAAAGGTGACAAACGAGCACACAGTCCGCCTGATGATAAGTGGTTGCTGTGGCCCATAGACATCTACATCTATCTTCGTCTGCGAATTAAAATGCAGATGCGTTGTCAGCCGTGAGGACTAAGATATAATGCCTCTTTTCCAATAAAATGGGTCTCCGGTTCTCTACACTCACCATACGAAACACAGCAGCATTAAGTTGCTAACGCTGGTATTCTGTAAGAGCGTGTTCCTTTCCCGGCCGAGCCGACCCATTCGTGCTACAACTATCCTATTAATATAGCTGCAGCATGGCTCTACCATGTAAAACTTATGTGGTATTAATAATTTGTCAGTGTTTCCGTTTGTTTATTCAATTACACTTTTTTGTTGTTTTCCAAAACCTTACAAATATTACTTATGGAACTTGTCAGTCACAGCGACGACATTTATATTATAATCATCATCATCATCTATACAGCAAATCTCGAGTACACTGCTGAATATAGGCCCTCCAAGGGAGTGAGAATTACGGTCCTGAGCCCCCTGCATCCATCGAATTTCCACATGTCTTACCAAGTCTAAACTCCATCTAGTGAGGGAGTGTCCTATATATCACTTACCAGAATGAGACTGCCATTCGAGGATTTTTCTTTCACATACATTTCCTGCGATAAATTTGTTTCCATATTATGTTTGATAAAAAATAATTTTGATCTAGTAAGCAGATGAGTAAAGGTCAATGTTAATTAGGATCCAAAGAGCATATAATCACTATGTGAATCTTGTAGAGATATATAATTTAAAAATACACACGCATTCCTTGTATTTTTGGTATATTTACTATATTTGAAATGATAAGAGTGATTACAAGCCTAATGAATTCTTATATTTAACGAAACGTCGGGAATCAAAAAGATAAAATGAAACGCGACAAAAAGAATTAAGATTTGTATCATCATTCATCATCATTACAGCCCTTCACAAGTCCACTGCTGAACATAGGCCTCCCCCAAAGAATGCCACAAAGCACGGTCCTGAGCCACCTGCATCCATCGACTTCCTGCATATCTTACCAGGTCGTCACTCCATCTAGTGGGGGGACGCCCTACACTTCGCCTGCCGGTACGAGGCTGCCACTCGAGAACCTTTCTTCCCCATCGGTTGTCGGTTTTTCGAGCTATATGGCCGGCCCATTGCCACTTCAGCTTACTAATCCGTTGGGCTATGTCGGTCACTCTAGTTCTACTGCGGATATCCTCATTTCTGAGTTTATCACGCAGAGAAACTCCGAGCATAGCTCTCTCCATAGCTCGCTGAGCGACTTTGAGCTTCCTCATCCGGCCAGCAGTGAAGGACCACGTCTCAGTTCCGTATGTCATCACTGGCAACACGCACTGGGTGTACAGTCTCGTTTTCAAGTTTTGAGGTATACCTGACGAGAAGATGTGCCGTAATTTCCCGAACGCTGCCCAACCGAGTTGAATCCGTCGATTGACCTCTCGGTCGA
Organism: Parnassius mnemosyne; assembly: GCA_963668995.1. NCBI lineage: Eukaryota > Metazoa > Arthropoda > Insecta > Lepidoptera > Papilionidae > Parnassius > Parnassius mnemosyne. Next base: position 10,656,127 of record CAVLGL010000057.1, read on the forward strand.
AGTTGGACTTACCTAGTCGGACTATTTGTCCCAGGTAAACATACTCGTCAACAACTTCGAGCTTAGTGTTCCCAACAACTACCGGCATAGGTGTGACATGGACATTAAACATGATCTTTGTTTTGTCCATGTTCATCTTAAGACCTATCCGTTGGGAAACACTATTGAAGTCATTGAGCATAGTGCTTAGGTCCTCCAGCGATTCTGCCATAAGGACTATATCGTCGGCAAATCGAAGGTGAGTGATGTACTCGCCATTGATGTTGATACCGTATCCTTTCTAGTCCAGAAGCTTGAAAACATCTTCCAATGCAGCGGTAAAGAGTTTCGGGGATATGACGTCACCCTGTCTTACACCTCTCTGCAATTGGATAGGTTTCGTACTCTGGTTCTGTACTCGGATAGCCATCGTAGCCCTACTGTACAAGCACTTCAATACTTCGATATACCGACAGTCAACTTGGCATCGCTGAAGGGACTGCAGCACCGCCCAAATTTCGACGGAATCAAAGGCTTTCTCATAGTCCACATACGCCAGACATAGTGGCAAATTGTACTCCTCGGACTTCTGTACAATTTGCCGAAGGGTATGTATGTGATCTATGGTGCTAAAGCCTTTTCGGAAACCGGCTTGTTCGGGAGGCTGGAAGTCGTCAAGTCTGCGCGCGAGACGATTCGTAATGACTCTCGAAAACAGCACGTAGACGCGGCTCAGAAGGGAAATCGGTCTGTAGTTCTTCAAGAGAGCGTTGTCGCCTTTCTTGAAGAACAAGACCACCGCACTTCTGCTCCACGCCTCCGGTGTAATGCCACCATGGAGGACGGAATTAAAGAGCTTCTGAAGGACTTCAAGTACCGGTTTTCCACCCGCTTTCAGAAGCTCCGCTGTAATTCCATCCTCGCCTGGGGCCTTGCCGTTTTTAAGGTGCTGGAGAGCCATTCTAATCTCGCTCAAACTGACGTCCGGGATATCATCGGAATAATGTCGGATAAGACTCGCTCTTGGATCGTTACTCACACTTGCGTGCGGCTCCAACGATGACGTGTACAGCTGCCCATAGAACCTCTCAATCTCACTTAAAATCTCAGGTGCCCCGGAAACGATGCTGCCACATTCTGTCTTCAGCTTTGACAGTTGGCGCTTTCTGGCAGACAGATCTCTGGCAAAGACTTTGGAGCCTTGGTTCCGCTCGATCGCTTCTTCAATACGAGCTGTATTGAAGTTGCGTAGGTCCCGCCGCATGCATTTGGAGATCTGTCTGTTCAGTTGCCTGTATGCTGTCAAATCTGTTGAAGAATGTAGCTTCATCTCCCGTCTAACAGCCATTAGATTAAGAGTGTGATCGGAGAGTTTTTGTGTTCTTCTGCGGCGGGTCTTGCAGAACTTAGCTCCGACCGCATGGACAGTTTCCACGAGCTTGTCATTCAAATCGTCCACTTCATTGCAGTCTTCTAGGCACTGAAAACGGTTTTGTAACTCGAGCTGAAAGGTTTCGGGACTTTGGATTAGAGCACGAGGGGGACGGAGCGTTGACTTCATTAGACGAGACCTCTCCAACTTAACGTTTAGGTTCAGTGTGCCTCTAACCATTCGGTGATCGCTGCCGGTTTTCACCCTCGCGATCACTGAGACATCACTGAACAGTTGTCGTCTGGTCGTCATAATGAAGTCAATCTCATTATTTGTCGAACCGTCGGGGCTCGACCAGGTCCACTTCCTGTGGGGCCGCTTCTGGAAGAAAGAGTTCATCATAAAGAGTCCCTCTTTCTCCATGAAGTCAGCCAACTGCTGGCCCCTTGGGTTCCGTTGCCCTATTCCAAATTTCCCTACTTTCAGCTCACCGTTCTCTCTTGTGCCTAGTTTTGCATTGAAGTCTCCCATTAACACTGTATATTGGGTTTTGGAGGAATGCATGGCTCTAGATATATCCTCATACATTTCCTCCACCTCCTGATCGGGGTGTGCCGAGGTTGGTGCGTAAACCTGTATGACCTTCAGCGAATACCGTTTGGTGATTCTGAGTATAAGGTACGCAACCCTCGTCGACACACTCTCAATCTTTACAACGTTGTTAACGAGAGACTTGTGGACGATAAATCCGACACCTCCTTGGGACAGATGGTCGCCCTCCCGGTAATAGAGCAAGTTGCCGGATTCGAGGATTACCGTGTCCTCCCCCTCTCTTCGGACTTCGGATAATCCTATAATATGCCAGCGTAACTTGTCTATCTCTTCTTCCAGCTCCACAATCTTCTCGTCAGTCCTCAGGGTGCGTGCGTTGTATGTTGCCAGGTCGAGATTTGTATCACTTATGATAAAATTCTACCAAAAAATACACAGAAGGCGCGTGCATGATCTATCTATTATGATAATATGACATATAAAGTACCCAATCGAAACAAAAGGAAATCGTTTCAAGAGAGCTTCGTTACCGATTAACAGATTTCTTATTCAGAAGATGGTGTTAAAATGTGCAACACTGCTAATTTAGCTTGTTTCTACAATAACTGTTATTTAAATATAGTAACCAGTGTTAACCGTATAGTGGCGGTGTAAGAATATCTCATATCAGATGTCGTAAAAGGCGACAGAGAGAAACAAATCAGAAGATGGGCGAAAGCGCCTTCCTAATAACGACTTAAATAAAAACCCTTTTGCCAAGCGTGGCAATTATGGCAAATATCACACCTATGAGGCAAATTATGGGGGAGGCCAGCATTGGACTGTAGTAGACTGTAACGGAAACGATAACCAGTGATAAGTGTTCATACCTACTATAAGAAATACACGAGTGACCGGCGCTATAATAAATATTATACATTATAATATAACATTTATTAGCTGAGATCAGCGTGAATACACTTTTTTATTTTTCTCTTGAAGGTTAGCTAAATAATTATCACATCTCAAAATATTTAATATGTTATAAATACTGATTATATTTTTAAGCACGCTGAAATCTAGTTTTGTCCATAATTTACCATAAAACATCTATTATACATAGGATGCCAGTCAGACCGGAATATTCTCCGCAATACGAGTTGGGATATTTGTTCCAGTTAGTGACAATATGCATTAGCGCCTACATGTACTTCGGTGTCGACAGCGTTGCTTTATCTATGGTTATTTTCGGATGCGCCCAAATTGACATTATCAAGGAAAAAATATTGAGTGTAAGAAAACCTTTCTTATATTTATCATATCTGCAGTCTAATCATGGTTATATTAAGGAACAATAGTTTTATAACTGAAACAACTATTGTTTTTACTATTAAAAATATTAGCATGTCAATTATATTTGTTTTTTTTTTCAAATTGACCCAGATCAAAACTTTTGAAGACAAAGGACAAATTTCGAAGAAACGGGCTAAATACCTTGAAACTAATTATAATAAATTAATAGAGTGCGTAAAGCAACACCAAGGCGTGGTGACGTAAGTAGACACATTATTCAACAAGTAGTAGAGACGCTAAAAAAGTGAGAATGAGTATAGGTAACAGGTAATAAATTTTATTATTACGATTTTGTCATAGTTACCTTTTAGTGTAAAACCTTTTAGTGTAGTGTAAAGTGTGCTTTAAACGTCTTTTTTCTAAGATTTCTTTCTTAAGGAACTCTTCATCCTGAGCAACTGAAATTCCTATACTGCAGCAAATACTAAGCCATTCGAATTTATATATTAATACGCATTTCGAATTGTAGTTATCGTAACGGTGGACTTGTGAACCAAGACTATAATTTTGTGAAGCATAACAATCTAGCAGTTTACTTCGCCTTTTTTCGCGAATTTCGTTGCTTATTTTTCTTTTTTTTTTCTGCATGAATAGTGAACAGTAACTCCATACTGGAAAAATTCAATTATTACTAATCTATGACTATCACAGAAAAGAGAGCCCATAATCTCACCGGCGCAATGACTCGCCTTGAATTTTTTAGAGACATGTTCTTTTCTTAGTCAAATTTATGGATACTAATAGTGCGCCATATTTGATACAAATCGAACCAAAAAAAAAACTATTACGTTGCAACAGTTTCAAAGAGCCTCGGGAAATGTTCAGTATGATGTTTTTACATCAATAAATATGTAGGTTATCCGATGCGCGGATACGTCTATTACAACTGGTATATGTCAAAATCTTCGTTTCTTCAGCAAACAAACATAGCGTGACACGATGATGTGTTGAAAGAGTTTTTTAAACTTTTTAACATTTCTTCCGACACTGCTATCGTAAGTCGTTCTGAGTGTTGATAATCTTTGGTGGCTTTTCCTTTACGTTTGAATTCGGTGCACCAACGTGTAACTGTAGATTACGGCTGAATATTTACCACTCAATTATCTCATAAATTTTGATGAACTTTCTGTACTCTTTTGCTTAATTATAGCACATAATTCAATTTTACTACTTTCGCCGACAATCTACACCAAACCCTAAAAAATTACATTTTGAATACATAACTTTTTTTAACGATTGTCGTGTGTCCTACAGAAAAAAATATATTTTTGGTTTAGTTCAGAAATGTTCATATGTGGTGGAGCATATTTCAGCAAACACCGAACCATAGAATACCGACGCAAAATAGTGACATAATTACAAATTAATGTTGTGTTTGTAGTGAGTTAACAGAACCGGAGACTTTTTGTATTAGTAACTATTCTTTAAGGTTGACATCGCGTTTATATTTCTTTATAGAGGACAGATGTAGAGTATCAATAGGCACTAATTTTTTTACAATCTAGTGGACTGTGTAAAATTTTGTCATTCTTACCGTATAAAAAATAGATGTTTCTACCGCTGCACGTGATGTTGACAACACTTACCACTGGACTAAAAACTTCTTCGTTTCAGATTTACGCGCCTAGTAGAAGACGCATATCATACTTTTCTGTTATTTCAACTGATTGGTAGTGTTGGATTGATTTGTATGTCTGGTCTGCGAATTTTAGTGGTAATTGCAATATATTTTGAACTTTAGTTGTTATGGTAATTACTTAATATTAGTAAGCAGAGTATTGGACTTCCCGATAGATAGAGAAACCTAAGTCGACGGATATAGGAATATTGTATATAACAGGCTGTACACACCCTGAGCTGCCCCAACAAAGGTAGACTGGACTAGGCCCCATCAGTAACCCAATCGACGGGCAGCAGAGGACGGGGCCCAACGGCCTATGGAGACTTATCATTCTACACAATAGATATAAGTCTAGGTAAACAAATAGTACGTACCTGGTTCCGAAGCTATGACTATCCCAAGGCTCGGTTAGGCGGTAGGTAGCTGTAGGTGTATGTAAGTGGTGTGTAGTAGTATTTATATATGTGACCTGACCCAACTGAGGTGATCGGGCAGCGGCCTGGTCCTATGCTGCCCCAGAATGTGATTTCACTCCAGCGGACGTCACCAATTGACCACTTCTTTCTTTATTTCACTATTTCAGTCTATCAACTTTATTGTACACTATTTCAATCCATCAACTTTATTGTACATTTAACTAACTTTAAACTCAACTAAATCACCGTTAATCGTGATCAAAACGTAACGCACGGCACGACTAATGAACGGTGGATCAAAGTTCACTTCCGTTTTCACTCAGCAACAAATTATTTCTAGAACCGAAAGCGACCTTCTCTAGGGTCACAAAGTTCCGCGTTACAAACAACAAACTAAATTCCTTCGTACGATATTAAATACTACGCCCGCATTAAGACTCAAAATCAGCCTAGCTGACACGTAAACTAACTATATAGTCAACACACAAAAGGCACTTAACGCGACGTCACAAAAAAACTTTAACTTCCAAAAACAATTAACCGGGCCACACCCACGAAATAGAATGCGAGCTTCAAATTCTAGACCGTATGTCTTCTCGAAGTGCGCGGAAGGTTCCACGTTACAAAAGCAAGTTAGATATTGCAAAATGCATTTCAAGACGCAATCACTATACAATTGACGCAATTACTTTCAAACGAAAGTACTTTAATCAGTCAAATTCAATACAAGACTGTTGTCACGAACGTACAATTTAGACAAACTACTCGAGGCGGTCTCCACGAAACCCCAAATTCAATAGCGAATTAAACGCGCACAAATCTCAAAATCTAGACAACAAAACCAAAACTGGTCGCGCGAAACCGCTGCAGCGGTCACTACAAAATACGTTAATCGACCGCGCCGCTGCTGTCAAGCTACTGACCTCGCACTCGCGTTCTGCGCCCACGCCCTCTGCAGAGCGACGCACACGGGAGTGGGGCCACGGTGACCTTTACAAAGTCAGCGGGCGGACACGAGTGTTGAATGCAAATTTCAAATGTTAATTGTTTGGCCTAAACACAGGCTATGAATCATTCCTTCTTAGTCCACAGATGTGCCTACACATTTGTAGTTTTATTTGTTTGAAGCTGGCTGCAAGTTTCTATGGGCTGAAGTAAGCACTCACCATCACGTATTTGGTTTAAAATTTCGTTCACTTCAATTTTATAAAAAAAAATGTGGTCATCAGAATCCCACTGCTGAACATAAAGCCTCCGGCACAGGTTCCCAGAAAATTTTTTCCTAAATGGCCTATTGTCATCGTTAATTGTTTATTACTTGCAGGTGGACTGGCGTAGTATGCAATTTGCCTCAATAGTTACGTACTTATCCGTGATGATAAGTCAGTTGTTCGTAAGCTGCTGGTGTGGTCACGAGCTTACTGCTACTGTAAGTGTAATGTATTTCAACATATATTTATTAACTTCACATGTATGTATGTGTTGATGTGAGTATACATATGTATGTATGTATGTATGTATGAATCTAATGGAGTGTTATAATTCAGTTTTCACCCACTTCCGGACATCTCAGTAATCCGAAATTTTACAACTATATGTACTATAAAACTGTGATGTCAATAATTTCTTGACTATGGTCTTATATTCTCCCTAGGATCATCACAGAATATGACCGATATGTTGTTTAAGTTTTTTTCAATCGTTTATAATATAATTGCTCAATAATTATCTGCACAATTTATGTTAGAAAAAAAATTATGAAAATCATTATATTGCTTTGGTTTCCAAACGCACTTTCACATTTATAACAATGATAAAATTGAAACATATTTTAAGATTGGCAAACAATTGAATTAAATAAATGTATTTACAGAGCGATGAACTGAACACAGTACTATACAAATGCGCTTGGTACGATCAGGATATGAAGTTCAAGCGAGCATTAGTCTTTGTGATGATGCGCATGAGCAAGCCACTGGTACTAAGGGCCGGACATTATGTAACATTATCGCGCCAAACATTTGTGACAGTACGTACGAAAAAGTTTTGTTTTTATCTTCAGTAAATAGATAGTTCTGATTTACCACTGTCATCATCATCATCATCATTACAGCCCTTCACAAGTCCACTGCTGAACATAGGCCTCTCCCAAAGAATGCCAAAAAGCACGGTCCTGAGCCACCTGCATCCATCGACTTCCTGCATGTCTTACCAGGTCGTCACTCCATCTCGTGGGGGGACGCCCTACACTTCGCCTACCGGTACGAGGCTGCCACTCAAGAACCTTTCTTCCCCATCGGTTGTCGGTTCTTCGAGCTATATGGCCGGCCCATTGCCACTTCAGCTTACTAATCCGTTGGGCTATGTCGGTTACTCTGGTTCTACTGCGGATATCCTCATTCCTAAGTTTATCACGCAGAGAAACTCCGAGCATAGCCCTCTCCATAGCTCGCAGAGCGACCTTGAGCTTCCTCATCCGGCCAGCAGTGAAGGACCACGTCTCAGTTCCGTATGTCATCACTGGCAACACGCACTGGGTGTACAGTCTCGTTTTCAAGTTTTGAGGTATACCTGACGAGAAGATGTGCCGTAATTTCCCGAACGCTGCCCAACCGAGTTGAATCCGTCGATTGACCTCTCGGTCGAAGTTGGACTTACCTAGTCGGACTATTTGTCCCAGGTAAACATACTCGTCAACAACTTCGAGCTTAGTGTTCCCAACAACTACCGGCATAGTTGTGACATGGACATTAAACATGATCTTAGTTTTGTCCATGTTCATCTTAAGACCTATCCGTTGGGAAACACTATTGAGGTCATTGAGCATAGTGCTTAGGTCCTCCAGCGATTCTGCCATAAGGACTATATCGTCGGCAAATCGAAGGTGAGTGATGTACTCGCCATTGATGTTGATACCGTATCCTTTCCAGTCCAGAAGCTTGAAAACGTCTTCCAATGCAGCGGTGAAGAGTTTCGGGGATATGACGTCACCCTGTCTTACACCTCTCTGCAATTGGATAGGTTTCGTACTCTGGTTCTGTACTCGGATAGTCATCGTAGCCATACTGTACAAGCACTTCAACACTTCGATATACCGACAGTCAACTTGGCACCGCTGAAGGGACTGCAGCACCGCCCAAATTTCGACGGAATCAAAGGCTTTCTCATAGTCCCTTTCGGAAACCGGCTTGTTCGGGAGGCTGGAAGTCGTCAAGTCTGCGCGCAAGACGATTCTTAATGACTCTCGAAAACAGCACGTAGACGCGGCTCAGAAGGGAAATCGGTCTGTAGTTCTTCAAGAGAGCGTTGTCACCTTTCTTGAAGAACAAGACCACCGCACTTCTGCTCCACGCCTCCGGTGTAATGCCACCATGGAGGACGGAATTAAAGAGCCTCTGAAGGACTTCAAGTACCGGTTTTCCACCCGCTTTCAGAAGCTCCGCTGTAATTCCATCCTGGCCTGGGGCCTTACCGTTTTTAAGGTGCTGGAGAGCCATTCTAATCTCGCTCAGACTGACGTCCGGGATATCTTCAGAATTATTTACCACTGTACGTCTAAGAAATTAAAAAAAAGATATTTTGAAGACACGTGAAGTCTGCAAACACGCATTGGGGTACGCGGCAGACACTTACTTGCTCAAAATGCCTCTCAAAATGAGATGAGGCCTGTGCGTATCGGTGGGCGATATAAAGGCTGTAACTTAACTGGTTTAAACTTTTAAATAACAAAAAACATAAAATACCACTACAGACCGTTTTAAGCCACTGTCGAATATCTGATAATTTTCTCTCAAAGAAATTTAAAATTTACATGGATGATTTTTGACCAAGGTTCCTTCTTCAGTAAGCAGGATAAATTGAGTGCTGTGCAAAATTTTTTTTTATAGAATAAGGGTGACAAACGAGCACACAGTCCACCTGATGGTAAGTGGTTGCTGTGGCCCATAGACATCTATATTTATCCTCATTTGCGAATCAATATGCAGATGCTTTTTCACCCGTGAGGACTAAGATGGAATACCTCTTTCCCGGTAAAACGGGTCTCCGGTTCTCTACACTCACCATACGAAACACAGCAGTGTTAAGCTGCTATTTTACGCTGGTATTCTGTGAGAGCGTGGTCCTTCCCCGGTCGAGCCAACCCATTCGTGTTACAACTATACTATTAATATAGCTGCATCATGGCTCTACCACGTACAAAATGGACATTATGGTTGAAATCAGTCAAAATATTCTATTAAAGATGTTAAAAATTTACTTGCTCAGAACCGCGTAATGATATAAAATGATGAGTCTTACCTGGTTTGAAGAGCACTTTCGGTCCTCCTTCAATTGCGTGCACTATCGCCGTCACCACTAATCCCAGCACCACTACTCCCAATACCACTAGACTAGGAAAGACACAATACCGTCGATAATATGACACGTGTTTCGCCTCTACACGAGGCATCCTCAGGTGAAGTAAACTATGCGGTGGCTGACCGCTAAGTCTATGTTAAATTTTAACATCTTTAATATTAATGGATTTCCGCAAGGTAACGCCTAAATCTATTAAAATGTCCTGTATCATGTCACCACCGTCCTTATCTTTATGTTAGTAACAAAGTTTTTAAAACTCTTATTTTAATGATGGGATTACATTTTGCTTCTTCCAGATTCTGCGAACATCTTATTCATATTTTGCAGTATTAAATCAGACAATTAAAGATTAAAACATTGATATCACAACGCACATAGATTACAATAGAGCAGAATACGACAAAATAGAATATGAAAAGAAAGAGTAGAGTATATTATTTTAAATTTTGATACTTCAATTGTTTGTAAAATACCGCTGTCTAGAAAACCTCACAAGGAACCCAGCGATTTTTTTTAAATATAATAACTAACAAAAATATATATACTATAATTATTAAACTATTATAAAACTCTAACAGGACCTCTGTCTGAACAGGCATCACGCAATGACATGTGAACCGATTTGGATAAGACTTTCACTAGCAGATAGCTGATGTTATCAGGAGTAACTTAAGCTACTTTTATTTTAGGGTTAGTCGCATTTTTATTTTAGGGGTAGTAACAACTGGTTGTACAATATAAATTAATTATTTTCGAAACAGCGACACTTCTTTATTCCGTAGGGTTACTAAAATTCATGTTTCTCTTAATATTATAATACAAGGTAATAATAATATTAAGGATTACATGATTTTTGGCATTTTATCAAGAAAAAAAACAGACATTATATTGATGTACATTTTGTTGAATTTTGTTGTACAATATAAGCATTTTCACAAAATGAATTACTGAACCTGTGAATTAAGGTAACTGGCAATGCACGCTTATTTATTTTGACATATAATATAAATATAGATGAATTATAGTATTTACAGTATGTTTTTATGAACATAATTACATTTTATTGTTTCAAATTTTTCTTCAAATATAGTATTTTTCTATGTCATACCAGATACAACCAAATAATTTAGATACTAGTTGCGTTTCCTCTTAGCAAAATTACATACGACATTATAGTAATAGAATGTGACATTGTAGATAGATTGAATCAAATTACTGCGCAGATCGCCAAATTAAATCTAACGACTCTCTAAATTTTATATTGATTTGATATTCTCGTGGTTGAATCGAATGCCTTATTAGCGCTACATGCAATTACCTAATACAGAGTTAGATAATTGCATGTAGCCTAATAGAGAGAGAGAGTTACGTAATACAGAGTAATGAAGCCGCATCCTAGCTATATAACTGATAGTAAGGAAACTACGTAAGAAACAAAGCTCTTTAAGTAATATTGAACCTTACATATTTAGTTAAATACCTTATCTATACGTCTACTACACATTCAATATTGTAAAATATGGGGTTCCGATAATTATAATACGAGTAATACTCAAGAGCAGTGCGATGATGATATCAGGTGTGAATCGTGGTTTCCTTCGTTTACGTTTAGTTTCGTTATTTTATGTTAATGATCATAAGCTGATGTTTTTAACTTATTATTAAATTTTAGGATTAAAAATATTATCATACTGAAAATAAAATAACAAATAAATAAGTAAGCCTCAACAGGGACTAGCACAGGGCAGCATTATAGTTCCCGAGTGGACGCACAAGCACAGCTGGACTATCTATTCCCTCACTCTCATATTCCGATGAGACGGAAAACCGTACGGACAGACAGGAGAGAGATTATGCGCAAAATCAACGCCTTTAAGTTCTTTCCGATGCATGAGGATAAAACACCGCAAACTGCCTGACTCCTTTACCGCCTAGTGAGTGGTAAATCAGCACTTATAATTGTAATTAACAATCTCATTGGTGCCGGCGGGGATCGAATCCGGGTTGTTCTCGTACTGTGAAATTTATAGCAAGCCTTTAACCCCTGAGCTGTCTAACTATGAAAATTACATGATGACAAATTCAATACAAATGGATCTCTAATTGTGATGGCATTATGAAACTACATAATTCCATCAACTTACACAAATTGTTCAGTTTTACTATTGTGTCGACAAATACGTTGATATTAACGGCAGTAACTTATAATTTAGTCCAAGTCGATGAATGCTTTGCTTCACTGTAACGTTTTATAATAGTGACACTAACAAATGTCGAAGCTACTTACCGAAAGCTTTCCTTCGGAATAATATATGAAATTTTATTATATAGCGTTTCATTTACCTAGAAACAGCAATGATCCCACATTATAAAATTTAAGAATGTTATGATACATAAATACAGCGCACAAATCTTCCATAAATTGTTTTTATTTATTACTAGCAACCTGCAACGGATGTGTGTGAGTGTGTGTGTGTGTGTGTGTGTGTGTGTGTGTGTGTGAGAGAGTACACGTGTGTTTGTGTGTGGATGTGTGTGTGGTGTGTACATGTGTATGTGTGTGCGTGTGTATGTATGTGTGTGTGTGTGTGCGTGTGTATGTGGGTGTATGTGGTTCTTTTATACGAGTGCGATTCACCGTTCAGTCTGCATCACCACTTACCTACCAATCAACTGTCAATTACTTTTCACTGTTTAAACAAGAGCGAAAGGTACATTAAGCCGGGTACAAATAAGAATTCTGCAAACTTTGCAATAAAAATACAAAATGATATCGACGTGTTCAATGGAATACGTTTGCTACGTTTACATTAATATACAATATGAGCTTTTAATTTTCGTATTTACGCATAATTAACTCGGGAAACGCTCATAAATCTGTCCGGTTTGTTATTTATTTGTTTTGATGTTGGCAAAATGGCAGCCTGTATACAAATTTGTACCAACATTATATTAAAGTGCTTATTTTAAATTGCCCGAATATCTACAAAGGTTTGAAATCAAATATTTTGTGTATTTGAATTGAATTGACGTTGTCCTTTCACTAGTCTTCTATATTTGATTTACACTCTTACAATCCTTGAGTACTCCTTTCATAAATTAAGTGTTAATTATCTCTATACCCCTATTTCTTTCTATCGTCATTTATTAAAAAGAGGAAAAGAGAGAGAGAGAGAGAGAGAGCAACTTTATGCATATCTTGTAGTGACGTTAAATTTTATAAGGTTGTTACAGTTTGAAATAATGAGGTAATGGTATTTATAATAACGACGTCCAAGTAAAATTTACTTACATAATAATATTATTAACTGTTGAGTGCACCCAAAGTTCCGGGTCACAACAGGGCGTTTGTGACTGATTGCCAATCAGCTACCAGTAATTGGCGAAACAGGACAAATAAAGTGCATGCATTATGTTCAAGTGCATTTGGGATTTACAGCCGTGTCCTTCGTGGAATAAAAATAACGTATGCGCCAAAATTATTTTATTTAAAAATCTCTTATGTTAAAGCAAACATTAATTTTTTTTTGTAACTAGACTCAATGAGTTGTTAATGATTGCATGTATCTAATTATTGTCACTGAAATCCGCATCCTATTAAGAACAGAACTAAAATAGCCGACAAACAGATGTAGCTTTATATTTTTAGTCTATCGAGAAAATATCATCCTATTATGGATTTATTCTTAATATTTCTTAATTAAGAATAAATCCATAATAGGATGATATTTTGTAAAATTACTTCACTTAGGCTGAGAACCCATGGAGCGGTATTAACTAAATTTTTTGCTGTTGCACTTATGGGCCGGCTCGAGCCGGGTTTGTACCACGACCTCACAGAATACCGGCGTGAAATAGAAGCTCTGCTTCTGCGTTTCGTCTGGTGAGTGCAGGTGGCCGGAGGCCCAATTCCCCCCCCCCCCCATAAACATGGTAGCGGAATTACACATTAGGATACCCAGGAGGGTACCAGCACCCCTGGAGAATCCCTCGCTGAGCATCCACGACCATGTTATTCCACTCCTGAGCGTGGGTGTTCAGGCTGCCCCGCGTATTCTGGGGGGAGGGGATGGGGGGCAAAATTCCGCTCAAAAACATAACTGCTCATGGCAAACTGAACAACAAGACAAAGGCGACCCCTGCCACGCTATCCGTGAATTTCTGCAACATCAGGGGACTTCACTCGAATCTAAACGCCGTCCACTACCATCTCGAGACGGCGAAGCCGGCCTTGCTCTTTCTGACCGAGACGCAGGTTTCCTCTCCGGCTGATATTTCGTATCTCTCCTACCCGGGGTACAAATTGGAGCACTCCTTTGTGCCTCGGGCTGGAGTTTGCGTGTATGTCAGAGAGGACATCTGTTCTCGACGCCTCGGCAGTCTTGAAGGTTCGGACCTGTCCATCCTATGGCGCGTAGACAGCGACGACCATCCGCGTGTCTACGGGTGCCTCTATAGGTCCCATAGCGGTAATTCCGAAACAGAGCGACTCATTGACCACGTCCAAATGGCTACAGATTCCTTGCTACAACAGGTCCCAACCGCAGAGATCGTGATTCTTGGCGATTTTAACGCCCACCACGCCGTATGGCTCGGTTCACGTTTAACCGATCATGCGGGGAGATCTGTTTAAGACTTTGCTTGGGCATATGGTCTGACACAACTGGTTACTTCGCCTACGCGGATTCCAGATGTGGAGGATCATACAATTTCCCTGTTGGACCTTCTGCTGACTGCTCATCCGGACGGATATCAGGTTTCCGTCGATGCCCTTCTCGGCTCTTCGGACCATTGTCTGATTCGGAGTGTGGTGCCACTCACGCTCCCCTCACGGTTGGGTTCTGCAGGTTGCCGCCGTGTTTGGCATTACAGGTCGGCGGATTGGGACGGAATGCGGTCTTTCTTTGCATCCTACCCATGGAGGCGGGTTTGGTTCTCGCCGGATGATCCCAGCGCTATTGCTGACTCTGTCACTGATGTGGTGCTACAGGGAATGGAACTATTTATTCCATCATCTGTGGTACCCATCAGAGGCAGATCTCAGTGGTCACTCCTGTAAAACTGCATTACGCAGTAAGCAGGAGTGTTATCAAGCCTGGGCTGCGGCTTCGGCGACTCGGGATGTAAACACCAGCATACTTAAAAAGAAGTATAACTTCGCCTCCAGGTCCTTCAAAAGAGTTATTGCTAAGGGAAAGTCAGAGCTCATAGGCAGAATTGGCGAGAAACTAGTTCACCTTCCTTCGGGAAACCGTGCATTCTGGTCTCTCGCTGAGGCTATCAAAGGGAATTTCTGTAAACCATCACTACCATCTCTGCACAGGAAGGACGACTCACTGGCCCAAGACGCAAAAGACAAAGCCGGCCTTTTAGGCTCCCTTTTTGCATCCAACTCGACTCTTGATGACGAGGGGAAAACACCGCCGACCATCCCGCGGTGTGAGTGCTCCATGCCGGATGTGCTGTTCTCACAGCGCTCGGTTCGCAAAGCACTCCTCTCCCTGGACATCCAGAAGTCGAGTGGGCCTGACGGAATCCCCCCAATTGTGCTGAGGACGTGTGCTCCGGAATTGGCACCGGTCCTAACGCGTCTTTTCCGATACTCATACTCCCAAGGCGTAGTACCTAATTCATGGAAGACAGATTTTGTCCACCCGATCCCTAAAAATGGTGACGGCTCAGACCCGTCCAACTATAGGCCTATCTTGGTCACCTCCTTGTCCTCCAAAATTTTGGAATCAATTATTAACTGCCAGCTCATGCGGTACCTTGGGGATCACCAGCTGATTAGTGACCGCCAATACGGTTTCCGTCGGGGTAGATCAACTGGTGATCAGATGGGGAGAGGCAGTAGAGTCCAAGGGGGAGGCGTTGGCCGTTAGTTTGGGCATTACGAAGGCCTTCGATAGGGTTTGGCACAAAGTACTTCTTTCGAAGCTACCTTCCTATGGACTTCCCGAGAAGTTATGCGATTGGATCACCAGCTTCCTTGCAGATCGGAGCATCAAGGTCGTTGTAGACGGTGCATGCTCCGACTACAAACCTATTAACGCTGGTGTTCCACAAGGCTGTGTGCTATCACCAACGCTGTTTCTTCTGCATATCAATGATATGTTGCTAACTGGTAACATTCATTGCTATGCGGATGACAGCACTGGTGATGCTCTATACACCGGCCGTGCCAATATTTCTCGGGAAAATGGCGCCGAGTTCTGGAACAAACTTGTGTCTGAAGTCGAGTCTTTGCTGAGCAAAGTCTCGGAGTGGGGGTGAATAACGTGCAATTTCGTGGTCACTTGGAAGAGAAGGCCAAATTGGCCTATAAAAAGCTTGGCGTGCTCAGCAGAGCGGGACAGTATTTCATGCCGGCACACCGCCTGCAACTTTACAAGGCGCACGTTCGGCCCCACACGGAATA
Source organism: Parnassius mnemosyne (assembly GCA_963668995.1). Lineage (NCBI taxonomy): Eukaryota > Metazoa > Arthropoda > Insecta > Lepidoptera > Papilionidae > Parnassius > Parnassius mnemosyne. The sequence continues at coordinate 10,672,176 of CAVLGL010000057.1, forward strand.
CTGTTCCCATCTCTGGGCAGGGGCTCCCCAGTGCCAGCTCCTTCCACTTGACCGCATCCAGCGCAGAGCAGCTCGAGTCGTCGACGACCGAGTCCTTTCCGATCGGCTCGATTCATTGGCATTGCAAAGAGATGTTGCATCCCTTTGCGTTTTCTTTCGCATCTACCACGGGGAGTGCTCTGAGGTATTGTTCGAATGAATCCCAGCCGCCAAATTTCACGAACACACATCGCGGCAGAACTCCCGATACCATCCACACCATCTGGATGATTCGCGGTCCACCACTGTTTTTTTTTTCATAGAAGAGGGTGCAAACGAGCATGCGGCTCACCTGATGGTAAAAGAATACCGCCACCCATGAACAACCGCAACACCAGGGGAATTGCAGATGCGTTGCCGGCCTTTTAGAAAGGTGTAAGCTCATTTCTTGAAGGTTCCTAAGTCGTATCGGTCCGGAAAATTCGCTGGTGGTAATTGATTCCACAAGGAAGTTGTGCGAGGGAGAAAACTTCTTTTAAATCGCACACTGGTGGACCGCCAATCATCAAGATGGTATGGATGGTAACGCGAGTTTTGTCGCGATGTTCGATGGTGAAATTGAGCGGCTGGAATTAGTCCGAACAATTCCTCAGAGCACTCCCCGTGATAGATGCGATAAAATACGCAAAGAGATGCAATATCTCTACGCTGTGCCAGTGTATCGAGCCGATCAGAAAGAACTCGGTCGTCGACGATTCGAACCGCTCTGCGCTGGATGCGGTCAAATGGAAGGAGCTGGTACTGGGGTGCCCCGGCCCAGAGATGAGAACAGTATTCCATGTGAGACCGAACTTGCGCCTTGTAAAGTAGCAGGCGGTGTGCCGGCATGAAACACTGTGCCGCTCTGCTGAGCACGCCAAGCTTTTTAGAGGCCGATTTGGCCTTCCCTTCCAAGTGACCACGAAACGGCACACTATTCGATATGTCGACGCCAAGGATTCCGATACTAGCTTAGGCAGCAAGGGGAGTGCCTTGTAACTGAGGAGATACGACAAAGGGGTTCTTTTTAGCGGTAAACGCGCAAACTTGTGTCTTCTGGGGATTGAACTGGACTAGATTTAGTCGGCCCCAATCCGAGACTTTGTTAAGCAAAGACTCAACTTCAGACATAAGTTTGTCCCGGTACTCAGCAACGTTTTCCCGAGAACTATTGGGACCCGAGAAATATTGGCACGGCCGGTATATAAGGCATCACCAGTGCTGTCGTCTGCATGGCAATGAATGCTACTAGTTAGCAACATATCATTGATATGCAGGAGAAACAGCATTGGTGAGAGCAGGCAGCCTTGTGGAATACCAGCGTTGATAGGCTTGAAACCAGATCATGCACCGTCTACTACGACCTTGATGCTCCGATCAGCAAGGAAACTGGTGATCCATTTGCACATTTTCTCGGGAATCCCATAGGAAGGAAGCTTCGAAAAAAGCGCTTTGTGTCAGACCCGATCAAAGGCCTTCGCTATGTCCAAACTAACGGCCAATGCCCTTGGACTCTACTGCCTTCGCCCATCTATGAGTCAGATAGACTAGAAGATCACCAGCTGATCGACCTCGACGAAAACCGTACTGGCGGTCACTAATCAGCTGGTGATCCTCAAGATCCTCAAGATACCTCATGAGCTGGCAGTTTATAATGGATTCCATTATTTTGGAGAACAAGGAGGCGATGGCAATAGGCCTGTAGTTGGACGGGTCTGAGCGGTCGCCTTTTTTAGGGATCGGGTGGACCAAAGCTGTCTTCCATACATTCTGGACTACGCCTTGGGAGTATGAGTATCGGAAAAGACGCGTTTAAACTGGTGCCAACTCCGGAGCACACGTCTTCAGCACAATGGGAGGGACTCCATCGGGCCCACTCGACTTCCCCCCGTCATCTATAGTCGAGTTCGACGCAAAAAGAGAGCTCAACAGATCGGCTTTCTCCTTTGCGGCATGGGCCAGTGAGTCATCCTCTCTGTGCAGAGATGGAAGATATGGCTAACAGAAGTTCCCTTGGACAGCCTTGGCGAGAGACCAGAATGCACGGGTTCCCGAAGGAAGGCGAACTAGTTTCTCGCCAATTCTGCTGATGTGCTCAGACCATGCCTTGGCAATGACGGTTTTGAAGGACCTGGAGACGAAATTATACTTCTTTTTAAGTGCGCTGGTGGTACATGCCGAGACGTTGATGCTTCAGCCCAGGCCCGGTAGCACTCCTGCTTATAGCGTGATGCTATTTTACAGGAGCGACCAAACCATGGCTGGGATCTGCCTCCGATGGGCACCACAGAGGATGGAATAAAAAGTTCCATACCCTGAAGTACTACATCACCAACAGAATCGGCAACAACGCTGGGATCTTCCGGCGATAAGCAAACCCGCCCCCAAGGGTACGATGCAAAAAAAGACCGCATCCCATCCCAATCAGCTGACCTATAGTGCCAAACACGGCGGCAAGCTGCAGATCGCAACTGCGATTGGAGCGTGAGTGGCATCGTACTCCGGATCAGACAATGATCCGAAGAGCCCAGAGGGGCATCGACGGAGACCTGATATCCGTCCGGATGAGAGGTCAGCAGAAGGTCAAACAGGGAAGGTACATGGTTTTTCACATCTGGGATCCGCGTAGGCGAAGTAAGCAGTTGTGTTAGACCATATGCCAAAGCAAAGTCATAGACAGATCTACCCGCATGATCGGTTAAACGAGAACCAAGCCATTCAGCGTGGTGGGCGTTAAAATTACCGAGTATCACGAACTCTGCGGATGGGACCTGTTGTAGCACGGAGTCTGCAGCCATTTGGACGTGGTCGATGAGTCGGTCTGTGTCGGCATTACCGCTATGGGACCTATAGAGGCACCCGTAGACGCGGGGATGGTCGTCACTGTCTACGCGCAGCCATAGGATGGACAGGTATCTTCAAGACTGCCGAGGCGTCGAAAACCGATGTCCTCTCTGACGTATACGCAAACTCCAGCCCGGGGCACAAAGGAGTGTTCCAATTTGTACCCCGGGTAGAAGAGATATGAAGTATCAGCCGGAGAGGACACCTGAGTCTCGGTTAAAAAGAGCAAGGCCGGCTTCGCCGTCTCTAGATGGTAATGGACAGCGTTAAGGTTGGGATGAAGCCCCTGATGTTGCAAAAATTCACGGATAGCGTGACAGGGGTCGCCTTGGTTGTATTGCTACGCTTGCCCTGAGCAGCATTAGTCGCGAGCGGAATTTTGCCCCCCCAGAATACGTGGGACAGCCTGAGCACACACGCTCAGGAGTTTTGTCGTGGATGCTCAGCGAGGGATTCTCCAGGGGTGCTGGTACCCTCCTGGGGTAGTCTTTTATTTAATTCCACTACCATGTTGATGGGAGGGGGAATTGGGGCTCCGGCCACCTGCACTCACCAAGCGCAACGCAGAGGTAAACCTCTACTTCACACTAACTGTGCGATTTAGAAGAATTTTTCTTCTTCGCACAACGTCCTTGTTGAATCGATTACCATCAGCGATTTTTCCGGACCGATACGACTTAGGGACCTTCAAGAAAAGAGCGTACTCCTTTTTAAAAGGCCGGCAACGTATCTGTGATTCCCTCCCTGGTGTTGCAGCTGTTCATGGGCGACGGTAGTCACTTACCATCAGGTGAGCCGCATGCTCGTTTGCCCCTTATCCTATAAAAAAAATTTCGACGCAATATAGTTATGCACGCAGCGTGTACTGTTGTTGGCGGCTGCCACTGCAACGGCAGACAAGTAGCAGAATCACGCAGGGCACCACTTCCAGTGCGCTCTGCGGTCGTCAATCGCGGGAGGTTTGAATGTATGGTGGATACTTTGCTGATAATCTATGGTATGGTATGATATCTATGTATATTAATGACTTACCTTCTCTTGTAAAGGACAACCATGATATAGTATTATTTGCTGATAATACTTCCTTCATTTTTAAACTTAAACGTCAATCATTTAAATGTGATGAGGTAAATAATGCTATATCAAAATTAGTGCATTGGTTTAACGTTAATAATCTACATTTAAATGGAAATAAAACTCAATGTATTAAATTTACAACAACGAATGTTAAAAATCTGAGTACCAATGTGTTTTTAAATGGGAAAGAACTGAGCCCTGTTGAATCCACTGTTTTTCTTGGCATCACTCTCAACGCAAAGCTTCAGTGGGGTCCCCATATATCCAAACTAGCAAGCAGACTAAGTTCTGCGGCCTATGCTGTAAAAAAGATTAGAGGTCTCACTAGTGCCGAGACAGCTAGATTAGTTTATTTCAGTTATTTCCATAGCATAATGTCTTAAAGGATTTTGCTATGGGGAAATGCGGCTAATTTTTTTTCAAATAGACAATGCTTCAATGAAAAAGTACATTAAGGAAGCTAACATTGTAGCTTTCTAATAATCCTACAAAAAATATACACGTGTATATAATGTAAGATGTTTACCACCATGAAGATGTTTTAAAGTTATGCAAGGGCATGAAGTTAAAGACACTTGACAATGTTTACCACCTGTTTTATTCTAGTTACGTATATTTTTGTATTATAATTTTTTTAGCAGTACCTAGTTAAAAGTGTGTTCAGTAAATTGAATCAGGTCCATGTTAACATCATAATAGACAATATAAAAAGAAGAAAAAAACTGGAGCGAAAATTGATCTAAATTTGAAATTCATATTAAATTCCAAGTATTAAGTACCAAAACATATATCCTTTGTGTACCAGGCTTCTTCGACTAGATCATAGAATATTATGAATAATATGTCAGATAATAGTGATGTTTGTTTTACTATATTTGACCTACACTTTAAATATTAAACTCGTTCGTTCGATTAATTTAACTTAATTTTTTATTAACTTTATAAAAAACATCTTACGTTTAGTGAAAATTAAAAAGGTATTTATTTCTTTAAGAAATATTTAATAGTCCTAAGTACTTTTTACCACACATTGACCCTGAATCTCTACGGCTTATGACTTTCCCATGATCTTACATCTCATTACTAGTTCATATACTACTACTGTTGGACATAAGCCTCTTCCATTGTTAGGAAAATTTGCCACTCTCCCATTGTAGAGAGAAGTTCTCAGTTCCGACGTAGCAGCTTTGAACCTGCGCCCCTTCGTCTATCTAGGGATTTTATATCTGCTAAAAAATAAAGTCAAAAGTCAAAATAAAAATTAATTTTATTCATAATTGTACGTAACAAAATATTTTTTAAACTTCCATAATTATTCATCGCTTTAATAGGAAATGTTTTATCTGCCAATCATCGGAGGTTTTCTATAAATTTCTTCCGTCCATTGATTGTGATGACCGATTTGGGTGCGGTTTTTTTATTTAAAAGCAGGTTTTCAGCGGTGCTTTTTAGACATTGTTACGGCCCACAGCTGCCCCTGCAAAGATTCAATATCCCGGGGCCCACGAGCGGAAGATTCAACGGGCAGCCGCAGGTTCGAGCCCGAATGGCCTTATGGAAAATGTTCTATCCTACTACACTTTAATGGGGAGGCTAGTCAAATAAAGAGTACTTATCTGTATCTGAGGCAAAGACTGTCTCAAGGTTCGGTCAGGACGTAAGTGTGTATGTGCATGTGTATTGGTGTTTTTGTGGTGTGGATTGTGATTGACCTGACTGGACCGTTGAAGTCGGCAGCTGCCCGAACTCCGCTCCAAATTATGGTAATCTCCAGCGGCGTCACCCACGGCCAATTTCTTTCTTTTTCACTATGTCAGTCTATTAACTTTATTGTACAATTAACTAACTTTAAGACGCAACTAACTCCCGTTTATTATAAAGCGTAACACACAACATGAATGCCGAATGTTCGGATCAAAGGTCACTTCCGTTTCGCGTGGCAACAAATTATTTCTAGAACCTAACACGACCTTCTCTAGTGTCACAAAGTTCAGCATTCAACCGATAACGGAAAATGTTTCCGAACTATATCAAATGCCGCACTAGCAAATTAATATTGTCAAATGCACTTATATACGCTATCAAATTAGAATAACAAAATTCGCGGTAAATTAGGCACGCACAGCACACAACTTCAGACGTTGATCGCAATCAATGTTAACTTCCTAACAATTTATCAACCCGGCGTCTAATTCTAGACTACAATTCCTCGTCGTTGCACAATTTGCTAACAAAACCGACTCTAAAAAATGGAGGCTATCCCCAGCGACTTCATGACGTGCGATCGACAGCACTGCATTCAAGCAACTAACGTTCTGCGCTCGCGCCCTCTGCCAAAGCCACTCCGCTCGCCCGAACGTCGAAACCGGTATGGCACCAGAGCCGAGCGTCCTCCGGCGTCACATCTTGAAACCAGCGTTTGGGCGTGAACAGACATGTTTTATCAAAATCGATTCAGATTTTACTTAGTTGGATAGTAGTAGTAGTAGATTTTACTAGTTCAGATGTTTAAAGTTCATCAGCTCATTTTGTTTTAGTCCTTCTGTATGTGTCAGTCTATCGGTCTGTTTATGCAAAATTCACGCAAAAACTATTAGCCGGATTTCCATGAAAGATTTTAATATAGGCAGACCTGGTGTAAGTTTTTACGTGGTATAGCCATGTTGCAGCTATATTAAGAGTATAGTTGTAGCACGAATGAGTCGGCTCGACCGGAAAGGACCATGCTCTCACAGAATACCAGCGTAAAATAGCAGCTTTATGCTGCTGTGTTTCGTATGGTAAGTGTAAAGAACCGGAGACCAATTTTACTGGAAAAGAGGCATTCCGTCTTAGTCCTCACGGGTGACAACGTATCTGCATTTTGATTCGCAAACGAAGATAGATGTAGATGTCTATGGGCCACAGCAACCACTTTCCATCAGGTGGACTCCGTGCTTATTTGTCACCCTTATTCTATATAAAAAAAGCATTCGATTCAATAACGGAACTTCAAATAAGGAGAGTTACGTACATTTCTTACTTTAGATGTTATTATATATTATCCTGTTAATTAAAAGCGGGATATTGTATCACTACATGCACATAAATATTTAATTAAATAGCACCAAAGTCTTATCACAGTATTTCACGCTCTTTTTATTACAAAAGCAAAATAAACTAGGATCTTGAAATTACCTCTTGTTTTATACTTGTAATATCAGAACTTTATTACAGATAGATATAAAATATTCAAGATGTATAAAAATATACTCTTTGGCTGGTACAAAGAAATGTAATTGGTATTTCAGAAATAATGAAATGTTGTTTCAAATTTTAACATCTCATTAAAACACAATATTGTTATAATTATCTCTCGTTGATCTAGTGGACGTGAACACGCCTTTTGGTCATGAAGCCCCGGGTTCGAATCACGACTCGGGCTAAAAAAAATTTTTATTAAGTTTTACTGTCAAGACATTCTTAGCAGCATTCCGGAGTCAGAAAGTTGCGTTGTCATCCCTGAAGGCTTAAAAAGAATGCCTCGCTACTTTAATAGGCAGTAACAGTATTAAAATGTTCGTGAAATTAACCTGTTATTCCGTGTGAAAGTGTGGTTTAATAACTTGTCATAATTTCTAAATTTATTATATTTATATTTATCTTCACGCACAATCCCTGACGGGGTAGCCAGAGAGAAGAGATCGCCAAGTGTCACGATCCTTACATACCTCTTTCGCTTCTTTCAAATTCATTATCTTCTTCATACATGCACGTCTAGGTATCCAAGTACTCTTGAGCTTCCCCTCTTCGAGCAATTTGCTCACATGGTCTTCGAAAGTTAGTCTCGGTCTACCTCGACACCTTTTAATATTAGCTTTCACGCTATATATTTTCTTCACCATTCGGTCAACTCATTCGCTCAACGTGCCCAAACCATCGAAGCACGCCCTTATTATTTTTGTGATAAGGTCATCTTTCAAACCTGCCATATTGCGAATGTCTTTACTTCACTTTCGCTCGGCCATAGTTACGCAGCACATTTTACGAAGAGATCGCATCTCCACTGCATTCAACTTGCTTTTATGCTTTTTCTGGCATACCCAGGTTTCGCTGCCATATAACAAAGTCGGTACCAATACTGCGTTATGTATTGCAAGGCGTGCACTCTTCACCACGCCTTGCCTTTTGACTAACGCAGTCAGGGCACCATTGACTTTGTTCCCGGCAGCGACACGCCTGTCCACATCTAAATCACATCTTCCATCCCGGCTAAAAGCACTCCCCAAGTATAAAATTTCATTTACCTGTTCTAGACATTCCTGATTTACCCATATTTCACACTTCGTTCTCTCTTCGTCCCTTTCAAATACCAGAACCTTAGTTTTATTAGCATTCAAACGGAGACCTTTAATTTCACATTCCTCTTTCTTACACGTGACTAATGCCTGCAGTTCTGCCTCTGATGATGCAATAAGCACTGCATCATCAGCATACAGTAGACAATTTACTTTAATGTCACCCAGTTTCACACCCAAACAGCTATCTTTCAGCTTCTGTAAACAGCTGTCGAGATACAGTATGAACAGCCAGGAAGACATGACCCAACCCTTGTTTCGCCTGTTTGGACGCCAAACATTGGTGACAGGTCATGCCCTATCCGCATACAGGCTTTACAGTCACAGTAAAGTGACTGCACAGCCCTTAGCAATCGACCATCCACAATATACCCCGGCAACAGTTCCCACATTTTCTTCTTTACAACCTTATCAAATGCTTTCTCAAGATCCACAAAAGCACAGAAAATCTTCTGGTTAGCAGCCAGAAGCTTTTCCGTGATCATGCGGAGAGAAAACATTTGATCCGTGCATCCTCTTCCAGATCTAAATCCGCATTGTGCCTCCCATAGAAATCTTTCCGATTTCTCTTGCATCCTACGTGTCAAAACCTTCGAGTAAACTTTACTTGCTAAACTGGTCAAGCTGATCGCCCGATAGCACCCGCAGTGAAAATGTGAACCTTTACCTTTATATAAAGGCACAATGACTGCGGATCGCCAATCATCCGGGACATCCCCCGTCCGCCAGCACAAATTGCACAGCAGATGAAAGCTGTCCCAGACGCGAGGCCCACCATACTTGACCATTTCAGCAGTAACTCTGTCTAGTCCCGCAGCTTTACCACATTTCAAACTTCGAATCGCACGTTCAATCTCTTTCATACTGATGACCTCAGTGTCATCGAGGTCCGGGTCTGGCGTACCAGTCACGGCGTCACCCCCGGATCCCTCAATAAGATCATCACACGCATACATTTCTCCATGGAATTCGCTCCATCGCTGCATGACGTCCGATTTTTCTGAGAGGACGTCATTGGTTCTCGAAAGCACTTTGTTCATTCTTAAGGCCGTCGCACCACTTCGGGTCCTTCCAATCTCTTTCCAGAAGAGTTTGGAGTTCTCCTTAAAGTTGTGCGACAACCTTTCGTCCGCTTCCATTCTACACCTTTCACGCGCTTCCTCAATCAATGCTTTCGTGTGAACTTTCTGCAGCTTATATCTTTCTTTTCTTCTTTACAGCTTCTTTCACTGCATAATTCCACCATGCATCTCTTCTTTTACTACTACCTCTTTTTATATCGTTCCACACACTTCTTCTGCTGCACTTACCGTTCCATCCCTAAGGTTCTGCCATGTTCTTTCCACACATTCTTTCCTGCCATCGATGGTGTCAAGCTTTTCGGCTACTCTCGCATGATTTTTGTCCCTAGTATCCGCTTCCTGAAGCTTCCAGCTTCGGATGCGACTGACCGACTGTGGTTCTGTTACTGCCGTCCGGTAGCGCCAACCCGAGAACAGAGCCCTAAATCTAGTAATCACTGGATAGTGATTCGTTCCCAGGTCAGCACCCCTGAACACTCGCGTATCCATCACCTGTTTTCGCAGTCGGTCATCCACCAGGAACAAAACGATCATACTTCTCTCATTCTTTCTTTCTCTAGTATACATTTGGATTTTCTTGTGATTAAACATAGTGTTTGTCACAAGAAGACCCTTTGCCTTGCATACAGCCAGTATAAGCTTGCCAGCATCATTAACCCTTTTATCGCCAAATTTTACAAGCACCGACTCGTACCCTGGTCGAGCGGTACCAACCCATCCATTCAAATCACCACATACATACATAAATTTATTCTATTATTTTAAATATTCTTTTATATATTATATGTAATGTATAATAATTAACTCATTTAACATTGTGTGAATGGACTGTAGTGGTAGAAATACTGCTGTGGTCAATTGACGTAGTTTACTTTTTAAGTTAGTAGCTAACTCTGGAAACGTGTTGGTATTGGTTTTAAAATAATAAACACGAGCGAGAAGGGATAGCTGGTTGGGGGGAATCTTTGAGTTGATGGCTAGAGAGATTGTAGTGTTATGCTACTTACATATCATTTTACATTATTTTAAATTCATTTTTCCATTCTGTTTCGATTTTCTGCATTCACCTCAAAACTGGATATTTTACATCACCTTTATTTCCATAGAATTTAATAAATTTATTGCTAATATTTTAACTTTAATTCATATACATTTTTAAAACAATATATCAATCAAAATCTGTCCTATTCAAACATCAAAATTCGAAGTCTATTCATCAAATCGGCGCCCACAGTGGTCTGCAATTTATCAATTCGGCACGTTCCTTCTAAAACACAAATTGTTTTACTTCAAATGAATTTTGTTTCTTCGAATACTCTGAAATAGTGTACTCTAAATTAATTATTAGTCTAAACGATGGTTATCCTAAACCTTAATTTATTAGATTTTCACAATCATCTAGGCAAGTGCACATGCAGTACATTGCAAGTGCACTTGCCTAGAATCAAATGGAAAAATATGCAGTTGGTAACCCGCCTACTAAGCGTGGCAACTATTATAAATATCTCCCATATGCGCCATCTATATGGAGGCTTATGTTTAACAGTGGTCTTTGATGATAAGATGTATAATAATATTTCTATATTTCTATATTTAAAGGCTCCTCTAGTTTGTTCACAGGGCCGTAAAATCCAAAAGAAAAACTTTAACAAAACAAAACAAACGAAACGGCTTATTACCAAAACATTATGTGTAGTAGAGCGTACACAAAGGTTATTTTAATGAAAAAGACGTTTTTACAATCATGTATAACCTATCTTTTTTGTCTTTTAAATAACAAAATTTTCAAAAATGTTTGTAATTTGCATTTTTTTAGTGCTAAATTTTAATATAATTTACTTCTCACTAGGCATATTATGGTAATTTTTGTATATGGTGTGGTGTATATCTGAAAGAATATTTATTAAATGTAACAGTTAATAAAAACTTGACTTTGCTGTATTATTTTCGAAAAATCTCAACACTAAATCACTTTTTCAAACTTTAATTTTACTGTACTTGAAATTATAGATCTATTACTTTAATTAAAAATAAATAAATAAGGAAACAAGCAATGTGTAATGTAAGATTAATTTTTATTAAAAAAAGGAGGCGTGTTAGCCTATGGCATGTACATCATCATTATTATTATTAGCATTTATAAGTCCAGAATTGGCACGGGCTTACATTCCTCCTAGTAAATGGCTACACTTGTCAAAAGGAATGTAAGCTACTACATCGCATGGTCACCTGCTGCCAGCTTCCTTTTTTTTAAATAGAATAAGGGTGACACACGTGCACACAGTCACCTTGATGGTAAGTGGATGCTGCGACTTATAAAAATCTACATCTATCCTCACTTAAGAATCAAAATGCAGATGCGTTGACACCCCAGAGGACTATGAAATGCCTCGTTTCCAGTTAAAAAGATTCTTTGGTTATACACTTACCATACGAAACACAGCAGCATTTTACCCTGCTATTCTGTGTGAGCGTGATCTTCCCCCAGTCAAACCGAACCATTCGTGCTATAACTATAATATAGCTGCAGTATGTCTCTACCACGTAAAAAAGTTCAATCAAAGAAGGCCACATGTGCGTTGTCACCTCTGAGGACTAAGGTACTATACTCGCACCCCGTTATTATATTGGCTCTCTATAACTTTCAGGCCGGAACACTCTGTAACTCGGCAAGTACTGCTGTTTGACGGCAGAAAAAATTATGAGGGCTATCACCTAGTAAAATAAACGACGCCTTATACGACACCCACGAGACGAAATGGAGTGATGCATTTTCTGTCACCGCCACTACACGGCAGATGCTCTCTTCTTAAATTCCACAGTACGCGAGTAAACCTAGCTCGTTCATGCAGGCACAGATGAAATTTTACTTGCTGTGCTGATTAACTACGAATCTAAGACCAATTTGTAAATGATTTTATATTCATATGTGTGCGTAAGTGGGATTACTTACAATGATTTGAGCACGGTTTTGACTTGGTTTGTGCATCAGTCGAAATGCACGCAGCGCTCTGACTTTCTTTCCTTGTTGTTGATTAATAATATTCTCGATACTACAAAACAGCAGCATTACTCTGCTATTTTACGCTGATATTCTGTGATAGCGAGGTTCTTCCTCGGTGAAGCTGACCCTGCTGCCAACCTACTGCACTTGAGACTTAAGGAGTAAAAGATTTATTATCACTGCCAGCATGCGATAACAAAAATAAATCTTTAATAATGTAGAGACAACTAACGGTCTGCGAGATAACCAAATCAAAAATTTTCAAATTAGCAGTTTGCTAAATTATACATTTAAGATATCCCAGAATTTTTATTAAAGGTCTAAGTATTTGCATTTTACACATAATTATTTGGAGCCTTTGGAGTCGTTATAGCTAAAGAGCAGAGCGCTCTCTATAAGTTTCACGGTACGCGACCAAACCGATTTTTATACCCGCCGGCAACAATGACATTGTTATTTTTTTTAAATTGTTGTCATAATTTAATATAAACAAAAACATTTTTTGACGTAAGCTTTAATTTGGAGTTTATAGCCATTATACTTGTGACAGTATTTAAGGGCTAGATTTAATCTGTAACTTAACTTTACTAAGCCTTTGGAGTCTTGGCACTTATTTCAAATAATTACGGAAGACTAATGTTGGATTCTACAATATTTGTTTATGTGTTAACGCGGTAAAACATAATAATAAAGTCAAAACATACATAATGGCTATATGTATATACGGACCTGTATAAATATCACTTTCGGAAGCAATAAATAAATAAACTTATCGTAAGTCTTTACATTAATGGGACAATAAATACAGTATGTGAGATTCCTTTGGGAAACATTGTAATAAATACCTGTACGAATGATAGCCACCTGACGCGTATAAAAATTGCATATTTACTAGTTCATGGCGCGTTTTTCCACTTAACGTATCTATAATTCTGTAATAGTATTTCATATTATATATTTAATATTTTTAACAGAATATATTTAGGAGTGTGCGCAGGAATTGAATGATTTAATTTCTCCCTTTCAACGATTTTATTGTCGTTATCCCGGATCTGAACCAAACGGTTGGATTCAATTTTTGTAATGCGTCCTGCAATGGAGTGGAACAGAGTGTCAGCATCTGGATTTATATCTCATTATAGGCTCTTGTTAAGCTATATTAATGCGCTTTACAATCTTCCGCCACATCACACCTTTCCATCAGATACAGACTTAAGATGGTTAAAATAAAATTGCCTCATACGGTGGATTTTGCCGCTCTTGACAGGTGGGTTGGCAAGCGCAATTATTTATATTTTTGGGTCGTTATTCCGGAGATGTTGCTGCCCAACTCTTATTTCAGTTTCACACTGTCGCCTCTTACGGCACCCACAGAACGATATGGAGTAGTGAATATTCTTACATGGCCACTACACTACGAGTATAACCAACTAATTACAATACGGTTTTGATAAATTTCTTACTACTTAAGTAGAACTTAAATAGTCCTCCACTTTTTCCGGAGTTATATTTCCAAATAAATTACGTTTCATCTTTAAGCGCTATAATTTTGCGCATTAACATTTATATAACTTTATTTTTGTATGTATAACTCACTCTACTTAACATCTTGATAATATGAGTTTTCTACGTAATGGTGGTCTGGAAGAAATTACTTGCAGAATCATAAGACGCTTGTGTACTTATCTTTATATACTTCTTTATTTAAAACCGTAATTGGTATACAATAAAAAAAGTAAACGAAACGTATTCAGCAATGAAATATCAAAAACATAATTTCCTCATAATAGCTTCTGAAGACGGCGCTAAGGAATAATCTATTGGAAAATTATTCTCCGACTTGAGAAGGTATGCGGAAATTATTTTATTATTTGAGATTTTGACGTCGTTTTTAACTTTTAATTAAAGGTTTAATTTTTTGACCCTTCTGAGTGAACTAAGGAACATTACTTGCTGTAGTTAGAAACAGATACTTCAAAATTATAGGCACATATTAGATATAAAGATGTTGGAAATATATGTTACCGGTTTGCAACATATCATTGATATACAGAAGAAACAGCGTTGGTGATAGCACGTAGTCTTGTGGAACACCAGCGTTAATAGGCTTGTAATCGGAGCTCGCACCGTCTCGTCTCGCGCCGATCAGCCAGAAAACTGGTGATCCAATTGCACAATTTACGAATTAACAGTTATAAAAATATTTCTTGTTAATATTATAAATAAAATAATATGATATGTTCCTTATATTTGGCTATTATGGAGAATCTAGCGTCACGTCCACTGCAGTGTATAAATTTAATGCAGGTTGAACAATCCATCATAGTGTATTTCAGGACAAATAATAGGGTCATATTTATGCACGCTCTGTGCTTCACTTACTCGTTATCACGATATTATGCAACTGATCGTTTATAATTAAAATATTACAGAAGCGAAGTATTTAAATTATTAATATGTTTATAAATGGTTTTATGGCTTAAGGCTTCAGCGTATTATGATTGCAACACGAATGGGTCAGCTCAACCGGGGTAGGACCACGGTCGTTCAGAATACCAGCGTGAAATAGCACCACTCCTGCATTTCGTATGGTAAGTGACGAGAACCGGAAACCTTGTGCTCTCGTAACAAAGCATTTCTTTTTAGTTCTGAGGGGTGACAACGCTTCTGTGTCTATGCCACAGCATACACTCTTTCTTCCAAAATACGATAGTTTCTTAATTATTTGACGACTCCGTGGCACAGTAGCTTAGCATTTTGCTGCAGCGCTGAGGGCCGCGGGTTATAATCCGGCACTGAACAAGTATTTGTATGGCCTACAAATAATTGTTCCGGGTCTGGATGTTTGTCCTCGTGCAATTATAATTATACACATGTAAACTGCCTCCATGATACAAGATAAAATCCTAGTGTGGGGGTAACTTTTTAAAAACAATATCCTACATCTGATACTCTGCATTCCCCTTAACAAGTATTGTTTTTTGGTGACAGAAATACGCACAAGTGTGCTATAGGATGTGACTTTATTTTACTTTTTGACTGTGAATCATTGAAAAGGCATTGCCTTTTTGCAAGAATCCAGTGCTAGGCTGCAGACGACAGCTGTCTACGCTTTGTGATAAATATCTCATTGATTATTTCTATTATTCTCAAAGAGAGGAACGATCAAAAGAAAAAAAGCTTTCCTGGTAAATATATATTTTCGTAAAATTCGCACAATAATCGTATAACCTAAAAATCAAAATATATGCGCATCGGTAGCACAGAAGCAGGCTGTTGTTTTGGTTTTTGTTACGCCACTGCGTGCCGTCCATTCGAATCCTGCACAGTAGTACAGTATTAGTATGGTCTACAAATAATTGTTTTGGTTTTGACTTTTTCTGTTACTGTTACCGTTAGCAGCGTATCCAGTCTACTCGGCAGCCAGAACATCGGCGCCCCCCACATATTGCCTTATAGGGGGGATGTCATAGTTGCCACGCTTGGCAGGTAAGTTTAAAACCGCAGTTATATGTTTTAGTCGCTATTAGGTAGACGCTGCTGACCATCTCTTGGTTGGAATCCATCATCCCCTTTGGTTTTGTAACATAAAAGATGATTAGCGAAATAATCAAAAAGATCTAATGGCTTGCGATGTATGGCATATCATCTTGTATATTATATATACAAGATGATATGCCATACATCGCATATATATATATATATATATATATATAATATATACATCTTGTATATTTTATATATATTATATATAAATATAATAAAAACAAAGGATTGCCCTAACTAATGCCAAAAGTCACAGTCTTTAGCCTTTTATACGTGGTAGAGCCATGCTGCAGCTATATTAATACATATGAATATGTAGTATAGATATATATATATATATATATATATATATATATATATATATATATATATATATATATATTATAGTATAGTTGTAGCAAGAATAAGACGATTCAACTGGGGAAGGACCACGCTCTTACAGAATACAAGCGTAAAATAGCAGCTTTATGCTGCTGTGTTTCGTATGGTGAGTGTAGAGAACCGGAGACCCATTTTACTGGAAAAGAGGCATTCCATCTTAGTCCTCACGGATGACAACGCATCTGCATTATAATTCGCGAACGAAGATAGATGTAGATGTCTATGGATCACAGCTACCACTTACCATCAGGTGGAATGTGTGCTCGTTTGTCACCCTTATTCTATTAAAAAAAAACTGCATCTATAGAGAAGACATGCAGAAATATCGAATTAGGTCGTAACTCCATCTAGTTGAGAGCCGTCTATGCTCCACCATTAGTTGTCTGTTCGTCGTATTATATGGCCGGTCCAATGCCAGGCCAGCTTACTGACTTGTTTCACTATTTCAGTTGGAATATTTCGGTTCTACCGCGGATAACATAGTTACAGATATCTCTGAGCGACCTTAAACTTCCTCATACGTCTTGTATATACCAGATACAAAATACTGCGACCAGGCACAGGGAATAGCCTCAAAAATGCGTGAAATTTGGCTCTGACATAAGAATAGAAGAGAATCAAGAATGTTTGAACCTATTGGTCTATTGGCACAGCGATAGAATTAAAAAAATAAGCTTATTTAAAAGCTTTTACAAAAATTTACTTCGCAAATATCCGCGTTATAAAATAAAATGATGTGTCTTACCTAGTATGAAGAAGCACCTCCCGCCCTCCCTCAATAGAATAGAATAGAATAGAATAGAATATTTTTTATTCAATATACATTACATGTGTAATTCTTATTGAAAGTCATTTTTTACTTTACCACTGGTTCGAAAAAAACCCTCTGTCCTGGGAAGAACCAGCAAGAAACCCAGCGGGACTTTTTTTTAAAAATAAATTTTACAATATAAATGATTACGAACTATTTACAAAATTTTAAGAAACTGCTTGGAAGCGATCACCTCATTCCCAGGGGTTATTATCAACCATGTATTCATTTATACTATAATAACCCTTTTTATACAGTTTCAGCTTAATAAAACATTTAAACTTGGTAATAGAGAGAACCTGTACACTTTCCGGGACCTTGTTGTAATAGCGTATACATTGCCCCAAGAATGAATTACTGACTCTCTGGAGTCGAGAAACTGGTATCACTAGCTTGTGTTTGTTCCTAGTGTTTACAGAATGTATATCACTTCTTTTACTAAAACTATCTTTGTTTTTGTGAACATACATTAAATTTTCGTAAATATACTGAGAGGCCAAAGTTAATATATTAATTTCTTTAAATTTATCTCTAAGAGACTCTCTCGGTTTTAGATTGTAAATAGCTCTAATGGCCCTCTTCTGTAAAACAAAAATAGTTTCTGAATCAGCCGCATTTCCCCATAGCAAAATCCCATAAGACATTATGCTATGAAAATAACTAAAATAAACTAATCTAGCTGTCTCGACACTAGTGAGACCTCTAATCTTTTTTACAGCATAGGCTGCAGAACTTAGTCTGCTTGCTAATTTGGATATATGGGGGCCCCACTGGAGCTTTGCGTCAAGAGTGATGCCAAGAAAAACAGTGGATACAACAGGGCTCAATTCCTCCCCATTTAAAAATACATTGGTATTCAGATTTTGAACATTCGTTGTTGTAAATTTAGCACAATTAGTTTTATTTCCGTTCAAATGCAGATTATTAACGTTAAACCAATGCACTAATTTTGATATAGCATTATTCACTTCGTCACATTTAAATGATTGACGTTTAAGTTTAAAAATCAAGGAAGTATCATCAGCAAATAATACTATATCATGACTATCCCCTACAAGGTGAGGTAAGTCATTAATATACACCAGAAACAGGAATGGGCCGAGAATCGAGCCCTGAGGTACACCCATTAGTACAGGTGACCCGGAAGAACTTTTACCATTGATAATAACCTTCTGTTTTCTATTACTTAAATATGAAATAATAAGTTTAAGCGCTGTGTTCTTGACACCATAGTACTGTAGCTTCCTGATTAATGTCTCATGGTGAACACAGTCGAAGGCCTTGGAAAGGTCACAAAATATACCCAAAGCATCCTCTGATTTCTCCCATGCACAAAAAATATGTTTAATAAGCTCAACTCCAGCGTCAGTTGTCGAGCGACCCCTTGTAAAACCGAATTGATTATTATGTAGCAATTTATTAATATTAAAGAAACTTAACATCTGATCTAAAATAATTTTTTCAAAAATTTTACTTAATGTTGGTAGTACAGAAATTGGTCTAAAGTTGGCGGGGTCTAATGTACAACCAGATTTAAATATAGGTATGACTTTACTATGTTTCATTAAATCAGGAAACACACCAGATTCGACGCTTATATTAAATATAGTGGCTAGATAAGGTGCTAATGTATCTATTATAGATAAAATAACTTTAACGGAAATCCCCCATAAGTCTGCCGTTTTCTTAACATCAATAGTTTTAAAATATTTAACGATATCTTTTGGCAGTACCCTATGGAATTTAAAAGTATTTGAACAAGCCTTTACATTTTGTTTGAGCAATGATTCGGCGACAGTAGGAGAAGAATTTAATGATTTTGTTGTCAAAAAAGGAACATCAGTAAAATGTTTCTCAAAAGCCATAGCAACTTCTTGATCAGATCGCGTTAAATTATTGTTAATATTCAATTGAAAATCCGAGTTGCGCGGTTTGACCTTGCCCGTTTCACTATTTATTATTCTCCAGGTCATTTTAATTTTGTCGGATGCAGTTTTAATTTTGTTGCTTAAATGTAAAGCCTTAGCAGTGGAGCACACTTTTTTTCAATTGCGAGCACTATCCCCGTCACCACTAATCCCAGTACCGCTACTCCCAACACCACTACACAACACCAGCGACAGCTGTAGACAGTAACAGTGGTAGAGCCACGCGGCAGCTTTTGCTGTCGTACGGATGGGCCGGCTCGAACCGGGGTGGTACCACGACCTCACAGAATACCAGCGTGAAGTAGAGGTTTACCTCTGCGTTTCGCTTGGTGAGTGCAGGTGGCCGGAGGCCCTTTTTACTGGAAATGAGGCATTCCATCTTAGTCCTCACGGGTGACAACGCATCTGCATCTTGATTCGCAAACGAGGATAGATGTAGATGTCTATGGGCCGCAGCAACCACTTACCATCAGGTGGACTGTGCGCTCGTTTGTCACCCTTATCCTATAAAAAAAAAAAGGGTACATTCTCGTTTATTATAAAGATCGCTTTTCATTATATCAAAATAATTTAATCTACAGGAGTATTAATGAGGTTTGTTAACTTTCTCATATAATATTATATATTTTACATAATACATAATTTTATCTACAATATTAAAAACTATGATAATAAAAAAAACTAAAACTATAAACTTAATTATCATATAGTCCTACTCCCCGCGGTATCGTGCCAAGAACGCTGGCTGCGTTTCCCCGCTGAATGGCTATGCTTAGCCTTTGAGCGAGGAAAGAACCAGCCCTCTTATCACCAGCAGCAACGACCAGCCGCGGATGGAGTTCCTTTAGGAACTTCACCGCATGTGGACCCCACGGACCGATAGTCTTTACAGCAAATGGCACAAATATGTAGTCATCTCTCAGAGACTCATATTTGCGCCACTTACTCAGTTCAGCTGCCTCTGATGCCGCCCCGGCTTTAAACGAGGTACCCCTGAGATGAGAGGCCGCCAGAGTGTCTACGCAAGTAGCATTCCACACTAGGGCTTTACCTCTCTCTCAAGGGACCAATGTCATACCGTCGGGTCTCTTGCCATCATCTCTAAATATTCCACAAGGCTCTAAAACCGAGGGAACATTTATAGAGGCAAGAGCCCTTCGGATGACATCGTTCAAAGAACTGTGTCGTGAAAACCTACCAGCGCTTTTCTTACATGAAAGTCCGTGGAGCCCAAACTTGTCGACGCTGCTACCACAGGGGCACTGATGGGGTTGACAAATCGCCGCTCCTAGTCGGATTCCTACGGCAATGCGCAAGCTTTCCCTATCAAGTAATGTGCCGAGATTACTTGATGGTAAAGCGTGTAACCAGTGACTAGATTCCTTAGTCGAAACAGCTAGAAGGCGTGCCTTATCTTGGTTACTAAGGAAATTATGAAACAAATCCTTCTGCACGTCCTGTACCAACGGAATATCCCACTGTTTTTGTTGGTTAACTTCCGGTGGAATATTTTCACCAGGACAGAGCGTTTGCCATGTCTGCCCTGCCTCCGTAGCAAAGCATAGGTCTACTTTATTATTTAAAATTATGCTATATAAGTCACTGACACTATGCACGGAAGCAAGGAAAGCAGGCAATGCAACGCTAGAAAGATTTCTCACACCAATGCCACCAAATTTTATAGGTAAAGTAGCTTGAGTCCAGGCTGTTGTATTTAAAGTTAAATTTAGAATTTTTTCTATAGCTATTTTAAGATTATTATCAATATCTTGTAAAATATCCGAACATTTCCAGACTGGACTCAAGCGGAGTAAGTATGTAAATCTAGGTACAAGAAGACAATATTTTAAAATAGTAAGAGCTATGTGGGGGTTTAATTTATACAATTTATCAACGTGTTTTAAAAACTGATCAAATTTTGTTTTTAAAACAGGATTAATACTATCGAAAAACAACGGGGCACTTAGGAGGTATAGTGATTCCGTATTGACAGTTTTTATTCCTGGACAAATATGATTAAAATTTTGAATTAAAATGTCTCTATGAGAAGTAGATAAATTATTGGAAAAAAATATTTCACATTTATTGTTATTTGGTTCAAGGCCAATATTTTTAAAATTTCGAAAACTATGAGTAAGATCGCTGAGGAAGTCATCTGCTCTACCTCCCAGTGTACCGTCGTCTAGGTACCAGACATTCAGCTTGGATTTCAAATTTGAAATAATGGGTTGAATTCCCAAACTGAAAAGTGCTGGACTCACTGGGGGTCACCCTGCTGAACACCAACAGCAGAATCGATAACATGGTTTTCGTAAAACAAGTTAGTATTTTGACTATAACATTGCCAAACGTAATGATAAATTTCGGGGGTATTGTTAGCCACTTCTTTCAGCAAGGTTTTTCGACCTTATCGATAGAGTTAAAAGCATTCCTTAGGTCAACTTTCACAAGAACATCTGCATCAGAGTTTGTTAAAAATGTACGCACTGAATGTACTGCTGCCTCACAGCCACCTCTAGTGCCAAACCTAGTTGAGTAGGCTGAAATTTGGTCTTAAGGTTTATATTTTTGTAAAAATTTTTTTGAAAAGTTTCTCATTTAATATTTCACTTAATTTCACTATAAATATATACTATAAATCTGTAAACCTGTATCTCAGTGTATTTTGTAACTGTTATATTTAAATGACCGTTTTAGCCAAAACAAAGTCATCATTACGTATATTAGTTGCGTATATTAGTTGCTTTTCATATTTAAATCATCGATATTGCGTACAAAATAAAAATCATTTTCCGACTTCTCTTTTGATCTTTATTCCTTTGTTTGATTTGAAATAAATATACAGAGTATCACAAAGCAAATAGTCTTACGGAACTTGATTTTGCTTTTAGTTTCATCCTCTATAGAGGATTTGGCTTAAGACAAATAACGTAAGAATAATTTAAAATTAAAAATTTTGTACAACTGACTTCAATACATATTATTAAGAAAAACTTAAAAACTATTAGTCAGAACTTCATCAAATTTATATGGGTCTACATAAGAAGCACTGGTGCTTTTTATTTGAAAGCTGGCTTTCAATTCTTATACCTTTGATCCATAACTTTGATCTACGTGAACCGATTTCGATGAGAATCAACAAAATCGGTTCATATAGATCAAAGTTATGAGGTAACACACACAAAAAACATACAGTCGAATTGAGTACCTCCATCTTTTTGAAGTCGGTATATAAGTAAGAAAAAAATATTCATTTTAATACTGTATTCTATGATTGTATTATGAATGTACGAATAATGTTTTTTTAATTCTCTAATTCTAATTGAAATGTGCTGTATTGTATGGAAGCGTCACCAATATGCAAGCAAATGGTAGTGTACCTAGTTGAATCCTTTGTAATTTGATGAAATGACCACATTTATCAGATTTTAAGCCAAGAGTGAATGTAGTGTTTATAAACGACTTCTAAAAAGAAAGAGATTCTCAATTTGTCTGTTCATTTCTTTTATGTTTATTTGGACATAACTTCTTTATTTATGAATCAATTTTAATGATTCTTCTTTTATCAAATAGGACTTCCGGTGCAATATCACAGAAAACTAAGAAAAAATTACATCTATAACATTGTGGATAAATATTTGTTTCCTCGATCTTGTGACATTCCTTAAAAAAGGGGTAAAAAAACTTTGAACGAAGTAAAAATTGACTTCATAAACTAAAACATTATTTTTACTTTTTGGAGTCGTTTGTTGATTTTTAAGTTTATTTTGGTATACAATTTCCGTTCCAAAATATTAAAATTTTTTGAAAATGACTGCCTCAAAAACTTACTTCAAAAACAAAAAGGAATAAAAAATTCAGACATTATTTTTATTTTTTGGAGTCGTTTGTTATTTTTTTTAAGTTTATTATGGTTTAAAATTTTCGTTCCAAATTACTAAAAAAATTTGCAAATGACTGACTCCCCGTTTAAAACTTTTGTTGAAATAATTTTACTACATCCTAAAAACTGTCATCGTAGCTGCAAATATTTTAGAATAGATTTTATAGTAAAATTGTTTCGTGTTACATGAAAATATAAATCTAATTTAAAGCATTGAATTGCAAATTTAATTCGATGTTCCCAACCTTTGATTCTGGGGTAAATTTTCGTGGACTTAGTTTGTGAACAATTTGAATTTTCTTAAATCAAAAGAAAAAGTTAGAGCAATCTGCCAAAATTACAGTGCTCTAGGATTTCAACTCCTTTAACGACTTACTTTGGGGAATAAAGTTATGGTGTCAAATCTGTCTTAATTTAATTAGCATTGAGTGATAAACAAAATTAATGTGATCCCTTATCTTAGGAATATAGTACAAATTTTTAGTTGTAACACTGGGTGGCGGTTTATCCACTGCCCCAAATCATCCCTAGAGATAATAGACGACAGAGAAAAGCGGAACCAGGAAATGAACAACACCATTTTACTGATAACAGCTAAATAAAAAACTGCAGTTGAAAACTTGCTTGCTAATCGCGGCAACGGTGACAGATATGGGGGATATTACATGAGACAGCCCAGGGAGGAGTCCTATGTTCAGCAGTGAACTTTTGATAGGCTGTAATGGGAATTGTGTACTGGAACACCGTGTAGTGGCGATGTAAGAATATCCACCACCCCATATTGTGCAAATCGCAAAAAA
This sequence comes from Parnassius mnemosyne, assembly GCA_963668995.1. NCBI lineage: Eukaryota > Metazoa > Arthropoda > Insecta > Lepidoptera > Papilionidae > Parnassius > Parnassius mnemosyne. Next base: position 10,695,887 of record CAVLGL010000057.1, read on the forward strand.
AGAAATTAACTGAAAATTTCTATTTTTCATTTTACTGAAATAGTAAGATATACAAAATATGTAAAACAAACATAAAAAATTATATCTCGTAGGAAAATCGTGAACTTGTTCACAGCGTCCACGTCATGCACACGGAACGTGAGCGGGATGAAAAACTTCAGTTAAATATGCTATCTTATGAATAAAGTTCTATATGTATCGTATCATGGAGCAAACAATAACATACTAGGTATTTACCTATGAAATTGCCGTTTTTTATGAAATAATTAAACGTAATTTTTTTCAATATTTTTTATTTCTATTAATCAGTGTAATCACCCATGCAATGGATGCATCCTTTCCAACGTAGTGGCAGTTTATTGATGCTCTTCTTGAAAAAAATAGCTGGACAGGAGGCAACAAATTCTTAAAGGCATTTTAAACTGCTCGCGGGTATTGATTTTTTTTCCCGCCAAAAAGTTATCCAAATTCTGGAAAAGTAGAAGTTTCCAGGCGCAAGGTCTGTTGAGTACAGTGGATGACGGAGAGCTTCCTACCCCAGCTCTTGTAGCTTAGAGACCGTCTGCTGTGCATTATAAGGTCGCGCTTCATCGTGCAGGAGCCCCGCTGCTGATGCGGTTGCGCTGATGAGCGATTAACCACAGCTGGTTGGAGACGTGCAAGCTTCTCCATAATTATGTTCAGTTCTTCACAGTTCACATCTGCAGCAATGCTCATTCCGATTGGTAAGAAGCTGTGAAGAATCACACCAGCGCTAGACCACCAAACAGGACCATCACTTTTCTAAGGGTAAGTTTTCGTTTGTAGGGCATTTTTTAGGTCCTGAACCAGGATCCAACCATCTTGATGAGCGCTTGCGCTTGTCAAACAGAATCCATTTTTTCTCGCAGGTAACAATGCGGTTCAAAATTCCTTCGTTTGTGTGCCTGTTGAGCTGTGCAAGGCACGTCTCGACGCGAACTTCGCACTGGCGATCATTAAGTTTGTGGGCCAACCATTTGTCAAGTTTCTTTACCTTGTCAATTTCATGTAAATAAACCAATATTGTTTTGATTCTAACGTCTAAAGCTGCTGCTAATTAAGCCGTAGATTGAGTATCATCAGCTTCCAAAATCGCCACGTACGATCACGGGGTTCATTTTTTGGGTCGAAATTTCTAGTTTCAAGTTTGTGTCGCGTTTCTGCTATGACGGTACTCATATTCCATAATTACTCGTTTTTTTAACGTATCCATGATAACGAAAAATATTAAAATGCGATGAAAACATAACGCTTATCAATAAACAAAAGACTAATTTTGAAAAAAGAAATCCATGTTTTTAAGATAAAATAAATTTGAAATTAGAATTCGTAGCCAAACAAAAATTATTTTAATTTAGAATGGCCAGTGATGCAAAACTGCATATATCTTAAAAATAGTTTAGTAATAATAGGCAAATTATTAGGAAAATATTTTAGGATATTTAAGGATTATAAGAATACCAGCGATTTGCCTCGGCTTCGCACGGACGATTTCTGAATCTCGGCAACAGCGCCACCTACCGAATTCAATTGTGTCAAAATTGAATCAAATTAATCACACACAAAATTTCATCAAAATAAGTCCAGCCGTTGAGGAGGAGTTCAGCGGAAGAATTTAATATATGTAGACAATTTACATTTCAGTCGGATCAAAAGAAATGGAAATATACTTCTACAGGCGACACATATGTAATTAAGCTGCGTTCACGTTTAATACACATGTATGTACGTGCGGAAATTCAACAATGCCATTTCACATTTTCATTAAACCAACCTTACGATACTTAACGGCAACTCTCGTTATCTGTCTCGATCTATTACAAAAGTACTTTTTAGGGTTCTGCTGCCAAATAATGAATTCTTAATATTTCGTTTCTGATATTTTTGATGGAATGAGAGGGAAATTTGAAGTACTTTCTTTCATAAAGTATAGGGCATCATATAGTATGCTAAAATATATTTTTTTACAATAACAATAGGATTGTGGAATGTTAATTTTCCACTTTTTTATTTATTTTAATCAGTCTTAACATTACCAAATCTATTGAAGTCATAATTAGTTTTAAAAATGATTTAAAACTGTTTTTTTTTTTATAATTTCATTATTGGCAATATTTCGTCAAAAATCAAAGAGGACATGAATCCACCATAACATAGAAGTCTCTAAGCCCCTAAATATGAACTCGAAAACAGCAGAAATGCATTCAAGGCTGACTGAAAAGAATATTGAATATTAGGTATATTTTATAAAAGCGGAACTCTACGTTTTGATAAAAAGGCCACAAACTGCCAAAAAACAATGTCATAGAGAATATTTTTAAGTCCCATAATTTCGAAGTTTTGAGGCTGTTCCTCTACATTTGCGATTTCAATCCAAGTAAATATATCTGGCACTTGATTGAGGTTACTCGTAAGACAAAAATGTTCAACAGTTAGAAAGCCAAATTGAGAGCATTAGACTAGAAGCAATTGATTTAATTAAAAGTGACGAGTGGAAGAAAGAAACCACGTCAAACAAATCGAAAATTAATACCGGCAATGTTTTATTATGTAGAAACCCGAGTATTTTTCTTTTAAATAACTGTCAGTGGAATATTTTAAAAACCCACCTACATAAATACATGTTCTATTTATTTGAGCAGTGGTGATGATAATGATGACGATCGCTACTCAGACAGTGATTTAAAGCGTCAGTAGCCTAATGGCAGGCCGCGGTCCGCGAACTCGAAAGGTCGTGGGTTCGAATCCACACCATTCGACTACTGTCGTGAACCACTTCTAACACAATCATTTTAAGCTTACCAAAAGTGGTTAAAGGGAATATTAGTAATGTTTAACAGCGTTACTAGTATTTTTTTAAAAAGAAAAAAAAGAAAAGAAGTGATGCAAAGATGACCGGAATTGAAGTGCATGATTCCGATTAAAACTGTTTCTTTCATGGTTCTTTTATTTATATGTGTATATAAATAATATTTAGAAAATATCTGTTTTGCTAACTTTACGTAATTAGTTTGAATTCACAGCTGTGACATCATAATATGGCGCCAAGGCATTCCTATTCTGACTTGAATTGCATATTATAATTTTTTTTCATCGGGTACCCATGCAGCGAGATTTTCATAGTAATTTCTTCATTATCATTCATTCATTACAGCCTATCTAAAAGTCCAAAACCGAACATCGGTCTCCTCGTGAATTACTGCATATCCGATATCTGCTATAGTTGGCACACTTGGCAGGCGGACTGGCAGCCGCAGTTTTTTCATTAAATTGTTAAAGATGCTGCTGCTCATGTCATGTTTCATTTCACTCTGTCACTTCTTACGTCAGCCACGGGATGATATGGGTTACTGGATACTCTTAAGGCGCCACTACACGGCTGATCCTTTTACTATCTATAACCGAAGTTAAGTTCGGCTTTTACAAGGTAGGTTGAATTGCCGGCTCATAAGTAGCAATCGGCCATCCATATACTAGCTCGAAGTACCCACAACCTAAGCGAAAAGTAATCCCACTGTGACAACCAGGTAAGACGCGCAGGAAGTCCTTCCTTGGAGGAGGCCTATGTTCAACAGTTGACTTGTGAAGGGCTGTAATAAATTTATAATAAATGATGATTTCAGTTATTTTTTAAGTAATAATCAACAAAAGTTTATTAAATAAAAAAAATTAAAATCTATACCAAAAAATAAGTAAGTAAAATAAATAAAATAGCAGCTTATTGCTGCTGGGTGAGTGTAGAGAACCAGAGGCCCCTTTTACTGGAAAAGAGGCAATCCATCTAAGTCCTCACGGCTGATAACACATCTGCTTTTGGATTCGCAAACGAGGATAGATGTAGATGTCTATGTGCCACAGCAACCACTTACCATCAGGTAGACTGTGTGCACGCTTGTCACCCTTATCCTAAAAAGTATTTATAAAATACAAGACTAAATTATGGAATATAAAGCGCGCAAGCTCCTTATACAGAAATAGAGAATAATGAGTAACATCAAAGGGAACGGGTGTAAATGCTTCTTTTATTCTTTGAGCTTTTTATTACAGTACCACGCAAAAGCTTATATATATATATATATATACATTATTTATATATATACATATGTCGGAGCGTCTATAAAATACCCGGTTATATCGAGAAACCCCTGCTTGTTTGTGCAGTATAAAGTTCACTGTAGGTGCCGTGCGCGCGAGATTAAGTCATTCAACGAGTGTGGTCATTCTACTAGTGCTAAGATAATGTCGTGGTTCTGTTCGTGGTTGTAATTCTTCTAGTGTAGGCAAGGAGGATTGGTGTTGCTGAGAGACTGCCCCGTGTTACGCTGAGATAAGTAGTGTTGCTATTGGTTTACATATTTTGGTGTTATCATGTAATTACGTACCTCACGTTACACTGGTGTGTGATTGTGGCGGAGACGTGTTATGGTATAGTCGAACTGTAATTTCACTATACTGAATGTATAGTGCGTTACGTTGTCTTATTACTGATAATGATAATAATTAAATGCGTAAGCAAGAGAGCAAGTTGAACATCTGCTCTCACACTTTTACTATTTTTAACAATTAACGCTATCCTGATGTATATCCGAGATCAAAATTGGGATCCTCTGTTGTGATTCTCCAACATCAGAAGTGCGATAAAGTCCCTGTTATCACCCACATATAATCTTCGAATAATGTGATGGTTATAAGCTTTGTGAAAGACCTCAAGTTGATGACTGATTTTATTAAATGTCGAAATAAAATTTGCTGTCCTATTTACGACATTGACGTACCATTAAAGTGTAATGTAAAAGTTTAAAGTGAAATGTTTTAAGCCAAAACTAAAATATTTTTATTCAATTAACACTCAATTGATAATAAGGTACCCGCAAGTACATTTATTATTCCTTAACGTAATAATGTCGAAAGAAATGTTGGAGGTATTTTAAGATGAGTTATAGTTTTGCATTTAGTGGAACCTTAAACTATTCGAGTAATGTTATAATTTGATAGTTTAAGCGAAATATTATTTAAATGTGGTACATTTTAAAGTTCGTAATGTTTAAACGATGTACCGAAAACAAAAAATTATTAACTTTAACGTGCTATGGATTAAGAACACTAAGTAGTATTTGTGTTCTTATTGTATTGATGAGTGTTACAGTTTACTCCAAATATTACGTAGTCAACAAACTTGGGATTTAATGTTGAAGGTATAGTGGAGAGCGCGGAGCTGTAGCGCTCGCTCTTGAGTGGAAGTATGCTGTCGGCTTATGACGCCGCGGACACATCATTTGCCGCTGTTACCGATCACCATTTGAGTGATACATGAGGAAAGTAAATTTATCCTAAACATTGCCTTAAAAAAATTTTGTAAGAATTAGTGTTACACTTTTAATTGGTTGCGAAAAATGCTGGAAAACCAAAGCATTACTGACGAAATTGAAGTAGAGCAAATCAGTACTGACATTAAAGAGAGTATTTCAGTTTACGTGAACATCGGACCGTACCAGAGGTTGTTGTGTGGCCGCAGCTCAGTATATGGTGCCCTGGAAAGGCGAATGGCGTCCCGAGAGTAGTGCTGCATTTTTTTTTTGAAAAAAAAATTCTTCCTGAATCTTTTCAATGTTTTCTTTTAGGTGTTGTAGTAGCACGTGTGATGTGATTACATGAGCGCGAGCGTGAGGCGAGTGTGTGCCTGGATTTTGAAAACGCGTATGCTACACGCGTGGCCGTGGCCGTGCGCCGTCCCTGAGCGCACGTATGCTGTACATGGCAGTGCCTCGGAAGTCTTACACTATGTGTGCGCGGAAGTCGTACACTGTGTTCGCAGAAGTGTTATACTCCGTATGCGCTGATGCTATGTTCTCTGAACATGCATCAGGCTCTGTCCTGACAGGCGCTGTCCTGGTTCACGACATTCAAGTACGATTATGTGTGAGATACTTATTTTGGAGATGTATGTTTACTTGTGAAAGCGAAGTGCTTTATTATAGTCCACAGTATGAGAGCGCATTTCTGTTTGAGGGCCTCGTGTGTGTGTTGTCCTGATAATTAACAACTTGTTTTTCACGCAGATCACGATGACTGCAATTCCGACGATGCCTGTGAACCCTCAGGTGATCCTGCTGCTCCCGTTGACGCTTCGAGTGCGTGATGCGGCGTAGCGTTTTGCTGGCGCTGGTGCGGTGCGATGGCTCGCTTTGAGAGTGCGGCACGCCCTCTGCTATTTTTTTGACTAACTATGACGTGTGATGGTTTGTTTTAATAGCCACGTGCGCTTGCCTTATGCCTGCCGCAGAGGCGAGCAGTGAGCGACGTGTTGACAATTGTTGTGTGAGCAATCCCAGCGGTGTGCTGATGAATACTGGTGAGTCGTACCCATTTTATTATGATTCTGGGTCGAATGCCCTCTCATCAAACATAGTGTTATGGCAAAAGTGTCAATAATATTGTAAATTTAACCGGAAGCGGTCATGTTAGTGTGCAAAGTACCCCACAAATACTCCCATGATAATGTCAGGAAGATCCTCGATCACCAAGTTCCTCGAGAGTTAGATGTCATAGTTGATGACAGTGGTAGTTAGACCAAATTTGATTAAGAATGGCTTGTATACTCATACTCAGAACATTAGACCGCATCTCATGAGTAACATGTGGCGATGGGTCTGTAGAGAATCGTTGGTGCGATTCTTGTCTCTGTTGGTGAACAGAGCCCCTCATGTGTTGTAGCATGTTTGGCGGCAGATATGTAGAGAATCGTTGGTGCGATTCTGGCATATGTGGCGGCAGATGTGTAAAGAATCGTTGGTGCGATTCTAGCCTGTGTTGGTGCACTGAGCCCCTAATGTGTTGTAGCATGTTTGGCGGCAGATATGTAGAGAATCGTTGGTGCGATTCTGGCATATGTGGCGGCAGATATGTAGAGAATCGTTGGTGCGATTCTGGCATTTGTGGCGGCAGATATGTATAGAATCGTTGGTGCGATTCTGGTCTGTGTTGGTGCACAGAGCTCCTCATGTGTTGTTGCATATGTGGCGGCAGATATGTGGAGAATCGTTGGTACGATTCTGGCATATGTGGGGGCAGATATGTAAAGAATCGTTGGTGCAATTCTGGCCTGTGTTAGTGCACAGAGCCCCTAATGTGTTGTAGCATGTTTGGCGGCAGATATGTAGAGAATCGTTGGTGCGATTCTGGCATATGTGGCGGCAGATATGTAGAGAATCGTTGGTGCGATTCTGGCATTTGTGGCGGCAGATATGTATAGAATCGTTGGTGCGATTCTGGTCTGTGTTGGTGCACAGAGCTCCTCATGTGTTGTTGCATATGTGGCGGCAGATATGTGGAGAATCGTTGGTACGATTCTGGCATATGTGGGGGCAGATATGTAAAGAATCGTTGGTGCAATTCTGGCCTGTGTTAGTGCACAGAGCCCCTCATGTGTTGTAGCATATGTGGCTGTAGATATGTAGAGAATCGTTGGTGCGATTCTGGCATATGTGTTGGCAGATTGTAAAGAATCGTTGGTGCATTCTAGTCTGTGTTGGTGCACAGATTTGAATGAAAGTTTCACGAGTTGAATATGCATTGCTTATGAATCGTAAAGAGTAACAAAATTGTTAAAATTACTGTGTTGGAACTTGTTGATCGGACCTTTCACAATAAGTCATGTTTTGCAGGAAGCACTGTGTACCGAAGCCTTAGTTATAGGGCATTATCAATTATTACAGTTGACAAATTTACTCAGACTTAGGAGAAGTAAAGTACCATTTGGAATGGACCTTGTTTCTATTGGCAGTATAGCCGAGCTAGATTAATCTCTGAGCATATTTTGTCTACAGGCACTGCAACCGAGTACGGATGCTAGTCAGGGATGACCGTGTCATGGATTGATGGCGCCATAGTGGGACAAGCAGCGCCATCTAATAATTAGTTTTGCGAACTAATAATATGTACCCACTCATGTCAGGATGGATGCCGCTCGTCCATCCTGACATGAGTGGGTAGACGAATTGGTGTTTGTTACAGGAATGCATAAAGACACGCCCGAGGACCGTCGTAAGTCAGGACGGCCGTGTCGTAGTGTCTATAACATACCCGGTTATATCAAGTTGGAATGGAGGGTATATCGAGAAACCCCTGCTTGTTTGTGCAGTATAAAGTTCACTGTAGGTGCCGTGCGCGAGAGATTCCGCTTAAGTCATGCAACGTGTGTGGTCATTCTACTAGTGCTAAGATATGTCGTGGTTCTGTTCGTTGTTGTAATTCTTCTAGTGCAGGCAAGGAGGATTGGTATTGCTGAGAGACTGCCCCGTACGCTGAGATAAGTAGTGTTACTATTGGTTTACATATTTTGGTGTTATCATGTAATTACGTACCTTACGTTACACTGGTGTGTGATTTGGCGGAGACGTGTTACGGTATGGTTGAACTGTAATTTCACTATACTGAATGTATAGTGCGTTAGGCCGTATACAGAAAGAAAGCTAGTAGCCGGCGCCGATCTACCAGCGCATATCGGCGCTGGACTATTCTGGTAACAGTTACATAAAGCAAGCCGATTGAAGCAGAGCAAGCAAAATGTTGTACTCATCGGACGATGAATTAGTTTTGTTAGAAAATGTGTATTTTAAAATGAGAAAATAAGCTATACATACTATTAATAGAGAACGGAAACGTTTCAGAGAATACCATCATTTATTTGTAAAACAATTGAAATTAGATGAACACTTTGACATTTGTACCGACCTTATTATTTTGTAATAAGAGCGATTTTAAAAAGTATCTAAGTGTTACCCTTGATATGCCGTCTTCCGTACAATCAACACGTCACTATTCATTTCTCTATTTAACAAAAATATATGCGTGTCGTAGTTGTACGTATTGTCGTATACTTAAAGGCGGCTACTGACATGCCTGCCGCAGGGGCAATCTAGGGTGTAGGAGTGGGGATGACCCTTAATTGCTTCCTTAATTGTGATGTGTGTAGGCAAGCAGGGGCAATTTTTTATGTCAGCCCTACGACAGGGCGGCAGGAGCGCAAGACCTTCCTTGCTCCCTAGATCGGCCCTGCCGCTGTCGTGTGTGTAGCGCAATTGGGGCAATTTGAAAAAGACAGTTGGTTGCGACTTTCACGCGGAGCACACGTATGAGTACAAGTCAAAACCGCAGAAAGAACGTTATTTGAACGTTGTAACTTACAAGTAACATTACTGGGACTTGTTACCTAACTTATCATAAGGGCTAGTATGGGAAAGAAAATATTCCAATAGTATTAAAATTGCTGGAATATAAATAAAATGTCATTAACTAAATAATTAAACAAATATACAAATTTTAGTAATTCAATTTATTAAAACCCATCATTAGAAAACTTTCCTGGATATTTGTAACACTAGTTAAGTTATAGTTACCAAGCACTAGTTAGTTAAGTTATATCACAGAATAAATTGGTTATATTAAATTATGACGAGTGAAGTTAGTCATATTTAATTGTCTTTGATAGCCTAAAATAGCGTGGCAGAGCTATGCTGCAGCTTATAAGCACTACATTATGGTTGTAATTATTAATTAATTAGTTGTTTTATTGATAAATGTGGGTGTCTATGGGCCACAGTGTCCACTTACTATCAGATGGACTGTGCTCATTTGTCACCCTTACTCTATATAAAAAAGAGCCAAAGCTATACAGGGTGTTTTTGGAACGCTCCCGAAAACTAAGACAGGCGACAACACCAAGTATACCTTTGATCATGGGTCACAAATAAATTCGATCCTGATGAAAAAAAAATCATCTTTTTACAAGGTTTTATTAGCTTTATTCACGCGCCATCATGTTAGTACAGCTAAATGAAACGATAATTTCATAAAAAATATCATGAAAATACTGAAACATAAAACCAGCAGTGGAATGACTGAATTGATATCACCTGACCTGAGCTAGATAAAGGTCAATGTACGCGCGAACACAAATTCGCGCGGCCCGCAACTAGCGGGCCTTCCAACAATACCTAATAATTTACAACACGTGTCTAAATACCTAACTTATCTACTTAACCTACTATTTTGCCACTGTGCTTATCTCCACGTAGCCACTTTAATCCGAATTTACAGGTTAAATAACCCAAATAACTGGTTCGATTCCCCGCTAATGAAGAAATACTTAAATGAAATGTAACCAAGGTTGGAGTCATGCGTTTTTATTCATCGTGTAGGTATGTTTATTATTCTCGTGTATTCAGTTATGTACCTATTCAGATTAGTCTAGTACCTACTAAGTTATTTAAAAAAAAATAGTTATGAAACAGCTTACTGCTCTAAATCCTCCGTGGTCTTATGAGATGCGGCTCAAATTGTGCTCCATTCATTTCAAGGCAGACTTGGGTGCAGGCGGGGCATCATCGTGTGGTCTTCGACACAGTCCGTACGTAGTTTCTCGAAAGCATCCACGATCCTTTGGCGCATTTCTTCAGCACTATCACATTCACGATTAAAAACCCTTTCTTTCACATACCCCACAAAAAGAAGTCTAACGGAGTCAGATCTGGTGAGCGAGGTGGGCAAGCGTGTGGTCCTAGTCTGCCGATCCAGCGATCATCAAATAGCTCATTGAGGCGCTCACGGACGAACCTCACGAAATGTGGAGGGGCACCATCATGTTGGAACTATGTGCGGCGATATTCAGCCAACGATAGGTCGTTTAAAATGTCAACCAACTGTTCATTTATAAAGTTTAGGTATCGCTGTCCGTTCAGTCGCTCTGGCAGAAACACTGGTCCCAGTATGCGATCCTTAAATAAACCTGTCCATACGTTAACCGACCATCGGGTTTGGTGCCCGGTTTGTCGAACAGCGTGCGGGTTAACCTCTGAATACACGTGTGTATTTCTTCGGTTCCACAGGCCGTTTCTGGTAAATGTCGACTCATCCGTCCAGATAATGTGCTCAATGGAACCAGGCACACGTTGTTGCTGATATTATAACCAACGGCAGTATAATAACCACTATAAACGTACGCGTTAGGCATTATTAAAACAAAAAAGAATCCAAAAACGTAACAAAAACTTTAATGTCAACACGTAATCACAAGTAAATTTATTAAACAAAACGATTGAACTGTCGCTCGCGCACGCGTGTACAAAATCAACACGAAAGCGAAACTGTCTCAAAAACTAAAACCAACGAACCCCGTCAAGGCTGAAAATTACTGCGTCACAAGCGTGAGGCGACAGGGTTAGGCATTCTGCCGTCATAATAAAAAAGGAAGTAACTAACAAAAACGTAAAATGGAAATAAAAAATAAATTGATGAATTTTTCTTTCAGACCCCCTGTCTAAAGTATATTAAAAGGTATCTATATTGAAATATATACGTAGAGACATGAAGATTTTAAGGACGAACTTATTTTTTTTTTAAATTTGTTTATTTATTTAAATAAAACGAATTTTCCTTTTCATCTTAGCTTAAAAAATACACCTGGCAACACAAAAACATCGAAGGAAAGACGCATATAACTATTTGCGTCTTTCCAACCTAATAAATTTAAAAAAAACTGCCATTCATTTAACAATTTTACATATTTTGGAAAGGTCATTTGAAGTTGAAAGGACGCTAATAGTAATTTACTATTTTTTTTTTTAAATAAATATTAGAAAAGCATTGGTAGTGAGACACAAAAAATAATAATTTTAAAAAGTAATGATTTTAAAGGGGATATCATACAAGACTTACTACGATAATAATTAAAAATTAAAAATTTTGTACAACCGACGTTAATATAAATAATTAAGGATAACTCAAAAACTATTGGTCTGACCTCGATCAAATTTATATGGGACCACATGTGAAACACCAGCTCTTAACAATAAGATATAAGCTCTTAATAATAAGATATAGAATAATAAGACAAGACCAAGAATAATTGAAATTTAAGTAATCGATGCAAATATTGTTAAAGATGACGTAGCAACTGGTTAAATAAGTCTTTTCTTTTATGTTGAATTTGTATAAGTCTTTTCTACTAAAAAAAGTCATCTGTGATCAACAGTTACGTCTAAAATTCTTACGATAATTTCTAAATTATTGATATTTGTGAATATTAAAAAAATTTAGTAGATGCGCCTTCTTATCATGAATCGAATGGTATATTTAACTCATTTATTCATAAATTGTTAGATGCGCCCTTTTTTCTTACGACCGCGTGTTTCGTACCGAGCTAGATACAGGTCGATAGCGGAGGGGGTGTGGGTACAATCGCGTTCTAAAGTACTACATGGTATTGGGCTATTGTTTTATAATATTATAGTAATTAATTGTTTTAATGTAGAATCATAATAGGTGTTTTACTAGCTACTTAGAACTTTGGAAGAGGTGGGAATTAAAAATGGATAATGTTTACATGAGCATTATTTGTTATTTCTATCGTAAAATATAAAGTAGTTTGTAACAAGAAAACTTTAGCTAAGGGTAACACGCCGTCCATTATGACGTCTTGGGTCACATGGAAGCCAGATGTTAATGGTGTGTTGGTGTTACTGGATGCTACTTGATCATCACTTTCATCTTCGCTTGAGCTTCCGTCATCAGGTCGATCACATGGTAATTTTTTCGGTATTCTTCCTCCACACTTTTAACTTTACTGCACAATTTTCCCCATTCACCTTCTCCTATCATATTTACCTTTTCGATCACTAGTTTAGTCATAAAACAATAGATATAAATAATTTTTCTTTCCTTCCTTTTTAAAACATCGTAGCGAGTCGCAAAGTAAGCTGTGTATGCGACTGTATTTTTGGAGCGAACAAAGCGCGGGAACCAATAGCATGCAGGCACACTAATACTGGCGGATTGTTCCCCCGTCGCGCGCCTTTCGTACCAATATGTGATAAATCGCTCAGTGCCCAAGTTCAAGGCCAGCGTTTGTTTTTCACCGTTCGCGCGTACATTAACCTCCATTAGTCAGGTGATATCAATTCAGTTTCCACTGCTGGTTTTATGTTTCAGTATTTTCATGATATTTTTTATGAAATTATCGTTTCATTTAGCTGTACTAACATGATGGCGCGTGAGTAAAGCTAATAAAACGTTGTTAAAAGATGATTTTTTTTTCATCAGGATCGACTTTATTTGTAACCCATGATCAAAGGTATACTTGGTGCTGTCGCCTGTCTTAGTTTTCGGGAGCGTTCCAAAAATACCCTGTATATACCGATTCATTGATATTTCGATAAAACTAGCGTCATTCTCAATGCATGCGTCCAGCAGACGTACACTCTCATACTGAACGGCAGGCGTGTGTGTAGAGACAGCTCCGATATTGCTCCGATCGCTGTGCTCCCTAGATTGCCCCTGCAGCAGGCATGTCAGTAGCCGCCTTAAGGCGGCTCTCGGAGCTGTCTCTACACACACGCCTGCCGTTCAGTATGAGAGTGTACGTCTTGCTGGACGCACAACTTCGACACGCGCCGGTTAGCGCTGGCGCCGCCCGCCATTTAAAATTAATGAACAACTATACGACAACACGTATAACTACGACACGCATATATTTTTGTTAAATAGAGAAATGAATATTGACGTGTTGATTATACGGAAGACGGCATATCAAGGGTAACACTTAGATGCTTTTTAAAATCGCTCTTATCTATACAAATAAATAAAATTGAAGTGTCTCTTTGTAATATCAAAATTACAACGTTTTACTGAATGCATATGAAAGTATAAACAGTACTTATAACAAATATACACTTTTTTTAATTTTTGTCTGTCTGTCCGTCTGTCTGTCTGTTTGTTCCGGTTAAACTCCGAAACGACTGGACCGATTTTGACGGGACTTTCACTGGCTGGCAGCTATCTGCTGATGTCATAAGGAGTAACTTAGGCTACATTTACTTTAGATAAATAATTAGGGTTCCTCGCTAAAAAGTGAAAACCCTAAATTACACGCGGGCAAAGTCGCGGGGAACAGCTAGTTACAAAATAATAATGTCTGTACAAATCTCAAAGAGTTACGCTTGATCTGCTATTGACTGTACAAGTGTATATTTAAACCACGTTAAAATATCACATCAAATTTCAATTGTTTTACAAATATATGATGGTATTCTTCGAAACGATTCCTTTCTCTTTTAATAGGACATATAACTTATTTTGGTATTTTAAAATACACATTTTCTAACAAAACTAATTCATCGTCCGACGAGTACGACATTTTGCTCGCTCTGCTTCAATCGGCTTCCTTTATGTAACTGTTACCAGAATAGACCAGCGCCAATAAGCGCTGGTAGATCGGCACCGCCTACCAGCTTTCTTTCTGTATACGGCCTTACGTTGTCTTATTACTGATAATGATAATGATTAAATGCGTAAGCAAGACCAAGTTGAACATCTGCTCTTACACTTTTACTATTTTTAACAATTAACGCTATCCTGATGTATATCCGAGATCAAAATTGGGATCCTCTGTTGTGATTCTCCGACGTATATAATTATTACTATGTGGTATCTATATAGTTTTCTCATCTGATTGGGAAATATAAATATATAATTTAAAATAATCATGGTAAACTTACATAAATATCAATAAAATAAAATAAATACATAAAAAATACATAAATATATAAAAACCCAACCAGATGGAAGCCCTCGGCAGGGGAGACCAAACGGCCGAGGGTTAGGGGGAAAGGGAAAGAAATCGGCGGACGATGCGGGCGGTATCGAGGAGCACCGCCTTCTGCATTTGAGCTTGGAGCGGTCCGTCACGGAGTCCCAGTCGCCTCAGATGACCCGAGAAGCTGATTGGAATTAACCCATTCGCAGTAACGACTACAGGTATAATTTCGCCCGGCAGTCCACCCCATATGTCGGTCACCTCGTGAGCCAGGTCCAGATATTTTGTCAGCTTATCTGTTTCGGCTTTCACGAGGTTCTCGTCATAAGGAATGGTAAAGTCGACCAAAAATATCCTTGACTGTGCCCGGTCCATCAGCACAATATCAGGCTTATTCGTAAGAATAGTCCTGTCTGTGATGATGGCCCGGACCCAGTAGAGCCAGGCGCGGTCTTTTTCGAGTACGGCTTCCGGCAAGTACTTATAATACGGCAGTTTCCGATCCACAAGACCGCATTTCAGAGCGAGCTCCTGGTGTAGAATCCTGGCTACTAAGTTATGTCTGTGCAAATACTCAGAGTTAGAAAGCGCCGAACAACCGGAGATGACATGCCTAAGTGACTCACCGGGATGGCGACAAGCTCGACAGACGTCGACGGTGCCATCCTTTAGGATGTATCTCCGATAATTGTTGGTCTTAATAACCTGGTCCTGTATCGCACAGACAAAACCCTCGGTTTCACCAAAGAGGTCACCGAAACGTAGCCAGTGGAGGGAGGCGACTGTGTCTACGAAAGGCTCGTGTAGAGCCTTGTAGAACCTCCCGTGGAGCTCCTTCTCCTTCCATACGGTCTCTCGGTCGGAATGCTCTGTACTGCCAGGTCCCGCCATTGCTCGTTGGCTAAGGATAGAGGGGTAAGTCCTTTATCACAAGAAATAACGTCCTTATAGTATGGATCATCCGCTCTCGTCAGAAAGTAATTACGGAGGCTGCACACTTCGCGATTATGCATGGTAAGCGCGCTTAAAAAGCCACGCCCACCATGCTTCCGCGGCAAGTACAACCTCATTACTGACGATCTCGGATGATGCATCCTGTGGGACGTCATTATAGTGCGGACTTTTCTGTCCAGAGCGTTTAGTTCGGTCTGAGTCCACCTAAGTATGCCAAAGGTATACATGACAACAGGCATGACCCAACCGCTATATGCGTGCGTCTTATTCACACCGGATAAAAGGCTGTTAAGCACTTTGTTCAAGGGTGCATAAAACACATCGCAAACTGACTGTTTCATACCCGCCTCATCCACACCGATGTTCTGTGACATAACCAGGTATCGGTATGTTTCAGCCTCGGAAAGGGTCCTTATGTTGATGGGCATAGATAAATCTATGCCCTCAGAGTTAGCAACCCTTCCCCTTTCAACATGGAGGACCGCACACTTATCCGTCCCCAGCTCCATTCTAATAGAATTGCTAAAATCACAAATGATGTTTAGCAATTCCATAAATTGAGAGCGACTGGAGGCGAATAACTTGAGATCATCCATATAGAAAAGGTGGGTCACTTTTGAACCTCCCTTCCGAAGCTGAAATCCCCTCCCGGAGCCCTCTACAAGGGTACTGAGAGGGTTCAGAGAGAGGCAGAACCAGACTGGACTCAAACAATCGCCCTAGAAGATACCTCTTCTTAACTCTATGTGGTTCTCCGCAGCCGTCATCCGCTCGCCTAGATGACAAAGGATCGTACTCCACTGCCCCATACACTGCCCGAGGAAGTCTCTAACTGTACAGTCAATCTTGTACAGCTCGAGGACCCTCTTAAGCCATGCACGAGGCACCGAGTCGAATGCCTTTTTGTAGTCTATCCAGGTGGCGGAGAGGTTCCGACGGTTGCGTTTAATGTCAATGACCGCGTCAATGAGGAGTGGTTCCTTGGTTCCACGACCACCGCCCCTACATCCATTCTGAGCGCGCGACATCACCTGATTTGAGTTCAGGTGACGACTGATTCTCGCGCTCAAAATGGATGTAAGTGTCTTGTATATCGTGGGTAGACACGTCATGGGGCGGTATTTGCTCGGGTCTGTGGTATCCTGATCTTTAGGAACCAAATGAGTGATCCCAGTAGTAAAGAGGCTCGGGAGCGACTTCTGGTTGAGAGCCTCTTAAAACTGTCTGGCGAGCACAGCGAGACACACCACGAACACCTTCAGCCAGTAGTGATGCAGCCCGTCGAGCCCCGGACATTTCCAGTTCGGGGCCCTACGGACCGCCTCAACTACGTCATCCGGCGTTATGATGACGGGGTCCATGGGCATAATATTCGCACACTGACTCGCCAAAACTTCCGTCTAAGGGCCCTCGCTGTGGTTTACGGGCTCAGACCACAGGCCGCGCCAAAATGCGATAGTGTCGGCCTGATTCGGTGCTGGGCCCGTTCCACGTACCATTGGCCGCTCCAATGATTCATAGAGCCTCTTCTGATCACTCTGAAAGAGACGATTCTGGTTGAACCGTGTCGACGTCTCGGTATATCGCCGAATCGGCTTCCCCCAAGCAGCGATTCTCTGCTTCAGGTCGTCTATGCGCTCCGTCAGTTTTTGCGTTATATCCGGCTGGGACAAACTGATATTTGTCCCAGCAAACGCCATTCTGACGGTGCGCACAATTCTCGGCCTATTATTCCCCGACCTGAAGCTTATCAGCCTGCCGATGAGGGCCCTTGCCTTTACGATACGGTCCTCAATCCTTCTTCTCCAGGCTGGGATGGCGCTACTTTGTCTAGTAGCGCGTCCAGCCGTGGGAAGTTTGGCGCCAACAATAAGGCAAACTGTAGGTGCGGCGCCAAAAAGAATTGAGTCCATCTCGCAAAGGTCCCGGCTGGCTTCCAAATAGGTCACCAGCATTGGGTTGAGAGCCCTCACGACAGCCCGATTCCGCTTGCTTAGGGGTATGCGCGGGAGTCGCGGTCGATTTTCGAGAGGCGTACTGCGCGTTTTCGCCTCCTCCAATTTACTCCTCATCTGCTCTAGTTCTTGGGTGACCATTCCATCATCGCCTGAATCAACCAGATCGGAAAGATCCATGGCGCCCTCTATATGTGGCTGCTGGTCTGTGGCCTGAAGAGCTGCATCCCCAGCTATAGCCGGTTCATTCGATGAGGGAATAGCCTCACGTCGTAGTCGTTCGAGTTCGGCATCATCAAATATTTTCGAGCGTATGATGTACCGACCTCGGTCTGCCAGGTTTTGCTCCGTGACGGGAACTGACGGCTCAAGCTCAGCAAAAAAAAGCGATGCATCCGAGCCCGATACGCTATCCCTCCAGTTTCTTCCCCTATCGCCCTATAGTACGCCCGAAATGCGTTTATGTTCATATTTTTTGTCCAGCGCATGCGGCGTACGCCACCAGCGGCGGGTGCCGCTTGCCGAGTCCGAGAGGACCCCGCCGACACCAAGCCGTCTGGTGGGGATGATGGACGCGAGGGGCTGCTAGGTGGTCGTGCAGCACCTCGCGCTCGGCTGGCGGCTCGCATGCTGTCACGTCCAGCGCCAGCTCCAGACGCGCCCCGGCGACCCCCAGGCAACGGCCCTATGCGCGTTCTATTTTTTTCCATCATCCATTAAATTGGGCGTCAATTAACGGGAGACGCCCAAACCCGGCGCCGTTTAATAGTGTGGCCGTAAGCACAAACGGGTCTTTGCACCCTCAATACTGCCGAGGCACGGCGCTCTCACCTCTTGGCAAGGCACTGACTGACTGCGCTGACATAGCAGTTTTGTCACTTAAATGTTACGTCAGCGGGCGATGGGGTCGTCACTTCCCTACGCCTTTAGCGGGCGATGGAGTCGTCACTTCCCTACGCCTTTTTAATTATTTTTAATTATTATTATTATTATTATTACCACTTTTGGAGGGAATCAAATACCGGTCAGTGAAATAAAGTTTTATTACAATGTTCATAAACAATCGCGCTCGTATAATTGAGAAACCTTACGATTTTCTCAATCACCTTAAAAAAAAACATAAAAGTACCCTTTTTTGATATCGTAAAGGTATAGGCCTTTATTACTTATATTATATATAGACTAATGATGCAGTGCTAAATTCAAATGCGTTTAAATATCTTGAAGTCGTGATTTTTGTGTTTTTGTGATTGTTGTATAATATTAAAATAAAAATATCGTATCGTCATCAGAAACTCAAAAAGAAACATCACCATAATGTTTCTTTAATATCCCACTAGTCAATTTAAATTTTATAAAATGCTATGACATGCCATAGGATTTTTTTGTATTTCGCTTTGTCGAATCTGTGCCTCACTCCAGAAACGTGATATATTCATTGATTTTTATCTTAACAAGATGTAAATAACCCCATGAGTTTAATAGAAGGCAGTTATTTTTCAATTTTATTTATATGTATAGATTTAACGATTCATATTGTTTAATCATAAAATATATTAAAAATACTTCTTCGTAAAGTTAAATATCCTTACTTTTTTATTTAATTTTATTCAATTTTAACACAGTAAAGTTCAACAGTTTCAAAAATGGCGAATCACCAGCGAATGAATTACTTATACATTTAAAAAGACGTAGAAAATATAGAATAGGAAAATTATATTTTCTCGTGTTCGTGAAATAAAGACGAGCATTAACTACGTACATAATGTGTAAAAGCATACTTACTGATTTGCTTTTCTGTGTCATCGGGCAAGGAGTTCTAAAGACGTGTAGCCTGAACTGCGAAGGAGTTAACAGTACCTATATACTATATTTTTACCGCCTACAAAAATAACGTAACCTTGGAAGCTACTTGGACTACCATGCTTCATTATGATTAAAATATGTAGATTACCTACAGACTGACAACAAAATATAACTACAGTAGTTCAATAAGAACATAGAAGGCTTCCCGCTTAAATTTCATTACAATGTGAAATACTTTAGTTAAATTCCCATCCCGCCGCCACAAATATGAATCGTGCTCTACGTTGACATATCGTGAGACGCGTTGTAGCTGTTGGTGGACAGTCAAGTGACCATCCCCAATGTTTCGAGAGTGTTCGAGTGAGATTGAAAGTGCAACAACATCCTTAGTTACTGGGACACTGAGGTGTTTGATGTTTTCATGTAAATCCATGCTAATATTAGGTTTTAACTTTTCATTTTAAAAAGGTTATTTTTATTTATTGAATATGGATATAAAAGCTTTTACAAAAATTTACTTCGCAAATATCCGCGTTATAAAATAAAATGATGTGTCTTACCTAGTATGAAGAAGCACCTCCCGCCCTCCCTCAATTGCGTGCACTATCCCCGTCACCACTAATCCCAGCACCGCTACTCCCAACACCACTACACTAGGCAAGACACACCACTGACGATAATACAACACGTGTTTCGCCTCTACACGAGGCATCCTCAGGTGGTATAGACTCTACGGTGGCTAACCGCTAAGTGAGCGGCGAGCCAAAACAAGTGCCTTTTATACAAACCGATGATGTAACCGCTCTCTACCTGCTTTTGCAATGCTTTTGTTTCTTTTTAATTAAATTGTTAATGAGATTTTTTGAAAAACCGTTCTTATTCGCAACTCTCTGTACGCGGTTCAACCTCAAAGTGTTCATCGATATGTGAGCAGTTTGACCTACTTAGGCCCCATATCTGAAAAAGTAGCTAATACTCTTCGACAAAACGGCGTTCATGTGGCGTTCAAAACAAACAATTCTCTTAGAAATATCTGTAATAGTAAAGATAAGTTGGATATTCGTCAAAAGTCAGGTGTTTACAAACTTGTTTGTGACGAATGCCACGCCGTTTACGTGGGTCAGACTGGTCGCAATTTCGAGACACGTTATAAAGAGCATTTAGCCGCGTACAGGAATTGCAATCCCAATAAATCCCATTTTGCCAAACATCTTTTGGAAACTGGACACAACCTAGCCAACGACCACTCCTTTAAAGTCTTACATACGTGTAATAAAGAGCTGCGACTGTGTGTGCTGGAACAGTTAGAAATATTAAAATCTAATAGTAATACCGTTGCATTGCTGAATGAACAAACAAATGTTACTAACTCACCTCCCTTAAATATCTTCAAGCCTGCTCTCTAATAATAGAGAGCCACGCAATATGGTTGTTTTTCACCCTCACGGTGATCGGCGATTGGTTGCGTGGTTGGAGGGTGGGCGTTGCGCGGCGGTTTGTTTTTAATTTTACAAACGGCTGCGTAAGTCCAGCGGTGATTGGTCGCATGTTTTATCGCATGACGCAGTCGCTCGCTCCTTAGGTAGAGAGCGGTTGCATCATCGGTTTGTATAAAAGGCACTTGTTTTGGCTCGCCGCTCACTTAGCGGCTAGCCACCGTAGAGTCTATATCACCTGAGGATGCCTCGTGTAGAGGCGAAACACGTGTCGTATTATCGTCAGTGATGTGTCTTGCCTAGTGTAGTGGTGTTGGGAGTAGCGGTGCTGGGATTAGTGGTGACGGGGATAGTGCACGCAATGAAGGGAGGGCGGCAGGTGCTTCTTCATACTAGGTAAGACACATCATTTTATTTTATAACGCGGATATTTGCGAAGTAAATTTTTGTAAAAGCTTTTATATAATGGATTTCCGCAAAGTAACGCCTGATTCTATTAATTATGAATATGGATATTTTCATCAAATTTTTTCTTGTTTCTTTTTTTATATAATAAGAGAGACAAATGAGCGCACAGTCCACCTCTTCGTAAGTGAATACTGTGATATCTATGTCTATCATCGATTAAGAATTAAATTTCAGATGCGTTGTCACCCCTAAAGACTAAGGTGGAATGCCTTGTTTCTAGTGAAAAGGGGTGTTCTCTACACTCACCATAGGAAACACAGCACCATTAATCTGCTGTTTCACGCTGTTATTCTGTGAGAGTGTATTTGTGCTACAACCATTATATAGCTGCAGCATAGATCTACCACTATATTATTCTGGAACTTCCAGAGTAGTGGTATTTAAGGAGTCGTCGTGAACTACTCAGTAAGCGAGCAGTCCGGATTCGATCCTTGCCGGCACCACTTAAATTGTTAATTATTGCAATTTTGAATCCCAATTTACTACGGGGTCGGCGGTGAAGAAAAATATCGTAAGCAAATTTGCATGTTAGATTAAAAAAAAAGTGTAATGTGCAACACACATTGAGACAACGCTGTAGACAATTAAAAAAAACAATTCTTTGCCCCAAAAACCCCTCTCAGGATGGAGAAGCGGGCTGTGTCCAGCTGTGGAACGCATATACGCTGTAACTTTAACATTAAGATAACTTATTTAAATAAAAAATTTAATCTGTAGCGTACTTATTGTATATTATACGTACATATATATATATATATATATATATATATATATATTATACACTTATAATTTATTTTATATATATTTACTAAATTATTTACACTCGCCTTGTTGTGCAATGGAAACGCGCTAAACAACGATACATATACCGTTAGAACGAAGTCGCTTGCGCGGGCGCATTCAACGCCTCGCACCGCGTTTGCCAGTCTGCTTACCGACCTCACACGCGAAGCGCATGTCGCCTGGTTAACCGAGTGTCCCGTTATTTTATCGCGAATACTAGCTTTTATAGTTTTGTTTTATATTATCGCTTTCTACTCCTTCAATTTTGTATAGCTATTAATTTGTATATTATGTCGTGTGGAACTATCTATATTTTGTGTAACTGTCTATAGTGAATAAATGTTAACTTTACTGTGTACGTTTGGACTTAATTAATTTTTACCAGACTGTGACCCATACACATTCTACCACACACACCATCCCACCATAACTGGTGACCCCGATAAGGACACGAAGATTAAGATGAGTGATAGCAGTGACTCCGCGAAAACGGTTGGATCGCGCCACGATGCCAAAGTCACTATACGACGGACACACCCAGTGCGCGTTTCCACGGAACATGAAAATAAATATGTACCCAAATTAAAAATAAAAGTGCCACCATTCTCACCTGAGGATCCAGAACTTTGGTTCGCGCTTATTGAAGGTCAGTTTTCTAGGCATGACATCACTGATGATTCCATTAAGTTCACGGAAGTGACCAATCATTTGGATATTCAATACGCAAAAGCAGTGAAGGATATTATTGTCAATCCTCCAGCTCATAATCGATATGCCAAGATTAAGTCAGAGCTTATCAAACGTCTCTCAGCTTCCCATGAAAAGAAGGTGAAACAGTTGCTGACCCATGAAGAGCTAGGAGACAGGAAGCCATCACAATTTTTGAGGCACCTTCAGGATTTGGCTGGTCCTTCAGTTCCTGAGGACTTCATTAGGTCGATTTGGAGCAATCGCCTGCCACATAATATCCAGACTGTGCTGGCATCGCAGCCGACACATTCACTGGAGCAACTTGCGGACCTAGCTGATCGGATACAGGAGCTGACGTCACCATGTAACATCGCTGCTACATCTTCCCGTGAGGTGCATATATCTTATCCGTCCGATGACATTGCAGAGTTGAAGAAGATGGTGCAGCAGCTTACACTGAAATTGGAAGAGCATACCCGTGCAGCATGCTGTTCTACCAGTCGTTGTCGTTCCAGAGCGCATGATCGTCATCGTTCTTCTTCGAGGCAGAGAAGTAGATCCAATTCCAGTTATCGTAAATACCCGATGTGCTGGTACCACGCAAAGTATGGAGCACAGGCCCATAGGTGCTTGAAGCCCTGCGATTTTGGCAAGTCGGGAAACTCCGAGGGCAGTCGCTAATGGCAGCAGACGATTGCCCCTCCTCAACGGGTCGCCTTTTTGTAACCGACCGCAGCTCGAACACCCAGTTCTTGGTGAATACTGGCAGTGACCTTTGCGTCTACCCTCGTTCTGCACTTCGAGAGCGTCGAACCAAGACAGATTACCAATTGAGCGCCGCGAATGGATCGGTAATTGACACGTTTGGCTTTATAGAGCTTAATTTAAATTTAGGCTTAAGACGTAATTTTGCTTGGCGATTCATTGTTGCTAATGTTACCAAACCTATTATAGGTGTTGACTTTCTTAGCTTTTATAATTTAATTGTAGATTGCCGCAATCAACGCCTTATTGACAATACTACTACATTGTCGTCAATTGCTTCTTTCGCTAAAGCTGATATCTCATCTATCAAGGTTTTGACAGGCGACACACGTTATCACAATCTTTTAAAGAAATTCCCAGAAATAACACGCCCTTCAGGCACGCTGGTGGTTCCAAAGCACAATACGGTACACTACATAAGGACTACACCAGGACCTCCCATATCATGTACACCCCGTAGGCTGGCACCTGATAAACTTAAAATCGCCAAACAGGAATTTGAATTTATGATTAAAAATGGCACCGCACGTCCTTCTAGAAGTCCCTGGGCCTCACCCTTGCTTCTTGCGCCTAAGAAAAATAACGCCTGGCGCCCTTGTGGCGATTATCGAATGCTTAATACACGGACTATTCCAGATCGTTATCCTATTAGGCACATACACGAGTTTTCCCACAGCATCGCTGGTTGTACGGTCTTCTCCACCATCGATTTAATGAAGGCGTACAACCAAATCCCAGTTTTTGAGGAGGATATACAAAAGACCGCTATTACTACACCCTTTGGGTTGTTTGAATTTCCCTTTATGAACTTCGGCCTGAGGAACGGGAGCCAAACCTTTCAGAGATTTGTTGACGAGATGACGCGAGGTCTTGAGTTTTGTTATGCCTACTTGGATGATTTTTTGGTCTTCTCCAAGGACGAAACAGAACACGAAGCCCACCTTCATCAACTTTTCACTCGCATGAAGGAATATGGCGTTCTTGTCAACACATCGAAATGCGTCTTCGGCGCAAACGAGGTAACATTTTTAGGTTATCAAATTTCTGCATCTGGCACCAAACCTCTTGAATCCAAGGTAAAAGCCATAAAGAACTTTCCCGTGCCTAAAACGGTAAGGCAGCTTAGACGATTCCTAGGAATGCTCAATTTTTACAGACGCTTCCTACCTCAGTCAGCTTCAATTCAAGCCCCTTTGAATGCACTTCTTGCCGGCTCTGTTAAGGCGTCTCATCCAGTGAATCTGACTGGTGACGCACTTTTAGCCTTTAACAGGTGCAAGCAAAGCCTTGCTGATGCTGCATTACTCGCACACCCAGATTGTCGGGCGGAACTGGCGCTAGTAACAGACGCGTCCGACCTGGCAATGGGTGCAGTTTTGCAGCAATTAAAAGGTGGGGAATGGCAACCGTTAGCATTCTTCTCGCGGAAGTTGAGTCCCTCTCAACAAAAATATTCGCCTTACGACCGCGAGCTCTTAGCAATATACGAAAGATCAAATACTTTCGTCATATGCTAGAGGCTAGACATTTCGTGGTGTTTACAGACCATAAGCCGCTCAGTTATGCTTTCAACGAAAGGAAAGCTAATTGTTCGCCTCGGCAATATCGTCACCTTGATTATATCTCGCAGTTTACGACCGACATTAGACATATATCGGGAAAAGACAATGTCGTCGCTGACCCACTGTCACGTGTCGAAGAACTGCAGATACCTATCGACTTAGACGTGCTTGCTTCGTCTCAAGCATCTGATCGAGAGCTGACTCAACTGCTGGGAGGTGAATCTTCACTCCGCCTGGAAAAGTTGAGAATTCCAAACTCTCAACTGCAACTTTATTGTGACGTCAGCAAGTCTACACCTAGGCCTTTTGTTACCAAGCCGTTGAGAAGACAACTCTTTGACAGTCTTCACAGCTTAAGCCATCCAGGCGCCAATGCTAGTGCTAAATTAGTAGCAGAGCGGTTTGTCTGGCCTGGCGTTCGTAAAGACTGTCGTGAGTGGTCTCGACAATGCTTGGCGTGTCAGCGCGCTAAGGTTCATCGTCACATTTCGTCACCATTAGGCACGTTTGATCTACCCCGCGCCCGATTTACTTTCGTTCACGTGGACATTATTGGCCCCCTCCCTGTTTCTCAGGGGTACCGCTATTGCTTGACTGCGGTGGATCGTTTCACACGATGGCCCGAAGTAGTACCAATGGCAGACATAACAGCCGAGACAGTTGGAAAGGCATTAATATCGTGGATATCCAGATTTGGATGCCCAACCGATATTGTCACTGATCGTGGTCGACAGTTTGAATCGTCACTTTTCCATTACCTTGGAAAGATGATTGGATTCAAGCATCGTAGAACAACCGCGTATCATCCATCTTGCAACGGCCTAGTGGAACGATTCCACCGTCAGTTAAAGGCAGCCATAATGTGCCACGCTGATAGCAATTGGGTAGACACGTTGCCTCTGATACTATTGGGCATTAGGAGCTCATTTAAGGAGGACCTTCGAACATCATCAGCCGAATTAGTTTACGGCGAGCCTTTACGTTTACCAGGCGAATTCTTCCAAGCCGCAGCTCCCGGCTCAATAGATATATCGGACTTTACCACCCAACTGCGGCAAATAACATCAAAGCTGCAACCTTCACCTGCTGCGCGTCACAATAAATTAAAGATTTTTATACACAAGGACTTATTTGCGTCAAGTCATGTATTTTTAAGGGACGATGCATTACGTGGCTCATTGCAGCCCCCTTACACTGGTCCGTACCAAGTATTAGAGCGTAATGCGAAAACATTCAAAATATTAATAAAGGGTAAAAGCGTCACGGTATCCATAGACCGTCTAAAACCGGCCTACATGCTGATTGACCCAGCTTCCAACCCTATCCCTAATCCCACTCTCACATCCGACCCCAATTTCGGTTCCTTCCTTGATCAATGTCCCAAAGAGCTCAATACTCCAGCTCAGGATGACGTCAGAAGGACGCGTTCAGGTCGCACAGTTCGATTTCCAGATTTTTATCACCCGTAGTGACGGTCTCTGGGGGGGAGTGATGTAGCGTACTTATTGTATATTATACGTACATATATATATATATTATACACTTATGATTTATTTTATATATATTTACTAAATTATTTACACTCGCCTTGTTGTGCAATGGAAACGCGCTAAACAACGATACATATACCGTTAGAACGAAGTCCCTTGCGCGGGCGCATTCAACGCCTCGCACCGCGTTTGCCAGTCTGCTTACCGACCTCACACGCGAAGCGCATGTCGCCTGGTTAACCGAGTGTCCCGTTATTTTATCGCGAATACTAGCTTTTATAGTTTTGTTTTATATTATCGCTTTCTACTCCTTCAATTTTGTATAGCTATTAATTTGTATATTATGTCGTGTGGAACTATCTATACTTTGTGTAACTGTCTATAGTGAATAAATGTGAACTTTACTGTGTACGTTTGGACTTAATTAATTTTTACCAGACTGTGACCCATACACATTCTACCACACACACCATCCCACCATAAATCTAACAAGCAACGCAAGCAATAACTTTCATCGAATAACTTGGGCTATTCATCTCCATGTTTCCGTGCGTGTAGCGGTTTTTGAAACCCGTCGGGAACGCGTTCCTCGCGCAAATCAACTTGTCAGTGTTGCAGTAATAAATTCACAAATTGAAACCGCGAAGCGCAGCTGCCATACTTAATAAATAAAATTCAAAACTGTACCAGAGGAAATTTATTTTATCGGTTTTTGGCATATTTGAATAAAACTATTTTTACGGTCTTTATCACGTTTAATTTTCTTATTTATAGTTCTCGACGTTTCTGGCATTTTTTTTTTGAAAACTGGCGTCTAAAAGTGCTTTATTTTAAGTATTATCATCTTTTTCGTCATCATTACAGCCTATCAAAGTCCGCTGAACATACACCTAAGCTATAGAATTGTGAAGTCGGTTACTCATTACATTTTTTTAAGATTAATTATTTGAGTCTTTTGAGTGGACTAGCAACATCACAACCTCAGTGTAATAACTAGAACAACAGTTTAAATTTCTAAGATTTCATCTCATACTTTTTCACTATCAAGTGTGCAATTATTAAATTTTATTTAAAAGGAACTATTCTTGAGGTATATAGCCTATTTAATAAAAATAGCATTTCTCGTTGGTTTTTCAATTAGCAAAATTAAAGGACAAATTAAAATTTCAATCCATTTTCTTATTCAAATGATCGAGTCGATTTAAAAATGGGACGTGCATTCACAGAGCCATGTGTGTGCTAATTTCTGTTATACGACTAGAGGATTCCTTTAATCTGCCGACTTCCTAAAAGGAGACGGTACTCAATTCAACTGTATGTTTTTTTATGTGTTACCTCATAACTTTGTACTGGGTGAACCGATTTCGATGATTCTTTTTTATATGAAAGCTGATAGTCCTCGTGTGGTCCCATATGAATTTGATCAAGGTCAAACCAACAGTTTTTGAGTTATTTTTAAATAACTTATATTGAAGTTGTCTGTACAAATTTTTTAATTTTAAATTATTTTAAAATCTACTTAGTGACTAAGCGTTAAAAGGACTCATCCAGAACAGGAACACTTAGGAGGCTAACCGATTTGTTGTTAATTATCTTTACATTTCGGGCTAGGGCGTTAAATTCGCAAACAATTTCATCTTTTTCGGAGGTGTGCTATTACGCTATTTAAGCCCTCGGCATAATATCTTCGTCCATCAAGCGTGAATCGGGCATTGAACGTTGTGAGTATCAAATACCATGGAATATGTACTATCCTGGCACACTAAACTGCGTATCTCATGCGCGGACGTCTAGTGGCGCTTCAAGAGCATTAGGTATTAAGTATATTCTAACTACGCTAAAAGTTTTATCATTGTGACTTGGGAATATAATCCAAAGCTACACGCAACCCCTTGGGGAAAGTAGGGTGGCGAAGTAAGGTTATACATTTTTTTAGTTGATAAATAGATACTTACTTGGCTTCATAATGGCTTAGATAAGATAATCTCAAGATTGTTTATCTTTGATGTACTACAGTTTTATAATGTATACAAATCTGTCTCATTTTATCTAAAGTTATGAAAGTTTAATTTTTGAAGTCAAGCAACATTGTTATTATACATACTAGTACAAATAATGTAGAAATGGCTTTTTTAATATAACTGTTTTTATTCTACTTTTCCTTTTATACTTTTCAAGTAAATGTATGCCGCAAATTATTGCGTTTTTATTTGGATTCCAACCAACCAGTCCAATTAACCGTAACTATTTTCGCTAATTATAGAATCTGGAGAGAATCTGTTTGACAAACGGCAATATAAAATTACATTTATAGAACGCAAACCGAGGATTTATTTCCTTGTTGTGTGTGCAAGTCTATAGATTCAATATAAACATTCAAGATAGATATCGACATTAAAGATAGATATCGATATTAATTTTAATATAATTCAGTGAATGCCTAGCATGCATGTAAAATATTTTGTATAAAAAAGTATTTACCAAATTCAGGCAAATTATCAACAACGTGACTTTTTTCCTCGCAAAATATTAAAAGTTAAGAAAATAATTGTAAACATATATTTTAAACAGTATATAGTATATCATAACTATGACGAGGTGTTGAGAATTTAGCTGTGAAATGTGCAATTATCATCATTATTTCTATTTGATGATTTCTTATATTTACGCGAACACTACACATTGAATACAACAACTTTTACGGATTTTATCGCGTTTAATTAACTTATTTTATAATTCCGACATTTTGGTTGCTTTCCAGCAACCTTGACCACGGGGGACTGAGTCTGAGGACGAAAAGCAACCGAAACGTTGGGAATATAAAATAAGTTAATTAAACGCGATAAAATCCGTAAAAGTAGTTTTATTCAATTATTACTAATATTAACACCACAGTCACTCACAGAACAAGTAACAATTTTAGAAAAAAGTTACTTACTAAAAATAACCACTATTACACTCTAAAAAATAAAAATAAAATATCTTGGAGCTTATTTATGGCGTACCAACTTATGCCGACCTGTCATTCAAAATCGGTTACAGAGTCTAGAGATTTGGTATCCTTTTCTATCTTGTATTTTTGCCATAAGGAATTTTCTTGTCCCTTGCGCACTGTGTAGGTCTATACGCCAGTCTATAGTATATTCTTAATCTATGGTTCTCTCTATGTATACGTATGTATGTATTACTAAGGGTAGGAACGATGAACATCTGTAGGGACCGTGTTGAATTTCCGCACGTATCTATTAAAACGTCACGTCAGCCTTACATTGCCACCCCGTGTTAAGCTTGAGGTATTTACAATTTATTTTTATTGTTGGAAAATTTCACGTATTTTTAGTCGACTTCAAGAAGACTGAATTGTAACCAGCGAGAAGGCAAAATTTCTGTTAATTCGTGTATACCGACAGACGTGTACCGAATATTGTGTAGTGTTAGTGGTATTATCTTATGAGTGTTACCGTGCTTATTGTGCAGAATAAAGCAGTGTATTGTATATTGACGATGAGGAAAAAAGACTGTAATTACAAATGTTTTTATATGAACTGGAAAACGTTTATACTAGGAGTTGCTATATTCTCTTTTAAGAGATTGATTGAAATACGGATCCTAAAGTTGGGGACATTTAGCAATAGCAGTTTGATGGTTATGCATTGGCGTAATTTATCTTTGTTAAAATCAAATGGACACCTCAATGAGATGGTCCAGGAGCATGGACACTTATTGATGATAGTCAAGTTTTACTAAAGCAAAGGTCCAGTCACGGAAATGCTTTAGGTCCTAAAACTGGGTTTAAATTAGCTAAGGCTGAGATGTCATGAGAATATAATTGCGTGACGTTATAATGATAGACAGACCTAATTAATATATATTTGTCACTGTTTGAATTACCATGCTGCGAGCATCAAAATGCTCCCCGTTTACTAGAAAAGGTATTAAAAAAATATTGGTAAAAATGAATAAGTTATTATCTGCTTGTATATCTTTTTTCTTACACATAAAAATAAAAAATTTCATCACTACCCCCTCTGAAATTATCTGATTGTGATGGAGATTCTCATGGCATTAGTACAAAATGGGAGAAGTGGAATTGGCCCTCTAAAAACAGCTACATTTTATTACACATGGGTGGCCTTAGCGTTGAAGAAATATATAACAATATACCAGGACTCCATTTTAGCAGTACAGAATGATCCAAAAAAGGATATTTATGTTACAGTTATTGAAAAGTTAGACGAGTACTTTGCTCCTAAACAAAGCAAAGTATATTAGAGACGCTTATTTCGGTTCATGAAACAAGAATCGGGAGAAAAAGTTCCCGCATGTAATAGCAGCACTGTAAACAAAATTGACACCAGAAGAAAAATGTCTAAGAAATCGTTTACGGGGTGTGGGAGCTTTAATGGTAGTGGACATTCTTACACCGCGACTAAACGGTACCTAATAAATTTTATATAATGCTCTCGTAAGAATTCAACTTGAAACGAATGCCATTATTTGGAATCCACATGAAAGCAAATATAGTGTCATGATCGAAAAACTTCAAAATAAATTTACACGATTTTTATATTTCAAGCAGTACGGAGTCTATCCTAGTTTTCCACTCATGTATCCAAGTCTATTTGTACTGGGTATGGTCGGTTACAGCCGCCTGAGTGTGAGGAGAGACATCGCGCTTATTAAATATGTGTGGAACGTACTACGTGGATGGATACATCACCCAGAAGTGCTCGCTGCGCTAAAGCTACGTGTACCTAATAATTACGTGTGTTCTCGTCGCCGCGCCCCGTTACTCTTCGTGCCCACTGCTAGGACGAAGTTGCTTCAGAATGCACCATTGACACGTGCCATACACTACGTTAATATCATCTCACAGGATATTGACATATTTACATGTAGTCAGATGAAGTTCACAATTGCAGCATACAAATGCGTTGAAAATTGTAATATTTTTTTTTAATTAGTATTTTATTTTATAATCATGTTAATATTTTTATTCATTATTTTATAGTCATTATTTATTAGTAATTAGTTTTCTTATATTTAGGTTAGTTATAGCATTGCATTGGTTAATATAATTGTAATGATGTTATAATTATGAAATAAATAAATAAATAAATATATACAATACACTGCTTTATTCTGCACAATAAGCACGGTATCACTTACTACATGATATCAATAAAACTACACAATTCTTGATACACGTCTGTCAGTATACACGTATTAACAGAGATGTTGCCTTCTCGCTTGTTACAATACAACTGCCCGATATTCATTTTTTTTTGCGCCCAATGCAAGGCTACCCTCCGGAAGCGGGGGAGGGAGGTGGTTAATGCTCATAGCATACCATAGCAGCCGGCAGCGCTTAAAAATATACGAGGTGAGCGCAAGTTTCCCTCCAACTCTTAGTTCATTATATCCTTCCATACCTAAGATAAATAAAGTTGGACACATTAGAGGATAAAATGGGTATACACCATACACCATAATAACGCATATATAAATATCTAATAAAATTATTCTGTACTTAGTCTAGCATGCGACTATACTTAGTTTCATACGGAGCCCAGACGGCTGCATTACATTCAAGTAAACTCCGTACCAATGAATTACACCAAGCAACAATCGTTTTTATATTTGTGAATCCTCGAACCTTATGAAGCATAAATACTAGATTTTTATAAGATTTTTTACAGATGTTTATGATGTGATCATGAAAAGTAAGCTCAGTGTTAAAAGTTACTCCTAAATCTTTATCTTCTCTGACCCTTGTCATCGACAGCCCGTCAATGTGATAGTTATTTAAAATAGGAGTGTGCGCACGAGAGAAACTAATCAACACACACTTAGAGCTGTTAAATTGCAAAAGATTGTCTTTGCTTCAATTCACAACCCTGTCTATGTCTCTTTGTAGTACAGCACAGTAATTCCCATTTTTTACCGCAAGAGACAATTTAAGGTCGTCAGCAAACAATAAACACCTAGCGTCTTTCACCACTTCTGGAAGTTTATTTATCATCAACAAGAACTCCAAAGAGCCAAGGTTACTGCCCTAACTTACCCCGGACTACGTGAAATATGGCTCCGACTTACGTCCCTCATATTCCACATATTGCTGCCTGTCGGACAGGTAACTTGCAAAAAAGTGCAGTAAACGTGGGGTAGAACCAAAAACTGCAAGCTTTTTAACACGTTCACTGCGGCACTGATTTATCTATACTTTCCATTACTGCGCTTCGGGGCGTTTTGAACCTAGGTTTAAACCAGATATTGTAGCGGCACTAGGCTTGTTAAGCTCCGCGGCCCTTATGCGACCAAAATCGTTTTTTTTTTGGTGTAAAGTCAAATAAAACCGGCATTTTTGTTACTATCATTATTAACAATAAATTAATACACCTAAACTTGCCGCCGCTTGTGGTTGGATTAATTATTTTAGAATCTGTAGGTAAAATAAAATGTGGGATCTTATACGCCCCGTACTCGTACCGCACTGAATAAGAGCAGTTTTTCATATAGTTTAGTGATGGGAAATAAAAATATCGGTAAAATTTATTTTAATTGAATTTATTTAAAAAAAAGTAGTACCCAATTTTCAAGCTTATAAGAGAAAAAAAAGATATGTATGTTTAAAATATCTTAATGTTATAGCATCCAGGTTAATCAACCCTAAACGGTAATAAACAATGTATACCCTGCTACTTCAATAACGCAGAAGGCGAAGGTCTGAACAAAACATTTATTTCCTAATTACCCCCGGCTACTGAGATACTGCGGGCTGCATATCGATGCGAGATAATTTGACGTATATATTTAACGTCCTAATGTAGAAACAAGAAGCAGCTGCAAATATCATCAGCGCCGCATCGTCTTCACATGCCGGCTATCTTCATGCATCCGTCGACCATCTTAGAACCGTTTCTTCAACGTCGCAGCTTCACTTCTTCTTGCTGTTCCGTAGATGTGTTCCACGCCGCTGCCGCTCACCGAGTGCGCGCGTGCTTTTTTTGCGCCCAGAAGCAATTAAAAATGGCTACCCCGTTAACGCGAGGAGGTGGTGAATGCTTTATGCATACCACGACAGCTGTTCTGTAGTGGTTATGTGGGACTTACTGTGACTAACCTATCCTACCACCCTAAGTATACCCACTAAATACCACCTGTGGGACTGGCATTGGCTTATTAGGCCTTTCTGCCGAATCGGAAGCGACTCTCTTTTGGGAAAAGGGGGCGCAGGCGGCTACGAGCCGCTGAGAGGGAGCCTACTAAGGCAAATTTAAGAAGAATCGGCCTGAGCCGCCAGGAGGCAGTTCAGGTCGGTTGAAAGTTTGTTAGGCAAGTCTGAGAGAGAGTTTCTCGGCCCGCGGACTTGATAGCGAGAGGGAAGTGGCGCTGCATAAGTAGCTGCCTCACGAATAGAATGATTGGAGTGAGACTTTGACGCTTTGATGAAGTTCTCAGAGCGTGTTTTTAGAAATTGTTGGAAATTATAAATATTAATGATATGATAATGCAAATAGTAGTAAATGACTTTTTATAATTAGGTCATTTTCATTTTTTTTTTGTTTTTGCTATTTATTATGCAATGTATGTATTTCTTTTTTTTAATTTTAATTCATAATGTCATACTTAATGTTTATAAAATTCAATAATTTTGTACACCAGAAATGGTTAATATGTTGTACTATATTTTCTATAACAACTGTAAAACACACACATTATGCAAAATAAATAAAAATAAATAAATGGCCGTACCGCCGCCCTGGCGGTCGGTTCTGTCATTGCCATGGAGAGAAAACTTTTGAATGTAAAGGCCATTAATGTCCTTAATTTTGAGATTTGTTTCCTGGATGAGGAGGAGGTCGGCTTCGCGATCTCGAAGAAAGAGCTTAAGCTCTGGGAGGTTATTTCTCAACCCGCGAATATTAAAGGATACAAGCGATAAACCCTTAGGCTTAATACGACCGTGAGTTTTTGGGAGAGCAGAGTGCTCTGTCATTATGTAAATATAACTTTTATTAATTTAATTTAATTTAACCTAAATTAAATAAATTCAAGTTACAGGGAGCATAAAAGGTTATGATGCTCTGTAAGAGCGAGTAGACGGTCGTGAGGGGACTGAGCAGCGCGCAATTTGCGTGCTAAGACAGCAATTTCCCCAATGTTCATGTTCCTAATAGCGGAATAAACCGTATTCAGCCGACCGGCGGTGGAGCTTGTTTGCTGGGACGAATGTGACGAGCGCAAGGATAGCCTCTGTAGTTCGCCGGGTGATTCACTTAACGCACCTAGGTGGGGCAGAGCAGTTGCCCGCCGCATGCCCATAAAGTTAGCAGCGGTGTCACTGCGCCGGGAAACCACACCTATGTGGGGGCTCAACCCTCACTTTCGACAGGGCGCACACTGTGCTTACCTGCCGGAAGATGGCTGAGGCCTCCGGAACATTTGTGGGGATCACAAGGGCAAGCAGGAACCTCGTGCCTTTGTTACTATGCATTTTGTGCACGGCCTCAACGGGGAACCCTTGGGACTTAAGATCCTCAAGGATGTCCTCGTTGGCGAGTTTGAAAAGGATGCCGCGGATCACGGCCCTGACTTTACGCTCTTCCGGAAGAGCGTACGTGTGGTAGGACACACGCTCGGATGTGAATAACCTGGTAAGGCGGCGAAAGTCGTCGATCGACTGGGGTAAGATCTTAATAGCCTCACCGAGATTGGTGGCCTGATCATAATTTATTCCTTCGTCGTAGCAGATCTTGGAGAGACGGGTGAATTTTGTCTTCTCTCTAGGAAGAAAGGGGGCGGGACCTGCTTTTTCCAAGTCAGCTTCCCGCTGCGCACAGCGGCTTGGATAGTGGAGGAATGTCTAACGACGTTAAGGGGACCGCAGCAGCGGTGGGGGCTGGGGATAATAAACAAGAAGATTCAGATGTAAGAGACAGAGGTGCGTTGCAAAAAGAAGCAAGAAAATTTTACAATGACCGCAACGGAAATGCCAAAGACCACGGCATAAATGAAAGTGATAAGGTAATTTGTAATAATTTCGACAAATAAAATAAGCTTACAACAAGTTTTTCTCCTGCCATACATAATGATGTAAAAACTACTAACAACATTGGAGACGTAATGATTCGCAATAATGATATATACAAATGCACATTATTGACGAATTGTAGTTCACTTAAAAAAATTGAAAGAGAGTGGAGAGTAGTTAATGATGCACAAGAATAAACTTTACTCAATTTGGATGAAGAAGTAACAGATAATACAAACAAATTACATGGGCAGCAGAGTCCAAACAAATCAAAACATGGGCAGTAATAACTACTAACTACTACTATAAAACTGTGAGGCAGTCTATGGAGGAGGCCTATCTTCAGCAGTGGACTTTAACAGGCTAACAGCTAACAATAACGGTAACTAAATATTTAAATGACATTTAAGCTGTTGATCTACTTTTTAATCTGAGTTTGAGATGTTGATAGTCCACTTAAAACTTAAAAAAGTAATAACAGACTTAATAATTTAAAAGTTTAGGTGTTTGTACTACGGCTGTAATAATGTTTATAATGATGAAGATACGAAAAAGCAAGCACGTGTACACGCCAATTTTTAATAACATGCCAAAAGCCGATAAACTACATTCTCTCTGGTGCATTTTTGAATTTTATTTAGCAAGTATGGCAGCTGCGCCTCACGGTTGAAATCTGTGAATTTATTACTGCAACACTGACAAGTTGAATTTCGTGAGGAACGCGGTCCCGACGGGTTTCAATAGCCATTTTAATAAACCGCTACACGCACGGATATATGGAGATGTATAACAAGAGTTATTCGATGAAACTTATTGCATGCGTTGCTTGTTAGATAATTTTTTTAATATAAAATAGGCCATGTTAAAGTTAGAGCGTATATGCACCCCAGAGCTGGGCAAAGTCCACATCTCTATTCTGAGAGGTGTTTTGGACCAACGAAGTGGCCACCGCGTCCACCACATTCGTGTTCTTGACGTAATTTACATTTCTTCGAAAAATATATTTTATTTCTCCGATTTTCAAATCTGTGCAAATTTCCATAAGTTATTTTTCTTCACCGCCTAGCACTTGGTAAATTGGCACTTAAACTTGCAATTATCATCAATTTCATTTTTGCCGGCAAAGATCCGATGACAGTTACAGCGAAATTCACAGTAATACTTTATATATCACTATTCTGGAAATTCAAGAATAAGATTAACATTTTATATATATATATATATATATATATATATATATATATATATATATATATATATATATATATATAGATGAAAATTATTCCAGAAAAAAAAAATTACGTGATAGAGCCATGCTGCAGCTTTATTAAGGTTGTAGCACAAATGGCACAATAGAATGCCAGCGTGAAACAACAGCTTAATGGTGCTGTGTTTCGTATGGTGAGTGTAGATAACTGGAGTTTCAACTTATTACTTAGGAGTGAAAACGCATCAGCATTTTAATCTTATTCGAGCATAGATGTAAATGTCTATATACTGGTTTCTCATGATGTCTTGTGTTGTTAGCCTATTGGCTTTTACAGCTTCATCGGACTCAATTAAATGTCTATGAGTCACAGTATTTAGTTATCGTCAGGTGGACTGTAGGTTTGTTTGTCACAAATATTCGTTAAAAAATTGAGATATAAATAACTTTCATGAAATAAAAAAGTATGTTATGAATAAACCTAATGCTGACGTGGATTAATAATGATATCAAAACATTTATTTATTTCTGAAACTTACAACTATCATTACTGGATTACCTAATGCGATAATGTAGCTGTCTAGCTGATTTGTATTCATGCTTTAATTTTTTAACAAATTACAAGCAATGCTGTCCTTGCGAATTAACTCAGAGTACAACAGAACAGGTCCGTCTCACTAGCTATTAAGTTGAGCGTATGGAGTGCCCGCGTCAGAGGCGCCTTACTCAGAAGTTTGGTCCAACCGCGCGGCTTCACAAACAGTCGCAGCTGCCGTCGGCGCTACATATTCCTCTCAGGAACACATATGTTTAATTGCCCTAACATTTCAGCGTTATTCAATTTTCGTCTGAGTATTTTAAAAATATAGGAGGTGAGCGCAAGTTCCCTTCTAACTTTTAGTTCATTATTTCCTAATTCAAAATTCAAGATTTTTTACAGATGTTTATGATGTGATCATTAAAAGTAAGCTCTGTGTTAAAAGTTACTCCTAAATCTTTAACTTCTCTGACCCTTGTCTTCGGCAGCCCGTCAATGTGATAGTTATTTAAAATAGGAGTGTGCGCACGAGAAAAACTAATTAATACATACTTAGGCTGAGATCTGTAAGACCGTACCTTGGCTTTGCTCAGACTTTACTTTCGGGCTAAGATTATATCAGTATTTATAAAACTAACTTCGAAGTCGTGCTGAGTGCGCGCGTAGCAAAGCCTAAGTCAACGATATCGATGACTTACGTAAAACTCAGTATATTATTTAAAACCACAGCATTAATTTTAAATTCTTTATTTATGTTACTCTAATTAATTTTATTAATTAATTTTATTAATTAACTTTATTTATGTTACTATAATAAATTAGTTTTAGGCCGTCTTTTAGTTTTAAATAGCATAATTCCATTTTCTATTTACGTCATTTAAATATTATTTCGAATTTCTTAAAATGTTATTTCTTAATTTTTTTTTGATTTTGCACTCACCTCATCCGTTCCCGTTCTCATACGCCCGTTTTCTATTTCGTGTAATAATAATTTATTTATGAAATACAATTTGGACTTTTTCTATTTTAAATATATGTTTTTTTTTTAATTTTATACGGTAATTTTGGTTTTTAATATATATTTTTTTAATTTTATACAGTAAATTTCAAAAACATAATGCGTGGAGTGAAGCATCCACTAATATTTGAACTGTCTGGTCCTTAGCATAAGCCTAGCTTAATTTTAGCCCGATACAACTATAAATTCAGAATAAATGCTTAGACTATACTCAGCTAAGTTTTTTAAGCTAAGTCTGAGCAAAGTCGAAGTTCGATCTATAGATCTTAATCTTAGAGCTGTTAAATTGCAAAATATTGTCTTTGCTCCAATTCAGAATGCTGTCTATGTAGTATAGCACAGTCATTCCCATTTTTAACCGCAAGAGACAATTTAAGGTGGTCAGCAAACAATAAACACCTGGCGTCTTTCACCACTTGTGGTAGGTCGTTTATCATCAGCAAGAACTCCAAAGGACCAAGATGACTGCCTTGACTTATCCCGGACCACGTGAAATATGGCTCCGACTTATGTCACTCATATTCCACATATTGCTGCATATCGGACGTGTAACTTGCAAAAAAGTGCAGTAAATGTGGGGTAAAACAAAAAACTGCTAGCATTTTAAGCAACACGTTGTGATCTAATAGGTCAAATGCCTTTTTAAAGCCGAAGTGCGCTCCCCTGATGGAATATTGTCTTATGAACAGCAGCTTTAAATACTCTTGCCGGCGAAGACAACACTGCAACAGGCCTGTACCCAGCCACTGATTCTGCTGAACCCTTTGGAACCGGAACAACGCGGGTTACTTTCCACCTCTCCGGGAACACAGCAGCCTTAAGGCATTTGTTATATATATGCAAAAGCGGCTTGGCTAGTACTGACCGACAATCCTTAAAGATATAAGGTCAGGTTCTGCAGACCGTTTGGGCTTAAGTTCTTTAAGCGCACCACATACGTCTACCAACTGTAATTGGTCCAAGTACACGCGCGCTGCTCCGTTTCCACTACTTGCTCCTACTATAGCGGAGCTCACATCCAACTCTGGCCGCTGTAAACTATAAACAGAATAAAAATACTCTGCGAACTCGTCAACACACTGCTGACCAGACAACGCTTCTCCGTTTTCCAAAATCAATTGTGGACTCCTCTTACGTCTTTTGGATCTAACAAAATTTGGATCTTTCAACATTTGATTTTGGACACGTTGTTGATATTCTACCTGTGCGAGTCCTATCATATTCTTTACATTGGCCCTACACCGAGCAAACGCGTCATAATCAGTTCTCAATCTACTGACCTCGTAGCGTTTATGTAGCAAAGCCTTCAATTTTATGTTGCAAATTATTTCAACAGTGTACCACTCCGGGTAACCTTACGTACCTTGAGTTCACACGACTTCGTTTTTTTTCGGAACGCAGTCATCCATAGCAGAATTGATAATTTTTTTTAAATATGTTAAGCTTATTTCCAAGTCTAACTCATATAAAGGAGTCCAATCTGCGGCCGCAATATCAAACACATCCGTGCCCCAGTAACTAAGGATATTGTTGTTGCACAAAAAACTCCTAACATTGGGAATGGTCATGTGACTCTCACCCAACAGCTACAACACGTTGTCTCACGATATTTTCGCGTCCAGCACGATTTATATTACTGACGGCGGGAAGCTCTAACTAAGCTTTTTCACGTTGTAATAAAATTTAAGCGGGAAGGATGCCTTCTTTGTTTTTGCTTCTTTGTTCTATTGAACAATTGTAGTTCTATTTTGCAGTCAGCCTGTAAGTAATCTACGTATTTTAACAGTAATCAAACATGCTTGTCATAGTAGCTTCGCAGGTTTACACTATTACTTTATTAATTTATATAATTTAATTGGCTCCCACAGGTATCCAATTCGAGCTACTCGAATACTATGAAATTTTGCGTAGGTATCGCGGACCTTCCTTAGTTCTAAGAAAATTCAATTTTCCTATTCCACACTTTCTAAGACTTGTCATTCTTATAAGTACTTCATTCAACGGTGATACGGCATTTTATGTTTTGCTGTGTTAAAATTTAATAAAGAACATCGCAAAAGGCAAAAATTACACAAGTGTAAAAAAGTAAGCACGTACAACTCCATGAAGAAGTTTTTGTATTTATGTTTTACGATTTGTAATGAAAAGTTATGAATAGGTAAATTGAAGAAGAAATCGTAATTTGGCGGATTCATTGAATCATTATGACTATCACGTTTCCTGAGTGACCTTCCTAAGTAAGTAAAGAATCGAGAATCAAAGGGTAATACAGAAAAATCCTAAGACATATCTAATGGCTTTGGAGTTATCATAGCACACTGTTTATAATAATTGATTTTGGCATTTTACTGCATACTGGGACATTTAAAACATTAATCTAGCATTTATTTTATATGTTTCACGTTTTTCAAAAAAAAAACCTTAAAGTTTTTCATATAAATATACTAATAAATACACTAATAACTCCTGGAATTGTTATTTTTCTTCTCGTAAAGTTATATCACCATTGTTTCAGGCATTTTAAAGATAATCCTGAATCAGAAAAACACAAAATAAAAATAAAAATTGTTATTCATGTCTAAATAACATGCAAATAACCCCCGGAGCTTATAGAAGCCAATTATTTCAATATTATGACAGACACTACACTTCAATTTTATTGCATGCCTTAAGCGCAAAGCCCGTAGGTATGTTCTACGAGCACCTAAAATTCAAGCTTCTAACGTTTTGTCGCATGAAATCATATCTAATAATCATACTGAATATATAAACGATATAAAAAGAACATTGTCAGAAAGATAAATGATTGCTAATCTTATTATAGGTTTTATTAAATGGATGAATTGTTATTTTTACATAAAAAAGTGGTTTTAGTGGCTTATGGTGTAGATTTATGAAGTCCGTATAGAAGGGTAAATACGATAACTTTTAAAAATATCATTTGTTTAACTCAATCTATTTTTTAATCTCTTCATCAATCGTGTGGGAAGGAAGGAAGAAAAAAAATGGAAGCCTTGGAATTTGAATGGTGGTTTAATTTAGTTTTGCTTGATACGTGGTAGAGCCATGCTGCAACTATATTAGTAGTATAGTTGTAGCACGAATGGGTCGGCTCGACCGGGGAAGGACCACGCACTCACAGAATACCAGCGTCAAATAGCAGCTTAACACTGCTGTGTTTCGTATGGTGAGTGTAGAGAACCGGAGACCCTCTTTACTGGAAAAGAGGCATTCAATCTTAGTCCTGACGGGTGACAACGCATCTGCATTTTGATTCGCAAACTAGGATAAATATAGATGTCTATGGGCCACAGCAGCCACTTACCATCAGGTGGACTGTGTGCTCGTTTGTCACCCTATCCTATAAAAAAAAAGTTATAATTAATTTTTTTCGGTTGAGAAATCTCAAAATTTACGGTGTTTTGAGCAACCATATAATAATTTATTTTACTTAATAAACTTTGCCTCACTCTCACTCAGGGTTTGGCCGCCGTCGTGAGTGGAGTCTTGTATCGTTTGTTTACAGTGGCTCGTGCTGAAAAATATCGATCGCTGTAGATATACAAAATATTCCAAAAACCAAAGAAGATAATTTTTTTTGTACGGAGAATGGGCCCACCACAAATTTTAGGGAAACATAATGAATTGTATGTCGATTTATTCCATATTATATATAGATTACTAAATTAATATTACTTTTACCGCATCTGACCGCATTTGATCCGCATCTGAAATTCAAAATTTAAAAATTAAAATTATTAAGGTACATAATCTATACATTATTATTAATTTATTTATTAAATATCAAACTAAATAATACACACATTTATTTAAAAATTATGATAATAAAAAAAACTAAAACTAGAAAATAATAAAATTAAAATATGAATATCACAATCACCTAAAAAAAAAGCGATTTTTAGTAGTTTTCATAGATATTATGAGTTATAATAGTATATATAGAATAGAATAGCTTAATATTTAATAGTATAAAACAAAGGCGTAGGTACATTTAACATTTATAGATACTTTAAAATTGATGGAAAATCTTTTTAGTAGTTCCGGCAAAACATAGTGCATAGACAAACAAACGTGGTGTGAAGATTATATTTTATATAAAATACTGTTTGAGACAATTAAAAACTGCCGAGTGAATTACATATAAATTCATTCAAGACTGCTGAAACACCGTAAATTTCAACATTTCTCGCAGCATTTTTCGCAGCCAAAAAAAAATTAATTATAACTAAACAAAACAAAATTTAACTGCCATTTACATTCAATGGCTTTCGACATGATAGATGAAGAATTTTAAAAATAGATTGTGTTG
Source organism: Parnassius mnemosyne (assembly GCA_963668995.1). Classification (NCBI taxonomy): domain Eukaryota; kingdom Metazoa; phylum Arthropoda; class Insecta; order Lepidoptera; family Papilionidae; genus Parnassius; species Parnassius mnemosyne. The sequence goes on from CAVLGL010000057.1 coordinate 10,738,534, forward strand.
AACAATTAATATTTTCAAAAGTTGTCGTGTTTGCGCACATGCGCATGCCATGCGCACTTGATAAAACCACACCTTAAGCCACTACAACCCCATTTTCATGTAAGAATTGCAATTAATCGATTTAGAAAAATATTTATAAGTTCAACAATCCTTTATCTTTCTGACAATGTGCTTTTTATATCATTTATATGTATAATATGATTACTAGATACGATTTCAAGCTACAAAACATTGGAATCTTAATTTTTAGGCTCTAGCAGAACATACCTGCGCGCTTTGCGCTATATATTTCATTATTTTTATGTTACACATTGATCATACTGCTTAATTATATAATATGCTTGTTTAAAGCATAAATAAAAAAATGAATGTACACTGGTTTGACACTTTCAGTAAATTATACCTTCAGGAAATAACGGACAAAAAAGCTATTGTTTCTCTCTAAATGCCATGCAACTTCACTGTTGATCATAAGTCTCTTAAAGTCCATGTCAAAAATATTTTATTCAATACAAGTTTGTTTAAAGCTTCTAAGAATGTCAATGTCTACACCGGTTCGACAAAACACACTCAGAAAATAACAGGCAACAAACTTTGGGGTCTTCTTTAATGCCATGTTAAGTTTCTCTTATAAATTACAATAAAATCAAAACAGTGTTTAATTTCTATTCATCTATCCATCCATTCATAATAGCCTATAAAAGTATATCACATAATAATCGTGCCAATCAGAAGGATCTTAATTGACCTAATCTTTGTTGATCTGGCTAACGATCTAACTGATCACGCTCTCTCAATTAAGTTCTAATGGTGCATGTATTGTACTTCGAGTATTGAATGTGATATAAATACTTTAATATTACTAGGTGAAATAATATCAATATCTTATATTAATACGCAAATAATATACAGCGATCGTTTGAATCTCATTCTTATGATTTTTTTTTTTATAGAATAAGTGTGATAAACGAGCACACAATCTACCTGATTGTAAGTGGTTGCCGTATTCTGATCTTCATATATCCTCGATTAAGAATCAAAATACAGTTGCGCTGTCACTCTTGAGGACTAACAAGGAATGGTCTGTTTCCAGTAAAAATGTTATCCGAATCTCCACACTCACTAAAAGAAACACAACAGCATTGAACTGCTGCTTTAATCAGGTTGAGGCGATCCATTTGTTACTGTTTCCGTTACAGTATATTGAAGTACGGTGCTGAATATAGACCTCACAATAGTTTGCCTCATTTCCCTCTGTCGCCTTTTACCCACGGGATAATATGGGTAGTGAATATTCTTACACTGTAACTACACGGACCCATTCATGCTACAACATAATATAGCTGCAGCATGGCTCTACCACGTACGAAAGTATTATTTTTATAATTAATAGTTCACTGCAGATGAGCTTGTTCTTCGTGCATCATGTGAGTATAGAGTGCAACCTCTAATCAATGAAGTACGCTATTTGACGAAAAGACTATAGAAATATCACATATACTAACTGTGTGATGGTGGTGTAGGAAAATACATTATGCCATTTCGCCTCGTAGGTGGCGTAAAAGACAACTTTATAAAATGCCAGAAAAAGCTCATGATTTCCGATAGATGGCGCTTTAACCAATATTTACGTAAGGGGTAAAATACCCAGACTGGCGACTTTGAGTAGTGTAAAAGTTGCGAGATATCTGGTACAACGACCGTGAATCCGCTTGTCATGCATCTCTATAAAGGAGAGGTCTATATTCAATAGTAGTATTACACGGCGTGATAAAAAAGAAAGAAGAAAACCATAATCTTATCGCAGTAGTAATCTATATTAGCACTTGCATATTGGCGCCATATTTTTCTTCTACGTGAAACTTACAGTTTCAATAATCCGGCACTTGGGTGAGTAGAGATTAAAAAATAATTACACGTGTTTGGTAATATGTTCCAACTCGCAGAAATAAATATGTTTATGTGGCTTACTTTGCTTCTTGTAATTTATGCTATCTTTATAACAGAATTATTGCTTGGAATTCAAATTTTTTTTTCTATAGAATATGGTTGACAAACGAGGTTACAGTCAACCAGATTGTAATTGAATACCGGCCCGTAGACATCAACATTTATCCTCGATTATCAATCAAAACGCGTTGTCACCCCAAGACTAAAATAGAATACGTCACTTCCCGTAAAAAAATGTCTCCGGTTCTCTACAAATACCATAAACACAACAACATTAAGCTGCTATTTTACGCTGGTATTATGTGAGAGCGTAGTACTTCCCTGGTTGAACCGACCAATTCGTACTTCAATTAATAAAAGGAGCATCATAAAAGGTAGACTTTTTAATAGATTATAACTGTAACAGTACATTTTAAAGAAGATAATGTTCAGTTCGCGATGTAGTGGCGGTCCACTACCCCATATCACCCCGTGGGTATCGTAAGACGCGACAGAGGGTAACGAAACAGGAGATAGGCAGCAGCATTTTCCTGATAACAACTCAATATACTTAGAAAACTACGGTTGCCAACCCGCTTACCAAGCGTGACAACTGTGAAAACATAAAGCAATCTATAGGAGGGGCCTATGTCCAGCAGCTGACTTTTGATTGATGATCAATGTGAAAATCGAGGTAACAGCACTAATTCAAAAAGTGTACAAAAAAAATTAATTGCAATGTATTAGTAGAACACGTATTCGTGGAAGCAGAGACAGGTATGAGTATAGTTTTTACTAACACTTATTGACAAATTAATAATTTAACTTAAAAAAGTTAAATTTCCATTCTAAAAGTAAAACGATTTTCACATAATTTTAGAGCTTCTGAAGTCTGTGCTGAAACAAGGAGTATCAATTATATTATTTTTAGTTTTTGAAATCAGTTTTTACTTTTTAAAAGGTTAATGTATTGATCTTTCTGAGTGAACTAAACAAAAATTACATATACTCAAGTTGAACGTCGTATAACCGATAGTTACATAAAAAAATCATTCTCTATTCATCCCACTAAAATTTATTATACAAATTTAAGTTTGACCAGTAATGCCCTATTCAATAAAGAATCACTAACATCGGCAAGGATATCACGTAATATTTATATAAAATTGCAGCAGAATTGAGAGCCTTTTCTTCTTTCTACTTTAATTTTTTGAAGTCAATTAAAATTTATATATATCCACAATTAAAATGTATTTTTGTTTTTAAATCTGCGCAAGCATAATGTTAAATGCGAGATAGTTGAATAATGCAGTGCACGTGTTCATGCAACTGATCCCAGCGGGAAATATTCAGGCACATGTATCGAAATGCACTGGTATGAGCAAACCATTTTACAAGTTTAGTAAACATTATAAAAAGTATTGCTTTGACATGTTGTATGCAAAATTTCTGCACACATTTAAAGCAAGGAAGATGTTTATATAAAAAAAAATTGTTAGTATATAATATATAATAATAATAATAAGATCGAACTAGATAGAACCAGATAGAACAAAATATCTGGACCTGGCTTAAAAGGTGACCGACATGTGGGGTGGACTACCGACCGAAATTATACATGTAGTAAATTATACCTGCAAACAGGTTAATCCCAGTAAGCCTTTTGGATCATCTGAGGTGACTGGGACTCCTTAACGAACCGTTCTAAGCTCAAATGCAGAAGACAGTGCTCCTCGATACGCCGGGATCGCCCGCCGGTATCTTTCCCTTTCCCCCAAACCCTCGGCCGTTTGGTTTCCCCTACCGAGGGCTTCCATCTGGTTGGGTTTTATATGTATATTTCTCAGTTTTTATTTTATTGATATTTATGTATGTTTATATATTTCGTTTACAAATATATATTTATATAGCCCAACCAGATGAGAAAACTATATAGATAACCCAGAATAATAATAATATTGGACGGTGGACTCAGACCGAACTGAACGTTTTGGATAGAAAAGTCCGCACTATTTTGACGCCCCACAGGATCGATCATAAGAAATCCTCAGTAATGAGGCTGTACTTGCTGCGGAAACATGGTGGGCGCAGCTTTTTAAGCGCTCTCACCATGCATAATCACGAAGTGTGCAGCCTTCATATTTACTTCTTGATGAAATCGGATGATCCATTCTACAGGGACGTCATTTTGTGTGATAAAGGGCTAACCCCTCTATCCTTAGCCAACGAGCTATGGCAAGACCCAGCAATGCAGTGATTTCCGGGAGACCGTATGGAAGGTGAAAGAGCTCCACGGAAGGTCCTACAAGGCTCTTTTCATGAGCCTTTCGTAGGCACAAATGCCTCTCTTTACTGGCTACGTTTTGGTGACCTCTTCGGGGAAACCGATGGTTTTGTATGTGTAATACAGGATCACGTTATTAACACCAACAACTATCGGAGATACAATCCTAATGGGTGGCACCGTCGCAATCTGTCGAGCTTGTCGCCATCACGGTGAGTCACGGTTAGGCATGTCATATCCGGTTGTTCGGCGCTTTCTAACTCTGAGTACTTGCACAGGCACAACCTTGTAGCCAGGATTCTAAATCAGGAGCTCGCTCTGAAATATGATCTCGTGGTTCGTAAACTGCTACTATTTATTTCGGACATCGTGATCCATATGGGTAAGTAACAATTGACTACGTGGTAGAGCCATGCTGCAGCTATATCTACGTGGTAGAGCCATGCTGGAGCTATATTATGGTTGTAGCACGAATGGGTCAGCTCAACCGGGGAAGGACTACGCTCTCACAGAAAACCAGCGTAAAATAGTAGCATAACGCTGCTGTGTTTCGTATGGTGAGTGTAGAGAAGCGGAGACCCTTTTCACTGGCAAAGAGGCATTCCATCTTAGTACTCACGGGTGACAACGCATCTGTATCTTTAGTCTTTATTGAGGATAGATGTAGATGTCTATGGGTCACAGTAACCACTTACCATCAGGTGGATTGTGTGCTCGTTTGTCACCCGATCCTATAAAAAAAGCTTATAACTAAAATTAGTAATTGGACAATTCAACATAAAACAGACTGACAAACAGACAAAATACACACACAAATATGGCAGTCGCCGTTGCCAGCAAGACGACTACTTGGCTTCGTGCAGTACGTGACTACATTATACATGCTGTTATTAAACAGGCCTAAATATCAGCAGACAATAACTGCATAGTCATCATCATCATTACAGCCTTTCATAAGTCCACTGATGAACACAGGCCTCCCCCAAGGAATGCCACAAAGCACGATCCTGAGCCACCTGCATCCATCGACTTCCTGCATGTCTTACCAGGTCGTCACTCCATCTCGTGGGGGGTCGCCTTACACTTCGCCTACCGGTACGAGGCTGCCCCTCAAGAACCTTTCTTCCCCATCGGTTGTCCGTTCTTCGAGCTATATGGCCGGCCCACTGTCACTTCAGCTTACTAATCCGTTGGGCTATGTCGGTTACTCTGGTTCTACTGCGGATATGCTCATTTCTAAGTTTATCACGCAGAGAAACCCCGAGCATAGCCCTCTCCATAGCTCGCTGAGCGACCTTGAGCTTCCTCATACGGCCAGCAGTGAAGGACCACGTCTCAGATCCGTAAGTCATCACTGGTAACACGCACTGGTTGTAGAATTTCGTTTTAATGTTTTGAGTTATGTCTGACGAGAAGATGTGTCGTAGTTTCCCGAACCAAAAATCGACGGATTCAACTCGGCTGGGCAGCAGCCGAGTTGAATCCGTCGATTTAAATTGACTCGGTCGAAGTTGGACTTACCTAGTCGGACTATTTATCCTAGGTAAACATACTCGTCGACAAATTCGAGCTTAGTGCTCCCAACAACTACCGGCATAGGTATGACATGGACATTAAACATGATCTTTGTTTTGTCCATGTCCGTCCCAAGACCTATTCGTTGGGAGACACTATTGAGGTCATTGGGCATGGTGCTTAGGTCCTCCAGCGATTCTGCCATAAGGACTATATCGTCAGTAAATCGAAGGTGAGTGATGTACTCGCCATTGATGTTAATACCGTATCCTTTCCAGTCCAAAAGCTTGAAAACGTCTTCCAATGCAGCGGTAAAGAGTTTCGGGGATATAACGTCACCCTCTCTGCAATTGGATAGGTATTGTATTCTGGTTCTCTACTCGGATAGCCATCGTAGCTCTACTGTACAAACACTTCAGCACTTCGATATACCGACAGTCAACTTGGCACCGCTGAAGGGACTGCAGCACCGCCCAAATTTCGACAGAATCAAAGGCTTTCTCATAGTCCACATATGCCAGACATAGTTGCAAATCGTACTCTTCGGACTTCTGTACAATTTGCCGAAGGGTATGTATGTAGTCTATGGTGCTAAAGCCCTTTCGGAAACCGGCTTGTTCGGGAGGCTGGAAGTCGTCAACTCTGCGCGCGAGACGATTTGAAAGTCACAGGAAAAGGAGCTCATTATCATTCTCATTGTTTCGAGTAATTAAAGAATTAAACCTAAAATTTCAATTTCTACACTTACAACTCTACTAGAATATGGTTTGTACCCATATAAAAAAGGAACAGTGTGTATTTAACATAATATATTGTTATTTTAAAAGATTGGGTTGGTAAATTAACAATAGTTTGTAATTTAATTACCTAACTCCCAAATGTAAAAGGCAAGAAGGTGCTCTTTGTCACAATGATCTCCTTTTTACATTTTACAAATTTATTGGTGATCATAAACAATGTCTAATTACACAAACACACTAATGAAATAAAACACATGTTAATTAGCACGAAATTTATTTGTGGGGTAATTTAATATATTCGGGTAAAATTAATTTTAAAGATAAAAAAAGAACCGGGGTCCTACAAACAGCAGTAACGGCAGAAGATGTATGAACTACTGAAATGTTGGTGCGAGAAGACCCACGAATCACATATAAGGGCATCGAAAAGATTGTAGGCATTAGTTCGGGCATCATTCATACCATCCTACATCAACATCTTGAAGTGAGGAAGCTTTGTTGTCGATGGATCCCTCGTTTGCTCTCCGAAAGCGAAAAACAGACTCCTGTCGATTGGTGCCATGAAATGCGTCTACGTTTTGAAAACGGGGCATCTAGGCGTGTTTCAGAAATCGGAAATTGGCCATGGATGGCCAAATGATCCTGAAAATAAAAGGCAATCATCGGTATATATATTTTTTTTGCGGATTGGACATTTATCGAAGTCAGTGCTGGAAAATTGTAGGTCAGTCAACTCTGAATGGTATACTACAGTTGCATTACCCAAAGCTTTTCAAGCTGTGCGGGAGAGAAGACCAAATACCGGGCTTCGGAGAATCATGCTGCATCACGATAACGCCTGTTCATATACCTCCCTTAGAACAAAAGCATTTATTGAGGAATCTGGTGTTGAAACCGTGGCTGCCTACGAAGAAGCGATTTCCAACCTGTCACATCAAGACTGACAAAAGTGTTTTCAGAGTTGACTTAGGCGAATGGAACTTTGTATAGAGCATGATGGAGAATATTTTGAAAAGATGTAAAATATATATTAATAATATCTAGAATAATTTTCGTATATCTTAAAAACTTATTGAGTGTCCTACGTATTATTGTCCATTTTGAGATAAATAAGCAAAAACGTTTAAAAACCTAACGTACACTAAAGGAGTCGTAAAATTTATGCAAGGAAGCTTATCTGGCAGCTGTCATTTGTATGACAAAATAATACAGATGGCCGACTATGAGCGCGTTTTCTGTTACAATCGCTGCGATCAGCCCGTTCTAGCGTGGTTTCATAGACAATGGGTACCTTTTTACGCGGTATAGAATGCAATGAGCGCGTTTTATCCTAAAGTAAAATTTTTTTCAATTCAATTTACATAAAATCAGCGCCTTTTATCGTGTTTAAAATAACGAGCTCTGATTGGCCATAGAAAACGAAGTAAAAGGGTATAGTTCATTCCAAAAACGTAAAATTGTCAATGAGCTCCTTTTTTTCCTGTGCCCTTAATTTGTAATGACTCTCTAAAACAGCACTTAGACGCGGCTCAAAAGGGAAATTGGTCTGTAGTTCTTCAAGAGAGCGTTGTCACCTTTCTTGAAGAACAAGACCACCGCACATCTGCTCCACGCCTCCGGTGTAATGCTACCTTGGAGGACGGAATTAAAGAGCCTCTGAAGGACCGGTCTTTCACCCGCTTTCAGAAGCTCCGCTGTAATTCCATCCTCGCCTGAGGCCTTGCCGTTTTTAAGGTGCTGGAGAGCCATTCTAATCTCGCTCAGACTGACGTCCGGGATATCTTCGGAATAGTGTCGGATGAGACTCGCTCTTGGATCGTTACTCACACTTGCGTGTGGCTCCAACGATGACGTGTACAGCTGCCCATAGAACGTCTCAATCTCACTCAAAATCTCAGCTACCCCAGAAACGATGCTGCCACACTCGGTCTTCAGCTTCGACAGTTGGCTCTTTTTGGCAGACAGATCTCTGGCAAAGACTTTGGAGCCTTGGTTTCGCTTGATCGCTTCTTCAATACAAGCTGTATTGAAGTTGCGTAAGTCCCGCCGCATGCATTTGGAGATCTGTCTGTTCAGTTGCCTGTATGCTGTCAAATCTATTGAAGAATGTAGCTTCATCTCCCGTCTAACAGCCATGAGATTGAGAGTGTGATCGGAGAGTTTTTGTGTTTTTCTGCGGCGGCTCTTGCGGAACTTAGTTCCGACCGCATGGACAGTTTCCACGAGCTTGTCATTCATATCATTCACTTCATTGCAGTCTTCTATGCACTGAAAACGATTTTGTGACTCGAGCTGAAAGGCTTCGGGACTTTGGAACAGAGCACGAGGGGGACGGAGCGTTGACTTCATTAGACGAGACCTCTCCAACTTAACGTTTAGGTTCAGTGTGCCTCTAACCATTCGGGGATCGCTACCAGTTTTCACCCTCGCGATCACGGAGACATCACTGAACAGTTGTCGTCCGGTCGTCATAATGAAGTCAATCTCATTTTTTGTGGAACCGTCGGGGCTCAACCAGGTCTCCTTCCTGTGTGGCCGCTTCTGGAAGAAAGAGTTCATCATAAAGAGTTCCTCTTTCTCCATGAAGTCGGCCAGCTGCTGGCCCCTTGGGTTCCGTTGCCCTATTCCAAATTTCCCTACTTTCAGCTCACCGTTCTTTCTTGTGCCTACTTTTGCATTGAAGTCTCCCATTAACACCGTATATTGGGTTTTGGAGGAATGCATGGCTCTAGAGATATCCTCATACATTTCCTCCACCTCCTCATCGGGGTGTGCCGAGGTTGGGGCGTAAACCTGTATGACCTTTAGCAAATACCGTTTGGTGATTCTGAGTATAAGGTACGCAACCCTCGTCGACACACTCTCAATCTTTGCAACGTTGTTAACGAGAGACTTGTGGACGATAAATCCAAAACCTCCTTGGGACAGATGGTCGCCTTCCCGGTGATAGAGCAAGTTGCCGGATTCGAGGATTACCGTGTCCTCCCCCTATCTTCGGACTTCGGATAATCCTGTAATATGCTAGCGTAACTTTCTACCCCTTCTTCCAGCTCCACGATCTTCTTGTCAGTCCTCAGGGTTGTATGTTGCCAGGTCGAGTCGTCTTAGGTGGAGATTCTTAGCAGCCCCTGCCCCGCCGTTACCATGGTCGCCACCGTAGCCAGGAATAGTGGGGCCGCTGGGGACTGGAGGTCGTCTCTTCGTTACTTTCATCGGGGGGTATTTGCCATAGTTGCCATCTTGGCGAGCGGGTTGGCAACCGCAGTTCGTTATTGTAAGTTTGTTGTTGTCAGGAAGATGCTGCTGCCATCTCCTGCCTGTTTCCCTTTGTCGCCTATTACGACACCCACGGGAAGATATTGTGTAGTGGATATTCTTAACCGCCACTACACGGCAAACTGCATAGTTGCGGTGTAATTAATATTATTTACCACCCCATATATTATAGTGCTGTGGGTGTCGCAAGAGACAATATAGGGCAACTGGAACAGGCCATGGGTAGCATCTTTATAAATAACAACTCAAAACTACGAAAAAGTTGTGATTGCCAATCCGTTTGCCAAGTGTCTATGAGAGGGGCCTGTGTTCAGTAGTGAATTTTATGTAACGGATGGATTGATTCACTATGTTAAAGAGCCATGTTAGCTCAGTGGTTAGGCGCACTCAGGAAATTTCACAGTATGCGCAAAAACATAAACCAAATGGCATTAACTTACCCTGAATCTCTGATTTCTTAACAACTTCTGATCTGAGTAAGTTAGTGAACAATTTACATTTTGAAACACAAGTAAAAATAAAAGTCAAGTAACGGAACGATATTTGAATTGATTTAAAAGCTCGCCTAAATTTCGATCGTAGGCATTGTCTCGAGCAACATCATTATTATATCTATTTTACTTCGTTACTGCCTCATTGGTCTAGTGGTTTACAACCACGACTCTTGACTACAAGGTCTCAGGTTCGAATCCCAGATAGGGACAAAATCTGTTACTGGGTTTTTGGGTTTTTATTGATACCGGAGTCAGAAAGTTGGCAGTGTTTCACCCCCGTGCCTTAGAAAGCACGTAAAGTCGTTGGTCTTGCACCTGATCTCTCTCAGTTTGTGTCGAGTTGCCGTACTATCGAAATATGAGTGTAAGGGTACCTACACCTGTGCTTGCACATACCTGTAACTTTAATCCTATCCTGCACAAATTACTAGTCTCTATTAATTTTGAATCGAAGTCATGACATGCTAATTTCTATTCCTTTCCATTCTATGATTTCTTCCGAAGCACTGGATTAATTCTCAACTTATCTTCGGAGACGTCAGCAGTCGGTCCACATTGATGAGTCTGCATCAAGTGGGGCTGACATAAATGCTGGTGTCCCTCAAGGCGGTATTCTGTCTTCTTTGTTATTTTCAGTATTTATTAATCTCATCCCCGACAACCTTCAGTGTGCGTATCATCTGTATGCCGATGACCTACAGTTATACAGGCGCATTTTGATTGAGTGTCCGCCGCTGTAGATATGGTCAACAGGGACCTAGAACATATTAAGAGCTAGTACGACAGGTACAGTTTTACTATAAATCCATACAAGTGTTCTAGGTATCCATCGCATAATTAAAAAGGTGGGTACTACAGTTCTACTTTCGATCATTTTCAACAGCTCTATTTTGGAATGTCCTTCCGTGAAGGATCTTGGCTTATATATTGACTCTACCTTGAACTGGCGTGCCCAAGTTATAAATGTTAGCCAAAAAGTCACCGGTACACTGGAGGCTCTTTACCGCCTGAAAAATATTCTTCCATCCAGGACCAAAACATTAATTGTGCAATCATTAATTCTACCTATGATTGATAACGGTGAAGTATGTTATTTTGTGCTGTGATGACCTATGGATCTGAGACCTGTTTCTTCACTGCTGGCCATATGAGGAAGCTCAAAGTCGCTCAGCGAGCTATGGAGAGGGCTATTCCCGGGGCTTCTCTGCGTGATAGACATAAAAACGAGGATATCCGCAGTAGAACTAGAGTAACCGACATACCCCAGAAGGTTAGTAAGCTGAAGTGGCAATGGGCTGGCCATATAGATCGAAGAATCGACAACCGATGGCGAATAAAGGTTTGCGAGTGGCGGCCTCGTACCAGCAGGCTGAGTGTAGGGTATCCCACTGGAGTTACGACCTGGTAAGACATGCAGTTCCAAGAAACTTGCAAGAAATTTCTGAAACATTTATGACTTATTTTTACATACATTGCTAAAATTTTCACAAATTATAAAAATTTATTTTTTATATTTATTTCTACATTATTTTCACTCAGCTTACATCTCACACGAAGTGAGCAACCAATTTCTACACGACCGTAATTACATCGGTAGGAGGCTAGTGCTTTCCTTGTCTAGATCGCATCTGTCTCTGTTCATTATGAAACAACGGTTTCTATACGTTATCCTTATCAGTCATAATGTTTCTTATCTGATATCACAAAAAGCGAAATTAATATCAAGTGCAAAATATTCCATACAAAACAAGTATCTATTTTAATACAAAACTTTCATTCGCATTACACAGTCGATTACTATGTAATACATGACTCTTAATTAATTCAGAAACAAACTTTCATGATGTCAACGCTCAACCGGGAAATCGAACCCCGATCGTCCAACATTGTATTGAATTTATTGACTTCTAATATAGATCACTTTCTTATGATGTGCCTGTCATAATTAAAAAGCAATTTTCAAAACGTTAACTTTGTTTAATAGTTTTCACATGAATTTTAGGCACCTGTTTTCCCTCAGATTATCGACCTATATAATATATCTTTCCATTCCTTTCAAAAGTCCTCGAATGTTTAGTCTTTGTACAACTTAACCACTTCCTAAATAAAAACTCCCTTCTTGATTTCCTTCAGTCGGGGTTCAGACTTGGTCATAGTACGGTTACAGCTTTAACAGTGGTAGAGCCACGCGGCAGCTTTAGCTGTCGCACGGATGGGCCGGCTCGAACCGGGTTGGTACCACGACCTCACAGAATACCAGCGTGAAGTAGAGGTTTACCTCTGTGTTGCGCTTGGTGAGTGCAGGTGGCCAGAGGCCCAATTCCTCCCCCCCTTCCCATCAACATGGTAGCGGAATCAAAGAAAAGACTACCCCAGGAGGGTACCAGCACCCCTGGAGAATCCCTTGCTGAGCATCCACGACCATACTACTCCACTCGTGAGCGTGGGTGCTCAGGCTTTGGGGGGGGGGGGGGGCAAAATTTCGCTCGTGACTAATGCTGCTCGGGGCAAGCGGAGCAATAAAACCAAGGCGACCCCTGTCACTTGAATTTTGCAACATCAGGGGTTCATTCCAACCTTAACGCTGTCCATTACCATCTAGAGACAGCGAAGCCTGTTTTTAACCGAGAGTCAGGTGTCCTCTCCGGCTGATACTTCATATCTCTTCTACCCGGGGTACAAATTAGAAAACTCCTTTGTGCCTCGGGCTGGGGTTTGAGTATACGTCATAGAGGACATCTGTTTTCGACGCCTCGGAAGTCTTGAAGGTGCGGACCTGTCCTTTCTATGGCTGCGCGTAGACAGCGACGACCATCTCCGCGTCTACGGGTACCCCTATAGGTCCGATAGCGGTAATGCCGATACAGACTGACTCATTGACCACGTCCAAATGGCTGCAGACTCCGTACTACAACAGGTCCCATCCGCAGAAATCGTGAAACTTGACGATTTTAACGCCCCACCACGCTGAATGCCTTGGTTCCCGTTTAACCGATCATGCGGGTAGATCTGTCTATGACTTTGCCTTGGCATACGGTCTAACACAACTAGTTACTTCGCCAACGCGGATCCCAGATGTGGACGATCATGTACCTTCCCTGTTGGACCTTCTGCTGACCTCTCATCCGGACGGATATCAGGTTTCCGTCGATGCCCCTCTAGGCTCTTCGAACCATTGTCTGATCCGGAGTACGGTGCCACTAGCGCTCCCATCGCAGTTACGATCTGCAGTTTGACGCCGTGTTTGGCACTATAGGTCGGCCGATTGGGACGAGATGCGGTCTTTTTTTGCATCCTACCCTTAGGCGCAGGTTTGATTCTCGCCGGAAGATCCCAGCGTTGTTGCCGATTCTGTTGCTGATGTGGTACTTCAGGGTATGGAACTTTTTATTCTATCCTCTGTGGTGCACATCGGAGGCAGATCCCAGCCATAGTTTGGTCGCTCCTGTAAAACAGCATCACGCTATAGGCAGGAGTGCTACCGGGCCTGGGCTGACGCATCAATGTCTCGGAATGTAAACACCAGCGCTCTTAAAAAGAAGTATAATTCCGCCTCCAGGTCCTTCAAAAGCGTCATTGCCAAGGCAAGGTCTGAGCACATCGCTAGAATTGGCGAGAAGCTAGTTCACCTTCCTTCAGGAACCCGTGCATTCTGGCCTTTCGCCAAGGCTGTCCAAGGGAATTTCTGTCAGCCATCTCTTCCATCTCTTCACAGAGAGGACGACTCACTGCCCCATGCCGCAAAGGAGAAAGCCGATCTTTTAAGCTCTCTCTTTGCGTCCAACTCGACTCTAGATTACGGGAGGAATACACCGCCGACCATCCCGCGGTGTGAGTGCCCCATGTCGGATGTGCGATTTACACAGCGCTCGGTTCGTAAAGCACACAGAGAAGAGTCTCCGTGGACGTCAGCAAGTCGAGTGGGCCTGATGGAGTCCCTCCTATTTTGCTGAAGACGTGTGCTCCGGATTTGGCACCGGTTTTAACGCGTTTTTTCTGGTACTCCTACTCCCAAGGCGTGGTCCCAGCTTTGTTCCACCCGATCCCTAAAAAAGGCGACCGCTCAGACCCGTCCAACTACAAGCCTATCGCCATAACCTCTTTGTTCTCCAAAATAATGGAATCCATTATAAACTGCCAGCTCATGAGGTACCTTGAGAATCACCAGCTGATTAGTGACCGCCAGTACGGTTTTCGTCGGGGTCGATCAGCTGGTGATCTGATCTACCTGACTCATAGATGGGCGGAGGCAGTAGAGTCCAAGGGGGAGGCAAACTAGTAACATTCATTGCTATGCGGACGACAGCACTGGTGATGCCTTATATATCGGCCGTGCCAATATTTTTCGGGAAAACGTCGCCGAGTACCGGGACAAACTTGTGTCTGAAGTCGAGTCTTTTGCGGCAAAACATTAACTCCGCACCTGTTCTTGAAATACGAATCGTGAAATTGGTGACTGTATGTATTTATACAATTTTACGTAACTGCAGGAACAATGTTAAAGTTACTGTGGTCCACACATTAATGTACTCTTTGATATTAACTTTCAGCTTGTGGTACTATTATAAGATCTGTCTATTAACTTAATAAATATAAAGGGCCTTACTCACAATAAAATATTAAAAGAGTTAAAAAAAACTTAAACAACACGAATTGATCATGAGCTGTAATGCTCCTGAATATTATCTTATTTTATCCTGGTGGTCCCGATACTAAAATAAATTTGATGAAATGATTGGAATAAAAAAGTCTAATGTTTTAAAATATAATTTGTTAGTTTGCGTACGGAATAAGGCAATAAATAATCTGCAACGTTGTTCGCAATTTGGTCTATATTAAAAGACTTTTACTGTAGCCGTAAAAGCAGAGGCAACAAACATCCCACTGTCAAGACGGATATTCGTCCAATATTAAAAAAAGACCTTGGAATTTTTCAACATTAAAAAGAAATTGCAAAATACTCCACGCTCAACAGAGGGCGGAAATATAAAATGATGCGACGTACGCGTTTTAATACATACGTGCGGAAATTTCAGATTGCCGCTTCACATTTTCATTATGCCAACCTTACGACTCGACTCAAAGTTATTATCAGTGTAATAAAAACTACAATTTAGTTGAAATTTTGTGATGTAGAACTAACAAAATAATATTACCTATTAAATAATAGAATAAAATAGTAATTAGTGTTTTTTATAATAAAAATGAAGTGACAAACGTACTTACAATCCACCTGAAGGCGAGTGACTACTTTAGTCCATGGACACTTGCAATCAACTTTAAATAATGAAGGCTACAGATGAAACACCTGAGGGATAAGATGGAATGCCTCACAGCCTGTTATTGTACTGTCTCTCTTATAACCTTCAGACCAGAACACCTCAGTGCAGGTACTGCTATTTGACGTCAGTTATAGGTAAGAAATAAAGAAAGAAAGAAAAATGATTTATTACATCAAACAGCAACACTATACACTAAAAAGCTTAGAACTACAAACCACAAGAAAACTAAAACCTAAATAAAATGAAATCAATACAATCAAAGCTTTATTCTGTGTGCGGGTTTGATATAAAAGGGCTACACTCAGAATTATTTCGTGGTATTATCCACGAAGATGGTTTTCAGTGCGCCTTCTAGTGAGCAATGTACGGACGAATATGCAACAACCAGTGCAACTATTACGACGCTACAATTGTTGCACCTATCACACATAAACACAACATAGTGATGAAAAAAGAAAAAGAATGAGATGCAGACGAAACAAACTTGTGTCTGAAGTCGAGTCTTTGCTGAACAAAGTCTCGGATTGGGGGCGACTAAATCTAGTCCAGTTTAATCCTCAGAAGACACAAGTTTACGCGTTTACCGCTAAAAAGAACCTCTTCGTCGTATTTCAAGGCACTCCCCTTGTTGCCTTAGACAGTATCGGAATTCTCGGCGTCGACATATCGAATGATGTGCAGTTTCGTGGTCACTTGGAAAAGAAGGCCAAATTGGCCTCTAAGAAGCTTGGCGTGCTCAACAGAGCGGGACAGTATTTCATGCCGGCACACCGCCTGCAACTTTACAAGGCGCAGGTTCGGCCTCAAATGGAATACTGTTCCCATCTCTTGGCAGGGGCTCCCCAGAGCCAGCTCCTTCCACTTGATCGCATCCAGCGCAGAGCAGTTCGAATCGTCGACGACCGAGTTCTTTCCGATCGGCTTGACTCACTGGCACTGCGTAGAGATGTTGCATCTCTTTGCGTTTTTTATCACATCTATCACGGGGAGTGCTCTGAGGAATTGTTCGGACTAATTCCAGCCGCTCAATTTCACCATCGCACATCACGACAAAACTCGCGATACTTTTCACACCATCTGGATGATTGGTGGTCTACCACTGTGCGATTTAGAAGAAGTTTTCTTCCTCGCAAACTTCCTTGTGGAATCAATTGCCATCAGCGATTTTTCGGGACCGATACGACTTAGGGACCTTCAAGAAAAGAGCCTACTCCTTTTTAAAATGCCGGTAACACCTCTGCAATTTCCCTGGCTCCCATGGTGTTGCAGTTGTTCTTGGGCGGCGGTAGTCACTTATCATCAGGTGAGTCGGATGCTCGTTTGCCCCCTCTCCTATAAAAAAATATTGCTGATTTTATAATAATAACATCGCAAATTGTTTATTATCAACAATATAATAATTATAAAATCTACTACTTCTACTACTACATACTACTAAAATTTACTAGAACCTACATGTGACGTTTTCTACTCGGACTTTTGGGCAGAAAAGGAGTGCTACTACATGTTAAAGTGTTTGTTGATTCATTACATTATATTTTATCTCGCTACTTCATTAGACTGTTAGACTCCACTGTAGGAGCTTGAGTATGAGCTTCATCAGTTTTATTGCAGATACCTTTGACGATGTTGCCCTTAGTCGGTCTGAAGAGCTTTAGTCTGTTGTAAACGATAAAATACAAATCAATTATGAGCCATAAGGTTAATAATGACAAACGAGCATACAGTCCACTTTATATCAAAATGTATATCGTACTGCAAGAGGTAACAGGAGAAATCGGAACATTCTGCTTGCTTCCCAATATTAATTAGAAATTAAAAAAAACTGCAGCTGCCAACTCGCCTGCTAAGCGTGGCAACTATGGCAAAAATCCTACTCATGAAACAGTCTATGGGGGGCTTTGTCTAGCATTGGACTTTGACAGGCTGCAATGTATGGATAGACACTTGAATAATGCATCGCACGTATTTATACTGCTGTACCCAATGTAGAGAAACGAATATCGATATCGATATTTTTTCAAACTAAAGTGACAAACGAATTATTCATCTCGCAATAACCAATTTAGTCGCTTTTTTACGGTAAATTATAATTGAATGCTATATTCTCCTTGCTTACTAATGCGGAAGTAATGGTGTGACTAAATAAAATTACTTCTGATAAAGTACCTTCACTTATTTTATATTCCCGAAGTTTCGAGCACTTTACAGCACCCATGGTCACGCGCTAAAATCCGTAAAATTAGTTTTATTTAAACAAGAAATAAAGTTAAGAATGTGACTAAATGGAAAAGAGTTGCCGCTAAAATTGCAAGGTTGAAATGTTGTATGTGTAAGTAAATTTGTAGTGTTCGCGTAAATGTAAGAAATCATTTATTTCTTGCGTTAGATTTTGAATAGGCTGCTGTATCGATCTGCTGTATATCTTCATTATTTATTATCTGTCTGTCAACTGGTATTTATATATTTTCATTTATAATAGCATCAGAAATATATGTAATACTTTAATTAAAAATTGGTAGAGTTAAAAAGCTTGTAGTAGGAACCCTGTCGGTTAAATTACAGTTTCCAAGATAATTATTCTTATTAGCAGATGTAGTCGTTCTTGAACCATAATCATATTATTGGAATTCGCTAATTTAGGACTATTTTGAACAAATTATGAACACTTATTAAGGTAATCTATTGAATAAAAAAGTAGGAATTATTTGCGTAGTCATTGCAGCAGAAAAACGGTCGCGTTCTTGAGAACTTTCACTAAAAACTGCAGTTTCAGACATACGTTCTTTTCTTGGACCTAGGAGATTTTCTAAAGTGATTAAATTATTTTCTTCATTATTTGCTACTTTACTTTGTCTCTGAGGCGATTCTTCTGAAAAAGAAAGCTCCCTTTTCACTTTTATAGACCTGGATTTAACGAATACTTTCTCTGGTGAATGACTGACGTAGCTGCCATCCGAAATATCTTTATGTATTTCGTAAGTCTTGTCTTTAACGCTATCATCACTATCATAATCGGAAACTTCTCGCCTCGGATGTACAAAATAATATTTTTGTACGTAGGTAAAATCAAAAATTTATATATATTACGTGTTATTATTTCAACAATCCTTGTAGAATAAAGTCGAATGACCAAATAGACTCTTCCTTATGCGTAAAATAATTTAAAATAATAAAAACTGAAGTCAATGTTCGGACTTCTAGTTATACCAAAATTTTAAGGATAAATACTGTAGTTGTTATCAAGCCTTAATCCACGATATTAATTCGAAAACTCGACAGATCCGACCTTATGCCTTTGTAAATCTATCAGAACAAAAAGAGATAGAATGTTGATTGTTATATGCTTAGAAAGAGCGCGAGATACTGGTTTCAGCTGACTATTAAAATAAAATTGTCTAGATCTTGATATCCGACCTTATGCGTCTCAGGTCAAGATATTATGAATTGAATACAGATTTATTTCATAAAACTAAGTGACAAGAAAGTCCATGGACACCTGTAACTAACTTTATACAAAGAAGACTACAGATTAGTTGTCACCTCTGAGGTCTAAGATGGATGGTCTCAGAGCTTGTAGTTATACTGGCTCGCTACATACTTCAGACTGGAACACAGCAGTGCAGGGGACTGTCTGCCTCTGGGACAGTCCCTTATGTAAAGAAGAAGTCTAACACCTGTGAGTGAGTAAGCAAGTCTAAGAAATAAAATTTAAGTAGTTCGAAGCAGACTTTTATTTGTCGTACACTTTCCGCTGTTTTTCCATCTCTCAAAATTTTGTAGAAATATTTGTGGGGAACTAACCAACGCATATGGATTAAAGCATGTTTTAATCATTTTGGGACGAATCATGTAGAGATAAAGTTTAATCTATTTTTTTTAATTAGACTAAGACGGAGTATAGCCATTCAGCGAGGAAACGCATCCAGTGTTCTTGATACTATATATATATATATATATAGTATCTAGTATATAGTAATATACTATAGTTATATGTATATATATATATATATATATATATATATATATATATATATATATATATATATATATATATATATATATACTAGATATACCGCGGTGAGTAGGACTACTATGATAATTTAAGTTTTCAGTTTTAGTTTTTTTATGAATGTGTAGGAAGTATAGTGGGTATAGTACAGAGACTGATTTTGTAGTTAGGAATAATAATTAATTCGTTTACACGAATTAATTATCCAACGAGTCGAGGATAAACTAGTAACGCAATACGACAAGCGCACCGTTCCACGTCAGAGCCAAGACTGTTCTAACGGCGGCAGCTCCGTCCGTTTTATACAAGCTTAGCGGGCGCCACCGCAGGTGCAATGGTGCAGTTGTGCGGAGCACGTGTTATTTACTAGAATTCTGTCTAGCTACACAGACGCCGTCGCAGGTGCAATGGTGCACGTGCCGTCACGGCCATACTGACATGCGTGCGTCCTCGCACGCGCTTCATCACAATCTTAGTTATCTGTAGACAGAAAAACATCGTTCGGTTCTCCTGACAAAACAGCGTCTGGTCCGGTCTATATTGACCCTTCAGACTGGGGTGACAGTCAGTTTTGTTCCGGCAGTAAGCCCTATAAAACTTTAATCATCTTTATGTTAGATCGGAATGATTAGTCTGTAGCTTTTTCTATTTTCTCTTTTTTTTTTTCAAGTACTGTTTTCGCTAGTCCGGAATAACTATTCCCTATAGCCATATCATTGGACCGGCACAAAGCCCTGCAATGATAGTAAGAACAATTTTTTTTCTTACCCTTTTTTTTTTCAAGTACTATTTATGCTAGTCCGGAATCACTATTCCCTTGAGCTATATCATTGGACCGGCAAACGCCCTGCAATGATAGTAAGAACCACATTTTTTTTTATTACTCTCTTTTTTTCAATTCAGTATAGAACAGTTACAGACCAACCATACCGCAAACATGTCCCCGTCACAATCACACAAAAGTGTATCGTGAGGGACGTAGTGACACACGATAACACCTAAGTATGTAAACAAACAGCAACTCGACACATATCCCAGTGCAGCACAGACCAGCCTCCCTGCAACTTCATGTTCCTTTCCTGCACTGGAATAATTACTTCGCTAGAGTGTTGCAACGTCTCTAGTATTTTCTAGATGCACAGACACGGCTACCTCTGACTGTCGCACGTCCTCGTGCGGTTGACAGTGAACAGCATACGGTCTATCAGTTATCACCACTTGCTAACAGATATTAACTCTTGTTAAATATTACAACGGTCGACCATCCCAGACTTCATTTAAGTCTGGAACGCGCGGATATGGCTACCTCCAGGCAAACGCACTACAGCTTTTCGTTCTGCTGCGATCGTGCCACATTCGCGGCAGCAAGCCGTCGCGCCGTACTAGCGCTAGCGAATCGTCGCACTGCTTTGCAAAATGAAAAGAAATTGAGATAAATGTATTGCGAACCATGGAATTCCAAACTTCCGAAATTCATCACATATTCTCTTCAGAAACTGCACGACATTTGAAAACATTGCAAAAAAATGGAAACTATGTGTAGAGACAGATACCACAACATATTTCGAAGCGAAGGAGGAAACTGCGCAAAATCTACGAAAGCAGTCCATTTACAGCGCCAAAGCACCATTTGTTCGGCGGCCGCTTGAATTGCCCTGCCGTAAGATCAGCCGATAAGTAACCGACTGTAGTGGTGTAGGCTCAATCTAACCAGCGCTCGGCCGTACCTGACCATGTTCGATTAGCCATCACAACGTCTTCCTCATTGATCATTGTTGTAGAGAGTTCTACGAATCCCTCGAAATCAAACCCCAATCTTGTCAACGACACAATATTCGGAGCAAGCTGCAACACTGATCAACACATTAGAACACAAAAATGTCACTTATTATTTTTAATTCATAGCGTGTTAAAGTTAATCCTTTATTGTAGTACAACCCTTAAAAGTTTTGAATTTCAAAATATAGCAAATGATAATCATGTTTCGCGTGAACTATCAAATTACAACAAAACGAGAACAGCAGGAGCACCTGAGGGTTTACAGGCATCGTCGGTGTTGTAGTCATCATGATCAGCGTGAAAAACAAATTGTTAACTATAAGGACAACATACACAGTTGCCTGTTCTCTCATCTATCACACATACGAGGCCCTAAAACATAAATACGTTCTCATACCTTGGACTATAATAAAGCACTTCGCTTTCACAAGTAAACATAGGTCTTCATACGAAGTATCTGACACATACTCTTACTTGAACTTGCGAGATCCCACGTTAACTACGTGAACCACATTAAAAACGTGAACCAGGACAGCGCCTGCCAGGACAGAGCCTAATACATGTTCAGAAAACATTACCGTGCACACAGCATACGACTTCCGCGCACACAGTGTGACTCCCACGCATACAGAGTACACGACTTCCAAAGCATCGCCATGTACAACATACGCGCGCTCCGGGATGGCGCCTGCGTATACGCGCATACACATCTGCCGAAACCAAGCCATGTTACAGCTGGGCCTGGCAGTCCGTTACGACCAGCAAGGCACACACTCACGCACTTGTAATCACATCACACGTGCTACTGTAACAAATAAAAGAAAACATTAAAAATACTCAGTCGGAACTTGATTTCAAGAAATGCAGCACTACTCTTGGTACACCATTCGCCTTTCTAGGGCACCAAATACTGAGCTGCGGCTACACGACAACCTCTGGTATGGTCCGATCCTCATGTAAACTTAAATACTCTCTTCAATGTCAGAACTAATTGGCTCTACTTCACTTTCATCAGTTATACTTCGGTTTTCCGGCATTTTTCGCAACCAATTAAAAATGTAAACACTCATTCTTACAAAATAGTTTCTGAGCCAATGTTTAGGATAAATTTACTTTCTTCATGTATCTAATGGTGATCAGTAGCAGCGACAAATAATAAGTCCGTGGCGTCATAAGCAGACAGCGTACTCAAAAGCGAGCGCTACAGCTCCACGCTTTCCACTAAACTATTCCAAGTTTGTCGACTACGTAATGCACTGTAACACTTATCATCACATTAGATCACAAAAATACTACTTAGTGTTTTTAAGTCATAGCACGTTAAAGTAATCATGTTCTTTTTTTCGGTACATCGTTTAAACATTTTGAACTTTAAAACTAGGCCATGTAAATCACACCTCGTGTATAAAATTATAACATTACTTGAGCAAGTTAAACTTCCACTGAATGCAAACTCATTCAGAATATCTCCAACATTTCTTTCGACATTTGTTATCATATTTGGGTACGTTAAGAAATAATGAAATTACTTGCGGGTACTTTCTATTATAAATTGAATAAAAAGATTTATCTTTTGACTTAAAACATTTCACTGTAAACTTTTACTCTACACTTTAATGATTCGTCAATGTCGTAAATACGACAACAAACTTGATTTAAGAAATTGAACACAAAAACAAAACGCGAGGCGCATTATAGTATTTCACCAACGTAATAACCCTTACACTATTCAAAGGCACTATAGCAGGTGGGCAGTAACAGGGACTTTATCCCACTTCTGATGTAGGAAGTATAATGGGTATAGTACAGAGACTGATTTTGTAGTTAGGAATAATAATTAATTCGTTTACACGAATTAATTATCCAACGAGTCGAGGATAAACTAGTAACGCAATACGACAAGCGCACCGTTCCACGTCAGAGCCAAGACTGTTCTAACGGCGGCAGCTCCGTCCGTTTTATACAAGCTTAGCGGGCGCCACCGCAGGTGCAATGGTGCAGTTGTGCGGAGCACGTGTTATTTACTAGAATTCTGTCTAGCTACACAGACGCCGTCGCAGGTGCAATGGTGCACGTGCCGTCAAATGCATTTTTATTAGGTAAATAAAAAAATGATATTGACAAATATTTAATAGTGAGTGACTTCTGTAGCCCATGGACATCTGCAATCAAAATTGAATAAGTAAATACGACGTTTTAGCAACTAAGGTCTCGTGGCCTTTACTGTCCAGAGATGCGTTGTCATATCTAAGGACTCGTATAAAATACTGCAGCTCGTAGACTACGGGAACCAACTTCAAAACTAAAGCTAAGTTGCTTAATGATGTCTCATAGACTGAAAAGATAAATAGAAAGAAATATTATTGCAAACATGCCACACACAGAAATTAGGCACTTAAATTTAAATACTTGTGATGTCAGTGTAAAGAAAAACAAAATAATAAAAAACAACTTGACCAAACTACATTCAACAAAAGTATGTATACTCGTAGATATAAATTACTCTTAAAATACACGTTATGCAAACGGACCTCACTCAGCTTATGCTGTCGCCGAAACAACAACGCTGACTACAGTACATGAATAAGGATGATGAGTAAACTATTCAGAGGCAAAGCTTTTAAGGAGCTGACAAAACTTTTACCTATTTTGGTAGGGTTGGCACAGGAGGATAAAACTAAATAAACAAAATGTTTATCAGCATTTTAATGGATATGACGGCACCTGCACCGTTGTAGATGGCGTCGGTCTAGCTAGACAGAATTCTTGTAAACGACACGTGTACCGCACACCTGCCGCATTGCACCTGTGTTGCCGCCCGTCCTGCTTGTATAAAACGGACTGAGCGGCCGCCGTTAAGACAGTCTTGGCTCTGACGTGGAACGGTGCGTTTGTCTTATTCCGTTACTAGTTTATCCTTGACTCGTTGGATAATTAATTCGTGTAAACAAATTAATTATTATTCCTAACTACAAAATTTGTCTCTGTACTATACTCAATTATACTTCCTACATCAGAAGTGGGATAAAGTCCCTTTATTGCCCACATATAATCTTCGAATAGTATGAGAATTATTACATTTGTAAAGGCTATAATGCATTTCGCATTAATGGATCTCTTCTTATGTTAAATACCGTAATGAATTTTGCTATCCTACTTACGATATTGTCGTATCATTAAAGTGTAGAGAAAAGATAAAGTGAAATTATTTAAGCCAAAAGATAAATCCTTTTGTTCGATTTGTAATAAAAGTACCCTTAAGTATTTTCATTCTTTCTGACGTACCTAAATATGTTAACAAATGGAAGAAATATCGGAGGCTTTCTAGACGAGTCATCGTTTGCATTGAATGAAAAATTAACTTGTTCAAGTTTTGTTGTAATTTGATAGTTCATGCTAAACATGATTATCATCTGTTATATTTTGAAATTCAAAACGTTTAAGCGATGTACCAAAATAAAAGATTAACTTTAACATGCTAGGAATTGAAAATGATAAGTGACATTTTTGTGTTCTAATGTGTTGGTCAGTGTTGCAGTTTGCTCCGAATACTGTGTGATCGACAAGATTGGGGTTTGATGTCAAGAGATTCGTAGAAGTCTCTACAACAATGATCAATGAGGAAGACGTTGTGATGGCTAATCGAACATGGTCAGATACGGCCGAGCGCTGGTTAGATTGAGCCTACACCGCTACAGTCTGTTACTTATCGGCTGATCTTACGGCAGGGCAATTCAAGCGGCCGCCGAACAAATGGTGCTTTGGCGCTGTAAATGGACGGCTTTCGTAGATTTTGCGCAGTTGCTTCCTTCGCTTCGAAATATGTTGTGGTATCTGTCTCTACACATAGATTCCATTTTTTTTGCAATGTTTTCAAATGTCATACAGTTGCCGTTTCTTAAGAGAATATGTGATGAATTTTGGAAGCTCGGAATTCCATTGTTCGCAATACATTTATCTCTATTTCTTTTAATTTTCCACAGCAGTGCGACGATTCGCTAGCGCTAGTACGGCGCGAGGGCTCGCTGGCGCGAATGTGGCACAAACGCAGCAGAACGGAAAGCTGAAGTGCGTTTGCCTGGAGGTAGCCATATCGGCGCGTTCATGACTTAAATGAAGTCTGGAATGGTCGACCGTTGTAATATTTAACAAGAGTTAATATCTGTTAGCAGGTGGTGATAACTGATAGACTGTATGCTGTTTATTGTCAACCGCACGAGGACGTGCGACAGTCAGAGGTAGCCGTGTTTGTGCATCTAGAAAATACTAGAGACGTTGCAACACTCTAGCGAAGTAATTATTCTATTGCAGGAAAGGAACATGAAGTTGCAGGGAGGCTGGTCTGTGCTGCACTGGGATATGTGTCGAGTTGCTGTTAGTTTACATACTTAGGTGTTATCGTGTCACTACGGCCCTCACGATACACTTTTGTGTGATTGTGACGGGGACAAGTTTGCGGTATGGTTGGTTTGTAACTTTTCTATACTGAATTGAAAAAAAAGAGAGAGAGTAAGAAAAAAAATGTGCTTCTTACTATCATTGCAGGGCGTTTGCCGGTCCAATGATGTAGCTACAGGGAATAGTGATTCCGGACTAGCATAAATAGTACTGAAAAAAAAAATGAGATTAACAAAAAAGATTAGTTCTTACTATCATTGCAGGGCTTTGTGTCGGTCCAGTGATATAGCTATAGGGAATAGTGATTCCGGACTAGCGAAAACAGTACTTGAAAAAAAAAAGATAAAATAGAAAAAGCTACAGACTAATCATTCCGATCTAGCATAAAGGTGATAAAAGTTTTGTAGGGCTTACTGCCGGAACAAAACTGATTATCACCCGAGTCTGAAGGGTCAGTATAGACCGGAGCAGACGCTGTTTTGTCAGGATAATCGAACGGTGTTTTACAGATTACATTTGTTACAGATAACTAAAATTGTGATGGAACGCGTGCGAGGACGCACGCATGTCAGTATGGCCGTGACGGCACCTGCACCGTTGTAGATGCGGTGGCGTCGGTCTAGCTAGACAGAATTCTTGTAAACGACACGTGTACCGCACACCTGCCGCATTGCACCTGCGTTGCCGCCCGTCCTGCTTGTATAAAACGGACTGAGCGGCCGCCGTTAAGACAGTCTTGGCTCTGACGTGGAACGGTGCGCTTGTCGTATTCCGTTACTAGTTTATCCTTGACTCGTTGGATAATTAATTCGTGTAAACAAATTAATTATTATTCCTAACTACAAAATTAGTCTCTGTACTATACTCAATTATACTTCCTACAGATACTTAAGATATAATATTTTTTTATAAACTACGCATTCTAAATGTTTTACATTTATAATTATTGTTCTTCAACAATTACTTGTGGCTGTTAATTAAATGGTATTTTAATTAAATTAAATGGTGGGTTTTTAATAATCTATTTGAAACCACTCGCATTTCATAACAAATATAAAATCATGCACACGTTTTAATATTTCACTAGTAATATTTACAATGTTTCTTTCACCGTCAAAATATTCGCGAAATTTTTGCTCAAGCAATTCAAGAAAACCCGATTGCAAAAAAATTGTTATTGAAATCCTTGTACTGGCTGAAAAACAAATATTTTCCCATATTTATAGGTTGTTCAGATCAATTAACGTACAATTTTATTTCCTCAGATTTGTGGTGCTCAAGACAACATTTTCTATACAAATATCCCGACACAGAGACTAAATCATTTTTTTCTGGTAAATCAAATAGATATTCATTTGTTCCTATTATTAACGCAGGGGCAGTAACATTGTCAGGTTGCATTGATTGTGTATTAAAATACGACAATCATCTGGTCTCATAAGTAACATATCGAAATCGTATTCATAATTAGTATTTTGATATTTCCCTAAGATATTGGTTATAAACATCTTATTGAAGGCAATACTGACTAGACAACATGTTGGTTCCTGACAGTTACCACCTGCCTGTCTGACTTTTCCAAAGAAGTTTTCAAGACAATCTTGATTGAGACGTCTCGTAAATATAAATAAATTTATTTTTTTATGATTTCAATTCTTCATGAAGTTTTATTAAAGATTTTATAGACACTTGAAACCCGTGAATGAAATTCATGCTATTTCTAACGTCTTTCTGCTTATCACTTCTTATTGATTTTAAGTTATAGTATAAGATTTAAATCTATGTAAGTATTAATGAATCATATTTACAATTTTTTTATATTTCTTTAGATACGAATTATTGTTTTTGACATTTATTATTTTTACACAACTCTGAGTTTGAGCACTGACCGAGCCTGTTCAAAGCAGTTTCTCTCTGTACGTGACAAGCAGCCAGTGCTCACGCACACATGCGTCTCAATCTTGTAGTAGTGTACCTATTACAGCGCGATTGTGAAGCTTTGCCTGGTTGCTCCGTACGGTACGATTTCTTTACTCAAGTGCTCTCAGCTAGCCTTAACGGATAGTAACGTACGGACGTCCGCGCGCGACACAAAGAAGTAAAATTTATTGTATAATGTTTTATTAACATAACCTAAGGTATTATGTATTTGAATAGTATGTATACGTTTTGTGTTTATTTCTCTAAGACTGTGTTATATTCATCGGATAATATTTTTACTAAGTAATAAGTCATCATATTCCAGTGTAACTTTCTATTTGTCTACGTACTTTAAGACGAACAAAGGAATAAAATAAATAAATACACTTCTTTTTTTCTAGCCTGCAGTTACTGGATCTATCCGAACGTCAATCGATGAATCGTCACTTCTGGGCTTATTAGTAGATAGTTTTTGTATTATTCTTTAAATGTTTTAATTATTTGTAGGCTACGAAGTGGTGGCGGTAGGTAGTTCCAACACTTTGTGGCGGTGTACCTAAAACTCCCACGGTAAGTGGCGTTACGATGAAATGGCACGTCGAGAGAATAACGCGACGCACTAGTTATTTTTGAATTTAGGTCGCGCGACCACACTTACTTTTGGAAGATATAAGATGGCGTATTATATTTAATTATACCAAAAAGTAGCTTTGCCCAATGCAAGTGTTGACGATATTTCACTTTTTAAAATGTTGCCTCTGTTGATGTACGGCGTAACATGAGTGCGTGGCGGTATTCCGAAGCAAAATCTTGGAAAGGCATTCTGCGCTAGCTGAATGAGTTTATGGCTACATATTCATATACGGGGGCCATAAAATACATTTACATTAAAGTTAAAGAACGTCGGTCAAATACAACCTGACCAAAATATGAAACAACCGCCACTGATTGATGTGTCAAAAATTAGTGATGTAGGTGTATATTAAATTATGGGGTACAACTTATTTTATTTGAGTCTGTAAAATAATTTAGCTTTGTAATGAAAAACCTCATTGTCTTACTACTTTTTATGGGTTTTGAACGCATCTAAACCCGTCCCGTTTTTATCTGTGGTACACGTTTCACCATAATACTAAATTAACACTACCATTATGTGTTTACTTTTTTAAATACTAGATTTTATTGTAGATTTTTATTTATTTTTGTAGTGTATTATCAATAATATTATTTTTAGATGGGGATATGGAAAGTATTCCATATCCCCAGAAAGTATTCCATATCCCCATCTAAAGATAGGCAAGACACACCACTGACGATAATACGACACGTAGAGTGGCTAACCGCCTTAGCGGTTAGCCACCGTAGAGTCTATATCACCTGAGGATGCCTCGTGTAGAGGCGAAACACGTGTCGTATTATCGTCAGTGGTGTGTCTTGCCTAGTGTAGTGGTGTTGGGAGTAGCGGTGCTGGGATTGGTGGTGACGGGGATAGTGCACGCAATTGAGGGAGGGTGGGAGGTGCTTCTTCATACTAGGTAAGACACATCATTTTATTTTATAACGCGGATATTTGCGAAGTAAATTTTTGTAAAAGCTTTTATATAATGGATTTCCGCAAAGTAACGCCTAATTCTATTAATTATATCAAACTGTTTGGCATCAATAGAATGTAAGTCTCTGCGTGTTACTATACTTGTATTTTTTTTGAGTTTTTTGATATTAATTTAAAAAAATAAATAAATGTATGGCTGCTCAGACCGGTTATGTGACTTAATAAAATATCGTACTGATGAATTTCTGTACAAATTATATCAATTAAGGTCTAACGATGATCGGTGAAGTGTATCAGTTCAGTTACACATTGGCTCAGTTTATAGAAATGTAAGAATTCACTAAGTTGTTTACAATTACTGTCCTCGTTATTTAATAAATTAATAATAAACAAACAAGACTATATGAATGAATCAAGCAAGAGTCCCAACAGTGTCAGACAGAGCATCGGGAAATGCGATATTTGTACTGTTGATTGTAAGAGCAAGCCACATTTGTTCTACAAGCGGGTTGTAATTCAAGCGGGACTGGGGACAGCTAAATCCTGTCGTATGTAGAAGCCGACCCCACCACCTCGCGATCACACAGTGGTCAGTCATGGAATGTAACGTAATCGGTATCTTGGCACGACGAGCGCGCGCTTTTCCTACCCCTCTCGCAATCAAGTTTCATTAATTTCCATCATATCAACTGCGTGGCGATTAATAGCCACTACTAGTTCTTCACGGCCTATTCCTAAAGAACCTACGTTAAGAAGCTCTAATGTCGTGTTGTATGTAATAAGGCAATATTCCCATATAATATATTTGACCAATAAGTAACAAACTGCAATCATACATTAAGCTTTAGGCATTGACGGCTCCATGGCGCAGTGGTTTGCCTTTATAAGTTGCAGCGCTAATGGCCTCGGGTTGGAATCGCGCACGGAACAAGTATTTGTAGGGACTACAAATAATTGTGGGTTGACGTAAATTTCTACTGGCCGCAGCATTCGCTTACCATCAGGTCAACAGAATAGAATAATTTTTATTCAATATAGATTATTACATAAGAATTATTGGAAGTAATTTTTTTATTTACCAATCGAAAAAGACTTCTGTCCTGGGAAGAACCAGCAAGAATCCCAGCGGGACCTTTTTTAAACGTATTTGAGTTTACAATAATTTTGTTTGTACAAATTTTAAATGAATTTTAATAGAAACAGCATGGTGGTGATCACCTTATTCCCAGGGGCATTATTTATTTATTTATTATTTGATATTATAACAACCCTTTTTGTACAATTTTTCTTAAATAAAAAACTTAAACTTGTTTATTGACAAATTTTGTACATTACTCCATTAATGAATTACTAATTATGTGGATCTAGTAACTGGTATTACAAGCTTATGTTTGTTCCTAGTGTTTAAAGTATAAATATTTTATTGAAAGTTATTTATGTTTTTATGTACATACATTACATTTTCATAAATATATTGCGATGCCAAAGTTAAAATGTTTTTTTTTTAATTTTCTTTAAGGGGCTCATTACAATTTAAGTTATAAATCGCCCCTTCACATCGTCATCTTTTGCAACACAAATATGGCTCTACGTCAGTCGCATTACACCATAGCAAAATTCCAGAAGACTAATCTAGCTGTCTCAACATTGGTGAGACTTCTAATTTTTCTTACAGCATATGCTGCAGAACTTAGTCTGCCTACTAATTTAGATATCTGGGGGCCCCATTAAAGCAAGAAGCAAGAGCAAGAAAAAGCAAGCAAGAAAAACAATGGCATCCATAAGACAAAACTCTTCCCCATTTAAAAGCACATTGGTATTTGAATGTTTATCATTAGGTATTGTTAATTTAATACATTTTATCTTATTACCGTTTAAGAGTAAATTATTGGCGTTAAACCAATGTACTAATTACGATAGACCATTATTTATATTGTCAAAATTAATTGACTGTCGTTTGAGTTTGAAAATTAAAAAAGGTATCACCAGCAAATAACACTATATTGTGATTGTCCCCTACAAGATAAAGTCAGTTATTAATATAGATTGAGAGCAGGAATGGGCCAAGAATCGAGCTCTGGAAAGCGCCCATTTATACTACTGATCCGGAAGAACTTTTACCATTGATAACGCCTTTTTGAGTTCTGTTATTTGAATATGAAACAATATAGTCTTAGCGCAATATTATTGACACCGTAATTTGTAGTTTCCTGATTAATATCTCATGATGAACACAATCGAAAGCCTTGAAAAGATCACAAAAATACCTAAGGCATCTTGTGAACTCTCCCAGGCATTAAAAATATATTTCATAAGCTCAACACCAGCGTCAGTTGTCGAGCAACCTCTTGTGAAACCAAATTGATTTTTATGGAGTAATTTATATTTATTAAAAAAAATTAACAATTGATCTAAATTTATCTTTTCAAAAATTTTACTCAGCTGTGGTTCTACAAAAATAGATCGAAAATTAGCGGGGTCGCATATACTACCAGATGTAAATAAAGGTTTTACTTTACTGTGTTTCATTAAATCAGGAAACACACCAAATTACAACAAATTACCCAAGTGTTGGAGGGATCTCAACACTTCATTATTTAGGACAAGGTTACGAAACTTTTTAGCGGAGAAAGTATACTTTATTATTAATGAATTTTTAATGAACAAAATGTTGTGTTAAAATGTGTACGTATGTCACATGAATATTTATTAATAAATTGTATTATTATTAATGTAATTAATTTGACGATGGCTTATAATAATAGTGATAATAATGTACCGATTGACTATACTTACATATAATTTGAAGAGACTTTTTCATTTTGTTAATATAATGTTATATTGTGTTGTGAAAAAAATATTTTTGCATGCCTTCTGGTAAAATATGGTGCAATCTATACTATGTATTTGTCACCACATTCTGTATCACCCATATTTGCAAAATAAAGAAATTCATTCATTCATTCATTCATTCACCAGATTCGATACTAGTATCAGAAATAATAGCAAGATGAGGTGCAATTGTGGCATTCTTTGGGGGAGGCCTATGTTCAGCAGTGGACTTGTGAAGGGCTGTAATGATGATGATGTTGATGATGAGGTGCAATTAAATCTATTAAGGATGCAATAGCTATAACGGAAATCCCCAATAAATCTGCTGTTTTCTTTAGATCAAGGGTATTGAAATATTTAATAATATCTTGTCGTAATACTTTTTCAAATCTAAATCATTTTAAACAGGTTTTAACATTACGTCTGAGTATGAAACGGCGACAGTTGGAGAAGTATTCAATGATTTTGTTGTCAAATAGGAATATTAGTGAAATATTTCTCAAATACCTATGGACTGTGTGCTCATTTGTCAATCTTATTCTATAAAAAATAATGTTCAGTAAACGCTTAGAACTGAAAAATATTATAATATAAACATAAAGAGTGCGGTATCTTAGCAAAATCAAGGATTTCTTCACAGCGTCCGCAAAATGCACACTGTACGTGAGTGGAATGCTAACTTTGTGATAAGCATTATTTCTGAATAAAATTGCACTATGAATCATGAGGCTATGATGTTTCATAAAATGTAACACTTTACTTTTTTATTTTTAAAATGATCTATTTTATAAAATTTTGTTTGTTTTATTGGTGTAAAATAGTTATTCATAGAAGAGAAGGCAAACGAGCATAAAGCTAACATAATAGTTAGTGATCACCGACGTACATAAACATTTACAGCAACAGAGGAATTGCAATTCCATAGTGGTAGAGCCACGCGGCATCTCTTGCTGTCGCACGAATGGGCCGGCTCGAACCGGGGTGGTACCACGAACTCACAGAAAACCAGCGTGAAGTAGAGGTTTACCTCTGCGTTTCGTTTGGTGAGTGCAGGTGGCCGGAGGCCCTTTTTACTGGAAATGAGGCATTCCATCTTAGTCATAACGGGTGACAACGCATCTACATTTTGATTTGTAATAAAGGATAGATGTAGAGGTATATGGGCCGCAGCAACCACTTACCATCAGGTGGACTGTGTGCTCGTTTATCACCCTTATCCTATAAAAAAAAATTCAGATGCCGGCTTTTTTGAAATGTGTAGAATTATTTTTATAAGATCCTACACAAACCGACGGAGGTACTGGACATCACACCGGGAGAAACCCTCATTGTAGTCCTCATTTGGCACTGTATGACTTCTATTAATTCCCTAAAATAGAAAATCAGTTGAAAAGGATACAGTTTTCGTCATCAAAAGATGCGCTAGCTGTGTTAAAACAGGCCCTAGATAACGTGCCTGGAGTAGAAGAAGTATTTCAATAATTCATTCTGTCGCTTGCAACTCTACAAATTCTGATTGAAAAACACAGAAGATTAAAAAATTTAAACTCTAAGTTCAGTCCTTTTTAACAGTTTTATTTTGTCTTACTGAATTTAGTTTGACTAACTGAGTATTTTTTTATAGGATTGAGTGATAAACGAGCACACAGTCCACCTGATGGTAAGTGGTTGCTGTGGCCCATAGACATCTACATCTATCCTCGTTTGCGGATCAAAATGCAGATGCGTTGTCACTCGTGAGGACTGAGATGGAATGCCTCTTATCCAGTAAAAATGTTCTCCGGTTCTCTACACTCACCATACGAAACACAGCAGTGTTAATCTGCTATTTTACGCTGGTATTCTGTGAGAGCGTGGTTCTATCCCAGTCGAGCCGACCCAATCGTGCTACAACTATACTACTAATATAGCTGCAGCATGGCTCTACCACGTATAAACGTGATCCCACGTAGATTTATACTTGCAAACCTACTCGTTAAAACTAATCAAGAAGCAAGGTCTCTTAGAATAAATATAGGAAGGAGAACAGATTTTTTTTTTAATTTCTAGTTATCTTACACACAAAATATTTTTTTGTGATTTTAAATTTACGTTTGCTGTTGGAGCATTCACCGTGATGTATTTCGATTGGACAACATTTCTTTTCCACTGCACAGTTAAGTTTGTCTCTCAATATGGTCTACCTATTCATTGGATCGACAGACGCCATTTATTATTTACAGCCTATCAAAACGGCGCTACTACGCAGTTAATAACATATCTATACAACTACTACAAGTCACAACCTTATATTCCATCATTAGTTTTTACCACATAAAAACCTACGTAGAAAATGAACAACTGAACTGAACATACTCCCGGATGGTATTAAAACGATTTCGTTAGTACATACTATCTGCCATGAGTCAGTTAGTCTTTAGTATATCGTTACGTGCTACGTATCGTACGGCTTCTATTTATATAGAAACTTGTTTGTTTTATTGAATAAACTCGTTAGGGTAGCAAGTTTTTTTTTCGGCCTAAAAAAACAAACGATCACAAAGTATTAAATCCGGAATTCCTGTTATTTAACCGGGACAAATAAAATTTGTTATAGATACTAATTTATTTTTGTCTTAAAAACTTTATGTACTATTTCACAGTGGTCGAATTTTCTCCAAAGTTCTAAGAAGCCACAACTGAAGAATAACCTTATTTATAAAAAAAATCAACAAAATCGGTCGAATTAATAATTGCCTCCTTTTTTGAAGTCGACTTAAACTAAAAGGGTCTTTAAAAACGGTTTTGTTATTTACATCCAAATCTTAGTCTCCGTAGATATTTATTAATCCGTATGAACTAGGAGCGTTCAATAAATAATAAGAATGTACTATATATTAAAGTATGTGTATCTATATCTAGTAATTTTATTATTTTTCTGTGTGCCGCAATTCAAAAGTATTAAATAAGTCCCTATAACTTAATTGATTATCCGAGCAAAAAAAAGGACAGGTTATTTATTCGGTGCGTGGGTTTATGTTTCATGTATGGTGACGGAATTCGTGGAAACGGCTGGATCGATTCTAGTTTTGTTTCTTGTTCTATAAGTTCAATTTCAGATAAGATACATTTAAAGAAAAAATCTATTCCTAAGATTGGAAAATAGGGTATGAATGTTTTGATGTACCTTTTGAAACGATATTTTAGTTGTTGCATGAAAGTTTAGCTGTACCGTATAATGGAGATATAAGAATATCCACTAACCTATATCAACCCATGGCTGTCGTAAAAGGCGACAGAGGGGAACAAATCAGGGGATGGGTAGCAGCATCTTCCTAATAACAACTAAAAATAATAACTCTGTGGTTGCCGACTCTGGACTCTGGACTTTAATAGCTTGTAACGGTAACGGTTAGTTGTCACCTTAAACGTGTAATCTCAAAAAGTTTAAATAAAAAAACTTTCAAGAAAAAGTAAATCAT
Organism: Parnassius mnemosyne; assembly: GCA_963668995.1. NCBI lineage: Eukaryota > Metazoa > Arthropoda > Insecta > Lepidoptera > Papilionidae > Parnassius > Parnassius mnemosyne. Next base: position 10,774,008 of record CAVLGL010000057.1, read on the forward strand.
ATTTCGAAAAAATTACACACAATTTCTTTGATACTCTATGGTCTATGTCTTAGCACCATTAACGGTAGACACTATACTATGGAAGTTATTGTATTTCTTTCTTAGTTTTTGGAGTCAGTTAAAAGCTTACTAACTTATAAAAATAAAACCAACTTTCTCTTCCCTTCCTTTAAAATGTACTCAAGAATATGTAAATAAAACAGCAGTCATCAGCGTCTATAATTTCATCATCATTTTTATCATTACAGCGAACACAAGTCGACCGTTGAACATGGGCCTCCCCGAAGAAATGCTACAAAGCACGTTCCTGAGCCACCTGCATCCATTGACTTCCTGCATTTCTTACCAGGTCGTTACTCCATCAGTGAGGGGCCGCCCTACACTACGCATACCGGTACGAGGCTGCCACCAGAGAACCTTCCTCCCCCATCGGTTGTCGGTTCTTCGAGCTATATGGCCAGCCTATTGCCACTACAGCTTACTAATTCGTTGGGCTATGTCGGTTAATCTGGTCCTACTGCAGATATCTTCATTTATAAGTCTATCGCTCAGAGAATAGCCTCTCCATATATTTTACTCCTTTTTATTTATCACTATGTGTAAATATCTGTGTTTACATGTATATTTATTTATTTCATATTATTGTTAATATTTTATCTAAATGTCTTTATATGAAGATCATGTTTGCTAGTATTTCTTTTTTATATTCGAACATGTAAAAATATGAGTACTTTATTTATTTTAATGATTAAAATAGTAAAAAGATTAACCAATAGTATAATTTTGTTACTTTTTTTACACCTATTTTTCTATCTGCACTACTCTAAGATAAACTGGTATCCGCCTATGTGTATACATTTTGTATATTCAAATTCAAATTCAAATAGTTATTATTTCTGATAATGTAATACATTTGGAGATTTATTATTATTGCAATATTTTATAAATTCTTGTACATACTAAATTATATTTTACAAAACAGTTCAATTCAATCTTCAACATCGGTAACGTTATCATCAGCTTGCCCTTTGGCATAGGCCACCTCTAGGGTTTTCCATATTTCCTTCTGTGCAGCTTTTCTTGCGATGTTGTTGTGGCTATTTGCTTGATGTCATCCTCCCAACTTAACTTCTCAATACAGAAACCTTTTTTTGTCCATTTTTCCCTCCTGTTTTTTATCATATGACCTGTTCATTTTCACAAAAGTTTTTTTTACTGTGTATGCGACATTTGTAACTCTTATCTTGCTTCTTATATTTGTTAGTTTGATTTTGTTCCGTAGCTTGATGTTTAGAAGGCTTCTTTCCATTCTGTTTTGACAAACTGTTAGTGCTCTACTCTATTTCTTAGTTAGGGTCCAGGTTTGTGCTCCATAGGTTAAACATGGTAGTATGTATGAGTTGAACACTGTAGTTTTGTCTTTTAGATGTATATCTGGGTTCTTCATAATTTATTTGAGGGACCATAATCTTTTCCAAGCTTAACTTACTCTGACATATATTTCTTTCTGCATCTGATTCTCTGGTACAATAATTTGTCCTAAATATGTTTAGTCGTTGACATACTCTATTTGATTAGAATTTAGAAAGGTGTTTTGTATGATATGTCATTACTTTTGTTTTATCTAGATTCATAGTTAACTCTACAATTTCACTTTCTCTTTCTAATTGGGTGAACATTATTTCTAAGTCTTCTTGATTTTCATTGAGCCGAATCAGTTCGTCCGCAAATCTTAGGTGGTTAATCTTTTCGCCATTTATTTATCCCAATTAATTCTCCTGAATATGTGTTCCAATACCGCCGAAAACTTTGTCGCATGAAATTGTATCTAGCAATCATATTATATATATATATATATATATATATATATATATATATATATATATATATATATAAAAATAATATAAAAACCGGTCAAGTGCGTGTTGGACTCCGAGGATTCCGAACAAATCCGTAGGTATATAAGTTTAAAATTATTAAAAATATTTTTATTATATGATGTAACTAAAAATGTATGCTTTTCGCAATTTTCCTTTTATCTGTGCTATAATACGTTGCTTCGTACCAAATTTTAAGATTCTGAGTTAACGGGAAGTACCCTGTAGGTTTTGATTCCCTTGCGAATGTCGAAAATTTGCGGCATAAACGGCTGTATCTTATGATTGCGTTGGCTTAAAAGTTTGATTTTTTCACAGCTTCAATGGACACTAGACTTCAGTATTTGATATGAATTTTAACTTGATACCTCCACGCGTTCCTGGGAAAAAAGATATTGACAGACAGACAGACGGCCAACAAAGTGATCCTATAAGGGTTCCGTTTTTTCTTTTGAGGTACGGAACCTTAAAAAGCACATTGTGAGAAAGATAAATGATTGTTAAACTTTTTAAAACTCTTCATCTATCATGTAGGACGCAAAGGAATGTAATCGGCAGTTTATATAGTTTTTTCGGCTAAAAAAAATGGCGAAATTTTCGGTGGTTTGAGATTCTTGTATTAATTTATTTTACTAAATAGGCCAAGCCACAGCCACAGAGTACTTTATTTACTCCGGGCTCAAATGCCGTCGTGAGTGGTCGTTTGTTACAGCGACTCGTACAGAAAAATATCGATCGCCGTAGAAATACAAAATACTCCAAAAACCAAATTTGATACATACTTGACCAAAGTAATATATTATTATTATTTTTATAATCACAGATTTTTATTACAATATTTTGTTTCGCTAAAAGCATCCAGGATGTATATATAAATATACTTATACGTCTTGGACTTTATAGACCTGAAGGTGTATCGGTATCTGCTAATGCAACTCCTCGAAGAGGAGAACTAGATGTGCCAAGTTTGGGCTCGTTTTGTCAGTTATCATGAGACCTTACCTCCAGACTTGATAGAGTGACTTGAAAGTGTACTTTGATGACTGCTACTGGAACTCCTCGACGAAGAGAACTAGATGTGCCGAGTTTAGGCTCGATTTGTTAGTTATGATGAGACCTTACCTTTGGTTTTGATAGAGTGACTTAAAAGTGTACTTTGATGACTGCTACTGGAACTCCTCGACGAGGAGAAATAGATGTGCCGAGTTTGGCTTCGTTTTGTTAGTTATGAATAGAACTTACCTGCAGACATGACAGGGACTTGTAAGTGTACTTTGAAGACTGCTACTGGAACTCCTCGACGAGGAGAACTAGACGCGCCGAGTTTAGCCTCGTTTTGTTAGTTATAGAATATAATAGATATATAGAATAGACCTTACATCCGGACTTGACGGACTGACTTCAAGGTGTACTTTGTTAAGTGCTACTGGAACTCATTGACGAATAGAACTACAATTTACAATTCTTTTTTTAATTTTTTACTATTATTGGTCTTTTGACTTCACTTCCCTTTTTTTTAATTGAAGTTTGACATAAAGATATCAGAAAATTGGAAGTACAGTTATAAGATTATTAGTGAAAATTTGTGTGTATTTAAACTACTTAAAAAAATTAAGTATAATCATCTTATATGTAATATGTTTAATGCGGTTAAGGCATGCACAATTGGATTTACCAATAGTTTTTTTCTTATAGCTATAATTAATTCGCAAAAAAAATAATTTTAAACAATTGACCACATTATGCGTTTAAAATCTGCAATCCAACTTGTAAAAATTTCTTGACTTAGTTGTTTATAGCGTTAAACGGTCACGCGTTTGAAGCTCCCACACAGCATTACATTAGAGACATAGTTTGTCACTTAAAGCACCGTGACAGACAATTGCTGCAGGCATTGCATCAAAAGTGTATCTCGCAATTTCCTTCAAAACCTTAGAGTGAACATAAGCAAGCTATGTAATAGGCGGGGGAAAAGATTCTTCATATTTTGTTCTTTTAAAATTGAAGAAAAATCTCTTTGGTTGTACTGCTTGTATCTGACTGGTTTTAATATCAATAGATATAGGACATTATGAAAAAGAAATGTAAAAAGTAAAAAGCACTTTCTCGCCATTTTTAATAGTTCTGTCTGTGTTTTTAATGTTTCTATTTACCAAAATTAGTGAATCAAACGAAGAAATTCCATACATTCTGAAGCTTTATTACATAAAAAGGAAAAATGCAACGTAAGCCGCTAAAGACAATTCTGACGTTTATGGACCTAATGCAGTGTCAGTAAGAGTAGCACAAAGTTGGTTCAAGCGTTTTCAGTCCGGGAATTTTGATGTCAAAGGTGCAGCACGCCCTGGCAGGCCTGTCACACTTGCTACCTGCGTGAAATAATTACCTGCAATCGCGAGCTGCCCTAGGAGTAGTTCGCAGTCGGGGCTAGCGCGCTCTATACGATTGAAAGTTAAATTTTTTTTAACGATGTTTACGTAAATAATTATTTGTAAATACTTGTTGAAATACTCGTTGGAATAGTTCTTGTTTAGTGTTTAGTATATTTAATTGTAAGATAAAATAGTTGAAAAAGTCTGAATGTAATTTAAGAATAATATATATGTATGTCCGTGTAGTGGCGGTTTAGAATATCCACTACCCCATATCTTCCCGTGGGTGTCGTAAAAGGCGACAAAGGGAAACAAGCAGGAGATGGGCAGCATCATCTTTCTGGTAACGGCAAAAATACAATAAAAACTGCGGTTGCCAACCCACTCGCCAAGCGTGGCAACTATGGCAATATACCCCCCATGATGAAAGTTGCGAAGAGACGGCCCCCAGTCCCCGGCGGCCCCGCTATTCCTGGCTACGGTGGCGACCATAGTAATGGCGGGGCAGGGGGTGCTAAGAATCTCCGGTGGAGGTTCGATTGCCACCTACGACGACTCGATCTGGCAACATACAACGCACGCACCCTGAGGACTGACGAGAAGATTGTGGAGCTGGAAGAAGAGATAGACAAGTTACTCTGGCATATAATAGGATTATCCGAAGTCCGAAGAGAGGGGGAGGACACGGAAATCCTCGAATCCGGCAACTTGCTCTATTACCGGGAGGGCGACCATCTGTCCCAAGGAGGTGTCGGATTTATCGTCCACAAGTCTCTCGTTAACAACGTTGTAAAGATTGAGAGTGTGTCGACGAGGGTTGCGTATCTTATACTCAGAATCACCAAACGGTATTCGCTGAAGGTCATAGAGGTTTACGCACCAACCTCGGCACACCCCGATCAGGAGGTCGAGGAAATGTGTGAGGATATCTCTAGAGCCATGCATTCCTCCAAAACCCAATATACGGTGTCAATGGGAGACTTCAATGCAAAACTAGGCACAAAAGAGAACGGTGAGCTAAAAGTGGGGAAATTTGGAATAGGGCAACGGTACCCAAGGGGCCAGCAGCTGGCCGACTTCATGGAGAAAGAGGGACTCTTTATGATGAACTCTTTCTTCCAGAAGCGGCGCCACAGGAAGTGGACCTAGTCGAGCCCCGTCGGTTCGACAAAAATGAGATTGACTTCATTATGACCACCAGACGACAACTGTTCAATGATGTCTCAGTGATCGCGATGGTGCAAACCGGCAGCGATCACCGAATGGTTAGAGGCACACTGAACCTAAACTCTAAGGTCTCCTTTAATGAAGTCAACGCTCCGTCCCCCTCGTGCTCCAATCCAAAGTCCCGAAACCTTTCAGCTCGAGTTACAAAACCGTTTTCAGTACCTAGAAGACTGCAATGAAGTGGTCGATTTGAATGACAAGATCGTGGAAACTGTCCATGCGGAGCTAAGTTCTGCAAGACCCGCCGCAGAAGAACACAAAAACTCTCCGATCACACTCTTAATCTCATGGCTGTTAGACCGGAGATGAAGCTACATTCTTCAAAAGATTTAACAGCATACAGGCAACTGAACAGACAGATCTCCAAATGCATGCGGCGGGACTTACACAACTTCAATACAGCTCGTATTGAAGAAGCGATCGAGCGGAACCAAGGCTCCAAAGTCTTTGCCAGAGATCTGTCTGCCAGAAAGAGCCAACTGTCAAAGCTGAAGACCGAATGTGGCAGCATCGTTTCCGGGGCACCTGAGATTTTGAGTGAGATTGAGAGGTTCTATGGGCAGTTGTACACGTCATCGTTGGAGCCGCACGCAAGTGTGAGTAACGATCCAAGAGCGAGTCTTATCCGACATTATTCCGATGATATCCTGGACGTCAGTCTGAGCGAGATTAGAATGGCTCTCCAGCACCTTAAAAACGGCAAGGCTCCAGGCGAGGATGGAATTACAGCGGAGCTTCTGAAAGCGGGGTGAAAAACCGGTACTTGAAGTCCTTCAGAAGCTCTTTAATTCCGTCCTCCATGGTGGCATTACACCGGAGGCGTGGTGCAGAAGTGCGGTGGTCTTGTTCTTCAAGAAAGGCGACAACGCTCTCTTGAAGAACTACAGACCGATTTCCCTTCTGAGCCGCGTCTACGTGCTGTTTTCGAGAGTCATTACGAATCGTCTCGCGCGCAGACTTGACGACTTCCAGCCTCCCGAACAAGCCGGTTTCCGAAAAGGCTTTAGCACCATAGACCACATACATACCCTTCGGCAAATTGTACAGACGTCCGAGGAGTACAATTTGCCACTATGTCTGGCGTATGTGGACTATGAGAAAGCCTTTGATTCCGTCGAAATTTGGGCGGTACTGCAGTCCCTTCAGCGATGCCAAGTTGACTGTCGGTATATCGAAGTGTTGAAGTGCTTATACAGTAGGGCTACGATGGCTATCCGAGTACAGAACCAGTGTATGAAACCTATCCAATTGCAGAGAGGTGTAAGACAGGGTAACGTCATATCCCCGAAACTCTTTACCGCTGCATTGAAAGATGTTTTCAAGCTTCTGGACTGGAAAGGATACGGTATCAACATCAATGCGAGTACATCACTCACCTTCGATTTGCCGACGATATAGTCCTTATGGCAGAATCGCTGGAGGACCTAAGCACTATGCTCAATGACCTCAATAGTGTTTCCCAACGGATAGGTCTTAAGATGAACATGGACAAAACAAAGATCATGTTTAGTGTCCATGTCACACCTATGCCGGTATTTGTTGGGAACACTAAGCGCGAAGTTGTTGACGAGTATGTTTACCTGGGACAAATAGTCCGACTAGGTAAGTCCAACTTCAACCGAGAAGTCAATCGACGGATTCAACTCGGTTGGGCAGCGTTCGGGAAATTACGGCACATCTTCTCGTCAGGTATACCTCAAAACTTGAAAACGAGACTGTACACCCAGTGCGTATTGCCAGTGATGACATACGGAACTGAGACGTGGTCCTTCACTGCTGGCCGGATGAGGAAACTCAAGGTCGCTCAGCGAGCTATGGAGAGGGCTATGCTCGGAGTTTCTCTGCGTGATAAACTCAGAAATGAGGATATCCGCAGTAGAACCATAGTGATCGACATAGCCCAACGGATTAGTAAGCTGAAGTGGTAATGGGGCGGCCATATAGCTCGATGAACCGACAAGCGATGGGAGAGAAAGGTTCTCGAGTGGCAGCCTCGTACCGGCAGGCGAAGTGTAGGGCGTCCCCCCACTAGATGGAGTGACGACCTGGTAAGATATGCAGGAAGTAGATGGATGCAGGTGGCTCAGGACCGTGCTTTGTGGCATTCTTTGGGGGAGGCCTATGTTCAGCAGTGGACTTGTGAAGGGCTGTAATGATGATAATGATTATATATGTATATGACCTATTTATTTGATAAACTATAATGGCAAAACGTCGTTCCTACTATAATTGTTGCGGGGATGGATGCTTAATGAGCAATTAAAAGGATTTGGATATATCATTTTTTGAGTTACCGAAGGATAATGAAAGGTAAATTTATTTCATTTTTTTGTTCGATAGGTACTTATAGCGAAAAAATAATTAAGTAATAATTTAACTACAGAAGTAACACCTAAGTACTTTAAAAACTTAGTTGAAATTTACTTCACTACCCAAGTACCTACTTACATACCTATACTCGTCTTTGTAATTAAAATAATTTAAGTTATTTTAGCACAAAATACTGAAATTAAAACTTTGTTTACAAGATTTTCAACTAAGTAGATTACGATCATATTTCTGTTAGGAATCGTATTTCAGGTTTACTTGTTGTTTACGCTATCTTTGCCGTGTAGTGGCGGTCAAGAATACCACTACCCCATATCTTCCCGTGGGTGTCGTAAAAGGCGACAAAGGGAAACAGGCAGGAGATGGGCAGCAGCATCTTCCTGATAATAGCCAGACAATAAAAAAAACTGCGGTTGCCAACCCGCTCGCCAAGCGTGGCAACTATGGCAAATACCCCCCTATGAATGTAACAAAGAGACGGCCCCCAGTCCCCGGCGGCCCCGCTATTCCTGGCTACGGTGGCGACCATGGTAACGGCGGGGCAGGGGGTGCTAAGAATCTCCGGTGGAGGTTCGGTTGCCACCTTAGACGACTCGACCTGGCAACGTACAACGCACGCACCCTGAGGACTGACGAGAAGATCGTGGAGCTGGAAGAAGAGATAGACAAGTTGCGCTGGCATATTATAGGATTATCCGAAGTCCGAAGAGAGGGGGAGGACACGGTAATCCTCGAATCCGGCAACTTGCTCTATCACCGGGAGGGCGACCATCTGTCCCAAGGAGGTGTCGGATTTATCGTCCACAAGTCTCTCGTTAACAACGTTGTAAAGATCGGGAGTGTGTCGACGAGGGTTGCGTACCTTATACTCAGAATCACCAAACGGTATTCGCTGAAGGTCATACAGGTTTACGCACCAACCTCGGCACACCCCGATGGGGAGGTGGAGGAAATGTATGAGGATATCTCTAGAGCCATGCATTCCTCCAAAACCCAATATACGGTGTTAATGGGAGACTTCAATGCAAAACTAGGCACAAGAGAGAACGGTGAGCTGAAAGTAGGGAAATTTGGAATAGGGCAACGGAACCCAAGGGGCCAGCAGCTGGCCGACTTCATGGAGAAAGAGGGACTCTTTATGATGAACTCTTTCTTCCAGAAGCGGCCCCACAGGAAGTGGACCTGGTCGAGCCCCGACGGTTCGACAAAAAATGAGATTGACTTCATTATGACGACCAGACGACAACTGTTCAGTGATGTCTCCGTGATCGCGAGGGTGAAAACTGGTAGCGATCACCGAATGGTTAGAGGCACACTGAACCTAAATGTTAAGTTGAAGAGGTCTCGTCTAATGAAGTGAACGCTCCGTCCCCCTCGTGCTCTGTTCCAAAGTCCCGAGACCTTTCAGCTCGAGTTACAAAACCGTTTTCAGTGCCTAGAAGACTGCAATGAAGTGGACGATATGAATGACAAGCTTGTGGAAACTGTCCATGCGGTCGGAACTAAGTTCTGCAAGACCCGCCGCAGAAGAACACAAAAACTCTCCGATCACACTCTTAATCTCATGGCTGTTAGACGGGAGATGAAGCTACATTCTTCAACAGACTTGACAGCATACAGGCATCTGAACAGACAGATCTCCAAATGCATGCGGCGGGACTTACGCAACTTCAATACAGCTCGTATTGAAGAAGCGATCGAGCGGAACCAAGGCTCCAAAGTCTTTGCCAGAGATCTGTCTGCCAGAAAGAGCCACCTGTCAAAGCTGAAGACAGAGTGTGGCAGCATCGTTTCCGGGACACCTGAGATTTTGAGTGAGATTGAGAGGTTCTATGGGCAGCTGTACACGTCATCGTTGGAGCCACACGCAAGTGTGAGTAACGATCCAAGAGCGAGTCTCATCCGACACTATTCCGAAGGTATCCCGGACGTCAGTCTGAGCGAGATTAGAATGGCTCTCCAGCACCTTAAAAACGGCAAGGCCCCAGGCGAGGATGGAATTACAGCGGAGCTTCTGAAAGCGGGTGGAAGACCGGTACTTGAAGTCCTTCAGAAGCTCTTTAATTCCGTCCTCCATGGTGGCATTACACCGGAGGCGTGGAACAGAAGTGCGGTGGTCTTGTTCTTCAAGAAAGGTGACAACGCTCTCTTGAAGAACTATAGACCGATTTCCCTTCTGAGCCGCGTCTACGTGCTGATTTCGAGAGTCATTACGAATCGTCTCGCGCGCAGACTTGACGACTTCCAGCCGCCCGAACAAGCCGGTTTCCGAAAGGGCTTTAGCACCATAGACCACATACATACCCTTCGGCAAATTGTACAGAAGTCCGAAGAGTACAATTTGCCACTATGTCTGGCGTATGTGGACTATGAGAAAGCCTTTGATTCCGTCGAAATTTGGGCGGTGCTGCAGTCCCTTCAGCGGTGCCAAGTTGACTGTCGGTATATCGAAGTGTTGAAGTGCTTGTACAGTAGGGCTACGATGGCTATCCGAGTACAGAACCAGAGTACGAAACCTATCCAATTGCAGAGAGGTGTAAGACAGGGTGACGTCATATCCCCGAAACTCTTCACCGCTGCATTGGAAGACGTTTTCAAGCTTCTGGACTGGAAAGGATACGGTATCAACATCAATGGCGAGTACATCACTCACCTTCTATTTGCCGACGATATAGTCCTTATGGCAGAATCGCTGGAGGACCTAAGCACTATGCTCAATGACCTCGATAGTGTTTCCCAACGGATAGGTCTTAAGATGAACATGGACAAAACAAAGATCATGTTCAATGTCCATGTCACACCTATGCCGGTAGTTGTTGGGAACACTAAGCTCGAAGTTGTTGACGAGTATGTTTACCTGGGACAAATAGTCCGACTAGGTAAGTCCAACTTCGACCGAGAGGTCAATCGACGGATTCAACTCGGCTGGGCAGCGTTCGGGAAGCTACGACACATCTCCTCGTCAGACATACCTCAAAACCTGAAAACGAAATTGTACAACCAGTGCGTGTTGCCAGTGATGACTTATGGAACTGAGACGTGGTCCTTCACTACTGGCCGTATGAGGAAGCTCAAGGTCGCTCAGCGAGCTATGGAGAGGGCTATGCTCGGAGTTCCTCTGCGTGATAAACTTAGGAATGAGGATATCCGCAGTAGAACCAGAGTAACCGACATAGCCCAACGGATTAGTAAGCTGAAGTGGCAGTGGGCCGGCCATATAGCTCGAAGAACCGACAACCGATGGGGAAGAAAGGTTCTCGAGTGGCAGCCTCGTACCGGTAGGCGAAGTGTAGGGCGTCCCCCCACGAGATGGAGTGACGACCTGGTAAGACATGCAGGAAGTCGATGGATGCAGGTGGCTCAGGACCGTGCTTTGTGGCATTCTTTGGGGGAGGCCTATGTTCAGCAGTGGACTTGTGAAGGGCTGTAATGATGATAATGATGATAATGATACGCTATGTACCTATACGAACCAAGCATCGCGATTCCTGACGAATGGTTTTGCAAGTTGCATGCGTTGGGCATCACAGAACTTACATAGTAGATAATATTATGGTCAGCCTAGGTACCTTACCTAAGTAAATTACGTTTTCGCAATATATTTTTTTATTCTTTATTAACACTCCTTAGCAACCACAGAAAGTCTTTTGTCACGTAGTAAAGAGAAAAGATGCAAAGTAATACGGATACTCGCGCAGCGATAAAGTTTTCTTTAGCTTGCGTGCGTGATTTATTTGATTAATAATAGCTATGTAGGCTATTAAAACGTCGGTAAGCAGTCAACATCAAAAGAGTGCAACTTCTGTATGTAGTATTATTATGTATTCTGTGGCTCTGGTCGCCCTCATACAGATAAAGTCGATGCCATTTTTTAAGAAGTGGAGCAAGATCAGTATATTAGTAGTAACAACATAGCCGTGCGATTGAGGATTGACAACATAACAGTTTTTACTCATTTGAAAAGTCTGGCTTTACAAAAATTCTCGATATTTAGGTACCACAAGAGCTCACTTTTTCATTAGGTTTCTTTAATCATTTGCGATTCTCTGTTGAAACGTAATGAAACCGAATCATTTATGAAAAGACTGGTTACCGTTCACAAGAACGTGCGAAAAAGGTCATGGTCAAAGGGTATTCAAGCTCCACAGACTGTAGCGAAACCCGGATTAACACGCAATAAAGTGATGCTGTGTCTATAGTGGAATTGGAAGGTCATTGTTTATTATGAGCTTCCACCAGGCAAAACTATCGATTTGTAGTGCTATTGCCAACAACTTATAAGAAACAAGCAAGAAATTGAGAAAATAGGGCCGGAATTGATCAACAGAAAAGGAATGGTCTTTCATCATGATAAGGCCAGACCACACACATTTTTGTCCACTCAGCAAAAATTGAGAGATCTTGGTTGGAAATTGTTAATGCATCCACCATATAGCCCTGACCTTGCACCCTCTGATTTTCACCTGTTTCGGTATCTTCAGAATTCTTTGAATACTGTTAGGTTAACATCAAGAGAGGACTGTCAAAACTACTTGTCGCATTTTTTTTTTTGATAAAAAATCCCAAGATTTCTACAGCAACGAGATTATGTCACTACCTACAAGATGGCGACAAGTTATCGAAGAAAATGGCACTTTAATAGTATCATTTAATATAATTAAACTTTGGAAAAAAATGTCTTGAATTTTTATATAAAATAGGAAGAAACTTTTTCTCTGACTTTATAATATATTCTAAGTAGAAAACGCTTCATCACGCATAAGAAATAAGACGGTATGATGTGCTTAGGGGACATAAAACATATAAGATATTTTATTACCCATAAGCATATCACTTAGTGCACGCAGTTATTTCTGCTTTTTTGAAAAATGCAAGAAATCTTTTTTTTTTTTATGAAAAACGAGAATTGCCAATCCACCTACCAAATCCCTCCCATTAGAGATGAGACTGTCTGTGACTGATGTAACCAACAGTAGATTGTTATATAGGCTTTAATAGGTGATAGGTCTTCTTTACTACCTATGAATCTGTCTAGGTAGATAATAGGGGGTACCTCCTATTACCTATTTCTGCCCCCTAGCAACAGTGCATGCACTGCTGTGTTCCAGTTTGGAAAGTTATGGAGAGCCAGAATAATTAAAGATTCAGGAGCTAAGTTCTTCATCCATTCCATCTAAGTCTTCAAAGGTGACAACGCATTTGCAGCCTTCTATGTTTGAAGTTGTTCGCAGGTGTACAAGGGCCGCAGTAGCCACTTACCATCAGGTGGACTAAAAGTACGTTTGTCACTTCGTCGTAAGCATACGATGCGATGCGATTTCATCGTTTAATCGTATTCCATTTGCCGGTACATCGGTGCCGTTGCCGTTCTACGCTGTTTAGATGTGGTAGAAGCATGCTGCAGCTATATTAGTAGTATAGTTGTAGCAGGAATGGGCCGGCTCGACCGGGAAAGGACCACGCTCTCACAGAAAACCAGCGTAAAGTAGCAGCTTAACGCTGCTGTGTTTCGTATGGTGAGTGTAGAGAACCGAAGACCCTTTTACTGGAAATGAGGCATTCCATCTTAGTCCTCACGGGTGACAACGCATCTGCATCTTGAGTCTTTATTGAGGATAGATGTAGATGTCTATGGGTCACAGTAACCACTTACCATCAGGTGGACTGTGTGCTCGTTTGTCACCCTATCCTATAAAAAAAATGCTCGCTTTTTATGGCGGTACTAACACAGACTTCATTTCTACAGCACGTAAAAATGGTTTCGTTAAGTTGTCGTATTTGTTTGTTATATCTATTACATTTAAGACGAGAATATAATCAACGCAGAGAAGTCAAATTTTGAATTCATCTAATATTAAAAATAAAATACTTAGAAGGAACATATTTTACCCCATTTTAAAAGTTATAAATTTACTCTAAAAATATTTCAACTACTTCCGCATGAACGAGGAGACATTTTATCATCTCTGAAGTCAATTTTGAGTCTCAATCCCAACGCGTCCCTTCTACTTTGGCCCTCTCACACGCACAAATGCACGGGACTGCAATACGTACACAATACACATACTTGCTGTCACGGCCGTGCCAGTAAATGGAAAACCGCGCCTTCACCCCAACGGCGCCATTTAAGCAATGGCTGTTTACAGAGATGCACAGTTTTTACTGTCGGGCAATATTGCTTTGAAAATTGCAAATGGCATTGAAAAAACTCTCGCCCCTCATCCCTTGCGTTACTGCGGTCGCGCGCTGACGCTTGACCAATTAGGTTACTCAAAAGAGATTTGTATCTTTAAATACAGGATCGTACGATCAAAGTTATCTTACGATCGTTATTAAGCATTTCTTGTGATCGGTCGTTATTTGCAAGGTTCAATTAGGACACTCTAAAGTAATGTGTGTGTTTAATCTCATCGAACAACGAAATCTCATCGTTTGCTCGTATCTACGGTTGTTTCCAATAAGGACGTTGGTTTAGGTTACTGTCGATTAAAAGTTCTGACGCTAAATTTAATAATGGACACATTTGTCTGTTATCATATTTTCAAATCCATATATAAAATGTCGTTGTGGTTAAGGCGCTAAGCACTAGTCGAATATTTGTCCGAACGTGCCGATAATAATGAAATTACTATTTCATGAAATAGTAATTTCATTATTACGGCCGTTTTAAAGCCTTGTTTACCACGTGCTCGGCGGCGAAAATTATCTTCGTAATGAAACCTGCATATCTGAAGAAGTATAATATTTCAAGAACTTAATATAACTCTATAATGAGAAAATAAATAATTCAAAAGAGGCCCGTGCTACAATGGAACATATAAAGAGTATAACTTTTATATAAATGGATATTGTATGGGTATTAGAAATGACGACTGTAGAAAAGGCCAGAACCTTATGGCTTCTGATGGATGGGTATACTATTACGCTTGTGCCGAGTGGAATTTCACAAAGCACGTTCTTAATCCACGTAGATCCATCGTCGTCCTGCATCTTTTACCATTCACTTCATCGTCACTCCATCCATTGGTGAGCCACTCTAAACTTATCTTACTGAACGAGGTTGCTACTTTGAGTACCTTTCTTTCCGACCAGTGTGCCTTGTGCGAGTTTTTTTACGTGTTCGATCGCCTTTCCATGATTCTAATAATGGTAATTTCGATTATTGCCACTAGTTGGCGCTGATTTTATTCAATAAAAATCGTAGTTAACTTTCTCGGGATCGAACACGTATAAAAAAACTAGCACTAGGCACACAGCCGTCGATTTTTGAGCTACATTTTTTTACGTGGCTGAGCCGTGCTGCAGCTATATGTTGGCTTGACCAGGGAAGGACCACGCTTTCAAGAATACCAGCGTAAAATAGCAGCTTAACGCTGCTGTGTTTCGTATGGTGAGTGTAGAGAACCGGAGACCTATTTTACTGGAAAAGAGGCATTCTATCTTAGTCCTCATGGCTGACAACTTCTCTGCATTTTAATTCTCAAACGAAGATAGTTGTAGATGTCTACAAGCCACAGCAACCACTTACCATCGGGTGGACTGTGTTCTCGTTTGTCACCCTAATTCTATAAAAAAAATGGTCGAGCTATTGTTACCTATTGTAGCTTACTGAATCCTATTCTTAATGATATTTAAAAATTCTGAAAAAGAAAAAACAAGCACAAGTATAACTTGGAAGTTTATTAAATTTCAACAGAGTGACAAAAAGTACAATAAAAAGGGGCAATACCGTCTTGAGGAATGCTTTTAATGGAAGCGAGATATAGGTGTCAAATGACTCCGTCGAATTTTCACACGTTCGTAACGCCAGCTTCCACACGCGTGTATTTGCATATACTTCTCTTTTAATAGTGCGATTAATATAAGTTATATATAAGTTACCTCATGACTTTTTGTTATTTTCAGCTAAATTACAAATACCTAAAAGCGATCTATCAAGAGTTGTAGTTAAGATATACTGGCAATATAACAGAAATAGGTGTGACAAAACTCAAAAAGTACCTAAAGTAAAATATTCACGGATAATACTGACATGTGTTTATACTTTTAACAATATAATGAATAGAAGTGTTTTTGGGTGCCCTTTGAGTTCTTGTAGTGAGAAAAAGTTAATTAGATCTAAAAAGGGATACAGGTCAACTTCATAATGAATTAATAAAACACCGATAAGAAAACACACTATACTCAAGCAAATCTAAGAAATACCTTTTGACAGCTGTCAGACTTTTTGGACTAGGCGTGCCAACCAAAAAATCGGTACGTACAATATTCGATTCATAAAAAAAATCGATATCAATTCTTTAGAGTTTGTAATCATCTACAGTTTTGTTTCGCTTATTATCAGAATAAATTAGCTTATTGCTTATTTTTTAAAACATATTTCACTTTACAATAATTTGTACACTTTTTAAATGAATTTTAATAGAAACAGCATCGTAACAATCACCTTATCCCCAGGGGTTATTTTCATTTATGTATTCTTAGATATTTTCATAACCTTGTTTATTGACAAATTTTGTACATTTGGTTGTGTTATTTTTGTACAATTGTGGTTACAAAGGTGATGAGTGATGACACATCTGCATTTAATTTATAAACGAGATTTTTTAAAATGATTATAAGCAAGCCTTTGACTTCTAGTACCATCACACCTGATTTTACTTAAGTGTTGATGGAGCCGAAGATGGTAAGCCCAATGACTTAGCTTATCACTGTAATCGGATGGAAAGAAATATGCTGGCAAATTATTCCACACCTTTGCTGTACGCATGAAAATCAAACAAACTGTTTGGTGTGAATGCATGGAACGTGAAAAGAACGAAGGGGTGGAGACCAGTCAAGCGTCTGGTGGTCTGATGATGGAACAGAGGAGGAGTAATTAAGTTATGCAATTTTTCGCATACGCTCCAAAATTATCCTGTAAAACACCGAAAGGCTGGTTTATTTGCACCTATGTTCGAGACTAGTAAGATTGGTACGAACCATTTTAGTGTCTTCAATAAGGCTCAACATGCCTTTACATTGATGAATTGATGTATACATTAAGGAGCAATTCACCTGCCGTAATGCACATTATCCTTATACTATTAAACGGATCAACTCCCGACATCCGGGTAACCATCAAATGGCACTATTTTTATTCGAAAATATAAAGTTTAAAGAAATACGTCATTTAGTACCTACTTGAAACGACCTTTATCAGTATAACACTAGAAGTGCTGAAGGTTAAGACCCCCTTGGACCGCCATCGTGACAATTTTGTCCCAATATATTTATTATAATGATCATGGGTATACAGTACGAAAGTTATGATTAAAATATTTTTTTAAATATTCGAAACACGTTTGTTAATTAAATTAAATCAAATTCTTATTACTTGAAAAACAAAAACACAACAAATAAGGATTAATAGATAACTCAAATAGTTTTTGGTTTAGTATCAAAATCATCACAACTCTCACAGTGTTTGTAACTGTACTAAACTATTAAATTCTATAAACTAGTTATTATAATTTGCAAAATGCGTAACTACATAATATTCTTTAGACGTGCTCTCATATGTTTATTTGTACAGGTGGCACTTCAAAGGTGATTCATTATTTGAGCATTTTCACTTGACACCTTCTACGTTTTGTTGTCTCTCCGGTATGTGTTCCGGAATTGCTACAGGAATACTTATTTTTCTGCTACTCGTGATTATCTAATCGTAAGTCTTCATTATGAATCCAGATCTAAGTTTTGTGCTACAATTTAACCATGCATGTAAAGTATAGCTATAAATGTCTCCAATTCTTTCATCATCATATACCAATGTCTTGAAATTCTATCGCACCGGTTCCACAGTACATTTTCAGATATGCTGCACTATTTTTTTTTAAATATTAGTTGGCAAGCACTTTTGCATATTTCATCCATATTACTCATTGCATAAGGAGTTGGTCCTACACGATCTCTAATAATATTTTGGCATCCATGCGTAACAGATGTATTACCAGTTTTAATTACAGTCCAGGCTGTGCCATCAGGAGAAACAAGTGTTATACTTACGTTACATGATATTAGCTGATTCGAATTTTAAAATTCATTTGCATAATTTTCAACAGTGCGAGGGTTTGTAAACGTTGTAAATAATCCTCAACCAGCGGACAACCGGCGGGGTGGGCTCTAATACCTCGAGCTCGTCCTCATCTTTGACTTTACCCTCAATCTTGTGCCACATTTACGATGTTCATTAAACTCGTTGCTTATTACATACAAACATAATTAGGTAGGTATTGAAATAACTACAAATGTGACGCATTATAATGTTACAGGGAATATAATAATAGTTAGCTGGTGGTATTTCTGTTTGAGTAGTATTTTCTTCAGATTCTTCACATGAAAAACTGGAACTAAGTACTTTCCAATATATAATCATTGTCAGAGTATTCCATATGTTCACCAACAGATTCATCCTCCAAAATATCATTCAAACAAGACACAATTTCGTGCGTTTTAATTATTTTATCACGTTGACTAGACATATCTATAACACGTAAGCTGCACCTTAGGAAAAAAATAACGTACACTCCATAAAAACAGCAACGCACAAGTGACCGTTAGAAACGATATTATATGAATTAGCAAATGGTGAATAATTTCCCTAAATACTCATATAATCAATATTTTCATTCGGATATTGCAAATTGTATAATTAAAATTTAAGTACGTTGGTAACACTGCGCGCGTAAACAGATGTTTCATTGTTGCCGCAATAAATTAACGGAGTGCAACCGAGAGGCGCAGCTGTCGTTCTTACTTAGTAATTACAGCTTCACTTTAGAATTAACTAGTTTTAATTACATGTAAACATATATTACCTATGCTTGTAGAGCGACAGATCTTATGTCTGAAGACATTAAGACCAAAGTTTATGTATATTTTGTCTCTTAATATTTTAATTAACATTTTAAGACTACATTTCAAAAGATATTAAAGTAAACATACAAATATGACTTTTCGATGATTCTTATTTATTAAATAGGTGGGGCGGCGTTTCAAGAATGATCTCATATAAATTAAAAAAAAATAACACCCCTCAGAGTGACAAAACAGTTTAAATTTTTTTTAATGTAAAGTATACATTTAATTATGTATATAAAAGCAAAGTAAAAGCTACAAAATTGTGAAACTATTTAATTCCTTGAAGTCAGCTTTTATATTTTATAAAAGTTATTTCTTTTAATTTTTTTTTGGACATAGGCCTCTCGGTTTAGCTTGAATATCCTGCTTCGTAAGCAAATTGACGAATTAATATTTTAATTATTTTAGTAAGTAATTCTGACGAGTCAATGTAGTTATTCAAGAATATTTGTGTCAAGAATGTATATATGTACTTATATATATTTCGAGACGTTGTCAGGAGTAGATGGAGTTGAAAAAAGTAAAAATTACCAACTGGAATTGTAGCTTACATGAAAATATAAAACATAAATAAAAATTATGTGTCTAACCTAGTTTGAAGAGCACCTCTCGCCCTCTCTCTGTCTCTCTCTCTCTCTCTCACTCTCTCAATTATGTGAACTATCCCCGTCACCACTAATCCTAGCACCACTACTCCTAACCCACTCCAGAAGAAACGCCAAACCAGCGTCGATAATACGGCACGTGTTCGCCTCAAATTCTTAAATTAAGAGCCGTGGTAGCTTAGGGGCGAAGCGCTCGTTGTAAATTTCATAGTACGCGAGCATCCCGGGTTCGACCCCCGCCGGCACCAATGAAATTGTTAATTGCAATTTTAAGTGCTGATTTACCATGTTCTCGGCGGTGAAGGAAAATATCGCGAGGAAACCTGCATGTCTGAGAAATAAGAAAAAAAATTTTTCGAAGACATGTTCTATACGTGGTAGAGCCATGCAGCTATATTGGTAGTATAGTTGTAGCACGAATGGGTCGGCTCCACCGGGGAAGGACCACGCTCTCATAGAATACCAGCATAAAATAGCAGCTTAACACTGCTGTGTTTTGTATGGTGAGTGTAGAGAACCGGAGACCCTTTTTACTAGAAACGAGGCATTCCATCTTAGTCCTCACGGGTGACAACGCATCTGCATTTTTATTCGTTATCGAGGATAGATGTAGATGTCTATGGGCCACAGCAATCACTTACCATCAGGTGGACTGGTGATCGTTTGTCACCATATTCTATATATAATATGGTGAACACACGTCTCAGAAATGAAAGCAGGCCTGTGCCAGTAACTTTAACTTTTAACTTTTTCTCCTAGTAATCCCCCGTTTACATTTTTTACCATCTCTAAAATGGCATGTAATATAATGTTTTCAGAAAGTATTGCCTGATTAGCTGAAATAATTATAACTAATTATTACAAAATAATAAAGTTTTTTAATAAATCGCTAGGCAGAGAAAATTTATATTTATGTACATATTAGTATGGGATGCTTTTTCAAAAATGCTACTGGAAACCGTCAGGTAAACGGTTGAGTGTTAATAAATTTTAGAAATGTTTCGTTGCCGCTGGCGCTTATTTAGTAGAATAGATAAATACAGATGTCATTGACGAATTTCCAGAAACATATTTTACCTAGATGTTTTCATACTGTATAGAGAAATCGTAGCTCTTAGTGGGTTCTTTCCGCCTCATTTCACTCTCATGACGAGAAGTGTCTGTGCTTGGTAGTGGAAAGTTTAGGTCTTCTTATTTTTATAATAATAATATTCTCCAGACCGAATTTCGGTGACGGTGGCCAATCTCAACGGAGACTAGCCATCTGCGCAGGACAGGATTATAGTGCCCAAGTGTATGCGCAAGCACAGGTTCACTCTCTATTCCCTCACTCTCATAGTCCGATGGGACGGTAAACCTACACGACCGGAGAGAGATCAAGCGCAGGACCAACGGCTTTACGTGCTTTCCGAGGCACGGGGGTGAGACACCGCCAACTTCCTGACTCCGGGCAGCTACTGAGAATTTCTCGAAGAAAAACTCAATAACTAATTTTTTGACCCGACCCGGGATTCGAACCCGGGACCTCATGTACAGCAGTCGCATTACTACAACCACTAGACCAACGAGGCAGTATTTTTATAGATAAGGGTGACAAACGAGCACTCAGTCAACCTGATGGCAATTCAATGCGGTGGCCCGTTCACATTTACATCAATCAATAACTCGATAAGGAATCAAAATACAGAATGCGTTGCCACCCCTGAGGACTTAAATGTAATGTCTCGTTCCCAGTAAAAAGGGTTACAGTGCTTTATACTCACCATAGGAGACATAGCAGTATTAAATAATATATGATTCCGTGAGAGCGTGGTCCTTAACCGATCGATCCAGCTAAATCGTGCTATAAATAAAACTTAGTTGTAATGTATCTTTTTTTGTTCGCATATTTTCAAAAGTCAAATCAATAAAGCACGCTCAAACGCCCTGCACAGCCAAACGTTATCCACTAAGCCTTCGGGCTAGGTATTTAAGTTTAGCAATAACTAAAATTTATACGAGTATCAGTAAAATGAAGTATTTATAACAGAAAAAAATTAGTATTTTTGTTATATTTATTTTATTTGTTACCGTCACAGTTTATTAAAGTCCACTGCTGAACAAAGGCCTCCCCCATGGATAGCCGCATACGGAGCATATTCTCTATAGCTGCCACGCTTGGCAGACGGGTAAGCAACCACAGTTTATTTTTTATTTTTAGTCATTATTAGGAAAGACACTGCTGACCATCTCCTGATTTGTTACATATTTTTTATTTGTTAGCGTCACAGTTTATTAAAGTCCACTGCTGAACAAAGGCATCCCCCATGGATAGCCTCATACGGAGCATATTCTCTATAGCTACCACGCTTGGCAGACGGATAAGCAACCACAGGTTTTATTTTTTTATATTTACCTAGTCCTTATTAGGAAGACAGTGCTGCCCATATCCTAATTAGTTTCCCTCTGTCGCTTCTTACGACACCCACAGTATGATATGGGGTAGTAGATATTCTTAAACCGCCACTACACAGTTTTTATTAATCACGGACAAAAGCGTAATAAGTTCTGACGTAACGTTTATAGGCAAAATACGGAGTCACATAAGATCGCACGTCGAAGTTTTAACGATTGATTTAAAACGCAAGTCACAAAATATCTCGGTAATGATCGTAACTGTAACCTGTAAGGGTGTCGGATAACAAAGTCGTTTGTAAAAGCATCGTTAAATTATCCTTTAAGTTTTATTAAGTTTAAACTTATGATTCAAGACGTGCTCTGCAGTGAAGGAAAACATCGCGAGGAAACCTGTATTAGGTACTGAGGAATGAAAATATTTCGAAGATTTGTTAAGCCCGCCAATATGAACAGGAGCAGCGTCAAATGCAAGAAGGCCTTCGACCAGCCGTAGGAGGTATTTAGACTGTAACTTTAGTTTTTAATAAGCTTATAAAAACAAACTTCATTAAAGATTTCCCTTTGTACGCATTAGTTACTAGATAGTTACGCGGTATGGTTAGGGGAGGCGCGTAATTTCAGAAGGAGCTGCGCGAGACAGCCGCCCGTTATTAATGACGCGCTTACCCTTGCTTTGTTTACAAGTCATTAACCGAAACTAAGAATCATATTTCACATGATTGTAATATATGTGAGCTGCAAGTGAACACTCTTCAGTACTTTTATTTATTAATGAAATTCACCTTTATTAGTAAAATAACACTGAAATGACTAAAACAGGAGAACGGTAACAACCTAATAAAAACGAAAAAAAAATTAAATAATACCTGTCTTCAAAGAACTAAAAAGTATAAAATAACTTCACATTCTACAGTCGGTGCTAAGACATAGTGTATAGAAAAATTAAAGCACCGACTTCAGAATGTAAATTACATTATTCTTTGAATTTGACTTTTACATTTGACTAAAAGTTAATCTTTAGTTTTCTTTTTTTTTTTTGTAATTTTGTGTACTAAGCAATGTCACAATCTCAATGACGTCTAAATTAGTAACATTAAACACTATCCCCTATTTTAACACCCTTAGGAGTGAATTTTTTTTGTAGGTTTATAAATTATTTCATAAAAAAAAATCAAAATTAGTTTCGATTGACTATAGTATCGCATATATATATAAAAGAAACATACAGGAATATTGAGCGCCTACTCTTTGTTTTTTGAAGTTCATTAAATTTGAAGAAATTTTTGCGCGTGTAGAAAAGTAAGAAGAAAAGTTCTCAAAATAACTATTTAGACAACTCCAAGCCGACTTCAGGAGCTATTAAATTATGTGTAAATTATTAGGTATTATTTTTTGTTTTCAAAGTTAGCTTTCACTTTCTTTGACCTAAATTATTGGAAATATAAATAAGCGAATTATTTATATTTCAGCGAAATATCTCATATCATGAGATCTAAATTTACCACGCAGAGTAACCCCGAGCATAGCCCTCTCCATAGTTCCCTGAGCGGCCGTGAGCTTACTCATACGGCCAACAGTGAAGGACCACGTCTCAGATCTATAAATCATCACTGGCAACACGCACTGGTTGTACGATCTCGTTTTCATGTTTTAGGTATACCTGACGAAAAGATGTGTCGTGATCTCCCGTAGGCTGCCCAGCCGAGTTGAATCTGTCGATTGACCTCTCGGTCGAAGTTGGATTTACCTAGTCGAAATATTTGTCCAAAGAGCAGTGAAGAGTTTCGGGGACATAACTCCTCTTTCTAGTGACAAGTAAAATTAAATAATTTTTATAATATTAATAATAATAATAAACTAAAATTATTTTTATACGTGGTAGAGCCATGAGTTTAGGAGGTTTGTCAGGGTTAAACTTGAATCTTATATACTATTTTTGGATCTCGCAAATGCTTTTTGAACTATAATACAAATAAATTTCATTAAAAATTGGGTTATATGCAATATTTAGTGAAATGAAGAAATAACAAAAACGCAAATATGACAATTTGTTTTTATCAGAACGGGAACCTATAAAAAAATTAATGATTCGGAACCAGAAAATCCAATTGTGGCTGAATATGGGACTCATACACAACGATGCAATCCATGCAGTGAAGAGAAAGGTTTTACAGAAAACAAAATTATAACAATTCACTTTACAGTTTTTCATTTAGCAGAGATTAGGACGCCGTGTAGTGGCGGTCAAGAATACCACTACCCCATATCCTCCCGTGGGTGTCGTAAAAGGCGACAAAGGGAAACAGGCAGGAGATGGGCAGCAGCATCTTCCTGATAATAGCCAGACAATAAAAAAAAACTGCGGTTGCCAACCCGCTCGCCAAGCGTGGCAACTATGGCAAATACCCCCCAAATGAATAAAGTTACTAAGAGACGGCCCCCAGTCCCCGGCGGCCCCGCTATTCCTGGCTACGGTGGCGACCATGGTAACGGCGGGGCAGGGGGTGCTAAGAATCTCCGGTGGAGGTTCGGTTGCCACCTTAGACGACTCGACCTGGCAACGTACAACGCACGCACCCTGAGGACTGACGAGAAGATCGTGGAGCTGGAAGAAGAGATAGACAAGTTGCGCTGGCATATTATAGGATTATCCGAAGTCCGAAGAGAGGGGGAGGACACGGTAATCCTCGAATCCGGCAACTTGCTCTATCACCGGGAGGGCGACCATCTGTCCCAAGCAGGTGTCGGATTTATCGTCCACAAGTCTCTCGTTAACAACGTTGTAAAGATCGGGAGTGTGTCGACGAGGGTTGCGTACCTTATACTCAGAATCACCAAACGGTATTCGCTGAAGGTCATAAAGGTTTACGCACCAACCTCGGCACACCCCGATGGGGAGGTGGAGGAAATGTATGAGGATATCTCTAGAGCCATGCATTCCTCCAAAACCCAATATACGGTGTTAATGGGAGACTTCAATGCAAAACTAGGCACAAGAGAGAACGGTGAGCTGAAAGTAGGGAAATTTGGAATAGGGCAACGGAACCCAAGGGGCCAGCAGCTGGCCGACTTGGAGAAAGAGGGACTCTTTATGATGAACTCTTTCTTCCAGAAGCGGCCCCACAGGAAGTGGACCTGGTCGAGCCCCGACGGTTCGACAAAAAATGAGATTGACTTCATTATGACGACCAGACGACAACTGTTCAGTGATGTCTCCGTGATCGCGAGGGTGAAAACTGGTAGCGATCACCGAATGGTTAGAGGCACACTGAACCTAAACGTTAAGTTGGAGAGGTCTCGTCTAATGAAGTCAACGCTCCGTCCCCCTCGTGCTCTGTTCCAAAGTCCCGAGACCTTTCAGCTCGAGTTACAAAACCGTTTTCAGTGCCTAGAAGACTGCAATGAAGTGGACGATATGAATGACAAGCTCGTGGAAACTGTCCATGCGGTCGGAGCTAAGTTCTGCAAGACCCGCCGCAGAAGAACACAAAAACTCTCCGATCACACTCTTAATCTCATGGCTGTTAGACGGGAGATGAAGCTACATTCTTCAACAGACTTGACAGCATACAGGCATCTGAACAGACAGATCTCCAAATGCATGCGGCGGGACTTACGCAACTTCAATACAGCTCGTATTGAAGAAGCGATCGAGCGGAACCAAGGCTCCAAAGTCTTTGCCAGAGATCTGTCTGCCAGAAAGAGCCAACTGTCAAAGCTGAAGACAGAATGTGGCAGCATCGTTTCCGGGACACAAGAGATTTTGAGTGAGATTGAGAGGTTCTATGGGCAGCTGTACACGTCATCGTTGGAGCCACACGCAAGTGTGAGTAACGATCCAAGAGCGAGTCTCATCCGACACTATTCCGAAGATATCCCGGACGTCAGTCTGAGCGAGATTGGAATGGCTCTCCAGCACCTTAAAAACGGTAAGGCCCCAGGCGAGGATGGAATTACAGCGGAGCTTCTGAAAGCGGGTGGAAGACCGGTACTTGAAGTCCTTCAGAAGCTCTTTAATTCCGTCCTCCATGGTGGCATTACACCGGAGGCGTGGAGCAGAAGTGCGGTGGTCTTGTTCTTCAAGAAAGGTGACAACGCTCTCTTGAAGAACTACAGACCGATTTCCCTTCTGAGCCGCGTCTACGTGCTGTTTTCGAGAGTCATTACGAATCGTCTCGCGCGCAGACTTGACGACTTCCAGCCTCCCGAACAAGCCGGTTTCCGAAAGGGCTTTAGCACCATAGACCACATACATACCCTTCGGCAAATTGTACAGAAGTCCGAAGAGTACAATTTGCCACTATGTCTGGCGTATGTGGACTATGAGAAAGCCTTTGATTCCGTCGAAATTTGGGCGGTGCTGCAGTCCCTTCAGCGGTGCCAAGTTGACTGTCGGTATATCGAAGTGTTGAAGTGCTTGTACAGTAGGGCTACGATGGCTATCCGAGTACAGAACCAGAGTACGAAACCTATCCAATTGCAGAGAGGTGTAAGACAGGGTGACGTCATATCCCCGAAACTCTTCACCGCTGCATTGGAAGACGTTTTCAAGCTTCTGGACTGGAAAGGATACGGTATCAACATCAATGGCGAGTACATCACTCACCTTCGATTTGCCGACGATATAGTCCTTATGGCAGAATCGCTGGAGGACCTAAGCACTATGCTCAATGACCTCGATAGTGTTTCCCAACGGATAGGTCTTAAGATGAACATGGACAAAACAAAGATCATGTTTAATGTCCATGTCACACCTATGCCGGTAGTTGTTGGGAACACTAAGCTCGAAGTTGTTGACGAGTATGTTTACCTGGGACAAATAGTCCGACTAGGTAAGTCCAACTTCGACCGAGAGGTCAATCGACGGATTCAACTCGGCTGGGCAGCGTTCGGGAAGCTACGACACATCTTCTCGTCAGACATACCTCAAAACCTGAAAACGAAATTGTACAACCAGTGCGTGTTGCCAGTAATGACTTATGGAACTGAGACGTGGTCCTTCACTGCTGGCCGTATGAGGAAGCTCAAGGTCGCTCAGCGGGCTATGGAGAGGGCTATGCTCGGAGTTTCTCTGCGTGATAAACTTAGGAATGAGGATATCCGCAGTAGAACCAGAGTAACCGACATAGCCCAACGGATTAGTAAGCTGAAGTGGCAGTGGGCCGGCCATATAGCTCGAAGAACCGACAACCGATGGGGAAGAAAGGTTCTCGAGTGGCAGCCTCGTACCGGTAGGCGAAGTGTAGGGCGTCCCCCCACGAGATGGAGTGACGACCTGGTAAGACATGCAGAAAGTCGATGGATGCAGGTGGCTCAGGACCGTGCTTTGTGGCATTCTTTGGGGGAGGCCTATGTTCAGCAGTGGACTTGTGAAGGGCTGTAATGATGATGATGATGATGAGGATAACCTGCCTTTATAGATAAGATCTCATATCTGTACTAAAACCGAATCAGCACGCCCCGACAACACGTAGTCTTGTCTGTCCTGCCCCTAGAGTGTTTTTGTAAAGCCCAAGCAGCCTAGGGCGAGAAGTCCCCACCCGCCAAAGTTTACCTTAATTTGTGACAATTTTTCCATCGGGGTTATTAATGAAAATAATAGAATTTGGCTTCAAGAGTGAAGGTAAGTTTACTACATAATATAATACACAATATATGCGTGATTAAAGGCTGGATATTAAACACGAATAACCAGATCGAAGAAAACATCGAATCAATTTCCGTCGTAGGATTATAATGGAACAAGCAGGAAGATGAACTACAATCTTCCACAAAAAAATCTATTAAAATACAATTGTGTTGCAAGTAGCAAAGTTTATGCTAGGGGAAAAGTTGCTCATACATTAATCAATAAAAATATTAAAAATACTGAGTAGTACCTAATAATATTATTCATACTCGACAACGCAGTAAAAATAATATAGATTTTTGTTTTTTTTACTTTCACTTTTGATAAAGATGAATCGATTGACAACTCATTACGTAAAATCGGTCTCATATGTTGCTACGATGAAAAATCTATACAAAGAAACATACATGGTATGTCAAGTATAGAATCCTTTCTTGGAATCGCCAAAATCGGTTAAAAATATGGGTTGAAAATCACAACCCTTTATTGTAGCAAAACATGGCAAAGTTACGGTCACATCGTAGCGTCATATAACGTAGGTTTAGTTAGTAATTATTTCATCATCATCATCATCATTACAGCCCTTCACAAGTCCACTGCTGAAAATAGGCCTCCCCCCAAGGAATGCCACAAAGCACGGTCCTGAGCCACCTGCATCCATCGACTTCCTGCATATCTTACCAGGTCGTCACTCCATCTAGTGGGGCCAAGCCTTACTCTTCATTCAGCCGCCACTCGAGAACTTTTTTTCCCATCGGTTGTCGGTTCTTCGAGCTATATGGCCGGCCTATTGCCACTTCAGCTTACTAATCCATTGGGCTATGTCAGTCACTCTGGTTCTACTGCGAATATCCTCATTTTTAAGTTTATCACGCAGATAAACTCCGAGCATAGCCTTTTCCATAGCTCGCTGAGCGACCTTGAGCTTCCTCATCCGGCCAGCAGTCCACGTCCAGTTCCATAGGTCGTCACTGGCAACACGCATTGGTTGTATAGTCTCGTTTTCAAGTTTTGAGGTATACCTGACGAGAAGATGTGTCGTAATTTACCGACGCTGCCCAAACGAGTTGAATCCGTCGATTTACCTCTCGGTCGAAGTTGGACTTACCTAGTCGGACTATTTGTCACAGGTAAACATACTCGTCAACAACTTCGAGCTAAGTGCTCCCAACAACTACCGGCCTAGATGTGATATGGACATTAAACATGATCTTTGTTTTGTCCATGATCATCTTAAGACCTATCCGTTGGGAAACACTATTGAGGTCATTGAGCATAGTGCTTAGGTCCTCCAGCGATTCTAGCATAAGGAATATACTGTCGGCAAATCGAAGGTGAGTGATGTACTCGCCATTAATGTTGATACCGTATCCTTTCCAGTCCAGAAGCTTGAAAACGTCTTCCAATGCAGCGGTGAAAAGTTTCGGGGATATAACGTCACCCTGTCTTACACCTCTCTGCAATTGGATAGGTTTCGTACTCTGATTCTGTACTCGGATAGCCATCGTAGCCCTACTGTACAAACACTTCAGCACTTCGATATACCGATAGTCAACCTGGCATCGCTGAAGGGACGGAGAGTTTTTGTGTTTTTCTGCGGCGGTTCTTGCAAAACTTAGCTCCGACCTCATGGACAGTTTCCACGAGCTTGTCATTTATATCGACCACTGAATTGCAATCTTCTAGGCACTGAAAACGGTTTCGTAGCTCTAGCTGATCGCTACCGGTTTTCACCCTCGCGATCACTGAGACATTACTGAACAGTTGACGTCTGGTCATCATAATGAAGTAAATCTCATTTTTATCGAACCGTCGGGGCTCGACCAGGTCCACTTCTTGTGGGGCTGTTTCTGGAAGACAGTGTTTATCATAAAGATTCCCTATTTCTCCATGAAGTCGGCCAGCTGCTGGCCCCTTGGGTTCCGTTGTCCTATTCCGAATTTCCCTACTTTCAGCTCAACGTTCTCTCTTATGCCTAGTTTTGCGTTGAAGTCTCCCATTAACACCGTATATTGGGTTTTGGAGGAATGCATGGCTCTAGAGATATCCTCATACATTTCCCCCGTCTCCTCATCGGGGTGTGACAAGGTTAGTGCGTAAACCTGTATGACCTTCAGCGAATACTGTGTGATGATTTTGAGTATAAGGTTCGCAAACGTAAGGTACGCAACCCTCGTTGACACACTCCCAATCTTTACAACGTTGTTAACGACTGACTTTTGGACTGTAAATCCAACACCTCCCTCGGACATATGGTCGCCTCCCGGTGATAGAACAAGTTTCCGGATTCGAGGATTACCGTGTCCTCCCCCTCTCTTCAGTCCTCAGATAATCCTATAATATTCGTTAATATAACGGACGTTATATTAATATAACGGACAATATTCTTACCGCCGCTGATAATGGACAAGGTACCATTCTAGTTCTACTAGATTTCATTCGGGCTTTCGACTGCATCAATATACCACTTTTACTGACAAAATTAAAAAACGTTGGTTTTTCCGAAACGGCATGTTTGTGGTTTAAGTCTTACTTCTGCGGGCGTAGTCAAAAAGTAAAATGCATCAATATTGAAGGTACTGCAGATATTTCGGAGCCCCTATCAATTTGTAAAGGCGTTATACAAGGGTCCATTCTTGGCCCAACACTCTTCGCCATATACACAGCAGACATAAAAAATGTAGTTCACTACTCCAAATATCACCTTTATGCCGATGACACCCAATTGTACGCCCATACGTCACCAAAAAACGACAGTATTACAACAGCGATTACCAGCCTCAACGATGATCTAAAATTAATAGAGCTTTGGTCAAAGTCTCATGGCTTACTACTGAATTCTAAAAAAAGTACTTGTATAATTATGGGTACACGTCAACAGGTTGCATCAATCAAGATAATTGATCCGACTATCATGATCAGTGGCACAACTATTCCTCGAGATTATTGTATTCGTAACTTAGGCCTTAACATGGATGTAGGTTTAACGTTTGAACAACTCGTACAGCAAAAAAATAGGAAAATGTTTTGGATCTTTAAAATCTCTTTACAAAATTCGTTCTTTTCTAAAACCAAAAATCCGGCTCCGTCTTTGCAACAGTCTGGTCTTGTCACATTTACATTATTGCGACAAAGGGTTCAAAATGCGTGTATGCGTTATTGTTTTGACATACCTAAGATTAACCACATAACTCCTTATCTCCTCAAAAATAATATTTTAAATATGGGTTACACCATAAAACTAAAATATGGTTGTTTCGTACACTCGTTAAATAATTCGCAATCTCCTCATTATTTATATGAAAAATTATCTCCAAAATGTCAAATAACACGTTTGAGACAAAGGGGTAAACTATTATATATACTTCCAACTTATAAGCGTGTTAAAGCGAAGGGATGTATCAAATATGCTGCCTCCAAAATTTGTAATAATATACCTCCTCCTTTACAGGAGATCGTGAATATAAAATAGTTTAGAAAGAAATGCAAAGTATGGTTACTTGAACAACAAAAATTGGAGGCAGGTATTAAGTATCATATTATATAAATTTGCCGATTTACATAGCACATATGTTTATACATTTCAGTCTTTTCTTTACGTTGTTTCACGTCAATGCCAAGATAAGATACTGTGTTTTTTAAAAGTTGGCTGTGGCATAATACCAGCGGTGACCTCAAATCACCACATAGTTGAGTCACAGGCCAGTTTGTCTCATTTTTTTATGTATGTTTTTACTGAAGTATGTTGCTAGATAAGTTTGTGATATTTTTTTTGTACACTTTTACCTACCATGTGTGAATTGAGCCAAATAAAACTCTTTATTATATTCCAGCGGAAATTGTCTATATCTTCCTCCAGCTCCAGGATCTTCTCGTCAGTCCTTAGGGTGCGTGCGTAATAAGTTGCCAGGTCGAGTCATCGTAGGTGGCAACTGAACCTCCACCGGAGATTCTTAGCACCCCCTGCCCCGCCGTTACCAAGATCGCCACCGTAGCCAGGAATAGCGGGGCCGCCAGAGACTGGGGGCCGTCTCTTCGTTACTCTCATGGGGGGTATATTGCCATAGTTGCCACGCTTGGCGAGCGGGTTGGCAACCGTAGTTTTTTAATTATTATTTTGCTGTTATCAGAAAGATGCTGCTGGCCATCTTCTGCCTCAGTTTCCCTGTGTCGCCGCTTACGACTACTACTAGTACGAGTACTATTATTTATTCTGTACTTGTATGCTAACTTTTCCAAGTCATTTTTGTAAATAAATATTAAGATCACTATTACTACTACCTTAATTCAGTATTTCAAAAAAAAAAAAAACAAAAGTTCTGGAGCACCGTACAAGGAGTTTACGTCGCTAGCACAATTCCGCGTTAAAATAAAATGTCTAAATTAATTCTTATGTTGGCATATTGAAAACAATGCTGTTAATTTCTTTACGTGGTAAAGCCATGCTGCAGCTATATTATTGGTATAGTTGTAGCACGAATGGGTCGTCTCGACCGGGAAAGGACTTTTATACTGGAAACGGCATTCCATCTTAGTCCTTAGGGGTGAGAACATATCTCCATTAAGATTCTTAATCGAGGATGTATAATGTAGATGTCTATGGGCCACAACATCCACTTACCGTC
Organism: Parnassius mnemosyne; assembly: GCA_963668995.1. Classification (NCBI taxonomy): domain Eukaryota; kingdom Metazoa; phylum Arthropoda; class Insecta; order Lepidoptera; family Papilionidae; genus Parnassius; species Parnassius mnemosyne. Next base: position 10,805,970 of record CAVLGL010000057.1, read on the forward strand.
AAGTGGATTGCACCCTTATTATATTTAAAAAAACATACAGGATTCCCAAAGGTGTTTTCTTTAACACCGAGCATGTGGTAAAACCAGAACTTAAAATTGAAATTAACATCCGTGGTATCTCAGGGACAAAGCGCTCGCTGTAAATTTCACAGTATGCGGGCAACTTGGGTTCAATCCCCGCGAACAACAATAAAATTGTTAATTCCTAAAAGTCGAAATATAAATGAAGAATAAAAAGCAAATTCTCTACATTATATTATGTAAATTATCTTTATATTTTGCTTTTAAGTCGCAGTCTCCTATAATCTAGCATGCTTCGTTACTCCGAGATTAAAAGATAATAGGTATGTCTGGTCTGTCTGCATTCCTAGCCTGCATTTTATATTTGTATAAATAAAATAATACTTAATACTGAATATTAATACATTTTGATTTTTTTATAAGATAAGGGTGACAAACGAGCATACAGTCCACCTGATGGTAAGTGGTTGCTGAGGCCCATAGACATCTACATCTATCCTATATTACAAATCAAAATGCAGATGCGTTGTCACCCGTGAGGACTAAGATGGAATGCCTCGTTTCCAGTAAAAAGGGTCTCCGGTTCTCTACACTTACCATACGAAACACAGCAGCGTTAAGTTGCTATTTTACGATGGTATTCTGTGAGAGCGTGGTCCTTCCCCGGTCGAGCCGAACCATTCGTGCTACAACTATACTGCTAATATCGCTGCAGCATGGCTCTGCCACGTATGAAAATCTTTCATTTTGATCTTAGTCAAAAGCCTTTAGGGACGGTGTAATATCCAATACCCCAAACCAACATGCCAAGCGTGGCAACTAATACACGATTAAGGCAAATCTGGACATTGGGTTTCAGCAGTGGGTTTTTACGAGCTGATGAAGGAGAAGAAAAAAGAAGTATTGATTATACATTACATTGCTTAAATAACTTTTAATAGTTAATATTAAAAAGAAAAAATTATTCAATTAAAAATAAAATAAATTGATAAGGCTTCTCTGATTGACGCATTATTTTATATTAGTTTTTTTCCCATTATACTTATATAACTTAGAGACAAATGAACAAACAGTCCACTTGATGGCAAGTGGTTACTGCAGTTCAAAGACATCAGAAGCCAACTTCAAGCGAAGATGCGTTGCCATCTCTAAGAACTAGTAGAATGCTTCATAGCCTATAATTATGTATTACAACAACGGTTTGTCATTGTGGAAAGTAGAGCTGTTTTTAGTGGTGATTGATTTCTTAGATGTGAATTTATCTCGAAATCTGGATGTAGCAACTAGAATATCTTCTAAATAGTTACATTTACAAAACATTTACATTACAAAACTTAATCCACTATTTTCCCACTCTAAGGGGTGGAATTTCATCCAAAATATTAAATAAATATTATCATCAAAATCGGTTCTCATTTGACAAAGATAGAATATAACATAGATACAAAGAACATACAGCTGAATTGAGTCCGTTCCATCTTTTATGAGGTTCGTCAATTAAATTAGGCACATAACTGGCGCATCTTTACGCTGACTGTCACTAATTTGCATTTTGCGAGCAGAATAATTTGTTTGTTGGTAATTTGCGTACAGCTGAGATTTGTAGTTTACTAATAGGTTCAAAATCGGTTCTCATTTGACAAAGATAGAGTATAACATAGAGACAAAAAACATACAGCTGAATTGAGTCCGTTCCATCTTTTATGAGGTTCGCCAATTAAATTAGGCACATAACTGGTGCATCTTTACGCTGACTGTCACTAATTTGCATTTTGCGAGCAGAATAATTTGTTTGTTGGTAATTTGCGTACAGCTGAGATTTGTAGTTTACTAGTTAGTAGTACTAGTTGTTGCTGGTGAAATGAATGTTTAGCAGTGTGTGTCTACGTTATGTCTACCAGACAATTCTGTCTGAATATGAGAAAAAAATAAATACATGTACCCATAATGTATATATTAAAAAAAATTAAAATTAAAAAACATAAATAAATACCTATATATTATACATTGAAATATAAAAGAAACGAACGATGCTGCCTATCTCCTGGTTTTTTCCCTCTGTCACCACTTATAACTCCCACGGGACGACGAAATGAGGTAGTGTATATTTTTAGACCGCACCGCCATAGGTCCTACAGGTTTAATGTATGAATAAAGAGAGTTAGTATATATCGTCTTGATTGCCGTATCAACGACTTCAAGCCTGCCGAACGAGATGCTTCCTGGACGTTAGTCTAATCAAGATTAGAATGGTTCTCCAGTAGGTACCTTAAAAAAGGCAAGGCCGGGCGAGGATGGAATTTCAGCGAAGCTTATAAAAGCGTGTGGAAAACCAGTACTTGAAGTCCTCCGGAGGATAATGTATATATTAAAAAAAATAAAAATTAAAAAACATAAATAAATATATATTACACATTGAAATATAAAAGAAACGAACGCTGCTGCCTATCTCCTGGTTTTTTCCCTCTGTCACCACTTATTATTATATATATATATATATATATATATATATATATATATATATATATATATATATATAAATATTATATATATTATATATTTATCTTGAAACCGTCTTTCAACGCAGCGGTGAAGAATTTAAGCAACCACTTCCGCACTTACCGACATTCAACTTGGCACCGCTGAAGGGACTATCGCTTACATTGTGACGGAATCAAAGGCTTTTCTATAGTCCATACACGAAAGGCAAAGTGGACGTTGTACTTTTCGGTCTTCGGAAACCGGCTTGTTTGCAGACTGGTAGTCGTCGAGTCTGCGTTCGAAACGATTCGTAATGAATCTCGAAATCAACACGTAGACGCGGCGTAGAAAAGAAAATATACTGTAGTATGAATTACTAATTACAGAGCGCTGTCACTTTTTTGAAGAACAAAAACAAGCACTTCTGCTCTACGCCTCCGGAGGACTTCAAGTACTGGTTTTCCACACGCTTTTATAAGCTTCGCTGAAATTCCATCCTCGCCCGGCCTTGCCTTTTTTAAGGTACCTACTGAAGAACCATTCTAATCTTGATTAGACTAACGTCCAGGAAGCATCTCGTTCGGCAGGCTTGAAGTCGTTGATACGGCAATCAAGACGATATATACTAACTCTCTTTATTCATACATTAAACCTGTAGGACCTATGGCGGTGCGGTCTAAAAATATACACTACCTCATTTCGTCGTCCCGTGGGAGTTATAAGTGGTGACAGAGGGAAAAAACCAGGAGATAGGCAGCAGCGTTCGTTTCTTTTATATTTCAATGTGTAATATATATTTATTTATGTTTTTTAATTTTTATTTTTTTTAATATATACATTATCCTCCGGAGGACTTCAAGTACTGGTTTTCCACACGCTTTTATAAGCTTCGCTGAAATTCCATCCTCGCCCGGCCTTGCCTTTTTTAAGGTACCTACTGGAGAACCATTCTAATCTTGATTAGACTAACGTCCAGGAAGCATCTCGTTCGGCAGGCTTGAAGTCGTTGATACGGCAATCAAGACGATATATACTAACTCTCTTTATTCATACATTAAACCTGTAGGACCTATGGCGGTGCAGTCTAAAAATATACACTACCTCATTTCGTCGTCCCGTGGGAGTTATAAGTGGTGACAGAGGGAAAAAACCAGGAGATAGGCAGCATCGTTCGTTTCTTTTATATTTCAATGTATAATATATATTTATTTATGTTTTTTAATTTTAATTTTTTTTAATATATACATTATGGGTACATGTATTTATTTTTTTCTCATATTCAGACAGAATTGTCTGGTAGACATAACGTAGACACACACTGCTAAACATTCATTTCACCAGCAACAAGTAGTACTACTAACTAGTAAACTACAAATCTCAGCTGTACGCAAATTACCAACAAACAAATTATTCTGCTCGCAAAATGCAAATTAGTGACAGTCAGCGTAAAGATGCACCAGTTATGTGCCTAATTTAATTGGCGAACCTCATAAAAGATGGAACGGACTCAATTCAGCTGTGTTTTTTGTATCTATGTTATAATCTATCTTTGTCTGCAAACAAGCCGGTTTCCGAAGACCGAAAAGTACAACGTCCACTTTGCCTTTCGTGTATGGACTATAGAAAAGCCTTTGATTCCGTCACAATGTAAGCGATAGTCCCTTCAGCGGTGCCAAGTTGAATGTCGGTAAGTGCGGAAGTGGTTGCTTAAATTCTTCACCGCTGCGTTGAAAGACGGTTTCAAGATAAATATATAATATATATAATATTTATATATATATATATATATATATATATATATATATATATATATATATATATATTTATATATATATCATCATTCATCATCATTACAGCCCTTCACAAGTCCACTGCTGAACATAGGCCTCCCCCAAAGAATGCCACAAAGCACGGTCCTGAGCCACCTGCATCCATCGACTTCCTGCATATCTTACCAGGTCGTCACTCCATCTAGTGGGGGGACGCCCTACACTTCGCCTGCCGGTACGAGGCTGCCACTCGAGAACCTTTCTTCCCCATCGGTTGTCGGTTCTTAGAGCTATATGGCCGGCCCATTGCCACTTCAGCTTACTAATCCGTTGGGCTATGTCGGTCACTCTAGTTCTACTGCGGATATCCTCATTTCTGAGTTTATCACGCAGAGAAACTCCGAGCATAGCCCTCTCCATTGCTCGCTGAGCAACCTTGAGCTTCCTCATCCGGCCAGCAGTGAAGGACCACGTCTCAGTTCCGTATGTCATCACTGGCAACACGCACTGGGTGTACAGTCTCGTTTTCAAGTTTTGAGGTATACCTGACGAGAAGATGTGCCGTAATTTCCCGAACGCTGCCCAACCGAGTTGAATCCGTCGATTGACCTCTCGGTCGAAGTTGGACTTACCTAGTCGGACTATTTGTCCCAGGTAAACATACTCGTCAACAACTTCGAGCTTAGTGTTCCCAACAACTACCGGCATAGGTGTGACATGGACATTAAACATGATCTTTGTTTTGTCCATGCTCATCTTAAGACCTATCCGTTGGGAAACACTATTGAGGTCATTGAGCATAGTGCTTAGGTCCTCCAGCGATTCTGCCATAAGGACTATATCGTCGGCAAATCGAAGGTGAGTGATGTACTCGCCATTGATGTTGATACCGTATCCTTTCCAGTCCAGAAGCTTGAAAACATCTTCCAAAGCAGCGGTAAAGAGTTTCGGGGATATGACGTCACCCTGTCTTACACCTCTCTGCAATTGGATAGGTTTCGTACTCTGGTTCTGTACTCGGATAGCCATCGTAGCCCTACTGTACAAACACTTCAGCACTTCGATATACCGATAGTCAACCTGGCATCGCTGAAGGGACGGAGAGTTTTTGTGTTTTTCTGCGGCGGTTCTTGCAAAACTTAGCTCCGACCTCATGGACAGTTTCCACGAGCTTGTCATTTATATCGACCACTGAATTGCAATCTTCTAGGCACTGAAAACGGTTTCGTAGCTCTAGCTGATCGCTACCGGTTTTCACCCTCGCGATCACTGAGACATTACTGAACAGTTGACGTCTGGTCATCATAATGAAGTAAATCTCATTTTTATCGAACCGTCGGGGCTCGACCAGATCCACTTCTTGTGGGGCTGTTTCTGGAAGACAGTGTTTATCATAAAGATTCCCTATTTCTCCATGAAGTCGGCCAGCTGCTGGCCCCTTGGGTTCCGTTGTCCTATTCCGAATTTCCCTACTTTCAGCTCAACGTTCTCTCTTATGCCTAGTTTTGCGTTGAAGTCTCCCATTAACACCGTATATTGGGTTTTGGAGGAATGCATGGCTCTAGAGATATCCTCATACATTTCCCCCGTCTCCTCATCGGGGTGTGACAAGGTTAGTGCGTAAACCTGTATGACCTTCAGCGAATACTGTGTGATGATTTTGAGTATAAGGTTCGCAAACGTAAGGTACGCAACCCTCGTTGACACACTCCCAATCTTTACAACGTTGTTAACGACTGACTTTTGGACTGTAAATCCAACACCTCCCTCGGACATATGGTCGCCTCCCGGTGATAGAACAAGTTTCCGGATTCGAGGATTACCGTGTCCTCCCCCTCTCTTCAGTCCTCAGATAATCCTATAATATTCGTTAATATAACGGACGTTATATTAATATAACGGACAATATTCTTACCGCCGCTGATAATGGACAAGGTACCATTCTAGTTCTACTAGATTTCATTCGGGCTTTCGACTGCATCAATATACCACTTTTACTGACAAAATTAAAAAACGTTGGTTTTTCCGAAACGGCATGTTTGTGGTTTAAGTCTTACTTCTGCGGGCGTAGTCAAAAAGTAAAATGCATCAATATTGAAGGTACTGCAGATATTTCGGAGCCCCTATCAATTTGTAAAGGCGTTATACAAGGGTCCATTCTTGGCCCAACACTCTTCGCCATATACACAGCAGACATAAAAAATGTAGTTCACTACTCCAAATATCACCTTTATGCCGATGACACCCAATTGTACGCCCATACGTCACCAAAAAACGACAGTATTACAACAGCGATTACCAGCCTCAACGATGATCTAAAATTAATAGAGCTTTGGTCAAAGTCTCATGGCTTACTACTGAATTCTAAAAAAAGTACTTGTATAATTATGGGTACACGTCAACAGGTTGCATCAATCAAGATAATTGATCCGACTATCATGATCAGTGGCACAACTATTCCTCGAGATTATTGTATTCGTAACTTAGGCCTTAACATGGATGTAGGTTTAACGTTTGAACAACTCGTACAGCAAAAAAATAGGAAAATGTTTTGGATCTTTAAAATCTCTTTACAAAATTCGTTCTTTTCTAAAACCAAAAATCCGGCTCCGTCTTTGCAACAGTCTGGTCTTGTCACATTTACATTATTGCGACAAAGGGTTCAAAATGCGTGTATGCGTTATTGTTTTGACATACCTAAGATTAACCACATAACTCCTTATCTCCTCAAAAATAATATTTTAAATATGGGTTACACCATAAAACTAAAATATGGTTGTTTCGTACACTCGTTAAATAATTCGCAATCTCCTCATTATTTATATGAAAAATTATCTCCAAAATGTCAAATAACACGTTTGAGACAAAGGGGTAAACTATTATATATACTTCCAACTTATAAGCGTGTTAAAGCGAAGGGATGTATCAAATATGCTGCCTCCAAAATTTGTAATAATATACCTCCTCCTTTACAGGAGATCGTGAATATAAAATAGTTTAGAAAGAAATGCAAAGTATGGTTACTTGAACAACAAAAATTGGAGGCAGGTATTAAGTATCATATTATATAAATTTGCCGATTTACATAGCACATATGTTTATACATTTCAGTCTTTTCTTTACGTTGTTTCACGTCAATGCCAAGATAAGATACTGTGTTTTTTAAAAGTTGGCTGTGGCATAATACCAGCGGTGACCTCAAATCACCACATAGTTGAGTCACAGGCCAGTTTGTCTCATTTTTTTATGTATGTTTTTACTGAAGTATGTTGCTAGATAAGTTTGTGATATTTTTTTTGTACACTTTTACCTACCATGTGTGAATTGAGCCAAATAAAACTCTTTATTATATTCCAGCGGAAATTGTCTATATCTTCCTCCAGCTCCAGGATCTTCTCGTCAGTCCTTAGGGTGCGTGCGTAATAAGTTGCCAGGTCGAGTCATCGTAGGTGGCAACTGAACCTCCACCGGAGATTCTTAGCACCCCCTGCCCCGCCGTTACCAAGATCGCCACCGTAGCCAGGAATAGCGGGGCCGCCAGAGACTGGGGGCCGTCTCTTCGTTACTCTCATGGGGGGTATATTGCCATAGTTGCCACGCTTGGCGAGCGGGTTGGCAACCGTAGTTTTTTAATTATTATTTTGCTGTTATCAGAAAGATGCTGCTGGCCATCTTCTGCCTCAGTTTCCCTGTGTCGCCGCTTACGACTACTACTAGTACGAGTACTATTATTTATTCTGTACTTGTATGCTAACTTTTCCAAGTCATTTTTGTAAATAAATATTAAGATCACTATTACTACTACCTTAATTCAGTATTTCAAAAAAAAAAAAAACAAAAGTTCTGGAGCACCGTACAAGGAGTTTACGTCGCTAGCACAATTCCGCGTTAAAATAAAATGTCTAAATTAATTCTTATGTTGGCATATTGAAAACAATGCTGTTAATTTCTTTACGTGGTAAAGCCATGCTGCAGCTATATTATTGGTATAGTTGTAGCACGAATGGGTCGTCTCGACCGGGAAAGGACTTTTATACTGGAAACGGCATTCCATCTTAGTCCTTAGGGGTGAGAACATATCTCCATTAAGATTCTTAATCGAGGATGTATAATGTAGATGTCTATGGGCCACAACATCCACTTACCGTCAAGTGGATTGCACCCTTATTATATTTAAAAAAACATACAGGATTCCCAAAGGTGTTTTCTTTAACACCGAGCATGTGGTAAAACCAGAACTTAAAATTGAAATTAACATCCGTGGTATCTCAGGGACAAAGCGCTCGCTGTAAATTTCACAGTATGCGGGCAACTTGGGTTCAATCCCCGCGAACAACAATAAAATTGTTAATTCCTAAAAGTCGAAATATAAATGAAGAATAAAAAGCAAATTCTCTACATTATATTATGTAAATTATCTTTATATTTTGCTTTTAAGTCGCAGTCTCCTATAATCTAGCATGCTTCGTTACTCCGAGATTAAAAGATAATAGGTATGTCTGGTCTGTCTGCATTCCTAGCCTGCATTTTATATTTGTATAAATAAAATAATACTTAATACTGAATATTAATACATTTTGATTTTTTTATAAGATAAGGGTGACAAACGAGCATACAGTCCACCTGATGGTAAGTGGTTGCTGAGGCCCATAGACATCTACATCTATCCTATATTACAAATCAAAATGCAGATGCGTTGTCACCCGTGAGGACTAAGATGGAATGCCTCGTTTCCAGTAAAAAGGGTCTCCGGTTCTCTACACTTACCATACGAAACACAGCAGCGTTAAGTTGCTATTTTACGATGGTATTCTGTGAGAGCGTGGTCCTTCCCCGGTCGAGCCGAACCATTCGTGCTACAACTATACTGCTAATATCGCTGCAGCATGGCTCTGCCACGTATGAAAATCTTTCATTTTGATCTTAGTCAAAAGCCTTTAGGGACGGTGTAATATCCAATACCCCAAACCAACATGCCAAGCGTGGCAACTAATACACGATTAAGGCAAATCTGGACATTGGGTTTCAGCAGTGGGTTTTTACGAGCTGATGAAGGAGAAGAAAAAAGAAGTATTGATTATACATTACATTGCTTAAATAACTTTTAATAGTTAATATTAAAAAGAAAAAATTATTCAATTAAAAATAAAATAAATTGATAAGGCTTCTCTGATTGACGCATTATTTTATATTAGTTTTTTTCCCATTATACTTATATAACTTAGAGACAAATGAACAAACAGTCCACTTGATGGCAAGTGGTTACTGCAGTTCAAAGACATCAGAAGCCAACTTCAAGCGAAGATGCGTTGCCATCTCTAAGAACTAGTAGAATGCTTCATAGCCTATAATTATGTATTACAACAACGGTTTGTCATTGTGGAAAGTAGAGCTGTTTTTAGTGGTGATTGATTTCTTAGATGTGAATTTATCTCGAAATCTGGATGTAGCAACTAGAATATCTTCTAAATAGTTACATTTACAAAACATTTACATTACAAAACTTAATCCACTATTTTCCCACTCTAAGGGGTGGAATTTCATCCAAAATATTAAATAAATATTATCATCAAAATCGGTTCTCATTTGACAAAGATAGAATATAACATAGATACAAAGAACATACAGCTGAATTGAGTCCGTTCCATCTTTTATGAGGTTCGTCAATTAAATTAGGCACATAACTGGCGCATCTTTACGCTGACTGTCACTAATTTGCATTTTGCGAGCAGAATAATTTGTTTGTTGGTAATTTGCGTACAGCTGAGATTTGTAGTTTACTAATAGGTTCAAAATCGGTTCTCATTTGACAAAGATAGAGTATAACATAGAGACAAAAAACATACAGCTGAATTGAGTCCGTTCCATCTTTTATGAGGTTCGCCAATTAAATTAGGCACATAACTGGTGCATCTTTACGCTGACTGTCACTAATTTGCATTTTGCGAGCAGAATAATTTGTTTGTTGGTAATTTGCGTACAGCTGAGATTTGTAGTTTACTAGTTAGTAGTACTAGTTGTTGCTGGTGAAATGAATGTTTAGCAGTGTGTGTCTACGTTATGTCTACCAGACAATTCTGTCTGAATATGAGAAAAAAATAAATACATGTACCCATAATGTATATATTAAAAAAAATTAAAATTAAAAAACATAAATAAATACCTATATATTATACATTGAAATATAAAAGAAACGAACGATGCTGCCTATCTCCTGGTTTTTTCCCTCTGTCACCACTTATAACTCCCACGGGACGACGAAATGAGGTAGTGTATATTTTTAGACCGCACCGCCATAGGTCCTACAGGTTTAATGTATGAATAAAGAGAGTTAGTATATATCGTCTTGATTGCCGTATCAACGACTTCAAGCCTGCCGAACGAGATGCTTCCTGGACGTTAGTCTAATCAAGATTAGAATGGTTCTCCAGTAGGTACCTTAAAAAAGGCAAGGCCGGGCGAGGATGGAATTTCAGCGAAGCTTATAAAAGCGTGTGGAAAACCAGTACTTGAAGTCCTCCGGAGGATAATGTATATATTAAAAAAAATAAAAATTAAAAAACATAAATAAATATATATTACACATTGAAATATAAAAGAAACGAACGCTGCTGCCTATCTCCTGGTTTTTTCCCTCTGTCACCACTTATTATTATATATATATATATATATATATATATATATATATATATATATATATATATATAAATATTATATATATTATATATTTATCTTGAAACCGTCTTTCAACGCAGCGGTGAAGAATTTAAGCAACCACTTCCGCACTTACCGACATTCAACTTGGCACCGCTGAAGGGACTATCGCTTACATTGTGACGGAATCAAAGGCTTTTCTATAGTCCATACACGAAAGGCAAAGTGGACGTTGTACTTTTCGGTCTTCGGAAACCGGCTTGTTTGCAGACTGGTAGTCGTCGAGTCTGCGTTCGAAACGATTCGTAATGAATCTCGAAATCAACACGTAGACGCGGCGTAGAAAAGAAAATATACTGTAGTATGAATTACTAATTACAGAGCGCTGTCACTTTTTTGAAGAACAAAAACAAGCACTTCTGCTCTACGCCTCCGGAGGACTTCAAGTACTGGTTTTCCACACGCTTTTATAAGCTTCGCTGAAATTCCATCCTCGCCCGGCCTTGCCTTTTTTAAGGTACCTACTGAAGAACCATTCTAATCTTGATTAGACTAACGTCCAGGAAGCATCTCGTTCGGCAGGCTTGAAGTCGTTGATACGGCAATCAAGACGATATAATATACTAACTCTCTTTATTCATACATTAAACCTGTAGGACCTATGGCGGTGCGGTCTAAAAATATACACTACCTCATTTCGTCGTCCCGTGGGAGTTATAAGTGGTGACAGAGGGAAAAAACCAGGAGATAGGCAGCAGCGTTCGTTTCTTTTATATTTCAATGTGTAATATATATTTATTTATGTTTTTTAATTTTTATTTTTTTTAATATATACATTATCCTCCGGAGGACTTCAAGTACTGGTTTTCCACACGCTTTTATAAGCTTCGCTGAAATTCCATCCTCGCCCGGCCTTGCCTTTTTTAAGGTACCTACTGGAGAACCATTCTAATCTTGATTAGACTAACGTCCAGGAAGCATCTCGTTCGGCAGGCTTGAAGTCGTTGATACGGCAATCAAGACGATATATACTAACTCTCTTTATTCATACATTAAACCTGTAGGACCTATGGCGGTGCGGTCTAAAAATATACACTACCTCATTTCGTCGTCCCGTGGGAGTTATAAGTGGTGACAGAGGGAAAAAACCAGGAGATAGGCAGCATCGTTCGTTTCTTTTATATTTCAATGTATAATATATATTTATTTATGTTTTTTAATTTTAATTTTTTTTAATATATACATTATGGGTACATGTATTTATTTTTTTCTCATATTCAGACAGAATTGTCTGGTAGACATAACGTAGACACACACTGCTAAACATTCATTTCACCAGCAACAAGTAGTACTACTAACTAGTAAACTACAAATCTCAGCTGTACGCAAATTACCAACAAACAAATTATTCTGCTCGCAAAATGCAAATTAGTGACAGTCAGCGTAAAGATGCACCAGTTATGTGCCTAATTTAATTGGCGAACCTCATAAAAGATGGAACGGACTCAATTCAGCTGTGTTTTTTGTATCTATGTTATAATCTATCTTTGTCTGCAAACAAGCCGGTTTCCGAAGACCGAAAAGTACAACGTCCACTTTGCCTTTCGTGTATGGACTATAGAAAAGCCTTTGATTCCGTCACAATGTAAGCGATAGTCCCTTCAGCGGTGCCAAGTTGAATGTCGGTAAGTGCGGAAGTGGTTGCTTAAATTCTTCACCGCTGCGTTGAAAGACGGTTTCAAGATAAATATATAATATATATAATATTTATATATATATATATATATATATATATATATATATATATATATATATATATATATATATTTATATATATATCATCATTCATCATCATTACAGCCCTTCACAAGTCCACTGCTGAACATAGGCCTCCCCCAAAGAATGCCACAAAGCACGGTCCTGAGCCACCTGCATCCATCGACTTCCTGCATATCTTACCAGGTCGTCACTCCATCTAGTGGAGGGACGCCCTACACTTCGCCTGCCGGTACGAGGCTGCCACTCGAGAACCTTTCTTCCCCATCGGTTGTCGGTTCTTAGAGCTATATGGCCGGCCCATTGCCACTTCAGCTTACTAATCCGTTGGGCTATGTCGGTCACTCTAGTTCTACTGCGGATATCCTCATTTCTGAGTTTATCACGCAGAGAAACTCCGAGCATAGCCCTCTCCATTGCTCGCTGAGCAACCTTGAGCTTCCTCATCCGGCCAGCAGTGAAGGACCACGTCTCAGTTCCGTATGTCATCACTGGCAACACGCACTGGGTGTACAGTCTCGTTTTCAAGTTTTGAGGTATACCTGACGAGAAGATGTGCCGTAATTTCCCGAACGCTGCCCAACCGAGTTGAATCCGTCGATTGACCTCTCGGTCGAAGTTGGACTTACCTAGTCGGACTATTTGTCCCAGGTAAACATACTCGTCAACAACTTCGAGCTTAGTGTTCCCAACAACTACCGGCATAGGTGTGACATGGACATTAAACATGATCTTTGTTTTGTCCATGCTCATCTTAAGACCTATCCGTTGGGAAACACTATTGAGGTCATTGAGCATAGTGCTTAGGTCCTCCAGCGATTCTGCCATAAGGACTATATCGTCGGCAAATCGAAGGTGAGTGATGTACTCGCCATTGATGTTGATACCGTATCCTTTCCAGTCCAGAAGCTTGAAAACATCTTCCAAAGCAGCGGTAAAGAGTTTCGGGGATATGACGTCACCCTGTCTTACACCTCTCTGCAATTGGATAGGTTTCGTACTCTGGTTCTGTACTCGGATAGCCATCGTAGCCCTACTGTACAAGCACTTCAACACTTCGATATACCGACAGTCAACTTGGCACCGCTGAAGGGACTGCAGCACCGCCCAAATTTCGACGGAATCAAAGGCTTTCTCATAGTCCACATACGCCAGACATAGTGGCAAATTGTACTCCTCGGACTTCTGTACAATTTGCCGAAGGGTATGTATGTGGTCTATGGTGCTAAAGCCTTTTCGGAAACCGGCTTGTTCGGGAGGCTGGAAGTCGTCAAGTCTGCGCGCGAGACGATTCGTAATGACTCTTGAAAACAGCACGTAGACGCGGCTCAGAAGGGAAATCGGTCTTTAGTTCTTCAAGAGAGCGTTGTCGCCTTTCTTGAAGAACAAGACCACCGCACTTCTGCTCCACGCCTCCGGTGTAATGCCACCATGGAGGACGGAATTAAAGAGCTTCTGAAGGACTTCAAGTACCGATTTTCCACCCGCTTTCAGAAGCTCCGCTGTAATTCCATCCTCGCCTGCGGCCTTGCCGTTTTTAAGGTGCTGGAGAGCCATTCTAATCTCGCTCAGACTGACGTCCGGGATATCATCGGAATAATGTCGGATAAGACTCGCTCTTGGATCGTTACTCACACTTGCGTGCGGCTCCAACGATGACGTGTACAGCTGCCCATAGAACCTCTCAATCTCACTCAAAATCTCAGGTGCCCCGGAAACGATGCTGCCACACTCTGTCTTCAGCTTTGACAGTTGGCGCTTTCTGGCAGACAGATCTCTGACAAAGACTTTGGAGCCTTGGTTCCGCTCGATCGCTTCTTCAATACGAGCTGAATTGAAGTTGCGTAAGTCCCGCCGCATGCATTTGGAGATCTGTCTGTTCAGATGCCTGTATGCTGTCAAGTCTGTTGAAGAATGTAACTTCATCTCCCGTCTAACAGCCATGAGATTAAGAGTGTGATCGGAGAGTTTTTGTGTTCTTCTGCGGCGGGTCTTGCAGAACTTAGCTCCGACCGCATGAACAGTTTCCACGAGCTTGTCATTCATATCGTCCACTTCATTGCAGTCTTCTAGGCACTGAAAACGGTTTTGTAACTCGAGCTGAAAGGTTTCGGGACTTTGGAACAGAGCACGAGGGGGACGGAGCGTTGACTTCATTAGACGAGACCTCTCCAACTTAACGTTTAGGTTCAGTGTGCCTCTAACCATTCGGTGATCGCTGCCAGTTTTCACCCTCGCGATCACGGAGACATCACTGAACAGTTGTCGTCTGGTCGTCATAATGAAGTCAATCTCATTTTTTGTCGAACCGTCGGGGCTCGACCAGGTCCACTTCCTGTGGGGCCGCTTCTGGAAGAAAGAGTTCATCATAAAGAGTCCCTCTTTCTCCATGAAGTCGGCCAGCTGCTGGCCCCTTGGGTTCAGTTGCCCTATTCCAAATTTCCCTACTTTCAGCTCACCGTTCTCTCTTGTGCCTAGTTTTGCGTTGAAGTCTCCCATTAACACCGTATATTGAGTTTTGGAGGAATGCATGGCTCTAGATATATCCTCATACATTTCCTCCACCTCCTGATCGGGGTGTGCCGAGGTTGGTGCGTAAACCTGTATGACCTTCAGCGAATACCGTTTGGTGATTCTGAGTATAAGGTACGCAACCCTCGTCGACACACTCTCAATCTTTACAACGTTGTTAACGAGAGACTTGTGGACGATAAATCCGACACCTCCTTGGGACAGATGGTCGCCCTCCCGGTAATAGAGCAAGTTGCCGGATTCGAGGATTACCGTGTCCTCCCCCTCTCTTCGGACTTCGGATAATCCTATAATATGCCAGCGTAAATTGTCTATCTCTTCTTCCAGCTCCACAATCTTCTCGTCAGTCCTCAGGGTGCGTGCGTTGTATGTTGCCAGGTCGAGTCGTCGTAGGTGGCAACCGAACCTCCACCGGAGATTCTTAGCACCCCCTGCCCCGCCGTTACCATGGTCGCCACCGTAGCCAGGAATAGCGGGGCCGCCGGGGACTAGGGGCCGTTTATTATTGTCATTGCTCATGGGGGGTATATTGCCATAGTTGCCACGCTTGGCGAGCGGGTTGGCAACCGCAGTTTTTTTATTGTTATTTTGGCTATTATCAGGAAGATGCTGCTGCCCATCTCCAGCCTGTTTCCCTTTGTCGCCTTTTACGACACCCACGGGAAGATATGGGGTAGTGGATATTCTTAACCGCCACTACAAATTGCAACATAAATGTTTATTATATTAAATTAAATTATTATTTTAAATTTATAAATGTATTTTCATTTATATAGCTTAGTTTAATAGTTGCTTAGTGTAATTAAATATTTGCATAATAATACACTCTATATATTACCACAACAATATATATGCTACCACATTTTGGTCAAAATTGCTTATTTCACGAAAAAAACGCAACATAGCCTTATAACACAGTCGAGGGCCTGTCCACTTTATTCACCTGTCGTTACGCGACGGATCCAGCACGTGACTGGAAATCAAAACGTATGTTTGCGCGCTTTAAACATAAAATAGTGCACAAATAAAAATACGATACACCGAAGGCAACTGTTGTAACATTACAAAAATCTTAATAAGTCCTAGAAATAACTTATTAAGGTGTATAAAGCTATCTTTCTTTCTATTATAAGAATAGCGGAATAAATAAGGAATGTAAATAATTATTTTTCATATGATAAGTGTGACGAACGAGCACACAGTGGACTGTTGACACATGGGCCACAGCAACTACTTACCATCAGGTGGACCTGATGGTAAGTAGTTGCTGTGGCCCAAAGATATCTACATCTATCCTCGATTACGAATCAAAATGCAGATGCGTTGTCACCCGTGAGGACTAAGATGGAACTGCCTCATTTCCAGTAAAAAGGGTCTCCCGTTCTCTACAGTCACCATACGAAACACAGCAGCATTAAGCTGCTATTTTACGCTGGTTATCTGTGAGAGCGTGGTCCTTCCCCGGTCAAGCCGACCCATTTGTGCTATAACTAATATAGCGCAATATGGCTCTACCACGACGAATATTTGAAAATTTAATCAATTTATGCTTAAAAATGGAAATGAGATAATGCATGTTGGTCCTTTGAGACGGGTTTTGAAACAGCAACCTTTGAATTTTAATTATAATTTTATCATATGATATCGTCTTAAGTATATACGTCACACTTATTTAGAAAGTAATTCGCAATTACAACACATAAAAGTCATTGGTTATTGCACTAATTAATAAAATACTAGAATATATTTAATGCTATCTGGCTCTAACGAGGATAGCAACTTTCGTATATTATTGTCATAATCATCAACATAAAGGTAACCCATAAAAGCCAGTGCTAAACACAGGTCTCTCCATAGCTATGAGGAAGATATTTGCCATAGCCGCATAAGAAAACTAAAACTCTCCGATTACCCTCTTAATCTCATAGCTATTAGACGGGAGATGAAGCTACAGTCTTCAGTAGATTTTACAGCATACAGGCAACTGAACAGACATATCTCCAAATGCATGCAGCGGGACTTACGCAACATTAATAGTGCGCGTATTGAAGATCGGAACCAGGGTTCCAAAGTCTTTGCCAGAGATCTGTCTGCCAGAAACAGCCAACTGTCCATGCTGAAGACCACATCTTTTTGTGGCAGCATCTTTTCCGGGACACCTGAGATTTTGAGTGAAATTGAGAATTTCTATGGACAGCTGTACAAATCATCGTTGTAGCCACACGCAAGTGTGAGTAACAACCCAAGAGCAAGTCTTATCCGACACTATTCCGATGATATCGCGGATGTCAGTCTGAGCGAGATTAGAATAGCTCTCTAGCACTTTAAAAACGGCAAGTAGTCGGGCGAGGTTGAATCAGCGGACTTCTGAAAGCTGATGGGAAACCGGTACTTGAAGTCCTTCAGAAGCTCTTTGATTCCGTCCTCTATGGTCGCACTACTCCGGAGTCGTGGACCAGAAATGCGGTGCTCTTGTTCTTTAAGAAAGGCGACAATGCTCCTTGAAGAACTACAGACCGATTTCTCTTTTGAGCCGCGTCTACGTGTTGTTTTCAAGAGTCATCACGAATCGTGTCACACCCAGACTCGTCGACTTCCAGCCTCCCGAACAAGCCGGTTTCCGAAAAGGCTTTAACTCTACAGACCACATGCCTATCGGCAAATTGTACATAAGACCGAGGAGTAATATTTTATACTATGTCTTTTGAATGTGAACTATGAGAAAGCCTTTGATTCCGTCGAAATTTAGGCGGCGCTGCAGTCCCTTCAGCAGTACCAAGTTTACTGTCAGTATATCGAATCGATCGATTAGTAAGCTAAAATGGCCATGGGTCGGCAATATAGCTCGAAGAACCAACAACCAATGGGAAAGAAAGGTTCTCGAGTGGCAGCCTTGTACCGGTAGGCGAAGTGTAGGGTGACCACCCACTAGATGGAGTGACGACCTGCTAAGACATGCAGGTGGCTCATGACCGTGCTTTGTGGCCTTTTTTCCCAGCGGTTGTCAGCCTTGTATCGGTAGTTAAAATCATGTGGCCGTAATGAGCTCGCTCTGAAATACGGTCTCGTGGATCGGAAACTGCCTTATTATAAGTACATGCCGGAATCCGTGCTCGAAAATGGCCGCTCGAGGCTCTACTGGGACCGAGCCATCATCACAGACAGGACAATTCTTCCGAATAAGTCTGATATTGTGCTGATGGACCGGGCACAGTCAAGGATATTTTTGGTCGACATTACCATTCCGTATGACGAGAACCTCGCGAAAGTCGAAACAGATAAGCGAAAAAAATATCTGGACCTGGCTCACGAGGTGACCGATATGTGGGGTGCACTACTAACCGAAATTATACCTGTAGTCTTTTCTGCGAATGGGTTAATCCCAGTCAGCCTCTCGGGTCATCTGAGGCGACTGGGACTCCGTGAGAGACCGCTCCAAGCTCAAATGCAGAATGCGATGCTCCTCGATACCGCCCGCATCGTCCGCCGGTTTCTTTCTATTTCTTTCTAACCCTCAGCCGTTTGGTCTTCCCTGCCGAGGGCCACCTGGTTGGGATTTTATTTATTTATGTATTTATTTTATTTTATTTATATTTATGTATATATATTATTTTATACATATATTAATACAGCCCAACCAGATGAAAAAATTGAATAATACTAATCTTTATTTGCATAAAATATGGTAAATATACAGATATTTTAGTTGTATATGTATTTTAATATACTGTAACATGCAAATTATATTTAAATTATGAGTACCTACATTAAACAATAAAAAACTTTAAACCACAAAATTACCTTTATGATATTAAAAATTAACAACTAAAATATTTTATTCAAATTCTATCTCTTGCAATGGCAAAATCATAGCACATTAATCAATCAAAGGTCAAGAATACAATGTCAGAATGTAGCTTACAATGACAGAAATTAATTAATGTCATCAATTTTTGTCAATATAACAATGGTACACTCTATTTTTAAATAATTAAAAAAATAACATTGAAGTAACAGAAACAAAATACTTCACTTATCTTACAGGCTACCAACCATACCGCGTGCTTACCATTCCATTTCATCATAATCCACTGGTGAACGTAGGCCTTCTCCATAGATTGTCTTATAAGATGATATTATCCATAGTTTCCACGTGAAAACCGGGTGGTCATCCGCAGTTTTACTTAATTCAGCTCTTATCAGAAAGATGCTATGTGCTTACCTATCAGAAATATTTAGACTTCCTCGTTCATCTAATGGTCGTAAGTGAGACTGCTGATCAATCCCAGGTCGAGCCAAAATCGGCTATCGGATATTTCAGTTAAGAAGTTCTTAGTAGCAGCTCGGAGCCGACGCAGAGTGCCGAGAAACCACCTTGAAACAAGAAACCACGAAAGCACGTAAAGCTGCGGGTTGTGCGCCTGATCTCTCTCCGGTCGTATGGGAGAGTGTCATAGCCCACACACTTGAGCACTGTAATTCTGTCCTCTAGATTTAGGTAATCTTCGTTGAGACTGGAAGCCGTAACTGAAATCTGATCTGCAGGACATAGTCACAAATATTGTGGTGTACTATTACTGATGGGGTCATTTAGTCTTGGCAATACTTTTTCCTTAACAAGAAATGGGTCAAAAGATAAACGTACCTAGTACAAGAATAATGTACTTCATTACAAATACTTAAAATCATGAAGATTCTTTTACTTTTAAAAGCACCAAATAAAATTTACAGAAGATCTAAAAATAGTTTTTAAATAAAATTATTTTATATCTTCTTTAAGATTCGAATCAGTGTGCTTGCAGTATATAGCTCGCGTACCACTTCCGAAGTTTACCGCTTAGTCTGCTAGTGCTGAAATCACCGAATCAACTACTGCGAATAGCGCAGACGACGGTTCCAAAGTTCTCCAAATCGCTTATTGAGGAACTGCAGGATATTTATCAAAACTTTTCGTTGTACTTTATTACATGTACCGCATTCTCGCGAAGTGAATCAGTTAGTCGCTAAGTAAAATGGAACACTGATTAAGTCTCTAGATTAAATAAAGCATGATACGTATATATATACAAATAAATAAGATTGAACTGTCCGTTAGTGATACCAAAATAACAGGTTTTAACTATAAATGCATATGAAAAATTAAAATTTAAAAAAATTAAAATTTTGTCTTTCTGGCTGAATCTATTTTGACGAGACTTTCACTGGTAGCTAGTTAATGTTACATGGAGTAACTTAGACTGTTTTTATTTCAAAAAAGATTTAGGGTTTTGCGCAAAAATTAATGCCCATGAAATTGTGAAATTACAGATTCAAATAGGAAAGTATTATAATAAATTGCTAATATTATACTATGCGAACGAATTCGCGGGCATAGCTAGGTGAATAACATATTATGAAATGTGGCGCTACAAAAAGCACATTACGGAATCGACTTGAGAATGTCGTTCTCAGTGTTAGTTCTTTACAAAATTGTAGAAAAAAAGTGTGTGTACTTATGTACGCACGTAGGAAATTATACTTCTTTAGCTTAACAAAACAAAAAAATCTTGAGAGACAATTACCCACTGAAGTTGTCGCTTTTAGGTGACAGTGTGCGCGGGCATCGTAACAATTTCATGGTGTCGTTTTTAGCAGTCGGGGTGCGCGTGCATCGCAAAAATTCAATGTCATCATTTTTCTCAAACGCCCCAAAATAAATATACTTTTTTATTCTTAGTATTACTTTATAATTCCACACCTACGGAGCGCAAAATATAGGATGACCTTTTTAATGCAACTATTTTCAGACGACATCAAGATTGTGATATTCCCTAGTTTACTCACTTATGATATGAAAAATTAATAAATAGAACTTTTTCAAATCATAAAAAATAAATAGAAAATTCTTCTTCGTTGAGTTGTACGTCCTTACTTTTTACTCTCGCATAACATCTTTTACGATGCTCTTTATTAAATTTCAACACAATATAACATAAAATGGCGAATCACTGTCGAATGAAATACTTATAAAGATGACAAGATGAAGAAAGTGTGGAATAGGAAAATTGAATTTTCTCGCCTTCATAAACCAAGAAAGGGTCGTGATTATTCAGCGGCTAAGTAAATTTCACAATACGCAAGTAGCTCTAGTTGGATGCCTGCGGGGCCAATTAAATTATTAATGTCAATTTTAAGTGGTGATTTAATACTTAAAATTGACATTGTGCTCTAGTCCAGAGTCCCAAAACATTTCAACTCGAGTTACAAAACCGTTTTCAGTGCCTAGAAGACTGCAATAAAGTGGACGATGTGAATGTAAAATATAAGCTCGTGGGAACTGTCCATGTGGTCGGAGCTAAGCTCTGCATGACCCGCCGCAGAAGAACACAAGAACTCTCCGATCACAATCTTAATCTCATGGCTGTTAGACGGGAAATGAAGCTGCAGTCTTCAACAGATTTGACAGAATACAGGCAACTGAATAGACAGATCTCCTACAAATGCATGCGGCAGGACTTACACAACTTCAATACAGCTTGTATTGAGGGAGCGATCGAGCGGAACTAAGGCTGCAAAGACTTTGCCAGAGATCTGTCTGCCAGAAAGAGCCAAATGTCAAAGCTGAAGACCAAGTGTGGCAACATCGTTTCCGGGATATCTGAGATTTTGAGTGAGATTGAGAGTTTCTATGGACAGCTGTACACGTCATCGTCAGAGCCACACGCAAGTTTGTGAGTAACGATCCAAGAACGAGTCTTAACCAACACTATTCCGAAGATATCCCGGATATCAGTCTGAGCGAGATTATAATGCCTCCCAAGCACCTTGAAAACGGCAAGACACCAGGTGAGGATGGAATTACAGCGGAGCTTCTGAAATCGGGTGGCAAACCGGTACTTAAAGTTCTTCAGAAGCTCTTTAATTCCGTCCTCCATGGTGGCACTATTCCAGAGGCGTGGAGCAGAAGTGCGGTGGTCTTGTTCTTTAAGAAAGGCAATAACGCTCTCTTGAAGAACTACAGACCGATTTCCCTTCTGAGTTTTCGAGAATCATTGCGAATGGTTTCGCACGCAGACTAGACGACTACCAGCCTCCCGAACAAGCCAGTTTCCGAAAAGGCTTTAATACCATGGACCACATACACACCTTCGGCAAATTGTACAGGAGACAGAAGAGTCAATCTGCCACTTTGCCTTGCCTATGTTGACTATGAGAAAGCCTTTGATTCCGTCGAAATTTGGGCGGTGCTAGAGTCCCTTCAGCGTTCAAGTTGATTGTCGGTATATCGAAATGCTGAAGTTTTTGTAGAGTAGGGCTACGATGGCTATCCCAATATGGAATCAGAGTATGACACCTATCCAACTGCAGAGAGGTGTAAAACAGGGTGACGTTATATCCCCGAAACTGTTCACAAATTGCATTGGAAGACATTTTCAAGCTACTGGACTGGAAAGGATGCGGTATTAACACGAATGGCGAGTACATCACTCACCTTCGATTTGCCGACGATATAGTCCTTATTGCAGAATCGCTGGAGGACTTAAGCACTATGCTCAATGACCTCAATAGTGTCTCTCAACGGATAGGTCTTAAGATGAACATGGACAAAACAAAGATCATGTTTAATGTCTCACTGTCGATTGCTCGAAATTATTGACGAGTATGTTTAACTGGGACAAATAGTCTGACTAGGCAAGTCAAACGTCGACTGAGGTCAATCGACGGACTCAACTCGGCTGGGCAGCGTTCGGGAAACTACGACACATCTTCTCGTCAGGTATACCCCCAAACTTGAAAAGGAGATTGTAAAACCAGTGCGTGTTGCCAGTGATGACTAATAGATCTGAGACGTGGTCCTTCACTGCTGTCCATATGTGAACGCTTAAGATTGCTGAGCGAGCTATGGAGAGGGCTATGATTGGAGTTTCTCTGCGTGATAAACTTAGAAATGAGGATATCCGCAGTAGAACTAGAATAAACGACATATTCCAACGGATTAGTAAGCTGAAGTGGCAATGGGCCGGCTTTATAGCTCGAAGAACCAACAACCAATGGGGAAGAAAGGTTCTCGAGTGGCAGCCTCGTACCGGTAGGCGAAGTGTAGGGTGACCCCCCACTAGATGGAGTGACGACCTGCTGAGACATGTAGGTGGCTCATGACCGTACTTTGTGGCATTCGTTGGGGGAGGCCTATGTTCAACAGTAGACTTATGAAGGGCTGTAATGATGATGATTATTACCAAGTGCCTTCCACTTGTTGGTAAGTGGATACTGTGGCTCATAGATATCTATGTCTATCATCGATTAAAATTAATTTCAAATGCGTTATCACCCCTGAATACTAAGATAGAACGCCTCGTTTCCACTGGAACTTTTTACTAAAAAAGATTCCCAGTTCTCTTCACTCACCATGCGAAATACAGCACCATTAAGCTGCTGTTTCACGCTAGTATTCTGTGAGAGCGCATTTGTGCTACAATCATAATAAAGCTGCAGCATAGCTCTATTACAAAATATATTTTCTAGAATAATTATTATATATATATAAAATATTAATCTTATTCTAGAAATTCCAGAGTGGTACGAGTATTATTGTGAATTTCACAGTAACAAGCAGCACGGTTTCAATCCCCGCCGGCAGCTACGAAAAATTTAATAATTGCAAGTTTATGTGCCAATTTACCACGTGCTAGGCAGTGAAGGAAAATAACGTAAGAATGTTAGACGGATTTGAAAATCTGAGAAATAAAACATATTTTTTAAAGAAATGTGAATTACGTCAAGAACGTGCCCAAGTTACAGAGTATATGCACGTGGGGTGCATATACTCTGTAACTTATACACTGACTAATTATCCTCCTCCCCCTTAGATTGCCGCATAAGGGCGATATTTTCCATAGTTGCCGCGCGTGGCAAGTGGTTTGACAACCGCACGTATTTATTTTTATTCGTTATCAGGGAGACGATTCTGCCCATTTACTGACTTATTTTTCCACTGTTGCTTCTTACGACTCCCACGGGATGATTAGGGTAAATGATTATTCTTAAACGGCGACTACACGGCCCGGTAGATTGTTCACAGAAATTTATTTGTAAAGGTGATTGCCCATCCTTATATGAAACACCGCTATTCCTGGCTACGATGGCGACCATGGTAACGGCAGGACAGGGGTTGCTAAGAATCTCCGGTGTAGGTTTGGTTGCCACCTAAGACGACTCGACCTGGCAACATACAACGCACGCAACCTGAGGACTGACGAGAAGATCGTGGAGCTGGAAGAACAGATAGACAAGTTACGCTGGCATATTATAGGTTTATCCGAAGTCCGAAGAGAGGATCTTGCTCTATCACCGGGAGGGCGACCATCTGTACCAAGGAGGTGTCGGATTTATCGTCCACAAGTCTCTCTTTAACAACGTTGTAAAGATTGAGAGTGTGTTGACGAGGATTGCGTACATTATACTCAGAATCACCAAACGGTATTCACTGAAGGTCATACAGGTTTACGCACCAACCTCGGCACACCCCGATGAGGAGGTGGAGGAAATGTATGAGGATATATCTAGAGCCATGCATTCCTCCAAAACCCAATATACGGTGTTAATGGGAGACTTCAATGCAAAACTAGGCACAAGAGAGAACGGTGAGCTGAAAGTAGGGAAATTTGGAATAGGGCAACGGAACCCAAGGGGCCAGCAGCTGGCCGACTTCAAGGAGAAAGAGGGAATCTTTATGATGAACTCTTTCTTCCAGAAGCGGCCCCACAGGAAGTGGACCTGGTCGAGCCCCGACGGGTCCACAAAAAATGAGATTGACTTCATTATGACGACCAGACGACAACTTTTCAGTGATGTCTCAGTGATCGCGAGGGTGAAAACTGGTAGCGATCACCAAATGGTTAGAGGCACACTGAACCTAAACGTTAAGTTGGAGAGGTCTCGTCTAATGAAGTCAACGCTCCGTCACCCTCGTGCTCTCTTCCAAAGTCCCGAAACATTTCAGCTCGAGTTACAAAACCGTTTTCAGTGCCTAGAAGACTGTAATGAAGTGGACGATATGAATGACAAGCTCGTGGAAACTGTCCATGTGGTCGGAGCTAAGTTCTGCAAGACCCGCCGCAGAAGAACACAAAAACTTTCCGATCACACTCTCAATCCATACCTCAAAACCTTAATACGAAATTGTAATACCAGTGCGTGTTGCCAGTCATGACTTACGGATCAGAGACGTGGTCCTTCACTGCTGGCCGTATGAGGAAGCTCAAGGTCGCTCAGCGAGCTATGGAGAGGGCTATGCTCGGGGTTTCTCTGCGTGATAATCTTAGAAATGAGTATATCCGCAGTAGAACCAGAGTAACCGACATAGCCCAACAGATTAGTAAGCTGAAGTGACAGTGGATCGGCCATATAGCTCGTAGAACCGGCAACCGAGGCTGCCACTCGAGAAACTTTCTTCCCCATCGGTTGTCGGTTCTTCGAGCTATATGGCCGGCCCACTGCCACTTCAGCTTACTAATCCGTTGGGCTATGTCGGTTACACTGGTTCTACTGCGGATATCCTCATTCCTAAGTTTATCACGCAGAGAAACTCCGAGCATAGCCCTCTCCATAGCTCGCTGAGCGACCTTGAGCTTCCTCATACGGCCAGCAGTGAAGGACCACGTCTCTGTTCCGTAAGTCATCACTAGCAACATGCACTGGTTGTACAATTTCGTTTTAAGGTTTTGAGGTATGTCTGACGAGAAGATGTGTCGTAGCTTCCCGAACGCTGCCCAGCCGAGTTGAATCCGTCGATTGACCTCTCGGTCGAAGTTGGACTTACCTAGTCGGACTATTTGTCCCAGGTAAGAGCCATGCTGCAGCTATATTATTGGTATAGTTGTAGCACGAATGGGTCGGCTTGACTAGGAAGGACCACGCTCTCACAGAATACCAGCGTAAAATAGAAGCTTAACGCTGCTGGGTTTCGTATGGTGAATGTAGAGAACCAGAGACTCTTTTTACTTTAAACGAGGCATTCCATCTTAGTCCTCACGGGTGACAACGCATCTGTATTTCAATTCGTCATCGAGGATAGATGTAGATACCTATGGACCACAACAACCATTTACCATCAGGTGGACTGTGTGCTCGTTAGTCACCCTTATCCTATTAAAAAAAGACTAAATGTAGATGTCTATAGGCCACAGCATCCACTTACCATCAGGTGGACTGTGTGCTCGTTGTTCACCCTGTTCTGTAAACAAAATAGTTCTAAGCCCTGAAGATCACATCATAACAGGACTTAGAAAATTACTATCTATCATAATCTATATAGGTAGGCTTTCAATGCTAGAGGATCTAGTGTTAAAAATGGAGTTTCCAGGTACATCAGCTTCTTTAGTTCTTAGTAGCATCAGTTTTTAGTAGTAGCTCGGAGCCGAAGCTGAGTGCCAAGAAACCACATTGAAACAATAAACCACGAAAGCACGTAAAGCTTTTGGTTCTGCGCCTGATATCTCTCCGGTCGTATGGGAGTGTGTCCTAGCTCACACACTTGAGCACTATAATTCTATCCTCTAGTTTTAAGTAGTCCCCGTTGAGACTGGGAACCGTAACTGAAATCTGATTAGCAGATTATAGTCAGAAATATTGTGGTGTACAATATTGATCATATAATCTTGACAATCGCAATACTTTTTCCTTTACAAGAAATGGATCAAACTATAAACGCACCTATTACAAGAGTAATGTACTTCATTACAAATACTTCAAATCATGAAGATTCCTTCACTTTTACAAGCGCCAAATAAAATTTACAGAAGTTCCAAAAATAGTTTTTAATATTACGAATAAAGAAAATTATTTTATATCTTCTTTAAGATTCTAATCAGTGTGTTTGTAGTATATAGCTCGCGTACTACTTCCAAAGTTTACCGCTTAGTCTGCTAGTGCTGAAATCACCGAATCAACTACTGCGAACAGCGCAGACGACGGTTCCAAAGTTCTCCAAATCGCTAATTGAGGAACTGCAGGATATTTATCAAAACTTTTCGTTGTACTTTATTACATGTTCCGCATTCTCGCGAAGTGAATCAGTAAGTCACTAAGTAAAATGGAACACAGATTTAGTGTCTAGATTAAATAAAACATTAAATGTATATCTATACAAATAAATAAGATTGAACTGTCCGTTAGTAATACCAAAATGACAGGTTTTAACTAAATGCATATGAAAGTATATATGATACTTATGAAAAAAAAAATTGTCTTCTTTTCTTCTTCTTCTTTTTTTGTTCTGGCTGAACCTATTTTGACGGAACTTTTACTAGCAGCTAGATAATGTTACAAGAAGTAACTTAGGTTGTTTTTATTTAAAAAAAAAAGAATTAGAGTTCCGCGCTAAAAAATTAATGCCCATGAAATTATGAATAAATCCGATTCAAATAAGAAAATATAATAATAAATTGCTAATATTATACTATGCGAACGTATTCGCCGGAACAGCTAGTTAAATAACATAATATGAAATTGTACGATACAAAAAGCACAATTCAGAATAGACTTGAGAATGTCGTTCTCAGCGTTAGTTCTTTACAAAATTGTAGAATAAATGTGCGTGTACGTGTACGCGTGTGTACTTATGTACACACATAGGAAGTTATACTTCTATAGCATAACAAAACAAAAAAAACTTAAGAGACAATTACCCACTGAAGTTGTCGCTTTTAGGTGACAGTGCACGCGGGCATCGTAACAACTTCATGATGTCGTTTTTAGCTATCGGTGTGCGCATGTATCGTAAAAATTCACTCTCACCATTTTTCCCAAACGCCCCAAAAGAATTATAACTTAAAAAAGTCCACACCTACAGGGATGCAAAATAGGGCGTGACCTTTTTAATTAAACTATTTAGACGACATTGAGATTGTGATATTCCCTAGTTTCTTATATTCTTTAGTTTACTCACTTACGAGTTGAAAAAGATAGAATATGAATAGAACTTTTCCAATCATAAAATATAAATAAAAAATTTTTTTTCGTTGAGATGTACGTCCTTACTTTTTTACCCTTGCGTAATTTCTGTCTTTTACGATGCTCTTTATTAAATTTCAACACAGTAAAACATAAAATGGCCAATCACCGTCGAATGAAGTACTTATAAAGATGACAAGACGAAGAAAGTGTGGAATAGGAAAATTGAATTTTCTCGCGTTCATGAACTAAGAAAGGCTCGTGATAGCTCAGGAGCTAAGTAAATTTCATAATACGCGAGTAGCTCCAGTAGGATACCTGCGGGGCTAGTTAAATTATTAATATCAATTTTAAGCGGTGATTTACCAAAGGCCTAACACCGCTTAAAAAGACAACATCGTAATAATAGTGTCACCGCCAACATAGCCAACGATCCGAACCTGCGAAGCTACCATGACTACCATACTAGATTACGATTAAAGTATGTAGATTACTAACAGGCTGACAACAAAATAGAAGTACATTAGTTCAATAAGAATAAAGAAGACGTTCCTCCCGCTTAAATTTAATTACGACGTGAAAAACTTTAGTTACATTCCCATCCCGCCGCCACTAATATGAATCGTGTTCTGGGTAGAGATATCGTGAGACTGCGTGTTGTAGTTGTCGTCTCATAGTCACATGACCATCTTCAATGTTTCGAAAATGTTGTACAACAATAACATCCTTAGTTACCGGGGCTGTTTGGAAAGGTGTTTAAAGTTTTCGTGTAAATCCATGTTAACATTTAAACTGTTTATTTTAAATATATTATTTTTATCTCATGTAAATGATTTTTATCTCATTTTTCATTTTTTATAGAATAAGGGAGACAAACGAGCACAGTTTCCACCTGTTGGTAAGTGGATACTGTGGCTCATAGATATCTATGTATATCATCGATTAAACTTAATTTCAAATGCGTTATCACCTCTGAATACTAAGTTAAAACGCCTCGTTTCCACTGGAACTTTTTACTAAAAAAAGGTCTACAGTTTTCTACACTCACCATACGAAACACAGCACCATTAAGCTGCTGTTCCACGCTGGTATTCCGTAACAGCGAGAAACCGTCCGAACCGTTCCGTAAGAAACGAGACATTCAATTTTAGTCCTCACGGGTGACAACGCATCTGCATTTTGATTCCTAATCGAGGATAGATAAGACAAAATACCCTGATAGGGTGACAAAATACCCTATCCTATAAAAAAAGTTGGCAGATACTTTGGTCAGCGAATCAGCCTCGCAATACAGCGAGGTAACTCAATCAGTCTTCTGGGCACACTACCAATAGACGGTGGCGATTAAGCAAGTTTTTTTTCTTCAGTAGAGTTTTACATAAGGTATAATTTTGTAATTGTTTTTCACTTTAATTTGTTTAATATTTTACTTTCTTCAGTAAAAGTATAGACACCGTATTCTCATTTTGAAGTGATGATCTTAGAACATCCAATACTCGACAGAAGAGTCGACAAAGAAAAAAAATGAGGAATGTCTTCCTAATAACAACTAAATAACTAAACTGCTCCGGTTACCATCCCACCTGTCAAGCGTCGCTAACATACCACAATGGGCTAATCAATGGTAAGGTAACGGTTTGTTCTTATTTTTATATTAAATATTACAAACTGATATTACAACATTTGATATATTAAAATTTGTCAATTCTAAAATAAAATTTCTTTCTATCGTATTTGAGCTGCCGTCAAGTGCTGTAAGGTAGGAACGATGAACATCTGTAGTGGCAATGTTGAATTTCCGCACGTATATATTAAAACGTCATGTCAGCTTTACATTTCCACCCTGTGTTTAACTTGAAGTATTTGCAATTTCTTTTTAATGTTGGAAAATTCCAAGTATATTTATTCGACTTCAAGGAGACGCTCCTTAATTTTACTGTATTTTTTGTATTTTGTGACGCGATGTCTCTTCCAATTCTAATGTCAGTTAAAAACAAATGGGTAATGCTTTTTTTTATTAAATAAACGTTTGAATAGAATGAAAAAAATTACCCAGCTAAAAGTAAAAATATAGGGATGACATTTTAATGTAAGTAACTATATGTTAAGACGATATAGAAGCTGTCGTACTACTTGATACTCTGAGGTTAACATATGCCTAGTCTACTCAAAAGGTTCAAATAAATAAACTTTAAACATGTAATAGCAGATTTAATATTTTAGTAGCTATGTTCATTATATTAGATATTAGACTTTGGACATGGTTGATAATAACACCTAGGAATGAGGTAGTCGCTTCCAAGCTGTTCCTAAAATAAACTTTGTAAATAGTTGATACAACCTTTCTTATTTCATATTTAATTTTGAAAAAAAAGTCCCTTTAAGTTTTTGCTGGTCCTTTTCAGGACAGAGGTTTTTTTCCAAGCTAGTGGTAAAATTAAAAATTACTTTCAATAAGAATTAAATGTAATCTATCATTTCATAATTCATCATTACAGTCCGTCACAATTCCTCTGCTAAACATAAAAATCCCTCAAGGAATGCCACAAAGCACGGTCTCGAGCCACCTGTATCCATTGACTTCCTGCATGTCTTACCAGGTCGTCACTCCATCTAGTGGGAGGACGTCGTACACTTCGCCTGTACCCTATATTGTAATCTATATTGAAATAAAATTATCCCATTCTATTCTATTCTATTCTTTGATATGCTGTAATAATAATAATGATGATAGTGAAAAAATTATAATGTCCTCCAGACCGAATTTCAGTCACGGCGGCCAGTCTCAACGGAGTCTAGCTATCGGCGCAGGACAGGATTATAGTGTCCGATGGGACGGTAAACAGACACGAACGGAGAGAAATCAGGCGCAGGACCAGCAGGCATTAACAGCAGGGAGTGAGACACCGCCAACTTCCTGACTCCGGGCAGCTACTGAGAATTCCTTGATGAAAAAATTCAATAACTGTTTTTTTTTGGCCCGACTCTTGATTCGAACCCGGGACCTTATGATCACCAGACACACTACTACAACCACTAAACCAACGGGGCAGTCGTCTGCCTATAGTATGTTTATTATACTACATGTTGTTCCTCGGGATTCGAACCCGGGACCTCATGATCTGCAGTCTCACTACTACAACCACTAGACAAACGAGGCAGTTGTCTGCGTATAGTATGTATATCATACTACATGTTCCTCGGGATTCGAACCCGGGACCTCATGATCAGCAGTCGCACTACTACAACCACTCGACCAACTGGGCAGTCAGGTACTGAATAACAAGTACTATTAAACGTCAGTTTTCAAAAATATTCCAAAAACCGATAAACTTCATTTCCTCAGGTACATTTTTGAATTTTATTTAGTAAGTGTGGCAGCTGCGGTTGAAATTTGTGAATTTATTACTGCAACACTGACAAGTTGATTTGCCCGAGGAACGCGTTCCCGACGGGTTTCAATAGCCATTTTAAAAATAACCGCTACACGCACGGAAATATGGAGATGGATGGCCAGAGTTATTCGATGAAATTTATTGCGTGCGTTGCTTGTTAGCTTAATTTTATTTACGTGAAAGAGCCATGCTGCAGCTATATTAAAAGTATATTTCTAGCACGAATGAGTCGGCTCGACCAGGGTAGGACCACAATCACACAGAATACCAGCGTAAAATAGCATCTTAACGCCGCTGTGTTTCGTATGATGAGTGTAGAGAACCAGAGACCCTTTTTACTGGAAACGAGGTATTCCACCTTAGTCTTCACGGGTGACAATGCATCTGCATTTTGATTCGTAATGGAGGATAGATGTAGATGTTTATAGACCGCAGCAGCTACTTAAAATCAGGTGTGCTCGTTTGTCACCCTTAATGTATAACAAAAACTAATTTAAATTTTTGTTAT
Source organism: Parnassius mnemosyne (assembly GCA_963668995.1). Classification (NCBI taxonomy): domain Eukaryota; kingdom Metazoa; phylum Arthropoda; class Insecta; order Lepidoptera; family Papilionidae; genus Parnassius; species Parnassius mnemosyne. The sequence goes on from CAVLGL010000057.1 coordinate 10,838,039, forward strand.
ATTGTTTTTGTTGCTTTTTTATTTCATACCTTAATTTATTGAGATATATATTCACGAATAGTTTTCTGCTTTCTCAACTCATGCCATAACAATATTAATATTTGCTAAATGTCGCTTTAAGGGAAAAATAATTATGTTACAATAACTTCAAATACTGCCGTAATTACTGGAAGTAAAAGCTGTATATTTCGCTAAGATTTTAGATTTTATGATAGTTTGGAACAAACCCGCAACAACTGAAGCTATCTGTACTTCCTTTTTAATTGAGCCTGGAAAAGCTTATTGTGACACGTTTTTAATTAAAAACGAGAAAATTAATTAGCTACGATGCCTGCGCAAAAATAAATGGTTTATCTAACAAGCGTGTAGATTAAGGAGAAGACTCTCTAAAAAGGAGAGCCACATGCCCCACAGTGAACCTTTACGGGCTGTTGAAAAAGAAGAATAATTTCTGATTCTATTAACTATCTTAATAACATAAATTAAAATGTTTAATAGGTAAATTTCAAACGTGCTACTGTAATTATGATCTGATGGATTGAAATAAATGATTATTATTATTATTGAAAACCTCCGAAAAAATTCTAAACAAAAAAAATTTCTTGAAACATAGCTAAGAACACTATTAAGGCACCTTTCAAAAGAAAAAATTAGTTCTGGAGCTATGATGCCACAGACAGATACGCAGATACAGAGATACACACTACAAATTTATTTCGACTCTATTCAAAATTTGACCCACTTTTATTCAGCGATACAGAGTTGAGTCCTAGTCAACTTTAAGCAACAAGTTAAATTATATAATGGCATTGTGCAAATAGAAACTTTTAGAACGTGAGAATAACATTCTGAAATCAAAAACTAATCCGTAATTATTTGTTCATGTTTCATGCTTTCTTTAATCCAAAGACAATATCAGTGTCATCACTTTACTCATTCAACTAAAATTTAATCTACTAATACGCTTCTCAAGAATGCGGCACAAGTAAAGCATAACGAAAAGTTTTCATGCAATCTCAGTTCCTTAATTCGAACTATTAGCGATTTTGAGAACTTGGGAACCGTCGTCTGTGATGTTCACATAAGTTAATTCGGTAATTTCAGTACTAGCAGACTAAGCGGTAACGTTTGGAAGTAGCACGCGAATTATAAACTACAAACACGCTGATTCAAATCTCAAAGAAAGTAAATAATAATTTTCTTCATACGAATATTATAAGCCATTTTAGACTTCGTCAAAATAAAACGGGAAAAGTTAACAATTGAACTGTATAATCAAACCAAAAGCAGCGTCTATCTGACAGAAATTAGCCAATAAAAACTGCGATCTAACCCGGCTTCCAAGCGTGGCAACTATGGTGATCATCACCTTATAACATTTGATGTCTTAAGCGTCTTGAAATTTTAGCTTTCAATTTAATCCATATTAATTAAACAAGCGTTAATTATAAAATATTTGGCGCTTACAAAGTTAATTTAATCAAAAGGAATCTTTCATATTTATATATCATGATATTTATATATCATGATTAATCATGCCTCTCTCAATATCTTTTTTTTTACCTATGAATTTTAATTATAACATGTATAATGTATTCGATGACGTTATTTTATGCGTGGTGCATTCTGATAAAGTATTGAAAACTCTCATAAATAAGTGATTATAGTATATAGTAAATAATTAAGGGATAATATGGTAATTATAATAACTTTACGCGATTTTATAAAAGAAAACAGCAAAAATTAAATAATTAACTTAGTATAACTTAAAAATCAGCTTTATATTGCATTGAAGGTATTCTTTGAATTGTTTTCGTTTTGTCCTGTTACTGGCATCTTTGTACCTATTACTAATATCCCTAATCTAACCAATACGTAACGAACACTTCAATTTAAATAACGAATGGGGATGAGATCGTTGTCAAGTTGAATCCTCACTTTCATTTTCACTTAAAAGTTTATGAAGAAAACAAATGAGACGTATAGAGGTAATTTTCTCCAGAACGACGTTTAATCCGAATTTAAACAACAACATACTTGTTTTTAGTTTTCCTCAGGCATTCTATATTTCCTCTTTAGGAAAATAGTAGTTTTTTACATGAATTTTTATTTTTTTGATTGACATTTGAACGTATCTGTACTGAATGTGTAATTTTTATAACACTGGGTTCAGTTTGGTGTGAAATAATTTAGATGGCCTTCACGTTTTTCTTTGTTTCAGCCGAATATTCCTACACCTGTATTTTACTTCTTTGTAATAAAACATTATTCCATCATTATTTTTTGCCTTACTAAAATGATATTGAATAATTTTTTCATATACTATATGGTACTGTAATAGTGTACGGTAAATGGTAAATGGTGCATAGTGTAAGACGTATTTTAGATCGTGCTTATACGTTCTTACCTATTTAGATGTTACCATTAAGTTATCAACAACATAATGAGGCATCTTGTTTCCAAAAAGTCGGTCAAAGTTGTGTCAAAATGAAAATCTGCCAAAAAGTTTTAAAAATTTAGAATCTTATATCAGATTCGATGTCAATAAATTCGACTCAAGCAAGTTTTAATTGCAAAATGTTAGCACAGTGATTAAACATTTATATAAAAAAAACTGTTTTATTGTAACAATATTATGAAGTCAGTAAGTCAATGAACAAATATTTTTATTCAAAATTAGCCTCTATAAAGCACTATTTATCAAACATGAAACACCATCACTTTAACAAGTCCCTACTGCGGGAGATCTTGTGAGCCGCAAGAAAGTCGCAAATAGACTGTTCTCCCAACTTCATTTTTTTTTATAAAAATCATAATTAAAAAAATCTTAAACAGCTTGTAATTTATACGTGGTAGAGCCATGCTGCAGCTATTTTAATAGTATAGTTGTAGCACGAATGGGTCGGCTCGACCGGGGAAGGACCACGCTCTCACAGAATACCAGCGTAAAATAGCAGCTTAATGCTGCTGTGTTTCGTATGGTGAGTGTAGAGAACCGGAGACCCTTTTACTGGAAAAGAGGCATTTTATCTTTTTCCTCACGGCTGAAAACGCATCTGCATTTTATTTCGCAAACTAAGATAGATGTAGATGTCTATGGGCCACAGCAACCACTTACCACCAGGTGGACTGTGTGCTTGTTTGTCACCCATATTCTATAAAAAAAATCATTTTATAAATATTAATCTGATTTACACCTTTTGCCAGTAAAATGCTTTTTACATGCGCCTTGATTGTAATTTTACAGTGACCCATGTTATGAGTAGTTAAACATCTACCCAAAATTAATAATGAATTTTAGATTTATAACGCATATTAAAGATACGGACGCCACTTAATTTATGTGACGTATTAAAAAATCTAAGGGTTGCTTTTTTAGGTTTTTTTTTTGGGTTTAGTTAATTGTTAAATAGATTTTGAGTCGCTTGTTCTGATATTATATAGTGCACGTTGTATACACCTCTTTTATATAGATCTCCACATCAATGCTCAAAATTTATCATACTATGAAGTAGCTAAAAAAAACAATCTTTCTGTATTTATAACAGTTAACAGCGTTATTTTTAACTGCATACAAATGTCCCTAATAAAAAATATTAATTAATTTTTCAGTAGTTTTTACGATAAAATATAATATAGAAATGTTTATTAATTAATAGATTTACTTGTGACGAAGTTTGGATAAGCTCTATAATGAGTTTCGAAAGCTCAATCAATATTCAACTAAGTATAAGGCAACTGTGACAACATTTTATCAAAACTTTGTACAAACTGTTTGTGTTATGGAATAGAGTCAGAAATAACAAATTTATTATTTACAATATAATATACGTGTTGTTAATTTTACGTTCTTCGATCTTTTTTAATAGAAAAACCTTTCATCAGTCCTCATTCATGTCCTCTAAATATAAAAATGAATGTTTATTTGTTTGCTCGTATGCGTTCCCATAACATTCATCTGATAACGATGAAACTTTGGTAAGTTGTTGTACGCGAGCTTGCGAAGGTTTTTAGCAAAAATAAAGGCATTGCAACGCATGCTGGGTATAGATAGTCAAATATAAATTATTAATGTAAGTAACTAAAGGGCACAGGTTCAAAGTGAATTGAGATGTATTAGATCCTAAAAGATATTTCGTAAAAGTCTCATAATGATGTTAAATTGCCCAAAATAGGATCCGTTACAATATTTCTATCTTCAAAGGGAATTATAGTTCTGTCGGTCCTGAAACTTAATTTTTTAATTAATATATCGATAAAGTAATAGCAATCTATTTTTATAATAAATAATTTTATATGTAAGTACCATCTTTAAATCAAATTTCATTCAATCGTTCATTTTCATTAATTCATTACATCCAATCAAAAGGTGACTGGTGAACATCGCCCTTCCCCATAAATTGCCTCATCGCCATATTTGAAGCACAGGCGGGTTAGCAACTACGGTTTTTTTATTATTTTGAGTTGATAACAGCAAGATGCTGCTGTCCACGTCATGTTCTGTCATCATTCTCAAAAATAAATTGTAAAGTACCGTGAGTGTAGTAAAAGGTAGTTATGAGGAATGCCGGACTTCATAACACGGTAGTATAGCATCATGCTTCCAATTAATGCGATTATGTAAAATTCTCTCTTTAATGTAAGATGCCTTTACTTAGCAGTAGGCTGACGTGTGCTGATAAAGAATAATGAAGAAAATATCATCAGTAAATTATTTTTCTTAACATTTAATTTTCCTGATTTTTGCTGCCGTTTCAAATAAATTATTCTTAAATATATTCCTTAATCAACTTATACATTTATGTTTAAGGGATTGAAAGCAAATTGTTAAGTTCCGCTAATTTTTATTCAGTACACTATCTAGTTGTTAAGTTAGTAACTTATAACTAATACCAATTTAACTCGATCATGATCACCGACTGTAATTCTATCGAATAGGTACTAATGTCGACCAAGAAATCGTTTTGTGTTCAACTGTTGTAGAAATATGAAGTTTTTTTTGGATGGTTTTTGAGATCAGATCAATTAAGCACTTTTAATTATAAGATTAAATAATAATAATAATAATAATAATATAATTAATTATACTTATTTAATTTGGAAGTTTTTTTATTATCATATAAAAATTGTTATAATATTGCTATGCGGCAGAGCGAAAAACTACGCAGTTTGTGTTGCGTGCCGTTCCATCTACATTTATAAAAAGTTATGTATGACAGGCCACGCAGAAATTATTGAGAAATAAATTTTATTTTAAAAATAACATTAATCTGTACATATAATAAATCTGTAGAAAAATTGTGTTATCACGATACACGCAAAAACTAACGAACGAATTTCCATGAAATTTTGTATGTACGCAGTAATTGAACCGTGTATAACATTTAGGCAACTTTTCATCCGCTTACGGAAGTGAAAGGGTCCAACAGACAGGGGTTAGTTGGTCATTCATCTACCCCAAATAAACTGAAATTACACCCCGTTGGGTTCGGGAACAACGAGGTGGGCGTGACCCCCGAGAAGGAGTGTCAGACAAGGACGTATGTTTCCATTTCTTAAAAGAAAGGTTAGACGACTAAGATTACGGGTCCCTATGGAGTAGTCCTGGTCTTGACGTCTGTGCAGTGTACTGTATATTTTCGTAATTGGAAGATGCAGTAGGAAATGAAACAGCAATTTTATCTTCGTAATTTCCCCATAAGAGTGCAACGTCGAAACTTTCACTACTATAATTAATAGAATCAGGCGTTACTTTGCGGAATTCCATTATATAAAAGCTTTTAATAAGTTACTTCGCAAGCACCTGCTCTATAAAAAAAATTATGTATCTTACCTAGTATGAAGAGCACCTCACGCCCTCTCTCAATTGCGTGCACCGTCACCACTAATCCCAGCACCTTTACTCCCAAAACCACTATACTAGGAAAGACGGCTGCGTAATTCCGGTGGTTCTACACGAGGCCACCGTAGAGTCTATATCACCTGAGGATGCCTCGTGTAGAGGCGAAACACGTGTCGTATTTTCGTCAGTGGTGTGTCTTGCCTAGTGTAGTGGTGTTGGGAGTAGCGGTGCTGGGATTAGTGGTGACGGGGATAGTGCACGCAATTGAGGGAGGGCTGGAGGTGCTCTTCATACTAGGTAAGACACATCATTTTATTTTATAACGCGGATATTTGCGAAGTAAATTTTTCTAAAAGCTTTTATATAATGGATTTCCGTTATATAGTAAGTAAGTAACGCCTGATTCTATTAATTATTAATAAAACTGGTAGCTGGTCCCGAACGAATTTTCGTACGTTGTCGTCTGCTTGTGTGCTATTTTAGCACACAGCAGGTCTCGGGCCTCGGGGCATACCCCCTTTGCCCGGAATCTCCTCACGGTGTATAGTCGTGGGAGCCGTTATGGCATTGTAGGTAGTGCTGCGCCCCGGGGTCCGGTTCCCCGGTTGCTGCAAGTTGGTTTCAAAAAGGTGTCAGAGTTGGCCTATCTGCGGCATTGTGGGTTGTTACTCGACTCTCTAACCTCTATAGAGAGGCGTTCTCTTGGTAGAGGTCTGCCGTTCGGGAGCCGAGCATGGAGTGATGCGAAGTTGTTAAGGTGGTCGTGTGGCCCGTTGTCAGCACGGTCGAACATGCTGCGCGCCAGCCGAGCCACGAATTCTTGTATGCTCTCCATCTTTAGATTGGCCGCGATGACGTCATTCCGGACGTAGCGACATGTACTGACAATGGTCCGTAGTGTTAAGTGCTGCTGGGCCTGCAGTCGCCGCTTCTGTCAATCGCTCAGAAGCGCGTACCAAGATGGAGCAATGTGTGTGATTCTAGATCTTATGTACATTTTATATAGCTTAACTTTTGTCTTCAAAGGTAGCTTGCTCTTGCTGAGCACCACATTCTTTTATGGTCAGTGTAAGTTAAATTAATATAATTTAATTTAACTTTACAATGACAGAGCACTCTGCTCTCCCAAAGCCTCACGGTCGTATTAAGCTTATAGGTTTATCGCTTGAGTCATTTAACATTTGCGGGTTGCGGAATAACCTCCGAGAGCTTAAGCTCATTCTTCGAGATCGCGAAGCCGACCTCTTCCTCCTCCAGGAAACCAACCACAAAACTAAGGACGTCAAAGGCCTTTCCATGCAAAAGTCTTTCCATCCAAAAGTTTCAAAGTCTTAAAAGTTATCTTCTACGTAACGAAAGACCTGACCGTAAAGGCAGCAGTACTGCCATTTACTACAAGAAGACACTTCATTGCTCCCACATCCCTACTCCACAGCTTACCAATATGGAAGCCACAGTACACAGGCTAGCCTTGACTGTATATCAGCCCATCATCATAGCCTCCTGCTACATCCCTAGTGGAACCCCCCCGCGTCTAAAATATTTTGAGGCTCTCCTTTCATTAGGCAACTCAGTCTTATGTTTGTAGATTTTAACTCCAATTTTACTGAATGGACCTGCCGTACTCAGAGTGTCAAAAAACTGCTTGATATCACGCAGTCTCTTGACCTCATCGTCCACTGTCACCTCAGTGTCACTCACTATCCCGACAACACCGACCACGCTCCTGACGTGCTATACTTTGTGCTAGTTAAAGGAGTTTCCCTCAACGTCAGGGCAATCGAGACTCTTGACGATCTAGGATCCGACCACCGCCCGGCCACCTCCCTCAATCCCCTCCATGAAAACTTTCACTAACTGGAAGGGCTTCAAGGTGTCCCTAGCCAAAGCTATGGACTCACAGGACTCCCCCATCTCCCTCTCGTCGGACTTCGACAGTGTCGAAAAAATCGACACTGCTGTCAATTTTCTCTCCACCCTTAT